>OU611892.1:10002500-12402500 GCA_914767815.1 Eupsilia transversa
TAAATTAAAATATATTTTTTTCTACAATCTTCGCGCCTTTTGAGCTGATAATTGACCTGAATTTGGCGAAACAGTTCAAGCGTCAAAGTTCTCAAATCATTCTGGTGTTATCGCTCAAAGACGTCCCATCTCTATGAGAATATTTCGTAATGGAGCTCGGAATAAAACTGCGGACTATATTCATAATATTTACGATATTGTTTACATCTGCAAATGGCACTGGTAAGAAAGTTTTATTTCTTTCTTTGCTGGCCTAACGGGTTTTAATATTCCCGTTAGCGGAATTATCTTCTTACGTTATAATTATAAAATGTAGATTATTCTTTAATTCTTGAACAAAAAGAGACCAGCATCTGTCTTTTTTCATATCTTGTAAATAAAGAAAGTGGTCACAGGTCATGAGTGTCATATCACGTACATACCATACAGGGTCAATAATTCGCATGCGATATTGATTTATCTCATCCTTACATATATTATTATGATATGTGACGTCTCTAGCTAGTTTATCCGTTCTTTGATTAAAAAGTTTAGAAAATGGAAACCTTTGAATACCATTAGTAGACATCCAATAGGAGCTGTAGACTACTAATGAAATAATAATCCGTTAGGCATGGAAGTCACAAATCTACCGAGCCTGGTTCTATCTATGTTGGGGTTGGCTTCCAGTCACACCGGATGCAGCTGAATACCAGTATGTTTCAAGGAGCTAATGCCCATCAGACGTCCTAAACTCAACTACTGGTTGGTCAGACTGGTTGTCAGATATTCGGGCTTGAAACTATTTTATATTTTTCAGACCGGCCTTGTGTAGCCAAGTTTTACGGAGGCAATAGAACAGTGTGTGTTTGCACAGCGGAATACTGTGACACTGTTACGAGGGAAGCGCTTGTTAGCGGCCGATATGTTGCCTACGTGTCCTCTGAGGTAAGCATCATCAGGAGTCAGGACCATGTATTGTATAGGATTTCCGTACGATGAGATAGGTATTATTTCTTATTTATTTCATAAATTAATTATTCCTCAAACCGGCGACTGTTTTGTGAATTTTGCTGTAAGAGGTTTAGAATATCACTTTACGAATCATTTTGACGTCAAAAAAAATCATAATGTGCTGTTGTGAAAGTCGTCTGTACAATGTATGAATCACTTTTTACCACTTTCATATCTTTAATGAATCTGTCAAATAGAGAAAATGGGTAAAGGACTTAGGACTCTCTTAGGACTTACTTAGGACTCTCGTCAGAAATAAAATTCAGGTCAAAATCAAAAATTTTCATTAAAAAAAAAATGACTTTATAATATCTTTTAAAACAGCCTTAATCTATGAATGAAATACTCTTTAAAAATAAAAAAAGTTGTTTATGTGAATTAAAACTTATAGAAATACAATATTTTAAATGTAATCACGTAAATCAGCGAAATCGGCAAAATTTCATTTACGGCATCATGAAGGGTTTTTTACTTTTACTTTTTTTAATCAGTTCAAATATTAAATTATGTGTTTTTGTGCATGATTATTATATGGAAGTGGCTGCAAGACTAACTTAAGTGAAATTTGATCTTTTCAGGGCGGACTTCGGTTTCACAAATATGCTGGAAATCTGGATAATGTTAAAGGTAAAGCAGTTATTTCTTTATGCATTAACTGCTCTTTTCAATGTAACCTACTTTAGTTAATTAGGTAATACTAATTTCATTTTATTTCAGATTCCGTCACCACTGTCTACTCACCACAGACTACGTTGGAATTAGATGTGACGACAAAGTACCAGACAATCGAAGGTTTCGGGGGCGGCGTCTCCGACTCGGCTGGAATCAACTGGAAGAACTTGACTGACCCGCGACTCATGCAGCACTTAATCGAGTAAGAGAGAGTACCTGACAGTAGTAAGACGACTGTTTGTGGTCTTTTACATTATGTCTTAAACGTATCTGCTCCCCCCCTCCCCCTCCCCTTATTTAGGTTAAAAATAAAATAAGGACTCTAAAAATTATAAGTTGTTATGTGACAACTGGTTTTTCCAGCAATTTTAACATTTCGATTATGAATCAGTAACTGGCCGCACGAAGGGTTCCCTACAATATTGAATACTAAAATTTAACTTTAGTAACAAGCAAAAAACGCTGAAAAAACTTCCTAAGACACGAAGTTTTTTCAGCGTTTTTTGCTTGTTACTAAAGTATTTTTTGTCTATAATATGCATAAAAATAAAATAAAAATTGAAGGGAACCCCCCTTTAATTTTTATTTTAATTTTATTTGTTGATAAGAACAAAAAACATTTAAAAAAAAAAAACACAGATTGTGTATAAACACAATATGTGAAAATTTCACGTGATCAAGCCATTACGGTTCAAAACATGCAGCTCAGTGACAGACGGACGGACGGACAGCGGAGCCTTAATAATAATGAAGACGCCAAAGGGTCCCGTTGGAACCCTTCAGGTACGGAACCCTAAAATGGTTGCAATGTATGTGGAAACAATAATGAAGATTGTTTAATTTATATCAATTGCATCAACGCGTTCCATTACAAACACTAAAATAAGGAATTAAAAAACCTACTTATTACACTTTTTATTTACTTACTGGAAAATTACAGGTGGCCTCATCATATTTTTCATATTTACCCGACTACGGCGAAGCAAAAAGGAGGGTTATGATTTTTATGCTTATGTTAGTGGAAATTATTTTAAAATTACGTGAGTGTTTATGAAGAGGGGAGGGGAAAGAATCATAGGGCATCAAAGAATTCGTCTGCGTCACTGTTAACAGGAAAGGTGCCCAGAAGGCTGGCAGCATTGCCACGTTGTATGGCAATTCTGATTCTTTGGCCAAAGAGTAAGTCAGCTCTCTGGTCACGTGAAGAGTCGATCAAACGATGGCGATGTCTTGGAAAACCAAGTGGGCACTCGGATCCCATGGCTCTAACGTTTCAACCCCAGACAGGTCGAAAAAATAACCCGATTATATTTCGCCGATTGAGGTAGTACCCCCCCAGTACAGCCCGCCGTACTAGGAAGATGAGGACATATTTTAAGTCTGTAACCTATATACGTATTATGAAAACAATATTAATAATGCAGTTAATGATAATTATTATTAATGCAATATACCTATTTACATTACGTGAGGAAATGATTTAATTTATATAAGAAACTAGCGACCTACTCCTGTTTCGCACGGTTTTTACGGTTTGACAAAACATCGAGATTTCTTAGTTATATTAACTTTAATATTAACGTATTATACACATAAACCTTCGAGAATAAATTCTCTAAATGATGGTGAATACAACATACAAATCGGTTGCGAGGTTTAGAAGAACAACGCGGTCATACAGACAAACACGAAAAGCGACTTTAATTTATAATACGTATAGAAGGATTCATTTTTATCAATTAATTGTATTGTCTGACAGTGGCGGACGCCAAGAGGAAGTAAACCTAATTAAAAAACATTTAATAAATTTATTTTAAGGATTGATTTTATTGTTCTACCGTTTTTTCCGGATTTCCTTTATTACATCTAGTTCAATAGAACGTTATAAAAGCAGGTTTCGGTCATGACTCTCTTTGCTTTGATTTCGTATATTGATCGAAGCGTTCCACGAGCTGTATTAAATTATTTATACTTATTTATTTTATATTTTTATTTTAATCTTAGTTGTTTATACAAAGTGTGTGTTTGTTTTATTTCATTTAAAACCTCAGTAGTAGGTACTAGTACTGATAGTTCAAAATTTATAAAATTTTGTCATGAAACGTTGAAGATTCCCGTCGGGTTTTGTATCGATCATGGAATTATTAAGAAATGATATTGTTTTCTTGATAACACTGTTTTGCCTTTTCACTTCAACAAATGCTAGAGGTAAGGCGATTATTTATATTAATCCTAGTTATAATTAATTTATGTACGGTTTCAGTTCTTTAATTTAACTGTACCTATATAATGCTTTTATTGTGTGTAATAACTTCTGTTGAATGTCTCATTTTTTATAATTTTAAATATTCATTAATTTTTACAATAAAAATAAAGTTACAATTGCTAGATACCTCCATTTTAAAAGACCTGTAAAAAGCGGCTTGCGTATGTTCCTACAAATGTACTTAATAATATTAAAAAAGAGGATTCAATATTTCATGGCTCATGGTAACGCATGACCGTCACCATCCTCATCATCATCACCTGGGATTGCAGGAAAGACAAAACCACACTGTAGGTCTTTAGCCAGAAGATTTGGAGTGGAACCGTATTATATGACACGCGCCCTTAGACGACAGTTTGATGTAAATCGTTACATAGAAATTTATAAAATTTTATTGAGCGCCCAAAACAAAACGTAGCGTGCAAGTCGCGCGCCTTTAGCACCTGTTAGATAGCTAAATATTTGGAGTTTTGGATGTTGTCAGATCTCCCATGTGCAGCGCAGCAGATTCCTGGCAGGTCGGTGGTGTGTGTCTGCAACGTGACGTACTGTGACACCATCACTCGGGTACCGCCACCACCGGGCTCTTTTGTCACGTACACCAGTTCTGAGGTGAGCTCATAGAAAAAGGACTGCAGAAAGCCCGTTTATCATATCAGCACAATTAAATCCACTTCAAATATATTGGCTTACTTAGATACCCTGAGTGAGAGTCAGTGATAATAGGGAATCGTTATCAAAAAATCAGACCGTATATTTCTACGAGCTTTATACATTGTACTGAACAACTATCTAGTTGCGTAACACATTTTCGTAAGCAATTAAGAATAATCTGTTTGACAGTTCAATAACATTCATTGCGTTATTTACGTTATTAAGCAGATTTTTTTTCGAACTTAAGCAGCAACCAATTAGCAATCTATTTCAAAACGGGCGCAGGCTACATTTAGTAAAATGTAGTATAAAGCAAACCACGGCGATAAAATGATAAATCTTAGTATTTTTGAGTACAGGGATCATTATAGTTAGTCATTCTATTTAAATGTTTACAGGGTGGATTGCGGTTTCATAAGACCATAGGCAAATTACATTCACACTTGGAATCAGGTTAGTTTTACAACATTTTGTTTTTCTTTATTATTTAAAAAAATATCTACAACCATTTGTAGATTATATTGATGTTTGAATGTAACAAATATCTGGTTTTAGACCCATGCCCTGGCCCAACATACACATTGCACCCATCGGTGAGGTATCAGTCAGTGGAAGGCTTCGGCACCTCAGTGACGGACGCCGCCGGCATCATGTGGTCAAGCATCCCTGCACGACTTCAAAAAAAACTCATTGAGTAATGAATACTGTCTTTTTCTGTTCTAAAGAAGTTCTTTAAGAACACCAAACCATATTGAAGCACAAATGTTGACAGCGGCCGCCGAGGTATATCCGTGCTCTGTGAGAATGATTCTAAAAAGAACCGGCCAAGTGCGTGTCGGACCACGCACAATGAAGGGTTCCGTAGCTGGGATGAATTTATCCCAAGAACAAACTTAACATTGTAGTTGAAAAACATGTTCTCCCATACGGAATGTATGGGAGAACATGTTTTTGCAACTGCAAATGTAAGTTGGTCGATAATTACTCGTTAACTCGTAGAGCCTACTTAGCTGTGTATAGTTTTCCTTTTAATTTCGTTATATATACTATACTGCTGTGATTTTTTCCACATATCCAGAACTTACCATTTAGCTGTCAGGGGGGGGGGGACACTTGACTCTAACAAAAATTAGCACTTTTAAGCTTAATATTCAGTCGAATATTGCGTAGATGAGACTTGTGCCGAAACTGTCTAAAAAAGTGAGGGTTATACAATAGTTTTTATTGTTGCAGTTCATATTACGGCGAGAGCGGGATAGAATACAACATGATACGGGTTCCGATTGGCGGGACTGACTTTTCCACGCATCAGTACGCGTACAATGAGAGACCTCCTTACGATGTGAAGCTTTCCAACTTCTCATTGGCGATGGAGGACTACAGATATAAGGTAAAACGCCGGAAAACGTGGAGGATATAATTAAAAAAATCAATGATTTAGAAGACGTCTAGCATAGGATTGTTAAAAGACGCGACGCATACTGTGTGCGTGACGCGTGCTGTGTCGTGTCATGACGCTTTCTAACGCAGTGTTAGCACGTCACGACCCAACACGACACAGTAATGAGTCGATGGCTTGTCGATGTATCATATTCTTGACTTTATGAGGTTGCGTGGAAAGTATTCGCTGTTCGGGATTTCGGGTTATAACAGATATGTGTAGCAGTACATTTCGTTAGTGTGTTCACGAATTATTTAAAAGAAATCTAAGCCTCGCTTAGATAATATTATGTGTAGCAACTAGCAGTAACATTTCGTTAGTGTGTTCACGGATTAAAGAAATCTAAGCTCTCGCCCTCGCTTTTATTATCCCAATAAATTGTTGGTAAATATATCTAATAACAAACCAACTCCGATCAGCTGACCGTGAGTTTTCCGGTACCCAACGTGCTGAAAGTTACAGGATTCGATAATTAGAAATTAACTTCAATATCATCAGACTCTAGATTGGTGTGCGATTGGAAAGGCAGTGGAATGCTGAAGGCTGACGATAATACTGATGACAATACTTTCTCGTTACCAGATCCCAATGATCAAGGCCATCATGAAGGCATCGCCCCACAAAGTGCAAATCGTCGCCTCGACATGGTCGCCTCCTACGTGGATGAAGACAAACAACGCGTTCATCGGCTACAATCGCCTGATACCAGACTACTATCAAACCTACGCTGACTACCATTTGAAGTACGAGAATTACTCAAAGATTTTAATACATATTATAACCAATAGTATAGAATTATAAATAATAGAATTCAGGCGCAACGAGCGCGCATCAACAACAACGGGGGCGCATGTAACTCTTTTGCCATTGTAATAAGATAAGAATTGGAATGATTGACGCGCGTTCATGTAATGCAACATCTGTACCTACTTATGAACTCTGTTTCTCCTACTTCTCCTATTGCTTTTGATGTCTTTCCTAATGGGTTTTAATTTGCTGGAGTCTAATCAGAGTATTCGTTATGGGTATTCCTAGGACAGGACAGGAATGCGAAAGATAACAGTCTAGACCTGGCCGAGGAACGATTGGTCATGTGAATAATGGCTAACGGTAGTTAAATGCTAAATCCAGCCTTCCCGATTTTATTTTCCTTTGTGAATCGCCTGCTATCTTAAATGTGCTTTTTCCTTCGAATACTTTTAAGGTTTTTAGAAGCGTACGCGGCCGAAGGTGTCCCGATATGGGCCATCACAACAGGGAACGAACCTTCAGACGGAATGGCAGGCCTCATTGCTCTGAACTGTCTCGGATGGAACGCGGACTCGATGGTGAGATAATATTTTATTTTAATAAGTAGCTAACAGGGTTTTAGGTGATTCTCAAATTTTCACGGCAGTGAGCGGATCTCACGTCGCATCGCATTAATTGGCCTGTTTATAATCCATTGATGCCTAACACAGTACACCACCTGATCACACGAACGAGCGGCGCACGCGCCGCGCCGCCGCCGTGCCGCCACCGCCCCTCCGCGCGGAACAACGCGTGGTGAGGCGGCGGTTGGCATACGAGACACCGCATTAGGGACTATTCACACTGTTAGGTACGAAAAATAACACTAGTCACATCTATGTGGCCTTTCTGAACACGGTGGTGAACATTGAATTAAGCTTAATTAAAGGTAAGCGCTTGGTCTTACAAGCGCTTACTGGACACAAGGATCCTTTCGGTGTGTGCTGAAAAATTATAAAGTCTTGTGATCGGGATTTCAAGTGTAGTCTTCGTCATCTAAGGGATAATAATGTGTAATACGCAATATGTTTATTGTTTTGTGAACTTAGGTAGCAGGTTTACAAAAACATGATCATTGTGGACATTGTCAGGAACAGCAAGAAAGAGAAGTCAGCAGGTTGTGTTTCAGCTGATGTAATGGCTATAAAACGAAAACCTTAGCCAATGTCAGCCTCAAAATATATCGATGACTCTAAAAACAAACTCTCACATATTTCAGGCATCATGGATAATACATAACTTGGGACCGACGATACGGCAGTCGCCATTCAAAGATGTCAAGATGTTGTGCGCCGACGACCAGAGGCCAATGCTCTTTTATTGGGTCACTTTGGTAAGGATAATCACTTCACTGTAGTTATTTGTTAAATCTTTATTTGTGAAAAGCCTCTTGAAAAAGGAACCTTTTTCTAATCAGCCAACGTGCAATTTTGAACGTAACGCATTAAGGACGCGACTTTAATAATACAATTTCTAAGAAAAATTCACGGTAGAATAATTACCGGTGTCGCGTCGCGTGACAAACGCACGAGCCTTTATATGTATTCCTCAAAATTAGGAGTATCTCGATTTTGTATACGCGATAACCAGGTGATTCTATAGGTACAAACTACAAACCCTACTTATATTTTTGGGAACTATGATATTATGAGAATTAGAATTGCTTTTTTAGGTCTCAATTTCATTCGTAAATAATGTTATCAGAGAGCAGAATAAATTCAGAATGGTCTGTTTCCTAAGAGCTATTTAGACATGCTTAAAAAAGTCATTAATCTTTTAAACGATTTTGCAGATGTTTGAAGGTCATCCAAAAGTAATGGATTACGTGGATGGCATAGCAGTGCACTACTACTTCGACGGCGTTGTACCGCCTACTGTGCTGTCTCGACTAGCCGAGAAGTATCCCGACAAGTTTATAATCGGGACTGAAGCTAGTGTAGGTAAATATCATTTTTACGAAGTGGCATTTTGACAGCCCCGTTGGTCTCATGTGCGCAAGCGCGACTTGGTGGTTGCGTAACAGATTTTCATTCGATACCGCTAGAGCGCGGTGAAGCGATAACGACACGTCCGTGAAGACCCGAGCGATCACGTGACACGCGACAGATTTATGACCGTCCCAAATAAATTGCGCCCCTGCTATTTCTTTCGACTAAAGGCCCATAACGTTAAGTGGTTTAGCTTCTTAAATAAACAGACCATACTATAAAATGTAAACAATACTCGTATGACGAGAGTTATAATTATAAACAAGCGATGTTATCAGAACTATGTATGGTCTTGTGTTATGTCGATTTCTGATAAAACTACTGTATCAATTCACACGAAATTTTTCAGGTTACATTATGAATAGATAAGTTATCTAATAACAGCGTTTCCAACAGAAAATAACAGAAAATAAAAATCAGAAAAAATTACGATTGTGACGTAATGTACTAACGGTTTTTTACGTAACTTTTTTTGGTCCAAAAATAACTTTGTAACATGTTTTATATCACAAAGTTTGTGTTCCATATTAGTTTATGTAATTATAATTGATTAAAAACCACTTACCGGTGATTACACACGGAAAAACTCAAAATATAACCACTTTCACTATCTTCACTAACGGAATGTTTACATAATCTTTGTTGGTCCAAAAATAAGTTAATTATGACGATATTTAGTGAAAAAATTATCTACAACGATGTAATAACTACTTATAAATGATTAAATACGCAATTCCCGTCGAAAAACACTTATTTTGTATTTATTATGCAGATAAACACTCGTAAACAGTCACTTTTCAATGAACTTTTGACGTCTCACTATGCGTCGTTTTCAACTTTTTTTTTACGGTCGCGTTCCGATATTTTATTAATTTAGAAGGTTTTTCTGACGAGAATATCCGTCAGGCCATAGAGCAAAAATACCCACAGACGATATTAGACTGTATTTCATAGTAATAACATGGAGTAAAGCCGCATGAGTCAGCCGGCACAAATAAGTGCCGGCGGGCCCCAACGGACTCGGCGGTCGAACGGCACTGGTTTTCGGCGCTCGGGCCTTAGCGGTTAAGACTAATCAGTTTCGTTTTGACAGTTCAACAACATAGTTAATTGATTCAACAACATTCATTGCGATATTTTCTTGTTTTTCGATCTTATGAAGCAATGGATTAACAATCTGTTTCAAAACGACTGTAATTGATCGTGTATTACCTACGCAATTAGGCTGCTGGGTTTGATTCCCAGGTAAAGCAAAGAGTTATTGGATTTTTTTCATTACGAATTTCTCAGTAACAGGTCTTTGGAAGCAGGCGGTGTGATACCCCCGTGTCTCGGAAAGCACGTTGGACTGTAGGTCCTGCGCCTGATCTCGCTCCGGTCATGTCGGATTGCCGTCCCATCGGACTATGAGACTGAGTGCATCTGTATCTGCGCAAACACTTGGGCACTATAATTATTATTATCTGCCCCATAGGCTAAGGTTGGCGGGGAAAATAAAATTAAGTTAGGAAGCTAAACTAAAACTTATTTTCGAGGAGTGGTTAACGTTGATTTCTTTCAGCTTTAGCCGGCTAAACCTAAGTGTAGCCGTAACCCCTTGGCTAAAAATGAAGTAGCAAATGAAAATGGCTGAAAGAGAGGTTAGGTTTGGTTAGAACTGTGATCGATCTGACTGATCGACTGAGATCGAATAGTCATTAGGCGTTGCGTTTAGGCTAATGTGCAGTTTAATCGAAAATGTACATAATTAAGAGTATCTTATCTCAAGTTTAACCGGCTAATGTTAAATTTATTTCCACCCGTCTTTAGCCGTAACATATATATCAACAAGACCGGGTTGTTTTTTCCAGCAGTTTAATATGTATATTTTGAAAAATAATGCTTTAGTTTGTAAGATTCTCATTTGTTGGTTTTACTTGTAGTACCGGACCCTGGTTTTGGACCGGCTGTGAATTTTGGACACTGGGAGAGAGCTAGATCCTACATCACAAGCATAATCAATGTAAGTTTGTGTTACGGGCTACTAAAACAAAATGAATTAGTAACCTGCAGTACGGATAGGTCTATAATCATTATTTTAGAAGTACTTTAAATTCACATTAGCGTCTGCCCGCGACTTTGTCCGCGTGAAATTTCTTGTTTAAACATAAAATATATCCTATGTGACTCGACAATACTGAAGCTTCCCATTAGTAAAATAATTTATAAAAAAGACCTTTTTGTTGTGCAGGACATCAACAACAGTGTGGTAGGCTGGATAGATTGGAACATGTGCCTAAACAAGGACGGTGGGCCCAACTGGAACGGGAATGACGTAGACTCCCCAGTCATAGTATTGCCAGAGTTGGAACAGTTCATCAAGCAGCCCATGTACTACGGAGTGGGGCATTTCTCTAAGTTCGTGCCCCGAGGATCGCGCAGGGTACAAGTAACGCAGAATCAGGAGGGACTGTCTATGCTGAGCGTCGCCTTTCTTACGCCACACAATACAGTTGTGGTTGTGCTTTATAATCAGTGAGTATGATCAACACTTACTGACATGCTAGAGAATTCCAAATGTCTCGGACTCTGTTCCACCATAAAATGGTACGCAATGCTTAATTTTCCGTGGTATCCACATATCGAATGAGAGGTTTAACGTGGTGTTTATAGTTCATAATAGTCTGACGTTTCTGGCTTACAAATACATTGTCAGGGGTTTGGTTAGTTTATTGGATCACACATTGAATTAAATAAATTAGGATAATTTAATTTGTAAATTAGTCAAATATTTGTTATAGAAATGTCAAAAGATTTAATTAAGTCAAAGAGATAGTAAGGAGAGAATAATATTGCGATAGTGAACAGAATAAACCTCATTACCAAAAGTGTAGCAGTATTCCATCAGGCGGGCTAGAGACTAAAATGGTATTCATGATACTTACTTGTCATTAGTCAGTATCCCAAGGTGATTATGAGTACCTTGTAAAGGTTTTTATAGCGGCCGTTTGTTCAAGGATATATCTATTGACTGATCTAGACGAGTTAATTCGAAATATTATCTTTCGCAGATTTCCATCAAGCGCTAACATCGTGCTAGGAGGCAGACAGGCTTCGATACAATTGGATTGGAACTCAGTAACCACCATTGAGTTACCTTATAAGTAGATTTAGTTTAGAGCCCTAATTATAAATGAGGTGCTTGTACAATGTACATGGGCAAATCAACACTTATGCACTAGTTTGTCGTTGTGACCTTAATGAACTTATTCTTCATCTTTGTCCAGTTTTTTCAGGTGAAACACACTTCCTCAGTCCTTAAAAAAATATTATCATTTTCCTTGTTCTAGTTTCATATGTTCATGGTTTTTGTTTTATTGTTACTTAAAAATACACTAAAATATAAAGTTGCATTAAATCTTTGTTTTATTTTTAGGACCAATAAACGTCGTTTTAATGTTGGCAATAGCTAACTATTTCAGAAACTTTTATAAAGGATTCATATCATGGGTGTAGATAAAGTCTTGTATGCAACTGTAGGTATATAATTTATTAATTAGGTTAATACCTACATTAAAACACTCATGTGATACTATTATCAAACGTTCGTGTTTTAATACCCCTTAATATACAACAGTTGCATAAATAACTATAAAACAAGTCTTTGTTTTCAACTATCTTATATTCATTTTTTGTAATGTCATTATTATTTAAATCAGCTCTTTCATTAACAAAGTTGTTATGGACAAAGTATTTGGTTGTTGATAATGACGATAATTTTTGTACGCCTTTTAAGGGAATACCGAAAACTATACTTATAAAACATTAAAAGGTCAAGAGAGATAAGACTTCAAACAACAAACCACTCATCGCGACGGCGCGATGCGACTCTAATGGAACAATTTCTATGATAACTTCACGGAAATTGTTCTACCGGTGTCGCGCGGCGCCGTCGCGTCGCGCCTGTCAGTGGGAGCCTTAATGCTAACAAGATGAGAGGTTTGTTGTTAGAAGTCTTATCTCTCCCAGAGTTGAAGATTTAATATAAGTACTCGCTATATTATAAGGGAATGTAAGGGGAACTACTAATCCGCACCCGAATTGCGTAACACACGATCAATCACAATATGTTTCATTTTGACAGTTCAACAACATTCATTGCGTTACGTACGTTTTTGAGCCGACAAATTTTTCGAACATAATACGCAATGGATTAGCAATATCCTTTAAAATGATTCAGATCGGGTGCGATTTCGGAAATTCTTTCACTTCAGAGAATTGATTTTCTCAAAGTGAAAGAATGCTGTAGCTACAGTACTCCCGAGTGTCAGAGGATATATTTTATGTTAGAAGAAGTTAAATATAAATATATGGCTAAGCTAAAGGTGCTATGAATAGAATAGTAAAACTTACGATTATGTTAGTAAGCACAACAAAAAACAATGAAAACAACACAAGAAATAACGGTTGGTCACCGTTGCGACATCCCATGAGAGACGGCACAACAGTGACCAACGTACATACAGTCCAGGCGACTCGCAACCATGCTCAAGATATAGTAAAAATAAATATTTACTAGGTAAAATCATCATAATATTAAGGGTCGCGTCGTGCAGACGCAACCGGTAACTGTTCTACCGTGAAGTTTTCTTAGAAACACCAAACACCAAACAACAAACACCAATCAGGCATCCGCAAATCAAACACGAAGCGATTTGATTGGTTCGTGTTTGATGTTTTTAAGAAAACTTCACGGTTGTGTTTTTAAGAAAACATGGCGCAGCATGGGCAAGACCCGGCTTTAGAGACCCTCCGTCGCGTCGCGCCTGTCTTCACGAGGCTTTAGGGATAAAGTCGAAGGTTGTAGTCAGGTACCGACCTGACTACAATCTTCGTTTTGTTACAGTGTCTGTATGGTACTGTATGGTAAATAATGTCCCGATGCTAGGGAAAACCATTAACGATCAATAATAATCGATTACTTAGATTTATTAAGAATTGTCGTGTCATCATCTAAGGGCAGCACTGCCTCCCCGCTCCCGCGGTACGCTAGTCTCGTCCCGATCTTGGAACCTGCATCATCTCCGCATATCGTGTGTCTGCCAGATTTGAGTAGCTGAAAAACTGTATCAAGGTCCAATTAAACTATTCCAATTTGTGTTTTTTTAAACCTTGTTTACGTGGCCTCACGTAACAGTTCGACACAACAGTGTCTAGACTAGATAACAAAGCAAGTAGGTAATTAGAAATTCAAGTGAACAAAACATCCAAGTCAACAAAATATTCCATGTCATTTTCCCTGTCCTTTTTAGGGTTCCGCTCCTGAAGGGTGCCAAACGTAACCCTATTACTAAGCTTCCACTGTCAGTCCGTTCGTCTGACTGTCAGCGGGCTGTATCTCATGAATCGTAATAGGTAGACAATTAAAATTTTCACAGATTATATATTTCTATTGCCGCTATAACAAGAAAAAACTTAAGAATTCAATAACAAGAAACGTGTAGGTATATTGTACGCTGGTACGGAACCCTTCGTTTTACGCCGGTTTTTTATATCAATTAGATGGTTTAATTTTTATCATTCTGTCTAATCCTATCGACCACTAGATCGGCCTTACTATTTTATTTTTATTCCAAATCGTTGTCTCGTGGCTGATTTTGAAAAAAAACTCTGGCAATCCATATCTGCTTTCTTACGTTAATGTATATATTTACGTAAGCACTTGAACGTCTGATTCATTCTGCCCATAATATTATATTAGGTAGGTACCTACTTATACTCAGTGATCCTGGCGAGAAACTCGAGAGCGGTGTTTGTAATGCGCAGACGTCCATCGCTCAGTCGACATCGAAGTTGTGACCAAAACTTACACACGAGTACCTAAATAAAATATAGTGATTTATCAAAGTTTTGTCGTATAAATAAACAATTTCAATGGAACGGACATTGTTGTAGCTTCGTTTTTTTCCTCCTCAAAATGGACGCTTATAAAGTTTGTGTTTTGTTTGGGATTCTCCTGTTTTGCCTGTTCAGTGGATCAAATGCCGGTAAGTTTGTTTATATGATACATAAATAAACAGCATAGAGTTTGAATAAGAATAAACAGCAATGACTGTATCTCTGTATGTACCTATATTCTTTTAAACCCGCGACGGTTTGTTTGGTATGTTTATAGTTAAATGCATGTAAGTAAACTGTTTTTTGTTTTGATTAATAATCAATCAAACATAAGTTACTTATATTTATGTGCAAGACGTTACCTATATTTCCTACAGCAGTATTGCAAGACCTTTTGAAAGACTTGTTGACTTTATAAATTCGTGTTGTGTTCTTATATTATTGCAAAAATTACTTATACAGGGTAGATTTTGGAGATGGGGCAGTAAGTTTTGTTCATTTAAAAATGTTGTTCTGCATTCAGAGATTTTGAAAAAATTGCAATTCAGCAAGAAAATGGGCAGTTTTTACATAAACCTTATTTTGATGCCAATCGATCCTGTTTCTTATAGTCTCTTAAACCGTTTTCCTGTAGCTGCAACGGTTAAGGTACCTGCCCTTTCTGCTCCGTCTCAAAAATCCACCCTGTATATATAACAAATTATTATTTTAAGTCTGTAAGTTTTAAATTTGTTATGGAAAATGGTATTAAATGTAATCATATAAAAATAAAAAATAAAAATAAACTTATGTTTATCGTTCCATTGTGACGTATTTCGGTTACTTTTAGTAGGTAACAATAGTAGAATAGGTATGACCAAGGCGAAAGATAAGGCAAAACCACAAAACTATTGTTATTTTATTTTAATTGGAGTCATACGATTCCATTTAAAGATAAACGATTTGTATTTTTGTTTGTAATTAATGAACTCAGAAGCTTAGTTCGAAAACAAAATCTGCTCAACAACGGATATAACGTAATGAATGTAGTTGAATTGTCAAAATGAAACAGATTAGTCTGAATCGTTTACGAAAACGTGTTACGCAATTAGATAGCAGAGGTCAGTTTTTGTAGTCGAAATCAGATTCTAAAACTGACTGCAAGATCATATGATCTACAAAACGAGTTCTAACTTTAGTCTATATAGACTAAAGTTAGAACTCGTTTTGTAATGTGACGGTAATACTTATCATGCCAAACAGGGCCGGATTGTCCGTGGAGGCCCCCTGGCCCCAAATTATTTTTCAAATATAATGAACAATTTTTTTCAGTCGAGTTTTTCAATAAATAATTTATTGTGAAACCATGTAGATTCTTTTAGTATTTAGCAAACATAATATATAAATATAATCGAAAACAAGAATTATCTGAAATTAAATTTTACATTTTTGTACGAAGCACTGTAGGTAAAGGTAAAACAGGGGAAAAAAATGAAAGAAAAAGTTGTTTACTAGTGTTAGTAATAGTAGCCGTCGGAATTTGAATGTTTTTTTTTTTTGGAATCTCTATTGTGGGGGCCCCTCTTTTGTGGAGGCCCCGGAGCTATAGCCCCCGTTGCCCTCCCCTAAATCCGGCCCTGATGCCAAATAAGCAAAGAGTTTTATAATAAGAAACGAAAGTTTCAAAATCAACAACGATATTAAATAATTTCTTCAGACAACCCGTGTGCGGCTCGGCAGATAGCGAAAAAGTCGGTAGTGTGTGTGTGCAACTCTACGTACTGTGACACTATCACCAAGGAGCCTCTAACACCCGGCCAGTACGTCGTGTACAAGAGCTCACAGGTAGGATATCATCGCCATATCATTTCATATTCCTACACATGACATAGCCTGGCAAAATCACCACGCTTGGCAATAGGCATCAGCAGAAGAAACGAAGTAAATCCATGAGGATTCTCCCCGAAAACGGTAGGCAACGTATCTGCACTACCTGCGGTGAATTTGATGTTGCAGATGTCCACAGGCTGCGGTGACTATGAACCACCAGGGGCATAAACCCTAAAAAAGTTAGAGTTTCTTAGCTATTCATACACTTTCCTGTTTCCAGAGTGGATTACGATTCAACAAAACCAGAGCTGACTTGCAGCCATTGAAGGATACCGGTGAGTTTATAATACAAATGCTTTTGTTATTTCCACAAGACCACGACAAGACGTTGTATTGTATCTACTTATATTGTAGGAAAATAAGGAATCATTAGATTCCTATTATTTAACACAGTGTGCCGAGACGCCATTGTCATAAATTAATAAAAATAGTGCACTAAGGTCAGTCTGAAGCCCACTTTTAATTTAAAAAACCAAAAAAACCCGAATTCGTAAAAAGTGGACATTAAAAAAACAAGATGTACTATTATTTAAGATGATGTCTTATTGCCATATTTTCTTGATAGTTTATTCAATGATATTGCCATAGTTCATTGACTTATTTTTTTTCTTTTTCGCACTAAGGCGTCTGGTTGTCGCCAAATTAAATTTAGATTACGGTCATGTATTTTCTTTAGCTCACAAAATTAAGACAAATCGAATAACGTAAGAAACATAAAAATCGACCCACGCATTGGTTCTCTAGAGCGCCATAAAAGAAAAAACATACATAAATGTTACCCTCCTTTACATTGCGCAGTCGGGTAAAAAGTGACTATGAGAAGCGTTCCACAGCGTGCAAATAACACATCAAGTGTTCCATAGAGGTATAGGCAGAAGTGTGAATTACTCCCACATTTCACCATTGCAGTATATTATATTTCTATGATACTAACGGAAAAGCACTTTGGCCAAACTCAGGAATCCATACTCCAGTTCCCGACTAAACCAATGAGATAGTCAGGGATAGTAATAATTAATCCTAACAATTTCTTTTCAGGATCAAGATGTACATTTGTACTGCATCCGGAGAAGACTTATCAGACAGTGGAGGGGTTCGGAGGAGCGGTGACAGACGCCGCCGGCATCAACTGGAAGAACCTATCTGACCCGGTGCAGAAGTTCCTGATTGAGTAATTAGCTTTTTTTTTTAAATTGTAGGACCTTTTTATAAAATGAACCGCATAGCCATTTGCCCATAGGTTAGTCTAGGACTGAAAGGTTTAAGAAACTTAAGTAATAAGTTGCTCGTTTCAACATCTCCAGATACGTGTCTGTTACTAAGTTAAATAGCTGCCTGACGGATAATTCTATACGAATTCTGTTCTTAATGAAATTCAGTCAGAGGCCCTATACAAACTGAAATTCTAGCAGCGATAACGAAGCGAAGATGAAAAAAAATATGTAATTAATTAATTTAAAAAAAGTTGTTTTTTTTTTTTTTTTTTCCAGAATCGCTTTTTTGTTTTTGATTCTGTAAATGTGTTTTTTTTTGCCTTGTCAGTCGATAAGGCACCGAAAAGCTTATGTCAATCCTATTAAAAGTCGTTGAAATACGATATACTTTGAAAGCGATTGCCAATTGTCTAAGTCCTCGTTTTATCGGTCAGTCATATTTTAAGATTCTCCTGCATATTATATTGCTTTACACTAACTTGTGTTTCCTTGCGTCCACAGTTCATATTTCAGCGACAATGGGTTGCAGTACAACATGATCCGCGTCCCTATCGGCGGCACCGACTTCTCCACGCACCCCTACGCTTACAACATACTCCCTGTGAATGATGCCCAGCTCAGCAACTACTCCCTCACTTATGAAGATTTTAATTATAAGGTGAAACACCAAATATCACATATTTACCTACTACTAGTCAATCAAGGTAATAGACATTATAGTTGTGTCGTGCTTCATCCGCAAATATTTGGCAGATTTGAACAATAAGACATTTGCCAAGCTATAACGCAAACGGTTCCTATAGCGCGGGACCTGAGGCGCTAAGGGGGCGTGCAGGCCACATTTAACCTACCGAGGGTGGATTCGACTAAACAGGAATAAATTTTATAAGAATGCGATTAATTCTGACAGTTTTCGTATGGATAAACTGTCAAAAATTCAAAATTTACTCGGAAGAGAATGCTTATTCCGCGGATAAAATTTATTCTTGTTTAGTCGAATCCCCCCCAAGTCGTCTAATTATCTCGAACTAAGTTCTACCACATAGAACATCCTGCACTCCTTTCTTCAACCGCGAAAAAGACATGATACATTGCGGAATTATTTTGTCATGTTAGGGACTTTTTGAGCGGTACTTCAAACCTATTTACCTTTGTTCTGCAGATCCCGATGATCAAGTCAGCTATGCAAACTTCGAGCACCCCAATACACGTGATAGCGACGACATGGTCACCGCCTCCGTGGATGAAGTCCAACAATGCGTACACGGGCCACAGCCAACTGAAGACGGAGTACTATCAGACATATGCTGACTACCATCTCAAGTAAAAAATACTTATAGAAATGACTGAAAGTATGACCACCGCGCACCGTTGAAACGAGAGACCATGGGACAGATTGTAGAAAGATTTCTACGGCTCGATGTCGAAAACGAACAAAGGTTGAAAATTTTGTCTTGGTGTGCTGGGCGTGACAGTATCTTCTCTCATCTTTTACAATGGAACCAACACTGCCATATTTTGTACCCATGGTCTTTTTATTTAATTTCGCTGTCAACAGGAAAGGTACCCAGAAGGCTGGCAGCTTTGCCACGTTGTAGGGCAATGCTGATGTTTTGGCCAAAAAATTGGCCAGCCCTCTGGTTACGGGAAGAGTCGACCAAGCTTGGCGATGTCTTGAAAAAAAATCAAGTGGGCACTCTGACCTCATGGCCCATGTTTTTAACCCCAAACGACTAATAAGATTGGAATATTTTTGCCGGTTGAGGTTTTCCGCATCTGCAGCAGCCGCCCCAGCACAGCCCGCCGTACTAGGAAGATGATGGTGCAAGGGTGTCGACACACATGTTGTATCCCACACCAAGACCGACCTAGCTTCCAAAGAGTTATGGTCATTCCGTCTGGTCTTTTCCCATCATCGCGTGCCAGGCCGTTGGGAGCACCAGATGACGACCAAGAGCACGACGGATGATGTTATTAATGCTGGCGTGCCGTACTATCCGGCCTGCGTCCGGCCTCTAACTGCAAGATAGTCCATGGTGTCCGACAGCGGACACCATGGACTATCGGTCGACAGCGTCACCGCACTGACAACGATGCGGAGCCCCCCGCAAGGAGCGTCACTACTCCACACTTTAATTTCATAACACACTCACAATCCCCTTTATTCTGACAACTCAACAAAATCCATTACGTTATTTACGTTATCTAGCAGACGAATTTTTCAAACATGTAGCAATGGATTTTTTAGTATTGTCAAAATAAATGGGATTGTGTGTGAGTGAGTTACTGCATGGGGAGCTGAAATATCGTAATCTTCTTCAGGTTTTTAGAACAGTATATGGCTGTAGGCATTCCAATATGGGCCATCACCACTACTAACGAGCCTACTGGCGGTCTGATAGGAATATTTAGTTCCATCAACAATCTTGGATGGACTGCATGGAACATGGTATGATGTTTCAATCCTTCTTTATTAGGCAAAGTACATATTTTATTTGTTGTAAAGGACTTATAGCTAATATCATTTTCAGGGCAATTGGATAGTTAACAACTTGGGACCTACCATAAGAAATTCGACGTTTAAAGATATTAAAATAATAACAGGGGACGATCAGAGACTAACATTACCCTACTGGGTGAATTTGGTGAGAAACATTCAGTTGTATTTTAACAACAGCGGAAACTCAAAAAAAGATGAAGCAGATACTCGCAGATAGTTTATGTATCTATTATATAGGCTGACTGGTAATTAGTGATTTTTACCCATCATTATGAACAACCTTCACTATGGGACCAAACCGCGAAAAAAAGTCTGCTGTCCCTTACATTTATGCTCTCTCTCGTCAACATGTTGTTCAGTAAAAAATTCATAACTCGAACTCGAAAACTATGAAAAATCGCGGAACATACATGGGGGTGATTCGGATACCCCACGATACGAGGGAACTAAATTTTATTTTTGGACTTCAATGTTCCGGCCACCCTGTATATAATGTAAATCTGTGTGTCTATTATAGTATATTGTATCTTTAGTATTATTATTTTGAACCAATGACAAACCAATTTTTATGTCCACGCAATCACTGTCCATTCCTAGATTGCCTAATGCCTGGAAGAGATCGCAGAAAGAGATAAGGCCGCCCATTGTACATAAAAATTATGTTATACAGTGTAATAATTGTTTTTTTTTTGCTATGTATTGTCTGGTGTACCTACAGTAAAGTATATAAATAAATAGTCGCAAATGTATTCAAAGTAATCGTGTTTTGTTTATATAACACAGTTGATAGCAGAGCATCCCAAAGTTCTGGACTACATAGATGGAATTGGAGTACACTACTACACAGACTTTATAACCCCTGCAGCAGTTCTGTCTGAGGTGGCCAAGTCTTTTCCAAATAAGTTCATCATCGCTACCGAGGCTTGTGAAGGTACCTACCAACTTTTTATTTTATTGGCGAACGATCCACCTAATACTTATAAGTGGCCAGCTGGTCGCCAACATCCAGTGGTGGATCCCTGGATTTTGGCTAGGTAGCAGCTGAGGGTAGGTTTTGTCAAGGTTCTCGCTCCATCATAGACCTTATCCATCGCTTTCTATCGAAGGGTTTGAGGTCAAGAGCAGGCCTATTCAGCAAAAAATAAATAATATTTATTTTTTGCTGAATAGCGCACGCATTTATTTTGATCATTTAACGCATAGCGAGTCTCGTCGGATAACTTTTTGCAAATTCTTCAATGACTTCGACAGGTTGTAGGCTCTCAGGTATATCTCAGTGTCACTTAAGGCACCCGCAGAGAGGCGCGGCGCGACACCGGTAGAAAAAGTTCCACCTGCCACAACGCAACCACATCCGAAGTTACCGCAACGCAACTGCAAAATGTGCGGCAACACTATTCTCACGTTACCACTGCTTCCTCACATTTTGTCGCTGCGATGTGCTGTGGTTGTGGTAAGTGTAATCGGGTCGGGCTCTAACTATAACTTATTTCAGTCCAAGTTTTTCAAATTACTTTTCTTTACCCTGAATAGAAGTAAGAGTAAAGACATTTAACAGGTGGGTGCGATAGAATTTAAATAAGAATTTTTCTGTCTTGTCGCAATCTCAGTAACTCATTTGATTCGTTTAATCATGCATAAGACGTAATTACAGACACAATTAAAAATCCATTGTGTCTCGTGTGGATCCACTTCCACGTTCCAATACCAAGACGAATACGATACCAAAGGTTAATAAAGTTAAGGAATGTACTTAGATGAGATACTGTGACATCATTATGTAACTTAAAAGGTTTATTTTCACATTCTAGGCTCTATGCCGTTTGAGAAACAACATGTTGACATAGGCTCGTGGATAAGAGCTAAGAAATATCTTATTGACATCATAGACGTAAGTATTTTGCACCTGCATTTTTTCTTGGTAATCTATTCCGTTCTTTCTTTCTTATCGACTCGAACTAAGCAAAGCTTAGCAAAATATCAGCCAGTCAGTAAGATGGCAACGATGAGACTGCTCTGGATGCACCTGATGTATGTGTCACCACTGACCACTCGTAGACCCTGGACTCGTTTTTGACATAGCTACATAACAAAGAACTCAATTTTAAATATTTGAATTGTTATTGCAGGACCTCAACCATGGTGTTGTAGGATGGGTAGACTGGAATATATGTTTAAACGTCCAAGGAGGACCGACCTACATACAGAACTTCGTAGACTCTCCCATCATTGTGTTCCCTGAGAAGGACGCGTTCATCAAACAGCCAATGTTCTATGCTATGGGACATTTCTCCAAATTCGTGCCTCGAGGGTCGCGCAGGATTAATATCACACACAAGCGTAGCTGTAGAGAGTCTGTATGGAACGTCGCTTTTCTTACGCCGAAAAACACAACTGTAGTTGTGCTGTATAACGAGTAAGTACCTTTAACAGGTTTCCAAAAGAAGCGCCCAAAACAGCTTCAAACTATTAACGACTTTGTAACAAGGTAATAACGCCAAATGTTTTTGCGAATGCTGCAGCTAGAAAAAAGAAAGAAAATACATACACATTTTTAACACAGACTATCCCTGGTATAGAGGCACTTAGGTTCTCTGTTGGTCAGGGATCGGACTCAATCAGACTGGACCATCAGTCGATCGGCCAATAAAAAACCCTTGACCTACCACATTACCAGTTACGATACAGCCTACTAATGTACAGCAGCAATACTTTGAAACTTTGAAAGACTTACAAGATTTTTGGACCGAAGTTCCTTGCACGTTATCTCTTCTTCTATGTCGTTCCCTCAATGCTGAGGCTAGCGACCACATACGACGCGTCTCCAAGCTATGCGGTCTTCTGCAGTTTGGACCGCTTTGTTTAATGCTGCCTCCAACAGCCTTCTTGATCGCGTCTGACCATCTTGCCGGTGCTCTGTTCTAAGCGCGTTATCCTTCCACCAGGCCAGGTGAACGCATAATACTCGTAAGTCCGCTTAAAAAGCTTAGGGCACGCTCCTGGCACGTTATACTCTGCACTTTTGTTACGTAACACTTTCGTACACGTATACTTTTTAGGGTCTAGCACTCAAGTGCTAAGTGTACAAAACGAAAAGAACTCGTTCCAACCGTGTGTCCCACGACACTTCTCGACTGTTTTTTGTAATGTGTTGATGACGAGGAGTACGTAGCAGGTGGCGTTCCATAGTTCCATAGCCCACCCCCTGGGGATGAAAGCGTGAGTTTATGTATGTATGTGTTGACTGAATCTGTCTGTTCCATAGTAACTTATTGTTATATTTCCGCAGTGGTAAAGCAACAAAAGTGAACATTCAAGTCGACAGCAAGCAAGCTGTGGTCCAGATGGAAGCCAACTCAGTCGCCACTGTCGAGATAATGACTACTGTTAACTAGATACTTTTACAAAGTTAAATGTTCGATTCGATTAGTGTCGTCATGCACTTTATAAACATGTTACGTAATGTAAGCAAGTAGAGTTATACCTATCTGTGAGATAAATATGCCATCTTTTTATTTTGAAATGAATTTTCTACTAAAATTGTTTTATTATTATTGTATTTCTTTAGACTCTTAAACCAGGGGTTTGTTTTGATAGTTACTTAAGAATACACAAAATACAAACTTGCATTTAATCTTTGTTTCATTTTAAGGGTCTATAAACTTACTTGATCTGCTTACAGTAGTTTAGATTCGGCTGTAATGTAACCTTTACCTGCAACCTAGTCGTGTTACTTCTTCCTATTTATTTATATTATATGTAGGTATTAACCTATCCTGCAGTTGACTGCTTGCACCGCCGCCGTCTACTTGCAAAGCCCTAACAGTTACAGTGGAATTTTGGATTCTTAGATGACAGACGAATGCTCCCGGTGAGGAAGCTCCTTTACATTGTCCACTGTATGCATTCAATTCAGGTTTAATTAAATATTTATTCCTTTCCTCATCTTTTTTCACGGAGGATCTTAACTTTAAAACCACTCTTTGTTTATGAATATTTTAGTAATTAAGTCACTTTCATCGAACAAAGTTGTTTGGCAAAGAATTTTGTTGTTGTTATTAACAATAATTTTAGTACGACTTTTAGAATAGAATACCAAAAACTACTGATAAAAATAAAATTTATCGTTGGGAATCTACACTCAAGCCGGCCAATAAAGGCAAGAATGAGGTGGGAGCTCTGGTTCCTCGTTAGTGTTCACTCCAGCCGGTCAATAAAGGCAAGCCAAAGATGAGGAACAAGACATCTCCCGGGAGATAGGGTCCGTGCGGTCGCAACCGCTCAACAGCTCGCCACATACTGTCCTGCGGGTTTCTGTATCTCGCTTGGTCTGTCTCCTCCTAGACCTGTTCAACCCGAAAAATTACTTATTTATGAAAAAATATGTTCAAGGCCATCAAGTCGTGTTCCATTGGCCGTTTTTCTACGTTGCGTACTACTAAGTACTCGGATGAACGTGACACAGGATGGCATTGTTAAGCCGGTGACGAGCACGCTGCGTCAATCACAAATCTTGTTCAGCTAATACTACATGATTGTTTAGTAGGGTGACTAACTATCAGAATGAATTAACATGGATAAGGCATGTTGTAGATGCGAGTATTCCCGTTCGTCCCACTGCCGCGTCGTCCCACATGTTACACCTATTAGTTGAAATAGTATCGTAGAGTCCTATAAAATTGGTTAGCTCGAAAAAGGATCATAGAATTGTACTAAACTTTTTCCAAACTTTCGCGACTGCTCGCGCACGTATGCTTGTCTGCTTGATAAAGATGTTGTCAGTTACTACCAAAATTAAGTGTTTCATAGTAACATATCACGGGTAAGAGCTGGGTGCAATTAACACTAATATAACAAAAAATATAGAAAGTATACCTACACTAACTACACACTCAGCACTCAGCAGTGATACATAAAATTCTGTCACTTTTTGAGGGATTTGAAAAGTGGTCGTTTCTAATTTTGATGAAATCTAAAAACTGTGTCAATTTACCAGACTCATTCTCAAATAACCGGTATTGTGATGATAAATGTATATTTTGTTATGTCTACGTAAATATTTATTTCCTTAAAGTTGTTTTGCATATGTGAGTCATCGCGGTCAGACGCAGACATGGTTGCCGGACCGCGGATAGTGGCGTGGTCGCCCTACTAACTACGGCTTCAGTGACTCACGCGGTTAACAGAATTACGACTATTATTATAAGTATCTATTACCACTAATAAAACTTGTCCCGATGCTCCTTCTTGTCTTATGTGCATAAGTTATGTTTATTACATCCAACGTATTATTTTTACTCCGTGCATAACA
Organism: Eupsilia transversa; assembly: GCA_914767815.1. Taxonomy (NCBI): domain Eukaryota; kingdom Metazoa; phylum Arthropoda; class Insecta; order Lepidoptera; family Noctuidae; genus Eupsilia; species Eupsilia transversa. Next base: position 10,028,075 of record OU611892.1, read on the forward strand.
ACTGCCTACTAAATTAATATCATACTATCTACACGTCTGTCTGTCAAACATGCTTGGAAATTCGAGCATTGTTTTGACAACCTTTTTCGAGATAAATCGAATAGCTGTAGGTATTGGTCGAATAGTATTTTTATTATTATAATACTCATTAAAAAAAAATACATGTATGGATTGAATTGAATACATGCAACAGCCTGGCCGGCAATATTTGTATGAACATCCAAATCTGTCGTGTTTGGCAGCCAAATAAATTACTATGAAAACTCATATTCTGTCGTGTTATTTTAAAATGGAACTAACTTTTTACTTCAACACATGGCAACCATAAAATTTCGATTTGGCTTGCAAATACAGTTGTTCCTCATTGATTCTGGAATTTATTATTAACTAGCTGTGCCCGCGACTTCGTTCGCGTGGTTGTCGAGAACAAAACAACGTCGTTTAGATAAGAGTATATCACCTTTTTGATGATTTAGATAAGAGTCCTGACTTTGGTATAGTTGATTACGTTAATGCTTCTCTTGACTTTGGTATAGTTGATTACGTTAATGCTTCTCTATATACTATGTTAGCGGTGGAATTACCCGGAGCATATACAAAAAGGTTGTTTGGGTTGCTAACACGTGATAGAGAAACATAGAGTTGGCCGTGTGAAAAACAATCAAAAGTAAGGTCTAACGGGTCTAACAGGTCTAACCCGCAACGGATAACGTCTGGCCTTGGGCTTTATTAATAGTCATAGCGTAACAGAGGCTTACAGGAAATTGCACACGTTTGAAAGTAAACGGAAAATTATTGGGGATAATGGGTATCCTGGGAATGAAAACAACATCACCGGAGCCGCAACCTGTTAAGATTTCGGCTTCGATGACATTTCGTTGGAGATTTGTTACTCTCAACCGAGTTCCATTGCATAGTTTCACAATTTTTCCATTTGAGCAGCACATTCCGTCTGTCTCTTTCCTCCATTTCAAAGCATGACAAAAATTACAAATTTCTCTCATGTCACCCACGGAAGTAAAGCCAGCATAATTAATTCTAGACGAATATGTGAACCCTGATTTTTCCCTATTGTCCCAAGGTAATAAAATATTTGCATCGTCATTTTCCATGGACTCATCAGCTCCGCTATTTGTTTCTTTATTCATATGGTATCGAGCTCGTTCTATTTCTAGGCGAGATTGACGTTGTTCTGCTGTTTCTGCTCGTCTTAGTTCATCTATTCTTTCCCTTTCAGATGCAAGATAACTTTCATTGTTTCTTTGTACACCTACATAGTTATGTCTAGCTATTTGTAATCGTTCTTCTCTTTGGGAGAGAGATTCAGACTCGCGCGAGAGAGCGTGTCGCTCTCGGTCAGATGACAGACGTGCTTGGCGTTCCTCGATACTCTCTTGAGAACGCAAAGTCGCGGTCCGAGTTCTTTGCGAACTTAAGCGCGACTCCCTTTCTGTGAAAGTCTCTGACTCGCGTGAGAGAGACTGGCGCTCCCGATCAGCAGACAGCCGAACTTCGCGTTCCTGGATACTCTCTTGAGAACGCAAAATCGCGGTCCGAGTTCTTGGCGAACTTAAGCGCGACTCCCTTTCTGTGAATGTCTCTGACTCACGTGAGAGAGAGTGGCGCTCCCGATTAGCAGTGAGGCGAACTTCGCGTTCCTGGATACTCTCTTGAGACCGCAAAGTCGCGGTCCGTGTTCTTTGTGAACTTAAACTTGACTCCCTTTCGGTGAACGTTTCCGATTCACGTGAAAGAGCGATGTGCTCTCGGTTAGCAGATAACCGTGCTTCACGATCTTCTTTTGATTCCTGAGACCTACAAAGTCTCATCCTTTTCGTATTCCGGCAACGCAGCGAAAGGTTAGTTTTTTTTCTTTGAGGCATTTTCAAGGAAAATTAAAGCAATAAACAAAACCAACAACACTTATGACTGAATAGCCTACAAACTTAAAAGAACGGTGCGTCTAGTGTGACAACGTATCGTCTGTTCGTGGTCGTGACTCAACGAATTGGCAACACTAACTTACTGTATAACGATTGGCACTATTGGATTCAATCAAATTACGAAGTAAATAAAATACAATCTTTACTTCGTACTTCAAACCAATGAGTAATGACCAAAGTTGACCAACCAAACGAAACCAATAATAAGATAAGCCAATACTTTTTTTTCGACCAATTTAGAAAATCGATAAATAAACCAAGCAACCAAAGAACTCTTACGACACACGCAAGAAATTTTAAGACACCTAACGAAACTCAATTTGCCTAGAAATTTAGTAAACAAACACGGTGGACGTCATTCTCGCGCGGAAAATCTTAACACCGCGATTCAGAAAATGACGTCATTTGCACAACGCCATCTATCGGATTTGGATTTCAACTATTCTTAAGATGTCGTTGCAAGTACTATACTGAATTGCGTAACGTAATATTTTACTTCTTGAACTCACTAAATTAATCATATCTTTTGATAGAGTGAACCGATTTCGATGAAACAAAAACTAAGTTAAACCTCAAGTTGCGTATAATTTTTGTGTATAAACTTTGTCAGCATTGAATTCGTAGATTTTACGTGATGTGCGCACAAACAAACAGACAAACAGACAAACAGACAAAAATTTCAAAAATGATGGAAATGGGTTCTGTTACTTATCTTTTCACACGCAGGCTATTTTTTGTTTCAATTTCTTCAATGTACAAAAATGACTTTTCTACAGATTTATTATATGTATAGATTTACTTAGTTTGAATTTCCGCGCATTATTTGAGAAAAGTATAACTACAAGTCTTGGCCGCAACTAGCACCTTAAATGCGTAACACACGATAACAGTTACAATCTGAATCATTTTGTAGGATATTGCTAATCCATTGTTTCATATCGAAAAAAAAATCTGCTCAACAACTTAATAACGCAATGAATATTGTTGAACTGTATTATTTTTGTTGAATCATGCTGGAAATTGTACCAAACTAATTAAGAATGATGCCTTAGTCAAAACTAAATATACCACTTTGGGATGTAAACAGGTAACTCATTAGCAAGTCTTTACAGACAGGGCAAACCAAATAATCAAATTATTTATATTTAGTATCTATACTTATAATAAATCTGTAGAAGTGAAAATTCTGTACATTGAAAATATCAAAAAAATAAATGGCAGGGGGTGTTACTAGACCGACACCGAACCCAAAAATGTGATTAAATTTTATTTTGTCTGTCTGTCTGTCTGTCTGTCTGTCTGTCTGTCTGTCTGTCTGTCTGTCTGTTTGTTCAGGTATCACGCAAAAACTACCGGTTCGATTGCGATGAAACTTGGTATAATTATTCTTTAGTATCCTGGGCACCACACTGGGTACTTTTTATCCCGGAAAAGTATCCTATCCTACGGTTGGGGGGTGTCAAAGTTTGTATGGAAGAATTTTAACGCGCTGTCCGATTAACTCGAAACTCAATATTTATACTTAAACCCAAAAATTAAGAATAACGTGTATCAGGATTTTTCGAAATTCAACCCCTAAGGGGGTAAAATAAGGGATGAAAGTTTGTATGAAAAATCTTATTCCTTGAGGTAATAAATATGAAACTTCGCACGAATAGTTATCTAAATAAATTATAAAGTTCGTAGTTTTTGTTTTTCTAAATTACCCCCTAAAGGGGGATTTCAGTGTTGGGGGGTGTCAGTGTTTGTATGGAAGAATTTTAACGCGCTGTCCGATTAACTCGAAACTCAATATTTATACTTAAAACCCATGGGGATGTATGGGGTAATTTTCGACACTCACGCGGGCGAAGCCGCGGGCAGCAGCTAGTTAATAATAAATCCTATGTTTTTCCTTATTGATATGTCAACGTTCATCCGAGTTTTTGTGTCAATAATAAAATGTTCGTAAACTTAATTTCGAGATTGTTTTTGAACCCACATTATATTATCTTTAACATGGAATTACTTATGACACATCCATTGCCTTTGTTCTACTGTTCTGTGTAAATGATTCACTTACAAAGTGACACATTCCTAATCTTATTACATTATTAATTGTATTAACTTAATTTTAACAGTCACGAAAACCATGGAGTCCTTTTTTGTTAGAAATCTAAACGCATAGTTTGTTACCCATTCCATTAGGTTATCTCTCTAACTGTTTTTGGTGGTTTAGCGAAAATGCCTAAACTGAGAAAATAAAAATACATTTTTTTTACTTTTCTGACTTTTCTAGTAGGTATGAGTATTAGATAAGTCAGGGGGTAAAGAAACAAAGACATAGCCTTTTTATTCCTTAGGTATAGGAAACAGGATCGATACGCATCAAAAAAAGTTTTTGTGAGGTCAGTCTCCTAAGACAGTTTTCCTGTAACAACGATTAAGGTAGGTACCTGCCCTTATTGCCCCGTCTCAAAAATACAACCTTTATCTATATCAGAATGGGCAGCCAAGAATATTGATAACAACAGTTAAATCATGCCATGGAAATAAACAAGTAAGTTCTCCCTGAAGCAGTCATTAAAATAATTGTTCCTTTAATGAGGAATTAATCCTGCTGATGGCAAATCCAAGATCTTCTATGGTGCTTCTCTACAGGCTTGTGACGAGGTCGAAAGATTAGTCAGCAAAGGTACCCAGGGTTTGGTCATTCTAGCATCCTCAAGTCCTAACAGCTAGTGAACAGCAGTGAAGTGAGCTAGTCTCACACCAAGATCTAAACGTACCTACAGTATGTTTCATATTGATCGATGATTGATATATGTATAGTATGTGCGCAGTTGTTAGCGATAACTGAAAATTATAACAAATGTAAACATTGATGATGCGATTGCGATGTGAGTGACGTGAATCTGTTCATAACAATTTACAGTGGTAGGTAACTATGGATGTTATTGTTAACACAGAAAACCATACAAATTCAACTGACCATGACCGTAGTACAACGTTAAAGTTGGATAAGGGAAGGAGGAAAATGATGATCAACTCTGCTCATCGCATTTCACTGTTAGATTTTTAACACAGGCAGTGCACCTGTACACTGCCTGTGTCAAATAATACGCCAAAACGGCTTATTGGTGAACTCGCACGACCAGAAATACGTATAATTAGTATTTCTGTAGTTGTCGATTCGCCCACAATTAAATTGACTTCGTGCGAATCGCCTTAAGAAAAAGTAATATTAGGTAATTAAAAGTGTCGATAATCCCTTTTTCGGGCGAGTAAATTCGTGCGAGTCACCAAGAATTCGCCAAAACACTTTGAATTAGAGTCATTATTGTCTCCTTAGCCTTTCCTCAACTATGTTGGGGTCGGCTTCAGTCAAACGTGCAGCTTCATAACAGCATTTTATATGGGGTGGGGCGGCCTCCATCTGACCACTACAACCCAGTTACTGGACAACGGCTCGTACACACTGGTGGAGCGATATCGCGGGCGCGACAGGCAGCGCTACCCTTGTCGCGCCAGCGATATCGCGCCAGTGTGGACGAGCCTTACGCGATACCCCGATAATTTGAAACATTTGTTTACCTTCTTCTGATATTCTTCGTTGTTGATAACAACAGCACATATTTTGTGAAAAACTTGATGATATACGACGACTCACAAGGACACAATGTCACAATAATTGTCCCAAATCCAAACTTTGTATGCCTTCTAAAAGCCACTTCCTATGGTTTCCTCTTACTATCAACTGTTACGAATTTGTACAATTTTTATGAATGAAAACGTTAGATCAACAACACTTCTCGGAATCTTGCGTCTGCGCATTGCCGGCGGCGGCGGCGTTGAAAGGTCAAAGGAGTCCAGTTCATTTATAACGACTACTCTGCGGTACTCTAGCCAGTGTACGGCGAGCCGCCGAGCCGTGATCGCGTACCTACTTATTCAATTTTATTAAAATATTCAAAATGTACAGTATATCGGCAATAGGGGTTTTGTTAGCGGTATGTGGGGGTGCGTTCAGCCACACTTACCACCTGGGAGGGTGTCCTCTCGTCGAGCCCATGCCGGGGTTTGAAATGAACAGGGTATGTACAAATTGTCTTTTTATTTTGTTGTGTAGGTATCGGGATCACAGGGAAGAGGGTCATGTTTGTGTGATTAAAAACGATTGCGTCTGAGCAGCTGGCGTGACTGGAGTGGTTGGGACAATGAAAGATTATCTATGTCTATACAATAATCTATGTGCGTTTTGTTCTTCAATACAATAATAATAACAATCATCCAAGTATAGCAGATGTTAATTAATTCTTTATAAATTACTTTCTGTTTCCTAGAATACATTTCTATGTCGATACTTATAATACTAAAATACCTCTAGCTAGGTAATATCTAGCTAGGTATTTTAGCTACCTAATATTAGGTTCCGTACCAGAACAGTGCCAAACGGAAGCCTATTACCACAGATAATATAATACTACCTGTTACTAAAAGCCTCCGCTGTCCGTCCGTCTCCCTGTCTGTCAGCAGGCTGTATCTCATGAACCGTAATAGGTAGACAGTTGAAAACACAGATTAGGTATATATTTCTATTGCCGCTATAACAACATAATATAATAATAATAATAAATAAAGTGCCCCCCCCCCCCCCATACAAGATACGTTTACGTATAGTTAAGCAGATAACAGATCATAGAACGTGTGATGTGAAGCCTTTCTGTTTGCTTTTATCATTTTAATTAGTTTTGTATGCTCTGATTAACATGAACTTATGTTAATTGATGATACGATGCATCAGCTGCATTGTCCCTGTGCCAATGTCATACCCAACTACCATATAATAGGTATATTATATACTCTTGGGACTATATATAAATGTTCACTTAAATATAACCCTTTTAAGTCTAAATTAGTTTCATACCAATAACTGACTTAAATTTTATAGTGCTTCGGTTGGAAATAAAATCATAACGACTATTATAATCGGCGTGCAAAATTGGTGTTTCAAGGCCTTTCATGTTAAATTAGCAGAGGGGTTTTTACATAAAAAAAGAAATTAGATAACTCCATAATAAAAAATAAAAAATGGATTTCCTTAATTGAATTAACAAATAAAAGCATTATATTCAAAACACCAAACTATGGATTCTCCTGTACCTAGTTTGGTTCAGAAATACAAAATATACGAACATGCAGAAATACCCAGAGTCGAAATAACTATTACCAGGCCATACCATTACCATACAAACAATTAGTTAATGAGGAAATCGAACCCACGACAAGCTCACAAGCGAATCCTCTAACCATAACCACTGCATTAAGTTCAAACTTGACTTATTTCGTAAAAAATCTTTTGTTTTACAAACAACACTCAGAAGTAGGCGGAAATTTTTATGTTTTTTCAATAGGTAATAATAATTTGGAAGCATAGCAAAAAGTATAATTGGAGGAGTAATAAGGAACTCATTAGACACGCCTTGAAACGAAATGATGTGTAGGTACCACTTACCTACCTACGAAGGTAATAAAGAAGAAGACGTAACAAAATATGATGGTTGGTGTGGATGATAAGTTTAAGGCTGCTCTTGTAAATTGATCTGTGGGTCTACACTATAAGCACGAAATCCGTAGTTTCGGCTGAAGTTACGGTCGTTTACAACTCCGTATCACTTTCGGACATATTTACCTATGATTAGTTCGGGTCAAAACTACTAATGAATGACAACACGATTTGATAGTGGATTATGTATTTGCCCGTTCGAAAAATTGAATTTCAGACTTGTTTTGACGGATAAAATACTTTCTTGACTTGTTTTGACGGCCTTAGACAGTAGACCCCCTGGTAAGAGCTGTACCGTGTATTTAATAATTTTTTATACAAAAATCCAAGATGAAAGTAGCCTATGTTATTCTCCAGGTCCTAGCCAGTTCACACTTTAAGTACCTAACTTTGGCTTAGACCGGGAAGGATTAGGTAATACAATTTCACTCTCAAGTTTCAAGTTTTCAAGGTTTTGTTGTACTTTCAGAGTGGAATAGGTAAGTACCTACAATTTATAATAGTGTTCGATGGTTGTACAGCAGTAGATACATAAACGATGATATACCAACTCTCAAACTACGTTACGCTTGTGTTTTGGGAGCTAGTGGGACACAAGCTTGTAGCCTAGGAATTGACTTATAATCTGTGAATGAGTTAGATAGACAGGCCCCAATTGGGATAAAGGCGGATGGGAATAGGAAGACTTAGGTATAGTTGGATAGACAGCTGAGCAGCTTCTCTGCAGTATTGTCAAAGGTACCCAGCTACTCATACTGCTGTAAAATGAACGATCGCAGATCGTCATTTTTGACTGGAAAGTTTGAAAAAGATTTTTTGGAATTACATAAAGTTGTTTAATCTATAATTTGGTAATCATGTTACCATAAACAAAATAAACAAGTACTTCCATGATTTTAAGTTTCGTAACAGCTCTATAAAGAACTGCAAGCAAGGTGATGAGATCAAAATGTCATCATCTTGCTTGTGTACGTATAAGTAGGTATTCAAAGATAGACGATGATATCCAAAATGCATAGTTTTTCTTGGAGATCAGTTGTCTGTCTGCCAAATATCGAGAATAATTTGTGGTCCGTCTGCCAAACAGTAGCATTGACATTTGTAACAGTACTAACCCACATAGAGCCTTCTTTGATCACGCTAAATGAAGTGCGGATATCCTGTCTCTTGCCTACCTACAGTAATAATGTCAACACTTATCATCGTGCCTTTATCACATTTTATTTGGGTTCGGCGCAACATGACTTCTTCTTCCAACCTTCTCAATAACTCGTCATCAGTTATCTCATTAGTCTCCAGTCTCCACCTTTCTAGCCATATTATCTTTCACACAATCCATTCAACATCCTCTCTTCGTCATATATTCAGATCGAAAACTTTCCTACTATCATCTACTAGGTATGCCTACGTAAGATAAAATATGTTGACATTGAGTTATTCCGATTTATCGGTAACACAGACTGATATCATATGTCTTCACACTACATCGTGTCTTATTATACAAACATAGGAATTAGACCCGGCTACTGTGACTTCCGATAACACTCGTCGATGACTCACGAAGCGAGAGGTTTCGTCATCGTTTCTTATTTTCATTTATCTTACCCACTTTCACATCACCCAGATTCTTAAATTATGTAGATTTTATTTTACGTGTGCAATTAGTCATCATTTGTAGTTTGTGTTCTTAATTAGTTACCTAGATGACGTAGACAAGGCAGGTAACTGTTTACTGCGAAATGTTGTTTATTTCCGAGCAAAACCGAGGTTGAATGTAAAAGAAATCAAAAGATTTTAGATTGAATTTGATCTGGGAACGTTATCAGATTACATAAATGTATATATGTGTATTGAACTCGAACAATTGTTCACAGAATGCTATTGTTCTTCATATAATGAGTGCAACCATTGCTTTGACAACTTATTCCTTTCGTTTCTTTTATCACTTGCCATGTGCTGTTGGCGCTAAAAAGGAGAATAAATTGCTGCATGTGCCTATGAGGATTCCAGCAGCATTCAGGCTTACAATGCATCTGCAGCATATTTCTAATAAAATTTTACAAAAAATCGTTAGCGATCCGGCGCACTCCTGGAGTCCCTATTAACGCTACTAGGCTACCATAACCGGCTAACAGAGTACTTAATCTTTTTATCACAGCACGGTACATTAGCTCGTGCCCCGGCAGTAACACGAAAGCGAGTCTTTCTGGTCTTTTACAGCTGCTAGAAAGTTCCAAGGTAGCATAGCTGCAATGCTGCATCACCTGCAGATCGTTTTTTATGTGACCAAAACGCTCATAAAATATTTCTGTGATCAACAGTTACTGGGCGTATGGTACGTGGTTCAGAAGACGTCGACGGCGTCACATTGCATGACGTACAACTTCACCAAGACCGATGAACCCGGCCAATATGAACTGGAGCAGATGTCACAGCACTTCATCTTGGGACTTACCCCTCTGAAGCATGACTACAGGTACGTCATTACTCCGTATAAACTTGGGTCGCGTGGCCCATTCCCTCTCATAGAGAGGAGAAGAGTCTTAAAAAACCCCCGTAAGAAATCGACACGTGTTTCACCTCTCAACGAGGCATCCTCAGAATGACGATTGACTTGACAAACACGACGTGTTAACACGCCGAGCGCTGGAAGCTAAGACACCAAGATCCCCCAAGATTTCCGCCAAGTCACGCCTGAATCAATTAACTAGCTCACTATATTCACACACTTATTTATTACACACTTATTTATTCCAACACAAGTAATGAATCCCCACCTTTTTTCTACAGATATACAGGAATACTAACAGTACCAGACCCAGCTGTGCCCGCTAGAATGAAAGTCAGATTTCCTCTAAGTAAGTATTTGAACTGACCAAGTTAACCGAAGCTGGTCTTGTTAATAAAAAAATACCAAATTCTCTGGAAGCTGGATAGTTTTAGGTCTCTCCATAGAAGAACAACTACCTACTTATTCAAATAATGAAATTTTTCAGGCGTAGCTGGCTCAGCAAGTTACACAGTCGTAATGACTGACTACACGTCCCACGCCGTGATCTTTACTTGCCAGAAGCTTGCCTTTGCGCACCGGAGATCTGCTACCATTCTCTCAAGAACCAAGGAGCTTGACAAGATGTACGTCGACAAGGCAAGTATCCTATCTATTATTATATTAAATTACTAGCTGCTGCCCGCGGCTTCGCCCGCGTGAGTGTCGGAAATTACCCCATACATCCCCATGGGTTTTAAGTATAAATATTGAGTTTCGAGTTAATCGGACAGCGCGTTAAAATTCTTCCATACAAACACTGACACCCCCCAATCGGGGGATTGGGGGGTGTCAGTGTTTGTTTAGTTAGTGTTTAGGGGGTAATTTAGAAAAACAAAAAACTACAAACTTTATAATTTATTAAGATAACTATTCGTGCGAAGTTTCATGTTTATTACCTCAAGGAATAAGATTTTTCATACAAACTTTCATCCCTTATTTTACCCCCTTAGGGGTTGAATTTCGAAAAATCCTGATACACGTTATTCTTAATTTTTGGGTTTAAGTATAAATATTGAGTTTCGAGTTAATCGGACAGCGCGTTAAAATTCTTCCATACAAACTTTGACACCCCCCAACCGTAGGATAGGATACTTTTCCGGGATAAAAAGTACCCAGTGTGGTGCCCAGGATATTAAAGAATAATTATACCAAGTTTCATCGTAATCGAACCGGTAGTTTTTGCGTGATACCTGAACAAACAGACAGACAGACAGACAGACAGACAGACAGACAGACAAAATTTTTTATAATCACATTTTTGGGTTCGGTGTCGGTCTAATAACACCCCCTGCCATTTATTTTTTTGATATTTTCAATGTACAGAATTTTCACTTCTACAGATTTATTATAAGTATAGATATAGATTTTGGCCATAGACGCCCCAGAAAGACTAATCTTTTAACGCCCCGTCCATGTTTGAAGATAACTAACCAATGTAATGAGGTGTTTATTAAATTTATGGATATCCAATCTGATAGTATTGACCCCAATCTGATATTTTCAAGTTACCGAAGATCAGGGCTCAAGAGAAAAAAACCTTTTTTACATATCCAGAAGTACCGCATTTTGTAGTCTTTGATCCAACGGCCTGACGACAGTATCCTGAAATGTTGCTCAACACTCTTAGCTGTTAAGCTGAGTCTTTCTCCCAACAACATCTGCACGCTTAGCATGACCAAAATAGAAACGAGTTTTGTAGACGGAAGAATAGACCAAATGACAGATTCACAATAACTATCATTCTGTTATTTTGTCTATTCTTCCATCGACATGGTGGTCACGCTACGAGTTCTGGTGATGTAGCAACAAAGTAGAAACTATTGAAGATTATATGATGGTAAGTACCTAAGGTTACGTAGAGAACATTAAGTATTTTTTCTTAACGTTTATTTTTCCATTCTGCAGATGCGCAACAAGCTGTCCTCATTCGGTGTGGACCCGTACGACCTGTCTATTATCTCGCAGAATGACTGTCCCAGCCACTCCAACGGTACTGAAGGCGTCAACATTAACATTGATCCCGAGACCTTCTCATCACACAACATTGGACAGGCCGTCAGGAAAACTGGCAGTGCTATCGGTTAGTCTATATCATCTCCTTTTTTATGCTACAGAAAACTGGAAATGAACAGTTTTCATCTGTTGGCTAAATCTGAACATAGATGCTGAATTAATGGGAATGAATTTTGTTAATACAGCGAGCTATGCTCCAGACTGGACTTGAGCCAAAACTGCGAGGGAGCGCCGCCCGCATTTTTTTTAGGATGGATGTTGTTTATACTAATTGAAAACGGCTCTAACGATGTCGAGGAAAGTTGCCTCTTATCTGGGAAAATTTGTTTTCTCTATTATCACCCGAGCAGAGCTCGGTCGCCCAAGTACCTACTAATTTTTTAACACGGAAGTCGAATTCTGAAAACCACCCTTCTGTATGTCCCATGTTTAACAAGTCAGCCTGTCATATGATTGTCTGACGCCTGAGCACTCAGAGCCCAGCAAACTCTGCTGTAGTCAGTACCTCAGCAGTATTATCTTTTTACCATGGGATTGGGAATGTAGTAAGAAGCACGGTACTAACTCCAGTACTTTATTTCAGCCGATGGAGTAGAATACGTGGTGGAAGCCGGTAAGACCGTGTATAACAAGGTTGCTAGCAGTAAGGAGGACCTCACCGAAGCGCCCGGCGGCCGCGCCTACTCTGCCAAAGATGACGCTGAGTGGTTGCCATGAAACGAGTCCGTGATGAAGTGGCTTTGAGTACAAGTTGCCATAGTATGCATGATTGCGACGATATTGACTGAACCTAAACTCCTAGATTACATATACATAAATAGCAATACCTACTTATATTTGTAAAGGCTCCTACAGACAGGCGCGACGCGACTCTGCTGGAACAATTTCTATGAAAACTTCAAGGAAACTGTTCTACCGGTGCCGCGTTGCGCCTGTCTGCAGGGGCCTTAAAGCTCACATTGACACGATATTGATATCCAGTTTTTTCATCAGTTTAGTTTAGTTCATTGTAAATTGTCGTGTTAGATAATTAATAGGGTTTTTTTTTTTAATAAAACCCTCATTAGGACTGTAACCCACTAAAGTTATTACCACTGTCTTATGCGACATCAGCAATGCATTTATTTTAATCAGAATGTGAGAGGTGAATACTCATAAGAGTCATAAGATAGTCAGGTTCTAGTTTATTATTAAGTGCATCCACTCTACCCAACCAGAAATGTGATTTTTAGTTTAGTACGTAATGTAATATTTTATATCGTGAATTATGTCGATAGCAATATAAAACAGTTTTATACCAAAGGATACCTTGCCCTATCATGCTATCATTGTACTATTTGTATGTATAAATAAGCAATAAATAGATTTGATATTAATTATGAATATTAATTTTCATGAAAGAAAATACATTTGACCTATTAAGCTGGGACCGAAACCGGTATGATTTATACGGGTTATGGTACAGGTATGTTTAAAGGTTACCTTAAATTGAATAAAACAAGTAATACCGGTTACCGAAATCATTATTACCTCTATCTTACACGTGCCGTCGGTATTAGTCAAAGAGCGTGCATCGCCTGTGTATGTGTAAATGGTATTAAAACGGTAACCTAAAAGAGGTAACATGTTTCTTCTTCTTGGGTCACCCAGATAGCAGTGACCTTAGTCAAGTAACCAAAATTCTTCGATACCTGTACCGTAATTTATAAAGGTGTGCTGCACTATATTACGGAACGTACTCCCGTCCGTCTGTAGTTAAACGTACGTTGCACAACTGGGAGCATGCCGCTCCTACCTACCTCGTCATCAAAGACCGGCGGCGGCGGATCACACGAAATTAAAAGACCAAATAAAATAAAAGATGCACCGGTACATTCTACTTGTGATACGGTCTAACGAAGCCGCCTGCTGGTCCAAATGGGCAATAGATGTACCCCTGACAGTTCAGAAAACTAACCTTCAATAAAACAAGGCCAATGAAATGGTACTCACAAAGTGGAGTTTCACCACCACTTATCATTGAACAAATTTGAAAATTGCTCTCCGAGATCAAAGAGACTTAGTCTACACTAAGTCTCTTTGATTATCTCGGAGAGCAATTTTCTACTAACTCTAACCGACATTTCAATAAACGCCTAAATAAGGGCGCTGTTGGATTTTCGACTTTCGGCGCTAAGCCGAGCATTGAAAATCCCACAGCGCGTTTGGCAGCGGGTTATGAGCAATCGAAAACTTCACGTGCAGAAAAGCATGCGATCAGCGCGGGTGCAGTAAACCAAACGGTATGGTTTACCCACATCGGACACTTATTATTTCAATACAACTACATTCTCATAGTTGATTTTAAAGCTATTTTTAAATAACATTTTTTTAAAGTAATATTGGTGAATTTGTCAAAAATAAGGGAAGATTCGTACAACAAATAAAAGTCACAAATCCATTTATGGAACTGTATTTCAATTAAATAAAAAAGTACAATGCAAGTGGAATATGGAATGTTTACATTCCTATTATATTGAATGCATGAAAATGCAGATGAATGAAATTTATAACATAGTAACCAGTTTAGCTGTGTCATGAAATACTTAGGCGACAATTTATTTAAATAATTTAGAATATTAATAAACTACACAGTAAACAAAATTCACAAACTTTTGAACCATTTTACGGATGGCCCAAAGCGAGAAATCAGTCCATTTCAACAAAACCAGTTGTTTTCATAAATTTTACAATTCAGATCAAAAATCTTTTTAACAACTTTACTGACCACCAAAACAACTACACTTAAAATCGATGTTATTATGATATTTTACGCTCTACGTCGCTCAGAATGCTTTGATATAATGCAATAGTTAAAATGTAAGCTATTTACTAATAGCTTATAAATCGAGCTCAAACATAGAGCAAGATGGTTTAGTGATAATATTTATGTAAACGCAAGCTGTGAGCATCGACACAAATCTCATAAGTATTTTTGTTAAAATTGCGTTTTTATGTGGTAATATCATACTTAAGAACGCGGCGACCGTTGAATTGTCCATACAAACGTAATACCTAAATCATTTGCAATTCGAGCATATTTCCACCAAATAAATTTGATATTCGGATTGAGACAGTATTTATCTAGGCTTCCAATTCATTTTTTTTTCAAAAACTTACCTCTTTATGAAGTTTAAGCGAATTGCATTTCGTACATTTTTACAGCGTAAATGACTTGTTTTCAAATTGTTTTTTCTTTATTATAAACAACAATATTTGTAATATTGTTTCATCACAAGCATAGCTTATATTATCAAGTTACAAATTATAGAAAAAGAAATGGAAAAACATTAAGTTTTCATTCATCATTTTTGGTATTACGGAACACATCCAAAATTATCATAAATGTTCAATAGCTAATAGTGCTATCACGTCAAGCAAATGTCAATGTGTGCGTGGGCGTATAGCTCACGGTAGCTGTGTGTACTCCCACTAGCGCAACGTGCTTGTACACGCGCCGCGGCTGGGCGCCGGCGGGGGTTGGGCGGGGTTCGTTCAGGAATTCAGGATGTTTTGTTGTTGTCAGTGTTAGACGATTACTTTACTGTGTTGCGCGTGCGTACTTATTTGTTTGCTAATTTGTAATATTTCTGACACTATTGACCTATGCTGTGAAATTGGATTTTGATTTGCCTTGTGATTTGGTACCGAGTAACCCACATTCTTACGACCTATGTTTTGTTTACGGACTTTGAATATTATTTACGATTTTGATTTGGTTGAAGACACGGACATCGGACATCGCGTAAATATAAATTATTGGAATATTTGTCTTTTACTAATGCTTAGGTACTTTGTATAACACTTTTACTATTTGACTTGTATTCATTATATAGTAATAGGTAACAATAATATTTGACGTTTAGTAAAACGAATAGGTAGGTACCTACTTACTTACTGAAATAAGACCACCAATAAGAAGTGGAGACCACTCTAAAGGAAATAAATAAACACAAACAGAAATAAATAATGACAATAATAATAAATATCCCAATAATTTATATTTACGCGACGTGCGTGTGACTACTCTAGCGTCGTCCGTCGGCCGATTTAAGGCTCGTTCACACCGGCGCGACTTGTCGCGCGACGCGACACCGGCAATTGTTCAATCGTGAAGTTTTATTAGAAATTGTATTGTTAAAGTCGCGTCGCGCGACAAGTCGCGCCGGTGTGAACGAGCCTTTACCCACAAGTCCATGCTCGATAACGATGTACCTATAGGTGCAGTTCGCGTCAAATAATTTTGCCGCTCTGAAGTTAGGTTGCGCATGCGTAGGTACCTACTGGCATGCGCGCTACTGTTTTATAAGGCAGATTGACTACTGCGCAGTCATTTGTAGTCTACTTCAAAGCGGCAGTTATTTGACGCAAACTGTACCTTATTTGTATGACGTACTACTAGCTAGATATTCTCTACAAGGCCTAGATATCAAGATTAGTCGAGATATCCTAAAATATTGAGACATCGGCATGGTAAAGAAATTTCCAAAAAACGCATTACTAGTCTGTACATACACTAGCGATTCCCCAAAGTAGTCAACAAAAATAAAGCAAATAATGAACATACCTAAAATTACTCATAATGAATATTGTAATGCTGTCGACTCGCTATGAATGAATAGCAAGTAGGTACATCGAGTATTAAGGCTCGTTCACACCGGCGCGACTTGTCGCGCGACGCGACTTTAACAATACAATTTCTAATAAAACTTCACGATTGAACAATTGCCGGTGTCGCGTCGCGCGACAAGTCGCGCCGGTGTGAATGAGCCTTTATCCGCTCACACACACTGCGAAGCGCGCCCGTTATCTGTGGCCCCGCCTTCTTTTGTCGAACAGAGATAGCAATATTCCAAACGCATTTTGCTCACGTCTCGAGTTTGCATTTCGTGCCGTAGTACGCCGGCCTCTTAAGCGCCGAGGTGTTAGCTTGCAAGTCTTGCAGCAAGTACTTTTAGATATATAATTTAGTTAGAAATAGCAGTAGTCATAATAAGGGTCCATTAAGACAGTGTCTGACGAGTACACTGTGCTGACTAAAGACTGCGCGACGTCAAAGGGAGGGTTATGTTTTTCAAGTGTATCTATACTAAAATTAATATAATAAGGCGGAAGAGTCTGTTTGTTTAAACGCTCCAATCTCTGGAATTACCAGACGGATTTGAAAGCTCTTCTTATGGCATTTGAAAGCCCAATTCTTGAGGAAGGTTCATGGCTATTTATCATACCACGCTATGACCCTCAGGAGACGAGCAAAAAGAAAAAAAAAGTCTGAAAGAACGCTAAGCAAAAACGAAGTAATAGAGCGGACGGGCGATGCCATGCGATGCGACGCGGTGGGTCGGAGGAACAAGAAATTGCACGCAGACGAAGTCGCAGCTAGTCTCGTTATACTTAGTTAATGCCAATACGATAGAAGAACACTGCTATTTCCAACTCCATTACCCCGTCACAGTACATCGTCTAAGGCGTGCAACGATCAAGGAAGCGCGGGTACAGACAGACCTCGCGGATGTGGTACCGGTCCAGCAGCCAGCACAGGAAGCGCTCCAGGCCCAGCCCGTACCCGCCGTGCGGGACCGAGCCGAACTTGCGCTGGTCGGTGTACCAGTAGTAAGGGGACGGGTCGATGCCCTCGCGCTTGTAGCCTGCGGATAAGATACAACAATGTTAAATGACGAGTCATGTGTGCAAGTACACGTCGCAGCATAGCTTACGACGTGTAGTTTATAAGGAACAAATAAATAATTATCGTACTGTGGAACATCGCGGTCACGCATATCTGACCACTTTGAAAACAAAATCCCGTGCACATGACGACACATCTGTTTACCAACCTTTTTTTTGTAGGTAAGCGTTACTATAGCGGCGCAAGCAGGAAAAGTCCTTAAGGTGTTCAGATATGCGTGTCCGCGATAGTACAACAACTTTACGGATGTTATAGGATAGCTTGAATGTCAGTCCATAAATGAGTAAAGACTTTCATTTATAGAATATTTCGATCATGTTTCCTCTTGTGATCATCATTCTGTAAGTTTTGACTCTCACAAGAATATTTTGCCTCTTTAAGTGCGCCGGATTCGAGGTCAGTTCGTTAGTCTGTTAATGGAAGTCGCAAAGACTTACTTACTGAACTGAGTCGTTTACTGCAGTCGTGTTCAGCGCGCATCAAGTACTTCTTTGTAAAAATATCCACTGAGAAACTATACTGTAAAGCTAAAAAAACATCAATTGTTTATCCTGTTACCTTCCAAAAGCTCCTCATAGTCCCATGTCCTCATAGATCCACCGACAATTTCTCCAACTCCTGGCATGAGCACGTCGACGGACTCAGTCAGCCGCCTGTCTTCTGGACAGCGTTGCATGTAGAACGACTTGATCTCAGCCGGGAACTTGCAGAGAAGGATGGGCTCGCCGATCGCATCCGTCATCTTACGCTCTGGCATTTCGGGTATGTCCTGCGAAAATATTTAAAAATTAATATATTTTTTTAAGCTAATATATTGAATACACAAGAATTAACCTCGGTTTTTCTCGGCAAGATTCACAGATCGAACTTTGACTTTACTTAACAAAGTAAGTAAAGTGCCATACGAATATTAACGTTATTCTTATGCACATAATGTTTATATTCGTAGCGAATGTCAGCAAGCGTTGTATTCGAATATGAACATCAAAGTTATAAGGTTTAGGGTATAGGAATAAGGTTCATATTAGTATGTGACGCTTACTTCACATTGCAATGTAAATTCAAAGTGCGATCTATGCATACAGGGTGTAAGGGACAGCCTTCCGCAGATTGATGGGGTGTATTCAGTATATCATACTAAGATGACCTGTACATTGACCATAATCCAATAAACCTGATTTGTTTAATTACCTCACACGCAATGTATCGTTACCGTGGCAAAATGCACGTAGCGAACGGCAGCGCACGTAGAGTTTCAACATCAATTGCTGTTTTTTTTTATTTTAGCTGTTTCATTTACATAAATTGAGTGCTGAGTACAGATAATGTAATTTTGTAACAGAAAAAACGACAAAAAAAATCCCGAGATTTTTTCCGGTGGAATATGATTCAAAATAAGGAGCTGAATGCACCCTGTAAGTTTGCGGAGGGCTGTCCCTTACACCCGTATATCTTTCCGTAACATCCGTATTTTAGAACGAGCTGCGCTTTCTACTCAATACATAAGACGAAAATCGGTGATCATTATTATTTGAGTCGAGATCAATGCACATGAAACTGAAAAAATCTTGTGAACTTAATAATCAGGTTTTTTTTTTTATAAAATACTAGTTTTACCTCTCCAAACTCATAGAAGGAGCCGTCTTCCTTGGTGATGTTGTTGGCGCGCAAGTACTCTATAGCTTCCGTGTAAGGCATGCGCTTGAACGGCTTCTTGGGTCTCTGGAACAAGATCAGACATTAATTATTTAATACAGTGATTCAAAACCGGAAAAGAACAGGTCACTATTTAAACAATATTAAAAAAAAAACACATTTCCAAAAGTAATTTATCAAACAAAAAAATCAAATTTCAACATTCTTAGCGACAAGTAGCGACTATTCTAGGTCCAGGGCGTATGTAATTTGAAAATAACCCATAAACCAAATTCTAAAATGAACGTATTTTTGAAGGTTATATTTCTAAATCAAAGTCATTTATTCAACCTAGACGGAGAATCAGCACTTCTTACTTAGAGGGGTCGTCAAAATGACATAAGACAGTCCCCCATACGCCATAAACGCCCGCCCATCGCCACTTCCCAGTGCTTTAGCTGGGAAGAAGTGGCGCAACAAACTCCCCAGCAGCATTTATTAAGAGCCTGAGAAAGTCTTCATAATAAGTTAAAGTACTAAACATAGCGAATAGGACCGAGATGAGCGGACACTCTGCCTCACGTTTCAGTACTAGGCTACATATCAAGCTATCCATTTCCAGTATAAACTGATCTCGCATTGTATAGGATTTCCGTACAATGAAAGGTCAGCTTATACTGGACACGTATAGCTTGATATGTAACCGTGTGCACTAGACATGGAGAACACGGTCACTCTGTACGTGACTGTACAACTACTAGTCTGTTACCTTGAAGTTAGGGTTGAGCTCATAGACGAGGTGCGCGTCGGGCGAGGCGAGGACTCTGTCCACGACATCCACGACTAAGTCCTCGAGCCGGGACAGTAAGTCCTCGAACGAGATGAAGGGGCATTCTGCCTCTACGTGACTGTACCTGTTTATAAAAAATGCATGTTAGCAATTGATTTTGGAAGATGTGACTGTACCTACTATAGGTACACCTCTGCCTTGCCTTTCAGAGAAAACAAGCGTGATGTTATGTTTTATTAAAGCTAGTACGTACTCAGCGAGATGCCTGCGCGTGCGCGACTGCTCAGCGCGGTAGGACTGCGCGATACAGTACACGTCGCCTAGAGTGGCCAGGCATGTTTCTAGATACAGCTGCGAGCTTTGAGTCAGGTATGCCTCCTCACTGTGGAAAAGGCAGGAAGTTTTATTAACCAAATCAACCAATCGACTGAAAAATGCAGGAAAGTTTACAGACTAACATGATTTTTATATGAGGAATGTGTGCTAGTTAGAACGACAATGCTGCTGACATTGTTGTTATGGCGACAGACTTAGATAAGATGGTAGTAGCTAGCCAGGCGGACTTAGAACAAGCCCTGGGAATCGAACCTCGGACCTCTGGGTCTGAGACAGGTGGTCTAACCACTAGACCACAGAGGCGGTTAGTAATGTTAATATATTCAAGAATAGTTCTACATACCCAAAGTAGCTGAACTTGAAGAGCGTGCTGCCACCTTCGCACTGGGTCTGCACGAGTGTGGGCGGTGTCACCTCCGTGTAGCGCCGCGCCGCGAAGTGATCGCGGAACGCGCGCGTCACGGCGGCGCGGGCGCGGAGGACCTTCGATGTGTTCTCGCCGCGGATCATTATATGCCTGGAAATGTTAATGCGTCATTAATTTTATTTGTAAGTTAATTAAGATTTGTTATTTACAATAACTCCAATATCAATTAATCTATTTATAATAATATTATTAAAAAATTGGTTTGTTTGTAAGTTTGTATGTACGGGGTAAACTGGAGCTACCAGTCGGATTTGAAGAAGTCTTGTTGCATTGAATAGCCCAATTCTTGAGGAAGGTTAAAGGCTATGTAACATCACGCTACGAACCTTAGGAGCCGAGCAAAAAGAAAAAAGTCAGAAAGAACGCTAAGCGAAAACTAAGTAATAGTGCGGGCGAGCTATGGGATGCGACGCGGTGAGTCGGGGGCCGAAATTACCATGCGTACGAAGTCCCAGGTAGAGCTAGTATTATTAGAAATAGTAAGAAATAATTATTTATTTCATAAAAAAGTGGTACAATCTGTTACAAAGAAGGATAACAACTTATTAATTTTATTTAGGTAATCGTTACTTTAAAAAGTTTCGTTGTTACCTGTTGTCCAGCTGCACGTCAGGCAACGCTTCTTCGTTGAGGATGGCGTCAGCACCTCCCGGGGGCGCGAGACCGATCAGCTCCCAGTAGTCAGCTGTCAACTCGTGACCACCTGGCGCCTGGACAATGATATATTGTTGATTATAAAGAGGAGGATAATCAAGACTATAATGAGGCAGCTAATAATTAGTAGACGGCCGACAGAAGGATCCAGTTGGGTTGGGCAGCTTTTGGAAAACTTCGTCAAGTCTTCTCGTCGCCTATCCCGCAATGTTTGAAGACTTCAACCAGTGCGTCCTGCCCGTCATGACTTACGGTACTGAAACGTGGACACTGGCAGACGGGCTGTTCCACAAAATCAAGGTTGTTGAGCGCGCTATGGACTAGGCTATGGTAGGAGACTCTTTGAAGGATAAAATCAGGAATTCAATTATCTGGAAAATAACCGGAGTTCCCGACCTAGTTTGCAGAGTAAGGAGTGTTCTGGCGCAGATTGGAAGAGGTCTATGCCCAGCAGTGGACTGCGATAGGCTGAGTTGATTACACTTGTTGATGATTGTATTAAAAGTCATGTAGGTTTGTAGTATTTATAAAGTCTCTCTTGTTCCCGCTTAATAAATATTTTTCTGACTTTCATAGGCACTCACCATCTTCCCTTCAGGCACGACCTCTAGTTGTCCATAGATGGCGACGGAGGACTCTGTGGAGAGTATCAGCGCGTTGTACGTCTGACACAGCAGACCATGTAACACGCACTGCAGGTAGCCGGTACCGTCGCGAAGAGTTAGGAAGGTGAGCGAGCGGCCCTGGCGTCGCAAACGATGCACCCAGCCACGCACGCATATGCGCTTGCCACGGTTTTCGGTTGCTGAAAGTTATAATGCGCTTGTAGTGCAAGTCATGGACATTTTCGAGCATAATGTGAAATTAATTTATAATTCTGTAACAAAATCTTTTAAGACAGTTTTACACATACATTTTTGGTCAGTATTTATAAAACTAAACGACGGCGGCATTTCCTAGCCGACTGAACCCTGAGAAAAAATGCCGAAAAGTGTGTTGACAGACAGTAGCTAATTGAACACAAAACACAGCAACATTAATTTTGTGCATGCAAGAATTCAAGAAAGGGTTTTCAATTAGGATATCAGTTATTTCTTGGAAGATTGTTGAATCCTAATTAATTTGGTTCGAAGGGTGGCTCGTGGAACCTGGATGAAAGTTGCCGAAGATTGAGTTGGATGGCCTGCAATAGGAGTGGCCTATGTCCAACAGTGGACTGGTGTAGGCTGGTGATGATCATTATGATAATGATGATAATTTGGAGCATATGGGATGGATTGGTGTCTACGCCAAGCCAATACAAACAATCAGTGTCAACATATCTATAAGGAAAATTATTATCAATTTCAATAACACCATATTTGTTTATTCAAGCATATTACATAGTATGTACAATTAGATATTACTTTTAGTTAGAATCTAACTTAAAGTGGCTTATAATCTGCAGATTATTGACCTGTGTAAATAAACACTCACACACATGGTTTATTTATCTTGATTGTTAGATAAATAAAGAGAACCCAACTAGTCGGAATAACCAGTACCAACTATTTTCTCAGTATTACATATTGGGTCAAGTATGTAAGTCAACATTTCACTCACATCATTTACAATCTTAGCAATTCACTGTATCTGGTAGATATTACTACTAGAATAAGCCCGAAAGTCTGACAACCAGAGGCATAGAGATATCATGGTATCCAACTGGGTTGTGGAGGTCAGAAAGGCAGTTGCTCCATGGTATCTACTCCAAAATACTGGTATTAGCGGCTTCCAGATAGACTGGAAGCAGACCCTTCATTGGGAAAATGCTGGGCAGGTGATGATAGAGTGGTAGCTACAATAGCTGCCAAGGTACTTGATAAGGATGATGTGATTTAATATGAACATCACACAATTACATAATCTTTTCCCTATTCTAAGGGAAATCTCTATAATTGTATTTAGTGATAAAGAGTATTATTGACTCTTGAATGCAACATATTAAGGTGTAAATAATTTGATAGCTTAATTGTGTTGCATATTTTTAGGAATATAATAGATTTTTAGGATGTTACTTATAAAATCTTATGTAGTTATAAAAAAAAAGGTTTCAGAATACAGTCAGACTGAAAATTTATTTGTAAGAATGTAGTTTTACATAGTGTTAATATTTTTTTAAGTTCGGTACTTTCTACCACAACATAATAGGGTAGTAATAGTCAAATGTAATTTTAACTAATTACAATTCATTTTAATAATTGTGATTTACAATAACTCCAATATAAATTATTAATAGAAATAAATTACATCCAAAAACACTATGCCATATAAATTCTGACCTATAAAATTCCCAATTTAATATTATTACTATTTATCTTTTATTTTTTTATTAAGATTATAATTATTAGTTATTATTGCAACATAGATGTAAACAATAACTATGTCTATTATGAGATTAGTCAGTACAGTGAGTCAGACAGCAATACTGCAGTTTGTTACATCATCTTCATTATATTATTAAATTATATTTGTGTGTGATTGTAATGTAAACTGTAAATGAGCAAGCATGGAAATGACACTTTGTAATTATTTTGGAATCGTTTTTCATAAATAAAACTTATTATTTGAGTATTTCAATATTAATCCAGTTTATAAATACTGTTATTCAGCTGTTTACAATTACTGGTATTTAGCCGCATCCAGTTAGACTGGTAGCTGACCCCAACAACCCCCTGATAGAATATTAATTTAGTACGCAATCATGTACTATGTAAAAGCAATGAATCAATATTTTTACAAAAAAGCAATGTTGGTATCCTTTGGGTGAGACATCCATATTCATAGTTTTACTCACATGCTTATCTCGGGACTGCTGAACTAATTCTGGCTTGAAAAGGAGTTTCTATTCAATAGAATAACTCGTGCAACAAGGATTCAAAATATTCAAATGTTTTTTTTTCATATCAAACAGAGTCTTGACACAATTTCCGAGTTACTTGAATACTGCTTACAAAAACATTTGAATTTATGTAATGAGCTGACTATTCTTAACTTCACATTTTCTGTGTGAACGTTCAATTGAAAGTATCTATGTTGATAGTGTGGGTTGTCTGTAAGAGATTGCTTAGAGCTAATAACTGCTCATTGCACACTAGTGCAATGAAGAGCTGCACACCGCACGGGTCGATCCATCAGGTTAAGCTATACTTGCTGGTCTGTGGATGGGTGACCATCTTTACATACCTCACAATAAAATGTTAAGCCATTGGTTCTGAAAAGAACTGGTCAACCGGGTCATTAGTGAATCTTTGACAGTCGGGCTTACTGGTTGTCAGAAGCCTGAGTCTGACAACCAGTCTTACCAAGGGCTATCTTGTTACCCAGTTACTGGGTTGTGGAGGTCTGATAGGCAGTCGCTCCATGTAAAATACTGGTATTCAGCTGCATCCGGTTAGACTGGAAGCCGACCCCAACATAGTTGGAAAAGGCTAGGCAGATTGATTTGCACACTAATTTTAAACACATATGTTTGTTCTTTTTGTGTTATGTGATGTACACAAAAGTGTATAATAAATAAATAATACTCACTTTCTGATATCTTCACGATCGTAGCTTTAAGCAAGCTAGGATCTTCTTGAATGACAACTTTTTTAGCCTCTTCAATGTTCTGTTGTCTCTTGTCATTGCCCTCTTCTTCAGCCTTCGCCTTGTCTGCCGCCTTATGGCCTTCCCTCACCCAGATCTTGTGAATTTTCTTCAGCTGTGATTTAGCTACAACTTCGAACACTTTTGTGTCATCTTTAGCATCAACGTAGATTGTGGGGAACGGTTCCTTGCCAGCATGGCGCATAGCCTGTAATACAGTTTTAAACGGCTTCGCTTCACTCCCATCGCCAGTCTCATCACTACCGTTCTTATCCGACGTGTATAACTCACCTAAAAATGATAAAAATAAGTTGCATACGTGTGCGTAGAGGTTAGGATGCAAATATGAATAGAACGAAGAGAAAACTTACCTATTGAAAGGTTCTCCATTTTCACTGTTTCTAACTTAAGTTCACTTTGATATTGATTTTATTTAGATACAACTATTCTGCACAAGAGAGCCACAATAGATGAATCTGACGAAACTTTATTCACGTCACCACTCACCGGTCCGCCTGTCATCAAGTACACATGCGCAAAATTTTAGGGTTGCTACTATTACGTATAAAATTTCCCCAAAAACACTATCAAAAATGTTTATTTTTAATTTTGGATTTGAAGAGACGTGATTACCTACTAATTTATTGGGTCAAAAATTTATAAAAATGCCTGAATTTACGTTTATTTTTAGGTTTCCGTACGGAACGGAATCCTTAAAATTTCGTCATGTCTGTCGGTCGGTCTGTCTGCCTGTCCGTCTTTCCATCCGTCCGGATGAAATAGAGCCATTGTACAAGTCAGAGACT
Organism: Eupsilia transversa; assembly: GCA_914767815.1. NCBI lineage: Eukaryota > Metazoa > Arthropoda > Insecta > Lepidoptera > Noctuidae > Eupsilia > Eupsilia transversa. Next base: position 10,054,130 of record OU611892.1, read on the forward strand.
ATTGGCTCTATATCTCTACTATTGGAGGAAAGAACGTGTATTCTGTGCACCGCTAAACAATGATGTAGTGAAATTACGGAAAAAATATTATTTGGTGTGGAACTCGTACATGTATGTTTCTAAGTCACTTTTTATTAAGTCAATGACAGGTGAGATATGAGATGTGTTCAGTTACAACAGCAGAAATTACTTTTTTATCCATAGTATTTTCGAGTAATAATAATATGAAATATTAATTTATTTTTCGCAGTCGGTAAATCAATTCTGCGCATGCGTAAATATTCACCCCCTAAAGAACTCTTCGTTGTGCGTGGTCCGACACATATCCAGCGGTTTTTTTTATTTTGACTTATCTAGAACACACAAAGGAGTTCATTTTCATAGTACAGTGGCCAGCACATCAAGCTACCCAAAACTGTCAAACTTTCCCAATCAAACTTGAACCTAATGCTTTAGCGATAAAGTTTAAAATCTACTAAAGTTTGACAGATTTTAGTAGCTTGATGTGCTGGCCACTGTACAACATTCTAATGTTATAAAAAACCCACATTCAGGGAAATAAAATTTTACTTGGTAACATTTATCCTATTTTGTTGACACAGTGACAGATCCAGATGTTTTGATGTTTCTGGATTTCCTTGACCATTGGATACAGTTCTGCGATTCCAATGTTGTCAGTAATAAAAATCAAAAATAAAGTCCACAGAATTTCCGTGACCTGAAAATGACTTTATTTCAATACATGACATAAAAATCTATTTTGGTTTCGACAGATGTTTACCCCTTAACTCCTCTAAAAAAAAACACTATCGAAACCAAAATGGTATAATTTTGAAATTGTCCAGGATACTTTTTTTAATTTTTGCGACATATCTTTTCGTTTTTTTTTTAAAACTCCCAAAGGAAAAGAATCAAGAATTGGTGTACCTAGGTATATTTTTCATAAAATAATGGTGGTATATTATAAACGTTTCACATTTACAATTTTTATTTTTTGAAATATTGCTGCCCTTTTAGTAACGCATCTTTAGATAGGTACGCAGCATTTTCATTTCTCTACGGGTGCTAGCCCCCGGTCCAAATTTCTTGAAAACGGGCACCCTACGCAGTGATCGAAAAAGCAATTCCCTAAAGCATTTTCAAATTAAGTAAACAAATTAAATAAAGGAGGCTCTTTGGATTTTCGAGAATTTCCCTTAGATTTTCAAAGGAAAGACATTTAAAATATTTTTCAGGATTGCGTATCGTATCTAGCTTTGACACGGGCTACCTAAGTAAGAATTGATCCATATGAATAGGTATAGATAGTGCCATTCACGAAGACGCGACCACACAGCTCCTGTTCCGTATTTTGATCGTTAGGTAGAACGCGGTCAAGCTCATTAGCTATCATTCCGAACAAATATTTTCCTCTGTTTTGTTTGGTCCTGTAAAAATCAAATAATTTTGATAAGTAGGTACAATCTAAAGCTTTTTTCCGTAGTTGTAGCTACTTAAAATGAAATTAAAATACCTACTTAATATTAATGGGTAGGTAGGTACTAGTCGGTCGCAGCTATTATAGTCAATCACAGCTTGTATGCCATCAATTGCATCAGTCTTTAAATGGCTTTTATACTTATTTAAGGGCGCACCGAGCATTTGCCTTTGTCTCTGTCTTTTTCTTTACGTGTAAAGAGTAAAGAAAATAACCACACTTTTGCCCTTTTTTAATGTTTTTTGTTGTTATTTTCATCATATTGCTCTTAAATAAAAAACTATCGGGTATTAACGCTCCATTCAACTATGAACTTTATTTTAGTAAATGTAACATAATATAAAATTACTTATTTATATAGAAAAGTAGGGAAATAGAGAAAAAAAATACTCGATAAGAGGTAACTTTGCGAATTTATTCTATCGAGCCAAATTGATCAAATCGTGTTTCCATCGTGTATATCTACTGTCTAGTATATAAGCCCAAAAATACCAATAAATTTTCCTACATTTTAATTTAATTGGTTACTACTTCAAACAAGCGTTATAAAAACGTGTTTTTATGTATAAAAAGCTCGGTGCCCCGTTATGTAAATCTTTTTACTATAATAGGTACCTACTAACTTTTGCCCGCGGTGTCGTCCGCGTGGAGGTCGGAAATTAGGTATCCCACGGGTAGGTAGGTACTACCGGAATGAAAAGTATCCTATGTGTTAATCCAGGTTACAAACTAAATCCGAAATCATTCAGATAATTGAGTAACAAACATCCAAAAGTACGAAGTTTCACATTTATAATAATATTAAGTAGGGTTTTTTAAAATATGATTTACATAAATCGGGTCCCGAACCTTTGGAAGGCGAATATCACACGTTTTTAGTGTTCCCTGCGTACGAATGAAAATACGGAACCCAAAAAGGATCACTCATGTGTCTGTCTGTCCGTCTGTCACAGTCAATTTCCTCCGAATCTAATGGACCAATGTTTTTGTACTTATTTATTTGTATCGTTAGTCATCTACAACGCCACATGTGAACTACGCATCAAAGACCTGACGTCACACAAATCCTGCATCGCACAGTTAGAGTTTCTCTGGCCGGTGAATAAAGGCAAGCCAGAGATGAGGAACAAGACTTCTCCCAGGAGATAGAGTCCGTGGGGTTGCTGCTGCCCAAAGCTCGCCACATGCTGCCATGCGGGTTTCTGTCTCTGTCTTGGTCTGGCGAGAAGCCAGACCAAGACAGACCCGTTCCGGCAAATTCAACTCTACCGGCATAGACCTAGAGTTCGGAGCGCGCAAGCCACACCACGACGACGACGTCAACGTAGAGATACGGCGGTGGGCTTATTATTATTTCGTTTATTTATTTTTCATAAATATTTAATACATTTTTAAATATTTCTTAAAAAAATATTTAAAAAAAAACATTTAAAAATATAAAAAATAGTGTTCCGCCTAGTTAGTGTCGGGAGAAGGGTCCAAGCTACCGGTGCTTAGGGCTGCAGAGACAGGAACCTTATTATTATTATATTAAATTTATTGTAGTAGAAAAGTAGGATACCAAATGTGGTTTCATTTTGATACTCTACTTGATCACAAAGCTTAGAAAACACATGGCAGCAGAAATTCGCCATGTTTTGTGTTTTTTTTTCAAATCCATATTTTCAGGGGATAGACGGATTCGCGGCTAATAATAACCGCACGGGACGATCTTCAAGGTTAAGCAGCGGTTGCTGTGTTCAGTCCGTAGTGGATGGATGACCATCTATTATACCGAGACCCCTCTGTGCTTCGAAAAGTACGTTAAGCCGTTGGTCCCGGCTGTCATTCGTAGATCTTCGGCTGTCGTTACGGGTATCAGAAGCCGATAAGTCTGACAACCAGTCTTACCAAGGGGTATCGTGTTACCCAATAACTGGGTTGTGGAGGTCAGATAGGCCTTCGCACCGTGTAAAAACTGGTATTCAGCTGCGTCCAGTTAGACTGGAAACCGACACGAAAATAGTTAGGAAAGGGCAGGTAGATTGATTGATTTACATAGAATGAATCCGAATGAATACCTTCTTCGTTCGTTCACCTCTAGAAGAGAACAGAAAGACATACATAGGTACCTATAGATGTACATGTATTCAATGAATAGTTGTATAATACCACGAAAAAAAAACTCACTTTTGGGTCTGTCGCAGTAATGGTAACTAATAATAAAAATCAAGACTGCTCTGCTGAAGCTACGTTGAGGAATGTAATGGTGCTCCCACACTGGCTGTTAACAATGTTAACAAACATTTTGTAACACTAATAATAGGTACATTTACCATACATTTCTAATGTTAACTAATGTTAGTACACATTGTTAACAGCCAGTGCACTGGCAGAGCACCATAACTGAACATGGTAGGTACCTTTATTAGAAAAAGTTCTAAACTATCTATCGGCTATGTAATTTCCCACTTTTCCATTCCTACAAGATACCTACTGATCTATCGAGTGGGTATCAAGGGTACTAAGTCTACTAATTTATAAACGTTACATTGGTCTCTCAATGTTGAGTTTTTGGTGGCCCCAGTTATACGTCCAATAGAACATTGACACATTAAACTTACTCATGTGTCGGTGAACGAACTGATTTCTAATTAATTAAGTCTAAAGAATACTCGCCTACGCCTATAAATAAACAAATAAAAATTACCCTATGGAAGTAACTCTATGTATTAAACATTGTATTGTAAATACATAATTAAAACAAAGGGCACTGAGTACGCTACAACGTTAGAGAATAAATTAATAGGTGCATCTAACATAGTAGACACTGTGATGGGAAAATTATTCAAATCGACAACAGTGTAAGTGCCTTTTTGGAATTGTATGAAAAACTAATATTTTTCGACTACTATGTACTATAGGTAGGCGTGTTGCAGAGATGATTAAATGTAAAAAAGTGTTATCGAATATCTGCTACAGCACAACGCAGGCACGCCTGAAAATACACTATGTTTTTATGTTATTTATATATTATTAACCTGAAGCCTGAACCTGTTGTTGGTCCCACTGTTGGGCAAAGGTCTCCTCCATACTTTGCCATTTATCTTTATCTGTAGCCTTTTTCGGCCTATCGGTAGAACGAATCCAAGTCTTCGTGCCTGCGTCTTGCTTCGGTGACGACGCCCGTGTCAAGCACCCGGTGCGTACCTACTGGCCAGTAACCTAATTGCGTAACACACTTTCAATCAGAATCCGAGAGTTTTGAAGGATATTGTTAATCTATTAATTGCTTCGTCTGCTCAACAACATAAATAACGCAATGAACGTGGGTGAACAGTCATTGCGATCTATTGTCATTTTATGTGTAAGTATTACTTAATTCAAAAATCAAAATCAAAAGTCTAATCTAAGTATTCAAACTAGGCTGAAAATCAGCACTTTTCGAACGTCAAAATTACGTAAGACAGTCCCCCGAAACGCCCACCCTATAGTACTTTAGCTGGGAAGAAGTAGTGGCGCGACAAACTCCCCAGCAGCACAGCTGTCTGTTCAGTTAGAAAATTAACACCACTATACAATATATAGTATACCCACTAATACATCCTTACGACTTATCCTTTACTTAAAATTTTTTGTTTATGCGACTTTAACATACATATGTACATACATATGTATATGTGGTAATAAAAGGTTATGAATTATGATATTATATTTTTATTTTATTATCACCACCACCACCTCTGCCTACTCTTTTTAGAATACAGGCGTGATGTTATGTTATTGTTGTAATATGTTTTTACACCCACATACGCCTCTTGGCTGGGGCATGGCCATGGCATTATGCTGAGCGATGGCCGTTTTGCGTGGATGTGACGCATATTTTCCCCCAACTTGTTATTTTCGTGTACTCTTGCGTCATGTTTGCCGCAAATAAACGTATTTTCTTTCTTACTCATCTGTTATAAGTTTCAAACTTGAAACACAATGATGCTCTGAACGCAGAGGAGGATGGTGCAGTCAAGAAGATAGTCAATTAATATTAGTTGCAGTTCATTTATATATTTCGTTTTAAAATATATCTGATAACAAAATATAATATTAATAATAGTTTATAGCCAAACTATCGAATTAGGATAAGATCTGTAAAGGTAGTAAAAATAAGGTAAAAATAAAAATAAATAAAATTAAAAAAATCTTGATCTTTTCCGATACGAGAAGAAACGTGTAGTCAATTGCAAATACGACCGTTATAATAATGATCGTAACTAATAAGTGCGAAAATGAGTTCTTTTGTTTGATTTTTACGCTCTCACGGTAAAACTGCTGAACGGATTTGGATAAAATTTGGCACATGTGTAGACCATTACTTGGGTTAGGATATAGGATACTCTTCCTTACTCTTATCCCAATATTTCACGCAGCGCAGGCGCAGCTAGTACTGGATAATTAATAAAGCATGGTACTTACACTTCAATGAATACATGAATATGGCGTCAACTAGCACCTAACGTAGTCGAAAGTGTTAATGCTCCCAAATAATGTTTGAGTGTATCACGGGCAAGTTCAAATGCTGTCAGAATTAATTAAATTAATTAAAGCATTTTCTAACGGGACCACAATTTATATAAATAGAAGATAGTTTGATTTGACATCACTCTCGCCGAACTATCGCTAGAGTTTTGTGTGGAATATTTTTAATTTATTTTTAATTTCATTAAAAATAAACACGTAGGTAAGCACCGAATTTTATACAAACATACATTTTTATTCATATTTTAATTTTTCTAAGCACTACACAAAACTATACAATTTTCGTATTTAAAAAAAAAATACCAAAAAGTTATATTATAGAACAAAGGCACAAAAAAAAGACATAGGTAGGTATGTCTTTTTTTTTGTGCCTTTGTTCTGTTTTTTATCTATTTTTATAATTTCAGAATTTAAAAACTTTTTTGCAATGATATCTGTAATATTTTTCAATTTGTTTGCAATTTCTTACTCTGGATTAGGAATCCATTTTTTTAAGCTAGGTACTTTCTGAAGTATCCGCATTTATTAAGTAATTAATGTATATAAAATATCACAGTTCACAAGACTAGTCATAGTACATCGTTGTTAATCCCACTCATTAATATTTATAGTTACTACAACCTACTTCACCATGACGCCAATCCCGCAAGAGCTCGCCCAATCCCAATCCCGTCCCGAGACGGAGGGCGAGACTGCGCCGGCGCCGACTCCGGCCGCCGACGGCGAGAGGGTCGTCATCTCCGGGATGTCGGGGATTTTCCCCTCCTCTCATCACGTCAAGGATTTGTCGGAGATTTTGTACAATAAGGTGAGGGTTTGGAAATTGTTGGCTAACCTGATGGCCCCATATTATTACTATTTAACATGACATAACACCACGCCTTGTTTCCCCGAAGCGTTGGGCGGAGGTGTACCTATAGTACCTGATACTATATTAGGTACTACTAGTATTACTACACCTATTATAACTATTTATTTATTTTTAAATAGTTTACAGTAGCCTATACTCCATTTATTTTAGCATTAGGGCTCCATTTATTTTAACTTTTATCTGTGGAATATGTTTCACGTTTAGACATATTTTTTATACAAATAGAAAATATGTCAAACCGCCATATTTATTCCTCAGATAAAAGTTATCTGACGATTGAAAAATCGGCCCTTAGACAAATACCGGCTAAATAAAACAGTTATTGTGCAATATTATTGAAATGACTGCACTTTAGAATTATATTTTTAATGTGAATGGTAAATAGATTACATTGCTTTGTACTTATCGTGAAATAAAGGACTTTATAATACGTTTATAACGAAAGGATGTTAACCGTTTTTTGTCTAATGTTATATTATAGGAGTATATTTTATTATTTTATTTGCTCTCATGCACATCATACATTTTACAATAAATTGTTGTCGGTTTTTGTACATGTACCCTATCAGGGCGCTGCAAAACTCAATGTTTGTTTGTTGTTCAGTTTGTGGACATTTTAATAACATGAATTGATTCAAAACTTATCAAATCACAATACAATATATTTCAGAAAAACGATGTCTAGATGTCGTTAAGATGTCCAATTAAGAGTAATAACAAACAATAACATAGATACAGGTCATACTAAGGTAAAATTAAAATTTTCTTACGTTATTTGCAATTTAAAGGTATCAGGTTGTATGTTATAAATATGATTTGCCGTATCAGATAATAAACGCATTTTGATATATTTTCTTCATTTTTTTTTTAAGAATTAAAATCATAAAAATCATCAATACAACTTTCTAAGTTCATATAATCCTATTGAATGACTATTTCATGAAATCATGACATTTGGGAATTATTCTCACTCAAGGAGTTGTATATGATGCTAATGATTAAAATTCTGTAAAGCCTTCTTTCTATAAAAAGTTCTTACGGCCGCAAATCATATTTTAATCAATATACAACTTGACACTGACCTGCAAATTGCAAAAAATATTTGGAACATTTGAATTTCGCGGGTTACCTCGGCGTATCCACCTTAAAGTCAGATGGTAGGAAGTTGCATAATATTCCTTTTTTTTTTTCTTATTTTCTCTATCTATCTTAGGAGTAGTGATACTTATGCCCAAATGATGCCACGGTAGGTAATAATATTGTAAAGAATCGTGATCGAATTGCTGCTCTCTCCTAATTTTGCTGTGCCCGACAGGGCCATATTGATCTTTTATTCTGTTATACCATCTAAGTACGGAATGCAATAAAGAATTGAGTATTGAGTATTGAAAGGCTTTCAGTAGGAAATCATCTTCATCGTCAGCCTACAGTGGTCCATAGCTGGACACATGCCTCTCCAATCGCACGCCATTCTACTCAAAAAGAAAAAATCGAGTAGAAAAGTAACCCGCACCATACCATAACCTCCAGGTGAACCCAGTGACTGCAGAGAATGTGCGCTGGAACGCAAGCCACCCCGAGGCGGCTCAGCACGTGGGCACAGTACCAGACCTAGAGCGGTTCGACGGCCAGTTCTTCAAGGTGCACTACCGCCTCGGCAACAACATGGATCCTATGTCTCGTAAAGTCCTGGAACAGGCCTATAACGCTATTTATGATGCAGGTAAGATTAATAAGTTGTGGGATATTGCTGCTAGCTTAACTGTATTTCTAAGTGAAACGCACAAACTATTAATAAGAATAGCTCTAGCTATAGTTTTTCGTCATTTTTTAATCTAACGGAAATAATACCAATCAATCAATCAATCAATCATTTATTCAATGTTCACATATAAATAGTAGAAATGTAGAAAAAATTAAACTATGCCTAAAATAAATCTAGTGTATAACTTATATAATATTGATTAAAGGCCCAATGAATACAATAGCGACCTGCCAGATGTAGGTTTATACCGATACATTATAAACTTCATAATTATATCGGTAGCAAGTACTACGCACCTGACCTTTCTGAAGAAAATCGCCAATAAGGTCTCTATAAACTATATGTCCTTCTAAGACGTCCCGTCTCGGCGTTTCCACTCACCCCTGTCTCACCTTTGCGAGTTGCTTCATGTAAAATCAAGGTATTCAGCTGCCTACGGCTAGACTGGAAGCAGACCCCGACAAAGTTGCGAAAAGACTAGGCAGATGATGATGAAAAAGACGAGCCATTGTTAAATCATGTCCTATTAAATAAATTCATATTTTTTGTTGTCCATAGGAGTGAATCCTGAGCACTTATCTGGTAAAAAAGTAGGTGTTTTCGTCGGAACCTGTTTCTCTGAAGCTGAAAAAGCGACCTTCTATGACGCTGCCTCTAGATCAGGCTTGGGTATCGCTGGGTAAGAAATAATTTCATTAATTTATAAACGCCATGTTTGTTTGCCCCGAAAAGGCAGGGACATCCAACTTTGCAAGTGCAAGTGATATGAAGCTTGTGCAAGTGATATGAAATATTCCAATGTAGTAGGGGCAAGTTGACGATTGCCATAATTTAACATTATATATAAATTTAACATTAACCGCGGCGAGCACCAAACCAGCATGCCTATTGCGTGACACGCTTTCAATCACAATCCAAAGGCTTTTGAAGGAAATTCCTAATCCAGTGCTTCATATGTCCGAAAATCGTTTGCTCAATAATGTAAATAACAAAATGAATGTTGTTGAATAGTCAAAATGAAAGGCATTGTCAATGTGAGTGTGTAACGCAAAATAATACTTTTCCCGACCCAAAGATCGAACCCCGGAGTCATAATATATTTTATTTTTAGATGCTGTAAGTCAATGTTTGCCAACCGCATTTCCTATTGGCTGAACGCGAAGGGACCGTCGATGGCGATCGACGAGTCCTGTTGCAGCTCCACCGCGGCGCTGGAGCAGGCATACCTGGCTATGAGTCGTGGTGAATGCGAAGCAGCCGTCGTTGGAGGCTGCTACTTGTGTCTGCATCCACAGTCTTCTGTGCACTACGGAAGGTGCACACATATTTATGAAAATGCAATTCTGATAATATACTCATATTTAAAAAAAATACCATCAGTTCGATTCGTTTGTCGAGTTTTCCAAAATCCGTTTAAAGTTTGTAATGGCATCTTGACTTTTGATGGAAGATAAACAAAGGAGATTATTATTAGGGTCCTATTTTTCGTTAGCGTCAGGTTGGCTGGTTGCCTATGGCAAAGGCTCTGAAAGTATATTCAAGAATTGCTATCCAATTGCTTATATTTGCTTTATTTCTTCAATAATTGCTAATGATACATTCAGAGAAATATGTTTTTTTTTTTGACTAGCCATTCTGACGTCAGGATGGATGGTCGCCTCGAATTTCTAAAAGTTTGTTGTATCAATAATTGCTTCTTTCACGAAATTAAGTTTGAGCTTCGTGCTTACCAGCAACTAAAAAATTATAGCTTTTATTAGAATTTGTACGAAGAAGTGCCTAATAATTTGGAAAGGCAATGTTTTACTACAGCGTCGTGCTTGTTCAAATCTTGCAGGCGTTCACTTCGACTTTATTTAATGATGTTTGTTGAGTACAGTCTGATTTTTAATTCGACGGAATTCTGACAGTTGCAATTTTGTTTACACTTTTTTCACAATGGGTCACCCACCCAATATCTGTTAACGTGTTTTCTACTCATCGTTATCACAAGAAAGACGTCCACTGCTGGACATAGGCCACCTCAAAGCGTCACCACGGATTATTCTAGTACGAGACATTAAAAAAAGAAACGGATTTCCGATTGAGAGTTTATTAATAGCCATTATTATAAGCCCAAAACATCCAATTAGCACTCCAATTTTTGAAATACTTATTTTAATTTTTTATGTTCAGGATCATAAGCCAGGCGATGGATGGTAAAACGAAGTCATTTGATCAGAATGCTAATGGCTGCGCCAAATCAGAAGCCGTTAATGTTCTATTTCTGCAGAAGGCTAAAGATGCACTGAGGTAAGTTTTATGAAGTATAAATGCCACCGCATTTTCCAGTGTGTGAGAGAGACGAAGCTAGGACATGACCGATTGCACAATCCCTTTTTAGCAACGGCGTCTTGATGATCCCTGTTTCTGATCAAAGTAAAATATATATTTACGTGCAATAAAATAGTGTAAATGCTTCCATCTACTTGTTACAAAAAGCTTTTACTCACGGACAACATATTTTTTTTGTGTAATCTGCAGGATCTACGCAGATTTAATGCACGCGAAGACAGAATTTACCGGCTTGCTAACAGGAGAAACAGGGCCTCAGTATGGATACTTCAGGAATCCTGACAAGATTGTTAACTTTTTGACGAAATTCTATGAGGAAGCGAGGGTCCCACCGCATGTTGTGGAATATGTCGAAGCTTTTGGTTCAGGTATTCATTTTTGACTTGATAGTATGAAACATTAGATCACGTATATAGAAGTAAATGAGGGCGATATACATTATTATTATATTTGGATTTCTCTTTATAGATTTTTTTAAGTCCCATGTAATACGGAGCGTAATTACCATTGAATCGGCACAAATCCAGACTTCCGGGCAACCACAGTTTTAAAATTCCTTATTGAAAACTGGCCAAGTGCGTGTCGAACCACGCACAATGAAGGATTCCGTAGTTGGGATGAATTATCCCAAGATCAAACTTAACATTGTAGTTGAAAAACATGATGTCCCATACGGAATGTATGGGAAAACATGTTTTTGCAATTGCAAATGTAAGCTGGTCGATTATTACCCTTAACTTGTAAAAACTGTGATAAACTTGTGATAGTTTTCCTTTTGATTTCGTTATACTTACCTTACCGCCGTGAATTTTTTCGCATATCCAAAACCAACCATTTAGCTGGCATGGGGGAGAGGGACTCTAACGAAAATTTACAATCTTTTCCAAACGGATCCCTAAATACAAAAATGCCACTTTGTCGGCGTGATGAATATGAATACCCATGCCAAATTATAGCTTTCTAGTACTAGGTGTCCCTGAGCTAAGCCGCGGACAGACAGATAGACGGTCATGGAAAAACTATAGGGGTTCCGTGTTCACTACGGAACCCTAAAAATGGGATCGGGGATCTTACCTAGGACTCCACGATCACGATTAGTAGACCAAAGAGGCAGTCATTAACAAACAATATTTTGTAAAAATAATATTTATTGTACCTATTGCATAATTTCGTTAAAGGTACACCTGATGCTGATAAAGCGGAACTGGACGCCATAGAAAGTGTGTTCTGTAAGGGAAAAGAAGACACACTTTTAGTTGGCAGCGTTATTTCCAACATTGGATACGGAGAAGCTGCATCGGGTATATCTGCTATAACAAAGGTAACGCCATCAGTGGCGTCATCATTATTATCATCTAAGTAAACATATTTTTGGTGCTTGTCGTTTGGGGGGGGGGGGATCGCCACGCTGGGAAGGCCGGCGGTTTGGCGATCGCAGATAACTGTATAACAGTGAATTACGATTTTTCGGATGTTTTATTACTTCCCGAATTTATTCTTAGTACGTATGTATTCTTAGTATTATTCTAAGTCGTGTAATCGTGTAAAATGTATTCTTAGTACTAATCTAAGTATACATATTATTATCATCACTGCACACTGTATTCGGGAGCACACTCATTTGTTTTTAATGAATTCTTTTAAAACAAACGAGTTAGGTTTTTCGTAGATTATCGTGCCAATATTCTAATTTCGAAGCGATGTTTGAGATCTATTGTTTCCCTGATCTAGTTATACATATAGTTTTTTTTCGATATCTACAGGTGTTACTCGGCTACCATCGCGGTGAGATAGCCGCCAACCTGCACTGCAACAATCCGCGGCAGGACGTGGTAGCAATGCGCGAGGGGCGCATGCGCGTCGTCACTGAGCACCAGAGCTTCCGTCGCTCCTACGTCGCCGTCAACGGCATGTCCGTCACCGGCGTCAACTCACACGTGCTGCTACATGGACACTATAAACCCAAGGTAAATACAATGTGATAATATGCAAAAAGGACCTTTTCTGTTCATTATCATCTTCTCAGGCTGGGATCAATCAATACTGGTTAGGTAAAGCTCACCTTTTGTTTCTGCTAGTCTCCACAATTTTATATCCCTCGTTCTGGTTTTACATTAAACTGACAATGTCATACAATATAAATTATATATTAATCCTAAGGTATTTTCCGAATTCCCAGATTTCTTGACCCAACCTTGGCCACCATTCGATCAAAACTGTCTCTTACTCCATCGGCCATCACCACGTCCTTTAATGTTTTGCTACAAAATATTTGATAGCACTTGGTCATTTTTTGCCGTGAAACATTTTCCATTTGTTCCAGGATTTGTCACGCTACAATAGTAGTATTGCACATCTCGTAACCATATCTGCGAGACAGGATACTACTGTGCATAAAATATTTGAAAACTTGAAGTCACGCCCGATAGATCCCGAGGAGTTGGCTTTGTTGCACAACATTCACCAGACGAGCATCCCAGGACATTTGGGCAGAGGATTCATCATTTTAAGTAAGTGTGGCAAAAATCTTATGTTATTTCATCATAAAAATCATAAGCTGATAGCAATTTACTGCTAGACGTAAATTAATAAAAAAGCTTTTATCAATTCCTTACGTTACATCTATGAGGTTTTTGAAAAATATTTTCCTAATTAACCAAAATCTGGTTTGTTACATTTTTCTAGAGACGGACGAAGAACAGAAGACAGTGAGTCTATGTGAGAAGGCTGAGTACTTCGACGACGCTCGGCGGCCGCTGTGGTTCGTGTACAGTGGGATGGGCTCGCAGTGGGCTGGTATGGGCGCACAACTTATGCGCATACCGATCTTCGCTGCTGCTATAGAACGGTACTAAGCTTTAACTAACTAAGCTCTTGGCAGATTTTTCTTTCTTCCTGAAAGAGCAAAAATGTACCAAAGGACCATTCTGAATTTTATTTAATGTCAACTAATTAAAATTAATCAAATGTTTTAACAATTATGTTTGTATTCCAGGTGCCGACAAACTTTGGAACCAAAAGGAATTGATATTGTCCATATAATAACATCGCCCGATAAGACAATATTTGACAACATTCTTCACTCGTTTGTTGGGATAGCTGCTATTCAAATCGGACTCACCGATGTGCTTCGGGAACTTGGATTGGTGCCTGATGGCATTATCGGTAATACTTACAACATTTCTGTCATCCTCATATTTGAGTTCAGACAAATCATCATTCAGTACAGACCACATTGGTCCTAAGACCCTGGTCTGGTCATCCGGCGGATTATTATAATTTCTATAGACTCCTGAACAAACCTTCAAGGCCAGCCTATTTCACAATAACTCTTTTATAGGTCACAGCGTGGGCGAGCTAGGATGCGCGTACGCCGACGGCTGTTTGACGTTAGAAGAGATGATACTGTCGGCTTACAGCCGCGGTTTGGTGTCGGTGCAGACTCCATTTATTCGAGGATCCATGGCTGCTATTGGTATGGGATATGAACAGGTAAGAGTGTGTGTTAAAGTTGTGTGTACATGTTTTAAAATGTTTTTGATCATGAGAAAATGGGAACTTCTCGTGTAATCTGAGGCCCCAATGCCCCATTGGGGCCTCAGCTTCCAGTACTCCTAAAATACGTGCGAGTCTTACTCGTGCAAAAAGGTTTGCTGCTGATCCGTGGTTTTTCTGAGCAAGACTTTTCGTGATTCATAATTATAATACTTATATCCACAGATTTCAAAAATGTGTCCTCCCGAGATTGAAGTTGCTTGTCACAACGGGCCTGAATCTAGTACCATTTCGGGACCTGCTGATATAATGAAGGAATTCGTCACAGAGTTGACTGCTAAGGGCGTATTCGCTAAGGAAGTTCCATGCTCCAACATCGCCTACCACTCACGTTATATTGCTGATGCTGGTAAGCTATATGACTTTTCTATATCTATACATATTATAAAACAAAGTCGCTTTTCGTGTCAGTCTGTGTGACCGGTTTGTTCTTCTAGGTCCGTATTACAGAACGTTCCTCAAGTATAGGTTGATTTTCAATCAGTTGATCACTGATTGACAATTTGACATGACAATCTATGCTCCAGCGTGGTCTCCACAGCACACTTGGGTGATTACAGATCCAATCACTGCTTGGGTTCGATTCACTAACTGAGTGACGATCTAAAATAAAGTCAAACTCAGGTGAACTTAGATCAATTAATCTATGCTTCAGGCAAAACTAGTTTTAAACAGAGTTTAATACTTGAGTTTCTTTCTGTAAGTCGGCCTACCTACACAATGTATTTTGATGCGGCTTTCACCATACTTTAGAGAATGTATTCTGGATGGTTTATGTGTTGCGTACAATACATTAATATTTAACTTAGTTATAGCACAGAAATCTCGGTGTATTGACATGTGAAAACTACAGTCATGTCAAAACACCGAGATTTCCGAGACCCGTGCGATGCATAGTCGGGTCGCTATTATTCTTGTACAACGAGGAAATGTAATTGTATGTCTTCAATTCAATCAATTAAACATTTTAATAATAGGTCCGGGCTTGCTGAAGTATTTGAGTGAAGTAATAAAGACCCCGACGGCTCGAAGTGAACGCTGGGTTTCCACTTCGGTACCGATAGATAGATGGGAGGAGCCCCTGGCTAAGTACTCGTCGGCTGAGTACCACACTAACAACCTTTTGGTAAGAACTCACAATGCATGACATAACTATACATTTTATGAACCACTTAAACTGGGATCACCAATTAGTTTCATGGGGGTTAATTTTTAATAAAAAAGGTGGTTCAAACTTACCAGGCAGGCGCTTTACTTTGCGTAAATAATTCCATCACCACTGCTCTCAAAACGGTGAAGGAAACGTGAGGACACCGGCATGTCCTAGAACAAAAAAATCGAAGACATGTGACATCGGATCGGCCAACCCACACTCGGCCCGCATGGTAGCCCACTCTCTCTAGCAGAGAGGAGGCCAGTGTCCCAGCAATGAGAACATTAAATGCTAATTATGCTATAAATTTTACTGCTTACTTAAGGTCTGTACAAAATAGGCGCGCCATTTTGTAATTCCCGTTTCCATTTTGTAATCCGCCATTTTGTAATTCCCGCAATAAAATGTCAAGCGGTAATTGATATTTTGCGCCTTTTCCGTCTCCTACTTGATATGAACCACCATTATGTTCTGATCTTCCAATTATCTTTTTTATGATATTGTGTGATTCAAGACAGTTGAATAGGTAAAATTTTTAGGACTCAGCAAGCTTCATTATTTCGACGCTTTTCGTCATACAGGATTTCCGATTGCCGCTGTAGATTCTGTCATAAAGGAGTTGCAGTGGTCAGGAATAGAGTAGCGGGGTTTGTACTGATAAATATTTCTATAGGTATAGGTAGATATCCATTTTGTATTTCTTGAGTTCATTAGTATACCCTTTTTCCTCAGAACCCAGTGCTATTCGAGGAGACTTTGAAACATATACCCTCGAATGCGGTGCTGGTGGAGGTGGCTCCACATGGTCTACTGCAAGCTATCCTGAAGCGGTCTCTTCCTGAAGATTGTAGGAACATAGCATTGACTAGGCGGGCTCACCCTGACAACACATATCTGCTGCTTGAAGCGGTTGGCAAGTACGTAACAAAAACGATATTTATGATTTATTTTGGACTTACGTCATCGTCATCGTCATTGTCATTGTCTGCCAGCCTTTTCCCAAATATGTTCGGGTCGGCTTCCAGTCTAATCAAATGCAGTTAAATACCAATCTTTTCAATATTTTATATGACTTCGACTTACGTGTTTTTGTTAGGGTTCCGTAGTCAACAAGGAACCCTTATAGTTTCGCCATGTCCGTCTGTCTGTCTGTCCCCGGCTTAGAGCAGAGACGGTTAGTACTAGAAAGCTGTAATTTGGCATGAGTATACATATTAATTACGCCGACAAAGTGGTAAAATAAAAAAATATTTTTTTTGGTAACTCCAAAAAATAAATTTCATTATCATGGTATTGGTTTTATTTAAAAGATATTGTCTTTTACTTTTCGGCCCAAAGATGATGAGATTATGATTAAGAGCACCGTACAAGTTCGAAACTACCCGAAATACCACGTAACCGAATCCGAATTTACTTTTTGTTACTTTCTTCAGTCATTACCTATAATGATTACTTTATTACAGATTATACATGGAGGGATACCACCCAAAGGTCCAAATCCTCTACCCTAAAGTTGAGATGCCAGTATCCACTGAGACGCCATTCCTTTCCCATCTGGTCGAGTGGGCGCATGCAGAAAAATGGTGAGTGAAATTACTTTTCGTGAACAATTAATACAACTGCTTAGAGATTTTATAGAATGACCTCTAAAATTATATTTCATGAGCTTTAGAAACTGGCCTTACTACGTCTGCTCATTGCTTTATTGCTCTGTAGTATGTAGGTATCAACTAATTATTTGAATGTATTTTTTCAGGGCTTTGCCTATCTACCATACTGCTAGCAGGAGGAAGGGTGCAGCTTGCACATTTATCATATCATTGGATGATAAGGAACATGAGTATCTGAAAGGACACGTTATCAGAGGTACCTACTTAGACTAATAAAAAACAGCACAATATGTATCTTGATTACCGATTGTCGTTTTTGTTTTTTTAAGTTACCTAAGACGCTGCCGCTGGGCGGAAAAAATCAAAATCAAAATATTTTATTTCACATAAATCCACATGGGCACTTATGAAAAGTAGAAGCTAGGTGCACGGTTCCAATTGGTCGTTTCCTATGGAGAAGAGCCGGCAAGAAACTCCACGATTACTCTTTTAAAAATAAATGGGTTTTCCAATGCTTTCAAAAATGTACGGTTTGAATAGGTATGAGAGGACAGTGTAGGCCTGTCAACAAGATACTTAAAAAAATAGAAAATAGTCTGCAAATCGACAGTCTGTTGCGCCTACAACATTCTCACATTCACAAAATATAAAGGAATAACCGGAGGTTCTGTAACCGACTTTGGCAACTTGTTATAAAAGCGAATACTGTTTATAAGAAATGACTTGCTAGTTTTAGTTAATCTAAATTTAGGTATCACAATTTCATGTTTTCTACGTGTATTTATATTATGGAAAAAAAAGAATAGCTTTGGCTGTATTTATCCTGTAAAGCTTCAACTCTCTCAATCACTGGAACAATAATTCTCTAGTATGCATATCATACGACCCTTGTTTTTGTAATGGTCAGTAGTGTAATTTTTTTACGATTTCTCTAGAAAAAACGGTATATCCATTTGCATCATCCCTGGTGGCGGTTTGGGACACCCTGGCTATGACCCTGGGTGTTCCCACGAAGCAATTGTCTGTGGAGTTCCGCGACGTTCACTTGTACGCACAACCTGTGATGAATACACAGAGTCAACTCAAACTTAGAGTTGCATTGCAAAGAGGAACTGGATGTTTCGAGGTATGTACTGAAACTTCTTATACAAACCGCTAATTGCTCCAGACCATGGAAGTATTATGAAAGATAGGCACATCAATTATCAAAATGGACATAATTATGATGACTCTGGCATTGCTAATTTCCACAGGTGGTTATCACTAACCATCACGTGACTTTGCCATTGCACCATGTGACATTACGTCATTCTTCTTTCCAGTATGAAAGAAAGACTATTATAAATATTCAATTCCACAGGTATTTGATGATAAAATTAAAGTAGCAACAGGCGTCATCGCTGTGTTTAAACCAAACGATAAAAAAGACGAAATACATCTGAAAGAATCCCAAGATATGAACCTCACTGCTGAAGTTATTTATGACTTGTTGCGTGAACGAGACTACTTGTACAGGTAAGGAAGATTATTATTAGGATTATTACTATTTTGTATGTGAGTTAAGAGTACAGCAGTGGGCTATAAAGCAAACCATGTCGGAGAACAGTCTGTAAGACAGAGTCCGGATCTAGTTAGATAGGTACGATGAAGATAAAAAAACAAAGGTATGTTTCACCGGAAAATCGATTTAAATGGACTTTCTTTCACTTGGTGAATCGCATTGTTATGGAAGAGAACTTTGAAAGAAAGGATATCGAGAGGATTTAAAAGCTCGGTAGCTTCCCAAAAGGAGCCGAGTCCACGACTTATGTGCTGAATAAGTTATTTAGGTCGTGTATAATTTTCAGTTTTCACGAGTGTATTCAATCGACAATTATAAAGATTATAAATCAAATTATAATAAATTCACCTCCGCAGTGGTGAGTTCCGCACTATCGAAGCCGCTAGCGCTTCTCTGAATGAAGCGTCGCTAGTGTGGCGCGATAACTGGGTCACGTTTATCGACGGCTTGCTGCAGCTGAACATGCTGCGACAACCACACAATGGAGTCACCCTGCCCACACACATCAGGAGAATATCTGTGGATGTGGAGAAGCATCCTATGAAGAAAATAACCACGGAAGAGGATAAAGCTTTGTATAAAGCTGAAGTATTAGAGGAACATGATTTCGTAAGGTAGGCCAAAACATTTGCTTAATGACTATTTGGTAAACTACGTTTTACTGAAGAATGATAATTAATTTTTACTTTTGTCACCATATTCAGATGTGGAGGGTTAATGATGGAAAATATAAGATATCGCAATTTGCCAGCTATTAAACAAAGGAACATTGCGTTACATACACTGAAGTTCGTTTCTAATTTCCAAGTGGATCAACAAGTAAGTGGGACCTTTAATTACATGAACTTATACGTGTTGTTATTTGGATAATGAATAAAGAAGATTTGAGTAGAACGGGTGTGACGTCTGAAATGACCCCAAAAAGAATAAGGATTGGATGACGATGGTTTGATTTTTTTTTGATGATTTTTGTGTCATTTGGATTACCAGGTTTCAACTTCACTACAAGTGTTCTTGCAAATGGTTGCCGAAAATGTCAACAAAGACTCTATCAAAGTTGTTGGTATCACAAACAACCAAATGAAAGGATCTGTCTTTGAAGAAATGAGGAACATTGGATCTAGTGTTTATGGTGTCAACATTAGTTATGAGGAATTAAATATGGTAGACTTGAATTCAACCAAGAATAGTGTCCTCTCGGTTAAAACAGCAGACCTTGCCATCGTCCGTAACCTCTCCACCGATAATAACGTAAGACAGTGTTTTTTTAATATTTATTAAGTCATTGAATTTTCATCATAATCATTTGAAGTAATGAAATAAATATAATTTAAAAATCCACAGATGTGTCAACTGCTACATTTTGCGCTACAACGAGACTCCTTCATAGTAAGCGAAGAAGACGATTTGTACGGAGGTCGCATTCGGCCGACGTCTCTTTATCATCAACTATCAGCTCATAGCAACGCTAGCTCACGCTTGGACCTGGTGCGCTGGCGGCCAACTAAGATGGCCATGCCCACTACAGCCATTACAGTGCGCGCGCCTCTCGACTTCTCCCTCCTCACCGCCACCCGCGCCAACCTCTCTCCCAGCCATCGCCTGCTCATCGTAGCCCCCTATCCAGCTCCCTCTGCCCTCAAACAATTAGTACAATGTTGGAGGAAAGACGTCCAACGTAATAATGTTCACCTCATAACTGTCAATAATGAAGAAGGCAATAATTTCTTCTTGGACGATCTACCGGATATCGATCTAGCGTTCACCGTTTTGGATCATGTAAGTGTTAACATTGCATTGCATTGCATTGCAACATTCAATACGTACAGTATCATGGCATAATTTGGAATTTAATTTTAGGGTAAATGGGGAGGAGAGTATTACGTACCAGTACAAGATAGTGCGAAAGTGAGCAGCAATGTGACGTTACAAAGCGCACAAGTAGGAGATTTGAATAGTTTGGAGTGGGTCGATGCTGCTGAAACATGTGGCTCTGGAGTTCCAGTGAAGGTACCTACACTTATTGTAAATGATAATATACATAATTATTAACTTAATTTGTTTCAATTAGAGACCTTGGAGGGTAACCAGACCTTAGTTGCATAAGATTGAAAATATGTACCTAATATACAATTTATCACAAATACCTTTGAATTTTCAGGTCCATTACGTCGGATTGTCCAACACTGACATTAAAAAAGCAATTGGAAAAATAACATCAAAACATGAAGGAGAAAAGATTTATGGCATGGATTTCAGTGGAACAACAGAGAGGTAAATAAATGTTT
Source organism: Eupsilia transversa (assembly GCA_914767815.1). Lineage (NCBI taxonomy): Eukaryota > Metazoa > Arthropoda > Insecta > Lepidoptera > Noctuidae > Eupsilia > Eupsilia transversa. The sequence continues at coordinate 10,075,256 of OU611892.1, forward strand.
AACAAAGAGTGATGCGAAAAAGCTGAAATCAACATAGTAAAAAAGTCGTAAACAGACCTTTATTATTTTGGCCAGATTCACGCCAGATTCGATATCAATCGATTCTTCTTCTAAGTCTATCGACGGCAATAAAAAAGTTGTTGGGAAAGATATTTGGCCCAAAATTGAGCCACGGAAACTCCGTTCGCTGACGCAGTCATAAAATCCTCTAGTGCACAGATGACAAAGGAGGGGGGAGGTTATCAATCGATTGTAAAAGTGCGATATAGAACCTAAGATGTGTTATGTTACAGCGGTGAGCGCGTGATGGGGCTGGTGCGCGGCGGCGCGGCCGGCAGCGTGGTGCGCGCGCAGCCGGAGCTGCTGTGGCCGGTGCCGGCGCACTGGAGCCTGGAGGACGCCGCCACCGTGCCGCTCGCCTACGCACACGCACTCTACTGTCTCGTGAGTTTACACTTATATTTAGATACTTACTTAGATACTTCAAAAATTATTTCACAGTTAACTATTAACTGATCCCACCATGTCCCTTTACTACCTGACGTCCAGAGTCCAGACGTACTGCAGGGTACCTATCGCACTTGGTTGATATTCCAACAGTACCTCTTGTCGGGATATTATTAACTCTGCGCTTCTCCTCCACATGTATATTATCTCTCCGCATAGCCAATGTGTGGGACCCTCTGCCAGTGTCTGTGTTCCCTACGGCTAATACCTATAATATAACAGCTTTCAAAGCTAGAATGATGAGACATCTTCTGAGGTCGCTCATTCTATCGTAAAGTGAGATCGAGGTCAACAGCAGGACATGTAATAACAACAACAAAAATTTAAATAACCCCCAACACAAACAAAGACAATTCCAGGTGATGCTGCAGTATCGGTTCATCGTTACTATGTTCTTCTATTATCATTGAAGTAACAGAATACTAAATTTCGAATCGATCAGACCTGTGGAAGATGCGCATATCCATTCATCAAATAGAAAAGAGCTGATAATCTTCAAACGGCTGAACCGATTTACTTGAATTGTAGCTAATAACACTCTCGATCAAGACACCTTTCAAACAAAAAAATTATAATCGAAATTGGTTCAGCCGTTTGGGACCTACGAGGGAACAGACAGATACACAGATACACACGTTCAACTTCTAGCACCCCTTTTTTTCCGTCGGGTGTTAAAAAAAACTAACATAAAAAAAATGATTTGTTTTAGGGAATCAAATATGGCAAGAAGCTGAAGCCTGATGTCTCTGTGTTTATTCATGGAGGGGCTGGAGCTTTGGGCCAGGCTCTGTTATCAATAGTCCTTGCTCACGGCTGTGAAGTATACACAACTGTTAGTGACGTGCGAAAAAAACGTTTCTTGCTTAAATTATTCCCAGATTTGAAAGGTATACTGTGAAGTTCGATTATTTATATATTTGTCCCTACTTTTTATCTTCTTTATTCTGAGTGCATTATCTTTTATTTGTTTTCAGCTGATCATATTGGCAATTCTCGGGATCAAAGTTTCCTAGATATGATTCTTAATGCCAGAAAAGGGGAGGGTTGTAACGTTGTTATTAGCTCAGCAAAAGGAAACTTGAAGAAAGTATGTACCTTGTTTTATTTATTTTAAGTTGTAATTACTTTATGTTACTAACAGTTAGTAGCTACACTGGATTGTTTCTTTATTTCAGGCTACACTTCACTGTACTGGTTACTTGGGCACAGTTTTTGATGTTTCTCAACTTCACAATCAAGATGAAGATTTTTCTTATGGGTTGTATAACCTAACTAAAGAAAGGGCTTATGCTGCTGTCGATTTCTCAACGATATTTGAAAGTCCTGAGGAAATGAAAGTAAGTATATTAAGCGGGAGCCTGCCGTTTTGCCTAAATTATTTTGACAAAATTTCATTATCCAAACAATTTTTAGCAATCTTTTTTTATACCACTGCATTATTAGGAATTATTTTAGTACGCACATTTTCATTTGGTAAAATTTTAACTCGGCAGAATATTACCAAGGAATTAAATGTCTTTAATCAAATGATTTATTACAGCAAACAATCTTCAGGCAATAAACATTTTAGTCAAATGATTTGTTATGACAAAAATATAAAGACAAAATTACGTTTTTTGGGAATGATATAATTAAAAAATGCAATTTTATTCTAGCATAATCAACATAATTTTTTCAGGCGACTTACAACTTAAAGGGCGACTAACTATTTGCTACTAAAAAAATTAACTTGGCAGCGATTAAATATTTTAGCAATAATTATATTAGATGAGCTTCAAAATGCAAGGAATTATAAAAACTAAATAAGTGCGGCTACTTTAAGGTAGCGAACATATTAAACAGGGCCAATAGAAATCATAGGCGAGGTTTATTTAAATAATGATATGGCGACTAATATTAATTGTTGACCGCCCCAGTCGGATTAACAGGTTCCGCCGTTTGTCGTAAAAATTATGTCGATAGGATCGGTACACAATGCAATATTACTGTACTAGGAGAATTTAGGATGCAAGAGCGAGCATAGTGGTAATATCCAGAACTACCAGTTGGATTTGAAAAGATCTATTCGCATTAGATAGCCCAATTCTTTAGAAAGGTAATACGTTATGTAACACCACGTTACGACCCTTAGGAGCGAACCCTAAGCGAAAACGAAGTAATAGCACGAGCAGGCGATGGGATGCGATGGGCTGGGGGTCGGGGGCCGAAATTTCACGCCGACGAAGTCACGGGCAGAAGCTTGTTATAAATAAATCAGATCAAGAGTAATTAATACAAGAGATACACAATACAATGGTTCGGTGAAGTTATCTCACGGGCTGAGCAAATAAGTCTGTTGAACAGCAATATTATTAGTTACCAATATCTTTGAGCCAAAATATTGTCTGTCAGCCACTCAGAAACTTTGAAAAAGCAACCAGGCTTTTATGATGTCCATGTTTTTATATTAGATCATGGTTCAGTGAACCCATTGGAACATTTGCTTTAATCCACAGGCCTTGCAGACGATGTTGAGCGAGGGTATTAGCCGCGGCTACGTGCGACCTCTATCGCGCGTGTCGTACGCGCCACGCGACGTTGTGCGCGCCTTCCGTCTGCTCGCGGCCAGCAGGCACCGCGGCAGGGTGCTGCTGAACATGCACGAACATTCGACACAAGCGAAGCCCAGGTGAAGAGAAACCCTTTTTTGTTTTGCAATTTTATAGGATCGAGATTTAGCTTTGTCTGTTTCGTTTTATTAGGCAGCATTACAAATTGCAGTGTACCTAGTGAATTCCTTCACAATATTATTATTTTGCTTGCAGAATCTCTTGCAATTCAAATCACAGCCAAGTTGTAGTATTGAATGAAGAAACTTTTGGACTCCAGATGGTTGAAAAATTAGTTGCTCGAGGTGCGAGGAAACTACACATTCATAGCAAAGCACATACAACTACAAAGTTCCAATTTAAATTACGGTAAGCAAATGACTTATATCAATACTTATAATGTTAATAATCCAAATGACCACGACGATGGTAATGATGTTATGTTTTAACCTAGCCTAACAAAAAAATACTTTTTGATTATTTAGGAATTGGCAGAAGATCGGCGTGCAAATTCAAATATCGTCTCAGAACTTAATTAACGAAACTGATGTAGTAGAGTTACTTAAGGATGCTACTAAATTGGGGCCTATTCAAGGCATATATGCCACTACAAATGATGATCAAATGGTTCAAGAAACATTATTTGCTCATCTGGATGCAGTTTCGAGAAGATTTTGCCCTGATTTAAGGTAACATTACAGTTCTTGGTGTTTTTTTTTAAATCATACATTACTTTGATGTTTTTTAAATCTACATATCTAATCGTTGTCTAATCTTTCTTATACTATCATCTCATTTTTCAGATACTTTGCGGTGATAAATGTTGGTGAGACTATGCTTGGTAAACCAACGTGCCTTTCCCGAGTTCAAAATAACTTACCAGCTAAATTGATAACTCTACCTCAACTGACGAAAGTAAGTAGTAGTATAGTAAACCATCTAAATGATTTTCAACGACTTCAAAAAGTCGTGAAGTTTTGTAAGCTTTGCAAATAAAAAAAACTTTTTCACACACAGATTTTAGATTCAAAGGTCAAAACAAAGCCTTGAGGTACACCTCACCGTGCAATTAAACCAGTAGCTGCATTCTTTTCACACATTGTATTCTTTCATTTTAATAATAACTATTGACGTGAAGTGTATCCAGATGAACTTAATATTTTATTAAGTTCACCTGGACTGGCTTTTTAAACATCACTGAGCACTTCAATTTAATCTTAGGTATATACCTTCTACTTTTTATTTAAGTAGATCAACGAATTTCGTTGCTAGGCAACGAAACAACTTAATAAACAACCACAATTTGTAGATTAGATAATAGATTAAAGAAGAATAAGAATTACCGAAAGTTATCCTAAGATTATTCTAAGTTAAGACGAATGTATTAACTGGCGACAATAAATATTTTTTATTTATTTATTTACAATAACTATATTAATTTCCATGCAGGAGTCGAGAGCTGGTGATGCAGTGGAGGCGGTAGAATGGGCACTTTGCGGTGTAGACACCTTGGTGGTTGCACAGAGAACTCATAGGCAACAACCTAGTCTACTGAAACAACTTGCGGAATTGGCCAGTTAGTAACACTAATCTTAGTACTAAAGAGAAAAGTAAAACTGAAGATTTAAAAAAATACATTACTTAACAGCTTTTAACTTTTTCTATCTCTTTCATTTAGCATAAAACTGATTGTGTTCGCATACTGTAAGCTTATTTTGTAGTCTAAATAAATAAGTTTTATTTTTCCAGATATAAATTTGACAAATAACACCCCAATAACAACTACTTTAGAAGAACTAGGAGTTCAAGATGATAAACTACTACTGGTTGCTAGTTATTTGAGAATTAACCATAATGTTGAGCTCTCCGAATACGAGATACCACAGCTAACAGTTGAAACGTAAGTTCTTTTACAAAATTAAAACATTAAATATCTTGCAAAAATTATTGAATTAACAGTTTTATTTGACCACCAGAATACTGAATTTGGATAAAACAGAAAACGCCTTTGAAGATGTTAAAGGCTTAGCTACATTCATATCTTACGTGGACACGGACGAACTACTTGCGACTACAGAATTTGTATGCATGCCTACAATAACTAGCGGCGAAGTACTGGTAAATAAATATATTACAAATCATATTTTGCTTATTGCGCATAATTTAAATCGCTTGATGATTTGAAGTAAACAGGTTAGTTATGATCTATCAGATAGAGCTTATCTCAATCATCTCAAATTTGTAGTCGTTGAAGCATGGTTATCTTCTTCCATACCTCCCTATAATATGCCATCATCAATCTTCTATCTGGCCATATCATCGCCTACACTCCATTCATAGTGTTCTAATACTATTTTTAAATATTTCAGCGTGAAGATGAATTTGACGCGAGCCAGACGTATTTGTGTATAGTGCCGGGTATAGAGGGTCATCACGAGAGGTTCCGCGTACTGTGCGAGCGCCTCAAGCTGCCAGCGCTGGTGCTGCAGCCGGGTCTCGACCGTCCGACGGAGACCGAGCGGGAGACTGCACAGAGATACGTTGATGTATGACCTCACATATGAGTCACATGAGAGTTATGAAGATTAATATGTACCAACAATCACTTTAGCTAACCATACTTTCTCATATTTTAAGGTGCTACTGAACAAGACAGGATTGAAAAATACTTTCTACTTATTGGGTTATGAAACAGGCGTTCTGGTGGCTTTAGAAATGGCAGCTATCCTCGAGGATCATGGTTAGAAATATTAGTTAACAACCGTATTTTTTTAAATCTTTAAGCACCTAATTAACGAAACTAATGACGCTTATTTCTTTTTTAGGTTTAACCGGTACTGTATATTGTCTAGGATGTGCACCGAGCGAGGTTCAAACTGTGATTGAACAAAATATCGCAGAATATAAGACAAAAGAGCAACTGCAAAATGGAGTGGTCAAGCATATGTTTAAGTTGATGGTCGGTGACAATGTTGTGGACATAGAGGGAGCTCTTAAAGACGGAGATTCGTGGTCACAGAAAGTGGACGCGTGTATTCGGACTTTGTTAGGTCGTGTGCCGCACTCGGCGCAGTACTCACGTGCGCTCATAGAGGCCGCACTGGCGCGTATCGAGCGCGCTCGCGGCTACGTGGCACCGGCGCGTGCGCTGCGCTCTCAGCTGGTGCTGCTGCGCGCCGCGTCTGCACATGAGACGTCACCCGCGCAAGCGCTGCAGCGCCACTCACAGCGACCGGTCGCCATACACCAGCTAACCGCACCACTAGCACACGCTACTAATGACATGAGCTGTGCGTCTGTGATTAATGAGTACTTAGATAAAGACATTTTAGAATCATTTAAAGAGAAAAATATTTGTGAAGCATATCTACTTAACCCTTATAGTTTTATGATTGCTCAGAGTGAAGACCAATAAACTTTTATTTACTTACATGTTTGTTGTCAAAATATTTTAAATTACAATAAATTATATCTTGATTAAGCGTTGCATTTTTATTTAAAAAGAAGCTCTTGACGTATGTAGTATGTGATGCGAAGAATATCAATTGTCTCGATCTTTTTGAAATCACAATATTATGTGGCTTTACATAAATCGAGCTAAATATAATTTTTTTTTGCAATTAAGCCGTAGATATTATAATACAATTTATTCGTTCAAATGAGAGAAATGCATGGTGGAAAAATTAATAAGTGTATCAAAAAAGTAAATAATGACGACTATTTGTTTTCCTACTTTCATTCTTTGTATATGTTGTAGGATGATTTCTCAGTTCGAGTTTTCGCGAAAATCCTATGGATATTGATAATGGTGAAAACATTTCTCAATCTTGTTAGAAAAAGATAGGGTTTTTGCAAAAACACGAATCGTAGTAACATTGAATATCCTTAACTCTGATTGGCTAGACAACATGAATTTCTCTTGTATCTGTCATTTTGTACTTAAAGATCACTTTTGTAGAAAAATTCGCAATATTTTTCAACCACATTTAAAACAAAAGACTAATGAATCGCTCTCAAAAACAAACTCAAACTAAAACTCAAACTTACTCAATATATTTATAAATATAGATTTTAAAAGTAATTCAATTTCAAGTTTGCCCTTGACCTGACATGGTTAAAAGACAGCTAGTTAGGGCTACAAAAGCATAGTTAATTGATTCAGGCGTGACTTGGCGGAAATCCATTATAAAATACAATGGACTTAGATATATTTAGTAACCTATTCCGCTTAACTAATCTTAAAGAGTCTTAAAAAACCCTGTAAGAAATCGACACGTGTTTCACCTCTCAATGAGGCATCCTCAGGATGACGATTGACTTGTCGCGAACCAGAACACGACGTGTTAACACGCCGAGCGCTGGACACTGAGTGAGCCACACCTGCGTAGTCGTCTCTATCTATATCAACGTCTATTGTATTTTACAAAGGCATACCTTCATGGACCATGCGTATTCAGCTGCAAGCAGTACACCAATCATATAATGACCAAGATGCCATAAACCTACGCGCCCATAGACAGTGCATGGGCATAATATTGGCTGTCTGTTCTGGATCTTGTGTTCAAGGGCAAAGTTAAAATCGAATAAATGTAAAAATACGAATTTCACATGAAATTGTCGCCAGTATTCATTTTTTGGCTTGTTTGATGATACCCGTGGTTGCACATACTGATGCCATTACCAAGACACTATAAATTCCTTCATATCTGCACTAATTTATTTTTACCCCCTCATATTACTTCGGGCATATATCTCATATTTAAAGCGACTATTTTTTTTCCTGTTCAAAAACTTTATATATATTGTTTTTTAATATCCATTCTTCATCAGTTTCGCTAGATAAATCCCTGAGAGTATTTTTTTTATTTAGACCACCATCTGACTTTCTAAATGACACGAATGTCCTGTTACCATGTCTTAATGCATCGTACAAATTATTTCTTAAGTGGTCTTCTTCATCGCTGTAGCTAGAAGCTTCTCTTATCTTATGAAGCATATCATTTTCTATAGACTCTTGGAAATTTTGAGAATGATTGCAAATTTCTTCTTCCGAAGATGGAATATTGAATCTTCTGTTTCTATGAAAGTTTTGCGCTTGTTGCTTTTTTCTTAAGAAACGGATTGCAAGCTGCTTTAAGTGTTGGGGATCGTCCTGGTAAGGTTTAGTAGTTTTTCTTGTTCCTTTGAGAAGATTCCATTGTTTTTGTTTTGTATTACGCTGTTTTTGAGTACGTTGTTTTAGTTTACCAAGTGGTATTTCACTTTTTTGTCCTCGTTGTACTTTGTGTATGTTTTTTTGTTGATAAGCTTTAGAATTTTCACGATAATATGCACCACTTTCGCTAGAGTCTGCCTCATCTTCCTCATATTCTGTTTCATAGCTACTTCCTGTAAAAGCCCTTTTTCTTGTTTGCTCGCGGTCGTACAAACGTTCACGTCTTTGGTGTCCACCACGACTTTTTCGATAGTTACTATGACGCTTCCGCGTATGAGGGAAGCGATGATGTCCATTTTTATGGTCATATCGATACTGTCGTTTTATTTTTCTAAATAATTTAGGATGCTTTACTAAAAAATGTTTAACAATTTTTTTGTAGTTCATACTTCGTCTCTCAGGAGATGGTGACTGGTTATGATCTGAAAAATAAATAAACTTTACGTCATGCGTACTTAGTCACAGTTTTAACATAACCTATCCTATTTGGTCTCCGTGCCCCGGCTTAGTTAGTGCGACCAATGTGGTTCGCGAACTGCCAAACTATTTAACTAACTGCCCATTTCAACATTTTTACGGGCCATTCATTTATATAATAAGTAGTGTATACTTGAGTATTTTTTTAACTGGCGTAGGATGAAATAATTGAACAATTTTCTTTTTATTACTGTACTGTGTTTTTTATTAATACAAGGTTCAGAACCTTAAGAAGGGTTCCGTATCTGAAGAGATTAAACGAAATCCTTATGATGAGTTAAATTAATATCCTGTTAAATCAAGCAATTACTAGGGGTGCAAAAAACCTGCCTTTTAATCAATGAGTAATCTCCGGCGCTCCTACTGCAGGAGCGCAGGTCGGATAGCGCCAGCATCAACGATATTTTTCGTGGAGCCCTTGTCACCGACGGCGTACCAGCGGTGTTAGAACCATACTGCTTCGTACGTGGAAGAGACCAAACGGCATGACACTGTTGGCTTGAAAGGTGGGTGGGCTCTGGTATGGGACGCAACCTGTCTCGACATTCTTGCACCATCCCATATTCCAAGCCGCCAATACTGTTACCTTATGGTAACAGAAAATGTCATCGCAACTCAAAATTGTAGTTGGGTATAACTACAATTTTGAGCCGTTTACAGTCAGGGGGCACGAATGCGTGTGTCGTTTTTAAGGAAATTTCTCGCCGATTGGTCGACGCTTTACGTGACCAGAGGGCTGGCTCGTTCTTTAGCCAAGGAATTAATATTGCCACGTAGCAATGTTGCGTGTGTTGACTGCGATTCGGACGAGTATTTCGACGCCTAAGGTTCCTTTTTTGTCTTTATTGTATAATTAGTCTCTAGTTAATTTAGTATCTAGTATAAATAGTTATTTGTGTAATTTTTTAATTTGCAGTTTAGTGTGTAGCATATTATTAAGCAAAATGAACAGAAGAAACAATAAAATCAGTAAATATAGGATTGTGTAGGTCAGATCACTTCATGTAAAGTACTGGTATTCTAGAGCATCCGTGTTAGAATCATTATACGCAGATGATAATGAATTGAAATAAGCGATAGATTACCTTTCGTTGAGTGATTCGCGTCGGTGCCGGTGCCACCGTTCTTGAGCGATGACATTGTCTGTGCTCGAAAATGCGGATCGATGTCATGGGTAGCCATAAAAATAAGCCGAATTAGTCTTTTTTGTTTTCTTGTGCCTTCTGATTTAATGTACGGAACTATGATCGCTTCGACCATTCTTTCCGCGACTGGTTCAACGCTTGCGTTTCCTGGGAATAGAAAATTTATTTGGTAAGCAAATGAGAAATTGGAAGGTTAAAATTAATAGGTCCTATAGATGCTATTTTCTTTAAATACCCGGCTACATGCAGCGAGTTCATTGCGTTGTGTGGCACCCACACGACATGCTTGCTTGTGGATATTCAGTTTTAGCATAGTAGCGGTTGTGCAAGGCACTTTCACAGTATAAAAGTACATTGGAATTTGAGCAAGTAAGGGGTATTGGGTCTTTAGAGTACAATTGATGTTAAAAAACATGCTTAAAACTTAAAAGTATTCGTTTCTTCAGTGTTCATATTATTTTGAGAGATGTGGTGCCTGCGTTTACTCATCAAAACTTGATTCTCCGAATAACTACTTATCATATTATTTCCATATACTTAATTATTTTGTTAAATAGCGTGTTTACCTTGAGGATATACTAAAAAAGGTTCCAGCGATTCGAACAGTTCTACTCCCTCTTCTTTTGTGAACATACTATCATAGTATCTCAAAAGAGATTTTAAGTCATTGGACACACTTTCGTCTATAATCTTGAGCATATAATGCGCCACTCCTGCCTGTTCTGTAGCAATTCCAACCATATTAATATGAATTTATTTAGACTGAGTATTAAGTTAATACGTAACGTACATATTTTTCAGACAAAAACTGTCATTTATATGCTTTAAGTAGATATAAAACAAGAGCACAGAGGATGAGTGTTCAGGCATCCTCTGGGAACGCTCGTTCGATCGTAGATCTAAACCATCCCTTTCCAGCAGGCGAGATCGAAGTCAAGACAGGTCCATTCAGCAATAATAATAAAAAAAACTATGTCCCAGGACATTCACTGGGTCGTCAGTGCACCTTGACGGATGCATGCAGTGCAGGACCGGCAGGTTGTTATGGCAATGGAAGGGGGTGCGCTGTGTCTGGCAGTGGAGTATTCGGCTGATAACATGATGATAGTAAGTTCTTGTATTCATATATAGGCGGCAGGAAGGCATAGTACACGCCGAGGATGCAGTTACTGGAGTCGAACCGGAACGTCAACTTCAAGGCGTTCGTCGTTCGTGTACCGAACTGTTATCTGCCCCTCTTCATGGAAGAAGACTTTTGGCCTCAGGACGTGGTGTTCCGTCGCTTCCGCGGACAAGTTCCACAGGACAGCACAAAGACAAGCTAGTGCAAAGTGAAGTGCTACTAACATAGTCTTAAGCCTTATTTACTAACACAAGTTTTGTTTATATTAAAATATGTATGTTTAGGTTAATGTATTTTTCTATGGGCCTGCGTCGCCTGAAATAAATGGTTTTATTATTAATATAGTACCGTGAAGTGTTTCGACTTTTAGGGATTTCTCGTGTGTATCTGTGTATCTGTCTGTTCCCTCGTAGCTCCCAAACGGCTGAACCGATTTTGATTATTATTTTTTGGTTTGAAAGATGTCTTGATCGAGACTGTTCATAGCTACAATTCAAGAAAATCGGTTCAGCCGTTTGAAGATTATCAGTACTTTTCTAGTTGATGATTGGATGTGCGCATCTACCACAGGTCTGATCGATTCAAAATTTAGTATTCTGTTACTTCAATGATATTAGAAAAACATAGTAACCAAGTTGCTAACCCTTTTGATTATAGTAGTGGTTTGTTTTTCATTCTGCATCGCGAAACAATAAGCGAATAATGCAAAGCGATAAAATATTTCAGTAGTTAGTATTTCATAATTAAGTTCAGTGCCATGTTTAATGCGGCGAAAAAGTATACAAGTAATGCTTCGGCTTCAGTTGTGCTATTCTGTAAAAATCTCATCGTGAAAACTTAAGTGAAGTGAGCTGTCAATATTGTCAATCCGTAGAATCAGTTGGAATTACAGCTCACTTCAAGCTCACTTCACCGGAGTCTTCACGGTGATATTTTCCCAGAATAGACCAGCTGATCTTGTAAATTGTAGGTATTTTATGTTATTAAATATGTCGAATGATGTGTTATTATTTATTATAACGATCTCCCAAAACCAAGGAATTTTGATTTTTTTAGGGAAGTTTTGGGGAATAATCCCAAAACTTTCCTATAAAAATCAAAATTCCTAATTAAGAAACTGGGGAATAACCAAAAACGTTAGTGGAAACACTGCCGTAAAGTAAGTTTAGTTTATTTTTTCAATATGACATACTGTAACTCTCCAACTTACCCTTTACTCGTGTAGGTGACAGGGTTTCAAACCATTCTAATTTCCCTTCAAGTGCGCCAAGTAAATCCGGTCCCACATTTTTGAACGTTCCGGTGTCTGCCTTTCTATAGACAACATTGAAATACTGGGAGCTCATGGTACCTAACTATTATAATTATTATCGACTTTTCAAATCGGTGGAACTTTACGTCGGTAAGTGCAGTCAAGAAACATGAGCTTTGATTTCGTGCTTTGTGAGCAACTCAAAACAGCCGGATTTTGCAGCTTGTACGCAGGCACACCCACAAAAACACAATGCTCATGTTTCGGGTTTCGTTGTACGGGCTGCATACCTACTGCATAATCCTTTATTAATGACCGTTCCAAAGAAATTGGCGTCTGTGACGCATGTGTAACCTTGCTGCACCTTACTCTCTCTTAACACTACCTTTCACCTTCAGAAAGTTATAGATCTTGCAATTTAGGAGCACGTGTGTTGTGCGTCCTAACCAACGGTTGGTATATAGATGGGTGGATATTTTTTAATGGGCAATAATAAAACTTACGAAAAAAATAATTAGTTTCCAGCGATCTGTTGCTGACTGTGTGATATTAACTTGTTTTAAAATGAATTTCCGAAAAAATTCTAAACTTCCGAAAACATATAATCCGCCTTTGTACCTTTTTGTGCGAAAAGTTTTAATAAATAAATAAATCATCTGCTAAAGTGGCCCGCACTTGGGCGTTTCGTGCATACTTCGGGTGATATTGTCCATAATGTTGCGCTACAAAAGTTAGTGACAGAAACGAATTGCTGCAAAACCGACTCCACGTAGTCTTGTCTGCCCTATCCCTAGAGTGTAATTTAAGCCCGCGTTGGCGCAGAGGGGCGAGGCGGCCCGCGAGCTGAGGAGCAGGTTGTTTTGAACGCTCGCTAGTGCAGCTGCGGTTGTAAGCGTTAAAACCATCTGCGACGATAGGCTCGCGTGGGACCGGCGCCCTGCAGCGCCGGAGCCATGCCTGCTGCATGTTGCATACTCGCTTGTATGCTGGATGCTTATTGCTTGCATTTCTGAGTTATGATAGTTCTGGCTTCGGAAGTTTAGTATTTTATTCGGTCGCGTCTTTATTTGTATTTGCATATAAGTTGTCGGAAGATTAGTATTTAAAGCAGTAAATTTCATATATTGAGTATGCTCATATTTTCAAAAAAAAATCGGAGCTTTAGGGGTATGAGGAACAGGGTGTAAAGTTCACTCATCCTCTAAGAAAAGGGAGGATCCTCCGACCAGACGGTTGTTGTGTCTGGCGGGCAATTGCCCAAGGATTGATGTCGGATAGTCTTATACATATATTATGTTAATCGCTCGGTAAACTCTTATACCGCGATGTAGGACTTGTGACGTCAGGTCTTTGATGCGTAGTTCGTATGTGGCGGTGTAGATGCCGCCACAGAGCTTTTACTACCCTTTTTTAATACACCTTTAAAACTCCGGTCTTGCTTGGGTTTGCATGTGTAGAATTCCGATTGTCTAAACTCCAGTTTAGCGATTTGTAAATATGTTTCAGGAGACTTAAGTTGAATCTTAAACTGAGTTTTTTTTTTAAAATTAGTTGTGGCTTTACGAAGTAAAGTGCGTCCCCTGGAGCCTGATGTTTCATGGTTCTACAAAGACCATTGCATATGAAGGATTATGAGCATGGTGATGGTGTGGAGTTGTATGGAGACGGGGGGCGCGGTAATGGTAAGGAAGACGTGCCCTTAGGATATATGGAAGGATTTCTGAGCCATACGGGATATGCATCCTAGAGTAGGTAATGGACTAGTGGATAGACGGATGATATTTATCTATGGATCCACTTTTTACGACGTTGCCGCCAGGTTGGTTCATGTCACTGCTTTCTCGACTCTTTCTATGTCACTGCTATGCTGTGTTAGACGTTGCTGTTTCCAATGTCTTCATCTAAGGTCTCGCTACTATCTGTTTCAGGTTTCTTGTAAATCTCGCTAGGAGTCTTGTTAATCTTATCACGGTCTGCAGCCGTCTTCAACTTCACAATTATTTACACAGTACTGTGTAAACTAAACATATACCTTCACAAAAATAACTTTACCACCCAAAGAAAAACAAAACTACACTGGGTTTTGAAGTTACAGGGTCCAAAATTCAATGTCAGAGTAGATCGAATGGGTAAAAAGGTTTTTTTACTTATTCAGGTTCAGGTTTTAGAAGCATTTCTTTGTTTTTCTCGGTAAATCGTTTAATTGTATTTATTTTGTATGTTAATTGAATTGTTAAAATCAATTAAGTAGTAATTAAGAGTACTTATTTGACGAACTAATTAATACCTCGAATTTCAAAAAGCAGACTCCATAGGTCGAAGGTAGCAAAATATAATGATGTCCCACTTGGAACCCCCCGGACCCAAAGCAATAAAATCTAAAAGGGATGTTGTTTTGGTTTACAGCTACCTGAGTCTAACACTTGAACTTCAAATGTCAAAAAATAGAATAGAACTCACAAAAAATTTATATTCATTTATTCCTTTCGGTAAGGACGCGGCCTCATGCCCTGACTAAGCCTACGAAAGGTAATTATGGGAACAGTTTTTTGTTTCCGACTTTTCTAGTAGTCAAACCTCAGTTGGTCTACTAGACTTTTTTGATCCTTATAAGAAACAAGATCGAGTCGCATCAAAAAAAGTTTTTATGAAAACTGCCCATTCGCTTGCATTTTTTTTTTCAAATTCTGTGAATGCCAATCAAAATGTTTCAAAAGTTAAGGACAGTCTCCTAAGACAGTTTTCTTGTAGCAACTTGTAACAACGGTTAAGGTACCTGTCCCATCTCAAAAATCCACCCTGTATAGCCGTACAACAATATTTTGGCGCGTGGCACTAATGTTTACCAACAGCGCCCCCTTGTACACGTCACTCAAGCGCCAAAAGATTCTTGTAGCACTGTACCTCTCTACCACAACGAAAGACCACGCGCACTCATGAATTGCAATATCTGGACTAAGGCTGAATAGCAGGGTAATTCCGTAAACACACACATAAACTGTCAATTGATCGCATTTTATTTCATTTAGACAGTTCAGCCATTTTCATTGCGTTATTTAAATAGTTGAACAGACGATTTTTTTAAACACATGAAGCAATGGGTTAGGAATATCCTTCAAAAACCTCGGATTGCGATTGAAAGTGTGTTACACAATTTGAGTGCAAGGTCAAGAATAAAGTCTCACTCACTTCTTAATTAAGACCGCCATATGATGCGCCACAGGATATGCCTCAGATTCTTTCTTTGTATATACCAATTCCATTAATTTTTCTGCGAAGGCAGTGAAATAACCGTGGTGGTTCAATTCCATATTATTGTACAATTCCGTTACGAGGGGACTTTTCGGATCTGTTGAAAAAAATACCAATCAATTAAAGAAGGTACCTATGATATTTACTATTCGGTTAATAAGTTGGCGTTATATATTTTTACTCGTTTTAGCTCACTTAATAAAAACCATATCAAGTCAACCTCGGCATCGCGCACTGAAGGTTCCCAACACCAAAAATATTGTATGTTTTTATTATTTGTCATGACATGATAGAGGTCGTAGTAACGTATTCAAGGGAAATGTTAACTGTATAATTGGTTAAAAAGGTACAACCCTGTGCCAGACAGATGGCCAACGGACATACAGTCAGACATCGGGCGTAGACTTAGTAATAGATCATTTAAGAAACCGGTCACCCATCCATGGCCTGACCACGGCAAGCATAGCGTGGATAGCCACGTGTTTGATACGATCTCCTCAAAATATACTACTTATACGCCAAGCGATGGTATTGTCAGCTCCTCGAAGTGAATTTATGAAACGGTTATATTCTATGGCACTTACTTTGGTTTAATTGCAATTTTGGTAGAACTGTTCCAAAAATACCCGTCCCCGTCGGTGGTGGCCTTGGTAGCAATGAGGGAGTACTTTTAATTACAATCGTAGCATTGCCATATTTGAGTGTAGCTGTAGCTGCAGCTGTAACTGCTGCAAGTAATGTACATATTACTGAAGAATTAAACTTTGAAAGAAAATGAAGCGATGACGGTTCGTATTGTACTTGTGCTTTTTAGTGATTGATAGAAGGATTCGCCCAAAGTTCCATATTTTATTTAACATGGATGCAAAATTAAGTAAAATGAAATAGGTATTAAAGGTACCAACTGTGCTCCGCGCATATTCTTTGTACCTGCATAAAAAAAGTCACCACGACAGAGACACGGATGACAGTGGGTGTGCGAAGATAGTAAAATCCCAGCATATTCATTTTCACTGTGTCTTATTGGTGAAATATTGAAAAAAAAACGTAATTTTTGTCAATATTGAAATGAAATGAAAAAAACTTTATTGCACAAAAGGTGTTGCAGTAAATACAATAAAAAAAAAAAAAAACTGTTACACTTTACAAATGATATGCTACAAAAATGGTTGAGGTACTGTCCTCTTAGATAGGCTATATAATAGCCTGTAGTAAAGAGAATCAGTGCCGTATCCCTCTAGAGTGGAGAATTCAATTGCTTAGCGTTTTTGTACAATTCAATATTTAGTTTTAGTAACACAAAACAAAATTTAAAAAAACATATTTAAAAAACAAATATTAATATGAAATATGCCTGTAAGTATTAGTCTATATCTTATTGAGTAATTGTGTTGTGTGGGTGTGTGGTAATATATGTGTATGTGAGTGTGTGTAGGGGAGGGGGGGTGTGTTTGTGAGTTACAGTGTGTGTGTTTTGATAATGTGTGTGTTGCGCGTATACTTATGATAGTGTAGTAAGAAAGGATTCGGTTTCGTCATACGTTTTGTCTAGAAGGTAGGAGCGGACTGCTGATTTACATTCTTGTTCAGATAAACAATAAACTGAAATATTTGCATTAATTTTGTTATACAAGAAAGGGCCAAGATAGATGAAAAATTTTTTCGTAAAGGAGTAGCGGGTTTGTGGAAGGGAACAAATTAAATCTTTACGACGTTTTGTAAGTTTAACAAAGGGAGTTAAGTGATGTTGTAACAAGATTGCATGAAAAATGAACAACTGTCGTACGTTAAGAACATTGCAGTATTTATATAACTGAGTGGTGGAAAATAAAATTGGTCGAAAAGTTGCAATCTTTAATATTGCCCTGTGTGCAATTTCCAATGGAAGTAGCGTGGTTTTAGACGCCCCGCCCCATCAGGAAATGCAGTAAGATAATATCGACTGACAAAGTGCATAGTAGACATTGCGGATAATAAATTGGTTAGCTACAAGTCTAAGTGTTTTAAAGATAAATATCAATTTGCGCACTCTGCTCGTCAGTGCTTCCACGTGGGCTTTAAAGTTCGGAGTATTATCTAAAATTACGCCCAAGTATTTAATTTTATTGACAATCTCAATTTGAGTGCAGTTACAATTTTGGCTAGTTTTTGTGAGACATGTGTACTGGGCAGTGAGTGATAACTGATTTTTTGGCTGGGATGTTGAGCTAATAGAAAATGTGATAAATTTGGTTTTGCTTGTGTTGAGTGTAAGGGTGTGAGCCAGAAGCCAGTCAAGGGTGCAGTCAAGACCCGATTGAGCTTTAACTTGAAGTTCTGACCAGGAGACCGCGAAAAAAGTTATTGCAGTATCATCTGCGTAAGTTACAATCTTAGAATTTGGGATAGTGAGATTGCAGAGGTCATTGATAAAAACCAGAAACAATATAGGGCCAAGAATACTCCCCTGTGGCACACCATATTCAATAGGAAGCTCGTCACTTACGTGGTTTCCTATTTTAATGACTTGCGTGCGATCTGTGAGGTAACTATGGAAAAACTGGAGTTGTGGACCTCTGACACCTACATTTTCGAGTTTTTGTAAAAGGGTTTTAATGGGAACGGTATCAAACGCTTTCGCGAGGTCTAAAAACACTGTTAGTACTTTTTTATTCTTATTAAGGTTTGAAACGATAAAAGTAGTCAAATCATGTACAGCGTCAGAGGTGGATTTTTTTACGCGAAACCCAAATTGCTGTGGTGAAATAAGATTAAAGTGCTCTAAGTAATTTCTCAACCTTTTATTAATGAGGCGTTCCATTACTTTGGACAGAGCACTTAACACTGCAATTGGTCGATAGTTGTTAGATAAGTTCCCATTGCCACCCTTGAAGATGGGGTGAATAAGTGCCCTTTTAAATGAAGTGGGAAAAACAGAAGTTTGAAAAGAGAGATTAAAAATATGGCATACAATAGGTGCCAGAGTAGCTGAGTACCTTTTCAGAATGGTGGCTGAGATCCCGTCCCAGCCGGTCGCTGCACTAGATTTTAAAGAATGTATAGTTTTCAGAATCTCATCATCGTCAGTTTCTTCGAGGACAAACGAAGACATGCTGATAGGGATCTTTGACGGGGTCGTTTGGAATGGTTGCACAGTACTGCCGATAATTTTATCAGCGAGCTCTTTACCGATGCTAACGAAAAAATTATTTACTTTATTGCAAGAATCAGTTGGAGAATGTGAATTAAGTAATAGTTGAGTAGAAGAGTGTTTTGATTTGGTAGAGTAAGTTATGTTTTTTATAGCGGTCCAGAGCGCTTTTGTATTATGTCCTGCATTTTTTAATTGTTCGCTGTCGTATTGCCTTTTGACTTTCTTGAGGAGTTTTGTACAGAAGTTTGTGTAGCGTTTGTACGTCATGCGGAGGATTTCGTTGTTTGGTGATAATTTAAGTTTTTTATTAAGTCTATCTCTGTTGCGAATACATCTCAACAAACCTGGAGTTATCCAAGGTTTGAGTATCCTTTTCCTCGCTGACTGTATCGATGTGGTTGAGTTCTCCATTATAGCTTTAGACAGTAAGTTAACTAGGTTATCCGTGGCAGCGTTTGCGTCCTTTGTAGATAGAATAGGGTTGAAATCCAGCTGCTCGTAAGATTTATCTAGGCTTTCAAAATTGATTTTAGTTATAGTGTATTTGTTCTTTGTGCGCGCTTTCTTAGTTTTGATGCATGCTAAGGTGGAGTAGTGGTCAGTTATGGTGGACTCAAAAATTAGAGTGGTTGCAGGACTGTTTGTTCTTATAAAAATGTGGTCGAGGCAGGTATTGCCTCTGGTCGGTAGAGTGTGAGCAGGGAGAAAACCATGAAATGCGAGACAATTTAAGTAGTTTTGGGAGCGAGTATCTAAGGGTGACCCAATGTCAATATTAATGTCACCAGTGAAAACAACAGATTTAAATTCGCGTAGTGTTGGAAGTATATCATTTAGCGCTCGTAAAAAGCTGTCTATATTATCAGAAGACGGTGAGCGGTAGACGCATAGGACTGCTGTACCGATTTTGGTCTTGATTATTAACCCAGATGCTGACTGAACCCTGATATTACCTTCACCATCCATGTGATGTTCAGTTGAGACGGTCGTGGGCCACCAAATGTCTGTAAGGCCATCGTAGTCTGGATGAGTCAAGAGTACGTCAACTTTATGTTGCTCTTCCTGATTCAATTTGCTATCAATCTCCGACAGTATCTTTCTTTCTCGTTCTATTTTGTTTTCCATGTCAACTAACATTTCATTAACGTGTGTTATTGACCTTGCAAGCTGTTCTTGTAACGCCACATTTTTATTTCCTGTAGCTGAAAGTACAAGGGGATTGACGGATACGTTCATTTGATTATTTAAAAGAAATTATTACATTTTTCGCTTCTATCTAGTATTACACAAATAATTTTATTGTGTTTTATATCTACGGGAGTATATTTTTACCTACCTACAGGGGTATGTGGCGGCGTCTACATCGCTCTGCGAACTATACGCATTACACTTACATCACGCAAAATCCTGCATCGCGTAAGCAAGGTGTCCCGACATCAATCGTCGCGCAGGTTAGCCCACCAGAAACCAAAAAGTACTAGGCACAGAAATAGAATAGTTTTGCCTATAATTCCTCGGACAGCATTATTTAGTAAGAATAGCTATGCAATATGTGCTCGCATATTTAATGCTATAAAAAAAACACACCCCTTTACACCCTGTTCCCCGTACCTCTATAGGTATCTAGAGCAATTACAACCCTTAGATTACTTTGTGAAATCGCCTACACGCATGTGGGTAATGTGGTTATAGTTTAGCTTTCTCTATATGAGAAGATGTTTTTCTACTGGTGGGCAGATACTGGTTCAATACATTTCTATGATACAAATCTACTTACCTTTGCTTACCAATACACTTAAACCTAAACCCAAGCTTATAAATGAAATGAACATTTTTACAAAACTTATAAGTAAATGAAACAAACATTTATTTTTAACTTACATTGCCGTCTGAAAAATATGTCAACCAATGAAGAATGATAGCCAATAAAATATATTGAAATCCATAAAATATATATTTTCATTGCCTATTTTAATTATGATGGAATAACAAACTAGAGAACTACGTCGTGTTGATTCATCGAAATCGATAACAGAGGAAAGACTTGTTTTTGCCCGCTAGCCTTCGTACGCGCCGCGGATGGCGGAAAACTACACTATTACTATTTTGATTATTTTTGCTAGTTAATTATTTTTATTATCAAAACAAGTTTACAAATGTAATAGGTACCTGTACTGGCAAACTGGCAAAAGCCGGCCAGCCTCGGCCGCGGCGGGGAGAACTTTTGTATGCAGGCCACTTATGAAATTTTATGTTCCGGAAAACTCATGACCTCATATAAAGTGATTAGAGATAGCGTTCATTCGGAATAGCGTGATTCAGGATAGCGTTCATTCGGGATAAAGTGATTCGGGTTAATTATTTTTATTATCAAAACAAGTTTACAAATGTAATAGGTACTTGTACTGGCAAACTGGCAAAAGCCGGCCAGCCTCGGCCGCGGCGGGGAGCGTTAAAACCGCCTGCTCCCCCGCTCGCGGTCGCCTCGCCCCTTCGCGCCTACACGGGCTTAAATTACACTGTAGGGGCAGACAAAACTGCATGGAGTCGGTTTTCAGCGAGCCGTTTCTGCCACTAACTTTTGTAGCACTTAATTAAAATATTTAAAAAAAAACTTTTTTTTTTAATATTTTAATTTTATTATAAGGTTAAAAATGATATTTTATAGAAATTGCAATATCTATCTATACTTATAATAAATCTGTAGAAGTGAAAATTCTGTACATTGAAAATATCAAAAAAATAAATGGCAGGGGGTGTTACTAGACCGACACCGAACCCAAAAATTTGATCAAAATTGTTTTTGTCTGTCTGTCTGTCTGTCTGTCTGTCTGTCTGTTTGTTCAGGCATCACGCAAAAACTACCGGTTCGATTACGATGAAACTTGGTATAATTATTCTTTAATATCCTGGGCACCACACTGGGTACTTTTTATCCCGGAAAAGTATCCTATCCTACGGTTAGGGGGTGTCAAAGTTTGTATGGAAGAATTTTAACGCGCTGTCCGATTAACTCGAAACTCAATATTTATACTTAAACCCAAAAATTAAGAATAACGTGTATCAGGATTTTTCGAAATTCAACCCCTAAGGGGGTAAAATAAGGGATGAAAGTTTGTATGAAAAATCTTATTCCTTGAGGTAATAAACATGAAACTTCGCACGAATAGTTATCTAAATAAATTATAAAGTTTGTAGTTTTTTGTTTTTCTAAATTACCCCCCAAAGGGGGGTTGGGGGGTGTCAGTGTTTGTATGGTAGAATTTTAACGCGCTGTCCGATTAACTCGAAACTCAATATTTATATTTAAAACCCATGGGGATGTATGGGGTAATTTCCGACACTCACGCGGGCGAAGCCGCGGGCAGCAGCTAGTGCCTAATAAAATTATTCCAAATGAAATTCTGCCATCTTCGTCCGTTCCTTCCTCTTTATACTTCATATCAAGTGAAATAGTACCAAATAATCGTCATCTAAATAAACGATATGCTAACTGAATTACACTAAAAACATGAACGAACGAACGAAATGATAAGTCGAATGTTAGCGCGCCTATCGCTCTTCACCCGAACGCAACCGATGTCACCCGAAGTACGCACGAAGCGCCCGCGCCGATCAACCGCTAGGTAGTTTTCATTAAAATTGAGAGTTAAAAATGTTATTCTTATCCAATAATAGAAATTAAGCTAGTTTTTAAAGAGCTTAAGAAAACGATTATTGTAGCAGAACTTATTATGTTTTCGGAAACTTAGTACTTTTTTCGGAAGTTAAGTTTTTTTTTTTTTGAAATTTATTTTATTATTTGAAAGTACAGATTATTTTTCGTAGAATTGTAATTTGAATAAGCTCATCTTTGTTTGTTTAATACAATATACAATATTGTCGGTTAAATTATGTAGGTATTACATTTTCCAATACCTATTACGTAGATAGCCCATTCCTTGAAGCAGTTAATAGCGCGGGCGGGCGATGGGATGCGATGCGATGCGGTGGGTAGAGGGCTAAATTTCCCGCGGACATAGTCGCGGGCAGAAGCTAATAATAATAAATAAATAGATGAACATTGGAAAAGGTTTCCATCTAAAATAAAAAATCCATAAATTCAAATTCGTAGTTACCTATGCGTTTGCGATGTTTGATGTTGATTTCGACTGGGCTGCAATGACACTGCATATAAACAGGGACATTCACCGCTTCCTGTTTTTATCGTAGAACTTTACTTAATGATATTAGGTATTGTTTTTCAATCGCTGTACAGTAATGAATGAATAAATAATAATGTTAATTTTATTGGATGACAAGCCAATGACCCAAGAAAAAGATTTTTTTTATTATTAAATAATTTAAACCGAAAAAATTGTAAAAAAATATTCAACGCCAAAAAGCAATAAAAAGAACTTAATTAGCCAAAAAAAGTTTAAAATAGCCAATCGACACGGGCACCTTAAACGCCCTCCAGTTTGGCGCGCTTGGTGTGACATCATAGTCATCAATGACAACCAACAAACAAGAAATCGTAAACACTTCTACAAAACACATAGATTTTTTTTTATTGTTGTCGTTGGTTGTCATAGCGGTTTACAGTTAAAAATATTTCAAAAGCGACACCATTCGTCAGAGAGAATGTGACGAATGGGGCCGATGCACTTTTTTTAAAATTACTTGCTGAAAAAGAAACTATAATCAAAAATATTGATGGAGGCATCATTCTTGTTGAATAAATAAATTTAAAGGTGTCTTTAGATTAATTTAGTTAGTTTCATTTTATAGCCGTGGGTGGCGTTGATGTGTTCTCTTAGAATGTCAATGTAGTACGTAAAAGTCATGTTTAACAAAGAATAAATATTATTTTTCATTTTCAAGAAATCTTACATCTTTATAATGAAATAACACTAAACTCCAATAGGTTATGCGCCCATTGCAGACATTGCGGTAATTGATAATTTGAATTTCAGTATAAAGTAGAGTAACGAGCAAGATTATTACCGGTGTAAATCAACCGACAATTGGAGGTTACCAACGCGATGAAAATGGAAAAATTCGATGGCAGAAACTTTAAGAAGTAAAAAAGTTTATTAAAAAAACATTGACACATATTTGAATCACATGCTTATCATATTATTATTATTCTCTATTGGGGTTTATTTAATAAAAACCGACTGGCAACGGGCGACAGGTGACAGGCAACAATCCGACAATCCGACTATTTTTCAAGTTTCTTCGATGGGGCACATGGTTTGTGTATGAAGAAACTTCCTCATCGGCGAAAATTCCGAACTTTCATACAAACTTTCACCCTCCATTAGGGGATGAATTTTCAAAAATCTTTCCTTAGTTCTCGATTTCGTAATATAAGGAACTCTTGTGCATTTGGAGGTGGCTAACTTTTGTATGAAGGCCACTTATGAAATATTATGTTCCGGAAAACTCATGACCTCATATAAAGTGATTAGAGATAGCGTTCATTCGGAATAGCGTGATTCGGGATAGCGTTCATTCGGGATAAAGTGATTCGGGATTTCGAGTTTCGGTTTAACGTGTAAGAGTCATAAGTATCTAATGTATAGGGTCCAGACGAGGTAAACCAAATTAGTGAGAATCTTTTATTAATTCAAAACAAAATATTATGAAACCTTGCCGAAAAACGCTGCATGTAATTTTTTGTAACTGTCAAATAGTTTTTTCAATATTGATCGATTGTTTCAGTGGTCAATCGATTTTCATCGCAATAATGATGATTTTAGGTGCCTACCAAAATATGACGTG
The DNA here is from genome assembly GCA_914767815.1 of Eupsilia transversa. NCBI lineage: Eukaryota > Metazoa > Arthropoda > Insecta > Lepidoptera > Noctuidae > Eupsilia > Eupsilia transversa. The sequence continues at coordinate 10,099,714 of OU611892.1, forward strand.
AATTGCTTTTTTGAATGATTAAGTTTTAAAGTGTTGTGCTGTTCATATTATTATCTTCTTTAATTTATATCTTTAGATTTCGTGTTCGATGGTGTAAAGAGGTACTTACTCGGTTTTTTTGTTCTACTTGAATTGGTGTTATCAGCGTACGCTTTACATAGCATAGGTTTGGCGATTCTAAAATTGAAGCATAGCAATTACAGGTACGAATTAAAATTCAATTTAAATCGATTGTATTTAAATTAATTTAAAAAAGGATTCATTATCATTAGGCACATAACATACTTACGAATTTCATTGTCATTGTCATTACTCCTTTTTTTTGGGTTGGAAATTACCAAATTACTTCTCCCACTCTGGGCGGAGCGAGAGGGCGTGTCAGACTCTTATTGACTAAAACCCGCCCGTGTTCCTTCAGTTGCCTGTGTTGCCAGAGGCCACTGTATCTCTTTCGGACTTTCCCGCAACTCCGGCAGGCATCGGCCATAGTGGGCCCCGCTATTGGTGCTGACATCTCTTTGAGGCGCGCGTGGAACACAACGCGCTGTCGACCCGGGCCTGGTTCTTATCGGGGGTGAGCTACCCATTGCTCACCGCCCGTAAGCCCGCGCCTACGGTGGCCGGTAATCGGCCTGGGATTCCCGACGACCAGGGCGTCTCCTTCGGTGACTAGGGGCGTGAGGGCGCGAGATGTCCCTCTCACTCACGCGCTCCACCTCCTCCTTCGCGAGCTCCTGCTTCCTAGAATGAGGTGACCATGGCCTGAACCAGGGCCGGATGCGAGAGATCACAGCCGCCGATCGCGTCCACGGGGACAATGCAGTGCTCTGTCCAAGCCGGACAGACCTCCACCGTGTCCTCTGGGCGATCTACACAATGGTGACACCCGGGCGTTTCCTCCCGCCTTATCCGGAACAGGAACCTTCCGAAACAACCATAATCCGGTGATTTTTATGGTTTTGGGACATCTAATGGCAGCGAGACGAACCAGAGGTGAACGGTCAGAAACTGATAATATGGCTATACATTGTATAGCTTATCTATTATTGAAATACTTCGGTATTTAAAAGAGGTGAGGCGGAAATCCTCTTAAAAATCATTCAATTTATTTAGTATTCGATAACGTGTGATTTTGCTTATACTTCCTACTCTTGAAGCTAATGAGATTAGAAACTTATTAACAAAAGAGTACACAGATTGCCACAACATTTGAGATGGTTCTGTGTAAACAAGTCCCTTACAGGCGTGCACATGGTTCGCAGTAAGGCTGTATGTGCAATAATTAATGTGAATTATTGTTATTTTGGTAGAAATAATAATGTAAGATGCATCAAATACCGACTCTGTATCACTCGAACGTAAATTCCTCCTTTTCGATTAAAATTTTCTTCCTAGATAATTTGGAAGATAATTATTTTATTTATGTAACATACGTAACATACATATGTATACAGGCTGCCTGTTTTATAGATGGAGTAGCTTTTAATAATATCAGCTACGCCGATGATATGGCGCTACTGAGCCCGTCAGTCTCAGGCTTAAGAAAGCTTTTGAATGTGTGTGAGAGGTATGTTGAAGAACACGGTTTAGGATACAATGCCAAAAAGAGCGAGGTTCTTATTTTTGGAGCAAAGTCCTCAGAAAGTTTTCCTCCCATTAAACTTGCGGGTAAGATCCTAAATCGTGTTCAGCAATTTAAATATCTAGGTCATATTGTAACTGCGGGCATCAAAAATGATCTGGATGTAGAAAGGGAACGAAGAGCATTGGCGGTTTGATGCAACATGATTGTCCGTAGGTTTGCTCGTTGCACGTGTGAAGTGAAAGTGACGCTTTTTAAAGCATATTGTCAGACATTTTACACGTGCAGCCTCTGGACAAGTCGTACGCAGAAAGCCATCAATGTTCTTCGAGTTCAATATAATAATGCCTTCAGGATGCTGTTGGGGCTGCCACGCTTCTGCAGTGCGTCGTGAATGTTTGCTGATGCGCACACTGACGACTTCGCAGCGATCAGACGTAAGCGTGCCGCGTCGCTGCTGCAGAAGGTCAGGGGCAGCTCGAACAGTCTCCTGAATGTCATTGCTGGGAAGTTCGATTGCCCGCTCGTCCATTATTTGTCCAACCTGCATGCATTTACTAACATAGCTATTAAGGTTAATGTTTATTAACAAATGTTTGATTATGGAATTGTTTTCTGAAATAAAATGATGATAACATTATTATTTCCTTTATTTCATTAAATACATATTATTATTATTATTATAACATAACATGACGCCTTATTTCCCCTTTTTAACCTTTCGGGCCGAGGCTTCGGGGGCCGAGGTGTACCCATAATAGATACACCCATAGGTAGGTATTATTTTATGTCTGAAAGAACCTTAACAATGGAAATGGAAAAAATATGAACAATGTGTTTTCCTGGCTAGGAATCGAAACCTTGTTTTAAGAAAAACAAACAAATCTCACTCCATATTATTGCACTGTCCGGCAGTTTCGCTGATAAGGATCAAACGAAAAGTAAAATGGCACATGGCATTGCAGGTTGACTCAGGCGTACAATAATTTTGAGTATGGAGACTAACCCAGGTTGTTAGGTCCTAATTAATGTACTAATTAATGCACTGCAACGTTTCTTGAATTTATTTAAATAGAAAATAGTTCGATTTGATATCATTTTCACCAAACTGTCGCTAGTGTTTGGAGTCGACAATTTCTTGTGATAAAATAATTTTATTTTATTAAAAATAATCACGTAAGTATCCAATAAGCAAACATAAATTTTTATTGTATCTAAAAATATATATTTGTAAACAGAAACTATTGTATAAATAATAATATATTTATTTAAAAAAGGTTTACCAACAGCTTCTCTATCTAATTTATTTTAATATCACAAAACTAGCCGTCCATAAATATTTGTTAATCGCATTCTTCAATATTATAGTCACTACAACCTACTTCACCATGACGCCAACCCCGCAAGAGCCAGCCCAATCCCAAACCCGCGAGGCTGCACCGGCGCCGACACCGGCCCCCGATGGCGACCGGGTCGTCATCTCCGGGATGTCGGGGATTTTCCCCTCCTCGCATCACGTCAAGGAGTTGTCGGACATTTTGTACAATAAGGTGAGGGTTTGGAAATTGTTGGCTAACCTGATGGCCCCATATTATTTATTTTAAAAGAGTTTACAGTGGCCTATACTTGAAACTATGCTTCATAAAACCATGTTCATGGTTTGTCTACATGTGGCAACGAATATTACTACTGGTTTTAAAGTTTAGTATAATATTGCTATATTTTTGTTTCAATTTGCGACTTTTCTCTATCTATCTAATTGAGCCTACTCCTAAGTAGGCTCAATTCAACAAATTCGCTTAACTATTCTGATACTTAAGCCCAAATTATGCCAGGCTAGCCCATAATATCGTAAAGACTTTCAGTAGAACACACATAGGACACAGGCCTCTCCAAACGCACGCCATTCAAATCAAAAAGAAAAAATCAAATAGAAAAGTAACCTGCCTTACCATACCTTATCCTCCAGGTGAACCCAGTGACTCCAGAGAATGTGCGCTGGAAAACAAGGCACCCTGAGGCGGCACAGCACGTGGGCACAATACCAGACCTAGACCGGTTCGACGGCCAGTTCTTCAAGGTGCACTACCGCCTCGGCAACAACATGGATCCTATGTCCCGTAAAGTCCTTGAACAGACCTACAACGCTATTTATGATGCAGGTAAGATTAAACCCATCAAAAACAAAAATGTGAAAATGGGAGTCAAACTCAAACTCAAATCATTTATTTCAATTAAACCAATTACAGGCACTTTTGAATTGGCAAGGAGTCAGTCAGTCAGAAAATATGAAGCTAGTTGCCCATTCCAAAGCGTAGTAGGTACCTATGGAGAAGAACGGGCAAGAGAAGTTCAATATTAAGAATATTCGTGGTTGTTGAATTCGCCGACAATATAATTGAGATCTAAATGGGAGCCAAATCTTGTAGATAATCCTGAAAATTTATAAGAATATACTACATTGACTACTGCTTCATCATCTTCAAATTTCTATTCCTTCAGATAGTCCTTCATTAGAGGATGATTAAGTATTCAAGTAGTATTCAAAGCCAGCATCTCGAATTTCAGCCATTTCAGCCACGACGGCCTTGTGGGCGGGGGCGTTATCTTGATGAAATAAGACAATCTTTGCAAGTTTGCTTCGCCGTTTCTCGCGGATTTCGTTGCGCAATTTTATTATATGTTCTGCTTATAAAGTGCTCGTGACAGTAGCTCTATGATCTAGGTATTCAATTATTATTACCCCTTGACTATCCCAGAAAAGAGAGACCAGGATCTTACCGGCAGAAGGAATCGCCTTGAATTTCTTAGCAGTTAGAGATTGTCTTTTGAATATCATAAGACTGTAATTTTGTTTCGGGATCGTAACGGTGAAGCCACGTTTCGTCCATATAAATCGACCCAAAAAACGGTCAACAGTTCCAATAGCCTAGGAAAATATTCTTTGTTTTTGGACATCGGTAAGCATTCAGGGCACCCAACGCGCCGATACTTTTTTCATACGCAAGCGTTCATGTAAGATGCTATGCACACTACCTGTTGAAATCTTTATTTTTCAGCAACAAAACGTACCTTGTTACGACGATCTGCTAAAACCTTAAAAATAATCGATATTATCGGGGCGTCCCGAGCCAGGGTCATCTTTGATGGATGTTCTTCCACGTTTTAATTCGGTGCACCAACGTGCAGTACTGTGGTATACGACGGAGCATTTGCTCCTAATGTTTCGCGTAAATCTTGATTAACTTCTGCCGTGGTAAAATTTTTCAAGCACATTTACGTACCTACTTATTTTTTTTTCATTTTGGCCAAAAGGCTACAACCAACCGCAAACAAACGACTTCTATTATTAAAAAACAAAAGATAATCAGTGTTTTTTTTATAGGTTTATAGCAGATATTCCAGCTTTACCAGCCAGTATTAACTTTTTATACTTACAAAGAGTTTTTACCGCATTCTCATTTTTTATTGAACCCTCCTCTTAAGTAGCTAGTTAAAGTATGATAAAAAAAATTAGACGGGTTTTAGACGTTCTTAGCTCATTAACCGTTTGAGCTGTATTTATGAAAGCCTTCCTTCCTCGTGGTCAAACTGATTTGACCACGAGGAATTCTGTTCCGGATAGTCAAACTACTTAGTTTAACGAAAAATATCCACCCTTTTTATAATTCGTAAATATAATTGTACAGTCATTCTAGTTAAATGTTTCAATAAATAAACCAAATTGAATGTGTTTATGTTAAATAGATTTTGAGTTATTAAGGGGTCAAAAGTAGCCCCAAATGGTTCGTGTAATATAAAACACGGCTGCTGCTTCGCCAGTTCTTGGCTGACACACTGCCGAGACCATCGATTTTCAATATTAGTTTTCAGTATTAATTAACGACTTATGGAGCAGTTTCATTTCATGTGGACGTATATTTCAGCATGGAGACATACATGAATTTACGCCTTCTTCTCGTGGAGATAGGCAGAAACTACTGAACGCCACCTGCTTCCATTACGTTCAAACATCTGGTCATACACGGTCATACTCGCAACCGGCGCGTCGTGGTTGCGAGTACTACGCACCAGTACTCGTAAGAAGTTCTGAAGAACATCACCAATAAGGTCACTATATGTCCTTCTAGGGCGTCCAGTCTTGGCGTTTAAACTCACCTCTGCCTTGTGTACCTTTTGTTAGTCGCCTTTTCATCTTCTCATAAAATTACCAAATTATATTATTATTAGTCTAAGAGTATTATATTATCTGTGGTCTAAGTAATGACCATGACCGTAACAATGACTGCAATCAATGTTAATGTATGTATGTAATTAATTATGTATGACTTGATGTGACATTGCACTGACCTGTTTGCTAAACATTTTCAGAATTTAGCTATTGTCTCCATAGCATAAAAACAAAAAGTAAAAGGTTTTCTTTTACTTTTTTTTTGCGTCATACTTTCTACCTTTAAAAAAAAAGAATTGTTAAAATCCGACTAAGGTACCTGTAATACGCATGGTCAAATAAATGTATATATACGCGCCTTTTTTGTTGGTAAAAATAGTACGTACAATATAAATGTTTCTATTGATTTACGTGACATAATAAATGTTACTCATAATTATATATGTATATATTTTTCTTTTTCTCAGCTACTTTTTATGATAATCGCTATAGTTTGAGTGCTTTATGCGGCCTACACAAATGTCCTTTCTTTGTTATTTTTCCTCGAGTCGTTAAGCTCCTTAAGTTCGTTCGTTTGGTCGTTGAGCTACACGATTAGTAACAAATGCGTGCACTGACTGGGCAGGTCACCTCAAATCTATATGAATCTTTCCTCAAAAGACCATTTCAGATACCAATCTACATGGTCCTCAAATGATTTGACCAAAATTATTTCTGGATTTTTATAAACACATTGACATTGATCAATTGTTCAATGTATACAATGACATGAATATTTAAAATGTGAGTAATATTACAGTATATAATTAAGCACGCCAGCGCCACCAGTCGCGCGCAGACTTTTTTATTTAGTATATAATGACGTCAATATTTACTTCGTAAACTTACTTTTTCATTAATATACTTTACTTATTTGAATTTGAAGACTATGGGGTCATTGTTTTTTTTCTTCTTTTCGCAGTTAGTTTTAATCATGGTCTGGTAGTTTGATTACTATATGCGGAGTACTCAAATATCCTTTCTTTGGTATTGTTCGTCGAATCGTTGTGCTTCTTAAGTTTTGAGTTTAGCTGCACGACTACTGAAAAATGCATGCACTGACTTTGACTGTTCTTTCTTCAAAAGACCATGTCAGACATGATCTTCACATGATCTGACCAAGATTATGTCTGGACTTTAAAAAAGAGACTGTGACCTTTGAGTTTGTTTCGGCTTTTCTTATCAGAGTAGTCAGATAGTAAACGACGATCTAATCTAGTTTTTTAAATATTATTGACGTGAAAAAGTGTTTGTAAAAATCTATTTACGGAAAATGAAATCATTTCATTTCATTAGCCTGAAAGTCTGGCAACCAGTCTTACCAAAGAGTATCGTATTACCCAGTAACTGGGTTGTGGAGGTCAGATAGGCAGTATATATATAATACTGGTATTCAGCTGCATACGGTTAGACTGGAAGCAGACCCCGACATAGTTGCAAAAAGACTAGGCAGATGATGATGAAAAAGACTAACCATTAATAAATCATGTCCTATTAAATAACTTCATATTTTTCTTGTTCATAGGAGTAAATCCTGAGCACTTATCTGGTAAAAAAGTAGGTGTGTTCATCGGAACCTGTTTCTCTGAAGCTGAAAAAGCGACCTTCTATGACGCTGCCTCTAGAACAGGCTTGGGTATCGCTGGGTAAGAAATAATTTGCTTAATTTATAAATGTCATGTTTGTTTGCCCCGGAAATGTATGTGAGTACAACTGATATGAAATATTCCCATGTAGTAGGGGTAAGTTGACCAGCATCCCAATTGTGTGACATGCTTTCAATCACAATTCAAAGGATTTTGCAGGAAATTCCTAATCTATTCCTTCATACTTTCGAAAAATTCGTCTACTCAACAATATACATAATGCAATGAATGTTGCATGAATGAAAGGCATTGTCAATGTGAGTGAGTTACGTAATTACCCCACATAATTCGAGATTACTGAAAGAGGATAACAGTTTTCCCGACACATAGATCGCTGCATATTATACATGCAGCGATTCAACACAATACCTTTTATTTTTAGATGCAGTAAGTCAATGTTCGCCAACCGCATTTCCTATTGGCTGAACGCGAAGGGTCCTTCAATGGCGATCGACGAGGCCTGTTGCAGCTCCACCGCGGCGTTGGAGCAGGCATACCTCACTATGAGTCGAGGTGAATGCGAGGCAGCCGTCGTTGGAGCCTGCTACTTGTGTATGCATCCACAGTCTTCTGTGCATTACGGAAGGTATATACACACACGACTGTTTGTAAAGACACCCTTACGAGGACCTTGTTTGTTCTTGACCGAACCGAGGACCCTCCAAAAAACTGGTTTTAATACCCATTTTTTGGCAAAGTTTTTATTGCGTCTATATGTATATTATAAAATAAACAATCCCACCGATTATCCAAATCAATTATGAAAATGCTATTCTGATAATATTCTCATACTTTATAAACATACCATCTGTTGGAGTCGTTTGTCGAGGGTTTCAAAATCCGTTTAAAGTTTGTAATGGCATCTTGACTTTTGATGAATAATCAGATAAACAAAGAGATAATAATTTAGGGTTCAATTTTTGTACTCATCGTCATCATTTCAGAAGAAAGACGTCCACTGCTGGACGTAGATCTTCCCAAAGCGTCACCAAAGATTTTTGTAGATACTACGAGACATTAAAAAAAAACGGATTTCTGATTAAGAGTATAATGTTGTCATCAGTATGAGCCCAAAAAACCCGATAGCACTCCAGTTTTTGAAAATTATAATATATTATATAAATATTTAATTATAAAATTTAATTAATTATATGTATAATAATATATTTTCTTTTTTAATGTGCAGGATCATAAGGCAGGCGATGGATGGTACAACGAAGTCATTTGATCAGAATGCTAATGGCTGCGTCAAATCGGAAGCCATTAATGTTCTATTTCTGCAGAAGGCTAAAGATGCATTGAGGTAAGTCATACGAAGTATTAAAAAAAAAAAACTAAATCGTTTTTTACAATCACTTTTACACTTCAATAAAATTTAAAAAATAGATGAGGTAGATGAGGTGCTAGGCTAGATGAGGTCGGCGTTTCCTATCTGACTACTCTGAGAAGAAAGGCCAAAACCAACTCAAAGGTCACAGTCTCTTTTAAAATCCAGACATAATCTTGGTGAGATCATGTGAAGACGATGTAGATTATAGTGTCTGAAATGGTCTTTTGAGGAAAGAACCACACAGATTGAGTGGACCTGTTCAGTCAGTGCACGCATTTAATATCGTAATCGTGCAGCTCAACTCAGATCCTAAGGAGCTCAAAGATTCCATTCCTAGGTTGCCTGGAAGAGATCGCAGAAAGCGATAATGCCGCCCATTGTATGTTTTGTAATATTATAATTGTTTTTGTGAGTATGTATTTTCTGGTGTACAATAAAGTATATATAAATATAAATATAAATAAATATAATATATAAAGATTCGAAGAACAATAAAAATAAGAACAAGAAGAAACATAAAGAACACAAGAAGAATAAGAACATAAAGTAAAGAAAAGAAGAAACATTACCCACATAGTCTACACATTCACAATAATTTAAGTAATATAATTATATAATACTTAACAAAGTAAATATTCATGTTATTGTATACATAATGCCATTTTCCAGTGTGCGAGAGAGACGGAGCTATACATGCATGACCGATTTCACAATATCTTTTTCACAACGGCATCTTGATGATCCCTGTTTGTGATGTGATCAAAGTAAAATATGTATGCTTATACTTAATTTCAATAAAATAACGCAAATGTAGGTGCTTCCATCTATTTGTTACAATAAGCTTAAAGACAACTCTAATTGTTTTGTGTAATCTACAGGATCTACGCAGATTTAATACACGTGAAGACTGAATATACCGGCTTGCTAACAGGAGAAACGGGGCCTCAGTATGGATACTTCAGGAATCCTGACAAGATTGTTAACTTTTTGACCAAATTTTATGAGGAAGCGAGGGTCCCACCGCATGTTGTGGAATATGTCGAAGCTTTTGGTTCAGGTATTCATTTTTGACTTGATAGTTTTTGAAAGACACATTAGATCACGTATATAGAATTAAATTAGGACGATATACATATATTACACTTGAATTTCTCTAGATTTTTAAAGTTTTGTAATACGGAGCCTATTATCATTTTTGCACAAATTCAGACTCCGGGCTGCCGCACTCATTCTGCCTAGCCTTTTGACAACCATGTTGGGATCGGCTTCCAGTCTAACCGGACGCAGCTGAATACCAGTATTTTACATGCAGCGACTGCCTATCTGACCTGCACAACCCAGTAACTGGGTAATACGATACCCCTGGTAAGACTCGTTGTCAGACTCGTAACGACTGTCAAAGATCCACAAAAGACAGCCGGGACCAACAGCTTAACGTGCTTTCCGAAGCACGGAGGAGTCTCGGTATGTAACCCATCTCACCCATCTATGGACTAACCCCACATGGACCAATTCCGGGCTGCCACACTACAAAAATTATTTATTGACATATTTTCGTTAAAGGTACGCCTGATGCTGACAAAGGAGAACTGGATGCCATTGAAAGTGTGTTTTGTAAGGGAAAAGAAGACACACTCTTAGTTGGCAGCGTTACTTCTAACATTGGATACGGAGAAGCTGCATCGGGTATATCTGCTATAACGAAGGTAACCTTTTTATCATACATAATCTCTTATCCCGAGGCCTCTGTCCCAGGAGAGCGAACATGATACGCTCATTATGCATCATTCATCACTGAACAAAGTATTCGAGAGCACACTCAATTGTGTCATGTTCGTTTTTCGTTGATTCACGTCACGGCTCTGTTCAAATGAAGCGATGTTTAGAGATTGATTGGTTTTGTTATGTAGTATTCAGATATTTCTCGGCTTCACCAGGTGTTACTAGGCTATCATCGCGGTGAGATAGCCGCCAACCTGCACTGCAACAATCCACGGCAGGACGTGGTAGCAATGCGCGAGGGGCGCATGCGCGTCGTCACTGAGCACCAGAGCTTCCGTCGCTCCTACGTCGCCGTTAACGGCATGTCCGTCACCGGCGTCAACTCACACGTACTGCTGCATGGACACTTTAAAAACAAGGTACATACAACGAGATATTATACAAAAATTACGTTTGCTGTTTATTATCATCTTCACAGCCCGAGATCAATCAATACTGGGCATTATGCTCACCTTTTGTTTCTACTAGTCTCCACAATTTGATATCCATCGTTCTGGTGTTACCTGATACTGTCAAGATCATCACATCAATCCAACGTGTTATCCAACTTCCCAGGTTTTTTTGACGTCACTTGGCCACCGTTCGATAAAAACCTATTTCCATCAACCATCAACATTTATTATTATGCTGCAGTCCTTTTTTGCTGCATACTACAAAATATTTGATAGCACTTGGTCAATTTTTACCGTGAAACATTTCCCATTCGTTCCAGGATCTGTCACGCTACAATAGTAGTATTGCGCACCTCGTGACTATATCTGCGAGACAGGACACTAGTTTGAAAAACATATTTGACAACTTAAAGTCACGCCCGATAGATCCCGAGGAGTTGGCTTTGTTGCACAACATTCACCAGACGAGTATTCCGGGACATTTGGGCAGAGGATTTATAATTTTAAGTAAGTGTCTTAAAATCTGCATACGTCTAACATACATACACATAACATCACGCCTGTAATTTCCCGCAGGGTTAGGCAGTAGTGTGCCTGTAGTACGTCCACTATCATAAGTCCATAATATAGCAGTTTACATAGGTCACTCTAATCGTACGCCAGTTTAATCGCTCCACGGTCACGTTCATTCCGCTGCTTCCAGTAACATGAAAAGATCATCGCTCCATCTAGCCTGAGGGCGATCCCTTATTTTTCAAATTCACAGTCTCCATTCATTGTTTCCTTATCAGTTCTTCGGTCAATATGGCTGGCTCATTGCCTCTTTAGCGTGCTTACATTGCCGCATCGCCTTTGCGCATCGCATTTGGGATAACCAACATGTTTTATGCTTCATCATTCTAGAGACGGACGAAGAACAAAAGACAGTGAGTCTATGTGAGAAGGCTGAGTACTTCGACGACGCTCGGCGGCCGCTGTGGTTCGTGTACAGTGGGATGGGCTCGCAGTGGGCTGGTATGGGCGTGCAACTTATGCGCATACCGATTTTCGCAGCTGCTATAGAACGGTCAATTTATTTTTAAACTAACGTTTAACTGATTGTCTCTTGGCAGATTTTGCTTTCTTCCTGAAAGAGCAAAACTTTTGAGAGCAAAAACAATTCTAAATTTTATTTTCTGTCAACTGAAACAATGCAATATTTTAACAATTACGTCTGTATTCCAGGTGCCGTCAAACTTTGGAACCAAAAGGAATTGATATTGTCCATATAATAACATCGCCCGATAAGACAATATTTGACAACATTCTTCACTCGTTTGTTGGAATAGCTGCTATTCAAATAGGACTCACCGATGTGCTTCGAGAACTCGGATTGGTGCCTGATGGCATTATCGGTAAATAAATAATAAAAATTCTTTATTTCAGACTATTCAAATGTTCATGTTTGGTTAGTACAGTACTACTCACAACATTTTCGTCATCCTCATTGCAGTTCAGTCAAAGCATCATTCAGTACAGACATCGATTGGTCCTACGATGCCCTGACCCATCCGACGGATTATTATAATTTCTATATAGATTCCTGAACAAACCTTCAAGTAAAACCTATTTCACAATAACTCTTTTACAGGTCACAGCGTGGGCGAGCTGGGATGCGCGTACGCCGACGGCTGTTTGACGGCAAAAGAGATGATATTGTCGGCGTACAGCCGCGGCTTGGTGTCGGTGCAGACTCCATTTATTCGAGGATCCATGGCTGCTATTGGTCTGGGAAATGAAAAGGTGTGTTCAAAGTTGTGTGTACATGTTTTAAAATGTTTTTGATCATGTTAAAATGGGAACTTCTCGACTACAAAAAAACGTGTGATTCTTACTTGCGCAAAAAGGTTTGCTTAGGTGCCTACTGAACCTTGCTTCTTCTGAACAAATTTTTCGTGATTCAACATGAGTATTCATATTATACTTTTATCCACAGATTTCAAAAATGTGTCCTCCCGAGATTGAAGTTGCTTGTCACAACGGGCCTGAATCTAGTACCATTTCCGGACCCGCTGATATAATGAAGGAATTCGTCGCGGAGCTGACTGCTAAGGGCGTATTCGCTAAGGAAGTTCCATGCTCCAACATCGCGTACCACTCACGTTATATTGCTGATGCTGGTAAGCAATATTTCTCTTCTATATCTATACATAAAAACAAAGTGGTTTCGTGCCAGTCTTTGTGACCGGTTTGTTCTTGTAGACTACTTACACAATCTTTCACCATCATTTAGAGAATTTATTCTGGAAGGTTTGTGTTGTGTATAATACTTAACTCGATATAGCCCAGAAATCTTGGTGTTTTGACATGTCGCTACAAGTAGCTTTCACCCGTGCGATGCATAGGCGGGTCGCTAGTATTCTTATACAACCAGAAAATGTTATTGTATGTCTTCAATTCAATAAATTCACCATTTTGATAACAGGTCCCGGCTTGCTGAAGTATTTGAGTGAAGTAATAAAGACCCCGAGGGCTCGAAGCGAACGCTGGGTTTCCACTTCGGTACCGATAGATAGATGGGAGGAGCCCCTGGCTAAGTACTCGTCGGCTGAGTACCACACTAACAACCTTTTGGTAAGAATTCACAATGCATAATCATACATTTTATGAACCACAAAAATATCAAGCTACTCGTATATTTGGTATTTTGTGCCTTTGAACTAATTCTTTTCTATCTACTACTTGATTTATCCCATCATTATGTTCTGATCCTCCCAGTTATATAGGTAATTTCTTTAGGACTCACCAAGCTTCATTATTTCGATGCTTTTCGGATTGATTCTCACTATAGATTCTGTCATACATGAGTTGCAGTGGTCTGGAACTACAGAGTAGGTAGCGGGCTTGTCCTAATAAACATTTCTATATAGGTAAACATTTTATATTTCCCGAGTTCATTGGATTTATTTTTATACTTATTTTTTAAACTAGTTTGATTGGTCTCATTCTTAATTTGATTCTGTTTATTTATTTTTTTGTTTTCTTTCTATGTAACTACTTTGTTTGCCAAAAAGTAAAATATGTATTAAATAAGTAAACATTTCGCTATTATTATTTTAAAGAAATACACTTTTAGTTCAAATCTGCCTGGAAGATGCCTTGCCAGGCAAATAATAATAGCGTTCAGAATATCCCAGTTTTTAATTTTTTTAATGATTGGTGGAACCCTTCGCTTTACCTCATTTGCCTTTGTACCACTACGTTTGAGACAACCTGTATACTTGTACGTATTATAATTTGCAAATAAATGATTTTGAATTTGAATTTGATTTGGTATTCCCTTTTTCCCAAAGACTATAATATTCTCTTTGCTTTTTCCTCAGAACCCGGTGCTTTTCGAGGAGACTTTGAAACATATACCCTCCAACGCGGTGCTGGTAGAGGTGGCTCCTCATGGTCTACTGCAAGCTATCCTGAAGCGGTCTCTTCCTGCAGATTGTAGGAACATAGCATTGACTAGGCGGGCTCACCCTGACAACTCATATCTGCTGCTTGAAGCGGTTGGCAAGTACGTAACAAAATAGATATTTATGATTTACTTTGGACTTACGTCATCGTCATCGTCGTCATCGTCTGCGCAGCCTTTTCCCAAATGTGTTGGGGTTGGCTTCCAGTCTAAGCAGAAGCAAATAAATACCAATATTTTTTATGACTTCATACATGTTTTTGTTTGGTTTATTTGCCTGAGTAGATTTGGTTCGCAGTTCGAACGGAACATACTTTTCGACTCACGATGATGAGTTTATGAGATTAAGAGCACCGTACGAGTTCAAAACTAGTCGAGCACGCCCGAAATACCACGTAACCGAATACGAATTTATTTTTGTTACTTTCTTCGGACATGAATACTATAACTATACTATACTATAATGATTACTATAATACAGATTATACATGGAGGGATACCACCCAAAGGTCCAAATCCTCTACCCTACAATTGAGATGCCAGTATCCACTGAGACGCCATTCCTTTCCCATCTGGTGGAGTGGGCCCATGCAGAGAAATGGTGAGTGAAATCACTTTTTGTAAACAATTAATAAAAGTGCTTACACATTTTATAGAATATCCTCTAAAATGAGATTTTCATGAGCATTAGAAAGTGGCCTCACTGTCTTCTGGCCTCACTGTTCAGTGTTTTACACTATTTGAATGTATTTTTCAGGGCTTTGCCTTACTACCATAGTGCTAGCAGGAGGAAGGGTGCAGCTTGCACATATGCCATATCATTGTACGATAAGGAACATGAGTATCTAAAAGGACATGTTATCAGAGGTACCTACTTAGGGCGGATTCGACCAAACACGAATACATTTTATGTGCGGAATAAGATTTACTCTGACAGTTTTCGTATGGAGAAACTGTCAAAAATTCAAAATTTACTCGCTTATTCCGCGGATAAAATTTATTCCTGTTTGGTCGAATCCAGCCTTAGCCAATTAAAAAACAGCATAATAGTAGTAATCTTGATTACCTATTGTCGTTTTAGTTTTTTAGTTACCTAAGACGACGGCAGAAATAACCGAACCGCTTTGGCTGTATTTATTCTGCAGTATCGAAGGTGGCACTGTCCATTGCAGAAAGGGATGATGCTATTTATCCTGTATAGCTTCATATCTCTCAATTACTGGAACAATAATGATCTAATATGCATATCATAACATAATCCTTGTAATATTTGTAATGGTCAGTATTCATTTTTCATGATTTCTCTAGAAAAAACGGTATATCCGTTCGCATCATCCCTGGTGGCTGTTTGGGACACCCTCGCTATGACCTTGGGCGTTCCCATGAAGACATTTTCTGTGGAGTTCCGCGACGTTCACTTGTACGCACAACCTGTGATGAATACACAGAGTCAACTCAAACTTAGAGTTGCATTGCAAAGAGGAACTGGATGTTTCGAGGTATGTACTGAAACATCTGTGACATCTATACGAACCTCTAATTACTCCAGACCATGGGAGTATTGTGTAAGACAGGCACATGAAACATCATAATGGATATACGATGACTCTGGCATTGCTACTTTCCATAGGCGGTGATAGCAGTCACGTGATGGTAAGAGTACCATCACGTGACTTTGCTATAGCACCATGTGACATTATTATAGCTCATCCTTCTTTCCACTATGAAAGTAAGACTATTATAAATATTCATTTCCACAGGTATTTGATGATAAAATTAAAGTAACAACAGGCGTGATCGCTATTTTTAAAACAAATGATAACAAAGACGAAATACATCTGAAAGAGTCCCAAGATATGAACCTCACTGCTGAAGATATTTGTGAATTGTTGCGTGAACGAGACTACTTGTACAGGTAAGGAAGATTTATTATTTGAATTATTACCTACTTTTTATATTATGTAGTTAAAAGTGAAGTATGGAAGTAATTAAAATAAGATGGATGTATGTGGCTGACTTTATTCTTTAATAAGCTGTTGTATGAAGGAGGGACCCCACAATAGTTCGATGATGCCCATCTTCAGGAATGAAGGTGATGTACAGAACTGCAACAACTATCGAGGGATAAAGCTGGTGTCACTAGTATGAAAGTGAGATTATCACCCAACCAGTTTGGGTTTATGCCAGGTCGAGGACGCCACTTTTGCACTCCGCCAAATGTGCCAAAAGTACAGACGTGCATACAAGAACTTGCACATGGTGGTCATTGATTTGGAGAAAGCTTATGATAAGGTACCTCTGGATGTGTTGTGGTGGGCCATGAAAGAGAAAGGTTTGCCCGGAAAGTATATAGCACGTCCGGTCGACTGCTGGCAACACCGACGAGTTCAGTGTGGCTGTAGGCTTGCACCAAGGGTCGGCTTTAAGTCCTTACCTCTTCCTGGTGATTATGGATGCTCTGACGTCGGACATACAGGAAGAGGCACCCTGGTGCATGCTGTTTGCTAATGACATTGTTATTGTCGGTGAAAAGGGAACTGGGATCCAGATCAGATTGGATAAATGGCAACAGAAGCTGGAGAATGTTGGCTTGAAAATCAGCAGTACCAAAACCGAATATATGTTCTGAGATTTCGGCGGTCTCTCAAGTTCTAGGGCCATAGCGCTTGCGGGCGTGCTTCACACGGTTTGCTCCGACTTCCGGTTGACTCGTGCAATGCGATGGCGAAGTAGATCGGACGGTTTAGCACAGATAAAAAACTGGATGGATGAAACGGCGGCAGGTTACGGGGACAATCTGTGACTCCTACATTCCCCTTAAACTTAGGGGAAGATTTATAAACCAATGGTTAGACCTGCTGTCTTGTATGACTCAGAAAGTTGGACAACAAAAGGTATGAATGAAAGGAAATTGCATGCAGCTGAGATGAGATTGCTAAGATAGATGTGTGGTGTTACGCGAATGGGTACAATAAGGCTTTCTAGCACTTGGTGAATCGGATTGATATGGAAGAGAACTTTCAAAGAAAGGATATCGAGAGGATTAAAAAAGATCAGCTGCTCACTAAGAGCTTTGCTGAATAAGTTGTGTGTATCATTTTCGGTTTTCACCAGTGTATTCAATCGACGTTAGCAAGATAAATGAAATGATAATTAACCTCCGCAGTGGTGAGTTCCGTACTATCGAAGCCGCTAGCGCTTCCCTGAATGAAGCATCGCTAGTGTGGCGCGATAACTGGGTCACGTTTATCGACGGCTTGCTGCAGCTGAACATGCTGCGACAACCACACGATGGAGTTACCCTGCCCACACACATCAGGAGAATCTCTGTAGATGTGGAGAAGCATACTAAGAAGAAAATAACCACGGATGAGGATAAAGCTTTGTTTAAAGCTGAAGTATTAGAGGAACATGATTTTGTAAGGTAAGCCAAATCATTTGCTAACAAATGACCATTTGGTAAACCTCCTTTTACTTATGTATGATACTTAATTTTTCCTTTTGATGATTTGATGATTGATATTCAGATGTGGAGGGTTAATGATGGAAAATATAAGATATCGCAATTTGCCAGCTATTAATAAAAGGAACATGGCTTTACATACACTGAAGTTCGTTTCTAATTTCCAAGTGGAACAACAAGTAAGTGGGACCTTTAGTTAACATGAAACCAAAAATTGTGTTGGTGTTTGGATAATTAATAAAGATGATATGGCTAGAAAGGGGGTGACGTCCGAGATGACCCCAAAAAGAATAAGGACTGGATGACGATGATTTGAATACAATCTATACTTATAATAAATCTGTAGAAGTGAAAATTCTGTACATTGAAAATATCAAAAAAATAAATGACAGGGGGTGTTACTAGACCGACACCGAACCCAAAAGTGTGATTAAATTTTTTTTTGTCTGTCTGTCTGTCTGTCTGTCTGTCTGTCTGTCTGTCTGTCTGTTTGTTCAGGTATCACGCAAAAACTACCGGTTCGATTACGATGAAACTTGGTATAATTATTCTTTAATATCCTGGGCACCACACTGGGTACTTTTTATCCCGGAAAAGTATCCTATCCTACGGTTGGGGGGTGTCAAAGTTTGTATGGAAGAATTTTAACGCGCTCTCCGATTAACTCGAAACTCAATATTTATACTTAAACCCAAAAATTAAGAATAACGTGTATCAGGATTTTTCGAAATTCAACCCCTAAGGGGGTAAAATAAGGGATGAAAGTTTGTATGAAAAATCTTATTCCTTGAGGTAATAAACATGAAACTTCGCACGAATAGTAATCTAAATAAATTATAAAGTTTGTAGTTTTTTGTTTTTCTAAATTACCCCCTAAAGGGGGATTGGGGGGTGTCAGTGTTTGTATGGAAGAATTTTAACGCGCTGTCCGATTAACTCGAAACTCAATATTTATACTTAAAACCCATGGGGATGTATGGGGTAATTTCCGACACTCACGCGGGCGAAGCCGCGGGCAGCAGCTAGTTATGAATATAGTGATAATGTAATGTGTCATTTGTATTACCAGGTTTCGACTTCACTACAAGTTTTCTTGCAAATGGTTGCCGAAAATGTCAACAGAGACTCTATCAAAGTTGTTGGTATCATAAACAACCAAATGAAAGGATCTGTGTTTGAAGAAATGAGGAACATTGGATCCAGTGTTTATGGTATCAACATTAGTTATGAGGAATTAAATATGGTAGACTTGAATTCAACAAAGAATAGTGTCCTCTCGGTTAAAACAGCAGACCTTGCCATCGTCCGTAACCTCTCCACCGATAATAACGTAAGACAGTGTTTTTTATTATTTATTAAATCTTCGTCAATTTGAAATAATGAAAATAATATCATTTTAAACCACAGATGTGTCAACTGCTACATTTTGCGCTACAACAAGACTCCTTCATAGTAAGCGAAGAAGACGATTTGTACGGAGTTCGCATTCGGCCGACGTCTCTGTATCATCAACTATCAGCTCACAGCAACGCTAGCTCACGCTTGGACCTGGTGCGCTGGCGGCCAACTAAGGTGGCCATGCCCACTACAGCCATTACAGTACACGCTCATCTCGACTTCTCCCTCCTCACCGCCACCCGCGGCAACCTCTCTCCCCGCCATCGCTTGCTCATCGTAGCCCCCTATCCAGCTCCCTCTGCCCTCAAACAATTAGTAAAATGTTGGAGAAAAGACGTCCAACGTAACAATGTTCACCTCATAACTGTCAATAATGAAGAAGGCAACAACTTCTTGTTAGACGATCTACCGGATGTCGATCTAGCGTTCACCGTTTTTGATCATGTAAGTGGGAACATTGTTGATATTCAAATAAGCCAATGAGTACAGTATCCAGGCGTAATTTGGAACATCAAGTCTTAGATTAGATCGGCGTTGTAGAACGTCTTTTGTGTCAATACCTGTGCGATCTCCATGAGGAATAGTATCTTTCTTGAAATCAATATGCCATATTAAGTGTAAGCACATCAGTTTAAACTCCAATATCAATAACGTTTAATTTTAGGGTAAATGGGGAGGAGAGTATTACGTGCCAGTACAAGATAGTGCGAAAGTGAGCAGCAATGTGACGTTGCAAAGCGCACAAGTAGGAGATTTGAATAGTTTGGAGTGGGTCGATGCTGCTGAAACATGTGGCTCTGGAGTACCAGTGAAGGTACGTACACTTATTGTAAATGATAATATACTTATTTATTGGTTACCATCATAAGTTAGAAAATTATTTGATCGAGTTTCATTTCGCCTAAAACTTTTCAACTGTTACAGTTTCGTTTTTTTTATATCATCGAAGTCTGCCACTCAAAATTTATCACAAATACCTTTGAATTTGCAGGTCCATTACGTCGGATTGTCCAACACTGATATTAAAAAAGCAATTGGAAAAATAACATCAAAACATGAAGGAGAAAACAATTATGGCATGGATTTCAGTGGAACAACAGAGAGGTAAAGAAATGTTTAACAAAGGGTGATGTGAAAAAGTCAACATAGGCAAGAAGTCGTAGACATGCCTTATATTATTTTGGCCAAATTCGATATCAATCGATTCTTCTTCTAAGCTTGTCGACGACAATAAAAATGTTGTTGAGAAAAATCAAATTTTAATTTTATTTTTGGCCCAAAATTCAGCAACGCAAACTCCGTTCGCTGACGATGACGCAGTCATAAAATCCTCAAGTCAACAGATGACAAAAGAGGTTATCAATCGATTGTAAAAGTGCGATAGAGAACCTGAGATGTGTTATGTTACAGCGGTGAGCGCGTGATGGGGCTGGTGCGCGGCGGCGCGGCCGGCAGCGTGGTGCGCGCGCAGCCGGAGCTGCTGTGGCCGGTGCCGGCGCACTGGAGCCTGGAGGACGCCGCCACCGTGCCGCTCGCCTACGCACACGCACTCTACTGTCTCGTGAGTTTACACTCAAGATACTCTTATAAAATCTGCGCTTCTCCTTCACATGTATAATTTCTCTCTGCACGGACAGTGTGGAACCCTCTGCTAGCGTCTGTGTTCCCTAAGACTACCTACCTATAATATGTCGGCTTACAAAGCAAGAATGGAGAGGCATCTTCTGAGCCCGCTAGTTCTATCGGAAACTTCATGCATCGCTTCTCATCAGGCAAGGTCAGCATCAGGACATGTAATAAAAAAAAACTAACATTAAAAAATCTGATTTGTTTTAGGGAATCAAATATGGCAAGAAGCTGAAGCCTGATGTCGCTGTGTTTATTCATGGAGGGGCTGGAGCTTTGGGCCAGGCTCTGTTATCAATAGTCCTTGCTCACGGCTGTGAAGTATACACAACTGTTAGTGACGTGCGAAAAAAACATTTCTTACTTAAGTTATTCCCAGATTTGAAAGGTAATTTTATAACGTATGTACCATTTTTTTTTAATGTTGTTTTTCCTGAGTGTATTTTTATCTTTGTATTTGTTTTCAGCTGATCATATTGGCAATTCTCGGGATCAAAGTTTTCGAGATATGATTCTTAATACCAGAAAAGGGGAGGGTTGTAACGTTGTTATAAGCTCAGTAAAGGGAAACTTGAAGATAGTATGTACCTTGTTTTATTTATTTTAAGTTGTAATTACTTTATGTTACTAACAGTTAGTAGCTACACTGGATTGTTTCTTTATTTCAGGCTACACTTCACTGTACTGGTTACTTGGGCACAGTTTTTGATGTTTCTCAACTTCACAATCAAGATGAAGATTTTTCTTATGGGTTGTATAACCTAACTAGAGAAAGGGCTTATGCTGCTGTCGATTTCTCAACGATATTTGAAAGTCCCGAGGAAATTAAAGTAAGTATATCAAGCAAACCAGCCAAAACTATAAAATACCAGTTGAATAATAATAAATTAATCGGACCAAGATTAACTAATACAAGAGGAAGGTACAAAATACAACGGTTCGGTGAAGTTCTCTCACTAGCTGAACAAATAAATCTGTTGACCAGCAATATTATTAGTTACTAGTAATATCTTTGAGCCAAAATTAATTTAGACCTAGCGTTATATACATATAGGCTGTGTATTGTCTGTCAGCCACTCAGACACGGAAGCATATTCTACGAGTAGGTTGACCATATGTTTAAGCAACCAGGCTTTTATGATGTCCATGTTTTTTTTTAAATATTAGATCATGGATCAGTGAACCCATTGGAACATTTGCTTTAATCCACAGGCCTTGCAGACGATGTTGAGCGAGGGTATTAGCCGCGGCTACGTGCGACCTCTATCGCGCGTGTCGTACGCGCCACGCGACGTTGTGCGCGCCTTCCGTCTGCTCGCGGCCAGCAGGCACCGCGGCAGGGTGCTGCTGAACATGCACGAACATTCGACACAAGCGAAGCCCAGGTGAAGAGAGACCCTCTTTTTGTTTTGCAATTTTATAGGATCGAGATTTAGCTTTGCCTGTTTCATTTTAATAGGCAGCATTAGAAATTGCACCTAGTGAATTCCTTTTGGTTAAGGTAGCGCTTATAGTTTATAGTAATGCACAATATTATTATTTTGCTTGCAGAATCTCTTGCAATTCAAATCACAGCCAAGTTGTAGTATTGAATGAAGAAACTTTTGGACTCCAGATGGTCGACAAATTAGTTGTTCGAGGTGCGAGGAAACTACACATTCATAGCAAAGCACATACAACTACAAAGTTCCAATTTAAATTACGGTAAGCAAACGACTAAAATCAATACTTATAATGTTAATAATCCAAATGACCACGACGTAGGTGATGATGTTATGTTTTAACCTAGCCTAACAAAAAAAATACTTTTTGATTATTCAGGAATTGGCAGAAGATCGGCGTGCAAATTCAAATATCGTCTCAGAACTTAATTAACGAAACTGATGTAGTAGAGTTACTTAAGGATGCTACTAAATTGGGGCCTATTCAAGGCATATATGCCACTACAAATGATGATCAAATGGTTCAAGAAACATTATTTGCTCATCTGGATGCAGTTTCGAGAAGATTTTGCCCTGATTTAAGGTAACATTACAGTTCTTTGAGTTTATTTCTTTGAAATATTTGCACATCATTTTGTTCTTTTGTAAATCTGCATCTAATCTTTCTTATACTGTCATCTAATTTCAGATACTTTGCGGTGATAAATGTTGGTGAGACTATGCTTGGTAAACCAACGTGCCTTTCCCGAGTTCAAAATAACTTACCAGCTAAATTGATAACTCTACCTCAACTGAAGAACGTAAGTAATAGTATAGTAGCCCATCGAAATGCTCTTTAACGAGTTTGAAAAGTCGTGAAATTTTGTAAGCTTTGCAAATAAAACTTTTTCACAGAAATATTTTAAATTCAAGGGTTATTGTTTGAGAATGATAAATAAAAATGTCCCTAACACAGAGCCTTGCGGTACACCTCACTGTGCAATTAAACCAGTACAATTCCTGCTACATTCTTGTCTTACATTGTATTTTTCCATTGTAATAAGAACTAGTGACGTCAAGTTCATGTACCAGAAATGATTTCAGCTAGAGTCTAGATGAACCTATTTAAAATAAGCTTTATAAAGATCACTGAGCAGTTCAATTTGATCTTAGATACCTTTTACTTCTAATTTGACTAGATCAACGAAATTCGTTGATAGACAACGAATCAACTTTATAAACAATAACTAAGTATATTAATTTTCATTCAGGAATCGAGTGCAGGTGATGCAGTGGAGGCGGTGGAATGCGCACTTTGCGGTGTAGACACCTTGGTGGTTGCACAAAGAACTCATAGGCAACCACCTAGTCTACTGAAACAACTTGCGGAATTGGCCAGTTAGTAGTGTAATTTTGGTCTTAAGAGAAAACTAACACTGTTGATTAAAAAACTCCATTAATAGCATTAAAATTTAACATTCAAGTTCGACTATGTAACTTTTTATTTTCATTTCATTTTCATTTTAAATAAATAAGTTTTATTTTTCCAGATATAAATTTGAAAAAGAACACTCCAAACACGACTACTTTAGAAGAACTCGGAATTCAAGACGATAAACTACTACTGGTTGCTAGTTATTTGAGAATTAAACATAATGTTGAGCTCTCCGAACAAGAGATACCACAGCTAACAGCTGAAACGTAAGTTCTTTTACAAAATTAAAACTTTAAATATCTTGCCAAAATTATTAAATTAACGGTTTTATTTGACCACCAGAATACTGAATTTGGATAAAACAGAAAACGCCTTTGAAGATGTTAAAGGCTTAGCGACATTCATATCTTACGTGGACACGGACGAACTACTTGCGACCACAGAATTTGTATGCATGCCTACAATAACTAGCGGCGACGTATTGGTAAATATAATTACAAATTATATTTTGCATATTTCGCATATATTGCTTGATGATTTGAAGTAAACAGGTTAGTTATGATCTATCAGATAGCTTATCTCAATTAATTTGTGGTTGGAGTGCTTCTCCTACCACAAATGGTTATCTTTTTCCATACCTCCCTCCATCATCAATCTTCTCTTCTGGCCATATCATCGCATACACTCTATTCATAGTGCTCTAATACTATTTTTTAAATATTTCAGCGTGAAGACGAATTTGACGTGAGCCAGACGTATTTGTGTATAGTGCCGGGTATAGAAGGTCACCACGAGAGGTTCCGCGTACTGTGCGAGCGCCTCAAGCTGCCGGCGCTGGTGCTGCAGCCGGGTCTCGACCGCCCGACGGAGACCGAGCGGGAGACTGCACAGAGATACGTTGATGTATGAGCTCACAAAATAAAAAACAATCTGTTATGAAAATTAATATGTACCAACAATCACTTTACCTAACCTTACTTTCTCATATTTTAAGGTGCTGCTGAACAAGACAGGATTGAAAAATACTTTCTATTTATTGGGTTATGAAACAGGCGTTCTGGTGGCGTTAGAAATGGCAGCTATCCTCGAGGATCATGGTTAGAAATATTACTTAACAACCGTATTTTTTAAAATCTTTAAGCACCTAATTAACGAAACTAATGACGTTTATTTCTACTTTTTTAGGTTTAACCGGTACTGTATATTGCCTAGGATGTGCACCGAGCGAGGTTCAAACTGTGATTGAACAAAATATCGCAGAATATAAGACAAAAGAGCAATTGCAAAATGGAGTGGTCAAGCATATGTTTAAGTTGATGGTCGGTGACAATGTTGTGGACATAGAGGGAGCTCTTAAAGACGGAGATTCGTGGTCACAGAAAATGGACGCGTGTGTTCAGACTTTGTTAGGTCGTGTGCCGCACTCGGCGCAGTACTCACGTGCGCTCATAGAGGCCGCACTGGCGCGTATCGAGCGCGCTCGCGGCTACGTGGCACCGGCGCGTGCGCTGCGCTCTCAGCTGGTGCTGCTGCGCGCCGCGTCTGCACATGAGACGTCACCCGCGCAAGCGCTGCAGCGCCACTCACAGCGACCGGTCGCCATACATCAGCTAACCGCACCACTAGCACACGCTACTAATGACATGAGCTGTGCATCTGTGATTAATGAGTACTTACATCAAGAGATTTTAGAATCATTTAAAGAGAAAAATATTTGCGAAGCATATCTACTTAACCCTTATACTTTTATGGTTTCTGAGTGAAGATCAATAAAATTTTATTGACTTTGAATTGAAATAAAATAAATTATATCTCGATTAAGCGTTGCATTTTTATTTTTAAAAAGCTCTTGACGTATCTAGTATGACTGTGGTGTGAAGAGAATCAATCGTCTCGATCTTTTTGAAATAACAATGAATTTACTTTACATGAATCACGAAATACAATGTTTTTCCTCGCTGACCTAGCGGATGCCTTGTTCAGGTGAAACACATGTTGATTTCTTGCAGGGTTTTTTAAGACTAAGAATAGTTAAGCGGAATAGTTAACTAAATATATCTACGTCTATTGTATTTCAGAAAATAGATAAAAATTTACCATTACCCCCTATCTCCGAAACTTCTAGTGTCTTCAAATGTGAGGACTATGTGGATCACTTTTTTTCTTTTTTGTTTATTGCACAGTTAGTGTTAATGATGTTCTGGCAGGTTGAATATTTTATGCGGCCTACGCAAATGTCCTTTCTTTGGTATTGTTCGTGGAGTCGCTGAGCTCCTTAAGTTCTGAGTTGAGCTCCGCGATTACTGACAATTGCTTGCACTGACTGGACAGGTCCACTCAAATCTGTGTGGTTCTTTCCTCAAAGGACCATTTCAGACACTAATCTACATGGTCCTCATATGGCCTGACCAAGATTATGTCTGGACTGTAAAAGAGACTGTGACCTCTGAGTTTGTTTCGGCCTTTCTTCTCAGAGTAGTCAGATAGGAAACGCCGACCTCATGTAGCTTAGCTCTAATATTTTTTATATGACGTGTAAAAGTGATTCCGATATCCTATTTTACAGAATAAACAATTTAATTTAATTTAATGTAATTTAATTTAATTTAATTTAATTTAATTTAATTTAATTTAATTTAATTTAATTTAATTTAATTTAATTTAATTTAATTTAATTTAATTTAATTTAATTTAATTTAATTTAATTTCTGAGCCTTCAATTTTGCAAAAAAATACAGAAAATAGTTCTATAGTTATAAACCTATTACCTACAGGAAAATCTATAACGGGAAAATATATAAGTTTATGGTCTTAAAATAACATGGTAAATCTCCCAATAATGTACGTACAAACTTACATTTGCTGTTGGAATGTATGGGAGAAAATGTTTTTAACTCCAACGTTAAGTTTATTCTTGGGATAAATTCATTCCAAATACGTTTGTTCTTGGGATTACCCTTCATTGTATGTGGTCCGACACTCACTTGGTTGTTTTTTTAAAATTACATTGCCAATTGAAAATATATCAAACAATGAAGTAACTCTTACAGCCAATAAAATATAATGAGATCCATAAAATTATATTTTTTCAGTGCCTATTTTAATTATGATGAAATAACCAACTAGAGAACTACGGCGTATTGATTCATCGAAATCGAAGGTTATCCGCGTGTTTGCCCGCTAGCCTTTGTACGCGCCGCGGTGCGGTGGGCGGAAAACAGAACAAGCAGCACTAATACTAATTTTGATTATGTTCGCTAGTTCATTATGTTACTTGATTATCAAAAACAAGTTTCCAAAAGTAATACTTTATTGCTTACACACCATAACTGAAGCATGGTCTTCTCGTCAACATTAATGCATAATTGTCCTCGTTGCGGATAATTGATAGGCGAAAAGGAAGTTGTACCAACACTCTAGCCAACAGTGGTCACAAGACTTGAAAGTAATGACCACATCACTGTTTTAGATACCTTCATTTATGTAGACTAATTTACTATTTTCCTTTCTTACAACTTCGGGCATATCCTCTTAAATTAATGAAGAACATTTTTTTTCTGTTCAAAAACTTTGTAGATATTGTTTTTTAATACCCATTCGACATCAGTTTCACTAGATAAATCCCTGAAAGTTTTTTCGTTATTTACACCACCATCTGACTTTCTATACGACACGAATGTCCTATTACCATGTCTTAATGCATCGTACAAATTATGTCTCAAGTGGTCTTCTTCATCGCTGTAGCTGGAAGCTTCTCTTATCTTATGTTTATTTTTCTTGACATTTTTATAATGTTGTTTAATTTTGTCAAAATTAAGATGTTTTAACAGAAAATGTTTAACATTTGTTTCATAGTTCATGCTTCGTCTCCCTGCCGGGGCATCCTTTACAACTACAGCAGACTTGGTGGTCTCGTGTACTAGTGCAGTATTTGCTGCAAAGAACAAATTGCAACTTAAGTTTGATCATTAAATAAATGTTAGTACTTAGTTGAACTGTTTTTACATAAACTTCACAACGTGAGTGGCGTCCCGCGTAAGTAAGGTTTTCAAGCGATAACGATAACATAGTCTCTGTTCGCCAATTCGGTTATAATTAAAGTCATGAAAGGTCATGACTAACGGGTGTAAAAAGACCCAACACGAAGCCACCATGTATTCGTTCCGTCATTGCGTTACAATTTTTGTACAACGTGGGAAGTTGGGACCGACTGGTTATCGAGGTTAAAGTCTCATTTTATTTTATGTTTAGGCAATAGTGCCGATGGCGACAATTCTGCCAATGTCAGATGTGTTATGAGAAAACGTGCGAAGGAACATTCTTCGCACGATTTTTCAACAAAAACAAAAAAATTATATCAAAAACCTTAATTCAATACTAATAATTTTTAACGTGAAACTTGTAGAAGACTATATTAGTACACAGAAACAAACATGAAACACAAAATTGTTAGTTATATTAATAAATATGTACATAAATGATCACAAACCACACAAAAATCGTCATAACTTGATGACATTGACGCGTATTAAAAACATCAAAGCCTCAAAGAGCTTTGGGGAAGAATGTGTGTGTATGTGTGTGAAAGTTTGTTAGGACAGGGATCTTTAATTTAGGGATATGACATATAATTCATGGGCTGGGATATTATTGGAGTAGTTAAAAAAGATGTGCTCCAAAGTACCTTCATCCAACCCGCATTCGCAGAGCGGTGTCTCTGACCCGGATTTTGTGATGGAAAACCGGAGAACAGCAATACGCTTGTACGGAGACGGTTAAGAATAGATATCTCTTTCTTGTTTGTTTTTTTTGTAGGGAAAAAACCAAGGCTTTGGTGTAACATTCGGCTGTATTGCGTGACCAAAAGCACCATTCTCTCCGGTATTCTCAGCTGTTGCAATTTTTGCCTGAGAATGGAAAGTAGGACGTTGTCAGTGGAAATGCCTAAAAAGGCAACGACTACATGCATTTTTCGAAAACTATGAGCGTAAATCTGAAACACCAATACTGGATAGTTTTGGTACAGAGTCCCTTACTAAAACCAAATTGTGACCTAGGAAGTAAGTCTCTGGATTCTACTTTTTTGAATAGATAAATTCTAGTCGGTTCTGAATTAGGTGTTCCAATAAGTTTGCAAGGACTGATGACAAAGCGATTAGTCTGAAGCTGTTTGGGTCATCAGAGTGCCTGCCACGTTTTAAAATAGGTATGATAATTTGAGTTTTCCATTTGATATATCGGCTATACCTGGGATAGAATCATGAACATGTTTTAAAACAGAGTGAAGCTTCTGCATAGAAAATGGTGCATTAAAAGAGAGATTATGATTATGTTCTACTTCCGATGGTACATACGGAGGAGCAGTCTCTTGAGGGATAGGTGAAGAAATTGAAGGGGAAAATCGCCTCATTATACACCATCTCAGCAACATCCATTTCCGTTATGGCTGTTCTGCATTCCTGATTCCATTTTGGTGGAGCGGGAATCTGGCCACGTGCTAAGTTTTTAACAGGAAAGCATGATTCTGCACTAGCTGTTGGAATGGCAGAGATGAGGTTATTATAACAGTTTGACACATGGAGGGGGCTAAAGCTACGGTTTCCTAGAAGAGCGGTGGTCGCACTTAATGGCCACAGTATTGGCTGTCATGTTAATGATGTCGAAGGTTTTATTCAAGCAAAGAACCTGTTTTATTAACTTAACCGTATGCTTGGTCATCAGTCTGCAGATGACCTAGGAAGTTTGCAGATTATTCACATAATGTAAGAACTGAAACAATTTTTTCCACTTTAACGGGTTTAAACAAATAATCTGCACTATAACTGATTTACGCACATTAGCAGTAACAGATATGCTATTCTACAGTTAACGATGTATAAAAACAAACAAAATGTTTATGGTAAAATTTAGCCATTAAATATATATGTGATGACACAAGTTTCTGTGGGCCTGTATTCAGTTAAAACGACTTTGTTAATCTTCTAGACGGGTTATATTTAATGACGGAATTACAGCCTTATTATAAACTCCCTAAAAATTATTTGAGATAAAAGTGTTTGCATCCTCGGGGGATGCAAACTCAATCGATACGCGGTTTCTACCGACTCGCTTGACTGCAACAATATTGGGTATGTTATGATTTGCCAAAAAGCGCCCAAATGAAACTGGGTGTAGGATTGGTCCTGATTTAGATCGAGCTTCCTGATGGGAAACATGGAAGTTAAAAGGTATTTGAATAACTAACACGGCCGATATGAATTATGGCTTGTTTGATAGGACGATTGGATACATCATCTTCAATACCGGGACGCTTACGGATGTTAGACTGGGATGGAAGGATTTGGGACTCCAGATTACTCCCACATCTGCAAACTGACTTAATCGCCCAACCTAGGACTAGGGTTAAACCACAATAAATACAGCAAAACAGCTACAATTCTGAACACGGCGCGTGTTACCCAAAAGCACACTGTGGTGAGAATCAATGGTTTTTCTTTTCAGAAGCAAATTTTATGTGATGTGCTAACGGGACCCATGTGCTAACGTGAGACACTCCAGCAGGTAGACTGCTCGCAGCACGCGGCTGAAATCGGAACTAGTCGTATGTCGTTTATGTAAGGTCAAATTAAGTATAGGTGTATATATTAAATTAATTAATATTAATATAAGGTAAATTATTATGTTTATAGTATTATTATGTTAGTTATTATGATTAAATTATTAATATAGATTTAATATTTAAAATATTACAGTAAGTATAGAATTACGAACGCCAGCGCCACCAGTTGCGCGCAGACTTATCTTGCGCGCTACAGTCTAACCCGTTTGTTATAATGATTAGTGACTAGTTAACCATACATTGTTGACGCTTAAACGTCGCTTAACTTTAATTTTATTGATTATAAATACCTCCCTAAGAGTCTAAGCGTTTTCCAGAAATTACACACTTTTCACACTTTGTGTCGAATTATGCTGAATGAGTATTTTTTGCTGTATCGTACCTTCTTCTCTTAAATGAGGAGCCAAAATCGCTTGGAACATCAAAGCGCTCACTTCTGCAGCACTTTTCTTTCCTGAAATAATAAACGAAATTGGAAACTTAAATACTGAAATGTTGAAGACGCGTTCATATGTGTGTAATCTAATCATAGTCATATTTAGACGGGCTCCTGGCGAAGTAACAGCCACACGAGTCGATCGATCAAGGCTAAGCTACACTTGCCGCGATCGGTCTGTGGATGGGTCATAATTCACTTTGAACCGGGATCCCTGTCGACCTCGGAAAGCACGTTACTCGATTGGTCCCGGCTGCCATTTATAGAGTTTCGGGTTTCAGTCTACCCGTAACGAATGATATAAATTCGTTACGGGTAGTCTGAAACCCGAAAGTCTGACAACGAGTTTTACCAAGGGGTACCTGGAATCGTGTAACCTAGCTGGGTTTTGCAGGCCAGATAGGCAGTCGCTCCATGTCAAATGGTTCGGCCGATTGGACTGGGAGCTGTCCCAGCGTAGTTGGGAAAACGCAGATGTCGATTAACATTTTAGACCTGTGACATTTACTTAATAACATACACAATTAGGTATACCGCAACTCGGTTCTATTTATTATTTTGTAGCAATCATTGGCAAAAACTATTGACGTTCTGCTGTATAAAAAATCTAAAAATGCATTTGTTTTTCACCGCAAGCCATTAATTTTACTTAATTTGACTACCCAATGTAAATTGTCCGCATATTCAAAATTTGGCAGTTGTATGAAATGGCTGCATCATGAAAAATTTACGTTGTGTGTCAATTTCTTAAAGAATGAATTTCCTTGTCTGTAAAAAATGTAGGTTTTGACGTTAACGAACTTATTAAAATATTATCCAAGAATACCATTAGGAAAATCATTAAAATATTCCAGCGCTTTGAATAGTTCTTCTCCGTCTGCTTCGGTGAATTTGTTACTATAGAAATCAATCATATTACGGTGTTTTTGAGCCATAACTGTGTCTTTCTTCTTGAGTACGCAATACAACCACGATGCTTGATCTGTAACAATCAATTTTAAGTATTTTAATTTGTATTTAAGTAAATACTTGTAATTAATACATAACTGTCGCGGCCTGCAACTCGTGAATTGATGGACGATCGTGAAAACGTGGGCCGAGGCACACATACATGAGTCCATCAATGCCTGGTTGCTGCCAAGGCTTGTATAGTACTTTTCTCAAATAATACGCGGAAATTCAAACTGAGTAAATTAATAATTATAAATTACAGAATCAATGATGAACAACGATAACGATCATTTTTGACGCGCCATTATGTTCATTTGTTTCTTCTTGACTTTAAACAGTTCTATTTGCAAGCGAAACTGAAATTTAAATAAAATCTTTCATAAGTTACCTCCTTCGGTGTCAAGTGTTGAAGTTAAAAATTCGTTCCATTTTTAAATAACACGACAGATATGAGTTTTCATAGTAACATTGCTGGCCGCATAGTCATTTGTTTTTGACCAGTACAGCAATTTCGATTTATCTCGAAGAAGGTTGTCAAAATAATGCTCGAGAGCATTCCAAGCATGTTTGAGAAAAAGATATTTTTTTGCAGACTATTGTTTATTATCGTCAATTGCTAACAAATCTTTCTACTCCCGTGACCTTCACTTTGTCATCAGTGCACCTTGACGGATGCAGACAATGCAGTTGTGGCAATGCTTAGAGGAGCCCTATGTCCAGCAGAAGAGCATATATATATTCGGCCGATAAATTGATAATGATTTTTCTATTTGAAAACGGCAGGCTTTGTACCGTGAGGTTACTTCACAAGTTCAGAGGGCTTAGTGTGAGTTTCATTTTACCATCTCGATCAAACGCATCGACCGCGTTTGGCGCTCCGATTGGAAGCCGGCCGGCCTTCACCGGTGAAGGGCCAATCGGAGCGCCAAACGCGGTCGATGCGTTTGATCGAGATGGTAAAATGAAACTCGCACTAGGCCCTCTGTAGCACAAAATAATGATCGAACTCACCGTGTATGTGATCAGCCGGAATGGTGTTCAATAAGGGACTAAACGCTTTCAAAAATGCAACTAAATCTTCACCCATACTTGTGACTGTTCTTTTGTTTAGTTCTCTGTAACGTTTTACGGTTAAATAATAAAGTACGTTTAAGTAGTTAAAATAATTTGTGCTATTATTGAAATATAAAATTGCAGCGACCGCTCCTAGAGACGGCCTTGTCAACACTTTCAATACAAACCCAGTGTACATGTCACCGTTTACTCACTACTTATGACACAAATGACGTAAAGAAACTGATGGCTTTGAATAGCGGTCGCAACGAAGTTACTAAGTCTGAACATGGTAAAGCATAGTCTCACTCACTGACCTGTGACTGACGTCAAACTTCAATTTATCTAACACAGGCATTGTTTCTGTTGTGGTCTTTTTTAATAACAGGAACATGAATTTTGTCAGGAAGGCAGTAAAATAATTGTGATTATCCTCTTTCATGGTTTTTTTCAAATCTTGTATGAATAAAGTTTCCTTTGTGGTAGGTTCCGTAGCCTCTGCATCAGCCGTTCCGTTGTCTGCGCTGCCAAAAATACTATTATACGTAAAAGCATTTTTAAGTAGATTTCGATCAGCATCCCTGGCACAATATGAAGTTGTAACATGTACAGTCCGCGTGGATTTAGTTTGGGTGGGAAATCATCAAATAACTTCTCCCGCTCTGGGCGGAGCGGAAGGACGTGTCAGTCTCTTACTGACTAAAACCCACCCGTGTTCCTTCAGTTGTCTGTGTTGCCAGAGGAGACGTATCCTTTTCGGACTTTCCGGCAACCCCGGCATCGGCCCTAGCGGGCCCCGCCATTGGTGCTGACATCTCTTTGAGGTGCGCGTGGAACACAACGCGCCGTCGACCCGGGCCTGGTCCTTATCAGGGGTGAGCTACCCATTGCTCACCGCCGTCAAGCCGGTGCCCGGGAATCGAGCAGGGATTCCCGATGCCCAGGGCGTCTCCTGCGGCGGCTAGGGGCGTGAGAGCGCGAAATTTGAGGCGCGTGGCCTAAGCTGAGCTTTGCATTTGAGTGCACATATATAATGTAGGTTGACGTCAGCCTAGAGTTCGACGCGTTCTTTGCTTGGTTTAAACCGGACGCAACTTCGCCGCGCACTTTCCACATCACCTCTTGTACTGGTAGCATCGTGTTTAATTTTTAATATTTTGTTTTGTGTTCGATTTATTAGTGAAATGGCTGCCAACACAAATAAACGAAGAATACAAAAAACCTTTAAATAGCCAAGTGAAAGAAATATTGTGTAATTTAAATAGTTATTTTAAAGACATGAACGATAGAGACATCTCAAGTGTCACTACATCAGGCCAATTGGTATTTTATTTTATATTTTTTTTC
Organism: Eupsilia transversa; assembly: GCA_914767815.1. NCBI lineage: Eukaryota > Metazoa > Arthropoda > Insecta > Lepidoptera > Noctuidae > Eupsilia > Eupsilia transversa. The sequence goes on from OU611892.1 coordinate 10,133,850, forward strand.
TTATTTCGACTATTCTGCCAATGTCAGATGTGAATTAGAGAAAACGTGCGGGAACAAACTAAAAAAAAGCCAAAATTGGTAGCGACATCGACGGGAATTGTCGCTGTCCACTGTCAAAAGAGTTTTATTGGAAGGTAAACGTCTTTTGGAAGACGGAAGCGAATAATGAGGTTAGCGAAAGAAAAAGTTGACACTATCACTTTCCAAGTATGGAATAATGTATGTGACCACGCAATAAAAAAAGAAAAAAGTTTCATGGTCACGACCGTTCTTGATGATATAACGGAACGATTCATTATTAACACAAACGACACATACGAAACACAGACGAGACTGAAAATGAAGATGTGAGTTATAATGAAAATGATGACGATGCAATGTCCGGTGTAGAAGAATTGTTATAATTTTTTTATATTCATATTCATATTCATATTCATTTATTGCATTTCATGTTGTTTACAGGTTGTTACATTATGATAGTTCCAAACAATGAACCCTGCTAGGGCACAGCAATGTATAGGCGACAGGTTTTAATTAATTTAACATGCTATCATTATTCATTATTAATACAATTTGTTGATATAGATTAATTTAAAAATTATTAATTATTATTATACATTATGTCATTCTTACAAACTAAATAAATAAATTATCATTTTCTGACTGATGTCTTATAGAGTACCTAGTTATGTATTTGTAATGTGTTCCCTGACTTTACTCATCAATCATACATATTATCATAGCTGGCCTTTTTTTTGCTTATTTATGTTATTAATCTACCTAAAATATACTCGTAATAAAATTTATTTTTAAAAGTTTTTTGTCTGACTCTACTTTTGGTAATCACTCACACAAATGCAAGCTCAGCTTAGACCTCGCGGACTGTATGTTTGTTGAGTGAGAAAATAGTCGATAGCTAATCGCTTCCTCGTTGGCAGTGGGACAGGTGCCTAAGGTTTTAGCTGTACCTAAGGATTGGAAATTCTGTCTCATCGGTCCGACAACTGCTGGTCGGGCGGGCGATGTTTGCGTGTCATCAGGTCGCGGGCTACTGGTGGCGTCCGGCGGAGCTGTAAGTAATATAAATATCAATCTGCCTAACTTTTTTTTGGACCAAGGACTTGTAAAAAAAACACTCTTTGTATGGAAATATGAAAAAATACAAACTTCCTTTAATTGATTATTATCCTCATATAGAGTTTTAGGGGGTTGGGCGTTATGAAGCGGGGGAAAATCATCATTATTTTTGAGATAGAACACTCCGTTTTCGAGATTTCAGGAAGAAAAGAAAAAATTATACCGTTTTTGCACCTCTAAAGTCAAGGTGTTAGTACTGCCAGGGCACTCGAATTTCAGGGGACACTCCTAAGGTGACTTGACCTTGACCTCAAGGTCCTTTTACAGTGGACATTAACCTTCACCTCGTAGAGAATGTACCTTGTGTACCGTGTTCCATGACCTGTCACTGATCCTGAGGTCAAGGTTGGTCACTTAAGGAGTGTACCGTAGGCATTGACCGTAGTCACATGCCCTGAGCTCAAGAACAGTGACCTTGGCAGAATCGCGGATCCTGATGTTCGTATCAATGACCGTGAGGTTAAGGTCAATGCCCGTGAGGTGTCTTGTGGTGTTTTCCCACCGTACTATTCCCACATCCCACAGGTCCCGAATGCTTGATAAGGCGATGGTTTTCGATGAACATTTTCAAGTCTTTTTTTCATATTGCCCCGTTTCGTATCCTCTGACCACAACCCAATTACTGGGTAATACCATAAGCCACCTTTGGTAAGTCTGGTGACTTTCAGGCTAATGAAATGAAAACTGGGCTGAGTTGTAAGTAATATACCTACAGGATGTTAAAAGACCCATCACATAACCGTTATAAACGCATTCTGTTCATCAAACTACATTACATTCAATAAAATTTAATGCTTGGAAACTACATTTATTTTTGTTGTGAAAGATCGCTGTTTTCATGGCGGTCTCAGCTTCGTTCAGCGACATGTTACACTTAAAACGCATTGCAGTAATGACAACTATTTGAATTATGTTTGACCTACTTTTACTTGTTTTTAACATGTATGTAACAGTCGCATATCAAGACTGCTGGCACAGGTGTATTACCTACTATAGTAGGTACTGTTAGGAAGAGTTCTACTGATTTTTCATTATTGCTTGTTTAATTTATTCAAAGTTAATCATTTCAAAGTAAGAGCTCTCTGTGAAGGAGTTCGATCGGGGAAGTTATACCACCATATTAATTTCTACTGCGTTTCGCAGTATTTCTGTGTTTCGGTTTAAAGGGAATAGGTACCGGTGTAATTACAGGCCCATCAGACATTTCAGCTCTGTCTCTATGATGAGGCAGCGGTAACCACTAGACATCAGGTGAGCCGTCGGCTTGGGTGCCATCTAATACACGTAAGACTGTGGTCTGAACGCTGTTCCTATTAACTATTTGCGTAGGTATTGGAAATATACAAAATGGTTGCCTTCACGTTTTCCAACTTTACCCCATGGCCACAAGCTACACGTTTTTGCGGAGCGACGTACGGAAACTGGTGACGCACGCGCGAGTCGCTTGACGCAAGTCACGGTGCAAGTCGCCCGTAAGTCGCATCGCTCGCATCGCCGGGAACGGGGTCCTATGGGTATTTTATTAAGTATGTCGAAATAATTAAAACGTCTAACCTGGCATACCGTCAGCCGGAGCTATGTATTCTGAATTCCACCAAATGCCTTTAACTTGGTCGCAGTTAATTCTAAGAGCTGCAGGATGCTGTTTTTGATTGAAATCTAAATTGATCTGCGACAATATCTTCCTCTCATGTTCTATTTTGCCTTCCATATTAACCAAAACATCCTTTAAATGTCTTAATGACTGTGTTAGCTTATCTTTTAACGGCACGTTTTTATGATCTGTGGCTGAAAGTGAGAGCTTGATGAGTAGGAAAGTAGTTGGATATTTATTTATTTATCTATAAACAACTGAAATACATAACAAAACAAAATACATCAAACACTACAAAATATTTAATGGCGGCGCTTTATTATTTAATACGAAACTGTTCCTATACATCAAAGTGTTTCATTAACATTTAATCATGTTATATTTAACAGAGACTGTATGCCTTAGGAAGGTAAATCAAGAAAAAAAACAATACGTAAGTAGTCTATGTTCTGAAATCACAAGCTCGCATTTTGATGCTGTGGTTTGCAATACTAATGCTTTCTCACCTTCATTATTAGTTATATACTTGACAAAAATCTACTTACTTTGGCCGACCGATAGTATTAAAACGAAAATAAAACTTATAAATAAAACAAACATTATTTTTAAACTTACATTGCCAATGTAAGAATATCGACCAATGGTTACAGCCATTAAAATAAATTGAAATCGATAAAATTTATTTAAGTGGCTATTTCCTTTATTACATTTACATACATTCCAAAATAAATATAAAAAATAGTTTCCTATCGGCATCAGGAACAGGGTCCAAGCTGCCGGTGGTGAGGGCTCTAGAGAGAGGAAGCTCCTCACTATTTGCTGTGTCCAGGAGCACTGCTTTCTGAATCAAGCCCTTGACCCAGCCGCGCAATGAGAGCCAGGTATTGGTCGAGGCTCTCTGCTATTAGGCCATTAACCATTAGTGGCTATTATTATCTCCTTTATTTAATTTAAATACTTACAAATTACATTTTTAAATATTAGAATATAAAAAAATCGGCCAAGTGCGTGTCGGACCACGCACAATGAAGGGTTCCGTAGATGGGATGAATTTATCCCAAGAACAAAAATTTAACATTGTAGTTGAAAAACATGTTCTCCCATACAAAATGTATGGGACTGCAAATGTAAGTTGGTCGATAATTACTCGTTACCTTGTAGAGCCTAAGAAGGCTGTGATAGTTTTCCTATTAATTTCGTTATAATATTACCGCTGTGAATTTTTCCACATATAACAACTAACCATTTAGCTGGAAGGAGGGGGGGACACTTGACTCTAACAAAAATGAGCACTTTAAAGCTTAATATTTCGCAAACAGATCCTTGAATCCAAAAATGGTTTTGACAAACTCCTCAATATTTTTAAACGACCTTTCCAACGATACCCCACACCATGACGATGGATAGGCGAAAAAAAAAACCCCCACTTCACGTGTAGGGGATGTACCCAAAAATGAATGGATGTAGACAAACAGACAGACAGACTGCCATGGTGAAACTATAAGGGTTCCTTGTTAACTACGGAACCCTAAAACAATAAAAAATATTAAAAAACTGTCCAGAACTGCTTTGTGAATCAAGCTCTTGATCCAGCTGCCCATAAGAGCCTCCTCAGGTGTTGGTTGAGGCTCTTGGCTATTAGGCCATTGGCTGTCACCACTATCGGCACAATGATTGCTGAGTCCACATCCCACATGTCGATAACCTCGCGAGCCAAGTCAAGATACTAGTTTTGTTTATTTTTGTCGGCTTTCACGAGGTTCCCCTCATGAGGGACCGTTATGTCAGTTATCATTGCGCACCGCTGTATTCGATTCAACACCACGATATCTGGCCTAGTGGGTATTATTATTATGATGCAATGTAAGAAACTACACTACATCGTCTTTTCTTATCGCTCTATATTTAAATACTAAGTCTTCAACTATTGCATCCTGCAATTGAGTTTCAATAAATGTTATTCATAGCAATTACCCTTGCTTTGTTTGAAATAGTTAAAGTCCCAGGTTGATTCTGTGTAAATGTACGTAGGTAATTTTAGGGTAGGTATAACAATAATTATGTAAGAAAAGACCACTGAGGAACCAAACATATTTATTTAATTTAAAAACAGTCAATTTTTATTATTTTTCTGCGTCATATTCCATGAAGTCATTAGCGCCTGCAAGATATGTGTTGCAAATATTCTTTTTATTGAAACTTTCTAGTATTGCGGGGTCTAAGTATGCGTTGACGATGGCCGCACATTGTAGATCTGTAAGTGCGTGTGCTAGCGGTGCACTTAGTTGGTGGACGGCGACCGGGCGCTGCGAGTGGCGCTGCAGCGCGAGCGGTGCCGGCGCAGGGCGCGTGGACGCGGGGCGCAGTAACACCAACTGAGAACGCAGCGCGTGCACTCGCGGCACGTAGCCACGCGCACGCTCCACACGCCTCAGCGTAGTTTCAATAAGCGAACGCGTGTATTGCGAAGAGTGCGGCACGCGACCCAATAGAGTCCGCACACACGCGTCTACCTTCTGCGACCATGTGCTCGCAGTCTGCAGTGAATTATTAAGACCCGTTGTGTCTCCTTCTGCCATCAAACTAAACATGTAACGAGCAATGCCATCTTGTAGCTGCTCTTCTGTCTCAAACTCAGCGAGGTGCTCTTCAAAGTGTACGTCGAACTCGTCAGGTGCGTATCCAACACAATAAACTGTACCGGTACAACCTATAAAAATATATTTTACGTTACAATTATTGTGTTTTAAAAAGTACTTGATCACGTGTACTCTGAACATAAATGTCTTACCATGACTTTCCAAGATAGCTGCGACTTCTAAAGCTACGTAAATTCCACTTTCATATCCTAAGAGATAGAAATGGTTCTTCAGCCCCGCCCTCTTCAGGGAAACCTGATAAAAAAACCGTGAGTAAGTTTGCGGTCGTAGACTGTAACATAAAGTTGATGGATTACATCATGAGTAACCATTGCGAAATGGACTGCAAACTTAAAGAGCTTAATGTGATGAAACTACACTCTTAGGCTAAGTATGACAAGCATTATGAAATGATTCCATACCACCGCTAATCTCTCGGCTGTTTCTTGTATTGTTTCGTTTGGCTTGTCAAGTCCCAGCTGCAGCACCAGCGCGGGCAGCTTGAGGCGCTCGCACAGTATGCGGAACCTCTCGTAGTGACCCTCCATGCCGGGCACGATACACAGGTATGTTTGGTTCGAATCAAATTCATCGTTTCTCTGTAATAGTCCAATCAGTTGACATTATAATTATTATTTTGCAAACCACTTTTCATAATGTATGTCCTACCACACGGTACATACAAATAAATCACAATACAAAGGACATTTTCGTGGAACTACATATTTACACATTTTTACATTAATGTATAAGTCTGTGAGAAAGATAAAACTATGCGTATCTACCTCGCTACCGTTACCAACTTGGAAACAGTATTGTGAAGACAAAGAAATCGTAGCCAAAATAACATTTGGCATCTTTTGGGTAGGGACCATAAATGGGAACTTAATCATGATCATCATCTGTCTTTTTTCAACTATTAGGTTCGCATTTTGAAGCCGATCCCATTGGGCTTCAAATTGCGAAATTAATATTAATAAAAACATGTAAGTACCAAGGATGCATTGTTAGCGAGCGTCGGCATACCCACGATGTCAGTGGTAGCAAGGAGTTCATCAGAGTCTACGAAGGTGAAGAATGTAGACAGGCCCTTAGTATCTTGGAAATCTGTTTTGAAAATGGATCTTTCTATTTGTTGTATCCTAAAAAATTACAAAACGTTTTCAAATTAATCAAAGTCACAATATGACACCTTAAAATAAAGAATGGATTGAAAGTAACAAATGAGTTTATCAGAGTAAGTTTGAAAGTGGCGCCAGTGAAGGATAGTTGAACGGGAATTGTTTGTCTCGGTATTATACAGGGTGACTTTGAAAACATGCTACAAAATTTAAGGGGGTGTTCTACTCATCAATATGAACAACTTTTACTATAAATACCACCAATACCAAATAAGAATTCGCAACAAAAAAAAAAACGATTTTCTTATACAAAATGGTCCAATCGGATATACCTTTACACAGAAAAGTCGATTTGTTTGTTGCGAATTCTTATTTGGTCCCATCGTAAAAGTTGTTCATGTTGATGGGTAGAACACCCCTTAAATTTTGTAGCATGTTTTCAAAGTCAGCCTGTATGGGCATGTGATGAGGAGGAATGACTAAAACTAGTGTTAAATTACACTACGACTAAAAGACATAATTATGGTCCTACATGTTGAGATATGGAGGCGAGGAGGAATACCAAAGAATAAATGAATGGATTGTGTGACGGAGGATATGAAGGTAAAGGGAGTGAATGCTACAGCAATAGGTAGGTGACAGAGAAGAAGAAAAATACAGAACTTCAGTCAAAAGAATACCGATAATATCCGAGACCTCTACTTACGTGTCAATAGTAATTAAGGGTATTTCTGTCTCTTCGAACACAAGATTATAATAAATTCTTAGGAAATTATAAATTAATGGTATTTTATCGCTTTGTACTCCCAATTCTTTCAAAGTAGTAGTCTTGTCCGTATCCGGCTTTATGGTTATATCTGGAAGATAGCGAATACAACGACTTTTATAGTTAGCAAAACTTCACAAATTTGATGAGTCGATATTCATTATAGCAAAAAATATTACAAACATCTGGAGTTAAAAGAAAGAATTAGTCATCTAATTTAATTGACGTAATTACCAGCAATTGCAATAATTTTCTGCAGCAGCGAGGTTTGTTCCGCAGGCGCCGTGCTTGCTAGAACAACGCTTTGAGCTCCTCGCAGTGCCTTCTCGGTCGCCTCTACTGCACCACGGTACCATGCACCAATGTGACACGACTCCTGTGATAAAAAAATCGTCAATATGAGCAGAAATTAATCAAGGTTATAAAAATCCGAAAGTCGTTTGAGTTACTACATTTTTACAATAAAAAATTCAAAAATATAGGTATTAAAATATGTTTACTAGGGCATTCTTATGGACCTACGTCGGGCCATACGACATTCGTTGATTCTTCTCTCGACCGTTCATAGCTGACAGATTAAACTTACATGACTCAGTTCCGGCAACGACAATATTGTTGCAGGTAAATTGTTCTGTACCCGACGAAGGCACACTTCCTTTCCAACCGTATTGTTACCAGTGTTCAGTACTGCGAAATATCTGTCAAACAAAACAACAATCTCTGATTAGATTCGGAAAAGTCAATTAAGGGTTAAACTTACAGTGTTTACAAAAAGACTAATGTAACGAGTGATTATCATAACTTACTTAATATCCGTACACAATTTCCTTGACACCAAATCTAAAGTATTCAGTAGAGTTTCGCCGATATCCTGCTGCTTATCGCCCACAGTCACATACACGCCTTCGATGGGACCAAGGTGACTTGCATTATTTAACAGTGCATTGACGTCTTTTTCTTCTGATAAGTCATCAGAAAATACTACAACTTCAACACCCAATTGCTGCCATGATCTAAACAAAAGAATACAAAATAATAATAATAATAACTGACCCTGTTCTCGAGAATGGTCAAGTCACATTGTACTGGGATCAATCTATGATAACTGACAGGACTATTGTAGTCAGTAAGCCCGATGTTATTGTGATGATATATCAATAACACTATCCATCTTGGCGAGAACCTCGTGAAAGCCGAAAACGATGAATAAATCTGAATTGTTTACCGTATTTTTATTTGAAGGTAGCTCATGGATTGCCTCTTGAAATGTACACACAACTTCCTAGCACCTCGTTCCACAAGTCTGTCACCTAACTGTAGTCCAAAAGTTTCATCATTGCAGAGTATTAGATGGGAACGATTAGCTTCGCAAGTCAACCTGTAAAACAATTCCATGAATTAATGCCCCATCACTCACAATTAAAAAAATTATCTAGAAGCAAACACGACTGCATTATTACGTAGTACTCAATATTCTCTTTATTATGCCCGAAAGTAAAGTGTTACTCGGCTACCTTTCGAAAACTTGCTTGGGCTAACATAAATACAGGTTTCTAGCAATACCTGTGCTGAACCTCCACTGTGGAGTCTTGTATCCTCAGCAGCACCCGGCCGCGGTGCCTGCTGGCCGCGAGCAGTCGGAAGGCGCGCGCGGCGTCGTGCGGTGCGTACGACACGCGCGACAGAGGACGTACGTAGCCGCGATGAATACCCTCGCTCAACAACGTCTGCAAGGCCTGCGACATACAAAATTTGATACCTTTGGAACAGTAACATTTTAATCATATTCATGTCAAATATATGAAAAATCACATGTTAGATACTATTTTTATTATTTCTGTTGTATTTAAGTTGGTTCTTTATTAAAAGTTCCGTATTTATACACATTTTACATCCCCAAAATAATTGGCGATCTCCAATTATTTTGATTGTAGGTAATCAAAATAATTGGAGGACGCCAATTATTTTAGCTTATTCATAAACGTTGCTTCAAGTTAAGCGATGTTTAAACGTCAAAAATGTATGGTTGAACAGGCGCTAATCATTACTTAACTTTAAGCAGCGTTTATGAATAAGGGGGTAAATGCATGGTACTCGTAATGTTGGGGAATTACCTAGTTTTAGAAATGTAACAAATGTGATCTATTTGTTTTTTGGCTCCTGAACCTGATTGTACCTAATTCCAAAAGAAAAATCTAGGTCAGTAAGTACCTAATTCATCTATGAGACTTACTTTAGCAACCTCAATATTTTCAGGATCAAATATCGAAGTAATATCAATGGCGGTGTAGGCTCGCCCTCTATTGAGGTTGGACATCCCATAAGCGAAATCATCTTGATTGTGCAGCTGAGAAACATCAATAAACGCGCCGAAGCTTTTGGTACAATGAATTGCAGTCTGAAAAAGACAAAAGCGGTTAAAGATTTTAAATGAATAACAAAAAAAACATTAAAATCGGTAACCATACTTTCTTCAGGTCTTCTCTAAGGCAGCTAATAATTATGCTACAACCCTTTCCGTTTGTACCGCATCGAACCATATCTGCAAAACTATGATCCCGAGAATTTCCGATGTGTTCAGCTGAAAAGTAAAGAGTGACAATTCAGTTCTATGTTGACAAAAATTCATGTTCATCTGTAATTGCCTTAGCGAAACTGAAAATCATTAAAATACCTTTTAATCCTGGGAATAATTTACGTAAGAAATGTTTCTTCCGCATGTCACTAACAGTTGTGAATACTTCGAAGCCGTGAGCAAGGGCTATTGATATAACAGCTTGGCCAAAAGCCCCAGCCCCTCCATGAACCAACACAGAGGTGTCAGGTGTTAACCCATTGGGATTTTTAAATACCTTAAAATAAACAGGATTTATGTGAGTTTTACAATAGCTGCGAATTTCCTGTAAGTAGCGGAGAACTCCATACTTTTGCTGTGCGTATTATAATTTTGGAGGAGAAGGACAGAGTAAAATTGTCGGAATACTAACTAAGTGAGGGTGGTACCCTGCACTACACCTGCAATTCTCTCAGTAAAAAGGAGATTGTGGAATCAGTTTAACAGTAATCGGTGAAATTATTGTTGCAAGTATCTTGAGTATAGACTCACGAGACAGTAAAGTGCGTGTGCGTAGGCGAGCGGCACGGAGGCGGCGTCCTCCAGGCTCCAGTGCGCCGGCACCGGCCACAGCAGCTCCGGCTGCGCGCGCACCACGCTGCCGGCCGCGCCGCCGCGCACCAGCCCCATCACGCGCTCACCGCTGCATGACGAAATAAATTGGTTCAGATTTGTATTACCATGTTTACATGATATTAATTTTATAAAAAAATATACATAGTTCAATCTATTATATCTATTACAATAAAGCTGAAGACGGTCGAAAGTCTGTACATGGAAGATTTGGTTGGAGATACTTAGTTGGAGTTGGCTGGGGATACTTAGAATCGATAACAGAACACACACGTGTTCTGTTATCGATTCTCAGTTCGTTTCAACAGTTTTTAGCATATTTGTCTGTTTATTTTTTCGCACATCACGTGAAACGGCTGAACGGATTTTGATGCAAACTTTACTAATCTGACGAGAAAATCCCCGGTCAGGTTATAGGCTATAAGAATTCGACCTCTAAAAGGGGGGTAGCCACTACACTCGATTGAGAAAGTTTGCTCCTGAATCTTACGGCGCTACTTAGACCCGAGTTTACCAACAGATAGTTAAATTTTAAACAGCTGTTTAATCGATAAACGGAGCAGCCATAATTATGCTGGAATTAAAAAAAACAGCAAACTATGGCTTTATCCAGCACAGAGGCTGAACATACATTCATAATGAAGGAGTTTATTCAGAACAGATGCAAAGTTAATAATAGTTAAGCGGAATAGGTCGTCTATTGTATTTTATAACTGTTACACGCTAACAGAACGGTTAACTAATCAATGATTATGTTGTAGTTGGTGAACTCGGGCCTTAGGAAGGAGGTGCAAACTTTTTTTCAATATGTGCTACGACTATCGAGTACCCTGCTAAACTAACAGATGGCGTTGAAATTAATACGTAATGACATGAATAAGCCACCGAGGAAGGATTTTTGCCAAATTAACTCTAAGTTTAGAAGAAGGGATACGGATATCAACAAATTGAATTGAATAATTCCTTCTATTTATGTTAAAAAAATATTAATTTACTACGTCATGAATTATTACCTTAACGTAATCATATTGCATCCATATTCATACGTATCGCCTCCTTTAAGCACTTAAGAGGGTTTATTCTGAAAGTTGGCAACGTCGCAAATAGATGTCAAATATTTCGCTGTTTTGATTAATTTGATAATATTTCTGTATGGAAATAAAAAATGTGGCTAACTAGCGAACTAGAATATTGATTATGAAATGCAATAATTAATATCGTAACACCGAATAGTTAGTTTTAGATGTAAAAAAAGTATTTGGTAACTTTCCAAATGCCTTTTTTTCACCTAAAACGGGTACAACATCAAATTCAATGTTATAATTGCAATTCATTATGAATATTCTAGTCAATTGGTTAGCCACATTTCTTATTTCCATACAGTATTTTTTCCAAATTAATCGAAACAGGTAAATATTTGACAGCTATTTACGACGTTGCCAACTTTTAGGATGCACCCTCTTAATAATGGCCACGAAGGTGGGTACTTTGAAAAGAAAAACGTTTGTATCTGTCGCTTGCGGAGTAAATGTCAAACGATTTGGGAGTCACATTATAATAATTTAGGCGTTACCATGCCTTCTCGAAAAAAATCGAATCTTTCGCGAGTCTCTGTGGACGTATTTCGTCCGAATACAAGGCGTATTTTGGCACCTAGCGTCGTGGCCGATTCCTGAGTCAGATAGTGTTATCATTATGATAAAGTATCCTCATTATAATATAATATTATAAATGCGAAAGTGAGTTTGTTTGTCACGCTTTCACGCTAAAACGGCTAAACGGATTTGGATGAAATTAGGCACATGGATAGACCATGACCAGGGTTAGGACATAGGATAAATTTTATCTCTTTCTTTGAAGTTCTTGCGTGTGTAGTATTTTGATTGTTTTTGTCCTTGTGAAACTTGTTGTTCCTACCTAGATAATAAGTGAATGAAGTGGCCGCCTATAATTGGAAGCGCACACTTGTAGTTATCCCTGTTTGTGTTAGCATGCATGTAATTGTGTAGCATCTGTTGGCAATCCAATATATAAATATTCTTAATGTGCAGCAAGATTTTGACCAAATCTTGCACAAAAAATAAACCTACTGACCAAAATGCAGGAAAACCTACTGAATATGTTCATACTCATCCGGTCGTCTGTATGCAACCGCTGCTTTCAGGTGAAACGGGGGAAGCACAATCAAGAAGGTTAAATGTGGAAGTTGGAGTAACACAGCGATCTATTCTTGGCCCAGTGTCGTATAACATATTTATACAGCGTGGCCGGAACATTGACGTCCAAAAATAAAATTTAGTTCCCTCGTATGTGGGGCATCCGAATCATCCCCATGTATGTTCCGATACGAGGAAACTAAATTTTATTTTTGGACGTCAATGTTCAGCATCGAAATCGAAACTTATTTATGAAACAAACTGCCTTTTGGACTTACGACCGACTGAAAACAAAAATCAGGAACGATAAAATAAATATGTAAATAATTAACTCTAACGAGTCCGTACTTTGGAAAATTTTAAGGTTGTTAGCTACTGACCTGTTAGTGGTTCCACTGAATTCCATTCCAAAGCTATTTTTAATATTTTGTTTATATAATAAGGAGCCACTGGCTTTTTTGACGTCATTATAACTTATACCAGCATATTGAACCTGGAAAAATTGAAACAAGAAGTGTGTATTTTGATAATAATTTAAAAAGCACTTATTATTGTGGTCATAAATTTGGATCAAAGCATTTTCAAGGTAATTAAAATAAAATGCAGGTATACCTTCACAGGGACTCCAGATCCGGATGCCTCAGGCGCTTCAACCCACGTGAGCGAATCCAAATCACCAAACTGGCTACATTGTAAGGACATGTTGCTCACTGATGCAGAGTCTTCCAATGGTACGTAGTACTCTCCTCCCAATTTACCCTGATGAATAAATGAGAGTTGTTCCATTAAATATGAAGTAATGTATTTCGATACAAACAAAAATATCAAAGATCCACTCACATTGACCACAACGTTGAACGCCAGGTTAATATCTGGCATCTCGTCGCAATAAAAACTATCGTTGTTTTCATTAGCGACCATGATTAGATGGATCATGTTACGATTAGCTTCTCTACGCCAGCCGCTTACAAGTTCTTTAAGATCCGGCAGTGCAGGGTAAGGTGCAATAATCAGGAGCCGATGTCCCAAAGACAGGTTATTGCGCGTTGTAATGAGGAGAAGGATATCAGAGTTGCTTCGAACTGTGACAGTTGTTGTAGGTACGACCGCAGAAGCACCCCACCGGACGAGCTGTAGTTGTGACTGCTGTTTGTTGCCTTTGCTAACAATGGAGTGAACAGATATCACGCGGTATAGTGACTGGGGGCGCGAGCGACCACCAAAAGCGAGGTCCTCCTCACTCGCCACAAACTGGTCTCTCTGTAGGAAATGATGCAGCAGCTGGCACATCTGTTGGATGGCCAAATTGGTTCAATTATAATGTAACACAAATAATACAAATTAAAAATAAAATACTTCAAACTTACGTCATCGTCAGTGGACAAGTTTTGAACCAGAACCAGATCAGCACCTTTTAGGAAGTTGTTTTGTTTCTTCAACGCCGATTCGCGGTTAACTTCTTCGTATTTAACATTAACTCCATAAATGTTTCTAATAGCATTATTAATTTCCGAGAAAATGGATCCTTTTCCCAGCTGATTAACAAACCCAACGACATTTATGTTGGTTTTGTTCACATTTTCCGCTACTGTTTGTAGAAAAACTTGAATTGATGACGACGCCTGCATGAGATAAAAAATTATACTGTTTTTTTATTTTTAGTTTTTTATATTCACATAAGGTTATTATAACTAATAAACGATATGCTAGGTAACTATTAATTTCGTTTGTGAACACTAAAAAAAACTATTTACACTGGTTTTATGGTTAGGTAACATGCAACAGTGCAACAATCACTTATGCTGGGGCCAGTCCAACGGTCGACGTCAATGCCCATTATAGCCATAAACAACGCGGTAATTATTCCGATAAATTGAGTGGCCACACTTGAACGGCGGTCAACGTCAATACTCATTTAATTGGCGATAAAATTCGCGGTAATGTTCCTTTCTTGAATTTCAAGATGGATGTGACGCTGTTATTAATATTGTTTACTAAAATAGCTTTAACCCGCGAAATTTCGCGTTTTTTTTTTACTTTGAAGACTTAGCAGATGAAGGCATGAATTGACGATGTCATCACTAATCATTTGCTCATTGCGGTTGGAGAGTAACGCATTGAACTCTTCTTGCGTGACAGTCGATGGTCCGAACTGCAGGAGCAAGTACCGATCATTCGATGCGGCTGCACGTTGTCCACGTTCAAAGCCACTCAACGATTGTTCATCCTGTGGTTCAATTTGGAGACTCAATTTGAAGACATTTTGGGTCAGTCTTGTTGTTTCGATGTTCGATTCAGAATGAGTCTTACTTTGATTCAGTCGGGTTTCTTCCGCACTGGAGTCAAAGCCATCGTCAATTGTCGATAGCCTTGCTGCTTCAACAATCTTGACAGATTCACAGTACTCTGAACTTCTGTTATTGTTGTCTTCCTTTCGCAGCTTTCCTTTAACACGTTTATGTTTATATCCCCGCAGAAAACTACTTTAGAATTTAAAGGTATTTTTTCAATAAGGTTGCGAAATTCATCTATAGATTGTTTTATTTTAGTCTGTTTATTTACTCGCGGTGGTCTGTGTATTGCTATTAAATGTTACTGTTTCAATATTGACCTGGAGTGTTATGGAGACGCACTCTGCCGAACGCATTCCCGTGGGCTGTGTCAACTCACACACACGCGCTTCGGTCCGCTCGCTTATAGGTACGTATTTACATTAAAACTCTTTACTGGAAATAATGACACTAAGGCGTGGTAAATATTAGTTTCAGTTAGTACTATTACATCCAGTTTATCTATACAGGAATTTATAAATAAAAGTAGTTCACCGAAATGTTTTTTTAGAGAGCGAATATTTACATGCAGAATACAATAAAGTCCTTTATTGTATAATATTGAACGTATCCAATTACTCAGGTCGTTAGCACAGTTTTTATCTGTTTTATTTGTTTTGCATATAACTTGATAACTGAAAGATGTACTTACATCTATGTCCGATTGGAAATAAGGAACGAATTTTAAAGCTTTTAACGCCATGTTTCTGTTGTTCACTGGCGGCATATTTTCCAATTTAACATTGCTTATTGTAACACCTCCACAACTGGAAACAAAATCACAGAAATAATTTACTTTACTGACCGACTGAATATCTCCGGCGGTAATAATAGAAAGTAAATAATGTTTACCTGGTAATGTCAGAATTGTCTAATACTACTGCTTTCAGCAGAACTTTGTAATCCGACACCAAAGAATGTTCTACAGCATCTTGATGATATTTAACGTTGATCTTCATACTCCTGATGTGCGAGACTAGTGATACTCCATCGTGTGGTTGTCGCAGCATGTTCAGCTGCAGTAAACCATCGATGAACGTGACCCAGTTATCGCGCCACACCAGCGAAGCTTCGCTCAGGGATCTATTAGCACCCTCAATGCTGAGGAACTCACCACTGAAATAAATTACATCGTTCATCATTAAAGGGACACATTATGCAAGCTACTTACTGTACCTATTTTATAATTTCTTTCTTTATTTCAAACTTACCTGTACGAGTAATCTCTATCTCTGAATAAATGGTAAATATCTTCAGCCGTGACGTCTATGCTCACTTTAGTTTCAGGTATTTGTTTTAATTTTATTTGTTTCGTGTCGTCCACTTCACCCAATGCGTTAATCAAACCTGTCGCAACTTTAGAGCCTTCATTAAGAATCTGTATTTAAAAAAAAATATGTTTGAAGTAAGCAAGGTATTACTTAAGAAAAACAAATGAAGAATAGTGAGAGATGGAGAATTGTTTGGTATAGAATGTCCATATAATTAAGTAGGTGAGGTGAGAAAAAAAAATTGGAATAAAAATCCTATGCCTATCAGTGGACTGCAAAAGGTTGATGATGGTGAAATACTTCTGTCTAGCGAAAATATTATTACCTCAAAACATCCATTTACTCTATGAAAAGCGACGTTAATACGAATCTGACGTTGATCGTGTATTATCGGTTGTGCATACAGATGCAGGTCACTGAACTCCACAGACATTTGTTTCTTCGGGATTCCCGACGTCATAGCATAGGCGTCCCACACCAGCGCTAGTGCGGCGGCAAACGGGTATACGTTGTGTCCTAAAGATGAAGATCGTTGATATTATTTAATAAGTAAGTAGGTTTACTTACTATCTGAGTAGTGTTTATTGGGATACCATTTAATAAAATATAAGCAAACAGGACGAGAACTCATCGTCAAGTCGACGTATTAACTAGTTTAATTATGTACCTATATTGATCAGTGCGTGGTTTAATTATAACTGCTTCGCGTAATAAAATATAGCATTGTGACTCTAATTTTGGTGGTTGAAAGCGGAGTCTAACTTTGTGCTTAGTTTAAAATATTTTCGAACCTCATATTCAATTCAATATAATATAATTTTAATTCATACCAATTAAGATCATAATAACATACATTACATATAAGTAAATAAGATAAACATACATATTACACATATTTTCATAAACATAAAGGTCTAGGAATTAAAGCAGCATACAAATAGTGTTTGTTACCTCTCATGGAGTGGCCTTGCAAGTAAGCGTGTTCTGTATCTTGCACAGAGGTGATATAGTCAAGGGACGCAGATGTTGTCCTATCGGCTGTGAGATACATTGTCAATGGCCTTAACAGAAAAAAATTTATTCAAAATGTGCAATTCTTGACGTAGTTACAGTTTTTTTTTATGTGCGAATAGTAACAAAAGGCAAGTGCTAGGTACTTACCACTTCCCATCATGAGCCCATTGGACTAGATGCGATAGGAATGGCGTTCCCGTAGAAACTGGTAACTCAACTTTCGGATAGAGAACATGAACTCTAGGATTGTACCCCTCCATAAACAACCTGAAAATATTAAATGTTTTGAAATAACACAAACATTCATATCACGCACGTATTCTACGAAGGGGCAGACGTGTATAGTACGCAATAACGAGCTAAGCTGCGGGAAAAAGTGATTTAATATTCTATTTTGACTGTGCTTAACATTTTACTTACTTGCCGATACCCTCGAGCAGCAATAATGTATTATCAACATGCTTCCTCCTGGTCAGTGCGATGTTCTTGCAGCTGCTAGGTAACGATCGTTTGAGGATTGCCTGCAGCAGTCCGTGCGGCGCCACCTCCACCAGCACAGCGTTGTTAGGTATCAGCTTTAACGTCTCCTCGAGCAACACTGGGCTCTGTGAAAATGTTTATAATGTGAAAATTATTAGGAACTTTTTGTAGACTGTTAGTAACATTTCCAGTTAAATCTATCAGTCTGTGTGAGTTACCTGCAGTTGTCCAGGATCGGATCACTTTTCCTTTCTTTTCTTGTTCGAATTTCATTTTACCGATAAGTATTCACCGACGTCTTTTTTGCTATATGCACCATGTGACATATTTTTAGATCACCGAAGTATCATGTGTCATAAGTATTATTTTACCGAACTATATTTCCGCGATTTACAAAATAACTTTTTTCTATTGGCCGAAGCCTCTTTTGAACTTTTTTCATTTGCCAAATGATTTATTTGCCATATTTTCACCTCACCGAAACAACATTTTACGGAATATTATTTGGTCACAAATATATAGCCGGTTACTTGGTAGCCACACGGGTCGATCCATCAGGTTAAGCTGCGCTTGCCGGGGTTGGTCCGTGGATGGGTGACCATCTTTAAATACCGAGACTCCTCCGTGCTTCGGAAAGCACGTTAAGCCGTTGGTCCCGGCTGTCATTCGTGGATCTTTGACAGTCGTTACGAGTCGTCAGAAGCCCGAAAGTCTGACAACCAGTCTTACCAAGGGGTATCGTATTACCCAGTTACTGGGTTGTGGAGGTCAGATAGGCAGTCGCTCTATGTAAAATACTGGTATTCAGCTGCATCCGGTTAGGACTGGAAGCCGACCCCAACATGATTGGGAAAAGGCTAGGCAGAATGAATGACTTGGTAGCATTTTCAATATTAAATTAAAATATTGTCATAAAAAGTCAATACGTTGTGCCATGATGGGAAATCCTGGGCCTAGCAGTTAACTAGTTGAAATATGTAAAAAAACTGTTACATTTTTCTAAAGGAAATCACAGTACCTAAGACAGTTCCTCCGGTATTTCTCTATGGTGTACCACTAAATAGAGTATCACATTTTAGGTACCTTGGCCACATATTAAATGAGGACTTAAATGATGATAGTGACATAGAAAGGGAGCGAAGAGCGTTGTCGATCCGATGTAATATGCTGGCCCGTAGGTTTGCACGATGTACTAGAGAAGTGAAACTCACTCTTTTCAAGGCGTTTTGCCAGTCGTTTTACACGTGCAGCCTGTGGGTTAGACATACGCAGAGGGCCTACAACGTTCTTCGCGTACAGTATCACAACGCTTTTAGGGTGCTGTTGGGGCTCCCGCGGTTCTGTAGCGCATCGGGCATGTTTGCTGAAGCAGATACAGATAGCTTTCAAGCTATTATGCGAAAAAGAACAGCATCCCTGATGCGAAGGATTCGGGGGAGCACCAACAGCATTCTAAGGGTGATAGTGAATAAGCCTGATTGCCCGATCCTGGGGCACTGGACCCGTATGCACAGCTGCAGGTCTGGTGCAGCGGGAAGCGGTCATAATTATAGGTTTTTGAACTAGTTGTATTTTTGTTTCTGTTTTGTTTTGTTATATCTATTTTCATTAGAAATGTTACTTACATAGTTTTATAAGGATTACTAACAATCAATATGAATCACGTGTGTTCGATTTAAATAAATAAATAAAAATAAATATTTCTATCAAGGAAGCGAGAAAAGTAA
This sequence comes from Eupsilia transversa, assembly GCA_914767815.1. Classification (NCBI taxonomy): domain Eukaryota; kingdom Metazoa; phylum Arthropoda; class Insecta; order Lepidoptera; family Noctuidae; genus Eupsilia; species Eupsilia transversa. The sequence continues at coordinate 10,153,272 of OU611892.1, forward strand.
AATTAAGTTATGAAACTAAATAATCGATTAAATACATGCCTGAACAGTAAGATTTCAATGCGCAAGCAAACAACAACAGGCACTACCTTGACACTTTATGCTCATTATTGCACAATTCCTACAGATAAGAAATGTGTTTACCCCAACATTAAAATGACAATTACAACAAAATACCTTGGGGTTATTATAGATGAAACACTGTCGTTCAAACAACATAATATACAAGCTTTAAATAATAGAATTCGCAAATTGATATTTGTTTAAAAAAAGTTACGCTATATTGCTGACCCAAAAGTCGTTAGACAAGTTTATTTTGCTATAAGTCAATCAATATTAACTTACTGAATTATTACCACATGGGATGGAGCGGGTAAAACTATGTTACAAACCATCAAGAGAGCTGAAAGGGCGATTCTCAAAGTGTCTACTTTCCGCCCTTTCCTTTTTCCTACTAACCTTCTGCACAAATCTTGTGAAGTATTAACAGTTCGACAGCTATTTATAATGGGTATTGTATTAAAACAACACACAGCTCTACCTTACAGCACTGCATATACTAATAAAAGATGTAAGTAAAGATATAGTTTGTCCACAAAATACAACAAAACATACTTTTATATCCAAATTTTACCTGTACCTCGGTCCTCTTCTTTATACGTATAATAGACTAAACTCGAAAGCAAACATTTATTCCCTGAACTACGCAAATTGTATGAGAACTCTCAAGGATGCTCTCCAAAGTATCGACAAAGATACAGAGAATTTACTAACTGTATTAAAGTGAATATAATGTACAAATTTTACCCAAATTACTTTAAGTAGGTATTTATCGAATTTAGAAACTAGGATTTAAACCACACAACATCACGCCTTGTTTCCCCGAAGGGTTGGGCAGAGGAGTACCTATAGTAGATACACCCACATTTCGCCAGTTATGTTTAAGTCCCATGTAATAAGGGGCGAGCCTATTGCCATCAACCGGGCACAAATCCAGACTCCGGGCTAAACTACTCAACATATAATTAGTGATCTATTGTCAACCTCTTGATTACTTATTTATTTTATAAGTCTATTTTAGCTCTTCTTGCCTGAAACACAGGATTACCTAGTTCAGGCACGTAAGTCTTAGGAATATAATTTACATTTAAGCAAAACTGTACTAATTTTTATACCTTGAAATTTTTGAATAAAATATTATTATTATTGGTCCCGGACCTTTGGAAGGCCTACGAGGGGCCGAAGCCAACTCGAAGAGGCCCCTTAGACAATTCTAGGTGTTGAGGCACCAACCGACGATTATCCCTGTATGCACTATGCACCCAAGGACAATCCCCGGTTGGTGCAGGGTTATTGCAGAACATGGAAACAAAACATATTCGGCTATGGGTTTGGGTGGCTATAGTGGATTGGTAACTTAGAACTATGGAAAGACTATGTCCCCTGCCCGATCAATGTTTATATAATATACGGATAAAATGGCAGGGGGTGACTTGCACACTCAATAATGGGCCCCCGAAACCGGTCGCTAACACAAAGTGTCGCAGCGACAAGGGGGCAACACCTCCTGAGGTGCTTGAGGAGTGGAGCGGTATTCCACGGCTATCAGGACAATCCCGGAAGTACGGTCAAGATCCCTGCCAGCATCTTACTGGAGTACTTCCTTCCTCCGAGTACGTTTGGTCTTGCGAATCTCCACTCAAGCCAGCCAATTAAGGCAAGAAAGAGGTGGGAGCTCTTTCCCTCGTCAGTGTTCACTCGTGAGGAACAAGACTTCTCCCGGGAGATAAGGTCCGTGTGGTCGCTACTGCCCAACAGCTCGCCACATGGTGCCCTGCGGGTTTGTGTATCTCTCTTAGTCTCACTCGTCATCCTAGACCTATTCCGGCAAAGTAAACTCTTCCGGCACAGATCTAAAGTTCGGAGCACGCAAGCCCCACCACGACGTCAACGTAGAGATACGACGGTGGGATTATTATTATTGTTTATTCATCTTTGACATTTCTCGGGACACCGGGGTCCCGGACCTTTGTAAGGCGTACGAGGGGCCGAAGCCAACTCGCAGAGGGCCGTTAGACGTTTTGAATGAAATGAGGCACCAACCGACAATTATCAAATTATTATTATTATTATCTAAATCGCCACATGCGAGCTGCGCATCATAATGACGTCCCGCAAAATCCTGCATCGCGGAAGCAGGGTTTACTGAGCGACTAGCGTATATACAACGTCCCAACATCAATCGTCGGGCACGATGACTGAACATTACCCTCCGTTCCTCATACCTCTATACTTGCTGGCATACATTTTGCGTTAACTTGTACAGTGAAAGTAACCGGAATACGTGAACAAATTCACACAAGGGTTTCGGAGCATGCTCTGACGTTAAAAGCCCGGATGATGATGACGATCTGAAAGGCACAAAACCTGGGAATTCCGTAACCTGGAAGGTTCTGGCTCGGAAATGTGTTGGCAGAGTTTTAGTAGTTACTTGCACAGAAACATCATTACTTACCAGCAGGTTGTTGGTGTGATACTCAGCTGAACAGAGCTTTGAAGTCGGATTTTCCCACTTCTCTTCTGGGACAGAAGTTGAAAGCCAACGCTGGGTTCTTGGCTTCGGATCCTTGATCACCTCCGATAGATACTTGAGTAGCTGAGGTCCTGCATTTCAATTTAAAAATTAAATCAATGCTCTTCCCTTTTTTAGTTCATAATATTATAATCTTGCATGCCTTATTATGTATCTATTGTAGAATGTATTGGATTCAATTTTGTCATGGCAAAAACAGCTTTATTTGTTCTACATTCTTAGCAAACAAATGATTCTGATTTGGTTGCCACTATACGTCACCAAACATTTTTTTAATATATGTATTCGCAAAGATGCGGCTCCACAATGAAATTGCTTAGAATAGCTATGTAACTTAGTTTCATAGACAGTATGGTATGGTATTAATAGTACTAGTTAGTAAACAATGTAATCAAAATGATAATTTTGATGAAACTCGAAAAAACGACCATTAATCGCCTCGATTAGATACGTTATATAGCCATAATTAAATATATTTTATTACATTCCAGGCACCCAGACCGAGACCTAGCCCTGGATATAACTTCTAGAAATCTAGCCCTTCAGGAAACCTACTTAATTGAGTTCGTATGTTGTAAAACTTTATTTCGTAACTTTTTTAAATAAAGGCTAAACGACCAACAAATAACCAGCGAAAATCGGTTGGCATGTGATACGAAGGAATGAGGAAAATGTCGTGAGAAAAGTTTTGAGTATGAATGTCGATGGCTATAAGAGTAGGGAAAGACCAAAGAAACGATTGATGGACTGTGTGAAAGATGATATAGCTAGTCGAAAGGGGGTGACTACCGAGATGACGACTAATAGTGAAGTGTGGAAGAAAAAGACATGTTCCGCCGACCCCAAATGAATTGGGATAAGGGTCTCATTGGGAGAATGAGAATGATGAACATGTATAATAGGCTCGTCACGGGCTGAAAAATCATAACACTAGATTTCTTTAGGGCAACAGACTAGCTTAAGGTTTCTATTTGTAACTTGGGAATCGGTTCAGTACTTTTTTAGTAAAATCACTTGCAAACAGTTAATATTTAATTAATTAATTCTATCCCAGTTATACTGAAATAAAAAGTAATGCTTTTCAGCAGGAATAAATAAGATTGTTATGGAAATCTTAGTAGACAGGTTATTTTATTACGAATCTTGTGATATTTAACATGCCATTATAGCTGCATATTATAAGGGTCTTCTGCATATTATAAGGAAGTCGGTGTCTTTAGTTTTGTATTTCGGTTATTTGACACCGACTTCCGAAATTAAAGTTATTTTTCACTATGTAGTGTCTTTTTGGAAGTCGGTTGTTTTTTTTTTGTAAAAAGTTTTCATTTATCGCTTTTTAGTGGGTCGGTTTGTAATTTATATAAGTTACAATAGCCTGATGGCAACTGCTCATCACCTTTTACCAAATATTGATTTTCTCGATGCAGGGTCTCCCCCTCCTGATACTTCACCATCAGCACCACTTCACCATAATCATATGCATTGTGACGAGCATACATTGCTTGATAATCATATTAAAGTAATCGAATTGCAACCCGTGAAATACTTATTATTGAGTAGTTCCGGTTGTCATCTGTGGTCTTCATCATCAGTTCCACTTCACCAAATGATAAGCAGCATTTGGTGAACGTTTTTCGAGAGCAAATGCACGAGCTGCTATAAAAAATACCCAAATCGCTATAGGTGTGCCTATAATATTTGAAGAGTTCCCACGATTTCTCCAGGATCCCATGATCTGATCCTGACCTGGTGACAATGGGACCACCTCGGAAGTATAAGAATTTTCCAAATCGGTTCATAAATGACGGAGTAATCGAGTAACAAAAATACAAAAAAAAAAGTTGAAAGTTGTTTACATTCTGTCGAATTGAGAACCTCCTCCTTTTTGAAGTCGGTTAAAAAATGTAAACATAACGTTTTTAAAATTAATAAAAACTTAAGAATTGGAAGCAGTAATAATTTAGCAGTAATTTGTACTCATCGACATGAAACTTTTAATCGTCTAATACATCAAGCAGTGGTTCTGAAGAGTTCCGAAAATCGCTTCCTGAATACTTGAAGGCTTATCAGTGAAATGGTGTCAAAAACCCGTTTTCCTTTAAGAATCTAGAACTGAAGCCATTAGGTAAGTACTGAATATATCTGGAACCTATAGGTGCAAGACGTCAGTGCTGCCTTAAACAGGACAGGTCATCCTCATAACGGGATAAATCTGGATAGGTATACAACCTCCTCGACCTTCGCGCCCAGCGATCACGCCCGTCCGACACATGATTCTAATCATCAAACAGACTGAGTATAAGATGGATGACAAAGGACCAAATCCACCTTCAATGTAATGTATCGCTATTAATAAGCCTCGATAATAAGTAGTGTAGCAAATTACCGGCATCAGCAATATAACGCGAGTGGAAGGCGATGTTGGAGCATGGTACTTCCTTAGCGAAAACACCCTTAGCGGTCAACTCTGCGACGAACTCTTTCATTACTTCAGCGGGTCCCGAAATTGTACTGGATTCAGGCCCGTTGTGACAAGCAACTTGGATTTCCGGTGGGCATAATGGGGAAATCTGAAAATTAATAGCTGTATTAATACACATATCTACTGATAAATGGTAAATGATTTATTTTCTGTAAGTAGGTTTGTACAAACAATTTTACACGTCAATCACATGTTTTAAAACTAGATGAGGACGGCGTTTCCTATCTGACAGCTTGAAGTGTTCCATAGATGAGTTGCCTATGTCTATCATTCGAGTGTAAAAATTCTGTGCTCTAGTTGCTAGTAGCTGTTCCAATTTATCAGCTAAAAAAATACATTCCACAAGTCCCTATGTAATTTCCATAAAAATATATAACAAACTACCAAAATTAATAAAAAACGGTAGATAAAATTAATACGTTTATAAAAAAACTAAAACAATTTTGAATATGAAAATGCTTGTATAGTATAAACGAATATTGAACGACAAAATATAAGTCGTAACATAATACCTATACATTATAATTATAGTCTACAATAAACTATACCTGTTTAAAAAAACCCCTAATGTAATATTTGATTTTATTCAGAAGACTGTTATGCTAAGTTTTTTAAAGTTTGCTCTCTCCGACAATTACATGTATGACACAAAACATACTTACCAAAATCACACTAGAGAGGCATTTTTAATTTAAAATGTAAATCAATGCCTAGTTGCAGCCAAGCCTTGTAAGTACTTTTCTCAAATAAATTTGGAAAAAAAGTTATTATTTATTACCAAGTACACATTGTGGAATGCAAATAAAGTATTGAGTATTGGGCTGTTATAGCTAGCCGATCAGATGACGCTAATTAAATTACCTGTTCATATCCCAGACCTACGGCAGCCATGGACCCGCGGATGAATTTAGTCTCCAGGGACACGCGCCCGCGGCTGTAAGCTGACAGTATCATCTCCTCTGCCGTGAAACAACCGTCAGCGTAAGCGCATCCCAACTCTCCTACACTGTGACCTGTTCGATATTGTTGTTATTAGTATTTCCTTTATTCAATTCTATCACATAGCCGTCTTTCCACTTGTCTGTCTACTGCCTAATGAGGCCAGTTCTTGAGAAAGAAGTCCTGTATATCCCACCGTCTCCGAAATAAACTTCTGTTTTCACATAGTCTTTGAATTTATTACATACCTATGATTCCATCAGGTACAAGTCCAAGTTCTTTAAGAATGTCAGTCAGACCGATTTGTACAGCGGCTATTCCGACGAACGAATGTAAAATGTTGTCAAAGGTAGTTTCATCCGGTGACGTTATTATATCAACAATGTTGAGTCCCTTTGGTTCTAAGACTTTGTGGCAGCTGCAATTAATATTTAAATGGTTAGAATCTTTCAAATTTCATATCTACTGTGATTCTTTTACTTAAGATATGTGAGTACCGTTGTATAGCAGCAGCGAAGACCGGTATGCGCATAAGTTGCGCGCCCATACCAGCCCACTGCGAGCCCATCCCGCTGTACACGAACCACAGCGGCCGCCGAGCGTCGTCGAAGTACTCAGACTTCTCAGATAGGCACACGGTCTTCTGTTCCTCATCCGTCTCTAGAAAAAATATTTAGGTATGAAGATTTAAGTGTATTTTTGACTAGTTTGCATTGCTTTGGTGTTATTATAGTGTGTCCCATTGCTTTCGCTGCTACATTTACTGCTGTATCTAACCTTACATAGGTTAGATACAGCAGTAAATGTAACAGTGTTCTTTAGGAATATAGTCAAGTGCTTTCCGCCATCTCTTTCTGGCTCTAATGTTCTGTCGCTTTCTGCACCTTGGAGTTAGGTTCGCATAGTGCTTCCGGCATTTTCATTTAATCTGGGCATTAGCTACTACTTAATATAGATGCAAATTCAAATAGATTAAAAAGAATATTATGTAAGTATGTGTTTACGTAGAATGACGAATCCTCTGCCCAAATGTCCTGGAATATTTGCCTGGTGTATGTTGTGCAACAGCCTCAACTGTTCAGGATCTATGGGGTTGGCTTTTAAATCGCTGAGACAATGAGTCACCGCTGCTTCATTTCTTGCCGAAATAGTCACTAGGTGAGCAATGCTCGACTTGTACCTGTTGGGGTCCTGAAAGGCAATTTTGGTTATGAAATACTTCTTTTACTTTCCAGTAATTTATTTATAGTAACGCTAAAGTAGGTAATGTTAAAGTGTTGAATATTAATATGTATGGCTATAAGAATTGAAGAAAACAAAGGAAACTTTGAGTGTAATAGTGTGAAAAGAGATTTGGGTTCAAAAGCTCTGAATGCTGCGATGAAGTCTAATAGAAATGTAGCTATGAAAGAGGGAAGAAACGTTGCGTCCTACACTACATTAATACGAAAAACTTTATTCCGTCAGTCACAAATATGAATTTCAAAATACCGATTTTCATCATTCCGAATGGTTCAACATTCCTATGTAACAACTCCGATTTTATCATTCATCCTATTTTTATAATTCCAAAATATCAATATTCCTAACGTTTGTAATTAGGTACTATTCTCAAAATACCGAGTTTCAATAGATCGAATAACAAAAAGTCCGACTTAATGATAATTCGAATCAAAAATACGAATTCCGATTATTACAGTACCGATAAATTAGAATCGAAATAAAAACGCCTTCTTCTTCTTTCTTTCGCTGGTCACAGTTGTAAAATAACATACCAACAAAAGACGCGCTGTTTTGTTGGTAAATCATTTGAGTCTGGCTTTAAATTTTGAGTCTGGCGTTAATGGTCACTGTCCTTTTATTTATTTTTTATTAAGCGGTGAAAAATGCCTAACGCATACCGCGCCGTCCGGGGCGGCGGTTTGGTTATGTGGGGCTTGCACCCACTAAAAAACACCGCCGTGAGCCTACTATCGCCTTGGTGGATGAGCCGCGAGAACTGCAACGCATGACGTTCGCGAAATGGTCACTGTCCTTTTTTTTTTTTTTTTTTTTATTAAGCGGAGAAAAATGCCTAACGCATACCGCGCCGTCCGGGGCGACGGTTTGGTTATGTGGGGCTTGCACCCACTAAAAAACACCGCCGTGAGCCTACTATCACCTTGGTGGATGAGCCGCGAGAACTGCTACGCATGACGTTCGCGACCGAAAATGGTCACTGTCCTAACCTAACCCAAATGATTCACCAACAATAGAGAGGATCTGGCGTTGATGGCCACTGTTCTAACCTAGCCTAACCCAAAGGATTCAATAATACTAGATGGTACCTGACGCAGGTATATAATGTATATAAGGAGAAGAAAAAACACAAAATTAATAATACACATATATTAATAACAAAGTAGACGTATTTAATTACATTAAACATTACTTATAGATTTTTTATAATTATGCGTAACTGAATATTATACTGATTGAATCAGAATATTAATTTAGCAGTTTATTCGAAGTATTGAAAATCGGAATGTCGTTTTTCGGACCGAGAACCCATCGAGCATTTGATTCTCGAACGTATGAAAATCGGAAAACAAACAAAGCGCATTTTCGACATGCGGTAAAATAAATTTCGTGATTTTTATTAATAGACATTATAATTCTTAGGTATTATGATATTCGGACTTTTGAAAATCGGAACATCGAAATTCGGAATAAAATATTTCGAAGTATTTGGGTGTTCCCGTTGCGTGGGCCACAAATAAATTGGGATTAGGCCAGGTGGCTGCTGAAGGTAGGTAATGTTTTTACCTTTGGTTTATAGTGTCCATGTAGCAGTACGTGTGAATTGACGCCGGTGACGGACTTGCCGTTGACGGCGACGTAAGAGCGGCCGAAGCTCTGGTGCTCGGTGACGACGCGCATGCGCCCCTCACGCAGAGCAACCACGTCCTTTCGCGGATTGTCGCAGTGCATGTTGGCAGCTATCTGACCAGTGTGGTAGCCAAGTAATACCTGCGAGAGAGATGCAAATAGTGCTGTAACTTCTAATGATTCATTACATCGATAGTAATTTTTTTTATGCACCTATATGGATGATTAATTTCAACTTGATACCTCCACGCGTTCCCGAGACACTTGTTGTCTTGACAGAGTAACAGACGGACAGACAGACGGACATCGAAGTGATCCTATAAGTTAAAGTTAAAATTTCAACTTTTTTTCCATACTATTTTTATTCGTCGCGTAAAAATACCTTGCCATGCCTATCCGCCAATGGGTGCCGGGCCTAAGTTCGGTTTTCATTTTGAGGTACGGAACCCCTAAAAGCAGCGTTTAATAAAACTTAATCTTATTTAGTACATTTTAAAGTGTTTCAGGATACTTTAATTCTGAATGCAATGGTGTTACTTTTGTTTGATCTTGTTGCCTAAGAATAATAAAGTCTTCTGAGGCGGAGCTTACCTTTGTAATAGCAGTGACACCAGTCGCAGCTTCATTGTAACCAATGTTGGACATAACACTGCCCACCAGGAGAGGGTCTCGTTTGTTATTACAGAACACTTCCTCTATAGCTTCCAACTCCACCTTGTCAGCCTCTGGTTCAGCTGTCGAATTAATTATTTCGGTTATTCTTTGGGTCTGTTTTTCTATTGTTCTAAAATCATTAACATGTGTTTTTAATGCACGTGACGAAAAGGCTGAATTAAATCCAACTGCTATCATTATTCTTTGATATTCATCATTTGCTGATGTGAAAAAGTAAAATTATTCTTCTAATGGTCTACTTTAACACAACTTTCCTTTTCTCACTTTGACTCAATGGCGTGTGATCCAGGAATATCAATTTTTTTGTTACTTATATTTAATTTATGTCTAAGTATTTACCACACTGACGTAAAAGGAGTGTGTGAGGATCGAAGCAGGTGGCGTTCCATGGTTTCTACTTATGCCTGCCTGCATGGATATGTACTTACCACAGCCACAAGCTTCTACATATTCGATGGCCTGTGCCGGGATTCTTGCTTCCTCGTAGAAGTTCTTAATGAAGCTGACTGTTTTACCGAAGTCTCTGAGGAATCCGAATCGAGGACCCGCTTCTCCAGTCAATAAGGACGTGAACTCTGATTTAACGTGCAATACATCGGCGTAGATCCTGCAAATTGTTATAAAAATGTTGTTTATAGTAAGACTAAAAATATATGATCCAAATCAAACGTATATGATATTTACCTTAAAGCGTTTTTCGCTTTTTGCAGGAACATAACGCTGATAGCTTCAGATTTAGCACATCCATCAGCATGTTCATCAAATGATTTAGTTTTACCATCCTGACACAGGTTCAAGAGCCTGTAACCAGATATAATAATTATTGAAACCACTTTTCTACATTAATAAGTACCAAAAAAGTATGAGTGTTTGAGAATAAATGTTGGACATAATCTCTGAAACAATCGTTGGACAGACTTAAAAACACTACAGGACTTGATAACGTAGGTAAAAGTTATATGTGTATTTCTACGCAGTAAAAGCTGCAGGGCCTTAGGCGGTAGCCAGGTGGATAAATTAGGCAACACTGAAGATGACTAGACGCTTCCTCTATGAAGGACAACAACAACAACAACAATGTTATATCGGCAAAGCGGAAAATCCAAGACCCAAGGAAAGAAAGAAGGTAAGATAAGTCAGAGGCAGTCGATAATAGCTCAGAACTGTCTAAATTTTACTAGGCATGCATTGCATGCATGACACATTATTAAGATATGCACCCTCTGAGGGCACTGCAAATGTTTCATATAAATGATTAAATTACATATTATAATGTTGGTTCTAACTATTACAAGTTCATAACATTATTTATTACGTTTTATTTCAAATAAATCATTATTATTACAAAGTCAATCGATTCTCAATTTGTCAGTTTTAAATTCTTCAACGGTATAGTAGCAGAAACTTCAACTGTTTCGAAAAAATTGAGTTATTTGGTAGTAGCTTATTAATTATACAATATATATAGCTAGTCTTGAATATGGGGTTATCCCGATAACTTTTAAGTTTGTGATGGGTACTATGGCTGTTCCGTCGGTTATAGTTTTCATTTAGCGCGATATTAGATTTGAAGAGGCTGTGTGTATTTTTTCTAACATATATACAATTTTGCAGTATATTATTGCTGTTAGTGTGAGAATTTGCTGTTTAATAAAGCTCTTAAATAAAATTATCATTATCTCTGTCCTTTTTTCTATCCAAAGGATGTGTGTACAAAATCACCTTATTAGATCAAACCGCTGTGCGGTACTATTGTACATGTTTGTCCTATTTTGTATTAGTGCATAACAAAGTATTTAATAAATAAATGAATAATAAATAAGTTTACGTAGGTTTTTGTTTCCTGATAGTACCTTCCGTAGTGCACGGCCGACTGTGGGTGCAGACACAGGTAGGCGCCTCCAACGATGGCTGCCTCGCATTCGCCTCGACTTATAGCGAGGTATGCCTGCTCCAGCGCCGCGGTGGAACTACAACACGCCAGGTCGATCGACATCGAAGGACCCTTTGCGTTCAGCCAGTAGGAAATGCGGTTGGCGAACATAGTTTTGCTGCATCTGATTTACAAAACAACAACAGTTTACATTAAATTCATGGATTTATTTGTGTTTGGTGAAGGTTGGCTGAAGTAACCGTAGGGTATCCTGCCTTTTCGCCGAAAATTGTTTGGCAGATTATCACTTGCCAAAGTTTACAAAAACAACAAGAGAGGTAATAAAAATGTTAGAATATATGGCTAGTATATGGAATGCTGTGGGAAACGAATAAACTATTGTTTCACGGTTTAAAGTTATTGACAAAACTTAACCAAGATAATATTTTATTTTATTTATGGTGACATGTAATAATTTTTCTATGAGTATAATCAAGCTTTAAAAACGTACTGCAGGCGTTGTTTAGGCTACGGTGGTACGCGCCCCAGCCGGTCTGGTGCCGACACAACGTATAGAAAAACTTCCTTAAACAAACTTTATTTAAATAATTTAAAATCTTGTCTTACCCAGCGATACCCATGCCAGTTCTAGAATTCACGTTATAGCACCATGCCTTTTCAGTTTCAGAGAAACAAGTGCCAATGTACACGCCGACCTTCTTGCCGGATAGTTCTTCCGGATTTACACCTAGAAAACAAAATTCTAGTTAGTTCGTTTTGCAAGCGTAGGCTGAGGATTAGGGAAAATAAGTATATGTTTCGATTTTGGATAGAAATAAAAGGTTGTGTAAGTTGAACATGGAAGTACGAGTATATAGTAGTAGTTGAATAATTAAACTACTTTTAGGTTAAGAAGTCAACGATGTTAAATTCACTGACTGACGATGCACAGCCGAAAACACTGATGCAAGCATGACATATTTGTTAATGTTAACTTAAGGATTTTTGAAAATTCTGTTCCCAAATGATTTAGAATGGGATGAAAGATTGGAAGTTCGTTTTTGCCAATGGGATATTCCATAGAAATATAAATAACAGGAGAAGTGGCATGGGGGCGTGTCTGTGTCCGCGCGACATGAACGAGATGATCATTGATCATGTCCTAGGCAAATGGCCGTTTCCGCGAACTAGTGCGCTTTCGACCGTGATAGTGACAACATTTAAGAATACCGTGTTGTGCAGTGGTTTGTTGTAAAAATCGATGCCAAACTATTAACTTTATAAATCAGGGAACCATTTAACATTATCAGCACAATATGTATTTATATTTGCTTTGAAAATGATGAAAAACAACAAATCGTAAAATCTTTCTTGCCTTTACTACGTAATTTTTATTCATATATCACGGCGACTATACTATTTTTGCAGAAAATACATTGCTTATTAACCACTACCTAAGAATGTCGCTAAGTGACTGGACAAGCAATGTATAAATCACAAAAAGATACTTTATTTATGCGGTTGCATCGCGTGCCTCAGAGCACGTACATCACAGCCGCTGTATCATGCGACGAGTTAGTGACGTGCTTGTGCAGATCCACTAACGTAAGGTATCGACAACAATGTCGATTTTCGTATGAATTTATATTACTATTAAATTTAATTCTTCAATTTGTCAACCGTTATAGTTGGATGGAAGACCGATGTGAAATCTAGTTTTTTCATATTGTCAGAATTTTACGATTTACATTATTATTAAATTTTTTTTAGCTACGTATTGTTTATTTATATAATATTAAATGTAAAATAAAAAGCATAACTCGCTAACATAAATAATATAAATCAGGACCTAGATAATCTTAACCTTGAAAGCTCCTTATCTTGTGACCTGCATGAGTGTATTAATGTTATAGATACAGCCGACAGTAGTATAAAAATATTCCACGTAAATATTCATAGCATTAACAAAAAAATTGATAGCCTTCTTACATTGCTGTGTTTAATTAATATTGATTTTGATGTAATTGTTTTGACTGAGTGTTGACCGAGTAAATTGACAAACTTCCCGGGTCTAAGCGGATACTAGTCGCACTCGCAAAAAACATTACAAACCAATACGATGGGATTATAGTCTACACTAAAATTGGGTTAAATGTTAAGGTATGGGAACCAACAATAAATTACGCAAACAGTATAACTATTGTGCTTTTATTAAATAAGTTTGGGTTTAGGAATTTATACATATTGTAATATACATATTAGTGTGTTAGGTGACAATCACGCTGGCCAGGTGGTAAGTGGTTAGCTCACTTACCACCTGGCCTAATCCACCAGGAAATGGTGATGAGGCAGTTTGTACTTGTTATATGACATGGCATAAGGTAATCAGGTTAAACTATTCTTACCAATGTGTGAGACTATAGAGTATTACAATGACGTGGATTATTATCGAGGTAGAAATCCTTTAGAGGAGGAAACTTGATATCATAATGTAGTTGGTTTAGGTTTGTGTAGAAAGGTGTGTTGAAATATTTTAAGTGCTTTGTTCTGAACGACCTGGAGTTTTTTGTAGTTAGTGTCACTAATACTACTCCAGACAGGGGATGCGTATGTCATACAAGGACGAACCAGTGTGGAATAAATGCGTAATTTGGTTTGAGGACTCAAATTTGATTTACGACTAAGGATTGGTTTTAAGCTGTTAAGGGACTTGGCTCTTTTTAAACTTAGTTCTTCTATATTTTTTAACCAACTTACTTTATCGTCTAAAGTTGTTCCTAAATACTTGACTCTTCCACGGAACGTCATAGACTTCAATTTTAACAAAGCGGGTGGGAAGTGCGCAAGGTGCAAGGTGGGTAATCTACTTTTCTTTCAACTACCAATCTACCTACCTACTGTGATAAAAAATATTTATCCAGCGACTTTTGCGGCAAAAGGTTATTAGCAATTGCGTTTGCAGCTGTTTTTATACTTTCTGGACTTGAAATCATATTTCATATCGCTATCGCTGTCTATTTCCATTTTTTTAACTTTTGTTGCTAATTAACAAGTATCAAAGTTTTACAATGGTACAAAATATACGCCATTTCTTTTTTTTTTTCACGAATCCGGTTTTATTCAGCCGATTGTTTTTTTCAGCCAGTATCTTTTTGATCTAATGCATACATTTTATATTAAACTTATTGGGAGACATTAAACCTCAGTGGTTTTATATCTAAACTAGCTGTTCGCCCCGGCTTCGCACGGGTAGCACTAAGTACTTATCTACGGCGTACCTACCTACCTACCTACTTACCTACTTACCCCTACCCAACCTACCTACCCCACCCTACCTACCTGCCTACCCTACCTACCCCACCTACCTTACCTAACCCACCTACCCTACCTAGCCCTCCTTCCTACATATCTACCTACTTACATACCAACCTACCTACCTTCCCTACCTACCCCACCTTTTTTTTTAAATTTTTTATTTAAATTTTTTTTTTTTTTTGTTTATTTATAGGCACCAACTAACTCTCGTGCATTAATTACTCACTTTGCGCTCGATGCAACAATCTACTATTGTGAAATTGTCTCAGAATTTGTATTGTGCATACAAAACAAGATGGCGTCGTTAGTTCCCATTTTAGTTACGCGCCAAAAGAATCTCTTAGCTTTGTAGTTGTAAACTAACCTGCATCATAGATGGCCTGGTATGCCTGCTCCAGCATCTTGCGGGACATGGGGTCCATAGAATTTGCGAGTCGGTAATGCACCTTGAAGAACTGTGCATCAAAGTTGTTGAGACCTGGAACGGTGCCCGCAGTCTGCACCACTTCTGGATGGTCGAACTTGAAACGGAGCGCTTCCTCTGATATTGGGTTAATCTGCGTTGCATCAACAATATATAAAAAAAATGTTTTAGGTTTATTTTTGATTGCCTTGTTAGTCTAATGATCTGTTGCTGCTGATTTGTTGTTTCGATTCTCAGTAACATGCTGGAGTCTGAAAATAGACTTGCCTCGCTCTTGCCTTGCCTCACTCTTCATGCTGCAATCTTCAATTGTATTATAATAAAATAACCGCTTGTTTAATATTCCTGCTAATCCGTAACGGCGCTAGTGTAGGTGTGTAACGCTAAGGTTTTTTTTAACCATAGAGGATTATACCTTTTTAAATATCTTTCTACGTCTTTGGTATACGTCGTTTGTCTCACTCACACCTTAGCATTCAGGTATTTCACACAGTCATGCATTCATCAGCGTTATATTCCTACATTCATGAGTTGGATGATAGAACGTGCCAAACAAGTGATTTGTGTTTGTTAAAATCGATTCATTCATACAACGCACAGCCTAAATCGCTGGGCCTAGAAGCATGAAATTTTGTACAAGTGTTCCTTATATTACGATAGTGAGCACCAATTTAAGGAAGGAATTTGATAGGGAATCCTTTAATTCCTTTGGTGTAAATGCACTTCACAGATTAATTCTTCATCAAAATCAAACGTACCTTGTTGTAAAGAATGTCGCAGAATTGCTTAACATTGTGGGACTGTGGGAACAGGCCTGACATGCCAGAGATGACGATCTTCTCGCCATCTAGCGGTAGATCCTGTGTAGTTGGATCAGTTATCAACGTGTCCTGCGTCGATACAGATTCCTGAGGTGAAGGCGCCATCGTGGTATATTGATGATTTTCTGGAGAAAAAAAAACTAGATTTTATGTCTGCCTTGTCAGTATCCTTAATATTAAATCATAAATATTATAAAAAAACCATTAGAACGCATAAATAACCCATATCATCACGCCTGTATTCTCCGAAGGATTGTGTAGAGTTCAGTAACACAAGACAGTTTTTTTACACGTGTACTGTCCCACTGTTGAGCAAAGGCTTAAGTCCTTCCAGAAACTACGTATTTTCCCGCGTCCCTTCGATTCAGCCCTTTGCGGTACGAGTCCACGTAATTTCGCCACCTTTTTCTGGGCCAGCCTCGGCGGTGCCGTCGTGGCGCATCGTGCATGCGTCTAATTTGAACCGCCTAATCTCAATTCGAGCCTGGTGACCTACTTGCCTACGTCCATTATAACCGTTCTGGAACTGTTACGCGACACCATTTAAAGAATGTTTTAAAAAAAAAACTCTTTGACAGAAATACTTTAATTTGGGGTTTAACCTTACCCACTAAGTCAAAACAGTGCTGCCCTTAGACGATAACAAGGCAATTTCCAGAAAATCTAAGTAATTGATTATTATTGATCATTAAGGGTTTTCCTTAGCATTGGGAAAATTTAACAGAACGCAGCGTGGTGTTCCCAATGTTGTACTGTCGAAAGAGCTTTAGAATGCAGCATTCTGGGTGTTTTTACATCCGGAATGCTAACTAACGCTCTTTGGCAAACTACTAGGCGTGACTTCTGGTCTGACCTCTGAGTTTGTTTCAGCATTTCTTCTCAGGGATCAGTACGCCAGGACATGCCGGCGCCATCTAGTTTTAAAATATTGACCAAAATGTTGACGTGTAAAAGAGTACCATAGGTACAGAAATAAACATCTCATTTCATTTCAGAGAAGCGGTCGAAATGGAGGGATGGTTTGAAGGTTATGCGCAGGAGTGAGTCAGAATGGTCTGATAAGAAAACTTTTGGACAGAAATAACTGTTTTTACTTACTTGGAGAAGTTTCAAGATCCCAGCAATCTCAACGAATGAATTCCTTATCACTTCTGAAACTAGGTGGGTACTTGCGCAACAGTTTTATTAGCTAGAAGTTGGAATATATTAAAATAAAAAACTCATTGCGAATACGTTTTCTTTGTATTTCTAATAAAAAACTCATTGCGAATACGTTTTGTTAAAAATACAATGATTAATTTACATTAAACAAGCCCCGGAAGTGAGACAAATATTAATATGGTTTAATTAATTGAACTCTGAACTACCTTCAATATTAAAATTCAGTTTATATTTAATATAAACTTTTCATGCAACTAAGAAAACTAGGTATAATGCAAAGCAAAAATAGCTATAGACATACCTACCTGCATCCGACCAACTTAGTCATAAAATTATTATATCGATACTCACGAAACAGCACCCTAATTGCGTAATACACGATCTATCACAATTTGTATCGGTTTGAAACAAATTGCTAATCCATTGCTTCATAAGTTGGAAAAAAAAATCTGCTCAACAACGTAAATACAAAAACAAACGCAATGAATGTTGTTGAACTGTCAAAATGAAACAAATTCATCGGAATCGTTTACGAAAACGTTTTACGCAATTAGATAGCAGTACTCTTTAAAATTAAAATAATGGCTACAGAATCACTTACATTTCAACTGTAGGCGGTCATAAAAAGTATTTTTATTTTTTTTGTACATGAAACTTATTTTTAATTCTTAAATACCTACAAGATTTTCATTGTTTAAAAAAATATTTTATTGCTTGCCAGCTGCAAACCTGATGTGCTCACAGGTAACAGATCGCTGCTCTTGCCGTGTCGCACTTTTGTATATTAGAGTGAGAAGAGTAGAGATGCCCCGGGCACAGGTTGCTTTGTTTGAATCATGACATACACTCGCACATACGAAAGCACGCGAACGCAAGTGAAGTCAAGACTGCGAGTGATATATTAGTCTATGTACGACTGCTAGTGTATATCTTTACATACCGAGACTCCTCCGTGCTTCAGAAAGCACGTTAAGCCGTTGGTCCCGGCTGTCATTCGTGGATCTTTGACAGTCGTTACGAGTCGTCAGAACCCCGAAAGTCTGACAACCAGTCTTACCAAGGGGTATCGGT
This sequence comes from Eupsilia transversa, assembly GCA_914767815.1. Lineage (NCBI taxonomy): Eukaryota > Metazoa > Arthropoda > Insecta > Lepidoptera > Noctuidae > Eupsilia > Eupsilia transversa. The sequence continues at coordinate 10,171,491 of OU611892.1, forward strand.
ATTACCCAGTTACTGGGTTGTGGAGGTCAGATAGGCAGTCGCTCCATGTGAAATACTGGTATTCAGCTGCATCCGGTTAGACTAGAAACCGACCCCAACATGATTGGGAAAAGGCTAGGCAGAATGGATTAAATGAACAAACATCTGAGATAGGTTCCTTTTGCGCCGGCGCTGGGGTAATTTTCTATGTAATTTCCGCATTCTCCTTTCAAATTTTTACTGTTTACATATTAACCTTATTAATACCTAATGTTTTAAAAAGTTACGCAAGTATTCAGAACAAAAATAAAACAAAAATTCCTAGTATTTTGGGTTTATTAATTTTTTAATAGGTGGCTGTTTAGCGGGTTTGCCAGTGCCTTTATTTACACCTGCGGAAAAACAAAACCAGCGCGCCTTTTTCCATAAATATTTGTTCCAAACTAATGTTAATATTATCAATACGAAATCTAAAGTAACACCAACTGACATTGAAATTTTTTTAAAAGAAGTTCCGGATAATCAGTACATGGCAACAAAGGTCAGTTGAACTTTATAAATCTAAATGTATAATTTATACAAGTACGTTATTGTAGCATACATTCTTACAACAAGTCTGTTTATTTCATCGCAAGTGTGTTGAAAAACGTCGTATGAAACGCGAGTTCGTTAATAGTTATTAGTAGTTATTAGTAGTACTGTTAGTTAACAGTTATTAATTCATCATTACACTCTCGGCTACCTTATCGCGCTCGCCTCCGGCTCACGCGGATAATACCGTCTCGAGTGTGACCAACTGTGTGTGACTCGAGTGTGACCAGTGTGACCAACACCGCACACTTGTATCATAATGTACTATTAATAACTGTGTTATAATGCTGATAAACTAGTGTAGTAATCTACAACGCCACATGCAAACTACGCATCAAAGACTTGACGTCACATAAATCCTGCATCGCGCAGTTAGAGTTTACCGCACGATAAACATATAAAAGACTATCCGACATCAATCGTTGGGCACTTGCCCGCCAGACACAACTCCTGTCTGGTCGGAGGATTCTCCCTTTTCTATAGAGGATGAGTAAACTTTACACCCTGTTCCTCATGCCTCTAAACTAGTATCAACAGGTATTTCACTTTTGTTTAAATAGATTTCATAATTATTTACATTTTTAATAATAAGTCATTTAATAGTAATAGGTGCCAAATGATTTCGGGATCGGGTCCAGGGTCGGGGTCTGGTCTCCAAAGCCAGGAAACTCCTAAAAATACGTACCATGTTCATGAATACTACTTTCTGGATCTGGGTAGATTTAACTAACTCGTATGTTAATACATAGATGTTCTATGCATTTTCTATGAACACATAAGGTAGTTGGAGGAAAATCGTAGGTTTTCAGTCGGTTATATTATAATTCAGGATAACCCCCAATTCCTCGGGTGGTGAAAAATATGAATATGATCCATGAAGACTTTTTTTTAAATGTTCCTAGAAGAACCAAAATATACCCTGTACCTAATATTACTTATATTTTAATTTCCTTTGTCTGTAATGCGTACAGAAAAAGTTAAAAAGTAAATTAATAAACCTCAGCTGAAAGAGTAGGAAATTATTTGAATAATAAGTAGGTAGGGGAAGCCGGGGCATTGCGAGCCCCCGGGGTAATCTATTACAAAAGTCGTCACACCCCAGTTTTTGCATGTTTCTTGAACTTGAGTCGCGCATTTCGTCTGGTGAATATAATATTCTCTGGGTCGAATTGCGCGACTCGGCTCAGACTTAGTAAGGATACTGCAATACTGGTTTTGTAACGAAACTTACAGTGTTAGATGGAGCGACGACGCTTAGTCTAGTAGCTATGTTAAAATATGTGGTAGGTCAGGGGAAATGACTTCTCCGGACCTTTTCAATATCTACGTGAATGGTCTTATTGAGAAGCTGAGAGGGCAGGTGTCGGATGCCACATAGGCGGCGCGTGCTTAATTAATATAAGTTATGCCGATGACATGGACCTGTGGAGTCCTTCAATCATCCTGTTTGCTTCACCGTAGTCCAGTAACTAAAGAACTCAACATGTTCTTTTCTTGTCGCTCTATGTTTAAATACTGAAGTCAACCATTGCATTCTGCGATTTTTCAATACTTTCAATAGATTTACCTATTCATAGCAATTACCCTTGCTTTGTTTTAGATATTTAAATAAGTACCAAGTTGATTCTGTGTTAAGTAGGGTAGGTATAACAATATTCAAAAAGACCACTGAGCAACTAAACATATTTATTTAATAATTAACACCTCATAATACATGGCCGGTTAATACAAAATATATATTTATTTTTGTATTTTTTTAAAGTCCTTATAATTACGATTTTTCTGCATCAAATTTCATGAAGGCATCAGCGTGTGCAAGATATGTGTTGCAAATATTCTTTTTATTGAAACTTTCTAGTATTGCGGGGTCTAAGTATGTGTTGACGATGGCCGCACATTGCAGATCTGTAAGTGCATGTGCTAGCGGTGCGCTTAGTTGGTGGACGGCGACCGGGCGCTGCGAGTGGCGCTGCAGCGCGAGCGGTGCCGGCGCAGGGCGCGTGGACGCGGGGCGCAGTAACACCAACTGAGAACGCAGTGCGTGCACTCGCGGCACGTAGCCACGCGCACGCTCCACACGCCTCAGCGTAGTTTCAATAAGCGAACGCGTGTATTGCGAAGAGTGCGGCGCGCGACCCAATAGATTCTGTACACACGCGTCTACCTTCTGCGACCATGTGCTCGCAGTCTGCAGTGAATTATTAAGACCCGTTGTGTCTCCTCTTGCCATCAAACTAAACATGTAACGAGCAATGCCATCTTGTAGCTGCTCTTCTGTCTCAAACTCAGCGAGGTGCTCTTCAAAGTGTACGTCGAACTCGTCAGGTGCGTATCCAACACAATATACTGTACCGGTGAAACCTATAAAAATATATTTTACGTTACAATTGTGTTTTAAAAAGTACTTGATCACGTGTACTCTGAACATAAATGTCTTACCATGACTTTCCAAGATAGCTGCGACTTCTAAAGCTACGTAAATTCCACTTTCATATCCTAAGAGATAGAAATGGTTCTTCAGCCCCGCCCTCTTCAGGAAAACCTGATGGTGTTGATGTATTAGATAATGAGTAACGATTGCGAAATGGACTGCAAACGCAAAAGGAGTTTACTGTGATGAAACCAGTGTCTTCCTCTTAGGCTAAGTATGACAAGCATTATGAAATAATTCCATACCACCGCTAATCTCTCGGCTGTTTCTTGTATTGTTTCGTTTGGCTTGTCAAGTCCAAGCTGCAGCACCAGCGCGGGCAGCTTGAGGCGCTCGCACAGTACGCGGAACCTCTCGTAGTGACCCTCCATGCCGGGCACGATACACAGGTATGTTTGGTTCGAATCAAATTCATCGTTTCTCTGTAATAGTCAATCAGTTGACATAATTTTATTTTGCGAATCATTTTTTATAATGTTAATTAATCCTAACCAAAGTACCTACTTACAAACAAATCAGAATAAAAATCGGATGGACATTTTCGTAGAACTATTTAATGTATCTGAGAAAAATTGATTTTTTTGCATACCTACCTCGCTACTGTTACCTACCCGGAAACAGTATTGTGAAGACAAAAAAATCGTAGCCAAAATATCATTTGGCATCTTTTGATTAGGGACCCTAAATAAGAACATAATCATGATCATCATCTGTCTTTTCTCGACTACGTTGGGGTTGGCTTCGACTAAATGCGAACTAAATATTTAAAAAAAAATTAAGTACCATAGATGCATTGTTAGCGAGCGACGGCATAACCACGATGTCAGTGGAAGCAAGCAGTTCATCAGAGTCTACGAAGGTGAAGAATGTAGACAAGCCCTTAGTATCTTGAAAATCTATTTTGGAAATGGATCTTTCTATTTGTTGTATCCTTAAAAAAATACAAAACGTTTTCAAATTAAACTAAGTCACATTCTGACTCCTTAAAATAAAGAATGGATTTAAAGTAACAAATGAGTAGGTATATTAGACTAAGTTTGAAAGTGGCGCCTATAACGATAGATGAACGGGAATCGATTGTCTTGGTATTATGTGGGCATGTGATGAGGAGGGATGAAACAAAACATTTATGTAAAATCGAGTGATGAATTACACTGTTACTAAAAGAATGATTGTCCTACATGTTGGGATATGGAGGGGAGGAGAAATAAATAAAATAAAAATAAATAAAAAGCCGTTTATTCCCAAAATACAAAAAACATTATTCCTTAAATCGATTTCATGCATTAAGATTTACCTACTAAATTGAATTTGAGTATTGTAATATTCGTAACGTTAAATGTTTAAATGCCTAATTATCTACCGTACAATTTATTCTAAAATATTCGCATGTAGTTCTAACAGATTCTAACAACACTTGATTTAATAAAATTTGAAAAAACAAAATAGTGTCATTAGAAAGATTCATATTATGCAATTTAACTAATGACATTAATTCAATTAATATATGTACACTACTAGCATTTTAATTTAATTCAATTCAAATAGTAATTAAAGTAACAAAAAATTGTATTATTAAATTGATTCTTAAGTTTTGGGTACCCAAAATCGGGCGAAGGCCTCCTCATTTCCATAATTTCCTATCTTTGGCGATCCTGGTCCAAGTAGGTCCAGCGACTCGCGCGACGTCGTCGCCCCAGCGGCGACGCGGACGACCCCGGCGGCGCGCCTCGCCGCGCGGCCACCAGTGAAGCATATGCTCGCTCCACCGTCCGTCATCAGCGCGCGCTGCGTGACCTGCCCATCGCCATTTTAGCCTACATGCTAAGTCTGCTACGTCTATCATTTTGGTGTTCCTTCTGATTTGAGAGTTTCAGATTCTGTCTCGCAGTTTCAGTCCCATCATACTTCGTTCTACGGCCCGCTGGAAAACTTGGAGTTTGATGATAATTTCTTTTGTTAGTGCCCAGCTCTGGCGTCCGTAAAGTAGTGTGGGAGACACGACAGCTTTGAATGCTTTTTTCTTCAGTTTAATTGGGAGATTGGATTTGAAAATGTGCTTTAATGACCAATATCTTTTCCAAGCAAGTTTTAGTCGACGCTCTACTTCGCCCATAGTTTGCTCCTTGAACGTGATTCTCTGTCCTAGATATACATACTCCTCCACGTATTCTATTTCCTTATATGATATTATTATTGGTATGTTTTCTCCGTTGGTTATTAAGCGAGTTTTCTCCAGATTCATAGTCGATCCACATTTTCTACTCTCTTAATATAAAATTTTATTTCACTTGCAAATAAAATTTCACCCACCATTAAATGTCCACACACTTATCGTTTCACTCTAAAAGTTATTCAAAAGGTTTACGTGAAGTTCAAATGGTCCGTTATTGCACAAAATTGTTATCACAAGAATTTATCATCTGTAGTTATTTGCACTAAATTCCACTTTTTCTATTGTCAATCACTTATAGTTCTTGCTCATTATAGCACTCGAATACTTAAAAACACTGTTAAAAGTTTTATTTGAAATAGTTATTGCAGAGCTGATGTAAACATGAGCACAGTGCTGCCCTCCTTTCCCTCCGTGGAGGAGAAATACCAAAGAATAAATGAATGGATTGTGTAAAGGAGGATATGAAGGTAAAGACAGCGAATGTTAAAGCTATAGATAGGTGACAGAGAAGAAGAAAACCACAGTACTGCAGTCAAAAGAATAACGATAATATCCGAGACCTCTACTTACGTGTCAATAGTAATCAAGGGTATTTCTGTCTCTTTGAACACAAGATTATAATAAATTCTTAAGAAATTATAAATTAATGGTATTTTATAGCTTTCTACTCCCAATTCTTTCAAAGTCGTATTCTGGTCTGTATCCGTCTGTATGGTTACATCTGTAAAATAGCGAATACAACATCTTTTTTACTTAGCGAAACTTCACATATTTGATCGATATTCATTATAGCAAAAAATATTATTAATACTATCATCTGGAGTTATAAGAAAGAATTAGTCAAACTAATTTAATTGACGTAATTACCAGCAATTGCAATTAGTTTCTGCAGCAGCGAGGTTTGTTGCGCAGGCGCCGTGCTTGCTAGAACAACGCTTTGCGCTCCTCGCAGTGCCTTCTCGGTCACCTCTACTGCGCCTCGGTACCATGCACCAGTGTGACACGACTCCTGTGATAAAAAATGGTCAATATGAGTATAAAATCAAGGTAATAAAAATCCGAAAGTCGTTTAAGTTACTACAACATCTTCATACAAAAATTAAAGTAAATTGTAAAAATCAAAAGTACCTGTACTCCTTTTACAATAAGATTAGACATTTAAACAAAACATTTTACAGTCCGTTCAATCTATTTTGACCTCTATTCCGTAAGCGTAAGAATGGCATTAAAAGCAAACACGTGATTATAATACCAACTGTTTACTGCACCTGCCATTGTCGTGATTATAATACCAACTGTTTACTGCACCTGCCATTGTCATGCCACCAACGTAATAGAAGTCAAAATCAGTTGAACGGACTGTAAAAAAGGTTTGTTTTAATGTCTAATCTTATTGTGAATGATATAGGTATTAAAATATTTTTACTAGCGCATTCTAATCGACCTACGTCGGGCCATACGACATTCGATGGGTGAAGAATCAAGTGAGTCCACTTAGCAGGATGCCTTAATTCTTCTCTCGAGCGTCCCCCAAGTAGCACAAAATCGCTGTATATCAGCAGATATACAGCGCTTTTCCATAAAACCATAGAATCTTAAGCTGTACAAGCCTGCTGAATAAGAGCTTTAGCAGCGCTGTTTCAGCTGATATAACTCTGATTTGGCTACAAATTCAACAGCTACTAGCTGAATAACTGTAACGAATTGCGTTATATCAGCATTATTTGAGCATTATTAAAGGTAACAGCCGCCCCAAGAGCTGAACATTAACTGATTATTAGAGTATGTGTTACCTTTCATACAGCACAATGGCCGATGAGTCTTTGTTACCTATTTTACAGCACAAAATAAACACCAGGATATTTTTAAGTATAACAGGGAGTTGAACATTCAAAAGCGGCAAAAATATGAACAATTTTCACCCTGCTCCTTTTATTAATTTCATATGTTGTTTGAGTTAACCATTTTGTAAAATAGGCAAAATTGTTTACGTAAAACCTTGCTTTATCCTCCATGTGCATAAAATTTGAATGGGAAAGAGAGTTTACTGTCAAAAATTTCCACGCGCTCTCAAAATATGACTGTTTACCTACTTGAAAATTATAGTAAGTATAAATAATAAGATGATGTATAAAAAAACAAATCTTTTATTTTTCATTTATCGCACATATATAGCACTTTTTGAACGTCAAAATTACATAAGACAGTCCCCCAAAACGCCCACCCGTCACCACTTCCTAGTGCTTTAGCTGGGAAGAAGAAGTGGCGCAACAAACTCCCCAGCAGCACAGCTGTCTGTTCAGTTAGAAAAATTGATTCTATACAATAGTTTCGCAAAACATACATTTAATGAACAGCCATATTATGTCAGCTAGCACACGCCAATATACCAACCAAAACATCTAGAACTAATACTCAAGCAGAAATAAAAAAAACTAAAGGTAAACCGAACTTAATATCTAGATAAAAGCCTCCAGGCATAAAGGGCGTGCCCGCCCACATATCGCAGTAAATGGAAGTCATAAATGATAAACTAGGACCATCGAAGTAAAATAAATAAAAAGTTAATTACAATATGATCAATTATTGTCGAGGTCGCTAGCTAACTACATATTGCAATACAACTCATGAAAAAACATTATAATGAGTAGATCATGTCAACAATAAATAAATAATAAAAATAAATTGACATACACAGTCAAATAAAATAAACAATTATATGTACTCATATACCTGTCAGTAGGTAAACTAATTCTGGAGAAAGAACATAAACATTGTCTTGAGTTAATCACGGCGACCAACTATTCTTATCATTTAAGTAGTCGTTGATAAATAGTATGCCTTTGAACAAAGGTTGGATTTTACTTTAGCTTTAAACGCATTAAAGTTAAATCTAACAAAGAAGAGGGTAGCTTGTTATACAAGGTTATACCAAGCCCAGCAAATGAGTTATGCACCTTATGAAGCCGGTGTAATTTGACTATAAGCTGTTTACAACCATAACCAAGATGTAAATCTAAATATTTGCACGTCTGAAACGCATCATTAGAACTTATGTTAGCTACCTATATTCTTGCAAATAAATATATATTTCATTCATTCATTCATTAACTTTTCTATTCAAATCCAGTTGTTATTTTCGTTGTAAATAAATTATATAGATAAATTATTAATTTATTATATCATACAGGTTAGAACCTAAAAAATGGCAGACAAGCAATGTACACTGTATTAATCACAATCAAATGGTATAGGCTCGTGGTACATAAATCAGTAACGAGCTGATACGAGTAGTTCTTGCGTGAAACAAATCAGCCACAGATTCATGTAAAGCTTGATAGTGGTTAACAGGTTAACATGTATGCAAATATTGTAGGTAATTTATCAGTGAGCGATTAAACTCTCTGCAGGAATTTTCACTCATTTTCATCATCCGATTTTTGTCATAGGTAGGTACCTAGTTAGTTACCTAGTAAGTATCACAGTTTTAGATAATTATAGATAAATATACCATTAATTAATAAATATTTAGATAAATGTACCTACGGGGCGCTGAAAAAATAAGTTTTCAACATCTTATATATCTGAATTAGCAGATTAATTGCGTATGCTAGTACAAGTATTCAGCCCCAACCAGGATCAAAGGTTACATTTCATGTAATTTATAGCAGTTTGCTGTAATTTAGCAGCATATAAATTCATCCATGATCATGTGGGCTAGATAAGTGTTATTATAAGACTGCGTGCAGCAAGCTGATTAACACTGTAAAAGTTCAACTATGTTCAGCAAGACACAATATATAATTGTTTATTGAAGTCACATAACAATTGATTGCAAATGATTGCATTAATTGTTTATGTCTATAATTTTTATGGTGTACATAATAAAGAGTACCTATTCTATTCTATTCTATTGCATTAAAGGAGTTCAGATGTTCTTTTTTCGAATGCAAGCATTTTATGGATACGTTTGTGGCCTACAATTCAGAATAAAGTTACTTTCAGGTCCACAAAAATGCTATTGATTGCTAAATATGCTGATTAACACAGACCTGAACACCTCTTATAACGCAACATTACAATGTTATTTCCGTGGTTGTTAATATCGCCATTATACAGGTGTAAGCGTAATTTTTAGCTTTTGCAGTTCGAGTGAACTCTATAAGTCTTCATAAATGCTAAAGTTACCGACGTGGACTCTATTTGATATCCAATAATGCAGTTTTGTGCTACTTGGGCCATAGCTGACAGATTAAACTTACATGACTTAGTTCCGGCAATGACAATATTGTTGCAGGTAAATTGTTCTGAACCCGACGAAGGCACACTTCCTTTCCAATCGTATTGTTACCAGTGTTCAGTACTGCGAAATATCTGTCAAACAAAACAACAAACTCTGATTAGATTCGGAAAAAACAAATATGGGGTAAAACTACAGTGTTTACAAAACTATCTAAAGAACGATTATCATAACTTACTTAATATCCGTACACAATTTCCTTGACACCAAATCTAAAGTATTCAGTAGAGTTTCGCCGATATCCTGCTGCTTATCGCCCACAGTCACATACACGCCTTCGATGGGACCAAGGTGTCTTGCATTATTTAACAGTGTATTAACGTCTTTTTCTTCTGATAAGTCATCAGAAAATACTACAACTTCAACACCCAATTGCTGCCATGATCTAAACAAAAGGATACAAAATAATAATAATAACTGACCCTGTTCTCGAGAATGGTCAGGTCACATTGTACTGGGTAGCTAATAAGCGCGATGTTATTGTGATGATAGATCGACAACAGCGCCGTTCCAAAATTGTTGATATCACAATCCATCTTGGCGAGAACCTCGTGAATGCCGAAAACGATGAATAAATCTGAATTGTTTACCGTATTTTTATTTGAAGGTAGCTCATGGATTGCCTTTTGAAATGTACACAAAACTTCCTAGCACCTCGTTCCACAAGTCTGTCAACTAAATGTAGTCCAAAGGTGTCATCATTGCAGAGTATTAGATGGGTACGATTAGCTTCGCAAGTCAACCTGTAAAATAATTCTACAAATTAATACCCCATCATTCAATTTAAAAAATATTCTTGAAGCAAACACGAATGCATTATACATAGGATATGCATACATACTGCATTATACTCAATATTCTTTATAAGCCCGAAAGTAAAGTTATTATTATTTCGTTTAATAAGTCTTTTTAAACATATTAAATACATTTTTAAATATTTCTTAAAAAGTAATAAAAAATCATTTAAAAATATAAAAAATAGTGTTTCGCCGGTGTCGGGAGCAGGGTCCAAGCTACCGGTGGTTAGGATTGCAGAGACAGGAACCTCCTCACAATGCGAGCCTTATCGAGGAGAACTGCCTTCTGAATCAGGCCCTTGATCCAACCGCCTAACGAGAGTCTCAAATGATGTTGGTCAAAGCTTTCGGACATCAGACCATTGGCCGTTACGACAAACGGCACAATGATAGCCGAGCTCACATTCCACATGTCAACAACCTCGTGTGCTAAGTAACAAATTAAGTATCTAGTACTTAATTTGTTTCTCCTTCTCAGCTTTCACGAGGTTCTCGTCATGTGGAATGGTAACATCGATTATTATTATTATTATTACTAGAAATACCTGTGCTGAACCTCCAGTGTGGAGTCTTGTATCCTCAGCAGCACCCGGCCGCGGTGCCTGCTGGCCGCGAGCAGTCGGAAGGCGCGCGCGGCGTCGTGCGGTGCGTACGACACGCGCGACAGAGGACGTACGTAGCCGCGATGAATACCCTCGCTCAACAACGTCTGCAAGGCCTGCGACATACAAAATTAGACACTTTTGGAACAGTAATATTTTAATCATTTTATGTGAACTCTATGAAAAATTAAAACATCATCGTATTTAAGTTGGTCCTTTATTTTTTAAAGTTTCGTATTAGCACCCCCAGGGAGGATGCCAATTATTTTGAAATCAATCAGAATCAGCCAGACATTAAATGCATGGTACTCGTAATGTTGGGGAATTCGTTTTAGAAACGTAATTTATTCGTTTTTTGGCTCCTTAACCTGATTGTACCCTATTCCAAAAGAAAAAAAATAGGTCAGTAAGTACCTAATTCAGGTACATCTATGAGACTTACTTTAGCATCCGCAATATTTTCAGGATCAAATATCGAAGTAATATCAATTGTGGTGTAGGTTCGCCCCATATAGAGATTGTACATCCCATATGTGAAATCATCTTGATTGTGGAGCTGAGAAACATCAATAAACGAGCCGTAGGTTTTGGTACAATTAATTGCAGTCTGAAAAAGACAAAAGCGGTTTTAAAAGAGATTTCAAATGAATAACAAAAAAAAAACATTAAAATCGGTAACCATACTTTCTTCAGGTCTTCTCTAAGGCAGCTAACAATTACGCTACAACCCTCTCCGTTTGTTCCGCATCGAACCATATCTGCAAAACTGTGATCCCGAGAATTTCCGATGTGTTCAGCTGAAAAGAAAACAGTGACGATTCAGTTCTCTCTATATTTACAAAAATGTATGTTCATCTCTAACTCGCCTTAATGAAACTGAAATCATCAAAATACCTTTCAATTCTGGGAATAATTTACGTAAGAAATGTTTCTTCCGCATGTCACTAACAGTTGTGAATACTTCGAAGCCGTGAGCAAGGGCTATTGATATAACAGCTTGGCCAAAAGCCCCAGCCCCTCCATGGACCAACAAAGAGGTGTCAGGTGTTAACCCCTTGGGATTTTTGATTGCCTTAAAATAAACAGAATTTAATGTGAGTTTTACATTAGCCGCGAAATTCCTGTAAGTAGCAGAGAATTCTATACTTGCTGTGCGCATTATAAATGTGGAGGAGAAGCGCTGAGTAAAACTTGTCGGGATAACAACCAAGTAAGGATGGTACCTTGCACTACATCTGGAATTCTCTCAGTAAAAGTGAGATTATGGAATCAGTTTAACAGTTATCGGTCAAATGACCGATAACCGAAACCGAAGACATAAAGAGTGGTGGTAAATGGCTATCAATCTCCAGAGTGTATCGCAACCTCCGGTGTGCCCCAAGGATCTCTTATCGGGCCCATTCTCATTATAGCAAATGTTCCTTATTTGCCGATGACCTCAAAATCTATCGTCAAATAAAAACTCAAGAAGACAGTCCTCTACTCCAAACTGATCTGAACTCAATACAGAGCTGGTGTGTGGTGACTGGGATGGTTCTGAATGCCACGAAATGTTATCACATAACATTTACATGGAAAAAGCATCCCATATCATCAACTTACTCCCTCAACGGAACGTCACTGCAACAAGTCAAAAACATACGGAATCTAGGTGTATTGCTTAGCAGCGATCTCTCATTTACCACACACATCAATAATATTATAAAATCCCGTCTGGAGTCCCACTTATAACATTCATATACGTATAACGTACGTAACGTATTGAGTGCGTTAAAAAAAAAATGCCGAGGTGCTTGAGGTTTAAAGAACAAAAATGTCCATTTAGAGCCAATTACGCAGAACGGCTAAGCTACTTATTTTTATTTTTTTATTTTTATTTATGTCTGTACTTCTATGACAATCATGGTGTGAAAGCCCATTGGCGTTCCAAAGGTTAAATAAGAATGTTGTGTATGCCTTGTGATGTATTTACATAGTACTGAAGACTCGTGATTACTTATTGTAACTATCCTTGTAAATATGTCGTTGCTTAATAAATATACATAAAAAATGATTGTTGCATATATCTTGAGTATCCCACACATTGGCTATGCGGAGAGATAATATACATGTGGACGAGAAGCGCAGAGTTAATAATATCCCGACAAGAGGTACTGTTGGAATATCAACCAAGTGCGATATGTACCCTGCAGTACGTCTGGACTCTGGACGTCAGGTAGTAAAGGGACATGGTGGGATCAGTTAATAGTTAACTGTGAAATAATTTTTGAAGTATCCTGAGTGTAAACTCACGAGACAGTAGAGTGCGTGTGCGTAGGCGAGCGGCACGGTGGCGGCGTCCTCCAGGCTCCAGTGCGCCGGCACCGGCCACAGCAGCTCCGGCTGCGCGCGCACCACGCTGCCGGCCGCGCCGCCGCGCACCAGCCCCATCACGCGCTCACCGCTGCATGGCGAAATAAATTGGTTCAGATTTGTATCCATGTTTCCACGATAATAATTAAAATATATATAAGTACCTAGTCACGTACCTATAGGTTAAAATCATTCAAAATAATCAAAAAATAAAGTACTCTTGTTTAATGATTAAAATAAGAAAACAGTCTTTTAAACGTAACGTTTTATTTATTTTTAACCGACTTCCAAAAAGGAGGAGGTTCTACGTAGCGTATGTATGTTTTTTTGTTTGAAAGGGTGTGCTCTCGAGGTGGTCCCATGTAAATTTCACTAATTTGGCTTGGGAACTTTTTGAGTTACCTTCATTCATAGGTACGTATTTTTTCCACTTAGTCTATGTGGATGACGTATTAACATATTCCTGTCACTTTTATTTACATATTCGAATTTATGGGGCCTAAAAAGTGAAAAATCAAAACTTTTTACAAAAAAAACAACCGACTTCCGAAAAAAAAACACTACAGTGGCAAAAAACGAAAACTTGCCACTGTAGTGTTTTTGTACCAAATACACCGACTTCCGAAATAAAAATTATTTTTCACTTTGTAGTGTTTTTTTTGGAAGTCGGTTGTTTTTTTTTGTAAAAAGCTTTTATGTAATGTTTTCCTTTTTTTATTTTTATTTTAATGTTTTCGTCATTGTCAAACTTGTTGTACCTACCTAGCTATTAAGTGAATGATGAGCTCGCCTATAATTGGAAGAGCGCAATTGTATTCGTCCCTGTTTGTGTTAACATGCATGTAATTGTGTAACATCTGTTGGCGACCCAATAAATAAATGAAAAGCTTTGATCAGCGGTCTTTCTTGATGTACACCTACTGACCAAAATGCGGAAAATCTACTGAATATGTTCATACTCATCCGGTCGTCTTTATGCAACCGCTGCTTTCAGGTGAAACAGGGTGAAGCATAATCAAGAAGGTTAAATGTGGAAGTTAGAGTAACACAGGGATCAGTTCTTAACCCGGTGTTGTATAACATATTTACATATCAGCATCGGAACTTACTTATGAAACAAACTCCCTGAATGGACTAACGACCGATTGAAAATAAACATCAGGAACGATAAAATAATTATGTAAATATATAACTCAAACGAGTCCTTACTTTGGAAAATTTTAAGGTTGTTAGCTACTGACCTGTTCGTGGTTCCACTGAATTCCATTCCAACGCTATTTTTAATGTTATGTTTATATAATAAGGAGCCACTGGCCTTTTTGATGTCATCATAACTTATACCAGCATATTGAACCTGGAGAAATTGAAAAAAGAACTATTGTGTTTTGATAATAATTTGAAAGGTAATAATTATTGTGGTCATAAATTTGGATTAAAACATTTTCAAATAAAATTCTACGAATACCTTCACTGGGACTCCAGATCCGGATGCCTCGGGGGCTTCAACCCACGTGAGCGAATCCAAGTCACCAAACTGGCTACATTGTAAGGACACGTTGTTGTTCACTGATGCAGAGTCTTCCAATGGTACGTAGTACACTCCTCCCCACTTACCCTGATGAATAAATACGAGTTGTTACATTCCATGAAGTCATTTTAATTATAATGTATTTCGATAAAACAGAATTAGCAAAGATCCACTTACATTGTCCAGTACGTTGAAAGCCAGGTTAATATCTGTCATCTCGTCGACATAAAAACTATCGTTGGTTTCTTTAGCGACCATGATTACATGGATCATGTTACGATTAGCTTCTCTACGCCAGCCGCTTACAAGTTTTTTAAGGTCTGGCAGTGCAGGGTATGGTGCAATAATCAGGAGCCGATGCCCCAAAGACATGTTATTACGCGTTGTTATGAGGCATAGGAAATCAGAGTTGCTTCGAACTGTGACAGTTGTTGTAGGTACGACCGCAGACGCACCCCACCGGACGAGCTGCAGTTGTGACTGCTGTTTGTTGCCGTTGCTAACAATGGAGTGAACAGATATCACGCGGTAAAGTGATGAGGGGCGCGAGCGACCACCACAGGTTAGGTCCTCCTCGCTCGCCACAAACTGGTCTCTCTGTAGGAACCGAAGCAGCAGCTGGCACATCTGTTGGATGGCCAAATTAGTTCAATTATAATGTAACACAAAGAATACATATTATTAAAAATAAAATACTTGAAACGTTATTAACTTACGTCATCGTCAGTGGACAGGTTTTGAACCAGCACCAGATCAGCACCTTTTAGAAAGTTGTTTTGTTTCTTCAACGCCGATTCGCGGTTAACTTCTTCGTATTTAACATTAACTCCATAAATGTTTCTAATAGCGTTATTTATTTCCGAGAAAATGCAATCTTTTCTCGGCTGATTAACAAACCCAATGACATTTATGTTTGTTTTGTTCACATTTTCCGCTACTGTTTGTAGGAAAACTTGAATCGATGACGACACCTGCGTGAAATTAAAAATTATACTGTATTTTCATATCTGTCTTTTTTTTGCATTTAACTTGGTATCTGAAAGATGTACTTACATCTATGTCCGATTGGAAATAAGGAACGAATTTTAAAGTTTTTAACGCCATGTTTCTGTTGCTCACTGGAGGTATATTTTCCAATTTAACATTGCTTATTGTAACACCTCCACACCTGAAAACAAAGAACACAGACATTATTTACTTTACTGACAGACTGAGTATCTTCGGCGGTTATAATAGAAAGTAAATAATGTCTACCTGGTAATGTCAGAATTGTATAATACTACTGCTTTCATCAGAACTTTGTAATCCGACATCAAAGATTGTTCTACAACATATTGATGATATTTAACGTTGATCTTCATACTCCCGATGTGCGAGACTAGTGATACTCCATCGTGTGGTTGTAGCAGCATGTTCAGCTGCAGTAAGCCGTCGATGAACGTGACCCAGTTATCACGCCACACCAGCGAAGCTTCGCTTAGGGATTTATTAGCACCCTCAATGCTAAGAAACTCACCACTGAAATAAATTACATCGTTGAAAGGAACACATTATTCAAGCTACTTGTCGACGACGACGACACATTAGCAGTGCAATAAGGATTCCTGTAAGAAATATTTGTTTTAATGTGATTTTAGTTAAAATCACATTAAAACAAATATTTCTTACTTAGAATTAGATTTCAAAGTTTGGACCCTATCTGTGCACTATAGCACAAGTAGCGGCTAGGTAGTGGTGTAAAATCATACAATGTTGTACGTAAATCATTTTCAATATTTTTATTAAAAGTGATATTATGTTGTGATCTCATTAGATTCTTACTAGATTATATTTAAAATTATGTAACAATACTTGTTCTGATCCACTAACGATGTTAAAATTCAATTTAAAAGGAAAAATGGTGTTAGTTGAAATGTCATAATTATGTAACTCAAAAAGTCACTTTTTTGTTTGTAGAGATATTTCTGTAAAATTAGTTTTAAATGAAAGGTCTATACTTAAAACTAATTATAACGTTTGGTTAATTAAAATCGGCTTTGTAAATAAAGAGATACAGCCATTTTTGTGTGTATTTTAGCTATTTACTTGTTTTTAAAACGTGTTATTACTTAAGAAATTGTTTATACGTGTTTTTTTATCAAAACTAGCAGTGTAAGATTAAATATTTGAGGTTCTTATAAGATTCTAAAGTCGGGTCCGCTGCGCCACGTTTTAATGTTTTATAAAACATCAAACTCGAACCAAACAGGCAGTCCGCTGCGAAATATAATTATAGGAAATAAACAAATATACGCCTTCACGAATTCGGCTTGCGTCAAAAAGTATAAAAAGCGTGTCATTTTCCGAGCGCAGTTAGTCTCAGTTAGCCCAGCCACCGAAGAAGCAACATCGAAAAATAACGCAAGCCGAAGTCTCAAGATTAACTTCCCGTCCACAAGTATTATTTTATTTTGAAGCCTCAAGCATCCAAGTCCAAGTGACGTTGTGACGTTAGTACCCAGGTACGTATACAGGGATACGTGGGTTGTGCCCCGCCAACAGAGTCACCTAGGGTCAGGTAGAAGGGAGCCCACATCAATATTATGTGGGAGATCGTCCCAAGGCGACTGGAGGTAGTCCAGTTACCTTAGCCATCCGCAACACTACTGTACCTATTTTATAATTTCTTTCTTTATTTCAAACTTACCTGTACGAGTAATCTCTATCTCTGAATAAATGATAAATATCTTCAGCCGTGAGGTCTATGCTGACTTTAGTTTCAGATATTTCTTTTGATTTTCTTTGTTTCATTTCTTCAACAGCACCAAATACGGTTATAAAACCTGTCGCGACTTTAGAGCCTTCATTAAGAATCTGTATTAAAAGGTATTACTTAAGAAATACAAAAGAAGAATAGTGAGAGATCGTGAATTGTACTTGGTATAGGGCGCCCTTAGGGTAGGTGAGGTGAGGACTTTTTTTTGGAATAAAAGCCTATAAATATCAGTGGACTGCAAAAGGTTGATGATGGTCAAAATCTTATTACTTACTTCAAAACACCCATTTCCTCTATGGAAAGCGACGTTAATGCGAATCTGACGTTGATCGTGTATTATCGGTTGCGCATACAGATGCAGGTCACTGAACTCCACAGACATTTGTTTCTTCGGGATTCCCGACGTCATAGCATAGGCGTCCCACACCAGCGCTAGTGCGGCGGCAAACGGGTATACGTTGTGTCCTAAATATGAAGATCGTTGATATTATTTAACAAGTAAGTGCTTACTATCTGAGTATGATTTGTTGAGATACCATTTAATAAATAAGCAAACAGGACGAGAACTCATCGTCAAGTCGACGTTTTATCTAGTATTATTATTAGTTTAATTATATCTGCTTCGCATAATAAAATATAGCATTGTTACTCTAATTTTGGTGGTTGAAAGCGGAGTTTAACTTTGGGCTTTGCTTAAAATATAGGAATATAGCAGCAATACGAATAGTGTGTTTATGTTACCTCTCATAGAGTGGCCTTGCAAGTAAGCGTGTTCTGTATCTTGCACAGAGGTGATATAGTCAAGGGAGGCGGATGTTGTCCTATCGGCTATGAGATACACTGGAAATGGCCTTAAACAGAAAAAAAACAAAAATCAGAATGTGCAAATACGAGCCTGACGTAGTTACTATACAATTTTGTGCGAAAATGTGCGAAGATAACATAAAGAAAGTGCAGGTACTTACCATTTTTCACCATGAGCCCATTGGACTAGATGCGACAGGAATGGCGTTCCCGTAGAAACTGGTAACTCAACTTTCGGATACAAAACATGAACTTTGGGATTGTAACCCTCCATAAACAACCTGAAAATAATGGATGTTTTGAAATAACACAAACATTTATATCACGCACGTAATCTTCCAAGGGGCTGAGGTGTATAGTAGGTACGTATTAGCGAACGTTTCTGAGAACCAAATTAAAAATCGGGAGTCACACGTTCTGTGCGTAAATCGAACAGATTACGAGCGACTCCGGATTTTAATTTGTTTGTCTCTGATTTCTTCTTTGTAATTTTTTAATTGGCGTTTTTGTCGTAGTTGGGTTTTAGTTTGTATAACTTTTAATTTTTAATAAATTATTTTGGGGTTATACGGGAGCGGAGGGCGTTGTCGGCTTAAAGCGAACATTCTGGCTTGCAGGTTTGGACGATGCGCAATTCCTGTCAAAATCACGCTCTTTCGAGCCTACTGTATTGCTTTTTACACGTGCAGCCTTAGGGCTAGATATACGCAAAGATCGTACAACGCTCTCCGCATTCAAAATAAAAATGCGTGTAAAATATTAGTGGGGCTGCCCCGTTTCTGTAGTGTTGCAGATGCGCGTGTAGATTGCTTTTACGCTACTGTGCGTAAAAGGTGCGCTTCCCTGGTGTGGGGCTGCCCCAACAGTGTCTTAAGCATGGTTGCAAGTCGCCTGGAGTGTATGCTCGTGGGTCACTATTGTGCCGTCTCTCATGGGATCTCGCAACGGTGCCTAACCGTTATTTCTTGTATTGTTTTCTTGTTTTTTATTAAGTGTCTGTGCTTACTAACATAATCGTAAGTTTTACCAACAGTTTTATTGAGTCTTACTCGAATAAAGAAATTCTATTCTATTCTAGAATAGAATAGAATAGAATTTCTTTAGCACATTTCAAATATAATATATATATTTGAAATGTGCTAATTAGTTAAATTTAATGTGATGTCACATACATATTATATCCTATAACTAGCGGACAATCAAGACGCTTCCAACAGTACCTCATTTGTCTAATTATATTTAGTAGTTTAGAAGTTATGAGGGAACAGATGAACATAGGTACCTACATACATACTTGTCCAAATCATAACCCTCCTTTTTGCTTTGCCGTAGTCGGGTAAAAACGATCTTCCACGCGAGCTAAACTGCGAGCAAAAATGATTTTAAAATTCTATTTTGACTGTGCTTATCATTTTACTTACTTGCCGATACCCTCGAGCAGCAAGAATGTATTATCAGCATGCTTCCTCCTGGTCAGTGCGATGTTCTTACAGTTGCTAGGTAACGATCGTTTGAGGATTGCCTGCAGCAGTCCGTGTGGCGCCACCTCCACCAGCACAGCGTTGTTAGGTATCAGCTTTAACGTCTCCTCGAACAACACTGGGCTCTGTGAAAATGTATGTAATGTGATAAGACTCTCAGTAACGTATCCAGTTAAATCTATGAATCTGTGAGTTACCTACACTTGTCCACATATTTGGCCTATAATTAAATTGAGGTTATGTGGCATCTCTGACACTCTTAGATTTTAACAAATATCAGGGTAAGGGCCTACCTATCTGCGGGCTCAGAGTCTCATCAAGAAGTGGAACGATATTACTGGGGTGACGGCATCTACATCGCCACATGTAACTTACACATCACGCTGTAGTCCCGCAAAATGCTGCATAGCGCAAGCAGGGGTTACCGCGTGATTAGCATGTATACAACGTCCCAACATCAATCGTCGGTCAGTAGCCTATCAGACACAACACCCGTCTGCTCGGAGGATCCTCCGTTTTCTGTTCTATGGAGGATGAGTAAACTTTACACTCTGTTCCTCATACCTCTATACTTGCTGGCATACATTTTGCATTAACTTATTCAATAAGCATACGTCACAAACCGGTTTCGGAACATGCACTGACGTTAAAAGCCCGGACGATTTCCTTAATATCCGGATTTCCCAGGATTCTCGGAAATTTATCAGAGTTAGTTAGTAGCTACTTGCACAGAAACATCATTACTTACCAGCAGGTTGTTGGTGTGATACTCAGCTGAACAGAGCTTTGAAGTCGGATTTTCCCACTTCTCTTCTGGTACAGAAGTTGAAAGCCAACGCTGGGTTCTTGGTTTCGGATCCTTGATCACCTCCGATAGATACTTGAGTAGCTGAGGTCCTGCATTTTAATTAAAAAAATGTAATCAATGCACTTCTCTTTTTTAGTTCATACTATTGGCATAAAATGGCAACAGAAGTTGGAGACTGTTGGCCTTAAAATCAGCAGAACCAAAACAGAATATAATGTTCTGCGATTACGGCGGTCTCTCCAGTTCTGGACCCATAGCGCTGGATGGCGCGCTTCTCTCAATCTGCTCCGACTTTCGGTATCTCGGTTCGCTCGTGCAAAGCGATGGCGAAATAGATCGGACGGTTAAGCACAGAATTAACACTGGATGGATGAAATGGCGGCAGGAACAATCTGCGACTCCCGCATTTCCCTTAAAATTAAGGGGAAGGTATATAAGACAGTGGTTAGACCAGCTGTCCTGTATGGATCAGAATGTTGGGCCACAAAAGGGGTGAATGAAAGGCAATTGCATGCAGCTGAGATGAGAATGCTAAGAGGGATGTGTGGTGTTACACAAATGGATAGAATAAGAAATGAGTACATAAGAGGAAGTCTGAAAGTGGCACCGGTGACTGAACAGTTGTGCGGGAATCGGTTGGCATGGTATGGGCATGTGATGGGGAGGAATGAGGAAAATGTTGTGAGGAAAGTTTTTAGTATGAATGTCGATGGCTATAAGACTAGGGGAAGACCAAAACAACGATGGATGGACTGTGTGAAAGATGATATGGCTAGAAAGGGGGTGACTACCGAGATGACGACTAACAAAGAAGTATGGAAGAAAACGACATGTTGCACCGACCCCAAATAAATTAGGATAAGGGCAGGAGAATGATGATGACTATTATAATCTTGCATACCATACGGTAGAATGTATTGGATTCAATTATGTAATGGCAATAACATCTTTATTAATTGTCGTTTGGTTGTTGGTTGCGACGATGCGTCACCAAACATTTTTACAATGTATAGAATCTATATGTTAACTTAGCTTCACATAATTATATAGGATAGGTATTTTTAACCACAATGCAAATTTCTTAGAATCGCTATTTTAATTTAACATTAGATAGTATGGTATGGTAGTAATGTAGTACTAGTTAGTAAACATTGTAATCAAAATGATAATTTTGATGAAAATCGTAAATACGACCATTAATCGCCTCGATTAGGTACGTTAATAGCCATAATTTAAAATATTTTATTATATTCAGGTCACCTGAGCGAGACCTAACCCTGGAAATAACTTCTAGAAATCTAGCCCGTCAGGAAACCTACTTAATTGAGTTCGTATGTTGTAAAACTTTATTAGGTACATAACTTTGTAAAATAAAGGTTAAACGAAATCGGTTGGCAATTGGCATGGGCATGTGATGCGGAGGAATGGGAAAAATGTTGTGAGGAAAGTTTTGAGTATGAATGTCTATATGAGATGGCTATAAGAGTAGGGAAAGACCAAAGAAACGATGGATGGACTGTGTGAAAGATGATATGGTTAGAAAGGGGGTGACTACTGAGATGACGACTAATAGAGAAGTATGTAACTAAAATACAGGTACGGTTCTCTGTAGGGTAAAGTTTCAGAATTTATACACATCGCCATAGAACTTTGAAACGTCTAATACGTCAAGCAATAGTCCTGAAGAGTCCCGAAAATCGCTTCCTGAACACTTATGAAGGCTTATGAACACTTATCAGTGAAATGGTGTTGTTATTCCCACGTCAAAAACCCGTTATCCTTCAAGAATCTAGAACATAAGCCACTAGATGAGTATTGAAGATATCTGGAATCTATAGGTGCAGGACGTCAGGGCTGCCTGGAACAGGACAGGCCTATTCTCATACTGTGATAAACCTGGATAGGTATACAACCTCCTCGACCTTCGCGTCCAGCGATCACGCCCGTTCGACACATGATTGTTATCATCAAACAGACTGGGTATCAGATGGATGGCAAAATACCAAATCCACCTTCAAATAAACCATTAACTTAAATAGTAGCACAATGTTATGTGTCGCTATTATTCAGCTAGATAATACGTAGGTTAGCAACTCACCGGCATCAGCAATATAACGCGAGTGGTAGGCGATGTTAGAGCATGGTACTTCCTTAGCGAAAACACCCTTAGCAGTCAACTCTGCGACGAACTCCTTCATGGCTTCAGCGGGTCCCGAAATTGTACTAGATTCAGGCCCGTTGTGACAAGCAACTTGGATTTCAGGTGGGCACAATGGTAAAATCTGAAAATTAATAGTACCTACTATTAATACACATAAATCTACTGCTTGAAGTGTTCAATAGATGAGTCGCCTATGTCCATGAGTACTAGTTGCCTGTAGCTGTTCCAATTTTTCAGCTTAAAATACATTCTGCAAGTCCCTCTGTAATGTCCATAAAAATATCGAAACTACCAGAATTAATCAAAACCGTAGACAAAATTAATACATTTATAAAACTAAAACAATTTTGAATAAGAAAATGCTTTACGAGAGTTGAGGCCACACCTCTACATATAGTTAAACGAATATTTAACGACAAATAGTTAAATAAACGACAATTAATAATAAATATTAGATTTAGTTCAGAAGACCGATAAGCGAAGTATTGAGCTGTGATGTAGCTAGCCGATCAGATGACTCTGATTAAATTAAACTCAAACACAAACTCAAACTCAAAGCATTTACAGGCAGTTCTGAATTGTCAAGGAGTCAGTCAGTCAGAAAATATGAAGCTAGTTGCCCATTCCAAAGCGTAGTAGGTACCTATGGAGAAGAGAAGCGAATTACCTGTTCATATCCCAGACCTACGGCAGCCATGGATCCGCGGATGAATTTAGTCTCCAGGGACACGCGCCCGCGACTGAAAGCTGACAGTATCATCTCCTCTGCCGTTAAACAACCGTCAGCGTACGCGCATCCCAACTCTCCTACACTGTGACCTGTTTGATATTGTTGTTAATAGTATTTCCTTTAATTTTCTATCACATAGCCGTCTTTCCACTTGTCTCTCTACTGCCAAATGAGGCCAGTTCTTGGGAAAGAAGTCCTGTATATCCCACCATCTCCGAAATAAACTTCTGTTTTCACATAATCTTTGAATTTATTTCTTACCTATGATTCCATCAGGTACAAGTCCAAGTTCTTTAAGAATGTCAGTCAGACCGATTTGTACAGCGGCTATTCCGATGAACGAATGTAAAATGTTGTCAAAGGTAGTTTCATCCGGTGACGTTATTATATCAACAATGTTGAGTCCCTTTGGTTCTAAAACTTTGTGGCAGCTGCAATTAATATATAAATGGTTAGAATGTTTCAAATTTCATATCCAGTGTGATTCTTTTACTTAAGATATGTGAGTACCGTTGTATAGCAGCAGCGAAGACCGGTATGCGCATGAGTTGCGCGCCCATACCAGCCCACTGCGAGCCCATCCCGCTGTACACGAACCACAGCGGCCGCCGAGCGTCGTCGAAGTACTCCGACTTCTCAGATAGGCACACGGTCTTCTGTTCCTCGTCCATCTCTAGAAAACATATTTAGGTATGAAGATTTAAGTGCATTTTTGACTAGTTTGTATTACTTTGGTGTTATTATAAGTGTGTCCCACTACTTTCTCTGCTACATTTACTGCTGTATCGAACCTATGTATCTTTAGGAATATAGTCAAGTTCTTTCTGCCATCTCTTTCTGGCTCTGACGTTCTGTTGCTTTCTGCACTTTGAAGATAGGTTCTCCCATAGTGCTTCAGACATTTTCCATTTAAGCTGGCCAGCACTTTAGTTACTACATAAAATAGATGCAAATTAAATTTTTATTAAGTATGCGTTTACGTAGAATGGCGAATCCTCTGCCCAAATGTCCTGGAATATTTGCCTGGTGTATGTTGTGCAACAGCCTCAACTGTTCAGGATCTATGGGGTTGGCTTTCAAATCGCTGAGACAATGAGTCACCGCTGCTTCATGTCTTGCCGAAATAGTCACTAGGTGAGCAATGCTCGACTTGTACCTGTTGGGGTCCTGAAAGGCAAATTAATTTAGGTAATGATGACTTCTTTTTCTTTCCAGTAATTTATTTAAAGAAACGGTAAAGTGGGTAAGACTACACGAATTTGAAGAAAACAAAGTAAACTTTGGGTGTAAAAGTGTGAAATTATGAAGTGTGAGATGACATCTAATGGAAATGTAGCTATAAAAGAGAGAAGAAATGTTGCGTGGGCATCAAATAAATTGGGATAAGGCCAGGTGGATGCTGAAGGTAGGTAATGTTTTAACCTTTGGTTTATAGTGTCCATGCAGCAGCACGTGTGAATTGACGCCAGTGACGGACATGCCGTTGACGGCGACGTAAGAGCGGCCGAAGCTCTGGTGCTCGGTGACGACGCGCATGCGCCCCTCGCGCAGAGCAACCACGTCCTTTCGCGGATTGTCGCAGTGCATGTTGGCAGCTATCTGACCAGTGTGGTAGCCAAGTAACACCTGCGAGAGAGATGGGAACAGTGCTGTAACTTCTAATGACTCATAACAACGACCGTAATTTTCTTTTTTTATGCACTTATATTTAAATTAGTTTCAACTTGATACCTCCACGCGATCCTGACAAAAAAGGTCTGGACAGACTAATAATAGACGGACAGACAGACAGACAACGAAGCGATCCTATAAGGGTTCGGATTTTTCCTTTTGAGATATGGAACCCTAAAAAGCAGTGTTTATTAAAACTTAATCTAATTTAGTACATTTTAAAGTGTTTCAGCATACTTAAATCCTGAACGCAAAGGTGTCACTCTTTTTTGATCTAGTTGCCCAAGAATAATAAAGTCTTCTGAGGCGCGGCTTACCTTTGTAATAGCAGTGACACCAGACGCAGCTTCATTGTAACCAATGTTGGACATAACACTGCCCACCAGGAGAGGGTCTCGTTTGTTATTACAGAACACCTCTTCTATAGCTTCCAACTCCACCTTGTCAGCCTCTGGTACAGCTGTCGAATTAATTATTTCGGTTATTCTTTAGGTCTGTTTTTCTATTGGTCTAAAATCATTAACATGTGTTTTTTGCACGTGACGAAGGGGCTGAATTAAATCCAACTGCTACCATTATTCTTAGATATTCATCATTTGTTGATGTGAAAAATTATAATTATTATTCTAATGGTCTACTTTAACACAACTTTCCTTTTCTAACTTTGACTCAATGGCGTGTGATCCAGGAATATCAATTTTTTTGTTACTTGTATTTAATTAATGTGTAAGTATTTACCACACCAAGGCAAAAAAGTATGTACCTACCTAAGGGTCGAAGCCGGTAGCGTTCTATGGTTTCTACTTATGCCTGCCTGTATGTTTATGCACTTACCACAGCCACAAGCTTCTACATATTCGATGGCCTGTGCCGGGATTCTTGCTTCCTCGTAGAAGTTCTTAATGAAGCTGACTGTTTTACTGAAGTCTCTGAGGAATCCGAATCGAGGACCCGTTTCTCCAGATAATAAGGACGTAAACTCTGATTTAACGTGCAATACATCGGCGTAGATCCTGCAAATTGTTATAAAAATATTGTTGTTTATAGGTAGTACAACTAAAAATAAACCAATCGAAATCAAACAATATCTACCTTAAAGCGTTTTTCGCTTTTTGCAGGAACAAAACGCTGATAGCTTCAGATTTAGCACATCCATCAGCATGTTCATCGAATGATTTAGTTTTACCATCCTGACACAGGTTCAAGAGCCTGTAACCAGATGTAATTATTATTGAAACAACTTTTCTACATTAATAAGTATACTCATTTGAGAATAAGTAGTGGAAGTACTTAATCTCTGAAACAATCTTGGACAGACGCGGGCTGACGAGTAGGTACTTAATAACGTAGGTAAAAGAGATATGTGTATTTCTATGCAGTAAAAGCTCAAGGGCCATAGGCGGTGGCCAGGTGGATAAATTAGGCAAGACTGAAGATGACTAGACGCTTCCTCTATGAAGGATAGATAAACAATGTTATATCGGCACAGCGGAAAATCCAAGACCCAAGGAAAGAAAGAAGTAAAAAAAACTTACTTCCATTAAAAAACACTACAAAGTGGAAAATAACTTTAATATCGGAAGTCGATGCCTTTAGTTTTGTATTTTAGTTTTTTGCGACCGACTTTCGAAATTAAAGTTGAGATAAGTCAGAGGCAGTCAATAATAGCTCAGAACTGTCTAAATTAATGAAAGGTGTCATCATTATTTATTATAATCTTGGTCAGGCCCTATGAGGACCATGTAGATTAGTGTCTGAAATGGTCTATTGAGAAAAGAACCACACAGAGAGTGGACCTGTCCAGTCAGTGCAAGCAATTGTCAGTAATCGAGGAGCTCGACTCAGAACTTAAGGAGCTCAGTGACTCGACGAACAATACCAAATAAAGGACATTTGAGTAGGCCACATAAAATACTCCAACTGCCAGAACATCATTAACACTAACTGTGAAATAAAAGAAAAGAAAAAAATGATCCACATTGTATTAGAATTTCATGACACAGTATTAAAACATGCACCCTGTAAGGGCACTGCAAATGTTACATATCAAATGATTAAATTACTTATAATATTGATTCTAATTATTACAATTCATTACCTCTCTCCTTTTTT
The DNA here is from genome assembly GCA_914767815.1 of Eupsilia transversa. Classification (NCBI taxonomy): domain Eukaryota; kingdom Metazoa; phylum Arthropoda; class Insecta; order Lepidoptera; family Noctuidae; genus Eupsilia; species Eupsilia transversa. Next base: position 10,198,769 of record OU611892.1, read on the forward strand.
CAATCTATCCAAAGGATGTGTGTAAAACATCGCCTTGTAGCATCAAACCATTGTACAGTACTATTTTACATGTTTATCCTATTTTGTATTAGTGGTGTATAATAAAGTATTTAATAAGTAAATGAATAATAAATACGTTTAAGTCCTACTTAAACGTATTTATTATTATTTTTATTTCCTGTTAGTACCGTCCGTAGTGCACGGTCGACTGTGGGTGCAGACACAGGTAGGCGCCTCCAACGATGGCTGCCTCGCATTCGCCTCGACTTATAGCGAGGTATGCCTGCTCCAGCGCCGCGGTGGAACTACAACACGCCAGGTCGATCGACATCGAAGGACCCTTCGCGTTCAGCCAGTAGGAAATGCGGTTGGCGAACATAGTTTTGCTGCACCTGATTTACAAAACAACAACAGTTTACATTAAATTCATGGATTTATTTGTGTTTGGTGAAGGTTTACTGAAGTAGCTGTAGTTGTAGCTTTAAGTAGCTATAATAGTTGCTTTGTAGCAGCTGTTAACATTGCATAACATCACGCCTTGTTTCCCCAAAGGGTTGGGCAGAGGTGCATCTATAGTATCCACATATAGCTAGTTATGTTTAAGTCTCATGTAATGGGGGCGATCCTATTGCATCAACCGGGCACAAATCCAGACTCCGGGCTACTACTGAGAAATTCCTGTCGGATCCCCATAAACGGCCCGTTCACAACCTTGCCGCTGTGAGCGGCAGCTAAGCGCGGGGCGGCGAGCGGTAAGATCAAAAGTATAAAAATGTTTGAAGCATGCCACGAGACGCCGCACACGCGTTTTCGCTCATAGCAAATTGTGTAACAACTGTGTCTCTGTAGCAACAGCCGGAATCGGCTCAAGTGTCGTTAAATACAATTAATATAAATAAGAATGATTCATGTTCTAATTGCTATTATTTAATTTAAATTTAATTTGAATGTTTAATTTTAATTACGTAACCTTATTACTCTGTTGCTGTGCCCTTACAGGGTCCATAACTGTACCTTAGCTTTAAGGCTATGTATAACAACTTAATTCACATTATGGTATGCAAATAAATGAAATGAAATAAATAGCCACTTTAACAGCTACTGCTAATATCTGGTGGTCGCAAGTGCTACTGTTGAGCGGTCCTAGATTCGATTCCCAGGTTGGGTAAAGTGCGGCCTGGTCACGACTTCGGTCATAGCGGGGCGCGGCGCGGCGACCGGGGCGGGGTCGAAGCGGTGCGTTTTGCACGCCACGTACCCTCAGAAGCGGTTAGTTGCAGCGGCCGCGGTGGACGTATTTAGGTAATCAAAACATATTTTTGCATTTTACATTATCAAAATTATCCGTTCTCTGTTTAGAAAGCAGTACATTTTTTTAAAACAAGATATTCTTAATATGAGCAGCAACCGTAGCGCGTAGTATATGATTGGTAATCAAATCTTTCGTGGTCTTTCGATATCGGTACTAATTCCCAATAAAGAAATATAAATGTCGTAACGGGAGATGTCTTGAGCTGTTTTCTACGAGTTTTCATTGTCAGAAAAGACACTTGTGTAGACGAAAGTAACACGCACCAGTAAGATAGAAAATTTTAGTTTTTCACGAATTGGGATCCTGCCGTTTTGCCAATAGCAACAGCAACCCTTTTTTAATACCAATGCAATATTTGGAATGACTTTTACCGACGAAACAAAAAGGAGGAGGTTACCGCAGTCAACAAGGAACCCTTATAGTTTCGCCATGTCCGGCCGTCTGTCTGTCTTGTCTGTCTGTCCCCGGCTTAGTCCAGAGACTGCTAGTACTAGAAAGCTGTAATTTGGCATGAATATACATATTAATTACGCCGACCAAGTGGTAAAATAAAACCATGAAAAAAAAAATTAAGATAACTGCGGGTACTAATGAAACCGACAAAGTGGTAAAATAAAATCATGAAAAATATATTTTTTTAGGGTACCTCCCCTACATGTAAAGTGAGGATATCTTTTTTTTTTTTCGTCTATCCCATGGTGTGGGGTCGTTTAAAAATATTGTGAGGTTGTTAAAACCATTTTTGGATTGAAGGATCCGTCTGCGAAATATTAAGCTTTAAAGTGCTAATTTTTGTCAGAGTCAAGTGTCCCCCCCCCCTGCCAGCTAAACGGTAAGTTCTGGGTATGTGGAAAAAATCACAGTTTTAGTATATAAGGTGCTATAAAAATATCTGCCACGGCTGCAATGGGAGATAGTATTGTGTTTAAAGATAACAATAGTGAAGAAATTTCGTACCCCGGCACCTTATATATAACGAAATTAAAAGGAAAACTATCACAGCTAAGTAATTTTCGACCTCCAGCTAAGGAATTATCCTAGTTAACGAGTAATTATCGACCAGCTTAAATTTGCAGTTGCAAAAACATGTTCTACCATACATTTTGTATGGGAGAACATATTTTTCAACTACAATGTTACGTTTGTTCTTGGGATAAATTCATCCCAGTTACGGAACCCTTCATTGTGCGTGGTCCGACACGCACTTGGCCGGTTTTATTGGATTGAAGGATCTGTTTGCGAAATATTACGCTTTAAAGTGCTAATTTTTGTTAAAGTGTCCCCTGCCAGCTTAAATGTTAAGTTCTGGATATGTGGAAAAATTCACAGCAGTAGTTTAAATAACGAAATTAAAAGGAAAACTATCACAGCTAAGTAGGCTCTACAAGTTAACGAGTAATTATCGACCGACTTACACATTTACAGTTGCAAAAACATGTTCTTCCATACATTTCGTATAGGAGAACATGTTTTCAACTACAATGTTAAGTTTGTTCTTGGGATAAATTCATCCCAGCTACGGAACCCTTCATTGTGCTTCGAATATCGACTAAAATATAGACCACAACTAAAAAGTGAAAAATAAAAACTTTATACAAAAAAAACAACGGACTTCCAAAAAACACTACAAAGTGATGAAAAATAACTTTAATTTTGGATGTCGGTGTCTTTGGTTTTGAGTTTTCGTTTTTTGCCACCGACGAAATTAAAGTTATTATCACGTTGTAGTGTTTTTTTGTTGAAAGAAAAGTTTTTTAGTACCTACGCACATTTTCATTTGACCAAATTTTGACTCGGCAGAATATTACCAAGGATAATGTCATTAAGGCATTCGGTTTATAATCAAATGATTTATTACAGCAAACAATTTTTAGACAATAAACATTTTGTCAAATGATTTGTTATGACAAAAAATACGACGCCAAAATAAGATTTTTTGGGAATTATAGGTATGTATTTAAAAAAATGCACTTTTATTTTAATATTATCATTTATTTAAGGCTTATTATTTTCCAGGCAACTGACAACTTAAAGGGCGACTATTTGCTACTAAAAAAATAACTTGGCAGCGATTAAATATTTTAGCAATAATTATATTAGATGAGCTTCAAAGTGCAAGGAATTATAAAAACTATATAATCGCGGCTCCTTTAACGTAGCGAACATATAATAACGTAACGTACAAAGCCAATTGAAATCATAGGTACTATAATGACATGGCGACTAATATTAATTGTTGACGCCCCAGTCAGAGTAATAGGTTCAGCCGTTTATCGTAAAAAATATTTCGTAGGGATCGCTACAAATTACATTATTACTGTACTAGAAGAATTAAGGATGCAAGAGCGAGCTAAGCGAGCTCGGGACTTAAGGCTCCCCGACTCGGACAGGTTAGGTTAGAACAGGTTTGGTTATTTATTTTTAAATCATCCAGAAGTAGGAACCCCGCTTGGCGTGGCTCCGTCGTTTAGCGAAATTTGCAACGTAACACGCTTAAATATTTGTTTAATCGAAACAGCTAGGTTAGGTAAGGTTAGATTTCTGACCACACAACGGCCAGAAACGGTATTCATTTCTTCTCCTAAAATTGTTTGTCAGAAAATCATTACCCATAACATGTTTGCTATCAGTAACCATAATGTTCAAAAATTCGAAATTTTATTTTACATCATTATACATACATATGTAAACTCACGCCTTTTTCCCATGGGGGCAGGCAGAAACTACAGAACGCCACCTGCTACGATCCTTACAAACTCCTTTTGCCTCGTTAACGTTCATACATCTGGTCATACACACACGCCGGTTGCGAGTACTACGCACCTGGCCTTTCTGAAGAACATCCCCAATAAGGTCACTATAATGTCTTCCTAGGGCGTCTCCTTCCGGCGTTTCATTACATCATTATCTTTACTTGTAAAACTATTGTAACCTGTTCCCAGCACATAACAAAAAACATTGTAATTTAATTAGTGTATTCTGTGCAACTGACAAAGATGCAAATCTTTTATTATTGACTAAGCAATTAAATATAAAACTGAATAGAAATGGTAATTTGAAAACTGACGATACTAAATATTTGCTTATTTTATTTTGAGTAAAATATGTTTACAGAAGTATTTGACTATTTAGTGAGCAAGTTATTGTTTAAACGTTCACTTGCCAAACATTAGGTCAATAAACTCTTCACATATAATTTTAACGCAATTACAATATTATTATATTATGTGAAGAGTTTATTTGCTAAGTAATAATTTGGCAAATGCGCGAAAACTTGTTTGGGAAGTGATAATTTAAAAAAAAAACTAACTATAACTCCATGAATTAACACACTATTTTTAGTTAAATCTAAATGGGAATGCTTTCACGTATTCATGGGACTCTAAAAATCGGGAAACTTACACATCAGTGTGAGGTAATAGTTCGTCTCGCGATCGTATGTGTATACGCTGCTGAATGGGTCGCACACACCTTGGATGATAGCTTGAAATGATACTTAAGTCACGGATAGCCAAAGATGATAGTTTACTGAATATATTTAGCTACTACGTAACTAATGCTATATGAATGTTGTGCGAATGAGCACAGCTGACTATAAACGCTGATTGTGTACTGTCCCGTTAAACTAAACTTTGTGCAACAGTACCACGGAAAAGTGCTGATCTATGCAATGCGCGCATGCCATGAACGATACATGACTCCTATGTACAGTACGGCTCACTTGCCGAATAAAGAATGTCCAAATTCCAAACCCTTCGCTTTTGAGCTTAGGGCCCTACCTCCCACCTCTCTTCCCGTGACCATGTTCAGCAGCAACAAATGCATGCGTGGGTGCAAATGCATTTGTTACTGCACGTTTATTTCTAAAAACTAAATTTTACTAAAACAACAAGGGAGGTAATAAAACTGTTAGATTAATTGGCTAGTTTATGGAGTGCTTTGGGAAAGGAACAAATTATCGTTTCACCATTTTAACTTATTGACAAAACTTAACCAAGAAGACGTTTTATTTATGATGACATGTTTACATGTCATCAACTCATCTTAAATTACATACATTTACACATACACGTCTAAATCAAATAGTGGTGAATTTTACAAAGTGAGTAATAATCAGGCTTAAAAAAATTACTGCAGGCGTTGTTTAGGTTACGGTGGTTCGCGTCCTGGCCTGGCGCCGACGTATTGAAAAAAATCTTTAAAAAAACTATAAGTATTTTAATAATTTAAAATCTTGTCTTACCCAGCGATTCCGAAACCAGTTCTAGAAGTCAAATCATAGAAGCTAGCCTTTTCAGTTTCAGCGAAACAAGTGCCAATGTACACGCCGACCTTCTTGCCGGATAGTTCTTCCGGATTTACGCCTAGAAAACAAAACTCAAGTTAGTTTGTTCTGCAAGCATAGGATGGGGATAAGGGAAAGTATATGTTTAGATTTTGGATAGAAACAAACGTTGTGAAAACGAAACACGGAAGTACGAGTATAAGGTAGTAGTTGCCTACTTAACCTACTTCTAGTTTGAGAGAAGAAGTCAACTTTCGATTTAATAATTATGTTAAATTCGGGTTACCTCTATTTGGCAGAATCTTTACGTTCTGAAACTTATTTGGCAGAAACTAACTTGGCATTATCTTCTTTAAACGAATAGGTATGTTTATGGAATAATCATCATTTAGCAGAATTATTATTTGGCCGAATGTTTATAAGTCCGAATTTACAATGGCGTAGGTACTTTTAAGATGTCAGAATTTTATTTCACATAATTTCATTTAGCATAACGTTTATTTGGTAGAATTTCACTTGGCATACTATGAAGATGCTGCCATCTTCATAGTACCTATGCCAAGTGATGTTTTTTTTTGTTATCGAATATTAAAAAAACTGCGCATTTACCTGAACAAGAGGAATTCTTTCAAAATTTTAGTTAAATGTGCTTTTAAATGCACCATGTGTAGCTTTTGGCCATGATCGTTTTAGTTAGGGTATGGATTTATAGGACTTTGGTCATGGTCCTGTCTAGAAGATTTTCTGTGTCTGTGTAATTGAGTAGCACTAAATATTCTAATAACATTTTACTACATTTTTTGTAACTTACACTACAGAAACTTAGTAACTTGTTGAGCCTATTATACAGAAAAGGTCCTAAATATAAATAAAATAAAATCCACATAAAAACGATTAGCAAACGCATGTCTAGTTTCAGGCTTTATGCAAACCAAGTCCTTCCTTCTCTTGTCGGATGGTACTGGGTCAAAAGGAAGTGCAGTGTGCTGTTGTAGTACTATGCTTAGTATAAAAAATTAACGCACTGTTAGTACATTACATGCCATGTAGATCTGCAGGCTTAGCCAAGTTACAAACGTTTCGTATCGAATCTCTTTCTGGAATCGTAAACGCCTCGGCGTAAGCGATTTTAGAAAACGCTAAAGTTGGTAGCCAAGTTGACACGACTGAGTCGATCGCTGGTTCTACAACGTATTTAGAAAAAAACCTATGCTTTAGTCTATGGTGAGCGTTCCTACAAACGTCAAACTAAAGTCAAAATCACAGTTGTGTACTTTGTGCGCGGCGGGCAATTATAATTGTTTTAACATATAAAAAAAAAAACTATTCGTTTGTTCTGACCACGTCACTTAATGTTGAAATGATGTCATTACTATCTATACATTTGATTAGTTTTCTAATAGCGTTAACGATTGTAGATTGCCAACTTGGCTAAGCCTACTGGTGCGTAGGAACTCTAAGGCGACCCATACACCTTCAATAATATTGCGCAATGTTGATGATTGCACAATATATTATTATTGAACATTATAGGGGTAGTATTTAAGATTGCGCAATGATTGAGCAAAAGATTGAGGACTTTTAAATTTTATTGCACAATATTTATTTATTGTGTCTTGTGTATGGTATATTGCCCAATATTTTTTAGTCTACAGTTCGGAGCGGTCGCGCACGCACGCGTGTATTTTTGCAGCGAAAATGGCACGAAAAATATAATTCTTGAAATCTTTCAATTCAGTTCATTCTAAATCCTTTAACATGCGTTCGTTATTGTAGATTGGCCTTTTCATTAACCAGCCCTTAGTCCAGATTCGGCGTTTTCGTTTTTGCCGTTTCGCTACAATTAAACACACGATAGCTGCAGCCAAATCTTTATCAGACATGGTGCACTGAAGAAAGTTATGACGAGAATGCTTGTTCAATTTTATTGTCTCAATTTAATTGTACCGTGTGGGTTTCGGAGCTCATCAATCATATTGTGCAATCATCAACATTGTGCAATATTATTGTAGGTGTATGGGTCCTCTAAAAGGGCGAAAGGTAGCAACCTTTAGAATTGCTCTTTGAGCTGGCCCATCTTTTGTTTTTACCCCTGTTGACATGACCTGCCCACTTCCATTTCAGTGTTTTAATTGTACAAGTCACCTCTGATATGTTTGTTTTTCTTCATATAAGATTAAGATTTACTTTGTCTTTTTTCTTTATATTTAGCATGCTCCTTTCTATGTTGTGTTCCCATGTTTCCAATCGTTTTATGTTTTCCTTTGTTAGGGGCCAAGTTTGGTAACCATACGTCGTACTAGGAAGAATGCAGGAATCAAATATATGTGGCTTTTTAATTTGAGTGTTATTGATGGATTTTTAGTCATTTCTTTTAGCGACCAGTATTTTTTCCACGATATCATCATTATGAAGATATCAGTGTTTAATAAAACAGTAAATGTATGAAAAGTTGGCGTTCTATAGTTTCAGCCTACCCATATGGGAAAGGGTGTGAATTTATGAATGTATGTATGAAATAAACTTGTAAAATTGTCATTTTATTGCCTGTCACCTGTCGCCAGTCAGTTTTATTCGTTTTATTATAGTCAAGCTCAAGGGTAGTCAACTGTGTTTGGTGTGGTTGGTTCAGAAGGTAAAAAAAAATTACATCTAATTTACACACTTTTAAATTAGATGTATTTTTTTTTAAATTAGTTTACATTCAAATTTATTTTATTTTATATTGTACAAACAATATAAAATTAACTTTAGTTTATTTTGACCATTATAGAACCATTATAGAACGCCAACTTTTCATACATTTACTGTTTTATTAAACACTGATATCTTCATAATGATGACATCGTGGAAAAAATACTGGTCGCTAAAAGAAATGACTAAAAACCCATCAATAACACTCAAATTAAAAAGCCACATATATTTGATTCCTGCATTCTTCCTAGTACGACGTATGGTTACCAAACTTGGCCCCTAACAAAGGAAAACATAAAACGATTGGAAACATGGGAACACAACATAGAAAGGAGCATGCTAAATATAAAGAAAAAAGACAAAGTAAATCTTAATCTTATATGAAGAAAAACAAACATATCAGAGGTGACTTGTACAATTAGAATGGTATCCCAGAGAAGGAAAGAGGAAGACCATTCCAAAGAAGTGAAGACGATTTGAGATCTACTGCGGGACATGGAGGAGAAAAACTCACGAACATGAGCTATGTAAATGCCTGGGGCCTATGCTAAAGAGAAAAGTAGTCTGGAGAATTCTGCTGGTTAATATAAGCTATTTGAAATTGAAATCTTGATAACGTGACTTTTGTCACTCTTCGAGCCGATAGTAATTTTTAGATTAAATGTGTCCAGTCGGTCACGTTAATACCTAGATTTTAATAATTATATTAATAGTGCTCCAAGAGTTTTTGGGCGTTTTGATGACATTGACAAGAGGCAGTGCTATTAAATATTTTTGAGAAATTGTCACAGAAATTGTATTAACACAAGATGGCGTCGTTAGTTCCCATTTTAGCCACGTGCCAAAAGAATCTTTTAGCTTTGTAGTTGTAAACTAACCTGCATCATAGATGGCCTGGTATGCCTGCTCCAGGATCTTGCGGGCCATGGGGTCCATAGAATTTGCGAGTCGGTAGTGCACCTTGAAGAACTGTGCATCAAAGTGGTGGAGACCTGGAACGGTGCCCGCATGCTGCACCACTTCTGGATGGTTGAACTTGAAACGGACCGCTGCCTCTGATATCGGGTTAATCTGCGTTGCATCAAGAATGTATTAAAAAATTGTTTTCGTTTTATTTTTGATTGCCTTGTTAGTCTAATGAACGCAAGCGCTGCTGATTTGGTCTTTCGATCCTCAGTAACATGTTGGAGTCTGAAAATAGACTTGCCTCGCTCTTCATACTTCAATCTTCATTAGTATTATAATAAAATTAACGCTTGTTTAATTTTGATGCTAATGCGTAATGGCGCTAGTGTATACGTGTGTAACGTTATGGTTGCTTTTTTACCATAGAGGATTCTACCTTTTTAAATATCTTTCTACGTCTTTGGCATACGTCATTTGTCTCACTTAGACCTTAGCATTCAGGCCTTTCACACGGTCATGCGTTCATTAACGTTCCATTCCTACATTATGAGTTGGATATTAGAAGGTGCGAAACAAGTGATTTCTGTTGGTTAAAATCGATTCATTCATACAACGCACAGCCTAAACTGCTGTCTAGAAGCATGAAATTTTGTACAAGAGTTCCTTATATTATGAAAGTGAGCAATAAGGAAGGATTTTGATGGGAAATCCTTTAATTCCTTTGGCGTAAATCCACTTCACAGATAAATTCTTTATCGAAATCAAACGTACCTTGTTGTAAAGAATGTCGCAGAATTGCTTAACGTTGTGGGACTGTGGGAAGAGGCCTGACATGCCAGTGATGACGATCTCCTCACCATCTAGCGGTAGATCCTGCATAGCTGGATCAGTTATCAACGTGTCCTGCGTAAATACGGGCTCCTGAGGTGAAGGCGCCATCGTGGTATAATGATGATTTTCTAAAACAAAACTTGATTTTATGCCTTGTCAGTATCCTTACATATTATTAAAAAAAACCATTAGAACGCATAAATAACCCATATCATAAAGCCTGCATTCCCCGAAGGATTGGGTAGAGTTCAGTAACACGAGACAGTTTTTTTTTAGTTGTAGTGTCCCACTTTTGAGCAAAGGCGTCCCTTAAATCCTTCCAGGAACTCTTTTCCCGCGTCACTTCGATTCAGCCTTTGCGATGATTGTTGTGTGGCTTGAATTGATGTTCTCTGGTTAGGTTTTAGTGAAGGTTAATTTTGTTACTTCTTATTACACATGCACTGCATGCTAGTAATTAGATTAATGACCGCAAATTATATATAAAAAATAGAGGCAATGCATTGTTAGACTCCCATAAAATTCTAATTATATGTATAATGTTTGGACTAAAAGAGACCACCTTTGAGTTTATTTCAGCATTTCTCCTTAGGGATCAGTACGCAAGGATATGCCGGTGCCATCTAGTTTTAAAATATTGACCAAAATATTGACGTGTAAAAATGTAACAGAAATAAATATTTCATTTAATTTAAGAGAAGTGGTCGAAATGGGGGGATGGTTTGAATATTGTGAGCAGGAGTGAGTCGGAATGGTCTGTTAAGATTATGCCCAGGAGTGAGTCGGAATAACTATAACAAAAATAACTACTACTACTTACATGGAGAAGTTTCAAGATCCTAACAATCTTAATGAATGAATTCTATGTCACTTCTGAAACTAGGTACTTACGCAACAGTTTTATTAACTAGAAGTTGGAATAAATTAAGAAGAAAAAACTCATTTCAAATACATGTACGTACATGATTGAAACACAATGATTAATTTACATTAAACAAGCCCCGCAAGAATTGAACTCTTGAACTACCTACCTTCAATAATAAAATTGGCGGGAACCCATCCTGTGTCGTTTCTGACCAGTCTCCGGTATTCTTCGTTGATGGTTGATTTTCAATCACACACAACACTTAAATCAAACTCAAAGCATTTATTTCAATTAAAACATTAACAGGCACTTTTGAATAGTCAAGGAGTCGGTCAGTTAGAAAAATGAAGTTTGTTGCCCATTCCAGTGCTTTGAGTTTGAGTTTAGGTTTCTTTTGTTGTTTTCCTGTAGATTTATATTTAGAAAATCAAACACAAGTCAGTGTAAAGAGTAAACAGTAATTATATACCGTCATCCACAATGACATCTAATAAGTTATCAGCATGACCCCTGAAAGGGCGATGTCTGGCAAATCCTAAATACCACAGAACTGAGATTATGTGTGCGCAGCTGCCCACAGTGCGTCGTCCAGTCAAACAGCTGCAATATAATTCTGACATTATGGCATCCATGCCTTCTTGACTTCTGTTGACTAAAACGTAACTGTAGTACGTTCTTGCTCTAACATGCCTCGACTGTACACGCACTCTAAAAATAGCCATGCATTTTGTGGCATGTTCTAATGATTTGAATCGGTGCGAGCGTCATCTCGATAGACTTCGATAGAGTATAGACCGTCATTACGTTCTCCGCAGTATGACCTCGCGAGTTTTAAGTGATACGATCCTAATCCTAATCGAACATAATTATATCGTTCTCTGTAATTTGGAAAAAATCTTGCATTACAGGATCTTTTGCGTCTAATCTATTGAAATACAATCTTTGTCTATTTAGACACCTGTTATTCACGTAATCATACAGATGATTTGGTAAATTAATTCTTGGGTTATTGAATCCAATATAGCGTCTGCATTCATATTTTCAGTAATAGGGACATGGAAAGCGTTTATTAATGTCTATTATTATTAATGGCTATTCTAAAGTCAGGGAATAAGTTCCGTAATGAGGTATTAAAATAATCTTGGCATTGTCACTTCTACGATCCAACGGCATACAGTTACCAGCCTGGTATTAATTGGCTTGTTCCGTAGTCAATTGTGTTTCTGACTTGAGTTTTGTGGGCGGCATTTTTATTGCATACCCACAGGTCTGGAACAGAATCACGGAAACCCCTGTCAAGAATAATCACGTCATTTTCTATACGCCGTTCTCATTAATGACAGTAGGTGACACAATGGTTGCATCAGAACTAGTAGCAGAGAAAGGCCCTAAAACGTCTATGATGTATCCATCCGTACACACAATTAAGAATGGCTTTAGCAGATTGCCGTATTCGTGCAAACTGTAGGTATGATAGACGTTGGAATAAAAAGTTTGAACTTTTCTGTACCATCGTAAATAATAATGGCCTTAGTATTTTCCTCGAAACCGAATAGTCCTTTGGGTATCGTCAGGTTCCTTTGTAGAACATCATTTCTGGTAATATGGTCGAAACCCAGGTGATTTTTTTTTTTAAACGTTTCCCCCACACTAGGAATTTCTCCTGTATTGTGGGTGCGTTAACAAACATTTAAACTCACATACACAAACAGCCAGACCCGGAACAACTATTTGTAGGTCATACAAATATTTGTTCCGTGTGGGAATCGAACCCGCGACACGTAGCGCAGCAGTCAATCGCTTAACCACTGCGCCAACCGTGCCGATTAGGGACATACCTATTGATTTAGAAGGCCGTCTCTCACAATTTTAATTATTCTTCGTACACTTCGCTCAGACATGTGAAATTGACAAGCTATTCATATGTTGGTCTCACCATTTCGTATCTTTATTAAATACATTCCAAGTGCTAATCTGGGATTTTTGCATTTATCATTTTTAAACTTGGCGTTTCACTAAGAATAAATTCAAATTGTTCGTTATTACACCTGGTCCAAAAATGCATTACCTGCTGTCTCGAAGTTTAATATAGTACTACTCTGGCCCACCGAGTTTGGGTTCATTAGATGTGTCTCAACGAGTCCTGTTCATTTTACCTGATGACGAGGACCTGATAACTAACCTGTACGCTAGATATCGGAACTCTTGAATGACTACAAGTAAATCCATCGAGTTTGGGCTCATTAGATGTGTGTCAACAAGTCTTGTTCATATTACCTGATGACGAGGACCTGATGACGTACCTGGACGCTAGATAACGGAACTCTTCAATGGCTACTAGTAAACCTATAGAGTGTGGGCTCATTTGATGTGTCTCAACGAGTCCTGTTTATTTTAATCCTGTTTGAAAAAAGTTATGGAAATGAAGTTGCATAAGTTAGGTTTATTTTGTTATTTTCCTGTAAATTTATATTTAGGAAATCAAAAACAAGTCAGTATAAAGAGGAAAAAGTAATTATATACCGTCATCCATGATGACATCTAATAAGTTCTCAGCAGGACCCCTGAAAGGGCGGTGTCTGGCAAATATTTGCGACATGTTAATAAAAGCCGCGATGACGGTTCCAGTTGGTCGTTTCCTATGGAGAAGAGCCGGCAAGAAACTCCACGGTTACAATTTATTTTATTTGTTGGAGAAAGGTAGGTGTGTGTTCGTTATTATCATCCATATTTTAAGTACTGTTGGCGTACTATGGGCAGTGTTGGTTATTGCGCAATAGGAAAACTGTTTGCAGTTCAAATCAAATTATAATTTCAGATCAAATTAATCACACTAGAAATTCCCACACTGTAGGTACCTACACAAAACAACTACGGAGCGCGAGACAGTTTCTAGGCACTTGTTGTCCGTACGATGTCCGATGGTAAAGAGAGCTGCTCCGCGCTGCTGTAGCCCTCTCGTCGACTCGCACTGACGTCAGGCTAGACTCTGTCGAACGCCGCTAGGCGGTGCTGGCGCCCCGATTAGTCGAATCACCGACGTATTTCCGACATATTAAATAAACTATTATAATAATTTTATCACTAAGTGAGCAAGGTCGGTTCGTGACTTAATTTGCGATTCATACCGGATTGCAAGTAGGTATACCTAGTTTTTGCTGGCGACTTCGTCCATATTGATTTCGGGGGGTTTGGCACATGAAATTGGTTCATTTTACAGTGTCCTTTATAGGAAATAAAAATACAAGGACCAAATATTGTATGAAAGATTGAAGATGACGTGATCCTGAAGTAGTTGCACGAAGGCTGCGCTGACGTCCTGATACTCGGGGTCACCAATTTAGAGGTATGAGGAACAGGATGTAAAGTTCACTCATCCTCTTTAGAAAAAGGAGGATCCTCCGACCAGACAGGTAGTGTATTTGGCGGGCAAGTGCCCAACGACTGATGTCGGATAGTCTTAAATATGTTTATCGCGCGGTACACTCTAACTGCGCGATGCAGGATTTGTGTGACGTCAGGTCTTAGATGTGTAGTTCGCATGTGGCGTTGTAGATGCCGCCACACTAGTTTATCAGCATTTTAACACAGTTATTAAATTATATTATTTTAAAGAGTACACACTGTTTGGTGAGTATCGATATAATAATTTTATGACTAAGTGAGTAAAGTTCGTAACTTAATTTGCGATTCATATCGGATGCAGGTAGGTATATTATGTCTACAGCTATTTTGTGCTTGCGACTTCGTCCATGTTGTTTTCGGGGTATTGAATCGCGATTGGTTCATTTAAAAGTATCCTTGAATGTTCATTGTACCCTTTAAAACCAATAACTGGGCCTTCGGAGTAGATCTTCAAAGGGAACGAAAAAATTGCTTAACCTCATACAAAACTGCACACCATCTCTTAATTATGTAGCCGGGCAGATATAATTCGTAGTCTGTGTTAATTTTTATATTATGTTGAAGGGTAGATTGAGTTTATCAGGGTAACATCACTTAGTAATACCTATAGGTACCTAGTTTTCTTACTTGCATGAAAATTTTATATTAAAAGATTAAAGATTGAGATTTGAATACAGATTGGTGGTAAAACAATCAATAAAACAACAAAAGCAACCTTTTTAGGCTTTTTTTAAAGTCGTTTTTTTATTTGCAAAATGGATATTCTTTTATAATAAATTAAAACATACCTAAGTGCAGTTTGTAGTAGAATTATATTATTTAAGGTAGTTCAGAGTCCAATAATTACTCAAACCATATTTATGTTTGTCTCACTTCCGGGATTTGTTTAATGTAAATTAATCATTGTGTTTCTAACAAAACGTATTCGAAATGAGTTATTTCTTTTAATATAATCCAACTTCTAGTTAATAAAACTGTTGCGTAAGTACCTACTTTCAGAAGTGTTAAGGATTCATTCATTGAGATTGCTATGATCTTGAAACTTCTCCATGTAAGTAGAAGCAGTTATTTTTGTCCAAAAGTTTTCTTAACAGCCCTTTCGGACTCACTTCTGCGCATAATCTTCAAACCATCCCTCCATTTCGACCGCTTCTCGAAATGAAATGTTTATTTCTGTATGGCACACTTTTGCACGTCAATATTTTGGTCAATATTTTAAAAGTAGATGGCGCTGGCATGGGTATCCAGTCATTTCACCAAAAAATTATTTACAAATTTTTATTTGACAAGCAACGATTGGCAAAAACATGATTGGTCATTTCATCAATATACAAAAAAAGGTTTGCCAAATAATTCATTTAAAATTGAAACTTATTAAATAGGCAAAAGAGTAATTTAAAGGACATGACCAGTAGGGCTAGAGGCGCCTGCCTAGGATTCAAAATCAATGTGCAGCAAATATTGTTTTATTTCTAGAATTGTTGTACTCTATATTTTACAGATAAAAAGTTTTACAACTCTAAAAGATCAGGAAACTGAGAAAAATAAAGATAGGTTTTGAAAAAATAACTCTGCTTTTCGATATTTGAGATGGCGCTAGGCGTTGTGTTTATCGAGTTTAAGAATGATTTTCTACTATTCGACCCGCCATCGAGGCGCTAGGTTGCAAATATTGTTTTATTTCTAGAATTGTTGTATTCTATATTTTACAGATAAAAAAGTTTCAAAACTCTAAAAGGTCAGGAAACAGAAAAATAAAGATAAGTTTTGAAAAAATAACTCTGCTTTTCGATATGAGAGGGCGCTAGGCGTTGTGTTAACCGAGGAATGATTTTCTACTATTCGACAGGCCCTCGAGGCGCTATGTTTTTTTTATACCATCAAGAGGGCAAATGAGCATACGAGTCACCTGATGTTAAGCAATCACCACCGTCCGTTGATATCCATAACACCAGGGTTATTGCTAATGCGTTGCCACCCTTTTCTCACTCCAGACCCTGGGCTTCCAGTTCTTTTTTCACCATTCGAAGCGCAGCAACATATTGTTGGTACTTCGCGTTGGTAGAGTCAACCCAATTACGAGCTACAGTTAGCTATTGACTACACCTAGGCTCTACGTGGCTCGGAAAATAAAAGGATTACACTGAATAATAAAAGTATTATTTGAACGACTGAATTATTTTAATATTCATAAATATAAAAAATATGTAGGAAAGAAGGACAATTTACACAAAGAACAATTAGACGGCATGGCTGGCACCACATTCTCTTGTAAGAACCTTGATGAATCCTGAAGTAACTGACGCTTCGCTAGAGTCCAACAGGCCCGACACGCATAGATTGTTGCCACATCCTGAAAATAGAATGACTTTAATATACATTTTTAAATACTATTATAATGTTGATCATTGGTCATCCACCTACAGACTGATTATAATCACATATCTTGAAACAGGGTTGATAAATATATGCATCTAATGGCAGCAAAAAAATATAAATATCATTTTATTTTGTATATTTAACTGTGAAAATACCTATTAGATGGAATTTTATTAAACTACAGACTTGTGCGCGTATTTGACTTAAAATCACTATCCTATCTAGCCATGTGTAGCAATAAACATAATAGATTGAGTATTTATAGACTTGAGTCGTTTAAACCACTAAATAAACGCTGCTTTGTTAAGTACCTATTGCTGGCTCATATGTGATCGAACCGCTGTCAGACTTTATATTTATCTTGTTGCTAAATAATATTATTTCAATGTAGTATAGGTACATACCTGATTGAACCATCGGGCAAGTTTCCTTGCAGGGGTTAGTGTTGATATGCCTTTGAACCTGCTTTACTGATATGCCACAGCTTAGGCACGTCATCATAATTATATAACCGAATCATGGAACAAGACAGATGAATCCTTTATTAATACTTATGGTAATCGGGTTTTGAAGATGTCACTCCGTAAAGAATAGCAATGGTCGTTAGAAATAGAGCACAATAATCGCACAGAACACAACGAACGCGTAAACAAAACGTGGGTCGGGAACTGCAATGAAACCTAACGTGACGCCAAGATCGGATGTGCAAGTAGGAATGGTGAATGGTGATTTGAGGTCAATAATCCATTGATGTTTTCTCGAACTTAAAACACTAAAATCGATGTGTTGTTTTTATTAAATAACAATCTCAACCGTAGAACCATATTTTTCACTCAATTATCTTGCTTCAGTAAATAATTATATTGGGCAGTTTATGTGCGTAAATCCATCACTTCTTTTACGACAAAAATGATAAAATGACGACTGTTTATTTCAAAATAAGTCTTAACATTTACATGACTTTAAATACATTATTTTTAGACACAGTTCAAAATGGTAAAATAGAAATTAAATTCAAAAATGTATTTGAACCTTGATTTTTTGTGAATCGATTTTTCATGCTTTGACTTGAATCGATTGAATTAACAATTTTATGAAAAAAAGATTGCTGCCGCTTTGGTCCCTCCCTACACAGATGTCTGCTATCTGCCACTAATGTCAGATAGATTGTCAAAGAAATAACACTCCTATTTAAGCAGTGATTATTTTAAAAAAATGGTGTTCGGTCTTACGCACACTTGTCAATAAAAACTTAATCTAACTTGTAGGCGTATCAATAACTAAAATTAGCTATAAACAAAACCTAGGTATATATTCCTTGTCATTAAAATTCACTTGATCGAAAATAGCTATTCTTTAATTTATTGTTCCCATACTATGTGTAATTATTATCGAAAGATTGTGGTTCCAATGGAACGTCAAAATGTGGAAGTGCATCTGAAAGAAAAGCGGAAGCAATTAACATACTGTTTTTTCAAATATTTTAAACTGGTCTTTAGTCGGGATAATATAACCATGATAAATTAGATCTTTATTTTTGAATCTTAGTTTAAAAACGGTAACCCCGCTCATGTCCCCGAATTCGAAGGCTGTTTCTGGTCATATCCTTTATAAATCAACAAATATTATTACTATAAAACAATTAAATGCCAGAAAACGAATTGTACTAAAAGAAACAATAAAATATTTTTGCTATGCGGAATCGAACTAGTTAGGTTAGGTTAAATATTTTTTACTGGCAAGAAAAGGTTAGGTTAGGTTAGGTTAAAACTGTGTAAATCGTGAAAAAAAAATCAGCTGTTCCCTACATTTATGTTCGCATAACTCGTCAAAATGTAGGGAACAGCTGATTTTTTTTTCACGATTTCAGGTTTGGTCCCATAGTAAAAGTTGTTCATAATGATGAGTACAATGACCCCTTAAGAGGAAAACGGTGATTACAATTACACCCAGTATATAGAAAAAATACTTTAGTAGGTTTACAGAACTTCAGTACTTGCCTGTAAATCATTTGAACCAAGTGGAAATTGCAAATAGAATTTTTTTTTTTTTTAAATAAAATTTTACTTAGAGTACATGTGATGCCGGCCGCTGCCGCGGCACCGCTCGCTGCGCTCGTTCGGCTCCTGCGTAGGGGGTCACAGTCTTAACCTAACCTAACCTAACCTTTTCTTGCGAATAAAAAATAACCTAACTATTTCGATCTCGCATAGCCTAATTTTTTTTTCTTTCTATTAGTACAATTCGTTTTCTGGCATTTAATTATTTTTATATATATTGTAATACCTGTTACAGGGGCCAGTGTCTTCTCCCAATCAGTAGGTTCCGGATTTTATGAATTAAATCATTTGAATTTAATATACAAACAAAAAAACTGTAATTAAAATAGCAAAAAAGTAGTTACATTCATTATTAAAATAGTTATTAAACACATGATAAATAAAATATAGTTAAAAAAACACGCTTTTTTTTTCACGCTTTTCGGTTGCCTCTGGATACATATAACTACCTTATTTGTCATCCATGCTTCTTTTTATTAAATACCGAAGCTGGCGAACACGGGAAACTACTAGGTCATAACATGGTTTGGCTTGGTTGTGGGAAATCTGTTCGAAAAATAAGACACCATAATGTCAGTATGGAGTGTCCATTACTGGCTGTCCTGGTATCACAAAATACTAATTATGTGGTAAGCATTTTATTTTCATTATTATATATTCAATTTTTTTTTTAAATAAAATTGTATTTAGAGTACATGTGATTTTTCCAAAAGAATATATTATTAAATGAAAAAGGTCTAAATGATTCAATATAATGCGAAACATTTGTAAAGAGAAGCATTTGCTAAATAAATGTTTGTAAAGCGAGTGTTTATAAAATAAAACATTTGCGGAATAAGTTATTTGTGAAATAAATAGTACCTATACGAATCGTTGGATATAAACTAAAAATTTGTGAAATGTGTTTTGGTGAAACATTAGTGAACCCTCTTTAACACTAGCGCTGCATTGCTGTAATGTATTATTGAGTTATCTAGGTATAATAACAAAATATTTTTCACTCTTTTATTCTAATAAATAAATAAAAAATCCCTTTTGTTTTATTTTGTGTGTTCCCTTGTTTATTGTTAATTAAACTATTGGAAAAATATAAGGGCATCCAGTAAAAATGTGTACATCGAAACAAATACCTACTGTTACACATTTTTAATGGATGCCCTTATATTTTTTTTCAAGTTTTCATCGTTTAATTGAATAATTCGTTGTCCTGTCGAAAGAGCTTCAGAATACAGCATTCTGGGTGTTAACTAACGCTCTTTGGCAAACTACGAGGCGTAACTTTTGGTCTGACCTCTGAGATTGTTTCAGCATTTCTTCTCAGGGATCATGACAGTATGATAAATGCCTCAAAAATCGGACATCACTTTTTTATTCTTCTAATCGATAGTATGCACTGTTTTGAATGCGAGAGTAGAACTCCCAGATCTTAAATATACTTTAAAACAGAGTTAGAATTTTTATTAGTTTTTTCTGGATTTTCAGAAAAACTCTTAAATAAACGATG
This sequence comes from Eupsilia transversa, assembly GCA_914767815.1. Taxonomy (NCBI): domain Eukaryota; kingdom Metazoa; phylum Arthropoda; class Insecta; order Lepidoptera; family Noctuidae; genus Eupsilia; species Eupsilia transversa. Next base: position 10,219,010 of record OU611892.1, read on the forward strand.
TGATCTACATATTTGAACATTTGTTTTCGTAGTTTATTGACAATATATACAAGGTATTCTATAGGTGAAACAGAAAATATATTTTTATAATAGAAAAGCAAATATGCCTGGTTTTATTTTTTTTCCTTTTTATTTTTTCCCTCGGACATCTTTTGTAAGTAGCACCTAATGTTCATCTTAAAATATTCTTCAGAACTGTACTATTAACTGTAAAAAAAATCAGATGCTAATCTATCAGGAAATCGAAGATATGATGATTCTATGGTTTTCAAAATTTTCTATGATAACAGTTCCTGAATACAAAAATTGTAATTAATCATTTCTGTTGAGACAATTTTATTTTATATCTCAACGCGGGTCCCGGTGCCCGGGCGCAGTACTTATTGATGTCTGTACTAGTTGTAAAAAGATAAAATTTGTGAATTTGTATAATAAGGGGTTATCTCCGAAACTTCTCATGTAATTCAAAAATTCTTTCACAAATAGAGAGCTACACTATTGCCAAGTGCTATAGGATGTTTTATTGTAAAAGTATGTGACTTTCACGTGGACAAAATCGCGGGCAGAAGTTAGTAATTAATTAAAGAAGAAAATCCTCGTTTTATGTTACAAGAGTTTGTGTGTCAATATGTTCAAACTATACGAGGCTTGTGACTTGCGGGCTGGAATTAGATTCCTCTGCTTGGGGTTCTTCTGTATTACTTTGGACATTAATGGGTTTTAACAAATTCAAAACTGTGATTGACAGAGGTTGGCGTTTTAACTTCTTTAATCTCTGTTGAAGCCTGATATCGGAGATGTATGGGTCTGAAGACTGTAGTGCTTTATGTAATATACGTTTTGTTAGAAACACAATGATTAATTTACATTAAACAAATCCCGGAAGTGAGACAAATATGTTTTGAGTAATTATTGAACTCTGAACTACCTTAAATAATATAATTCTACTACAAACTGCACTTAGGTATGTTTTAATTTATTATAAAAGAATATCCTTTTTGCAAATAAAAAAACGACTTTAAAAAAAGCCTAAAAAGGTTGCTTTTGTTGTTTTATTCATTGTTTCACCACCAATCTGTAATCAAATCTCAATCTTTAATCTTTTAATATTTATAAACTTTTCATGCAAGTAAGAAAACTAGGTACCTATAGGTAATGCTAAGTGATGTTACCCTGATAAACTCAATCTACCCTTCAACATAATATAAAAATTAACACAGACTACGAATTATATCTGCCCGGCTACATAATTAAGAGATGGTGTGCAGTTTTGTATGAGGTTAAATTTTTTCGTTCCCTTTGAAGATCTACTCCGAAGGCCCAGTTATTGGTTTTAAAGGGTACAATGAACGTTAAAGGATACTTTTAAATGAACCTATCGCGATTCAATACCCCGAAAACAACATGGACGAAGTCGCAAGCAAAAAATAGCTATAGACATAATATACCTACCTGCATCCGATATGAATCGCAAATTAAGTTACGAACTTTACTCACTTAGTCATAAAATTATTATATCGATACTCACCAAAGAGTGTGTACTCTTTAAAATAATATAATTTAATAACTGTGTTAAAATGCTGATAAACTAGTGTGGCGGCATCTACAACGCCACATGCGAACTACACATCCAAGACCCGACGTCACACAAATCCTGCATCGCGCAGTTAGAGTGTACCGCGCGATAAACATATTTAAGACTATCCGACATCAATCGTTGGGCACTTGCCCGCCAGATACAACACCTGTCTGGTCGGAGGATCCTCCTTTTTCTAATTATTTACATTTTTAATAATAAGTCATTTAATAGTAATAGGTGCCAAATGATTTCGGGATCGGGTCCAGGGTCGGGGTCTGGTCTCCAAAGCCAGGAAACTCCTAAAAATACGTACCATGTTCATGAATACTACTTTCTGGATCTGGGTAGATTTAACTAACTCGTATGTTAATACATAGATGTTCTATGCATTTTCTATGAAGACATAAGGTAGTTGGAGGAAAATCGTAAGTTTTCAGTCGGTTATATTATAATTCAGGATAACCCCCAATTCCACGGGTCGTAAAAAATATGAATATGATCCATGAAGACTTTTTTTTAAAATGGTTCTAGAAGAACCAAAATATACCCCGTACCTAATCATTCTTATATTTCAATTTCCTTTGTCTGTAATATATACAATTTAAAAAAAAAGTAAATAAATAAACCTCAGCTGAATGAGTAGGAAATTATTTGAATAATAAATAGGTAGGGGAAGCCGGGGCATTGCGAGCCCCAGGGGTAATCTATTACAAAAGTCGTCGCACCTCAGTTTTTGCATGTTTCTTGAACCTGAGTCGCGCATTTCGTCTGGTGAATATAATTTTCTCTGGGTCGAATTGCGCGACTTGGCTCAGACTTAGTAAGGATACTGCAATACTGGTTTCGTAACGAAACTTACAATGTTAGATGGGGCGACGACGCTTAGTCTAGCAGCTATGTTATAATATGTGGTACGTCAGGAGGAATGACTTCTCCGGACCTTTTCAATATCTACGTGAATGGTCTTATTGAGAAGCTGAGAGGGCAGGTGTCGGATGCCACATAGGCGGCGTGTGCTTAATTAATATAAGTTATGCCGATGACATGGACCTGTGGAGTCCTTCAATCATCCTGTTTGCTTCACCGTAGTCCAGTAACTAAAGAACTCAACATGTTCTTTTCTTGTCGCTCTATGTTTAAATACTCCCCTAAAAAAAAAACCAAAAGGACAGGACCAACTTCCGTAAAACACAAGACTCCGTTCAAGCTTTGGTTTAGGAAGTAACCACGGATAAAGCACCTGAGGATTATTGGCTCAGTTTGCTATGCACATGTTCATAAGCAAATAAAAAGGAAGAAAATGCATAAGAAAGCTACGAGATGCGTATTATCGTAACCAACCAGTGGTTACGATAATGATGGTTATAGACTATGGAACAAGGAATCCATTTGTTGTGTTGTCGGCAATGTCCTCACTGACAAGAGCTTTTATAATTGTTTGTACTTAGTGAAAGTGATGAAAGTGACCCCATCTTCCTACGGGCTCGAGAACATTACACAAAAATAAAGGGTGCGAAACGAGAGCCGAAATAAATGTGTAATAAATTCATTCAATAATATATTTATGTATCATTAACTTCATTCCCTTTACCCCATTGTCCAAGATCCACAAAGGTACGCCGCGAAATTCAAATTACTTTACGTGTGCTTTATATCAGATAAATAATGTGTTAAAAGTTATCTAGGAACGAACAGTTACATGATAGAATGAAGATAAAAGGAGATGGAAAAGGGTGGGCCCAAATCAGTTGAGATTGAGATATGATCTAAAAAATTCGTAATTTTTTAAAATCTTAGAATATGAAATATCACCTCAATTCTCAATCTGAGAGTGGAGAAATATGAGAAAGATAGCTTTCGTGAGATTATCGATTGAGTAATTGTTTTATATTCATACTTATTAGTACAAATAGTTATGGTTTGTACTCTTTACTCTATTGTTGTCACCATAGACTAGTTATGTATAACTGAGATCTTTACTGAGATGAGACTGAGATAGACTGGCAACTGACGTTGTCGGTTTTTGTCAAGGATCACCGCCCCTGAACACCAAGCAATAAACTAAATGTCTGTGCGTAGGTAGGTGCGTATACATGGGTACGTTTGTGTGTTAAACTTTCTTCTGTGATTAGTAGTACAAATATATAGTTATCTGTGGACCACTGGGATTGCGAATTAATTTGGTGAACTGAATAAACATCTACTCCAGATTTCGTAAATAATAAATTTGCATTAGGTTACAATCTACCGCCTTTAACAATAAGTGAGAAGTGATGCAGCGTCGCGTAACGCGTAAGCCACAAGCAACACACGGCGCTTACGACCTTTTTCTCGCCACCGAATACATTACGTAGGCGTACGCAAAGCATCGTAGCGCCGCACAAGCTTTGTCAAGAATACCTGCGTTATAATTTCTTAATCGTTTGTTTACGTTGCCACAAAAAGTCATAGTGTGTAAATCTTGTGCACGCACATATACAAGGCGTCAACATGGCATATGTTGACGCCATTTACATAAGACATTTTACGCATTAGTGTATTTTTCGTTGTCAGCCGTTTGGCCACAACATCCCCATAACATTCCAGAGCGACATGACAGAATATTATCTGACTATGACTACACAGCGTCAAAGCAGAATGTGAAGGAGTTGCAAAGGGAAAATTCAGAGATGAGGGTGGGTATTAACGATTTGTCTTTACGCATAAATCAACTGGAACAGCATTCCCGTGCAAACAACCTGGAAATTCAGTGCCTGCCGGAAAAGGATTTGCTGACGATTCAGACACATTATATTCGGACACAGCGTCCGAATCCGAATTTTTTTCACTGACGCATCGGACCCCAATAAAAAAGCTGATTTGTGCAGTCAGATAAAAAAAACTTCCAACGATACCTCAATTGTATATTATATATTATTAAATTTAATAATATATATTATAATTTTAAAATATACTTATAATAATTACTTATATAAAATTTTAAAAATGTTATTTTTTATTTATTTAATTTAATTACCTAATAAAATGTATAAACACATTTTTTGTGTATAATTTTTTTTTTTATGTATACTTAAATAAATTTTTATTATTACATTTTTTAAACTAATAAAATTATATTTTGGTAATTAAAGTACTTTTTCTTGCTTGCCTTTAATCCACTTTCTTCTTTACTCATAGTTTCGTTTCTTTCTGTAATCAATTTTATAAGCAGATGATGATTTATTTACTCATCTTCCTTCTCACTTCTTCATCATCTTATTCGTCTGCTTCGTTCAAAGTGTCGCGTAGCTCAGAATTGCAAGGAAGTTCCCTGTATTAATTATGAAATCTTTAAGTATTGTTCCATTTTGACAAAGGTTTATCAGATCTTTATATTTAGCAGAAGCTATTGGTAATCTACTATTGTATATTGTTAATATGGCTTGTTATTCGTTTTGACAGTCGCTTCCCCTTTCTTTTTCCTGGGGTCTATCGCATAACGTTACAGAATGAGTCTCTGCTTCGTTTTCCATTTTTGAATTTTATAATTTTAAGTGTTATTGGCGTGAATGTGGTTGTAGCTAATTTATTTTAAAAAAACGGAATATTCCATGACATTGACTTTGAAATGTCTCGGTCTATAAAGAGAAGAAAAACGAATACTGATTTCACCCGAAGAAATATTTCATATTAAGTATTTTATCAATTTCAGTGAAGGCAAGACAAGCAAGTATGCCAGCAATTCTTGATTGATACATTGGCTATTACGCAAAAAAATATTTCTTTCACCTTAAAGCATGCCAAAGAGGACATGGCCCAAAAAGATTTTCGACAACGTAACGTACCTACCTAAAAACTATACTGAAGAAACAAAACTTTTTGCAAAGAACTTTAATGAGAAGCTGCCAGCAGTCCCATCGCCTCATCCTCGCCTCATCGCACTACAATAGAAAAAAAAGCAATAGAACTGTGAACTGTCTAAAAAATGATAAACCTGCATAACCTGTGTCAAAATGGAAAATACGAAAATACCTAAATATTTCATAGTGAATATAGGGAACTTCCATGCAACTCTGAGCTACGCGAGACTTTGAATGACGAAACAAAACAGACAAAGAGGATGATGAAGAAAGTGAGAATGAAGAATAAATCATCTGCATAGAAAGTTGATTACAGAAAGAAGTTAAACAAATTAAAAGAGTAGATAAAGAAAAAAGTGGATTAAAGGCAAGCAAGAAAAAGTACTTTTAATTATCAAAATATTAATTTTTAATTTAAAGATTTAAAGCTTTTCAGAAAAGCTTATTAATATAAGATTAAAGATTACGTTGAAGACAAGGAAGTTATATTATTATTTTCTTTTTTTTTACATACCTAGATACTTGACATTTTCATTATTAAAATTTGACATTATATACCTACAATTCTAATTTTAACTATTTGGGTTATATTTATAAACGTTGCTAAAAGTTAAGTAATGATTAGCGACTCTTTAACCATACATTTTTAACGTTTGAACGTCACTTAACTTTAAGCAAAGTTTATAAATAAACCAATTTATTAGAGGATATTGTGGTTGAGGTATTTGGCCTAACGTTTAGTACAATAATACTTCAATGGGAGTATATGGTATTCATTCGGATTGGTCAAAGTTGTAGTGACAACCATGTCATTTGGTATAAATAGGTTTTTATTCTAGTTATTTTATTTATCTTTAGGCTGTTGTAGGCTCGTTGTAGGCTCAACAGACTGTCGATTTTGCATTTTGTTACTCTACAACAACAACTATTTTCTATTTTGTTAAGTACCTATCTTGTTGACAGGCCTACACTCTCGTCTCATACCTATTCACACTGTAAATTTTTGAAAACATTGTAAAACCCATTTATTTTTAAACTAGCTGCTGCCCGCGGCTTCGCCCGCGTGAGTGTCGGAAATTACCCCATACATCCCCATGGGTTTTAAGTATAAATATTGAGTTTCGAGTTAATCGGACAGCGCGTTAAAATTCTTCCATACAAACACTGACACCCCCCAATCCCCCTTTAGGGGGTAATTTAGAGAAACAAAAACCTACAAACTTTATAATTTATTTAGATAACTATTCGTGCGAAGTTTCATGTTTATTACCTCAAGGAATAAGATTTTTCATAAAAACTTTCATCCCTTATTTTACCCCCTTAGGGGTTGAATTTCGAAAAATCCTGATACACGTTATTCTTAATTTTTGGGTTTAAGTATAAATATTGAGTTTCGAGTTAATCGGAGAGCGCGTTAAAATTCTTCCATACAAACTTTGACACCCCCCAACCGTAGGATAGGATACTTTTCCGGGATAAAAAGTACCCAGTGTGGTGCCCAGAATATTAAAGAATAATTATACCAAGTTTCATCGTAATCGAACCGGTAGTTTTTGCGTGATACCTGAACAAACAGACAGACAGACAAAAAAAAATTTAATCACATTTTTGGGTTCGGTGTCGGTCTAGTAACACCCCCTGCCATTTATTTTTTTGATATTTTCAATGTACAGAATTTTCACTTCTACAGATTTATTATAAGTATAGAAGAGAAACCGTGGAGTTTCTTTCCGGCTAGCGGCTCTTCTCCATAGGAAACGACCAATTGGAACCGTGCACCTAGCTTCTGAAGTTTCATAAGTGCCCATGTAGGTTTATGTGAAATAAAATATTTTGATTTCATTTGAATACTTTATTGCTTACACACCCTATCTGAAGCATAGTCTTCTCTTCAACATAAATGCATAATAAAATTGTCCTCATTACGCATAATTGATAGGCCAAGCGGAAGTTGTACCAACACTCTAGCCAAAAGTACAGTCACAAGACTTGAAAGTAATGACCACAACACTGCTTTAGATACCTTCATTTATGTAGACTAATTTACTATTTTCCTTTCGTACAACTTCGGGCATATTTCTCTTAATTAATGAAGAACATTTTTTTCTATTCAAAAACTTTGTAGATATTCTTTTTTAATACCCATTCGTCATCAGTTTCGCTAGATAAATCCCTGAGAGTTTTTTCGTTATTTACACCACCATCTGACTTTCTATACGACACGAATGTCCTGTTACCATGTCTTAATGCATCGTACAAATTATGTCTCAAGTGGTCTTCTTCATCGCTGTAGCTGGAAGCTTCTCTTATCTTATGTTTATTTTTCTTGACATTTTTATGATGTTGTTTAATTTTCTCAATATTAACATGTTTTAACAGAAAATGTTTAACATTTGTTTCATAGTTCATGCTTCGTCTCTCTATCGGGGCATTCTTTTGAACCTTAATTTTCTTGGCAATCTTAATGGTCGTCTCGTGTTCTAGTGAATCTAGCAAAGAACAAATTGAAACTTAAGTTTGATCATAAAATATATTTTTTGTAGGGAAAGAACCAAGGCTTGGTAACATTCGGCTGTATTGCGTCACAAAAAGCACCATTCTCTCCTCAGTATTCTCAGCTGTTGCAATTTTTGCCTGAAAATGGGAATTAGGACGTTGTCATAGGAAATGCATAAAAAAGGCAACGACTACGGATTCATGTTTCGATAACTATGTGCGTATATACAACATTAGTTTTTGTTTACACTAAACCCGAAAAGGGGTCATTGTACTCATCATTTTGAACAACTTTTTCTATGGGACCAACCTTGACATCGCGAAAAAAAAATCAGCTGTTCCATATATTTCTGTTCACTTAAATCGACAAAATGACATGACATGACATACAATGACACAATCACGACACTTGTTTGTCATGGAAACGCTATTTAATCATGTGTGGGCGCACTCTTCTCATTATAGACACCTTTTACTGTGACTGAGTACGGTGAGGGCAAATAAAGCGATTTAAATCTTTGGAAGGCGTCGTTATAATATTTATGGTGTCAAAAACACTCTCTAGGCAAACACACCAACTTACTTTCGTAATCAAAGATTCAAAAACAAAAAAAAAATAGTTTATTTTCTTTAACAAGCTTGTACTACATACTAGTTATAGAAGTGTCCCTTTAAGCAAGTAAATGCCTGTACTAGGACACTCCCCTCTTCCGTAACTTAAATTTACATAATGTACACAAGAAATGCCACTGATTACTATTTATAATTAATTACAATATTAATTTCAGTGATGTCATTCACCGGTAAATTACGGACGCTACGTGAGCGGTCACCGCTCTTCTAGGAAACCATAGCTTAAAGAATCAAGATCACGGAAATTAAATTAGGAAGTGAATCCATTTTCTTCTCCAATATTAAGCCAATCAGGATTAGATAAATTATAACTCGAGAGTGGAGGGCTCGATTTTTCTAAGTATTATCAGCTAACGATAATTATTATAATTGGATAGTGGTCAGTGCCATGTGACAAACCGGTGAGGTCAACACAACTCTTATGCTGTCCAGGAAGAGACCTACGGGTTGGGAAACCATTGTTTAAGATACATAGGTTAAGGTCATCTAAGATTTCAACAAAACCTCGGGGGATGCAAACTCAATCGATACGCGGTTTCTACCGACTCGCTTGACTGTAACAAAAAAAAAAAAAAAAAATGCATTTATTTCAGTAAGTTCTTACATGTAAGTTGCCGGGGCTTCCCAGAAAGTAATCGAATGATACTTGTGTTGGGAAAGCCTCGCTCTTCCGACGGAGACATAAATTTTGAGTAACAGTAATATAACAATAAGTTCCTTAAAATTTAAAAAGAGGAAAAAGAAGCGTGAAGTGTGTGTGTGCGTGCGTTTGTGTATGCGAGCGAGTGTGCGTGCGTGTGTGTTTGTGTGAGTGTGAGTGGGGGGGGGTGTACGTGAGTACACGCTCGGAATGTGTGTATGTTTTCGTGTGTGTGTGTGTTTGTGTGTGTGCGTGTGTGTGTGTGTGTGTGTGTGTGGATGGTAGTTTGCTTTGGCCACATAACCCTATTAATTCGTTACGTGTAGTATGTGAGTACATTAAGCATTTATCAGATTCAAGTTAATGTAAGTAGGATTTCCTCCACATCTTCATAATTAAGAGTATGGAGCCATTCAGTCAGATTTTTCTTACACTCATACAATTGCATGGGGTATATATTGAGGATACGGTTAATTTTATTATAAACACGGGGGGCTTGAGCCAAATTTTGCCGACTAGCAAAGACAGTACGAGTGGGGTGTGTAGGGGCTACTATATCGCACCGTCTTTTACTAAGTTTGGCATAGTCGAAAGGTAATGTTTTGTGATATCTATGTGTCATGTGTAGGATATATAGTTTCCTGACGGAGAGAAGCTTAGAAATTGCATATAAGGAATTAGTAGAAAACCTCAAAGGCTTACAGTACATAACTTTAATTAAGGATCGTTGCGCCCTCTCTAGATCTATAAAGTATGACTTAGCTGCCCCTCCCCATACCGAAATGCAATAGATAATTACTGATTGGGCTAGTGCAATGTATATTTTATTCAGTAGCTCAGTACTCATAACGTGTCTTAGACATTTAAAAACCCATATAAGCTTTCGTACCCTCCCTATAGTTAGTTCAAAGTGAGGGTACCAGCTTAACCTTTGGTCCACGACAATTCCGAGGTATCTAGCAGAGCTGACTTTCTGAATAGTCGGGCAACTGTGAGTACAATTATCACAAGGACCACGACAGGAGTGAATTTTAATTTCGAAGTCAGGCGAAGGCTGCGCGTTTAAGTACGGGGCAAAGCATACGTAGTTAGTTTTTTGGGTGTTTAACGTGAGAAGATTCTTATTAAGCCAGTGACTAACTCTAGCTAGACCCCCCTCAGCCACCAACCTTACACTCTCCCATGTCTTGGCAGTAAAAATAATAGCGGTGTCATCCGCGTAGGACAGAATCCTCCCACCGACGCCGCTTAGGTTGCAGAGGTCATTTATATATATCAAAAAGAGCGGCGGCCCGAGAACACTGCCCTGCGGGACTCCAAATGTAACGTTTTCTTCATCACTGAGAAAATTGCCAATCTTTACCGCCTGCTTTCTATTTTGTAGGTAACTGCTGAGAAGGGATAGAGCAGAGCCTCGGAATCCTATCCTCTCCAGCTTGCGTATCAGTATCTATCGTAACAATATTGGGTATGTTATAATTTTTCAAAAAGCGCCCTAATGAAACTGGGTGTAGGATGGTTCCAGAATTAGATTGAGCTTCCTGACGGGAAGCATGGACGTTAAAAGGTCCTCTATTTGAGTATCTAACACGGCCGATATGAATTCTCGCTTGTTTGGTAGGACAATTGGATACATCATCTTCAATACCGGGACGTTTACGGATGTGAGACTGTAAACTGACTTAATGGGTTGGGCGTAGGACTTGGGTTAGACGGGGAATAGCCGGGTAGGGGTTAGTAGGGATATCATCGGGAGGGTCAGGGGGTTTATTTTAATCCATATTCATATTGAATGGTGACCAATATCGTAAAAAACAAACACTAAACAAACCTGACAACAACGGCAAGTAACAACGAGACAACACACAAAAAAACACAATAACAAGTCACAATAAACACAATAACACAGCAAAACAGCTACAATTCTGAACACGGCGCGTGTTACCCAAAAGCACACTGTGGTGAGAATCAATGGTTTTTCTTTTCAGAAATTTTATAAATAGAACTGATTACTAAACAGTTGATTTAAATTTTGGTGAACACACGGCTAAGAGTCTAAGCGTTTCCCAGAAACTACACACTTTTCACACTTTGTGTCGAATTATGCTGAATGAGTATTCTTTGTTGTATCGTACCTTCTTCGATTATATGAGGAGACAAAATCGCTTCGACCATCAAAGCGCTCACTTCTTCAGCACTTTTGTTTCCTAAAATAATAAAGTAAATTGAAAACTTAAATACTGAAATGTTCAATATGCATTCATATGTGTGTGTATCCATATTCATATTGAGAGGGGCTCCTGGCTAAGGTAACAGCCAAACGAGTCGATCTATCAAGGCTAAGCTACACTTGCCGCGATCGGTTTTTGGGTGAGTGATAATTCACTTCGTACCGAGATCCCTCTCGACCTCGGAAAGCACGTTACGCGATTGGTTCCGGCTGCCTATAATCATTCGTTATGGGTAGACTGAAACCCGAAAGTCTGACAACGAGATTTAGCAAGGGGTACCTGGAATCGTGTAACCAAGCTCGGTCGTGCAGGTCAGATAGGCAGTCGCTCCATGTCAAATACACCAGTATTTCAGCCGATTGGACTGGGAGCTGTCCCCAGCATAGTTGGGAAAAGGCAGATGTCGATTAAAATTTTAGAACAATGACTTATACTTAATAACATACACAATTAGGTATGACAAAACTTGGTTCTATTTATTATTTTGTAGCAATCTTTGGCACTATCTATTGTCGATCTTACTTTGACGTTCTGCTATATAAAAAATCGAAAAATTTATGTTGTTTCACCGTAAATTGAAAATTAGGGCAAATGAATCGCTTATTTGCTAAGCCATTAATTTTCCCTTATTTGACTACCAATGTAAATTGTCCGCATATTCAAAATTTGGCAGTTGTATGCATCACAACAAATTGACGTGGTGTGTCGATTTCTTGAGAATTCAATTCCTTGTCTGTAAAAAATATAGGTTTTGACGTTAATGAACTTATTAAAATATTATGTAAGAATACCATTAGGAAAATCATTAAAATATTCCAGCGCTTTGAATAGTTCTTCTCCGTCCGCTTCGGTGAATTTGTTACCATAGAAATCAATCATATTACGGTGCTCTTGAGGGATAACTGTGTCTCTCTGCTTGAGTACGCAATACAACCACGATGCCTGATCTGTAACAATCAATTTAAAGTATTTTAATTTGTATTAAGTAAATACTTGTAATAAGTTATTTTGTTGCAGACAATTGTTTATTATTGTCAATTGCTAACAAATCTCCCTACTCCTGTGACATTCACTTATATCAGTGCACCTTGACGGATGCAGACAGTGCAGTTGTGGCAATGCTTGGAGGAGCCCTATGTCCAGCAGAAGAGCATTCAGCCGATACCCCCCCGTCTGTGTAACCACCATATACTGGTCGTTTTAAAATGTCCTTGTCTGTGTCGCCGCCATAATATGGAGGTTACACAATGCGTCATATTTGACTGTATGGAAATCTCGTATAACCTCCATATTCTAGAGGTTTTATAAATTTCAACATCTGGGACGCCCTCCATAATATGGGAGGTTACAAAATGCGTCATATTTGACTATATTGATATCTAGACATTTCTAAATCGCTGTCACAATGACACACGTCATGTCCAATAACCTGTCACAAACTTAACGCTTGGGTTGATAAATTGATAATGATCTTTCTATTTGCAAACGGCAGGCTTTGTACCGTGAGGTTACTTCACAATAACAGTAGTAGTTCAGTATGACAGAAAATAATGATCCAACTCACCCTTTATGTGATCAGGCGGAATGGTGTACAATATGGGACGATACATTCGCAAATATGCAATTAAATCTTCACCCATACTTTTGACTGTTCTTTGGTCTAGTTCTCTGTAACGTTTTACGTTTAAATAGTACAGTATGTATAAGTAATTAAAATATTTTTTTCTATTAGTGAAATGTAAAATCGCGGCTGTCTCTATACGCTGCTGGCGCTACCATCATAAAGTTACTAAGGCTGAACTTGGTAAGGGATAGTCTCACTCACTGACCTTTGATTGATGTCAAACTTCATTTTATCTAACACAGGCATTGTTTCTCTTGTGGGCTTAGTTAATAACAGAAACATGAATTTTGTCAGGAAGGCACTAACATAATTGTGATTATCCACTTTCATGGTGTTTTTCAAATCTTGTATGAATAAAACTTTCTTTGTGGTAAGTTTCTCAACCTTTACATAGTCTGCGTCAGTCGTTTCGGAGAGTGCTTCAGTTATTCCGCTGTATTCTTCAGCCATTCTGCTGCCTGCGTGCCAAAAAAAATACTATTACCTATACGTAACAGCAGTTTTGATTATATTTTGACCAGCATCCCTGGCACCACATGTAGTTGTAACATGTGAAGTCCGCGAGGCTTAAGCTGAGCTTTGCATTTATGTGAGTGCACATAAGACCTATATGGTGTAATTGTGACCTAGGCCTAGAGCGCGACGCGTTCTTTGCTTGGTTTAAACAACAGAATAGATCTATTCTGTGGTTTAACTTACCGTTAACGTTTACCTTCCACACTTTACCTTTTGTACTGGTAGCAGCGTGACGCGTTTAATTCTTAACATTTTGTTTTTGTGCTCGATTTATTAGTGAAACAGCTGCCAACACAAATAAACGAAGAATACGAAAACCTTTAAATACCTAAGTGAAAGAAATTTTGTGTTATTTAAATCGTTATTTTAAAGACAAGAACGATAAAGACATGTCAAATGTCACTACATCTGGGGCCTAAGTCTACTAATTTATAAACGTCACAATGGTGTCATAATGGTAAGTTTTTGTCAGTTTTTGTATGGCGAATCTGTCAAAAACTAACCATTATGACACCATTGTGACGTTTATAAATTAGTAGACTTAGGCCCCAGCCCAATTGGTAGCGACATCGACGGGAATTCACTGTTAAAAGAGTTTTATTGATTTTTTTATTGAACTGTAAGTTCTGGATATGTGGAAAAATTCACAGCAGTAGTATATATAACGAAATTAAAAGGAAAACTATCACAGCTAAGTAGGCTCTACTAGTTAACGAGTAATTATCGACAAACTTAAATTTGCAGTTGCAAAAACATGTTCTACCATACATTTTGAAGGGGGGAACATGTTTTTCAACTACAATGTTAAGTTTGTTCTTAGGATAAGTTCATCCCAGCTACGGAACCCTTCATTGTGCGTGGTCCGACACGCACTTGGCCGATTTTTTTCATATTGCTCCGTTTCGTATCCTCTGACCATTTGGCTTCCAGTCTAACCGGATGCAGCTGAATACCTGCTTGTTACATGGAACGACTCCCTATCTGACTTCCGCAACCCAGATACTGGGTAAAACCTTTATGAACCTTTGGTAAGTCTGGTTGTCAGACTTTCAGAATAATGAAATGAAAACTGGGCTGAGTTGTAAGTAATATACAGGATGTAAAAAGACCCATCACATAGCCGTTATAAACGCATTCTATTCATCAAAGTACATTACATTCAGTACCATTTAATGCTTGGAAATTACTTTTTTTTTTGTGATTGATCGCTGTTTTCATGGCGGTCTCAGCTTCGTTCAGGGACTGGTTACACTTCAATGCATTGCAGTAATGACAACAATTTGAATTATGTTTGACCTACAATCACATTTCGTCTAACATGTATGTAACAGTCGCTTAACAAGAGTGCTGGCACAGATTTAAAGCAATATTACCTAAGTAGGTACTATTAGGAAGAGTTCTACTGACTTGCTTAATACTGCTTGTTTAATTTATTAAAAAGTTAATAATTTCAAAGCAAGAGCTCTCTGTGAAGGAGTTCGATCGGGGAAGTTATACCACCATATTAATTTCTACTGCGTTTCGCAGTATTACTGTGTTTCGGTTTAAAGGGAATGGGTACCGGTGTAATTACAGGCACATCAGACCTTTCAGCTCTGTCTCTATGATGAGGCAGCGGTAACCACTAGACATCAGGTGGGCCATCGGCTTGGGTGCCATCTAATACACGTGCGACTGTGATCTGAAGGCTGTACATATTAACTATTTGCGTAGGTACTGGGAATATACAAAATTGTTGCCTTCCCGTTTTTTTACAACTTTACCCCGTGGCCACAAGCTACACGTTCTTGCAGAGCGACGTACGGAAACTGGTGATGCACTCGCGAGTTGCTTGACGCAAGTCACGGCGCAAGTCGCAGAGTATGTCGCATCGCTTGCGGCCGGGAACGGGGTCATGGGTATTTCATTAAGTTGGTGGAAACAATTAAAACGTCTTACCTGGCTTGCTTTCAGCTGGAGCTGGTAGGTTTTCCGCTTTCCTCCTAATAGGCCCAATGCTTATAACTTGGGCGCAGTCAATGCTAAGATCTGCAGGATTATGTTTTCGATTCAAATCGAAATTGATCTGCGACAATATCTTCCTCTCATGTTCTATTTTGCCTTCGATATTCACCAAAATATCCTTTAAATGTCTTAATGACTGTGTAAGCTTATCTTTTAACGGCACGTTTTTATGATCTTTGGCTGAAAGTGAGAGCTTGATAAGTACGTAAATACTTGGGTATTTATTTATTTATTGGGTATTTATTTGTTTACTAGCTGTGCCCGCGGCTCCGCCCGCGTGGAATTCGGTCTGTGTCAGTAAGTAAGTGCTCTCCCTCTCCCCTGGAGGCGGAACTTGAAGTAAAGTTGTCAGATGGACACGCTAGAGGACTGTAGTTCAGATAAAATATTTTACAATTATCACTAAATAAAACTACACTCCAAATTCAATTGTGTTTTTGTAAAATGTCTTTGGGATTGCAACCGAGACACGCGCTGACTTGCCGTTTCAGCCGAAAGCGAAGCGACCTTGCTAGAGCGCCACTGAGTCTCTCACCGCGGTCTTCCTCAGACTCCTAAGACCGTACCCCATGTAGCCTCAATGCGTTGCGAGACATTCGATTTTTTTCGGGAAGGCATGGTAACTCGTAAAATGCGAGTCTCAAATCGTTTGACATTTACTCCGCAAACGACAGAGATTTTTTTTTTCTAACTATCCACCGTCGTGGCCATTATTAAGTGCTTAAAGGAGGCGATACATATTATGAATATGGATGCAATATAATTACGATTAGGTATAATGGTATAATGGTATAATTCATGACAGAGTCAATGAATAATTTTCTATTATCTATTAAATTATTCTATTAAATGATTAGCAATCATATTATGCGTGTTGATATCAGGTGTGTTGATTTTACCACTACGTAACTATGTAAATTTATTTTTAGTTTACTTGATTACTTAATGTTTACTCAGTTCCCCAAAAGATGGCACTGTGCAGTGTGCAATGTGTGGCAATTAATTTATTGTCGTTTAATTTTGTTGTATTATAAAATCATTTATTTTTGTTGATATCCCCTCTTCTAAACTTAGAGTTGATTTGGCAAAATCCTTCCTCAGTGGCTTATTCATGTCACAACGTATTAATTTCCACGCCATCTGTTAGTTTAGGGTACTGGATAGTCGTAGCAGTTATTTGAAAAAAAGTGTACACTTCCTTCCTACGTAGCGCAATAAAATTCAGGTGCAAACTTAGCTCAATCGAATGTAGCTACCCCGAAATGTGGCTACCCCCCCTTTTCGAGGGTGAATTTTTATAGCGTACCGACCCAGGCTCACCGCTTCTCATCCCATCGCCCCACCCACGCTCTTACTTCGTTTTCGTTTAGGGCTTTTACAGACTTTTTAATTTTGCTCGGCTCCTCAGGGTCGTAGCGTGATGTTACATAGCCTATAACCTGGCCGGGGATTTTCTCGACAGATTAGTAAAGTTTGCATCAAAATCAGTTCAGACGTTTTCACGTAATGCGTGAACAAATAAACAGACAAACAGATAAACAGACAAAAATTCTAAAAACTGTTGGAACGTGTTCTGTTATCGATTCTAAGTATCCCCAGCCACCTTTTTTTCGAATATCTTCCATGTACAGACTTTCAACCCTCTTCAGCTTTATTATAAATGTATATGACGTATTGATACTTAGAGGTATAATAAGTATACTTCAAAAATACATTACAAAAAAAAATACATCAAACACTACAAAATATACAATGGGCGGCGCTTTATTATTTAATACGAAACTGTTCCTTTACATCAAAGTGTTTCATTAATATTTAATCACGTTACATTGAACAGAGATTGTATGCCTTATGTAGGTACAATCAAATATGTATAAACAGATAAATAATATGTAGTCTATGTTCCGAAATCGCAAGCTCGCATTTTGATTCTGTGGTTTGCAATACTAATGCTTTCTCCCCTTCATTATTAGTTCTATACTTGACAAAATCTACTTACTTTGGCCGACCGATAGGATTAAAACGAAAATAAAACTTATAAATAAAACAAACATTATTTTAAAACTTACATTGCAAATGTAAGAATAGGTATCGACCAATGTGTTACAGCCAATAAAATAAATTGAAATCGATAAAAAATATTTTAGTGGCAATTTCATTTATTACATTTACATACATTTATTAATTATATTTTCATTTATTTAATTATTTTTTTAACTTCTCAAAATATAAATAATAGTGGCCCATCGGCATCAGGAACAGAATCCAAGCTGCCGGTGGTCAGGGCTCTAAAGAGAGGAACCTCCTCACTATGTGTGCCGTGCCATCTGAAACAAGCTCTTGCCCAACGAGAGCCTCCTCAGGTTTTGGTCGAGGCTCTTGGTTATTAGGCCATTGGCTGTCACGACTATCGGCACAATGATTGCTGAGTCCACATCCTTCATGCCAACCTCGCGAGCCAAGTCAAGATACTTATTTTGTTTATCTTTCTCGGCTTGCTCGAGGTTATGCCCGTTATGTCAATAATAATTGCGCGGCACTCTATTCGATCCACCACTACGATATCAGGCCTAGTGGCTATTTATGAAATTTTATCCTTTATGAAATTGGCGTTTTGTATGGGAGGAATATAATGTCGTTTATTTTTTTGTAAAATATTATTATCTGTGCACTTTTGCCATCTCATAGGTAGTTCATTGATCCCTTTACTTAAAAATAACCACGGGGGCGAGAATCAATATACTCTCTGAAGGCGGTTTGGACTACCACATCGGAGATGATTTTTTTTAACCCCCGACGGAAAAAAAGAGGGATGTTATAAGTTTAACGTGTGTATCTGTGTATCTGTCTGTTCCCCAAATGGCTGAACCGATTTTGAATAAATTTTTTTGTTTGAAAGGTGTCTTGATCGAGAGTGTTCTTAGCTACAATTCAAGAAAATCGGTTCAGCCGTTTGAAGATTATCAACTCTTTTCTAGTTGATGATTGGATGTGCGCATCTTCCACAGTTCTGATCGATTCGAAAGGAGATTGATCAAAATCAATACCGCATTATAGTGACAGAGTTTGGCCATAAAAATATACTCATAAATTATAATATATTTATTTAACTGTCCTTAGTTCATTTGATCGAAATCGTATGTGGGGTTAATATTTTGTATTAAATTAGTTCTTTATTCGATATAATTGCATACTTTTTTAAATGGCGTATTTTAGTGATAGCAGTGTTGCCAATTTTAGGAACTTCCCCCTAGTCGGTCTTAACGGATAGTCAGGGCAAACGCTGAGTTTAAAAAATAATTTGAACTATGACATTTTTCCTCGTTATTAATATTTTTAATAACCAAAATATATAGGTAATATAAAGGAAAAATCACGGGTGTTTAAAACACTGCATTATGAACTTAAAAGCGATTCAATAATAGCCCATTTTACGAGCAAGTGTGTTGAAAAAATAATATTACCTTACTAATTAAAATCTTTCTTCAATAATTTCCAAACAAATCACTTATGGTCAGGGTGATTTAGATTACTTGTTGGTAACACTATCACGGACAAGGTGAACTGTCAAAAGTGCCACTGCCAAACAAATCATCAGGTTGTTGCCATGCAACTAGGTGAAAATAATTATACCAAATTGAAAGTGTACTTTATTGTACTAACAGGTCCTTCTCATAATGCCTTTTTAATTTTAACGTATTCTTAAATCATGTACTTCTTGTTTGTCGACACAGATGTCGCTTGCTGACGTTAACCGACTAAATTAAAAGATTCAGTCGGTTATTATTATTAGCTTAAAATACACTACAGCTTCACTGACCAAATGACTATTATAATCCTGTATCATAAACTCCATCAGGTGAATGCCAAATGTTACCATTAATAAAAAATAAAAACGATTTTAAGAGTTTATTCAAATAATCTAGACTACCAAACTATAAAAAGTAAATACGTAATCTATAAATAATAAAATGTGTTTTTTAGCAAATAAATCATTACTACAGCATACATTTATACGCAAATGATACGTCTCGACCTGTATTAAACATGTACCTAACTACTTTCGTATCGTAGTAGTTATTTTGTACTTTTCAGCAGCAATGAAGCAAGCTTTCAATAAATCTGTCAGTCATTAGCCCATAAACATTTATTAGTCTATGATTACCGCCGGTCGTTTTGGTTGATAATTTCATCAAATTATAACTTATAGTAATCTGTGTTATAACTCATCGAGTTGAGACCCTGCTCCTCGGGTTTACGTCGAGTGTTTTCATCAACCTAGTGCGTGTAAAAGTGGTTCAGATATCCTATCTACAGAATAAACAATTTCATTTCATTTCATCTCTATACATAAGATTGATGACAGCAAAATAAAAGATTACAATTACTTGTATTATGGGTTTTATTTTATTTCTGTAGCCCTAAATAATCTCATAAAGTGAATCAGAAAATTCCATGCCTTCAAGGGATTTCTCAATACCTACACCACCACTACAACCCCATCCAGCAAGTGCATTGTTTTTATTTTAGATAGGGGGCCTAGGGCTTCAGCGATGTAATTGGCGAATTGAACAACCAATAAAGCGTTTATGCCCGAGTCTATTTTGGAAGGCAAAAATCAGTTAACCACAGAGCAGGCAAATCAACAAGACGTATTACAATGTGTCGTTGGGTGGTTACTGGAGTAGTAGGAAGGGTAATCAAATTAACGGTATTACAACTGGTAGTAAGATTGGTAGTAACTAGGGCAACAAACGTGAAGTAGTAATGGGCTCAACAGTTCTTGGAAATAGCTAAAACTAGATTAAATTCAAGAAATTATTTGGGAGAGTACATACAAAATGAAAATATTAATAGAAGGAGAACTATTTTCTTAACTAAATATTTCCAAGACTGTCATTACATGATCTGATGCCAGTAGCTCTAGGTTCCTATCAAATAAAACAGGCTCGGTTGTATTAAAATTGAACTAGCAAACGACATTTAGGATGCCATAGCCATTGGTACTGGGAATGGACAAGTATTTAGTAAGGGGAAGAATTAAGTCACGACATGATAACAGCAAGGTGTACTTACTACCCCTACATTTTGGTTAATAGGGCTA
The DNA here is from genome assembly GCA_914767815.1 of Eupsilia transversa. Classification (NCBI taxonomy): domain Eukaryota; kingdom Metazoa; phylum Arthropoda; class Insecta; order Lepidoptera; family Noctuidae; genus Eupsilia; species Eupsilia transversa. Next base: position 10,239,676 of record OU611892.1, read on the forward strand.
CATGTAACGATAGCTGATATTACTGACTATTATTGCAATTGTTTGGTGAGTAATCGGAGAGTGGGGTGCTGTGCTCACGTAATGACCATTTTGTGGTACCTTAGTTGGGCTCGATTTAGGTCTGTTGAGCAGCCGGCTTCGTTTTTAGACGATATACTATATTTTATGAATATGATGATAATATGGACCAATAAAACTATTTCATTCCAATAAGTATTCAAGCATTTTTATTTTCTACTTCCTATAGGTACAAACCTACATTTAGCATGCCCTACCTATGTAATATTATTTATTCGGATTCATTCTTTGGTTTGTTGGAACTATTTTTGTTGCATATTATGTGAATTTAAATCATATTGTTGTAAAGGACTGCTTTTTTTGGTGGAAGGTTTGTTACAAAACTAACCTCAAAACTTATCAAAAAATGAAAATTACAAAAAAAACCCACAGTACAAATGGATAAATTTTATTTCCTTTGAAATTATGACATCAACCCTCTTTTATATCCAATTTATGCTATCATACAACAAAATTTGATGCGCAACGGCGGTCCATAGAAAAATGGGCATTTTCCTTTCATATTCTGTTACTTCAAGGATCGAGTTGAGTGGAAAAAGGAAAGGGAGGCCTTTGCTCTGCAGTGGGACAATACAGGCTGATTATATTATACATAGTTCAAGGATATTAGAAGAACATAGTAACCTTGAACCGATACTGCAGCATCACCTGGAATTGTGTCGGGGGTTATTTAAATTGTTAATTTTATTCCTTGTAAGAAGTTATCCAAATTCCGGAAAAAAAATGGTAATCTGTTGGAGCAACTGGCGTTGGCCTGAAGCAGCAGTGGCCTAGAGCGATTGACCAGCCCCGGTTGTTTAGCAGCTAGTTCTTCCATCATGGTTGCAGTTGCTGACAATAGATATCTGCCGTAATTGTTTGACCAGATTTTAGAAAGCTGTAGTAGAACGGTATTAGTAAAAGTAGAACCGGCACTAGTCCACCAAACACTCACAAGTCTTTTTCTGAGTCAATTTTCGCTTGGTAATCGGTAGCGCTCGTCGCAATGGCTGAACCCTGAAGAACCAGCCAAATCCTGCAACTTTTCAATAGTTTGAATAGATGTACTTATTTATAGCAATTACCCTTGCTTTTTTTTAGATTTATACATTTAATTAGTACCAGGTTGATTCTGTGTAAACATGCGTAGGGTACCCACGTATAACCGTATAACGTATAAGTAATAGAAAAGACCAATGAGCAAAAAAACAAATTTATTTAATTAACACTTCATATTATACATGGCCGGTTATTACAATGTAGTTTTGAATATTGTATGACAAGAAATATTTATTTTTGTATTTTTTAAAGTCCTTTTTTATTTTATTTTTGCATCAAGTTCCATGAAGGCATCAGCGTGTGCAAGATATGTGTTGCAAATATTCTTTTTATTGAAACTTTCTAGTATTGCGGGGTCTAAGTATGCGTTGACGATGGCCGCACATTGTAGATCTGTAAGTGCGTGTGCTAGTGGTGCGCTTAGTTGGTGGACGGCGACCGGGCGCTGCGAGTGGCGCTGCAGCGCGAGCGGTGCCGGCGCAGGGCGCGTGGACGCGGGGCGCAGTAACACCAACTGAGAACGCAGCGCGTGCACTCGCGGCACGTAGCCACGCGCACGCTCCACACGCCTCAGCGTAGTTTCAATAAGCGAACGCGTGTATTGCGAAGAGTGCGGCACGCGACCCAATAGAGTCCGCACACACGCGTCTACCTTCTGCGACCATGTGCTCGCAGTCTGCAGTGAATTATTAAGACCCGTTGTGTCTCCTTCTGCCATCAAACTAAACATGTAACGAGCAATGCCATCTTGTAGCTGCTCTTCTGTCTCAAACTCAGCGAGGTGCTCTTCAAAGTGTACGTCGAACTCGTCAGGTGCGTATCCAACACAATAAACTGTACCAGTAAAACCTATAAAAATATATTTTACGTTAAAATTGTGTTTTAAAAAGTACTTGATCACGTGTACTCTGAAAATAAATGTCTTACCATGACTTTCCAAGATAGCTGCGAGTTCTAAAGCTACGTAAATTCCACTTTCATATCCTAAGAGATAGAAATGGTTCTTCAGCCCCGCCCTCTTCAGGGAAACCTGAATAAAAAAACACCGTGAGTAAGTTTGCGGCCGTAGACTCTTTGGTTTAGATGATGAGTAAACATTGTGAAATGAACTGCAAACTTAAAGAAGCTTACTGTGATGAAACTACACTCTTACGCTAAGTATGACAAGCATTATGAAATGATTCCATACCGCCGCTAATCTCTCGGCTGTTTCTTGTATTGTTTCGTTTGGCTTGTCAAGTCCCAGCTGCAGCACCAGCGCGGGCAGCTTGAGGCGCTCGCACAGTATGCGGAACCTCTCGTAGTGACCCTCCATGCCGGGCACGATACACAGGTATGTTTGGTTCGAATCAAATTCATCGTTTCTCTGTAATAGTCCAATCTCTTTTTATAATGTAAATCCTAACCGCGGTATTTACAAACAAATCGGAATACAAATCGTATGGACATTTTCGTGGAACTATTAAATAATGTAAACGTTAATGTTAATGTGTAATGTATACTTCTGTGAAAAACATAAAGAGTAAAGTAAAGTAAAGTGGGCCGCTTGAGTTTGTTTTTTTGCGAATCTAACTCGCTACCGTTAGCTACCCGGAAACAGTATTGTGAAGACAAAGAAATTCGTATCCAAAATAACATTTGGCATCTTTTGGGTAAGGTCCCTATAAGAGAACTTAATCAAGATCATCATCTGTTTTTTCTCAACTATGCTAGCTTCAAAATGCGAAAAAAATACCTATTAAAAAAAACATGTTAGTACCATAGATGCATTGTTAGCGAGCGTCGGCATACCCACGATGTCAGTGGTAGCAAGCAGTTCATCAGAGTCTACGAAGGTGAAGAATGTTGACAAGCCCTTAGTATCTTGAAAATCTGTTTTGAAAATGGATCTTTCTATTTGTTGTATCCTTAAAAATTACAAAACGTTTTCAAATTATTAAACTAACACAGATTATGACTCCTTAAAATAAAGAATGGATTTAAAGTAACTAATGAGTATATTAGAGTAAGTTTGAAAGTGGCGCCAGTGAAAGATAGTTGAACGGGAATCGTTTGTCTTGGTATTTATTATATATGGGCATGTGATGAGGACAAAATATTTGACTAAAACTAGTATGTTGAGATTTGGGGGGGAGGAGGAACACCAAATATAAATGAATGGATTGTGTGAGGGAGGCATCGATCACTAATAAAGAACTTCTTTATTAGTGATCAATGGAGGGAGCATATAAACATTAAAGTTTTTTAATGATAAAGCAATAGATAGGTGACAGAGAAGAAGAAAAACCCAGTACTGCAGTCAAAAGAATACCAATAAAATCCGAGACCTCTACTTACGTGTCAATAGTAATCAAGGGTATTTCTGTCTCTTCGAACACAAGATTATAATAAATTCTTAGGAAATTATAAATTAATGGTATTTTTTCGTTTTCTACTCCCAATTCTTTCAAAGTAGTAGTCTTATCCGTATCCGCCGTTATGGTTACGTCTGTAAAATAGCAAATACAACGTCTATTTTACTAAGCGAAACTTCTCATACTTGATGAGTATCTATCTATATTCATTATAGGAAAAATATTACAATCAGCTGGAGTTATAAGAAACAATTTGGCAAACTAATTTGATTGACGCAATTACCAGCAATTGTAATCATTTTCTGCAGCAGTGAGGTTTCTTGCGCAGGCGCCGTGCTTGCTAGAACAAAGCTTTGAGCTCCTCGCAGTGCCTTCTCCGTCACCTCTACTGCACCACGGTACCATGAGCCACTGTGACACGACTCCTGCGATTTAAAAAATGATCAATATGAGTATACATTAATCAAGGTTATAAAAATTCGAAAGTCATTTGAGTTACTACAACATCCTCATACAAAAGTTAAAGTAAATATAAAAATCAAAAGTGCATAGGTATTTAAATATTTTTACTAGCGCATTCTTATAAACCTACGTCGGGCCATACGATATTCGATGGGTGAAGAATCAAGTGAGACCACTCAGTAGGGTTCCGTGATTCTTTTCTCGACCGTTCATAGCTGACAGATTAGACTTACATGACTCAGTTCCGGCAACGACAATATTGTTGCAGGTAAATTGTTCTGTACCCGACGAAGGCACACTTCCTTTCCAATCGTATTGTTACCAGTGTTCAGTACTGCGAAATATCTGTCAAACAAAACAACAATCTCCGATTAGATTCGGAAAAATCAAATAACACACACACAGGACAGTCTTACAGTGTTTATAAAAAGACTAGTGATTATCATAACTTACTTAATATCCGTACACAATTTCCTTGACACCAAATCTAAAGTATTCAGTAGAGTTTCGCCGATATCCTGCTGCTTATCGCCCACAGTCACATACACGCCTTCGATGGGACCAAGGTGACTTGCATTATTTAACAGTGTATTTACGTCTTTTTCTTCTGATAAGTCATCAGAAAATACTACAACTTCAACACCCAATTGCTGCCATGATCTAAACAAAAGAATACAAAATAATAATAATAATAACTGACCCTGTTCTCGAGAATGGTCAAGTCACATTGTACTGGGATCAATCTATGATCACTGACAGGACTATTGTAGCCAATAAGCCCGATGTTATTGTCATGATACATCGACAACAGCGCCGTTCCAAAATTGTTGATATCACTATCCATCTTGGCGAGAACCACGTGAAAGCTGAGAAAGATAAATAAATCTGAATTGTTTACCGTATTTTTATTTGAAGGTAGCTCATGGATTGCCTTTTGAAATGTACACAAAACTTCCTAGCACCTCGTTCCACAAGTCTGTCACCTAACTGTAGTCCAAAGGTTTCATCATTGCAGAGTATTAGATGGGTACGATCAGCCTTACAAGTCAACCTGTAAAACAATTCTATGAATTAATACTCCATCATTCATAATTTAAAAAATATTCTAGAAGCAAACACGACTGTACTCAATATTCTTTATAAGTCCGAAAGTAAAGTGTTACTCTGCTACTTTCGAAAACTTGCTTGGGCTAACATAAATACCGGTTTTTAGCAATACCTGTGCTGAATCTCAAGTATGGAGTCTTGTATCCTCAGCAGCACCCGGCCGCGGTGCCTGCTGGCCGCGAGCAGTCGGAAGGCGCGCGCGGCGTCGTGCGGTGCGTACGACACGCGCGACAGAGGACGTACGTAGCCGCGATGAATACCCTCGCTCAACAACGTCTGCAAGGCCTGCGACATACAAAATTTGATACCTTTGGAACAGTAACATTTTCATCTTCTTCATGTCAACTCTATGAAAAATCACCTGTTACATACTATTTTTATTATTTCTGTTGTATTTGATTTGGTCCTTAATTAAAAGTTCCGTATTTATACCACCATAACAATTAGTTTCCTCCAATTATTTTGATTACCTACAGCCTCAGCCCAGAAACCGTTTTATTCATAAACGTGGCTTCAAGTTAAGCGACGTTTAAACGTCAGATATCTATGGTTAAACAGGCGCTAATCATTATTTAACTTTAAACAGCGTTTATGAATAAGGGGGTAAATGCATGGTACTCGTAATGTTGGGGAATTAGTTTCAGAAATATAAGAAATGTGGTTTATTTGTTTTTTTGCTCCTGAACCTGATTGTACCTTATTTCAAAAGAAAAATCTAGGTCAGTAAGTACCTAATTTAGGTACGTCTATGAGACTTACTTTAGCATCCTCAATATTTTCAGGATCAAATATCGAAGTAATATCAATTGTGGTGTAGGTTCGCTCCTTAGTGAGATCGTACATCCCATAAGCGAAATCATCTTGATTGTGCAGCTGAGAAACATCAATAAACGAGCCGTAGGTTTTGGTACAATTAATTGCAGTCTGAAAAAGACAAAAGTGGTTTTAAAAGAGATTTCAAATGAATAACAAAAAAAACATTAAAACCAGTAACCATACTTTCTTCAGGTCTTCTCTAAGGCAGCTAATAATTATGCTACAACCCAGTCCGTTTGTACAGCATCGAACCATATCTGCAAAACTGTGATCCCGAGAATTTCCGATGTGTTCAGCTGAAAAGAAAACAGTGACAATTCAGTTCTATGTTCACAAAAATGTATGTTCATCTCTAACTACCTTAATGAAACTGAAAATCATCAAAATACCTTTCAATCCTGGGAATAATTTACGTAAGAAATGTTTCTTCCGCATGTCACTAACAGTTGTGAATACTTCGAAGCCGTGAGCAAGGGCTATTGATATAACAGCTTGGCCAAAAGCCCCAGCCCCTCCATGAACCAACACAGAGGTGTCAGGTGTTAACTCCTTGGGATTTGTGATGACCTTAAAATAAACAGGATTTAATGTGAGTTTTACAATAGCCGCGAAATTCCTGTAAGTAGCAGAGGATTCCATACTTGCCGTGGGCATTATAAATGTGGAGGATAAGCGCTAAGTAAAAATTGTCGGGATACCAACCAAGTAAGGATGGTACCCTGCACTACATCTGGAATTCTCTCAGTAAAAATGAGATTATGGGATCAGTTTAACAGTTATCTATCAAATTATTGTTACAAGTATCCTGAGTGTAAACTCACGAGGCAGTAGAGTGCGTGTGCGTAGGCGAGCGGCACGGTGGCGGCGTCCTCCAGGCTCCAGTGCGCCGGCACCGGCCACAGCAGCTCCGGCTGCGCGCGCACCACGCTGCCGGCCGCGCCGCCGCGCACCAGCCCCATCACGCGCTCACCGCTGCATGACAAAATAAATTTGTTCACATTTGTATTAACCTGTTTACATTATATAAATTTTAGAAAAAATTACATAATCAATTCATTCAACATAATCAACAAATGTAGGAAAGTGTGGCGGCATCTACATCACCACATGCGAACTACGCATCAAAGACCTGATGTCACAAATCCGGCATCGCGCTATTAAAGTTTACAGCGCGTTTAACATAATTATTATAAAACTGTCCGACATCCATCCTCGGGCAATTGCCTGCCAGATACAACACCCGTCTGGGCGGAGGATCCTCCCTTTTCAATGGAGGATGATTGAAATTTACACCCTGTTTCGCATACCCCTAAAAATGAATGTAGGTAGGTATGTAGGGTACGGAAGGGTAGGTAGGTAGGTAGGTACGCCGTAGAAAACTATTTAGAGCTACCCGTGAGAAGCCGGGGCGGGCAGCTAGTTAATTATAAATTTCAGAATCAATGACACACAACGATAATTTTTCCCGCGCCATAATATGTTCATTTCTTTCTTCTATTTGCAAGCGAAATCGAAATGTAAATAAAATCTTTGAAAAGTCACATCCTTGGTTACCACGTGTGGAAGTAAAAAGTTTGATCCATTTTTAAATAACACGACAGATATGAGTCTTCAAAGTAATTTATTTGGCCGCTACACAGGACAGATATGGATTTTCATAGTAACATTGCCGGCCGCATAGTCATTTGTTTTTGACCAGTAGGTACAGCAATTTCGATTTATCTCGAAGAAGGCTGTCAAAATAATGCTCGAATTTCCAAGCATGTTTGAGAAATAGTAGATTGTTGCATCGAGCGCTAAGTGAGTTAATGCATGAGTGTTATGTTGGTACCCGAGCGCAGGCGAGGGCACAAAATTAACACGAGTGCATTAATTACTCACTTTAGCAAGGTGCATATCCTACTTTTCTTTCGACTATCAATCTACCTACCGTAATAAAATATACCTATTCAAAATAATAAATATTTATCCAGCGACTTTTGCGGCAAAAGGTTATTAGCAATTTCATTTGCTGCTGTTTTTATTCTTTCAGAAGTTGAATTCATGTTTGATATCGCTACCTAACCTAACCTAACCTATCCCACCTGCAATACCTACCCCACCTACCCTTAAAAAATTTTAAGGTTGTTAGCTACTGACCTGTTAGTGGTTCCACTGAATTCCATTCCAAAGCTATTTTTAATGTTTTGTTTATATAATAAGGAGCCACTGGCCTTTTTGAAGTCATTATAACTTATACCAGCATATTGAACCTAGAAAAATTGAATGAAGAAGTATGTGTTTTGATAATAATTTAAAAAGTAATAATTATTGTGGTCATAAATTGGGTTTAAAACATTTTCAAGGTAATAAAAATAAAAATCAGGTATACCTTCACAGGGATTCCGGATCCGGATGCCTCAGGCGCTTCAACCCACGTGAGCGAATCCAAATCACCAAACTGGCTACATTGTAAGGACACGTTGTTGCTCACTGATGCAGAGTCTTCGAATGGTACGTAGTACTCTCCTCCCCACTTACCCTGATGAATAAATGAGAGTTGTTCCATTAAATATGAACTAATTTTAATTATAATGTATTTCGATACAAACAAAAATATCAAAGGCCCACTCACATTGACCACTACGTTGAACGCCAGATTAATATCTGGCATCTCATTACCATAAAAACTGTCGTTGCTTTCTTTAGCGACCATGATTAGATGGATCATGTTACGATTAGCTTCTCTACGCCAGCCGCTTACAAGTTCTTTAAGATCCGGCAGTGCAGGGTAAGGTGCAATAATCAGGAGCCGATGTCCCAAAGACAGGTTATTGCGCGTTGTAATGAGGAGAAGGATATCAGAGTTGCTTCGAACTGTGACAGTTGTTGTAGGTACGACCGCAGAAGCACCCCACCGGACGAGCTGTAGTTGTGAATGCTGTTTGTTGCCTTTGCTAACAATGGAGTTAACAGATATCACGCGGTATAGTGACTGGGGGCGCGAGCGACCACCAAAAGCGAGGTCCTCCGCGCTCGCCACAAACTGGTCTCTCTGTAGGAAACGGTGCAGCAGCTGGCACATCTGTTGGATGGCGCAGTTAGTGCAATTATAATTTAACACAAATTATACCAATTAAAAATAAAATACTTGAAACTTACAATATCGTCAGTGGACAGGTTTTGAACCAGCACCAGATCAGCACCTTTTAGGAAGTTGTTTTGTTTCTTCAACGCCGATTCGCGGTTAACTTCTTCGTATTTAACATTAACTCCATACATGTTTCTAATAGCGTTATTTATTTCCGAGAAAATGGAATCTTTTCTCGGCTGATTAACAAACCCAATGACATTTATGTTTGTTTTGTTCACATTTTCCGCTACTGTTTGTAGGAAAACTTGAATTGATGACAAAACCTGCATGAGATTAAAACTTATATTGTATTTTTATGGTGTACATTAATAAAGAGTATTTCTATTCTATTCTATTCCATCTGTCTTATTTGTTTTGCATATAACTTGATAACTGAAAGGAGATACTTGATAACTGGAGGAGCTCGTGGCTAATAATAACAGCCGCACGGGTCGATCCATCAGGTTAAGCTGCGCTTGCCGGGGTTGGTCCGTGGATGGGTGACCATCTTTACATACTGAGACTCCTCCGTGCTTCGGAAAGCACGTTAAGCCGTTGGTCCCGGCTGTCATTCGTGGATCTTGGACAGTCATTACGAATCGTCAGAAGCCCGAAAGTCTGACAACCAGTCTTACCAAGGGGTATCGTATTACCCAATTTACTGGGTTGTGGAGGTCAGATAAGCAGTCGCTCCATGTAAAAAACTGGTATTCAGCTGCATCCGGTTAAACTGGAAGCCGACCCCAACATGATTGGGAAAAGGCTAGGCAGAAAGAAATAACTTGATAACTGAAAGATGAACTTACATCTATGTCCGATTGGAAATAAGGAACGAATTTTAAAGTTTTTAACACCATGTTTCTGTTGCTCACTGGAGGCATATTTTCCAATTTAACATTGCTTATTGTAACACCTCCACAACTGGAAACAAAGAATACAAGAATGATTTAGTTCAGTGACAGACCGAGTATCTTCGGCGGTAATAATAGAAAGTAAATAATGTTTACCTGGTAATGTCAGAATTGTCTAATACTACTGCTTTCATCAGACCTTTGTAATCCGACACCAAAGAATTTTCTACAGCATCTTGATGATATTTAACGTTGATCTTCATACTCCTGATGTGCGAGACTAGTGATACTCCATCGTGTGGTTGTCGCAGCATGTTCAGCTGCAGTAAACCGTCGATGAACGTGACCCAGTTATCTCGCCACACCAGGGAAGCTTCACTCAGGGATTTATTAGCACCCTCAATGCTGAGGAACTCACCACTGAAATAAATTACATTGTTCATCATTAAAGGAACACATTATGCAAGCTACTTACTGTACCTATTTTATAATTTCTTTATTTCAAATTTACCTGTACGAGTAATCTCTATCTCTGAATAAATGATAAATATCTTCTGCCGTGAGGTCTTTGCTCACTTTAGTTTCAGGTATTTCTTTTAATTTTCTTTGTTTCATTTCTTTCACTTCATCCAATGCGTTTATAAAACCTGTCGCGACTTTAGAGCCTTCATTAAGAATCTGTATTTAAAAAATATACCTTTGAAGTAAGCTTGTTAAAAGGTATTACTTAAGAAGTGAGGAAAAGAATTAAAAGTCTATCAGTAGACTGTAAAAGGTTGATGATGGTCAAATACTAGACTTCAGTCTAGCGGAAATCTCATTACTTACTTCAAAACATCCATTTCCTCTATGAAAAGCGACGTTAATACGAATCTGACGTTGATCGTGTATTATCGGTTGTGCATACAGATGCAGGTCACTGAACTCCACAGACATTTGTTTCTTCGGGATTCCCGACGTCATAGCATAGGTGTCCCACACCAGCGCTAGTGCGGCGGCAAACGGGTATACGTTGTGTCCTAAAGATGAAGATCGTTGATATTATTTAACAATGAAGTACTTACTATCTGAGTATGATTTATTGAGATACCATAAAAAAATTAAAAAACAGGACGAGAACTCATCGTCAAGTCGACCCTTTGTTGCACCCATAATATAACTTAAATTCATACCAATTAAGATCAGAACATACATTACATATAAGTAAATAAGACACACAAACATATTACACATATTTTCATAAACATAAAGGTCTAGGAATTAAAGCAGCATACAAATAGTGTTTATGTTACCTCTCATAGAGTGGCCTTGCAAGTAAGCGTGTTCTGTATCTTGCACAGAGGTGATATAGTCAAGGGAGGCAGATGTTGTCCTATCGGCTATGAGATATACTGGCAAAGGCCTTAAAAACAGAAAAAAAAGCATATTCAAAATGTACAGCCTGACGTACCTATTTATATAATTTTGTTCCAAAATGTGCGAAGGGTAACAAAAGGAAAGTGTAGGTACTTACCACTTTTCACCATGAGCCCATTGGACTAGATGCGATAGGAATGGCGTTCCCGTAGAAACTGGTAACTCAACTTTCGGATAGAGAACATGAACTTTGGGATTGTACCCCTCCATAAACAACCTGAAAATAATAAACGTTTTGAAATAACACAAACATTTATATCACGCACGTATTCTTCGAAGGGGCAGACGTGTATAGTACGCATTAGCGAACGTTTCTGAGTTCATAAAACGATCCTCCACGCGAGCTAAGCCGCGGGCAAAAGTGATATTAAAATTCTATTTTGACTGTGCTTATTATTTTACTTACTTGCCGATACCCTCGAGCAGCAAGAATGTGTTATCAACATGCTTCCTCCTGGTCAGTGCGATATTCTTGCAGTTGCTAGGTAACGATCGTTTGAGAATTGCCTGCAGCAGTCCGTGCGGCGCCACCTCCACAAGCACAGCGTTGTTAGGTATCAGCTTCAACGTCTCCTCGAACAATACTGGGCTCTGTGAAAATGTATATAGGTAGTGTGAAAATTATTAGAAACTTTCTTTAGACCCTTCGTAACTTGTTCAGTTAAATCTATCAGTCTGTGTAAGTTATACACTTGTCCACATATTTGGCCAATAATTAAATTGCGGCTATGTGGCCTACCTATCTCCGGGCTCAGAGTCTCATCAAGAAGTTGAAAGATATTGCTGGTGTGGATCTACATCGCCACATGTGAGTTGCGCATCACACTGACGTCCCGCAAAATCCTGCATCGCGCAAGCAGGGTTTACCACGCGACAAGCATATATACATCGTCCCAACATCAATCGTCGGGCAGTAGATCAGATACGACACTCGGAGGATCCTCCCTTTTCTGTTCTATGGAGGATGAGTGATGAGTGAGAGAGTGGCTGAGTGGGCCCTCCCATTCATCCACTCTATGTGATTGTGTGTGACTTTGTTCCGTATATACCTCTATACTTGCACACATTTTGCATTATCTTGTTCACTAAGCATACGTGAACTCACTCACACAAGTGTTTTGGAGCATGCTGTGACGTTAAACCCGAGATGACTGAGAGTCTGACATCACTACTTACCAGCAGGTTGTTGGTGTGATATTCAGCAGAACAGAGCTTTGAAGTCGGATCTTCCCACTTCTCTTCTGGTACAGAAGTTGAAAGCCAACGCTGGGTTCTTGGCTTCGGATCCTTGATCACTTCCGATAGATACTTGAGTAGCTGAGGTCCTGCATTTCAGTTTAAAAATTAAATCAATGCTCTTCTCTTTTTTAGTTCATATTATTATAATCTTGGATGCGGTAGAATGTATTGGATTTAATTATGTTATGCCAATAACATCTTCATTTGTTACCTTCAGTCTTTGCAAAAATAAATGATTCTAATTTGGCTGTGACGATGCGTCGCCAAACATTTTTTAAATGTATTCACATTTAAATAGGTTTGCAAAGATGCGGAACCACAATGTTAATTGTTTAGAATCGCTATATTATTAGCTTAGATCCATAGATAGTATGGTATGGTATTAATAGTACTAGTTAGTTAGTAAACAAATTGTAATGAACATGTATTTTGGATGAAAGTCGTAAATACGATCATTAATCACTTTGTTGGCGTATTTAAATATGTATACTCATGGCAAATTACAGCTTTCTAGTACTAACAGTATCTGCGGTAAGCCGGGGACAGACAGACAGACAGACAAACAGACAGACGGACATGGCTAAACTATAAGGGTTCCTTGTTGACTACGGAACCCTAAAAACAAGGCATAACAAGCTGAATCACAGCGGAAACGTTGAGCGGAAATCGGTTGGCATGGTGTGGGCATGTGATGCGCAGGATGTTGTGGAGAAAGTTTTGAGTATGAATGTCGATGGCTATAAGAGTAGGGGAAGACCAAAGAAACGATGGATAGACTGATGAACTGTGTGAAAGATGATATGGCTAGAAACGTGATGACTATCTTGATGACAACTAGCTTCGTTGCCATTAGTACCATTACCCTTCTAATGTTGAATTTTGTAGCACTAGTTCCATATTATAATTTTAGGCACTTCTGAAATTTTTTAAGTTTTATAATAATTATATTCAATAAAATCAACAAAATTTATTTTTTCATTTATGATTCGGATTCAGATTGGATTTAAAATTATCATCTTTGTAAAGAAAGATGGAAAGTAAATACCAGGATGCCCGATATCTCAGATCGGATAGCGTTTGGGACCTGTTCAAACCCTGGGAATTGTTTTCTATCCCCCTTTATCTTTGAAATTTCCTTTATATTTATTTATTTTATCCCAGTTAAACTGAAATATCTTGTCAGGAGGAATAGATAAGATTGTATGGGAACCTCAGTGGATTGGTAATATGCCATATATGGCACTACAGCTTGCTACATTTTCCCTATGACTAAACACCCATATATTATGTAGCTATATATAGCTACATAATATATGGGTGTATAGAGTCATAGGAAAAATGTAAACACAACGTATTTAAAATTAATAAAAAAATAAAGTTTTTTTAAGAACAGGACGCGGTTCACGGCTCTCTGTAGGGTAAAGGGGCGCGGTATCTAATAGGTATTTAATCGTCTAATACGTCAAGCAGTAGTCCTGAAGAGTCCCAAAAATCACTTCCTGAATACTTATGAAGGCTTATCAGTATAATGGTGTCAAAAACCCGTTTTCCGAGTATTGAAGATATCTGGAACCTATGGGTGCAGGAGCGGCCTATCCTCATACCGGGATAAACCTGGATAGGTATACAACCTCCTCGACCTCCGCGTCCAGCGATCACGCCCGTCCGACACATGATTCTAATCATCAAACATAATGGGTATAAGATGGATGACAAAGGACCAAATCCACCTTCAAATGTACCATTAACTTTAAATGGTAGCACAATGTAATAATAAGTAGCTCAATGTATTGTGTCGATATTATTAAGGCTAGATAAATGTAGTATAGCAAATCACCGGCATCAGCAATATAACGCGAGTGGTAGGCGATGTTGGAGCATGGAACTTCCTTAGCGAAAACCCCCTTAGCAGTCAACTGTGCGACGAACTCCTTCATGATTTCAGCGGGTCCCGAAATTGTACTAGAGTCAGGCCCATTGTGACAAGCAACTTGGATTTCAGGTGGGCACAATGGTAAAATCTGAAAATTAATAGCACTATTAATACACATATCTACTGCTTGAAATGTTTAATAGATGAGTCGCCTATGTCCATCATTCGAGTGTACAAATGCTGTACTCTAGTTGCCTGTAGCTGTTTAAACTTCTCAGCTAAAAAAAAAAGAATTATACAAGTCCCTATGTAATGCCCATAAAAAATTTAATCAAACTTCCTGAATGTATATAAACGGTAGACCAAATAAAAAATAAATAAACAAAAAACAATTTTGAAAAAGGAAATGCTTTTATTTTTATTAGACGCCAATATGTTCATTTGTTTCTTCTTTACTATACTACAGCTGTTTAAAGTAAAGAAGCCAAATGGAAGTTTAAATAAAATCCATTGATCCATTTCTTTATTTTATTAACTTTCTTTTCTTTTTGTACTCAACGATAGCTACTTACCCAATGTAACTCCGTACTAGTTTATATGTATTGAAAAATGTATTAATAGAGAGAGCCCTGGCACCAATAACAGAAGTTTATTCTTAGCTTGGGTGCCAGTTGAGAAAGTCAGTGATTTATGAAAAGACAATGCCCGATCCTGCCCCACCTTTCATACATTTACACCAAATGTAAATTACTCAAAATTATCGCATGGAATTATGATCCTTTGTTGCTTAACTGATAATCTGTTGTAGTTGCGGATAAAAAGTTAGTGAAAAAAGGAATTCAAAAAACCCAAGTCCTATTTCCTGTATAAATCGCGACCATCTGCGTTACTTAGTACGCATGAAACACGCGGAACAAAACGAGTTTTTTAATAAAAAAAATACATCAACTTTATTATGTACGGATTTTAAAATGTATTGGGTTTAAATAGACACAGTTAATGATTTTTTTTTTTTTTTTTTAATATATTTTATTATGAATGTTTATATTATGTTCTAATCATTATTTTAGTATGTCAATAAGTCTACGTGTAACGAAACGTTATTGACGCGCTAATCGCTATGTCAAAAGTAGGGATGTACCTACGTACATAATTTTCCCGATACGATACCGATTATTATTGTAGTAAAAATTGGGGAAGCCGATGTATGTCTATATTATGGATGGGAAACCATTTTGCAAAACTGTTTAATAGTGAGTTGAAACCTCCGTTTATTTGCTAAATCAAATGACTCCATCTATCCATATTTGTTCAGCTATTGTTTGCGTGAATACTTTTGCTCTAGGATCATCCGTATCATATACGTACATAACTTTTTCCAGAATGTGATCTAAAGTTGCTTGTTTTAAGGTGACGGACCACTCGCGTCTTTGACGTAGATAGGGTGTCGTTTTCAAACTCCTTTTCAGCGATTCATAGCGGTTTACGTGTGTCCTCATGTTTGTTGTCGTGTAGCCCTTCGATGAAACTGCTTTACTTACACCACGAGAAACGCTGACATTGCAGTAAAAACAAGTCGTTTGTGTATCATCATCCTGTTTTATTTGAAAATGTTTCCAGATGGAACTTGTACGTTTTAAAGGCGTCGCCATTTTACTTACATAAAATTAAACATTCTAATAGTCCTCATTTCACTTTGTGATTAAACAGAATCACAAACAGCAGTGACGTGAAACACGCATAAAACAATACATCGTTCTACCAACGCTCAGTAAGCAGGAAACATGGCAATCGGTAGATTGCCGTGTTGCCATGTTGCTAAGCATGCACTGCGCGGCTCTCCGTCAGACCGCTAAGATTAAAAGTGTTCTGTGCGCCAGTCCCGCCTGCGATGGAGCGAATATGTTGCGCGCGCGTCGTCGATTCACACGGTTTTCGAACTATTAGATATCGGTTGTATAATATAATCGACGATACCGATATATCGGTATCGGAACCGAAATCGTTACATCCCTAGTCTTGACTTTTTGTCATTCATTCGCTCTGTTCTGTTTGCATTGTCTGTTCTTTTACGCTTCCTAATCTATCCGTGGTCATATTACTGTTTTAAGTTCACGTTCACGACGCTTTTTGCTTTTGTACACGGAGTTGATCTCGCCAACTCGCCAACTCGCCGACTTTTGCTTTTATACACGGACTCGATCTCGCCTACTCGCCGACTTTTGCTTTTATACACGGACTCAATCTCGCCTACTCGCCGACTTTGTGCTACTTGCCACGGATTCTGATCATCGCTGCCGACTTGGTGATGTTGAGGTGCATAAATTGTCATTTGTGGAGGATGCTAAGACATGTTGTGTTGTCATTACAAGAAGCATTGCAAATGGTATCGTTGCAACAGGTATGTAAATACTACGTTATGATGATCGTATTTGACCGACGCGGCGACGTAGTGAAAAATCCTAAATAATAATGATTGTACTAACTGTGGTTTCGCTTGTCTTGTAAACATAATGCAATAAACTATGAATACATATTAAACCGACCTAAAAGTATCTTGAATAGCTGGTATAGGCAAAAAAGTCAGGTTTTTGCTTTGGGGTCTATGTGTGGATGGTAATTTATACATAATTACGAACTTGTTTATCTGAACCTTATACTAATATGTGTTTCTTACTTTGCAGCTTCCACCAGAAGTTGTAATCTGTTAAGAGTGCCTCTTGCGACTAGACCAGCATTGTGAATGAATGGAAATGTGAATGTTGAAACAGATTTAGGTCACACACATGTTTTCTTGGATTTAAACAGAAACCGCAAGTTCTAAAGGCATTCAAACATATTTTTAGTTATCACTAATAAAGCAGCAATAGAATGCTACATTCGGCATGCTTGTAAACCAAATTTTATTTGATGGGTCAAAGCTCTATAGAGTTTCTGGCATTCTCCAAACAATAATATTGTCAAAATATTAACCTATCCTATGTAGATTTGGAAATAAGGTTAATTTTTATTATGCTGTGCCCGACAGGCTTCATATTGTGGAATGCAAATAAAGTATTGAGTATTGGGCTGTTATATGCCGATCAGATAACTCATATTAAATTACCTGTTCATTTCCCAGACCTACAGCAGCCATGGATCCGCGGATGAATTTTGTCTCCAGGGACACGCGCCCGCGACTGTAAGCTGACAGTATCATCTCCTCTGCCGTCAAACAACCGTCAGCGTACGCGCATCCCAACTCTCCTACACTGTGACCTGTTCGATATTGTTATTATTAGTATTTCCTTTATTCATTTCTATCACATAGCCGTCTTATTCCACTTGTCTCTATACTGCCAAATGAGGCCAGTTCTTGAGAAAGAAGTCCTGTATATCCCACCATCGCCGAAATAAACTCCTGTTTTCACATAGTATTTGAATTTATTTCATACCTATGATTCCATCAGGTACAAGTCCAAGTTCTTTAAGAATGTCAGTCAGACCGATTTGTACAGCAGCTATTCCGACGAACGAATGTAAAATGTTGTCAAAGGTAGTTTCATCCGGTGACGTTATTATATCAACAATGTTGAGTCCCTTTGGTTCTAAAGCTTTGTGGCAGCTGCAATTAATATATAAATGGTAAGAATGTTTCAAGTTTCATATCCACTGTGATTCTTTTACTTAAGATATGTGAGTACCGTTGTATAGCAGCAGCGAAGACCGGTATGCGCATGAGTTGCGCGCCCATACCAGCCCACTGCGAGCCCATCCCGCTGTACACGAACCACAGCGGCCGCCGAGCGTCGTCGAAGTACTCAGACTTCTCAGATAGGCACACGGTCTTCTGTTCCTCATCCGTCTCTAGAAAAAATATTTAGGTATGAAGATTGTGTGTATTTTTGACTAGTTTGCATTGCTTTGGTGTTACTATAAGTCTGTACCACTTCTTTCCCTGCTACATTTATTGTTATATCTGACCTACGTATCTTTAGAAATAAGTCAAGTGCGTTCGGCCATCTCTTTCTGGCTCTAATGTTCTGTCGCTTTCTGCACTTTGGAGTTAGGTTAGCCCATAGTGCTTCCGGCATTTTCATTTAATCTGGGCAGCACCTTAGCTACTACTTAATATAGATGCAAATTCAAATAGATTAAAAAGAATATGTAAGTATGTGTTTACGTAGAATGACGAATCCTCTGCCCAAATGTCCTGGAATATTTGCCTGGTGTATGTTGTGCAACAGCCGCAACTGTTCAGGATCTATGGGGTTGGCTTTTAAATCACTGAGACAATGAGTCACTGCTGCTTCATGTCTTGCCGAAATAGTCACTAGGTGAGCAATGTTCGACTTGTACCTGTTGGGGTCCTGAAAGGCAAATAAATTTTTCTTTTCAGTAATTTATTTAAAGTAACGCTCAAGTAGGTAATGCTAAAGAGTTGAATATTTAATATGTATGGCTATAAGAATTGAAGAAAAAAAAGGAAACTTTGGGTGTAATAGTGTGAAAGGAGATTCGGGTTGAAAGAAAAATGAAGTCTAATAGAAATGTAGCTATGAAAGAGGAAGAAACGTTGAGTGGGCAACGTATAAATTGGGATTAGGCCAGGTGGATGCTGAAGGTAGGGCATATTTTTACCTTTGGTTTATAGTGTCCATGCAGCAGCACGTGTGAATTGACACCGGTGACGGACATGCCGTTGACGGCGACGTAAGAGCGGCCGAAGCTCTGATGCTCGGTGACGACGCGCATGCGCCCCTCGCGCAGAGCAACCACATCCTTTCGCGGATTGTCGCAGTGCATGTTGGCAGCTATCTGACCAGTGTGGTAGCCAAGTAATACCTGCGAGAGCGATGGAAATAGTGCTGTAACTTCTTATGGTTCATTACATCGATAGTAATTTTGTTTTTGAATGCACCTATATCAATTATTAATTTTAACTTGATATCTTCACGCGTTCCTGAGAAAAAGGGTTTTGACAAACTAATAGACGGACAACGAAGTGATCCTATAAGGGTTCTGTTTTTTCCTTTTGAGGTACAGAACCCCAAAAAAAAACGTTTATTAAAAGGAAATCTAATTCAGTACACTTTAAAGAGCTTCAAAATACTTGAACTTCTGAACGCAAAGGTGTCACTCTTGTTTGATCTTGTTGCCCAAGAATAATAAAGTCTTCTGAGGCGCGGCTTACCTTTGTAATAGCAGTGACACCAGACGCAGCTTCATTGTAACCAATGTTAGACATAACACTGCCCACCAGGAGAGGGTCTCGTTTGTTATTACAGAACACCTCTTCTATAGCTTCCAACTCCATCTTGTCAGCCTCTGGTACAGCTGTCGAATTAATTATTTCGGTTATTCTTTACGTCTGTTTTTCTATTGGTCTAAAATCATTGACATGACGTGTTTTAATAACGCACGTGACGAAGTGGCTGAATTAAATTCAACTGCTATCAATCTTCATTGATATTCATCATTTGCTGATGTGAAAATTAAAATTATTCTTTTAATGGTGTACTTGAACACAACTTTCCTTTTCTCTCTTTGGCTCAATGGCGTGTGATCCAGGAGTGTCTATTTTTTTGTTACTTATATGTAAGTGTTTACCACACCGAGGTAAAAGGAGTATGTGAGGATCGAAGCAGGAGGCGTTCCATGGTTTCTACTTATGCCTGCCTGTATGTTTATGTACTTACCACAGCCACAAGCTTCTACATATTCGATGGCCTGTGCCGGGATTCTTGCTTCCTCGTAAAAGTTCTTAATGAAGCTGACTGTTTTACCGAAGTCTCTGAGGAATCCGAATTGAGGACCCGTTTCTCCAGGTAACATGCACGTAAACTCTGATTTAACGTGCAATACATCGGCGTAGATCCTGCAAATTGTTATAAAAATGTTCTTGTTTATAGTACGACTAAAAATAAACCATTTATGATACAAATCAAACGTGTGAGATATTTACCTTAAAGCGGTTTTCGCTTTTTGCAGGAACAAAACGCTGATAGCTTCAGATTTAGCACATCCATCAGCATGTTCATCGAATGATTTAGTTTTACCATCCTGACACAGGTTCAAGAGCCTGTAACCAGAAGTAATCATTATTGAAACCACTTTTCTACATTAATAAGTTCCGCAAAAGTGTGAGTGTTTGAGAATAAATGTTGGAGGTAATCTCTGAAACAATCTTTCGACAGACTTAAAAATACTACAGGACTTGATAACGTAGGTAACAGTGTCATGAACTTCTATTGACACGTAGTAAAAGCTGCAGGGCCGTAGGCGGTAGCACTGAAGATGACTAGAGACTTTCTCTATGAAGGAGCGAAACAATGTTATATTGGAACAGCGGAAAATCCAAGACAGGAGAGAAGTTAAGATAAGTTAGAGGCAGTCGATAATAGCTCAGAACTGTCTAAATGAAAAAAGGTGAAATTATTATCATTATCTCTCTGCTTTTTTCAATTTATTAAAAGGATAAATACCAAACCGTTGTGCATGACTATTGTACATGTTTGTCCTATTTTTTATTAGTGTATAACAAAGTATTTAATAAATAAATGAATAATAAATACGTTAAAGTATATTTTTATTTCCTGATAGTACCTTCCGTAGTGAACGGCCGACTGTGGGTGCAGGCAAAGGTAGGCGCCTCCAACGATTGCTGCCTCGCATTCGCCTCGACTTATAGCGAGGTATGCCTGCTCCAGCGCCGCGGTGGAACTACAACACGCCAGATCGATCGACATCGAAGGACCCTTCGCGTTCAGCCAGTAGGAAATGCGGTTGGCGAACATAGTTTTGCTGCACCTGATTTACAAAACAATAACAGTTTACATTAAATTCATGGATGTAGCCTTAAGTAGTTATAATATTTGCTTTGTAGTTGTTAACATAACATAACGCCTTGTTTTCCCGAAGGGTTTGACAGAGGTGCATCTATAGTATCCACATTTAGCCAGTTAAGTCCCATGTAATATGGGGCGATCCTATTGTATCAACCGGGCAAAAATCCTGACGGTCTACTACTGAGAAATTCCTGTTGGAACCGCCATAACATTTTTCCTGACCTGGGAATCGAACCCAGGACCCCATGCTCAACAGTAGCACTTGCAACCATAGACGTTGGCAGTAGCTTTTAAAGAAGTTATAAACGATGCTTGAGCCGATTCCAGCTGTTGATGCAGAGACACAATTGTTACACTAACGGTAACTTTAGCGTGTCGTCATAGCAGCAATCGTAGCGCGTAGTATAGTAGTATATGATTGGTAATTGAATCTTTCGTAGTCTAATATAGGACGATTTCTTCCGATATCGGCACTGATTCCCATAAAAAAATATACCTTGTAATGGGAACTCCCATTACAAGGTATATTTTTTTATGGGGTCTTGAACTGTTTTTTACGAGTTTTCATTGGCAGGGATCAGGTTGTCAGGGAAGACACTTGTGTAGACGAAAGTTACACGCACCAGTAAGATGGTAAATTGTATTTTACAGGCTTAAAGTTCTACATGAATGAACACATTAAGTTTAGTTAAATCTAAATGTGAGAAGAGCTTTCACGAGTTCACGGGGCTCGGAAAATCGGGAAACTTACAAATCAGAATGAGGTAATAGTTCGTCTCGCGACCATATGGCTCACTTGCGAAAAATGGAATGCCCAAATTCCAAACCCTTCGCCTTTGAGCCCTACCTCCCGCCCCTTGCCCCGTGACCATGTTCGGCAGCGAAAAAATGCATCCTACACGTTTATTTCTTAAAACGAAAGTTTACAAAAATAACAAGAGAGGTAATAAAAATGTGAGAGTAAATGGCCTGTTTAAGGAGTGCTGTGGGAAAGGAACAAATTATGGGTTCACCATTATAACTTATTGACAAAACTTAAACAAGATAACGTTGTATTAGATTTATGATGAAATGTTTACTCTAAATCTATGGTGAATTTTACAAAATGAGTAATAATCAGGCTTAAAAAATATACTGCAGACGTTGTTTAGGCTACGGTGGTTCCGCCGACATAATAGGAAAACATCCTTAAAAAACTTTATTTTAATAATTTAAAATCTTGTCTTACCCAGCGATACCGAAACCAGTTCTAGAATTCAAGTCATAGAAGCAAGCCTTTTCAGTTTCAGAGAAACAAGTGCCAATGTACACGCCGACCTTCTTGCCGGATAGTTCTTCCGGATTTACACCTAGAAAACAAAACTCTAGTTAGTTCGTTTTGCAAGCGTAGGATGAGGATTAGGGAAAATATATATCTCGATTTTGGATAGAAATAAAAAGTTGTGGAAGTGAAACACGGAAGTACCTTCTAGGTTCAACTTTCGATTTAAGAAATTATATTCACTGACTGACAATGCACAGCCTAAGCCACTGATGCTAAAAGCATGAAAGATTTGAAGTTCGTTTTTGCCGATGGGATATTCCCTCGAACGCACGGCTTAGTAGCAGAATAAGTATGAAAACATCAACAACGAAAATAAAATTCATAATTAAATAATTAGATAGGTAGGTAGTTGGGGTGGTTAGTAGGTAGGTAGGTGTGCCATAGATAAGTACCTAAGCTACTTAGTGCTACCCGTGCGACGCCGGGTAAAAGCTATAAAAGATAAGTAAAGATTTGAAAAGCATATGCAAAAGCAAAGAATAACTATATTCTATCATTAAATTTGGGCTAAAAATCCATTCCATTTGAATGATATATCAGCTGCGCTCGCGCTCCCACCCGCATAAGTCTTGATCCCGTGGGAATATTGGAATGAAACATTATCATATAATAACTTAATATCCTATGTCCCAATCCAGGTCATGGTCTACCTACCCATTTGCCAAAAGACAATGCCAGATCCTGCCCCACCTTTCATCCATTTACACCAAATGTAAATCACTCAAAATTATCGCATGAAATTATGATCCTTTGTTGCTTTACTGATAATCTGTTGTAGTTGCGGATAAAAAGATAGTGAAAAAAGGAATTCAAAAAACCCAAGTCCTATTTCCTGTATAAATCGCAGCCATCTGCGTTACTTAGTACGCATGAAACACGCCGAACAAAACGAGTTTTTTAATTAAAAAAATACATCTATTAATGTATTATATATATTATATTCGGTATAATATGTATTCGGTTTAAATACACACAGTTAATGAAAATAAAGGTTTTTTTAAATATATTTTATTATGAATCTCATCATTATTTTAGTATGTCAATAAGTCTACGTGTAACGAAACGTCATTGACGCGATAATCGCTATGTCAAAAGTAGGGATGTACCTACATAATATATAATTTTCCCGATACGATACCGATGCCGATTATTATTGTAGTAAAAATTGGGGAAACCGATGTATGTCTATTATTATGGATGGGAAACCATTTTGCACAACTGTTAATAGTGAGTTGAAACCTCCGTTTATTTGCTAAATCAAATAACTCCATGTCTATCCATATTTGTTCAGCTATTGTTTGCGTGAATACTTTTGCACTAGGATCATCAGTACCATACATAATTTTTTCCAGAATGTGATCTAAAGTGTTGCTTGTTTTAAGGTGACGGACCACTCGCGTCTTTGAGGTAGATGGGGTGTCGTTTTCAAACTCCTTTTCAACGATTCATAGCGGTTTATATGTGTCCTCATGTTTGTTGTCGCGTATCCCATCGATGAAACCGCTTTACTTACACCACAAGAAACGCTGACATTGCAGTAAAAACAAGTCGTTTGTGTATCATCATCCTGTTTTATTTGAAAATGTTTCCAGATGGCACTTGTACTTTTTAAAGGCGTCGCCATTTTACTTACATAAAATAAAACATTCTAATAGTCCTCATTTCACTTTGCGAATAAACAGAATCACAAATAGCAGTGACGTGAAACAGGCATAAAACAATACATCGCTCTACCAACGCTTAGTAAGCTGGAAACATGGCAATCGGCAGATTGCCGTGTTGCCATGTTGCTAAGCATGCACTGCGCGGCTCTCCGTCAGACCGCTAAGTGTTCTGTGTGCCAGTCCCGCCTGCGACGGAGCGAACATGTTGCGCGCGCGTCGTCGCTTCGCGCGCTTTTTGAACTGGTAGATATCGGTTGTATATTATAATCGACGATACCGATATATCGGTATCGGAACCGAAATTGTTACATCCCTAGTCATGACTTTTTGTCATTCATTCGCTCTGTTCTGTTTGCATTGTTGTCTGTTCTTTTACGCTTCCTAATCTCTCCGTGGTCATATTACTGTTTTAAGTTCACGACGCTTTTTGCTTTTGTACACGGAGTTGATCTCGCCAACTCGCCGAATTTTGCTTTTATACACTGACTCGATCTCGCCTACTCGCCGACTTTTGCTTTTATACACGGAATCAATCTCGCCAACTCGCCGACTTTGTGCTACTTGCCACGGATTGTGATCATCGCTGCCGACTTGGTGATGTTGAGGTGCATAAATTGTTATTTGTGGAGGATGCTAAGACATGTTGTGTTGTCATTACAAGAAACATTGCAAATTCTTCTCGCAAAATGGAAATCGTTGCAACAGGTATGTAAATACTAGGTTATGATGATCGTATTTGACCGACGTAGTGCAAAATCCTAAATAATAATGATTGTACTAACTGCGGTTTCGCTTGGCTTGTATTGTAACCATAATGCAATAAACTATGAATACATATTAAACCGACCTAAAAGTATCTGGCAGCTAGCTGGTATAGGCAAAAAAGACAGGTTTTTGGTTTGGGGTCTATGTGTGGATGGTAATTTATACATAATTACGAACTTGTTTATCTGAACCTTATACTAATATGTGTTTCTTACTTTGCAGCTTCCACCAGAAGTTGTAATCTGTCAAGAGTGCCTCTTGCGACTAGACCAGCATTGTATGAATGGAAATGTGAATGCTGAAACAGATTTAGTTCCCACACATGTTTTCTTGGATTTAAACAGAAACCGCAAGTCCTAATTGCATTTAAACATATTTTTAGTGATCACTAATAAAGCAGCAATAGAATGCTACATTCGACATGCTTGTAAACCAAATTTTATTTGATGGGTCAAAGCTCTATAGAGTTTCTGGCATTTTCCTTTCATCCAGACATCATCATCAGACATGATCTATTCTATTCTATTCTATTCAGTAATTTATAACGTGCTCATGTTATTTGAAGTTCAAAAACAGAATTAAATAAAAGCATAGTTTATAACATACACAACTTTATTTTTGAAGGAAACCATATACCTACGCTAGCTACATTTCACGCTACTTGTTTATAAAGTATTATTTAATTTGAGTATAGTACCAACGACTTAAATGATTGTTTAATACTGGTTGGTTAACTATTTTTTCAAAACAAACTAAAGTACAAACAATATAAAATAAAATAAATTGTAATGTAAAATGTATTAATTTGTTGTACTTTTTTTTACATCTGATGGTATGTGATGCCCTATGGACATCTGTAGTTACACTAGCGGCATCCCATACATACCTACTCATAAAGTCCTTCTTTTATTAACTAATAGTTATAAATACGAAATTAGAGTTTTTTGATTTGTTTGTTTTTCACGCTACAATAGAGCAAAGGATGGATGCAATTTTTTTGCATAGACATAGTTTATGGGCCGGAGAAGGATATAGGCTTCTTTCATCTTAGAAAAATGTATTGTTCCTAAGTGCAAAACCACGCCAGCGAATCCGCGGGTAAAAGCTAGATACCTACTAGTAAAGCTAGATTCTTCTTCTTTTCGAGCCGGTGGTACTTTTTAGATTAATTGTGTCCAGGCGGTCACGTTAATACCTAGATTTAACCTCTTAGCTGTGTAGTTGTAAACTAACCTGCATCATAGATGGCCTGGTATGCCTGCTCCAGCATCTTGCGGGCCATGGGGTCCATGCAATTTGCGAGTCGATAGTGCACCTTGAAGAACTGTGCATCAAAGAAGCTGAGACCTGGGACGGTGCCCGCGTTCTGCACCACTTCTGGATGGTTGCACTTGAAACGGAGCGCTGCCTCTGTTATCGGGTTAATCTGCGTTATATCAAAAACATAAAAATTGTTTTAGGTTTATTGTTGATTGTCTTGTTAGTTCAGTGATCGCAAGCGCTGCTGATTTGTTGGTTCGATCCTCGTAAACAAGAATATTGTGTCCCTTCACACATTCTCAGTACAATCATCGGCACGATTCTTGAGCGCTGACCTTCACCTGCGCAAAAGTGCAAAAGCGGGTGTGCGTTTTATTTTGTCATAAGTGTACGGTGCGCAAAGCGATCCCCACTCTTCCGCCGAGCGCTCAAGAACCGTGCCGGTATCTGTAACAGCTTGCAGTCTAGAAATAGACTTGCCTCTTATTACAAGTGACTTTCATATAGCTTGCGAAATATGGGTGTAGGGTTACTACTGCTACATACTCCTTCGGGAAAGTAGTATAGGTAGTGGTTTCAGAATTTCCATACATTTCATATTTACTTTATTTCATAAAGTAAATTTGTCCCATACATTTCATATTTACTTTATTTCATAAAGTTAAGTTGCATTAAGTTAAAGCTTGCGACTTACTAGAGAGACTTGCTAGGTACAATAAGTGGTGGCGAATAAAAATCTATCAATCTATCGTTTTTAAAAGCTTTTAGTTAGGATGCTTCGTATGTGTTTACTCCAACTATTATCCATTTTGCAAGCACTTTGTCATCCTATTGCGCTGAAACTTGGCATACTAACATAACTACCGAGACATGTGATACCATGGAGCTGGTCTGATGATGGAGCCCGAAAATGGCCATAGGAACTCCACAACGAAACAAGATAGCACCATAGTGTTTCGACTCATTGGTTATGTGTAATAATAATGTAACGTTAAAATAGTTTACCTTATTGTACAAAATGTTAGACAAATCCTTGACGCTATGGGAGTCCGGGTAGAGTCCCGACATGCCGGAGATAACGATCGTCTCGCCATCCAGTCCCGGCGCGGCCGGGATCTCCTCGCGTGTCGCATGCTCCTGCGGGTACGGCGTCATCGTGTGGACCGTTTGTGTTACTGTATCTTTAAAGGTGATTGTGGAATATTAGTTATTATTAGCGAATTGATCGTCAACCCATCTTCAGCAAGCCTGGTGATCAATACTCGTGCTTGTGTGAGAAGCACAATGCCCCTGCAGTGAGACAATAATATCTTTAAAGACACCGACTACCGACATTAAAGTTATTTATCAGTTTGTAGTGTTTTTTGGAAGTCGGTTGTATTTCTTTTATGAAGCTTTAGTGAGGCAGTCTTGGTCTTCTTCAACTGACTAAAAGTCACAGTATCACATTGGGCCTTGCCTTCTATTGATTTCACAATCATACTTTTCCCGTTGCACTTTAACATATGACACTGCTTTTTATCGGCGATCGACGAACAATGGACACAATTTTCAGTTTGACACAAAAACACCACGCAATATAATATGAAGATATCCATAAACCATTCCCGACCCAATACTGTAAACTATGATATTATGTCTGTATGGATTGAGGAGCCATGTCTCATAATTAAACGCGGTTACTACCAAAAAAACGATTTTGTAGGCCCGATCCTAGAATTTGTAGTAAAATCCTCAAAAAGTTACCTCACGTTTAAGGTGGTGCCTCAATCCAGACGTCTGAATTGAGGAGCCAACTTAGAACTCGAAAACTAGCCAGCGGATTTTTGGAAAATTTGATAGGATTTAGTAGTACTTATACGTAATCTCTACAAAAAAAAAAATTTGTACGGCTGAATTTGAGATAGCTACAATGCTTTGATTTTTAAGAATCCATAAATTTCACCGCGCTGTTTCTCGGAAAGTAATCGACCAATTACAACATATTTTTAGTATAATTTAGTAGCAAATGTGTTCTTCTAATTTCTAGTATAAAAATAAAATGGAAAACCTATATTAGTTCGGTAATACAACACATTTTATGTGGCTCCTCAATCCTGACTGTCTATAGAAAATATATGTACGTTGGTACTAAAGTAATTGATCAAATTGGTTAACAAATACACAATCCGACATCCTAGACATTCAGTTTTATAAATTAATAAAAATTAAAAAAATAAGCACACCTTAACAATTTAGTGTATAGGGTGACCATAAATAATTTAAACCATGATCAATTAAATAAATAAATAAATAAACCATATAAATAAATAAATTCTTGACCAATCAGTAGTAAAACACTACAAATTCCAGGATCGGGCCTAGAAAATCGACTAATTTACTACTAAATATTAGTAGTACCCGCGTTTTTTGAGATTTAGCTCCTTAATTCATACGGACACATGTAATTTCATGTAATGATCATGTATTTAACCGATTTAATCAGCAAAAGCTCACCTAACGTAGAGAAATAAACGGCACACTTCAGACAGACAATGCAGTATTATGCGCAGTCCTGTAACAATTAGGCGTATATATAAACTGTGTTTATTTTATGTTAATATGGATGTTTGAATAATGTCCGATAATGTATTATTTAATATCATTACAAATTTGTTTGTGTAAACTTAACTTATTACTTTTAACAGCGGAATTATAATATTATATTAATATTATTATTTAATTAATGTACATATATTTTAAATTAAAAAAATAGAATATAAAAATTATAAAAACATTTAAAAATGTAAAAAAAAATTAATATAATTTTGTTCTGTAATAATGTAGTCGTAAGTATACAGGGTGAAAAAAAAATTTGAAGAGAGTACTTACGTTAATGTTTTTGATATCTATTACTCTAAGGAAACATTCCCTTTCCCATAAAAGAAATACTTTTACTAACTGCTTTCAACTAAACACATCAAAAGTGTCTATAAAGGGATGAAGTACTCAATATCCAATTAATATTTACTAAATCTAGTATTCCAAACTGGCTTAATTCCTGTGTCCTGTTCAACTTATCCATACTTTTTGTAAAAATTAAGAAAAAATTAAATTTTTGCTGAAATTTTTGCTAATTGTGGGAAATTAAGTTAATGTCGTCTTGAACTAAATGGCAAATAAAGGCAAAAATTAGGATTTCTTAAATTTTTATTGTAAGGTTAAAAAAAAAACTGTGTTTCCACCATTGACACGAATCACAAAATCACAGCGATTTGGCATGCTTAAAATTAGTTCATTAAAATCACTTTCAGTTGTTTCTTGTAGTAGTTGTATGGTATGCACGGCATCCTCTTCGGCAGAGCTTTTCTTTGGAGCATATCCCATGCGTGCTCAATTGACTGATTGAGCAGGCCACGGCAGAACGTTGATGCGAGCATCGGCAAGAGTGCGTGTTACGACTCTAGCCGTGTGTGGACGTGCATTGTCGTGCATTAATCGAAACGAATCACCCAACCGGCTTCGCAAAGGGATGATCGCGTCTGAAACAATCCTCTCCGCATAAATCTGAGCATTGAGATTGCCCCTGATCCAAATGAGATCGGTTCTTCCACCGATCCCAATACCGGCCCAAACTAAATTATTGTTTCCCCTCCATATGAATGAACTTCCTGACAAAATTTCAAACGTTCCTGACGTCCAGAGGTCCTCCAAACTCGAGTACGTCTTGTATCTGGCCTTATACCAAAACGAGATTCATCGGAAAAGCAAACACGACGCCAGTCTTCTTCCTGACAATTTCTGTACCGCGCGGCACAGAAATTGGGAGGAAGAAGACTGGCGTCGTGTATCTGTTGTTAAATTTTGAGGTTAATTTTTACCTTCGTACAATTAACGCTAATCAAAAGAATATTTAGTAAAGTTTCGATTTCAGGTTACGTTTAACTAGCAGTCGTAACTCATATTCTAGATTCTAAAGGGTCTTTATATCATTAAATACTTAAGAGAGGCTAGAAACGCCTCTCTTATAATGCGTGAAACTTAAGGAAAATATTTAGTTCGGGTCTGATTGCACGGCCAAGATGAACAATTTATTATGTAGACCATTTTTAGAGACATTTCATTAAATAAATAAAAAAACTAGCTTAGTGTTCAACCGTATTGTTAGTGCTACTAATACAGAAGTTGAAACAGGCCAAGGTCATTTTACTTAACAACGTCACACGCGTGTGTAAGGGTACCTACATTAAATAAATAAATATTTATTTATACGCAATACCTAATCGGTAACCGTACCTATCTAATTTACATAATAAAACAAATTGCTCGGACAGTCAATGCGTTTATTTTAGTTAAAAACCAAAAGCGCTTTTGTGGATATTTACTCTGGATAAAAGAAAATATAAATAATAATATATTAACAATTATTTTGATCAAGCGAAAAGTCTATTACGTCATAAGTTTAATACGACTTATTAAGGTATACCTTCTTTGTTTCGTGTAAAAAAGAGAGCATAGATTTTGGTAGAACTTGATATTGTATACACTGCAGGGCAAATATAATTATGATTATTAAAATTTATGGCAAGTTTTGAGAAGTTTTTATTTACAGATTTTGTTTTGTTGATTTTGAGATGTTAGTGTTGCCATGTTTATGTTTAACAGAAAAAACTAAAACAAAATAAATGTATTTTATTTCATGGAATAGTATATATATATTTTGCAATATACATAATTTATTACGTGCATGTGTGACGAATAGGTACCTACTCGAACACAAAGCGGCAACGTCGCATTCTGCGTGTGACAGAGAACCCAGTAGATTATTTTGTTACAGTAATAAAGTAAGAAAGATGCGTTAGAGCACCTATATTTTTCGATAAATTGATTTTTATCATCGAGATATAAGTACTAATGTACAGTACTTATATCTCGATGATTTTTATATATTATTCCAAAAAATCTGTCAACGAAAACGATCCAAAGTGCTTGGTGCCTTTTTATTGGTTAGATTTTATCCAAAATCAATTTAAACCATTCTGCGAAAACGATTCAGGCCAAAAAAAAATACAAAAGAGACCTTCTTTATGGCGCAATATTAAATATAATGTGACGGCACATAGCTGTAACCAGCGGACGACCAAGACGCTTCCAACGATACTCCCTTTGTCAAATTATGATTAGTTTAGAAATTATGAGGGAACAAATGAACATACATACCTACATAGGTATATACCTATGTATGTATGTTCATTTGTTCCGGTATATGTATAGGTATGTTCATATATACCGGTCAAAATCATAACCATCCTTTTTGCCTCACCGTATAGAAATACATCGTCTTCTCTTGTCGCTCTGTTTAAATACTGAAGTCATCAACCATTGTATTCTCCAATTTTTCAATAGTTTCAATAGATGTGTGGCGGCATCTACGCTGTCACATACGAACTAAGCATCAAAGACCTGACGTCACAAATCGTACATCGTGGTATAAGAGTTTACCGGGCGATTAACATATATAAGACTATCCGACATCAATCCTTGGGCAATTGCCCGCCAGACACAACACCCGTCTGGTCGGAGGATCCTCCCTTTTCTATAGAGGATGAAAGAACTTTACACCCTGTTCCTCATACCCCTAAAGATGTATTCATAGCTCAACCTTTGCTTTTTTTAGGGTATAAATATGTAACAGGTTGATTCTGTGTAAATTACGTAGGTAAGCTTGGGTTTATACCTAACAATAAATATTAGAAAAGACCACTGAGCAACTAAACATATTTATTTAATTAACACTTCACTTACATGACCGGTTATTACAAAATAGTTTTGAATATTGTATGACAAGAAATATTTATTTTAGTTTTAAAGTCCTTTTTCATTATTTTCTTACATCAAATTCCATGAAAGCATCAGAGTGTGCTAGATATGTGTTGCAAATATTCTTTTTATTAAAACTTTCTAGTATTGTGGGATCTAAGTATGCGTTGACGATGGCCGCACATTGCAGATCTGTAAGTGCGAGTGCTAGCGGTGCGCTTAGTTGGTGGACGGCGACCGGGCGCTGCGAGTGGCGCTGCAGCGCGAGCGGTGCCGGCGCAGGGCGCGTGGACGCGGGGCGCAGTAACACCAACTGAGAACGCAGCGCGTGCACTCGCGGCACGTAGCCACGCGCACGCTCCACACGCCTCAGCGTAGTTTCAATAAGCGAACGCGCGTATTGCGAAGAGTGCGGCGCGCGACCCAATAGAGTCCGCACACACGCGTCTACCTTCTGCGACCATGTGCTCGCAGTCTGCAGTGAATTATTAAGACCCGTTGTGTCTCCTCCTGCCATCAAACTAAACATGTAACGAGCAATGCCATCTTGTAGCTGCTCTTCTGTCTCAAACTCAGCGAGGTGCTCTTCAAAGTGTACGTCGAACTCGTCAGGTGCGTATCCAACACAATATACTGTACCGGTGAAACCTATAAAAATATATTTTACGTTACAATTGTGTTTTAAAAAGTACTTGATCACGTGTACTCTGAACATAAATGTCTTACCATGACTTTCCAAGATAGCTGCGAGTTCTAAAGCTACGTAAATTCCACTTTCATATCCTAAGAGATAGAAATGGTTCTTCAGCCCCGACCTCTTCAGGGAAACCTGAATAAAAAAACACCGTGAGTAAGTTTGCGGCCGTAGACTCTTTGGTTTAGATGATGAGTAAACATTGTGAAATGAACTGCAAACTTAAAGAAGCTTACTGTGATGAAACTACACTCTTACGCTAAGTATGACAAGCATTATGAAATGATTCCATACCACCGCTAATCTCTCGGCTGTTTCTTGTATTGTTTCGTTTGGCTTGTCAAGTCCCAGCTGCAGCACCAGCGCGGGCAGCTTGAGGCGCTCGCACAGTATGCGGAACCTCTCGTAGTGACCCTCCATGCCGGGCACGATACACAGGTATGTTTGGTTCGAATCAAATTCATCGTTTCTCTGTAATAGTCCAATCAGTTGACATTATTTTATTTTGTAAATCTCTTTTTATTATGTAAATCCTAACCACACGGTAGGTACTTACAAATAAATCACAATGCAAAGGACATTTTCGTGGATACTTATAATTATATATTTAATGTATACGTCTATGAGAAAGATAAAACTATGCGTATCTACCTCGCTACCGTTACCTACTTGGAAACAGTATTGTGAAGACAAAGAAATCGTAGCCAAAATGACATTTGGCATCTTTTGGGTAGGGACCATAAATGGGAACTTAATCATGATCATCATCTGTCTTTTCTCACCTATTAAGTTCGCATTTTGAAACCGATCCCAAGGGCTTCAAATTGCGAAATTAATATGAATAAAAACATGTAAGTACCATAGATGCATTGCTAGCGAGCGTCGGCATACCCACGATGTCAGTGGTAGCAAGCAGTTCATCAGAGTCTACGAAGGTGAAGAATGTAGACAGGCCCTTAGTATCTTGGAAATCTGTTTTGAAAATGGATCTTTCTATTTGTTGTATCCTAAAAAATTACAAAACGTTTTCAAATTAATCAAAGTCACATTATGACTCCTTAAAATAAAGAATGGATTGAAAGTAACAAATGAGTTTATCAGAGTAAGTATGAAAGTGGTGCCAGTGGAAGTGGCGCCAGGGAAGGATAGTTGAACGGGAATTGTTTGTCTCGGTATTATATGGGCATGTAATGAGGAGGGATGACTAAAACTAGTGCTAAATTACACTACGACTAGAAGACATATTATGGTCCTACATTTTGAGATATGGAGGCGAGGAGGTATACGAAAGAATAAATGAATGGATTGTGTGACAGAGGTCATGAAGGTAAAGGGAGTGAATGCTACAGCAATAGATAGATGAAAGAGAAGAAGAAAAATACAGAACTGCAGTCAAAAGAATACCGATAATATCCGAGACCTCTACTTACGTGTCAATAGTAATCAAGGGTATTTCTGTCTCTTCGAACACAAGATTATAATAAATTCTGAGGAAATTATAAATTAATGGTATTTTATCGCTTTCTACTCCCAATTCTTTCAAAGTCGTATTCTTGTCCGTATCCGCCTTTATGGTTACATCTGTAAAATAGCGAAACCAACGTCTTTTTTACTTAGCAAAACTTCACATATTTGATGAGTATCGATATTCATAAGAGCAAAAATATTACAATCAGCTGGAGCTAAAAGAAAGAATTAGTCAAACTAATTAATTTACATAATTACCAGCAATTGCAATAATTTTCTGCAGCAGCGAGGTTTGTTGCGCAGGCGCCGTGCTTGCTAGAACAACGCTTTGAGCTCCTCGCAGTGCCTTCTCGGTCGCCTCTACTGCACCACGGTACCATGCACCAATGTGACACGACTCCTGTGATAAAAAAATCGTCAATATGAGCAGAAATTAATCAAGGTTATAAAAATCCGAAATCGTTTTAGTGAGACCATATAAATATTATGTCTTATATCATTCTAATGGTTACTACATTTTATCAATAAAAAAAAAAAACCTTGGTATTAAAAAAAATTTACTAGCGCATTCTTATGGACCTACGTCGGGCCATACGACATTCGTTGATTCTCTCTCGAGCGTCCATCGCTGACAGATTAAACTTACATGACTCAGTTCCGGCAACGACACTATTGTTGCAGGTAAATTGTTCTGTACCCGACGAAGGCACACTTCCTTTCCAACCATATTGTCACCAGTGTTCAGTACTGCGAAATATCTGTCAAACAAAACAAAAATCTCTAATTAGATTCGGAAAAAACAAATATGAGGTAAAATTACTGTGTTTACAAAAAGACCAATGTAACGAGTGATTATCATAACTTACTTAATATCCGTACACAATTTCCTTGACACCAAATCTAAAGTATTCAGTAGAGTTTCGCCGATATCCTGCTGCTTATCGCCCACAGTCACATACACGCCTTCGATGGGACCAAGGTGACTTGCATTATTTAACAGTGTATTTACGTCTTTTTCATCTGATAAGTCATCAGAAAATACTACAACTTCAACACCCAATTGCTGCCATGATCTAAACAAAAGAATACAAAATAATAATAATACTTAACTGACCCCGTTCTCGAGAATGGTCAAGTCACATTGTACTGGGATCAATCTATGATCACTGACAGGACTATTGTAGCCAATAAGCCCGATGTTATTGTCATGATACATCGACAACAGCGCCGTTCCAAAATTGTTGATATCACTATCCATCTTGGCGAGAACCTCGTGAAAGCCGAGAACGATGAATAATTCTGAATTGTTTACCGTATTTTTATTTGAAGGTAGCTCATGGATTGCCTCTTGAAATGTACACACAACTTCCTAGCACCTCGTTCCACAAGTCTGTCACCTAACTGTAGTCCAAAGGTTTCATCATTGCAGAGTATTAGATGGGTACGATCAGCCTTGCAAGTCAACCTGTAAAACAATTCTATGAATTAATACTCCATCATTCATAATTAAAAAAATATTCTAGAAGCAAACACGACTGTACTCAATATTCTTTATAAGTCCGAAAGTAAAGTGTTACTCGGCTACTTTCGAAAACTTGCTTGGGCTAACATAAATACAGGTTTTTAGCAATACCTGTGCTGAATCTCAAGTATGGAGTCTTGGATCCTCAGCAGCACCCGGCCGCGGTGCCTGCTGGCCGCGAGCAGTCGGAAGGCGCGCGCGGCGTCGTGCGGTGCGTACGACACGCGCGACAGAGGACGTACGTAGCCGCGATGAATACCCTCGCTCAACAACGTCTGCAAGGCCTGCGACATACAAAATTTGATACCTTTGGAACAGTAACATTTTCATCTTCTTCATGTCAACTCTATGAAAAATCACCTGTTACATACTATTTTTATTATTTCTGCTGTATTTAATTTGGTCCTTAATTAAAAGTTCCGTATTTATACCACCAAAACAATTAGTTTCCTCCGATTATTTTGATTACCTACAGCCTCAGCCCAGAAACCGTTTTATTCATAAAAGTGGCTTCAAGTTAAGCGACGTTTAAACGTCAGATATCTATGGTTAAACAGGCGCTAATCATTATTTAACTTTAAACAGCGTTTATGAATAAGGGGGTAAATGCATGGTACTCGTAATGTTGGGGAATTAGTTTCAGAAATATAAGAAATGTGGTTTATTTGTTTTTTTGCTCCTGAACCTGAGACTTACTTTAGCATCCTCGATATTTTCAGGATCAAATATCGAAGTAATATCAATTGTGGTGTAGGTTCGCTCCTTAGTGAGATCGTACATCCCATAAGCGAAATCATCTTGATTGTGCAGCTGAGAAACATCAATAAACGAGCCGTAGGCTTTGGTACAATTAATTGCAGTCTGAAAAAGTCAAAAGTGGTTTTAAAAGAGATTTCACATGAATAACAAAAAAAACATTAAAACCAGTAACCATACTTTCTTCAGGTCTTCTCTAAGGCAGCTAATAATTATGCTACAACCCACTCCGTTTGTACAGCATCGAACCATATCTGCAAAACTGTGATCCCGAGAATTTCCGATGTGTTCAGCTGAAAATAAAACAGTGACAATTCAGTTCTATGTTCACAAAAATGTATGTTCATCTCTAACTACCTTAAAGAAACTGAAAATCATCAAAATACCTTTCAATCCTGGGAATAATTTACGTAAGAAATGTTTCTTCCGCATGTCACTAACAGTTGTGAATACTTCGAAGCCGTGAGCAAGGGCTATTGATATAACAGCTTGGCCAAAAGCCCCAGCCCCTCCATGAACCAACACAGAGGTGTCAGGTGTTAACTCCTTGGGATTTGTGATGACCTTAAAATAAACAGGATTTAATGTGAGTTTTACAATAGCCGCGAAATTCCTGTAAGTAGCAGAGGATTCCATACTTGCCGTGGGCATTATAAATGTGGAGCATAAGCGCTGAGTAAAAATTGTCGGGATACCAACCAAGTAAGGATGGTACCCTGCACTACATCTGGTATTCTCTCAGTAAAAATGAGATTATGGGATCAGTTTAACAGTTATCTATCAAATTATTGTTACAAGTATCCTGAGTGTAAACTCACGAGACAGTAGAGTGCGTGTGCGTAGGCGAGCGGCACGGTGGCGGCGTCCTCCAGGCTCCAGTGCGCCGGCACCGGCCACAGCAGCTCCGGCTGCGCGCGCACCACGCTGCCGGCCGCGCCGCTGCGCACCAGCCCCATCACGCGCTCACCGCTGCATGGCAAAATAAATTGGTTCAGAATTGTATTACTATGTAATTTACATGATATTAATTTTTATTTAAAAAAAAATGAACCTAAAGATACATTAGGTAGTGATGTATCTTTAGGTTCAAATTATTCAAAATAATCAACAAATAAAAACTCTTCTTCAATGATTAAAACAGGAAGACAGTCTTTTTAACGTAACGTTTGTTTATTATTTTGTATTATTTTCTACCTGTTTTGCTTTTAATTTTGTTTTCCTTATTATGATTTTTGTGTTTTGTATTTTGATTGATTTGAATGATTTCGTCCTTGTGAAACTTGTTGTACCTACCTACAAAATGAGTGAATGATCGCTTATAATTGGAAGCGCACACTTTTATTCGTCCCTGTTCGTGTAAACATGCATGTAATTGTGTAGCATCTGTTGGCGATCCAATAAATAAATGAAAAGCCTTGATCAGCACCCTTTTTTGATGTACAGCAAGCTTTTGATCAGATGTTGCACAAAAAATTAACCAACGGACCAAAATGCAGGAAAATCTACTGAATATGTTCATACTCATCCGGTCGTCTTTATGCAACCGCTGCTTTCAGGTGAAACAGGGTGAAGCACAATCAAGATGGTTAATTGTGGAAGTTGGAGTAACACAGGGATCAGTTCTTGGCCCAGTGTTGTATAACATATTCACGTATTGATTAGCATCGGAACTTACACTGCCTTAATGGACTAATGTCCGATTGAAAATAAAAATCAGGAACGATAAAATGAATATGTAAATAATTAACTCTAAAGAGTCCGTACTTTGGAAAATTTTAAGTTCGTTAGCTACCTGTTAGTGGTTCCACTGAATTCCATTCCAAAGCTATTTTTAATATTTTGTTTATATAATTCGGAGCCACTGGCCTTTTTGACGTCACCATAGCTCATACCAGCATATTGAACCTGGAGAAATTGAATGAAGAAGTATGTGTTTTGATAATAATTTAAAAAGTAATAATTATTGTGGTCATAAATTGGGATTAAAACATTTTCAAGGTAATAAAAATAAAAATCAGGTATACCTTCACAGGGATTCCGGATCCGGATGCCTCAGGCGCTTCAACCCACGTGAGCGAATCCAAGTCACCACACTGGCTACATTGTAAGGACACGTTGTTGCTCACTGATGCAAATTCTTCCAATGCTACGTAGTACTCTCCTCCCCACTTACCCTGAAGAAAATATATTAGAGTTATTCCATTAAATATAAAGTAAGTTTAATTATAATGTATTTCGATACAAACAGAAATATCAAAGATCCACTCACATTGTCCACTACGTTGAACGCCAGATTAATATCTATCATCTCATCAGCATAAAAACTGTCGTTGCTTTCTTTAGCGACCATGATTAGATGGATCATGTTACGATTAGCTTCTCTACGCCAGCCGCTTACAAGTTCTTTAAGATCTGGCAGTGCAGGGTAAGGTGCAATAATCAAGAGCCGATGTCCCAAAGACATGTTATTGCGCGTGGTAATAAGGAGTAGGATATCAGAGTTACTTCGAACTGTGACAGTTGTTGTAGGTACGACTGCAGACGCACCCCACCGGACGAGCTGTAGTTGTGACTGCTGCTTGTTACCATTGCTGACAATGGAGTGAACAGATATCACGCGGTAAAGTGACGGAGGTCGCGAGCGACCACCAAAAGCGAGGTCCTCCGCGCTCGCCACAAACTGGTCTCTCTGTAGGAAACGATGCAGCAGCTGGCACATCTGTTGGATGGCCAAAATAATGCAATTATAATTTAACACAAAGAATACAAATTAAAAATAAAATACTTGAAACTTACATTATCGTCAGTGGACAGGTTTTGAACCAGCACCAGATCCGCACCTTTTAGGAAGTTGTTTTGTTTCTTCAACGCCGATTCGCGGTTAACTTCTTCGTATTTAACATTAACTCCATACATGTTTCTAATAGCGTTATTTATTTCCGAGAAAATGGAATCTTTTCTCGGTTGATTAACAAACCCAATGACATTTATGTTTGTTTTGTTCACATTTTCCGCTACTGTTTGTAGGAAAACTTGAATTGATGACAAAACCTGCATAAGATTAAAACTTATATTGTATTTTTAAATCTGTCTTATTTGTTTTTCATATAACTTGATAACTGAAAGATGTATTTACATTTATGTCCGATTGGAAATAAGGGACGAATTTTAAAGCTTTTAACGCCATATTTCTGTTATTCACTGGAGGCATATTTTCCAATTTAACATTGCTTATTGTAACACCTCCACATCTGGAAACAAAGATCACAGAAATTATTTACTTTACTGACCGACTGAGTATATTCGGCGGTATTAATAAAAAGTAAATAATGTTTACCTGGTAATGTCAGAATTGTCTAATACTACTGCTTTCATCAGAACTTTGTTATTCGACACTAAAGAATGTTCTACAGCATCTTGATGATATTTAACGTTGATCTTCATACTCCTGATGTGTGAGATTAGTGATACTCCATCGTGTGGTTGACGCAGCATGTTCAGCTGCAGTAAACCATCGATGAACGTGACCCAGTTATCTCGCCACACCAGGGAAGCTTCACTCAGGGATTTATTAGCACCCTCAATGCTGAGGAACTCACCACTGAAATAAATTACATTGTTCATCATTAAAGGAACACATTAAGGTACTTACTGTACCTATTTTATAATTTCTTTCTTTATTTCAAACTTACCTGTACGAGTAATCTCTATCTCTGAATAAATGATAAATATCTTCTGCCGTGAGGTCTATGCTCACTTTAGTTTTAGGTATTTCTTTTAATTTTCTTTGTTTCGTTTCTTCCACTTCACCCAATGCGTTTATAAAACCTGTCGCTACTTTAGAGCCTTCATTAAGAATCTGTATTAAAAAAAAATATGTTTGAAGTAAGCTTAAGTTGACTATGAAT
The DNA here is from genome assembly GCA_914767815.1 of Eupsilia transversa. Taxonomy (NCBI): domain Eukaryota; kingdom Metazoa; phylum Arthropoda; class Insecta; order Lepidoptera; family Noctuidae; genus Eupsilia; species Eupsilia transversa. Next base: position 10,280,008 of record OU611892.1, read on the forward strand.
ATGTTTGTAAGATGACTATGTTTGAGTTGACTATGAAATGCAATAATAAATATCTTAACACCTAATATTTAGTTTTAGAGGAAAAAAAAGTATTTGGAAACTTTCCAAATGACTTTTTTACACCTAAAACGGTTACAACGTCAAATTCAGTGCTATAATTGCAATTCAATATTAATATTCTAGTTCAGTAATTAGCCATATTTAATATTTTCATACAGTAATATTGCCAAATTAATCAAAACAGCGATATATTATTTTACATCTATTTGCGACGTTGCCCACTTTCCGCTTAAAAGGGATTACTTAAGAAAAACAAATGAAGAATAGTGAGAGATCGAGAATTGTATGGTATAGAACGTTCTTAGAGAAGGTGAGTTGAGAAAAAAAAATGGAATAAAAACCCTATGCCCATCAGTGGACTGCAAAAGGTTGATGATGGTGCAATACTTCTGTCTAGCGAAAATCTTATTACCTCAAAACATCCATTTCCTCTATGAAAAGCGACGTTAATACGAATCAGACGTTGATCGTGTATTATCGGTTGCGCATACAGATGCAGGTCACTGAACTCCACAGACATTTGTTTCTTCGGGATTCCCGACGTCATAGCATAGGTGTCCCACACCAGCGCTAGTGCGGCGGCAAATGGGTATACGTTGTGTCCTAAAGATGAAGATCGTTGATATTATTTAAAAAGTATTACTTACTATCTGAGTATGGTTTATTGGGATACTGTTTAATAGATAAGCAAACAGGACGAGAACTCATAGTCCACTAGTATAAACATATATTGATCAGTGCGTGATTAAATTATATCTGCTTCGCGTAATAAAATATAGCATTGTGACTCTAATTTTGGTGGTTGAAAGCGGAGTCTAACTTTGTGCTTAGTTTAAAATATTTTCGAACCTCATATTCAATTCAATATAATATAATTTTAATTCATACCATTTAAGATCATAACATACATTACAATTATAAGTAGGTACATAACCCATAACACATATTTTCATAAACATAAAGGTCTAGGAATTAAAGCAGCATACAAATAGTGTTTATGTTACCTCTCATAGAGTGGCCTTGCAAGTAAGCGTGTTCTATATCTTGCACAGAGGTGATATAGTCAAGGGAGGCGGATGTTGTCCTATCGGCTGTGAGATACACTAGCAATGGCCTTAACAGAAAAAAATATATCAAAATGTGCAAATAAGTTCTTGACGTAGTTATTTTAGTTTTTTTAATAATGTGCGAAGAGTAACAAAAGGAAAGTGTAGGTACTTACCACTTCTCAGAATGAGCCCATTGGACTAGATGTGATAGGAATGGCGTTCCCGTAGAAACTGGTAACTCAACTTTCGGATACAGAACATGAACTTTGGGATTGTAACCCTCCATAAACAACCTGAAAATAATAAACGTTTTGAAATAACACAAACATTCATATCACGCTCGTATTCTACGAAGGGGCAGACGTGTATAGTACGCAATAACGAGCTAAGCTGCGGGGAAAAGTGATTTAATATTCTATTTTGACTGTGCTTAACATTTTACTTACTTGCCGATACCCTCGAGCAGCAATAAAGTATTATCAACATGCTTCCTCCTGGTCAGTGCGATGTTCTTACAGTTGCTAGGTAACGATCGTTTGAGGATGGCCTGCAGCAGTCCGTGCGGCGCCACCTCCACCAGCACAGCGTTGTTAGGTATCAGCTTTAACGTCTCCTCGAACAACACTGGGCTCTGTGAAAATGTATACAATGTGAAAATTATTAGGAACTTTCTGTAGACTGTTAGTAACGTATCCAGTTAAATCTATCAGTCTGTGTGAGTTACCTGCACTTGTCCGGGATCCGATCACTTTTCCGATTTTTATTTGTTCGAATTTCATTTTACCGATAACTATTGACCGACGTCTTTTTTGCATAATATGCATCATGTGACATATGAAATTATTGACAGAAACGAACCGCTGCAAAACCAACTACACGCAGTCTTGTCTGCCCTACCCATAGAGTGTAATTAAAACTCGCGTAGGCGCAGAGGGGTGGGGCGGCCCGCGAGCGGAGGAGTAGGTGGTCTGAAGGCCCGTCGCGCGAGCGTTACCCTGCGACGATAAGCTCGCGTGGGGCCGCCCAAACTCCGCAGTGCCGGAGCCGTAACAGAAACAATTCTTGCTGCATGTTGCATGCCTGCTTGCATGTTGCATGCTGCATGCCTGCTTGCATGCTGCATGCTTGAAGCAAGCATAAGGGCCAACCTATCCCCGGGCTCAGTCTCATAAAGAAGTGGAAAGATATTGCTGGTGTGGCGGCATCTAAACCGCCACATGCGATCTGCGGATCACACTGACGTCCCGCAAAATCCTGCATCACGCAAGCAGGGTTTACTGCGCGACTAGCGTATATACAACGTCCCAACACCAATCGTCGGGCAGGAGCAGATGACTGAACATTAAACTCCGTTCTTCATACCTCTATACTTGCTGGCATACATTTTGCGTTAACTTGTTCAGTAACCGTGTTCAGTGACAGTAACCGGAATACGTGAACAAATTCACACAAGGGTTTCGGAGCATGCTCTGACTTTAAAAGCCCGGATGATGATGACGATCTGAAAGGCACAAAACCTGGGAATTCCGTTATCTGGAAGGTTCTGGCTCGGAAATGTGTTGGCAGAGTTTTAGTAGTTACTTGCACAGAAACATCATTACTTACCAGCAGGTTGTTGGTGTGATACTCAGCTGAACAGAGCTTTGAAGTCGGATTTTCCCACTTCTCTTCTGGGACAGAAGTTGAAAGCCAACGCTGGGTTCTTGGCTTCGGATCCTTGATCACCTCCGATAGATACTTGAGTAGCTGAGGTCCTGCATTTCAATTTAAAAATTAAATCAAATCGCTTCCTGAACACTTATGAAGGCTTATCAGTGAAATGGTGTCAAAAACCAGTTTCCTTCAAGAATCTAGAACATAAGGTGCACACTAGGTGAGTACTGAAGATATCTGGAACCTATAGGTGCAGGACGTCAGTGCTGCCTGAAACAGGAGTGGCCTATTCTCATACCGGGATAAACCCGGATAGGTATACAACCTCCTCGACCTTCGCGTCCAGCGATCACGCCCGTCCGACACATGATTCTAATCATCAAACAGACTGGGTATAAGATGGATGACAAAGGACCAAATCCACCTTCAAATGTACCATTACCTTTAAATGGTAGCACAATGTAATATATCACTATTATTAAGCCTCGATAATAAGTAGTGTAGCAAATTACCGGCATCAGCAATATAACGCGAATGGTAGGCGATGTTGGAGCATGGTACTTCCTTAGCGAAAACCCCCTTAGCGGTCAACTCTGCGATGAACTCCTTCATGACTTCAGCAGGTCCCGAAATTGTACTAGATTCAGGCCCATTGTGACAAGCAACTTGGATTTCAGGTGGGCATAATGGTAAAATCTGAAAATTATTACACATATCTACTGCTTGAAGTGTTCAATAGATGAGTCGCCTATGTCCATCATTCGAGTGTACAAATGCTGATACACAAGATTAATACGTTTATAAAAAAACTAAAACAATTTTGAATATGAAAATGCTTATACATATAGTATAAACGAATATTTGACGACAATATACAAGTGGTAACAACCCCTTATATAACAATATTTGATTTCGTTCAGAAGATGTTATAGCTAGCCGATCAGATGACGCTAATTAAATTACCTGTTCATATCCCAGACCTACGGCAGCCATGGACCCGCGGATGAATTTAGTCTCCAGGGACACGCGCCCGCGGCTGTAAGCTGACAGTATCATCTCCTCTGCCGTGAAACAACCGTCAGCGTAAGCGCATCCCAACTCTCCTACACTGTGACCTGTTCGATATTGTTGTTATTAGTATTTCCTTTATTCAATTCTATCACATAGCCGTCTTTCCACTTGTCTGTCTACTGCCTAATGAGGCCAGTTCTTGAGAAAGAAGTCCTGTATATCCCACCGTCTCCGAAATAAACTTCTGTTTTCACATAGTCTTTGAATTTATTACATACCTATGATTCCATCAGGTACAAGTCCAAGTTCTTTAAGAATGTCAGTCAGACCGATTTGTACAGCGGCTATTCCGACGAACGAATGTAAAATGTTGTCAAAGGTGGTTTCATCCGGTGACGTTATTATATCAACAATGTTGAGTCCCTTTGGTTCTAAGACTTTGTGGCAGCTGCAATTAATATTTAAATGGTTAGAATCTTTCAAATTTCATATCCACTGTGATTCTTTTACTTAAGATATGTGAGTACCGTTGTATAGCAGTAGCGAAGACCGGTATGCGCATGAGTTGCGCGCCCATACCAGCCCACTGCGAGCCCATCCCGCTGTACACGAACCACAGCGGCCGCCGAGCGTCGTCGAAGTACTCAGACTTCTCAGATAGGCACACGGTCTTCTGTTCCTCATCCATCTCTAGAAAAAATATTTAGGTATGAAGATGGTGTGCATTTTTGACTAGTTTGCATTGCTTTGGTGTTATTATAAGTCTGTCCCACTGCTATCCCTGCTACATTTATTGCTGTATCTGACCTATGTATCTTTAGAAATAAGTCAAGTGCGTTCCGTCATCTCTTTCTGTCTCTAATGTTCTGTCACGTTCTGCAGCTTAGAGTTAGGTTTGCCCATAGTGCTTCCGGTATTTCCATTTAATCTGGGCAGTACCTTAGCTACTACTTAATATAGATGCAAATTCAAATAGATTAAAAAGAATATGTAAGTATGTGTTTACGTAGAATAACGAATCCTCTGCCCAAATGTCCTGGAATATTTGCCTGGTGTATGTTGTGCAACAGCCGCAACTGTTCAGGATCTATGGGGTTGGCTTTTAAATCGCTGAGACAATGAGTCACCGCTGCTTCATGTCTTGCTGAAATAGTCACTAGGTGAGCAATGTTGGCCTTGTACTTGTTGGGGTCCTGAAAGGCAATTTTGGGTATGAAATACCTACTTCTTTTTCTTTCCAGTAATTTATTTATAGTAACGCTAAAGTAGGTAATTTTTGAAATGTTGAATATTAATATGTATGGCTATAAGAATTGAAGAAAACAAAGGAAACTTTGAGTGTAATAGTGTGAAAAGAGATTTGGGTTCAAAGGCTCTGAATGCTGAGATGACGTCTAATAGAAATGTAGCTATGAAAGATACTGAAGGTAGGTAATATTTTTACCTTTTGTTTATAGTGTCCATGCAGCAGCACGTGTGAATTGACGCCGGTGACGGACATGCCGTTGACGGCGACGTAAGAGCGGCCGAAGCTCTGGTGCTCGGTGACGACGCGCATGCGCCCCTCACGCAGAGCAACCACATCCTTTCGCGGATTGTCGCAGTGCATGTTGGCCGCTATCTGACCAGTGTGGTAGCCAAGTAATACCTGCGAGAGAGATGCAAATAGTGCTGTAACTTCTAATGATTAATTACACCTATATCCACCTATATGGATTATTAAAATTTAAACTTGATACCTCCACGCGTTCCTGAGAAAAAGGGTCTTGACAGAGTAACAGACGGACTAGGTACTTTATTTTTTTGCGACGAATAGAAATGTAACTTATAGTATGACAATAAAACTGGAATTTCAATGATAATGCCTAAGGACGTCACGGCATGCCTCTAAGGATATCACGGCATCGTTTCCGTCGAAAAAGTTCAACTTTATTTCCATACTTTTTTTATTCGTCGCCTAAAAATACCTTGCCATGCCGTGCCGCCAATGGGTGCCGGGCCCAAGTTTGGTGTTCCTTTTGAGGTAAGGAACCCTTAAAAGCAGTGTTTATTAAAATTTAATCTAATTTAATACATTTTAAAGTATTTTAGGATACTTGAAAGCAAAGGTGTCAGTCTTGTTTGATCTTGTTACCCAAGAATAATAAAGTCTTCTGAGGCGCGGCTTACCTTTGTAATAGCAGTGACACCAGACGCAGCTTCATTGTAACCAATGTTAGACATAACACTGCCCACCAGGAGAGGGTCTCGTTTGTTATTACAGAACACCTCTTCTATAGCTTCCAACTCCACCTTGTCAGCCTCTGGTACAGCTGTCGAATTAATTATTTCGGTTATACTTTAGGTCTGATTTTCTATTGGTCTGAAATCATTCAAATGTGTTTTTTAACGCACGTGATATTCATCATTTACTGATGTTAAAAATTATTCTTCGAATGGTGTACTTTAACACAAGTTTCCTTTTCTCACTTTGACTCAAAGGCATGTGATCCAGGAGTGTCTATTTTTTGTTACTTATATTTAATTTATGTCTAAGTATTTACCACACCGAGGTAAAAAGAGTGTGTGAGGATCGAAGCAGGTGGCGTTCCATGGTTTCTACTTATGCCAGCCTGCATGGTTATGTACTTACCACAGCCACAAGCTTCTACATATTCGATGGCCTGTGCCGGGATTCTTGCTTCCTCGTAGAAGTTCTTAATGAAGCTGACTGTTTTACCGAAGTCTCTGAGGAATCCAAATCGAGGACCCGTTTCTCCAGACAATAAGGACGTAAACTCTGATTTAACGTGCAATACATCGGCGTAGATCCTGCAAATTGTTATAAGAATGTTATAAAAATAAACCATATAATTATATGATCCCAATTAAATGTTTATGATATCTACCTTAAAGCGTTTTTCGCTTTTTGCAGGAACAAAACGCTGATAGCTTCAGATTTAGCGCATCCGTCGGCATGTTCATCGAATGATTTAGTTTTACCATCCTGACACAGGTTCAAGAGCCTGTAACCAGATGTAATCACTATTGAAACCACTTTTTTTCATTTATTAGTACCAAAAAGTATGAGTGTTTCAGAATACATACGTTGGACGTAATCTATGAAACAATTTTTGGACAGACTTAAAAACACTACAGGACTTGATAACGTAGGTAAAAGCGATTTGTGTTTTTCTACGCAGTAAAAGCTGCAGGGCCGTAGGCGGTAGCCAGGTGGATAAATTAGGCAACACTGAAGATGGCTAGACGCTTCCTTTATGAAGGATAGAGAAACAATGTTATATCGGCACAGCGGAAAACCTAAGACCCAAGGAAAGAAAGAAGTTAAGATAAGTCAGAGGCAGATAATAGCTCAGAACTGTCTAAATTAATGAAAGGTGACCTTATTATTTATTAAACACTGGTTACTGGGCATGCATTAAAATTTCAAGACACAGTATTAAGACATGCACCCTGTGAGGGCACTGCAAATGTTTCATATCAATTGATTAAATTAGATATTATTCTGATTCTAATTGTTACAGTTCATAACATTAGTTATTACATTTTATTTCAAATAAATCATTATTATTACAAAGTCGATCGATTTTCTATTTGTCATTTTTAAATTCCTCAACGGTATAGTAGTAGCCTTTCTTTATTAACAGAGATTTCAATTGTTTCGAAAAAAAATTGTTATTTGGTAGGGATTTTAAACTTTCCGGTAGCTTATTAAACATATATTAGCTAGTCTTGAATATGGGCTTATCCCGATAACTTTTAAGTTTGTGATGGGTACTATTCCTGTTCCGTAGGTTATAGTTTTAATTTAGCGCGATATTAGATTTGAAGAGTTGTCTATTTTTCCTAACAAATAAACAACTTTTCAGTATGTATATTGCTAGCAGTGTGAGAATTTGTTATTTAATAAAGTTGTTAAATAAAATTATCATTATCCAAAGGATGTGTGTACAAAATCACCTTGTAAGACCAAACCATTGTGCAGTACTATTGTACATGTTTGTCCTATTTTGTATTAGTGTCTAACAAAGTGTTTAACATAGTGTTTAATAAATAAATGAATAATAAATAAGTTTACGTAGGTTTTTGTTTCCTGATAGTACCTTCCGTAGTGCACGGCCGACTGTGGGTGCAGACACAGGTAGGCGCCTCCAACGATGGCTGCCTCGCATTCGCCTCGACTTATAGCGAGGTATGCCTGCTCCAGCGCCGCGGTGGAACTACAACACGCCAGGTCGATCGACATCGAAGGACCCTTCGCGTTCAGCCAGTAGGAAATGCGGTTGGCGAACATAGTTTTGCTGCACCTGATTTACAAAACAACAACAGTTTACATTAAATTCATGGATTAATTTGTGTTTGGTGATAGAAGTGAAATCCCAACAAAAACATTTTTATATAAAATGTTGCCAAGACGAGACCCTTGCGGCTCGCACTGTCAAAAAATTATCAGATCTCTTTTAGAGCCAAGCTCTTTTAGAGTCGAGATCTTTACATCATGCCGTAACAGCACAAGCCCTAACTTCACAAGCTCTACACCTTAGTCAAAATATGTGGCTTGGCCATATTTTCATTACATTCACATGGGTGAAAGGTTGTTGTAGTAACTTTTTGACAGTGTGAGCTGCATGGTCTCGTCTTGGCAACATTTTACATGAAAATGTTTTTGGTGGGATCATTATTTCTAGATAGGTACTAGGTACCCATAATTATGTTCATTCTTTAAAAAAAATACTTATGGATGACATAAACACACACACATGTACATTAAGTGTTTTTTTTTGTAATAAAAGAGTTGATAATAAATTATAATGCATTTTTACTTGGAATCGAATCTCACCCAATCTCACGTGGGGGTCGTGTCAAAAAACGCCTCTCGTAATCGCGCGGCGTTCATTGCGAACTGGACCAATTGCGAATTGGACTAATTGCAAACTGGACCAATTGCGAATTGGACCAATTGCGAACTGGACCACTTGCGAACTGGACCAGTTGAGAATTAGACTGTGTTGGTCATTTTGCGAATTGGACATAATGCGCCCAAAGGCTTTATTTTAACAGTTTAAAATCTTGTCTTACCCAGCGATACCGAAACCACTTTTAGTATTCAAATTATAGAAGCAAGCCTTTTCAGTTTCAGAGAAACAAGTGCCAATGTACACGCCGACCTTCTTGCCGGATAGTTCTTCCGGATTTACACCTAGAAAACAAAATTGTAGTTAGTTCGTTTTCCAAGCGTAGGATGGAAAATATATGTTTCGATTGAGGATTGAAATAAAAGGTTGTGTAAGCGAAACACGGAAGTACGAGTATAGAAAGTGTAACGTTAAATGCGCTAGTTTAAGAAGTCAACTTTCGATTTAATTAAGATGTTAAATTCACTGACTGACAATGCACAGCCTAAACCACTGATGCTAAAAGCATGAAATATTTGTTAATGTTAACTTAAATTGGATTTTTTTAAATTCAGTTCCCAAATGATTTAGAATGGGATGAAAGATTGGAAGTTTGTTTTTGCCGATGGGATATTCCCGCACGGCTTGTTATTAGAATCTATATAGTCGTTCTACAAAGTCGGGTTAATACACATTTTATAACTCAAGATCGGCTAGACCGATTTTTATGATCTTTTAATTTGTTGGATTTTTCTCCGCCCCGAATAGCAAAATTATTAAAACATCGAAAATAAAATTCATAACTAAATAATTAGGTAGGGAAGTAGGTGGTTAGTAGGTGGTTAGTCGGTAGGTAGGTGTGCCGTAGATAAGTACTTAGTGCGAAGCCGGGTAAAAGCTAGTAAAAGATACGTAAAGATTTGAAAAGCATAATATACAAAAGCAAAGAATCCCTATTCTATCATTCAAATTGGGCTAATAATTCGTTTCATTTCATTTTAATTACAGAATACCAGCTGTGACCCGCGGTTTCACCCGCATAAGTCTCGATCCCGTGGAAATATCGGAATAATAAATTATACAAAATTATTATAATAATTATATAATTAATTATAATATAATAAATAAATATACTATGTTCCAATGACGGCGTTTTGATGACATTGACAGGAGGCGATGTCGGTAAATATTTTTGTGAAATTGGACTCCCAAAACAAGATGGCGCCGTTAGTTCCGATTTTAGCCACGCGCCAAAAGAACCTCTTAGTTTTGTAGTTGTAAACTAACCTGCATCATAGATGGCTTGGTATGCCTGCTCCAGCATCTTGCGGGCCATGGGGTCCATGCAAATTGCGAGTCGGTAGTGCACCTTGAAGAACTGTGCATCAAAGTAGCTGAGACCTGGAACGGTGCCCGCATTCTGCACCACTTCTGGATGGTTGCACTTGAAACGGAGAGCTGCCTCTGTTATCGGGTTAATCTGCGTTATATCAAAAACATAAAAATTGTTTTAGGTTTATTGTTGATGGTCTTGTTAGTCCAGTGATCGCAAGCACTGCTGATTTCTTGGTTCGATCCTCTTAAACAAGAATGTTGCACCTATTGGGTTTATCTCTTCACAAATTTTCAGTAACAGGTTGAAGTCTAGAAATAGACTTGCCTCTTATAACATGTGACTTAAACATAACTTGCGAAATATGGGTGTAGATTTACACTTACTTCTGCTACATATTACGTCGGGGAAGTAGTAATAGTTACGTGTGGGCTGTTGCCCAACAGTCAGAGCTAACATAAAAAAAATACTTCCGCAACACGCGTGCACTTGCAAGTTGCTATCGAACAAGCACTCATATTTCTCACAATAGTTACTTAATATTAATGAAATGTTAAAATGGTTTACCTTATTGTACAAAATGTTAGACAAATCCTTGACGCTATGGGAGTCCGGGTAGAGTCCCGACATGCCGGAGATGACGATCGTCTCGCCATCCAGTCCTTGCGCGGCCGGGATCTCCTCGCGTGTCGCATGCTCCTGCGGGGTCGGCGTCATCGTGTGGACCGTTTGTGTTACGTACTGTATCTTTAAAGGTGATTGTCGAATATTAGTTGTTATTAGCGTACCTAGTGACCGCCAGCCCCGCTTCAGCAAGCCTGGTGATCAATACTCGTGTCTTTGTGTGCGCAGCCTTTGTGTGAGAGGCCATTGCCCTACAGTGGGACAATAATAGGCTGGTAAGCCCCATAGCTAGAAAGGACGATGTCCTTAAAAAGTGGCTGGGACAAACTGGACACGACGGTAAAAAGGGTACGTGGCAGTAGCAGCTTGAGGCTCGCTAACCTAAGTGATCGTACGATATTTTAAGATATAAACTCGGGATCTCAAATAAAATATTTATATCCCAGGCTGAGTTGATTGCTACATTAGTTAGTGTTGATTGTTAGTTTATTTTCTCTTTCATTACTCGAGCTTCACAGTACATTTATATTAGCCAGTCGGTAACTTTTTACTGGCTGATTGCTCAGTAGCACGCGAAGGCTATTTTATTGTACCCTGAGTAGGTAATGGACCGTATCTCAACGACGTAAGCCTCTGTTCAGCCCCAACTGACTACAAAGTCACAGTATCACATTGGGCCTTGCCTTGTATTGATTTCACAATCGTACTTTTCCCGTTGCACTTTAACAAACGACACTGCTTTTTATTGGCGATCGACGAATAATGGGCACAATTTTCAGTTTGACACAAAAACACCACGCAATATAATTATGAAGATATCCATAAACCATTCCCGAACGAATAGAGTAAACTATGATATTTCATGTAATTTAATCAGCAAAAGCTCACCTAACGTAGAGATTTATTAAACGGCACACTTCAGACAGACAATGCAGTATTATGCGCAGTCCTGTAACAATTAGGCGTCTATATAAACTGTGTTAATTATATGTTAATACGGATGTTTGAATAATGTCCTGTGTATAATTTTATATCATTACAAATTAGTTTGTGCACAAAACTGCGGAATTTTTATGCGCGAGGGCGCATTGAAATTCTGTTTTGTTGTCATTTAGGCGTAAGTATACAGGGTGAAATAAAAGTTTGTAGAGAGTACTTACGTTAATAGTGTTGATAAATTTTAATATTACTCTAACTAAGGAATTCCCTTTCCCACAAAGTACTTTTATTAACTGCTTTCAATTTTTTTGCAGGAGTCGCGTCGCCGGGAAAAGTAGCGACCCAAATGCGTAGAAATGGCATTCGGTGTTTTTTGCCATTGACCACGAGATCTTCAATTGAATGCGATTTCAAGGCATAGACGAGATTGGCCATAGGTCAGGCGCGGGAAGCTACTGGGTCCGAAAACAAACGGGTAGATTAGTCACTGACTGGAATGTGTTGAAACTAGTGTCTACACGAGCCCAGTTGCAAGTCAGAGCTGGACCGACTTACTGTACTGTCCCATTACTGGGCTCGTATAACCCTGGTAGATTGGGTTTACACTTTGATGTTTTAATGGAAATAAAGTGATCTCAGAGATCTATTACTTAAGCGCTATCGAGTTAGTATAGTAGACCTCTTTGTGAAGAACCTCGTACCGGGAAGTACTACCTCTATATATATATTTCTGTCGCTAAACAGCGTTGCTGTGGCCCATGTTCCAGTTTGAAGGGTGTGGGAGCCGCGCCTGTACAACTACAGGCGCATGAAATATTTAAGCTCTGTCTCTGGGATGGTAACGCCTTTACCAGTGGCAGGGCAGATGATGTCTATAGGCGGCGAAAACTATTAACATCAGTTAAGCCGTTGGCTAAGTTGCCGTCTAATGACAGAAAAAATTATGTGCGCCCCCCTATACTTTCATTGTAGCCTGCTGAGGTTTTTAGAAAGGACACTGAGGTGCATTGAATCCGTTGTTTCCGCTTTGACAAATGTTCATTTCGTCAGACTTTTGCTTCGTCGGTAAATATACAATCACAAGGAGTGATAGATTTAGTTAAAGTTTAATGTATACTAACGCCTCGCCCCTGCTATGCATGGCTGCCAAGTAGGTAGCAACCAAGTTTATGTACCTTTCCCAATGACATACATTCAATGTATGGTCATATTAAATAATATTATTTTATACATAACTTACCATATGCCGTGCACCTAAAGTAAAAACGTTTGTAAACATTGTTTACAGCTTTTTCTCAAGACAAACCGATTCTGTCGATCAACCGCGGTCTTGTTGCACCCAAACGCGAAAAGACCAGTTATCAGCTATCTTATGGACTGACTAAAACGGTGCTTTAACTGTTCCGACTGTTGCTGCTGTGTATAAGGCTTGTAAAATAATGAACGTTAAGCCTGGTATTTAATAAATCTGATTTATTCTCTGAATGAATCTGAAGATCTGTAAAAACGATAGTCCGCCATGCGATGTCTGACGACCGTCTTCTTTCTTCAAAAAACTCATGGCGTCCCTTACGGCGCGAAGAGCACAGGCCTGCTCAGCAGCATGGCTACAGTAAGTCGCGCCCTGCGCCACCTAGAGGCGGCACGGCGGCAACAATTACTTTTGTCATCGACATCTTGTTGCGAGCTGGTATATAGGTAGAGGGTAGGGTAGGTAGGTACTGTAGGTAGCTAGGGTAGGTAGATAGCTGTTGATATTATGTTACGTTACTCTCGATCAAAAATACTTTTTGTCACCAAAATTACCAGTAACAATATCTTCAATCATTACGTAGGGAATGATGACAGGTTAAAATACTATCGCAACAGAGCCCTGGCTATTGTTGTTCTTTCTTCAGATCCGTTTGATCGGCCTCAAGATGGCGGATCGCCGAAAAGCGATACAGCATTGATGCAGTTGCCAATTCGAATCGAAATAATGATCAATACTTACGTAATATTTTGCGTATGAAATCATATTATGTATAACACCTTTTATGATTTGTGCTCAGCTTTGTTTAAGTGTGTTTTTGCATGTTAATCTCTGACCTGAAAAGAGTGTATCCGAATTTCGGCTTTCGGCCAAAAATATGAGGTTCGGCACATTTCACGTTTGGCCGAATTTTTGTTTTTGCCTGAATTATTGGGAGAAAATCCTGAAAAATTACCTTTTCTTTGAATTTTCTATCAGATTGTATATAATATAATTTGTTCTTAACTTTTCGATGGCAATCTATAAATAGAGACGACCCTGGACGTGGCTACGACTTTGGTACCATCATTAGCGTCCATCAGTTCCTGTAACAAGCTAACAAACAACATGTCCCATTATTTGTGAACAGCACCACACCACCATCTAAGGTAATTTATACCATTTTTGACTGGAACGATTTGTATGATCTTTGATTTTTTTGTTTGTCTCCGCGCCGAATAGAAAGAAGATTCATTTTCTCATACAATTTGTATGGAACGGCTTTTTTGTAGATCTATATCTCGGTAGATAAATATGTAGGTAGGTACTTACCTAGGTAGTGTTAGGTAGGTAAGGTAGTTAGTTAAGTACGTAGGTAGGGTAGGTAGGTAGATGCGCGGTAGTATTTAGTGCTACCCGTGAGAATCCGGGAGTATGCATATAATTTGATTATTAATGATACTTATAATTATGTTTTTGAGAAAACTAGAATGACCTTTATCTGTATTAACTTACTTCTAAAAACGAGGAGGTTCTCAAATTGTCTGTAAGCATAATTATATTTTTTAGATTGTATGTTCATCGATATTTTCATAAATTGTGGACTGATTTTGAAAATTGAATAAAGGAAGCTTGCGCGGTGGTCCCATAATTGTTTTAGCTAACTAATTGCTAGCTATATTGAAGCTAACTAAAAACTACCCAAGCAAAGTCAACAAAATGGGATCACCGCGCAAGGTTCTTCTATCAAATGAAAAGAGAATGTTCAAAATCCGTTCTCAAATGACGAAATTATACTTATATTAAAAAAAAAACATACATACGCTACGAACATAGAACATCCACCTTTTCGGAAGTCGGTTATAAAAACAACCGACTTAATTACTTCAATTTCGGAAGTCGGTGTCCTTGGTTCTGTATTTTCATCATTGTAATTAAGTTTTTATTTTTACTTTTTGTTAAAAATAAAAACTGGTTATTTTACTTTTACCTTCGTTAAATCTAATGCTAAACCAAAAAAAAAATCGGTTTCGGCTTACGATTCACTGGCAGTCCTAACTCATATTCTAGACTTACTTTGACCTATGACATCGTTGTATAGTAAATAAATAGTAAGTAAATAAATTGCACTATTCATAGGTAAAATTATATACATTGTTATCCGAAGTTTAAATTAATTGGAATTCCATTTGCAAATAAACGTAACAACAATGTAGATCAAACAAGACTGAATACATTTTTGTGTTCTAAAGAGGCAGATAGGTACTGTAACGTCATTCTAGCTTTTGACTCTGTCTAATTTATAGCTTACCAACCTACGTCAACTGTCAAATTGTATTTTTAAACGGTAGACTAAAAAAAATAAGTCGTCACATTTCGCTGTCACTGTACCAATTAAATTGGCAAACAATGTGAAATATTGGTGTTCAGCTGCATCCGGTTAGACTGGAAGCCGACCCCGACATAGTTAGGAAAAGGCTAGGCAGATGATGGCTGTAATAAATAAATTGTGTAGGTATGTGTCGCTCGCTTGTGTCAAATTGACTGACTCGAATCGTACCGTCCAGATACGAAAAAAAATTTGTTCGCTCAATATGGACGAAGTCGCATGCAAAAACTAGTTATAGACATACATACTTGCATCCGACATGAATCGAATCAAATTACTTCTAATTAATCAAATTAAATTACGAACTAACTTTACTCGCTTAGTAATAAAATTATATAATATCGATACTCACGAAACAGTGTGTATAGGTACTCTTTAAAATAGTATAATAATATAACGGTGTGATCTGATCTGATCTGATCTGTGTGTGCTGATATAGTATCAGCAGGTATTTCCTTTCATTTAAATAGATTTCATAATTAATTGCATTTTTGATAAGTAATTTAATAGTAATAGGTGCCCAACGATTTCGGGAACGGCGTCCAGGGTCGGGGTCAGCGGGCTAACAGTAGCAGTTAGTTTCCTAATAACAGCGTAAAAGTCATCAGTTTGCGCCTGCGCGAACATCGTAGAAGCGCTGCAAAACCGCGGCAGTCCTAGCAGCACCCTAAACGCATTGTTGTACTGTCCACGCGTGGTACATATTGGTACATGGAATCTAAAAATAATTCTCCCCGTGGCGGCGAAGAAGATAATGATGATGGTCCCCCCACGTCTGCTGCTTTTCTATTCAGTTTTAGGTTTACATAAGACTATCAGACTGGTTTTGCCTATTTTGCCCCTCATATACCATTTTGCCCCGTACACGGGGGAAGACGGCCATTGTTTTTTAATTTTGATTATCTCCAGACACTAGTAGACTAAGATAGTTAGTTAACGTTAATTTTAGAGAACATTAATGAGACTAATAAATGGTTTTTGTTTTTTTTTCAATAGTTTTTTTTCTAATGTTTTTGAATTTCCTACATATTTTTAAGATTGAATATTTAAAAAAATTGCCAAACAAAACGCCAACAATGTGGCAGTGTTAACCTATGCTCACAAATAAACAATGATGAGGATTTCATAAAAGACATGAGCAAATGTAGTTGTGACGTAGGTACATAATAATAATATTAACTTTCGTTGGTAAGTAGTTAAATCTATTATGTTACAAAGACGTCTCATGCATTCAAAGTGACACGAGTTTGTTAATTTAAATTATTTACCTAACTATTACAAAACCTGTGACAGATTTAATACGTCTTTAGAATTAAATTATACCTGGGAATTCGTATTCTTAAGGCCGCGGACACGAAGTCAGCGGCGGCGGCGGTGGCGGCGCGTTCTAATGCCGTAGTTTAAAGCCGCGGACACGAAGTCACAGGCAGCCGCGACGGCAGCGGCGGCGGCGGCGGCAGGGGAGCGGCGCATTTGAACGCGCCGCTCCTCGCGCCGCTGCCTTCGCGGCCAGTTCCATATAAATACATGCATTGAAACGCGCCGCTCCCCGCGCCGCCACCGCCGCCGCGCCGCTGCTGCTGACTTCGCGTCCGCGGCCTAAGACATTAATTAAAGCGACACGTTGAAAGCACGTGTAATCCGATTTAAGTAGTTTTGCACTATTTCCTAAACAAGGTATAATTTATTAACACAAAAATGTTTAGTTTCACAGTAACATTCTCGTAAGGTCACTACGGGTTATTTTGTGTATATTATGACCTTAACCTGGGTCAAATACATTTGTTTTCTTTTATTATTTGATTAGAATGAGACATTTTTTATTTTCTTGTGAAAATCCTCATCATTTATTTTCGCCCTGGCGGGTGGTATCGCCCCTTGGGAGGGGCCGATACCGCTCGCGTAATCATTTCACCTCCGGCCGGATTTTGGTGAGCCACACTACGGATGCAGTTACTTGAACATTAAGAAAATTCAATCTGCTTAGCCTTTTCCCAAATATATTGGGGTCGATTTCCAGTCTAACAGGACGCAACTAATTACCAGTATTTTACATGGAGCGACTGCTCATTTGACCTCCACAACCCAGTAACTGGGTGGTGTTTTTTTGCTAAGTATGTATTTTCTGGTGTACAATATACAACATATAAATAATAAATAAAGAACCCTACAAACAGTCGCGACGCGACAGCGTGACGCGACTTTAATATATAATACAATTTCTAAGAAAACTTCACGGTAGAACAATTACCGTTGCCGCGCCAGTACGTACGAGCCTTAATACGATATCCCTTGCTAGTTCTTGACTTGAGCGTATGATCCGAATAACTACATTAACCTAGAACATAAACTAGGCAACAATTTGATGAACAAGGAGGTACTCCTGGGCATCGGTTGGCCTAGGAGTTTTTGCCTAAGTACTATATTTTCTCGCCCGTCTATTTTAATGTGTTAAATCAATAGGCTCGCCCCATAGATATAATTTATATTTCTATGGCTCGCCCCCTATTACATGGGACTTAAACATAATATTTACCTATATAAAAGAGTATTTAGCAGCCAAATGTTTCTATAGTATTGATGAGTTTCTAAGGGAGAAAACATAATAATTCTAATGTGGGGGCGAAGTTTTGATTTGGTTTTCTTGACTATTGTTGTAGTGGTATTTTGTTTAACTTTGACATTTGAACTGACTGAAGACGATTACATTTTTCTGTTGCCTATTGTAGTATTTTGTTTAATTTTCTTTAATTTTGGTCATTTGAATTAATAAGAAGATAATATTATTTTTCTTCTACTAATCAATTTTAATTGATGCTTGATGTGCTTAATGCTGTACCTAAATTATATGTTTTAATTTACTGTAATGTTTCACAAATTAATTTCAGTTAGTTTAGTAATAATCAATAGTTATAATAAATTAAATAACTGATCAAATGTTATTATAATACATATTTGTACGCCGTTAAGGTAAAACATGACTGTGATCCTTTCTCCAATGTACTTAACATCTTGCATGCTTTGTGTGTGTATACTCATGTTTCGGACAAATAAATGATCTATTCTATTCTATTCTATATCATTAACTTGACCTTTCAGAGTCGACACTGGAAGAGTAATGTTTAACCACTTAGCTACAACCAAGACATAAAAACGAAAAAAAAAACAAATACTTCAACATAGGTGTTTTTGTTCTGTTTACGATTGAGATTTAGTAACACACACAATTAAATCTACCCAGATCCAGAAAGCAGTACTAAAAAACAGCAGTAAAATAAAGCACAAATGATAAATATCTATGTATAAAATATTTTATTAATGTTACTATATATTTCAAATGACTTTAATTACTACTTTAATATAAATTTAATTAAATATGTTAGAAAGAGATTATATATTACCTACTAATAATAATGAATGTTGTGATATTGATATCTAGTTGTTAAGCTAATATAATGTTAACAATATTTAACCTAGTTATAAGTAAATTTAATAATACTTGCTGCGCCCAGGGTCATGTACTCTTAGTTTTAGCCTAGCCTGTAGGCTGTAACTGAGTGTACATTATGCAAATAAATAAATAAATAAAGTATTCATGGACACAGCACGATTTTTTAGGAGTTTCCTCTCTTTGAAGATCTGCACCCTAATTGCGTAACACACTTTCAATCACAATCTGAATCATTTTGAAGGACATTGCTTCATATGCTTGAAAAATTTGTCTGCTTAGCAACAGTTACATAATGGTTATTATGACACTGGTCGTTTTAATGCTGGCAATAAGCTAACTGTTTCAGAAACTTTTATAGAGGATTTATAGCATGGGTGTAGATCAACTATTTTAAAGAGTACACACTGTCTCGTGAGTATCGATATTATAATGTTATTACTGAGCGTGTAAAGTCAGTTCGTAACCAAATTTGCGATCATACCGGAAGGGAACTTGTAGCTATGTCTATAGCTAGTATTTGCTTGCGACTTCGTCCATATTGATTTCAGAGTTTTGACTCGCGAAATTGGTTGATTTAAAAATGTCCTTTAATCAATGATATTCTAATAAACAGATATGTTATACACGTACAAAACAACAGAAAAAAGTGTTCCCCGCCGAGCGGCACACTCGTAAGCGTGTGTGGCTCAGACTAAAAGCAATATTTCCCAATTGGGTACTTTTCTAGTCTTCACTTTTTGCGCGCTCATAACATATCTGTTTACTAAAACATCATTGCCTTTAATCTTAATTGTATCTTAATTGTAGCAGCAGGTGGCTCTGCCGTTGAAACGTGCCGATCGTGTGTATGAGGCTTCAGTTATTACAACCAATTACTGAAGCGTTCGGCTACTCCGAAATCTTCATTTATTGGTTCTAATCTTTAAAGGGAATGAAAAAATAGCTTAACCTAATACAAAACTAACCAAAATCTCTTTAACCCAACAAGCGTTGAGTTTGTGACAGGTTATTGGACATGTCGTGTGTCATTGTGACAGCGATTTAGAAATGTCTAGATATCAATAGTCAAATATGACACATTTTGTAACCTCCCATATTATGGAGGGCGTCCCAGATGTTGAAATTTATAAAACCTCTTACACAGACGGGGGGTTATTACGTAGTCGGGTAGTTGTAATTCGTAGTCTTTGTCTATTTTTATAATGTTGAAAGGAAGGTTGACCTATGATTATCAGGGTATTATTTATATAGTATTATCACTTTGCATTATACCTAGCTTTTTTTACTTGCATAAAAAAGTAAATTATTATAATTATAAATTAGGTATAATTAACAGCATAGATTAAAGGTTTTTTGTTGGTGGTAAAAACAATGAATCAAACAACCAAAAGCAAATTTTCGGGTTTTTATTTTTATAGGTAGTTCAGAGGTCAATTAACCGAATTATATGTATGTATCCCACTTCGCCCTTGTTTCATGCAAACTATTCATTGTATTTGTAACAAAACGTATTTGAATTGAGTTATTTCTTTGAATATAATCCAACTTCTAGTTAATAAAACTGTTGCGTAAGTACCTAGTTTCAGAAGTGATAAGGAATTCATACAATAGGATTGTTGGGATCTTGAAACTTCTCCATGTAAGTAGAAGCAGCTATTTTTTTTTCCGATTTCAAAACAAAAAGAGAAAGAGGTTCTCAGATCGTAGGAATCTTTTCTTTTCTATAATTATATAGGGTGACTGGTAAGTAGTGATGGATAATTGAACAAGTGATTTTTTTACCCATCATTATGAACAACTTTTACTATGGGACCAAACCTGAAATCGCGAAAAAAAATCTGCGGCCCATACATTTATGTTCGCGTATCTCGTCAAAATGTAGGGAACAGCAGATTTTTTTTTCGCGATTTCAGGTCTGGTCCCATATTAAAAGTTGTTCATAATGATGGGTAAAATATCGGAGTAATCGGGGGAAATATATAAATATTTTCCCCGATTACTCCAAGACGCCTGGACCGCTTTGTAAAATTCTTTTTTTGTTTGAAAGGGTTTATTTGTTTAGTAGTCCTATAAACATTTTATTAACTCTGCTTGCGTAGTGTTTGCGTTAGCTTCAATAATTCGTATAATTCCCTCTTATGTGGATGATGTTATAATAACATCCTGTCACTGTAATTTACATAGCAGGTAGTGGTATTCGAATTTTTGTGGGGTAAGTACCACAACTAAAATATTGAAAAATAAAAACAGTAAAAAAAAAAAAACTACAATCAACTTCCAAAAAAATACTACAAAGTGAAAAATTACTTTAATTTCGGAAGTCGGTGGCACAACACGAAAATAAAATACCAAAGAGACCGACTTCCGAAATTAAAGTTGTTTCTTGTTCAACAGTCCATTCCGATTCACTCCTGGGCATAATCTTCAAACCATCCTGCATCCCTCCAGAAAGAGGTGGCGAGATAACCTGGAGGTATACCTGGGGGGCGGGTTTGAGGTGGCGCGGGAAAAGACTTTCTGGAAGGACTTTGGGGAGGCCTTTGCCTACCAGTGGGACAGAATAGGTTGAACAAAAAAAAAAGTGTGTTACTATGCACTCTGCCTAATCCTATGGGGAATACAAGCGGTGATAATATTTAAGCGGTCTAATGGGTTTTTCTATAATTTGTAAAGATACTGCCAAGGCAGACATCAATTCTCTTTTTTTCTCTAGAAAATCATCAGTATACCACCACGACCACGATGGCGCCTACACCTCAGGAACCCGTATCGACTCAGGAAGACACGTTGGTAACTGCTCCAACTATACAGGATCTACCGCTAGATGGCGAGAAGATCGTCATTTCTGGCATGTCAGGCCTCTTCCCACAGTCCCACAACGTTAAGCAACTCTGCGACATTCTTTACAACAAGGTACGTTTGATTTCGATGAAGAATATTGATCTGTGAAGTGCATTTACACCAAAGGAGTTAAAACTTTTTCCTAACAAGCCATGTGTAGTGACAAAATTTTATACAAACTTTCATCCCCTATTTAACCCCTTTAGGGGATTAATTTTCAAAAATCCTTCGTTAGTGCTCACTTCGTACGTAATAAAATAAACTCTTGTACAACATCATGCTTCTAGAGCCATCGGTTTAGGCTGTAGTTGTCTGTCAGTGAAAGAATTAATGGATTTTAACCGACACAAATCACTTTTTCGGCACCTTCTTACATCCAACTCATTAATTACAAACGCAAATGAGGCAAAGAGATGGGGTCCACCTATCATTTTTTTTTTAAACTGGGATATTCTGAACAGTCCAGAAAATAAAGAGACAATCTGTATAAGCCAATAACATGCACTGCGTTCAAATAATCAAAGATCTTTGGGTGGCTCCGATAATTTTACAGTAGGTATTAGTAGTTCTACCCAATGCCAAAAATAAGCCGGTGGTGGACAATATTGCTAAATGTTCGTGACATCTTTACAAATCATTTATATTATGCGTCACCATCACAGAACAGATAAAAGTGGTTCTGAGCCTCATATAACTGTTCAATGGTCACCAACACCACTGGATTGCCACAAATTTTAATATTAATAAAACCATATTACTCGTCAAAACAGGAGAACCCAGTGACATCGGAGGGGCTAAGATGGAACTACAAGCATCCCGAACTAGCACAAGCCTCTGGTATGGCTCCCGAGTTAGATCACTTCGATGCCCAGTTCTTCGCTGTGCACTACCGCCTCGCGAACTGCATGGATCCGATGTCACGCAAGCTACTCGAGCATACATATCAGGCCATTTACGATGCGGGTAGGTTGATCTTGGTTATTAAAGATGGATATTTGTATATTATCTGGTCGGGAACAAAGAACCAACAGATTCTCACCATTTTCTCGAATATCTTAAGGAAAAACTTAAGGTTTTTTGGGAGATATTCGAGAAAATGTTGAAAATGGCTTCTTCGGAATCTTTTTTAACAAACATCTTTATGCAATCTATACAAACTGGCCAAGTGCGTGTCGGACCACGTACAGTGCAAGGTTTTGTATGTTTTGTATTAGGGATGAATATTAAGATAAGCATGCACAAAATTGATTTTATAGACCGCCAAAATAAGATTATTCGAAAAAAAATAGAAAAACAAAGTTACTTTTGCGGTTGTAACCAAAAATATCTAAAAAAGTATTAATGACTTAAATAACAAAGTGGTTTAGAAACATCATAATCTTTCAAACAATGGGATTCAACAACGCGTTATGCCTCGTGTAGACTGGTGCGACGCGACTACGTAACGCGACACCGGTAATTGTTCTACCGTGAAGTTTTCTTAGAAATTTTATTGTTGGATGGTCTCATTAATACCCAAGAGTTATGGGATATCAATATGAACACGTTGTATAAAACTGTCCTGAGTACTTTTCAAATAATCATCTAAAAACATCGGTTTAACAATACATGACAGACGGACGGACGGACAGACAGCGAACCCTTGGCAAATAGGGTCCCGTTGGCACCCTTTGGGTACAGAAACCTAAAAAAGCATCTTTTTGTTTCAGGTTTGAGTCCGGCTCATCTCTATGGGAAAAAAGTTGCAGTTTTTGTGGGATTATCTTTTTCTGACACGGAAGTATTTACTGTGGATTCGAACTCCACATCCGGTCTAGGCTTATTAGGGTCAGTTATATCACCATTATTATAATTAACAGCATTATTTTTTTTGTTATGACATTATCTGCCAGTTTTACCTAGCTCTTACGGAGGTGGAGAAATAAGCCATTCGATTTGACATATTTTATTTTATTTTATTGTTTGAATGATTATAGTTTTTTTTTTTCATAGAGCGAGTAGAGCCATGTCCGCGAATCGCATCTCTTACTGGCTGAATGCAAAAGGTCCGTCACTATCAATGGATGAATCTGACTGTAGTGCGACCACTGCACTGGAAATGGCATATTCAGCCCTGAAACGTGGGGAATGTGAGTCAGCTATTGTTGGTAGTGCATCTATATGTCTCCATCCA
This sequence comes from Eupsilia transversa, assembly GCA_914767815.1. Taxonomy (NCBI): domain Eukaryota; kingdom Metazoa; phylum Arthropoda; class Insecta; order Lepidoptera; family Noctuidae; genus Eupsilia; species Eupsilia transversa. Next base: position 10,303,657 of record OU611892.1, read on the forward strand.
CAGGGATCTATACATCACGGAAGGTCAGTCTCATGACTATCTATGATTCCATGATCTTTATATCTTTACTTGTGCCGCCCAAGATAGGTACAGGATTTTCCTAGTTTTGGGGCAGTGTACCTTTCTTATTGGACTTTCGACCTCACTTCCTAGTCCTACCTTTTATATCCAATCTTTGTATAATTCCACTCAATTTTGCTTACCATTCTCTAAATCTACTTATTGTCAAAGTTCATGTTTTTTTTGTGAATATAAAAATATTATTTTCCTTTAGTTCATTTTTTTTAAATTGTTTTTGTTGCTTCATATATAAACATATTCTTTACATTTTTAAATATTTTCATAATTATTTTTATTATTATCCTTTATTACATTTAAATACATATAAATTATTATTATTTTATACGAAATTTGGTGTAAGGTTGTAGAAGTTGCCAGCAATTATTGTTTTATTAATTTTGCAGACTTTCTGCTACTGTCTCACAAGATGGCACGACAAAATCATTCGCACAAGACGCCGATGGTTATATTTTGTCCGACGCAATCAGTGTAGTATTTCTGCAGAAAGCAAAAAATGCCAAGAGGTAAAAATGTATTAGTAGATTTTAAAAATGTCAAAAAGTTAAAACATTGCTTATTATTAAATATTATTGTTGTATTTTTAGAGTCTACGCGGAACTATTGCATGTCAAAAATGAATTCATTTCTGTATTGAGTGATGAAATGGGACCCAAATTTGGGTACTGTCAAAACTCTCAGAGTACGGCTGGGTTCATTAGACAGTTCTACAAGGAAGTGCAGGTGGAGCCACAGGAGGTAGAATACGTAGAAGGATATGGCACAGGTGAGAAAAGGTTAGAGGTAGAGGAACGTTTTGTTCCTCCACCTCGGAACTTGATGATATACGTGATGTTCCTCCATCGACTCGGGAGGATCCTCTAGCCCGACGGGTGATATTATCTGAAGGGTCACAGTATTGCTGTCTTAAAAAAAAGTCGGCATGACTTACCAATATATAAATTGTATAGAGAACAGCATGATTATTCACTACGTAAATAGCGGAAAAAGTCCACTATGATCACGTAAGATTTATTACATATCTGTTTTACCACATTTCGGGGGTTTGTAGGCGTACCGGAAGCAGACAAATCTGAGCTGGAAGCAATTGAAGAAGTGTACTGCAAAGATAGGCAAGACCCCCTCCTAGTCGGCAGCGTGACATCTAACGTTGGCTTGACAGCGGCAGCATCTGGCATGACTGCTATTACCAAGGTAATCTTAGCAGTACCTACCTAGTACTAGATAATTATTTTTGCCAATGAGCTTGTCCGGGGAAGTAGGCAGATACCAAACCGACCATTTTCGTGAACCTAGTTAATAATTATTACCAAATACGCAGGTTTTACTTGGCTACCACACCGGTCAAATAGCCGCCAACCTGCACTGTAGTAGTCCGCGGCAGGACGTGGTGGCGCTGCGCGAAGGGCGTATGCGCGTTGTCACTGAGCACCAGCGCTTCCGCCGCTCCTACGTCGCCGTCAACGGCATGTCCACCAACGGCATCAACTCACACGTGTTGCTGCATGGACACTATAAACCCAAGGTACCCAATACGTTGAAAATGTAATGATGAGAACTAACACGTTCAATATCGAATGACGACAGGTTTGCTGCCTAGACGCTTCCTAACAATTGCATATATTTCAGGACGTTTCTCGCTACCACTCTTCTATTCCACGCTTGGTCACATTATCAGGCAGACAAGAAACTGCCATTACTAAAATATTTGAAAGCCTCAAGTCCAGACCCATTGATGCTGAAGAATTGGCACTGTTACACAACATCCATACGGAAAATATTTCTGGACATTTAGCCAGGGGTTATGCGATACTAGGTATGGATAAATTGACCTTATTAACTATCATCACCATAGAGGCGAAACTCGGTGCGACATTGGCCTCCCCAGGCATGGCCACTACGACCGTTGCTGTGCCTTCCCAAGATGCGGTCACCGCCTTAGAACTTTCGATTCCATCAACCATCTATTTATTCTGTTAGCATCATCTACATTACATTATACATATAATTTTTTCCTAACCTGGATCACTGTATCGAAGACTGCAATGTTTTATCTTCTTATCTTGTCAGACACGGACGTGAACCAAAAAACTGTAAGCTTGTGTGAGAAGGCTGAGCACTTCGACGACACCCGGCGGCCGCTGTGGTTCGTGTACAGCGGGGTGGGCTCGCAGTGGGCTGGTATGGGCGCGCAACTTATGCGTATACCGACCTTCGCTGCTGCTATACAACGGTAATTTTAAAACATCAGTAGTTTAATCAGAAATTTAGACGTGAAGACGTTTGCAAGTCTTCTGGAAGTTTATTATGAAAAAGAGGAACTACATTATTCTGCAACCATCATCGCGACCACATTATTGAATTACAGGTATTGAACTGAATACTTTGTTACAGTTGTCATAAAGTGTTGGAACCTGAAGGTTTCGACCTTATTAACATAATAACGTCTACTGACAAAAACATATTAGACCACATTTATTACACCTTCGTGGGTATCGCTGCTATTCAAATCGGACTAACAGATGTCCTTCATGAACTGGGTTTGAAACCTGACGGAATCATAGGTAAGCCGCTTTAATGTTATTGTTAGTCTGATTCTGCCCAAGCTAATGGAATTTTTTTAACACTTCGAATGCGTTCAAAGTGTATGGTGCGCCAGAATTGTGCCCGGTACAATTCCGACTTTTTGAAATCTCATACCTAATACAGACCAGAAAATTGTGCTCTATACGAATAGATAATTATCCTTTTGTCGTATTTAAGGTGATCATAATAGGCCCTATTTGATCGTTGCATTAATTCTTACAGGTCACAGTGTTGGTGAGCTGGCATGCGCATACGCCGATGGATGTTTAACAACGGAAGAGATGATGATGTGCGCTTGCCTACGTGGACGTGTAACGCTGGAGACGCCCATCATACATGGGTCAATGGCTGCTGTCGGTCTGGGATATGAACAAGTAAATCCAATAATCCATTATTATTAAATTTTAGTACCATTACTAAACCTACGCCGTCTGTGTACATGTAAAAGTTATATTTTTAACTCACCCAGAATCCGTATTACTATAACCTCTATCACGGGAACATCAAATATGTATAAACAATTAAAACCCAAGGGTATTACAAGAAACCGTGACACAAAATCCTTTTTTCAAGTGTACGGAACACTCTCAAAGTATTGGTATCTATTTCAAATGTAGTTATCGAAGATATGTCCACCTGAGATCGACGTGGCGTGTCATAACGGGCCTGACTCCAGCACCATCTCTGGCCCTGCTGGCGTCATGAAGGAGTTCGTCGCTCAGCTCGTGGCGAAAGGCGTGTTTGCAAAGGAGGTGCCGAGTTCCAATGTACCGTATCATTCGCGATACATCTCAAGTGCCGGTATGAGTTAACGTCATATTTAACCTTTTGCACGCCTCCAATAAATGAACAAGTACCCTGGACGCCAACGACGTCAAATAGCCGTCAAAAATAAGGTACGGTCACAAAATAAAAAACATAAGTTGCGACCTGCACTTACTACAGGCGATATCGATACATTTATATGGACCCATGGCGTTCAAAAGGCAATATAATTAAGCATACAGTAATATGGAAGATTAAATGGCAAACTTTCTTCAGGTCCCCAACTTCTCAAGTTACTGAAAGGAGTAATAAAGAATCCGAAGCCCCGCAGTAAGCGTTGGCTATCAACTTCTGTTCCGCAAAGCAAATGGAATGAAGATTTAGCTAAATATTGTTCAGCGGAATATCAAACTAACAACCTACTGGTAAGTAGTGGTGGTTTTTTGTTTATTGTGATTCAATCATATTTTTATGCAAGAAGCCAAGGCATCAAAGTCACAGAACACTAAATACTGTGTCAAAGCACTCCTCCATATTGCTCCCAAGTCAAAACGTGCCCAAAAAAATCTCACGTCATTCTTTAGACAGAAACGTGAGTCGAAGCTTATGGTCCCGCGAAGTGTCTACTCAACGCGGAGTGACACCATGACGCGAGCGTTATGACTCCTCGTTCATATCTTTTTTAGGGGTTATCACTAACCCTCCACTGTCTGTTTGTCTATCACAGGACTGTGTCTTTAGAACCGTTACCTAGCCTGTTGATTTTTTCAGAGAAGAGGTGAGAATAGGTCACAGGTGGCCAAACCCAAGGGTTGCCTCTTGGCAAATTCATTTTTCTAACTTTTTTTTTTTTTTTTTTTACATTATTATTTCATTTTTTTAAAGTCTTCTTAGGTATCTCACGTGACTTGAAAGGTGTCTCTTTTGTTTTTCCTACTTAGTTATTAATTTTAAAGTATTGGTAGTGCTTGTAGAACTAAGAAATTGTTAGACTTGCCTTAGATTTGAATTGATTGTAGTAAAACATTATATAAAATTATAAATGTGAAAAATATATAAATATCCAAACAACAAAAATAATCAAAAGATCCACTTTAATAGTTTTGGCAGTAGGAGAGTCCAATTTACACTTGGCCGATTTCTATATTATTTTGGTTTCGTGTGGCAGAGTCCTGTATTATTAGCGGAGACGTTGCCGCTAATACCTAGCAACGCTGTGCTGGTGGAGGTGGCGCCGCATGGATTACTGCAGGCCATTCTTAAGCGAGCCATGCCGGCGGAAAGTCGGCATGTTCCGCTCACCAGACGCGGACATCCTGACAACGCGCTTTTCTTACTTAAGGCAGTTGGCGAGTAAGTACTTAGAAATACTTAAATTTCACAGACCATATTTTATAGTACATCACAGACACGTACATATAAAAAATATACGTAAGTTAATTCTAAAAACTTTAAGGCTCCTGCAGTCAGGCGCGACGCGACGGTGCGACGCGAAATTTCCGTGAAGTTTTCATAGATATTGTTCTACTAGAGTCGCGCCGCCGCGCCGTGCTGTCGCGTTACGGCTATCTGAGGGAGCTATCACTGGGCTCTGAATAAAGTTCATCATACTATTACAATAACAAGCTCGAAGACTTGGGCTTGGAGTAAAGCTAGTACTCCTTTTGTAATGAGACAGTACTCGTAAGTACAGGTGGCACTGTTGGGAGTACCTACTGTCTATGAGAAACTATAACAAGGTGCTACGATAAAGATACTACGTAAGAAGCAGTTGTTCGGTGTATTGAGAATAATGTGTGTACGGTGCAACCGCACATTCTGCAACTCAGCAGTTTACGCAACACATTCATTTCAAATTATAATAATTCGTTCAGTTCGCGTTGGGCTATCAATGCAGCAGTGGGCACATAATAGGCTGATTATGATATGCTATGGGTAATGAATTATTTTATTCTTACAGTTTGTACATGCATGGTTACACTCCAAAGGTGCAAGCTTTGTACCCAAAAGTGGAGTTCCCTGTATCTACTGAAACACCTATGCTGTCACATTTAGTCGAATGGAACCATAGTGAAAAATGGCAAGTTCAATAATTTTATTATAAAATATATAAAATATTATTCACCATTCAAGTTTCGCTTTTTTATATTTCCTTAATTTCCTAAAAGGGACATTCCAAATTTTGCCGGTGGAAACAAACGAGTGTCGGCAGCTTGCCAGTTCCTGAAGTCCATTCATGATGATGAGTACAGCTACCTGCAAGGTCACGTTGTTAGAGGTACCAAAATGCATTTAATTAATTTATTATCGCACTTCCGGTACAGTCAACCTATCCGCGGCGTGTGTCGCTCGTTGTCCATGGGATGTGATATTATATGTGTATCTAAGACTGTCAGTGTCCACAAAATAGTACATTATGTTATGATACAAGTGTGCGAGGCGGTATTATTCGATTCGATAAGGGAGCCGAGTGTGATGATGAATGCACTCGCGTTTCATCGTATGAAGTTCGTTCATCGTTTTTCAACACACTTGCAAAGTAGTTAATTGATTCAGGCGTGGCCCGGGCAGAAATCCAATATAAAATACAATAGACGTATATATTTAGTGACCCATTCCGCTTAACTATTCCTAAAGTGTCATACTCATAAAAAACCCTGTAAGAAATCGACACGTGTTTCACCTCTCAACGAGCCATTCTCAGGATGACGATTGACTTGTCGCGAACCCGAACACGACGTGCTGCCACGCTGAGCGCCGGACGCAGAGTGAGCCACATCGCCCGACAACGTCACTTATCTAGGATTACTGCTCGATCCTCCTCGGCCCGAATTGCAAAGGTGTTTTAATTCCAGAGAAACTGTGCTATCCTTTCGCGGCTGCTCTGATGGCCGCATGGGATACCCTCGCGATGCACTCAGGGGATGCCAAGCGTCAGGCGCCGGTGCAGTTCCAAGACGTGCGTCTGTACGCTCAGCCCACACTGCACGACCATCGACCGCTGAGGCTCAGCGTCGCACTGCAGAGGGGGACCGGAAAGTTTGAGGTATACTGATATTTTCCAGATATTCATTGTATTAAAATGTCCATGGAGTTTCTTGCTCGTTCTTCTACATAGGACACTTGGAATGGGCTTCATCTTTCTGACTAACTCCTTGACATTTCAAAACTTCCTGGAAAGGTTTAATTAAAATATATAAATAGGCTGAAATGTTTTAGTACTAATTGGCCGGCAAAAGTCTCGCCCCCTGTTACATGAGACTCAAATATAATTGGTGCAGTATGTATTTTCTATAAACACCTCTGCAAAACCTTCCACGGAATACAGTCGTGATGATAATTATGACCATGACCTATATTTATCTTCAACAGATCTTGAACGAGAATAACAGAGTGGCATCAGGGTACATTCAAAGTGGTTCCGACGTAAGCCTGACAAAAGCTAATGATACTCACATGGTGCTCAGTTCAAAAGACATTTACCAACTGCTGCAAGACAGGGATTATAACTACAGGTTAGTCATAACAAGATGGGAAATAATGAGAAACATTGCCTCTTTCTGGAGCAGTCAGTTTAAAAAGTTCAATTGCAGTTGCAGCACGTTTTGCGTTCTGCGAATATGCCATCTTTCCACTACATACATAGGCTGCACATAGCTGTGCCCATGGCTATGCACAATCATACGCCGGCGAAACTTCCCTCCCCACCCCAGTCCCCTTAAATGAAATTATGAAGATACGCGTATGTAGCCGGGCTGCTCGGCACCCTCATCGGCCAATAATTACAGACCATACATCCGAGCGTAGTATGTTCAATTGCATTTCAATGGACTTCATTTTCATACAAAACGAAGCTGCCCAAATTTTTACACCATTTTACGAAAGCTTATGCGGAAAACTTTCGTAAAATGGTGTGTACTGTGTCAATGTTATTCATATTCAATTAAGCTTATTCGATGTATCTATCTTGTAGCGGTGAGTTTATAAGCGTCGAGGCCGCGAACGCATCACTGAGCCAGGCAGCACTGGTGTGGCGTGACAACTGGGTCACGTTTATCGACGGCTTGCTACAGCTGAACATGCTGCGACAACCACACGACGCAGTTTCCCTGCCCACACAAATCAGGAGTTTAGACATCGACACCAGGAAACATCTTGAAGATGCCTACGACTTGAATGGGAAGACTGTTGTGAATGCTTACTTTTCTGATGTCCATGATCTTACAAGGTGACTAAGTAATATTATCAGTATTCCCCAGACCATACATGGCGGCCAATCTTAAGTGAGACTAGCCAACTACTGAAATATCATAGTGCAAGTGTATGCGCAAACACATACCATATCTAAAAAGTGAAAATTCGACTTCCAAAAAAACACCACAAAGTGAAAAATAACTTTAATTTCCGAAGTTGGTGGCAAAAAACTAACGCAAAGACACCAACTTACAACGGATACAACACAACGGATTTTCACTAATGGACGAGAATTCACGCGGAAGGCTTAGGTGTAATTCATTAGGGCCGAGTCACACTGGAATGGCAGCGGCCGGCAGCGACGCGGCGAACACTTTCAGTGTGAAATAATTTTCAACTTTATCTACCTCCACCTCGCGGCTCTGCTGCGACGTCGGGGGCCGCTGCCGGCCGCTGCCATTCCGTTGTGACTCGGCCCTAAGGTTTTGTCTACATTGGCTGATATAATGCGAAATTGTTTTCTAAGCTTGATTTTGTTTTTTTACTTGGTATACTTGCACTTACTTTGAAATCAACCATCAACTTTTTGTATCAAATTAGGCGATTGTTTTATTTTTAAGAAACTATTCAAAATAGTTTAGTATTTATGACGACAATAAAATGGTCGAAGATGTTGGAAAAAAACATGGACAAAAACTGGGAGCTTTACTGACGTGAGCTGCGTAAACCAATAGTTTACAGACAGAATATTATTCCTCTTAAAAACATCTGTTAAACCGTAGCAACGCCATATGACTAACTGCATTTCTGAAGTCCACCCAGACGACTAGTATCGGCTATAAGCAGCCATACTGTATTTAATGTGACGTCATATAACCTGCAGAATGAAATGACACTTATAATGACACCTCGTTTGTCAAAATATGACGAGTAGTTTAGGAGTTATGAGGGAACAGATAAACGTACATACATAGCCTTTTTGGCTTTGCCGTAGTCGGGTAACTATAACTATACAACTGTTCGGACTGCTTCAGCGCATAACAACCATGTCCTTGAACGTTTCCCTTACTTTTAACGCACTAGTTCAAGATTGTGTCAAGCTAAGCTGTATAATTTCAGGTGTGGAGGAGTAACTCTACAGCATATTAAATACCGCAATCTGCCTCCCGTTAGTCAAGACGCTACAAGGGTGAACCTGATTGTACCACCTTCACTGGTTAGCAGCGTAAACGTAGGTGGTATTTTGTTAGTTTTAATTTTATCTTGAGGAAAATGGGTTCACAAATGTGATTTTGACAAAACTGTCTTTTAGGTGCAATAGAAATAAAAAGAATTATTAAGGTTTTTTTCGATAATCTGAGTAGCTTCTCAGCGAAAGTTCATAATACAAAATGAAATACGTAGCCCCGGCGGAATTTTATTTAGCTTTTTGGAGAAAAAAAACATTATCTGAATACTTAGACCTTTTATTCTTATTTCTTAGTATCTACGCTTAAAAAGGTTTTTATTACAGAAAACCTCGGGTGCCGTGCAGCGACAAGGAGGATTAAAGAATCCTGTAACACTACAATGTTCACAAATCGGCGATCTTGACTCCCTGCACTGGGTGGAGTCTTCTCCGTTACAGCAGTCTGATTTGGCGGTCACGGTATGTATGAATGAAACAACTGGTCACTGCAAACTGTGGCTGTAAGATGCCATTTTGTCAACGTTAACAAAAATATATTTTAAATCAGGCCCTTCTCCCATTACGAAACACGTAGGATACGATACTAAAGTCGCATACTAGCTGAATACTTGTTAGCAACTCGACGTTGGCACATTACGCTACTGAAAAATATCAATATACATCATTTGTATTGTTTTTTTAATGAACGGACTGATTTTTCGAGATTTGTAGGAGACGTGACGCGAACGTTACTAGTATGGTGGGTCGCGCGCGACTAGTCGCGGTCGCGTATGATACCGGTAGCGTAGTGTGCGAGTACCGATACAAATGTATTTGCGATACTCCGCGGCGATTATTCTCCGAGACTCGCAAGATACTAGAGTCATCTGAGCGTATCGTAATAGAGCCAAGTGCGAATTTCACCAATGAAACTGAACGCGATCAGCACATCTCAACCGCGTTTAAGAACGTCATTATTTTCGTTCGCGTTCAGTTTCTTTGCTGAAATTCGCCCTGAGGATCATAATTATCATAGGCTCATCTTGAGGTTTCAAAAATATAACTTAAACCAAGTTCTGAAAATAAAAATTATTGAAAAAATTATTACATAAAAACAAGATCACTTTTCAAGTCAGTCTTTGCATCAGACTGCTTGAAAACTATAAGACATGTTCATATACGTTCTATAAGCTGTTCATATTATCAGGTTCACTACGCCGGGCTCTGCACGTCCGATGTGAAGAGAGCGGTGGGCGTGGCGCCATGCGACTCCAATGTGTACGGAATGGACTACAGTGGAACCACTGAGAGGCATGTGTTTACATTAGATATTCCTTTTAATGAATGTGAGTTCTCTACAAGTTTAGGTTATAGGCAGTAACGCTGATTTTACTAGTAAAGATTTCACGCATGCGCCATAGGAACACTGTGCCGCCACAGAATATTTAGAAAACAATATTAATTAATTACTAATTTTTTTTAAATGTTACAATCCTACGTTGATTTGAACTTACGCAGACGTACGTTGTACGCCGTATAATTATATGGTCAAGTCCACAATTGGTGAATAATGCGAATATTAGACGCACCCAACAGCTGTTTCTTGTGCCTTGCAGTACGCCTAATATGCACTGGTAATCCAGGCAATGGTGCACCGCTAACATCCACATGCTGTATCCTGCCACGAAAATATAAAGGAATTACATTCAACCCTAGCTTCTTGATACCATAGTGATGGAGAGAGATTGCGAGTTAGTGTGTCATGATGAATACAGTCAAACGCTTTATAAAATTCACAGAACACGCCAATAGCGTTTTGAGATTAGTGACAATAGGCTCGCCCTTTTAGTACATGGGAGTTAAACATAAGTGACGAAAAGTGGGTGTTTATCTCTGCTTGAAACTCCAGGAATTCAAGTCTTAATTTATGTTTACACAACAGTGGTGAGCGCGTGATGGGGCTGGTGCGCGGCGGCGCGGCCGGCAGCGTGGTGCGCGCGCAGCCGGAGCTGCTGTGGCCGGTGCCGGCGCACTGGAGCCTGGAGGACGCCGCCACCGTGCCGCTCGCCTACGCACACGCACTCTACTGTCTCGTGAGTTTTCGTAATTGGATTAAAAAAATCGCTTTACATCGTTAACATAATATTATCCCTTCGATATTAACCATTTAAATTGATCTGTTATTAGATAATCAAGGGTGGAATGTTACCTAATAATGACGTGCTTGTGCACGGAGGTGCAGGCGCATTGGGGCAGGCGGCCATTGCCGTCGCGCTTGCTCATGGGTGCACAGTGTTCACGACAGTCAGCGATTTACGGAAAAAGAAGTTCTTGCTGAATCTGTACCCTGAGTTAAAGGGTAAGCAATTTCGATAATTCTGGTGATTTGGGACTGTTCTACTACGACGGGCGAGCCATAAGCTTGCAGTTAAGATTATTGTGGTTTTATTCGAAAAAAATGGTTTTGCGAGGTTTTGTTGGTGGTAAAAATCACTCGTGTATGAGTGATTTTTACCATCAACAAGACCGCGGTTAAGCTCTTTACAGCCATCAGTGTTCTGGTGCCTTATATAGCACCATTCCTTTTTCAAGAAGAAATAATAATGACACTTTATAATACGGCTCTTGGAATTTTGCTTTGTACACTAAAAATATATTTATCCTTTTCTTTTCCAGATGAATACATTGGAAATTCCCGCGACAGTACTTTTTCAGACAATATTTTATTAGCAACAAAAGGAAAAGGTTGTGATGTTGTCGTGAGTTGCGTGAAAGGGCAACTTAAAAGTGTACGTTTTTATATAAATATATCGAAATAAATCAAAATCACCACGTAAAATTGAATATAATAATAATAATTGTTACTTACATTATTTCTGTTTTTCAGACATCTCTCAAATGCGTAGCATTCTCTGGAATCTTCGTCGACACAGTTCAACTTCAGGATAGTGAAGAATATGAACTTGGAATGTTTTTTATGAATAAAAGGTCATACGTCGCAAGTGATTTGTCGTCTCTATTCACGCAACAAAGATATGATGAAATGAAGTATATGCAGAGGATGTTGAGCGAGGGCATTAGTCGCGGCTACGTGCGTCCTCTGTCACGAGTGTCGTACGCACCGCACGACGCCGCGCGCGCCTTCCGCCTACTCGCGGCCAGCAGGCACCGCGGCCGGGTGCTGCTGAGGATACAAGACTCTGCGAGCAACGCATACCCCAGGTAATGTGACCCACGCGTACGAATACTGGCATCACACTGGTCTTCGGATTGGGGTACCTGAAAGTCTTTTCACGAATTTGGACATCCGACACAATATCTGCACATGCAGCGTTACCGAATTCGGTTTTAAGGGAATTTTACTGTACCTATACTAGCTTGTATTCCGTAAGCATCCGAATGTGTTTGACCGGCAAAGTGTAAACGCCTTTAGGATGTCATTTAATCAGCAAGAACTCAATTTCAAAGTAAGTCGTGTTTTGTTTCAGACTAATATGTAATCCTGATGAAAGTCATTTAATGTTCTGGGACGATGGCGCTCTGGGAGTTCAACTTGCCGACAAACTAGTACGTCGTGGGGCTAAAAAACTATACATTCACTCTACAAGCTTAAATCAGTACCAACATTTTAAAATTGGGTAAGATTGTTACATATTATACCTACCACAAAGAATAGGACCAAAGTAATTCGAAACTGTATTTTTTTTTTTTTTTTTTCAGGTCTTGGCGAAACCTTGGCGTCGAAGTGGTAACTCTAGAAAAACATATTGATGTCAAAAATCATATTTCTGCCCTAATAAAGGATGCTACAAGTCTTGGAACCATTGAAGGCATTTACGTAACTATAACAAAAGTCTCGGACGATAAACATAAAGATGAACTGACAACACTTCTACATTATTTAGATGTAGCTTCAAGATCGTTATGTCCTAAACTAAAGTTAGTATATTTCAATTTAAAAAAATTATAGGCTAACTGTTGACCGTCATTATTAGCCTCTAGTGATCCACTGCTGGTGTCAGATTCTGCTCATTCGTTGAGACGAAACTCAAGTTCATCTCGCTAGCTCCTTTATGTTTGCTGCTGTTTGGTATCCACGTGTGTTTGTTTTACTCCGAGGTCCTCGCGATGAGCCCAGTTCCATTTATTTATTTTAAACTTAATGCACAAGTAAAAAAAATACCGTGTGAAGGCGGAGGCATTTTATGCGTTTTTATACTTACATTTTAATTTTAATAACTGTAATATATCACAGGTACTTTGCAGTGGTGTCAACGGTCAGTTCTGTGGGCCAGGACATTTGTGTAGCTAGAGCAAAGTGCGGTTTTACAGCGACAACTTTGGATTTGTCTGGTTTAAGCAAAGTAAGTTAATTTATACATTCAGTTTTATTATCTACATAGATAAAGAACGAAACACACGTGAAGTGAATTAATTTTCTTATGAAATCCATTACCACAAAGAATTATTTATTAAATGTTAATGGTAAGTATTAGTAACCCACTAATATTACCATACAATCATATACCTAGAAATAATAAACAGAAAGTGAAGTGGCATGCGATTATGGTCATTAACAAGTTGTCTGTGGTTACAACCAAAGAAAAGCACACAGTAAATCAGTTCACTACACAATGTATGTTTTTTTGGCAGATCAAGCCAAGTTCTCACGATTTGGCAGAGGCCGCGGAGCGAGCGCTGCGCAGCACGTATTCCGTACTGCTTGCGAAACCTGCACAGGCACACACAGCTGGACTATTAGAGAAACTCATTGCATTAGCCGGTAATAAAAAAAACAATTCAATTAATAAGATAAATCGACAGACAGTTAAATCATTTATTTAGTGCACACAAAAAAAATAGCCCAGCACACAAAATCACATTAAAATGATACCTAACGTGGTCACGTTTTGTTTCACTAAAAAAGTTTTCTTAAGTGTCTGGACAGTACATACAAGTTATGTGTCAAGGAAAAAATAATAATGCAGAATTTTGTAAAAGCAATGGATAAAAATGGCGAAGGATTTTTATATTTTAGGTCTATTTAAAAAAAAAATAAGTGACGTAAAGTTAAAAGGACGGATTTTTATTGGTTCACAAATACGCCTATTAATGAAAAATCAAATTTTCGATCACAAACTAAATGAAAAAGAACTACGCACATGGACATCATATGAAGCTGTGATAAAAGATTTGTTTAGGTAGGCAGAACAATAGGCGAACGATGTGTTAAATACATACATAAAGATGGGTGGGCCGGATGTCATTAAAAATTTACTTTCTGGGCGAGCCTTTGGCCGTGCGCGGGCTTGCTCAACGTGTACTGTGGGCTTTGAGATACTGCTAGCGTTTAAAGCGAGAAGCTACTTCCCAACATTTTTTTTTTTTTTTTAAATTGATTTTGATTTGGTTTTGGTCTTGTTATGTAGGCATATCGTGTTGTAGCCAAAATTAAAGCTTAGTAACAAAGCCACAGCCTATTATAATACAACTTATCTTTCAGGAATCAGTATCCCACAAAACGCAAACCCTGACACTACTTTACAAGAGTTAGGGATGGCAGATGAAAAAATACCAATAATCAGTGCCTTCTTGAATATTGCGTATAATATATCTTTGAAGGAAGACAAAATACCGCTGTTGACTCTAAACGGGTAAGTTTAACACAAAAACCTCAATAAGGATATCGTATTTTCAGTTATATGTATATCAATTCTCAAACTATTTGAGTTGATATTATTGTAGTACTTGTTTCCCTTGTTCCCCGAAGGGTTGCGCAGAGGTGTACCTATAGCACACCCACATTCGCCAGTTATGTTCAAGTCCCATGTAATAGGGGTCGAACCTATTGCCATCAACCGGGCACAAATCCCGACTCCGGGCTGCTACTGAAAATTCCAGATAGAAAATCCCAATAACACTTTGCCCGACCTGGGAATCAAGCCCAGGACCTTATGCTCAGCAGTAGCGTTTGCAACCACTAGACCAACGAGGCAATCAACATATTATCATATCAGTCATATTATCTTCATCCTCTTGTATATCTCACCCTTAACCCAATTTATTTGACGTCAGCGTAGCATTCCAAGCAAGTCCCCTCCACCTTGCTATCATCCATATACATCCAAAATCTATACACAATTTCTTTAGTTTTCCCCTGCTCACAAAACCATATTCTTACTCAAAACTTTTCTTCTTATAATCAAAGTTTTACAGTTTTCTATAATCTTCTTATCTAATCTATTAATTTTTTCTAGAATAAATGAGCTGATGGTGTCTGCATCTGATATAGTCCCAGAAAATGTTACTGGGTTAGCGACATTCTTTTCCAACGTTAGTCCTGACGAACTCCTCGCTACAGTTGACTTCGTCGTGGTACCGACACTTAATAAAGACATCACGTTGGTGAGTACAGAGTAAACAAACTCATTATTTATTGTACATAACTTATTTTTCTTTTTTATCACGTATCGGTACGAATATTTATGTATGTATCATATCTCTTCCCGGGGTAGAAATAAGCGAGTTAGTACATTTAGGTGTCGCCAAAGGAGGTCGAGAGAACAGAGTGAAATGTGAATTATAATATAACAACACGCTTGTATAAGGTCAGATCGAAGATTGGAGACACTACTCTCGAACTTGTGGACGATTATGTTTACCTAGGACAAACTTTCCAGTTAGGTAGGTCCAACTTCACGGTCAATCGTCGAATCGGACTCGGCTCGGCGACGTTCAGGAAGCTGCTATCTTCTTCTCATATACCACAGTGTCTCAAAAAGAAAGTTTATGACCAGTGCGTGTTGCCAGTGATGACCTATGGCACTGAAACGTGATCGCTCACAATGGATCTCGTTAGAAAGCTGAAAGTCACCCAAAGGACAATGGAGAGAGCTATGCTTGGCGTTTCCCTACGTGATCGAATCAGAAATCAAGAGGTCCGTAGGAGAACCGAGGTAACCGACATAGCCCGACGAATTGGCAAACTTAAGTTGTAGGGGGCAGGGCACATTGCTCGCAGAACAGATGACCGATGGGGCGGAAAGGTTCTGGAGTGGCGACCGCGTGACCGCCTACCGGAAGACGTAGCGTTAGAAGACCCCCAAAAAGGTGGACCTATTTTGTCCCACTGCTGTGCAAAGGCCTCCCTTTCCTTTGGAGGAGGATGCCATAAAAAAAAATAGATCGTGAATCCACATTGGATAACTACGTAAAGTCTCTATTACAGGATTGTTCTTTCTTATTTCGTAGTCCAACGACGAGTTTGACGTGGACAAGAGATACCTGTGCATAGTGCCGGGTATGGAGGGTCACTACGAGAGGTTCCGCGTACTGTGCGAGCGCCTCAAGTTGCCGGCGCTGGTGCTGCAGCCGGGACTCGACCGTCCGACGGAGACCGTGCGGGAGACTGCACAAAGATATGCTCAGGTGAAATATACTCCTATTATATATTATGCAATCATCATCACTCATCCGAAAGCCGTCCACTGCTAGATATACTCCTCATATAGGTCAAGGTCAAGAGCATAATTTGTCTGCTTAATAACGTAAATAAGGCAATGAATGTTGTTGAACTGACAAAATAAAGCCAATGTAAGTGTGTAACGCAAATACCCTGCTGGTAATGATAGAGACCAAAGGTCACCTATACAAGGTATAGGTAATTGAAATAACTTAAAATAAAACCCTGAAATCACGAAAAAAAAACTATATTTTGTCGAGTTATGATGTATGTATGGAGCAGTTGGTTTTGTTCTTGACACTTTTGAACGTAGGTAATGGAAACTTCTTAACGGTTTGCGACCGATAAATGAATACCTATATATGTAGGTATTATAATGTGACCCGCCCAGGTGCAAGTCGGACTCGTATACGAAGGGTTCCGTACCGTATTAAGATCGAGCATAAAACGCCGAAAAGAACACAGTTCTTGTATATCACCCCATTTAATTATTAACTTTCATGGATTTTTAATTTCATCGCCATAATGACCAGTCTTGGACTGCATCCATGGGATTTCCGCGTACTTCATCAGGTTGTACGGAGTCTACTTAGGCAGCAACTTTCAGTACGCGGGCGCGACTAGAGAAATAATACTTGAGGAATTTATTTCATTGTTGGCAGATCCTCATAAACAAAACCAGGGTTCAAAATAATTTCTACTTGCTTGGATATGAAAGTGGAGTACCTGTAGCTATTGAAATTGCCTCAATACTTGAAGATCAAGGTACTTTTTTCCAATTTTTCTTTCCTTTTGAGTGTCTTACCTACACCATGAGGATCAGGGCTTCATAAATATTAATATTGCAGGTTTATCAGGAACAGTTTTTTGTCTGGGATGTTCACCTGATGATCTCCAAGGAATTATCGAGGAACAACTACGCGATTTCAAGACAGAGGAGCACCTTCAGGATGCCATTATTCGGCATATGTCCAAGCTGATAGTTGGTGAAGATATAGCAGGGCTGCACGATGTGTTGCGGAATGCCACCACTTGGTCTCAGAAAGTGGACGCGTGTGTCAGAACTCTATTGGGACGTATGCAACACTCGACGCAATACGCCCGTGGGCTTATAGAAGCTGCTTTGGCGAGCATCAAGCGCACGCGCAACTACGTGGCGCCCGCGCGCGCGCTTCGCTCTCAGCTCGTGCTGCTGCACGCTGCAACTAATATGACGGTAGCGCCGCAAGCGCTGCAGCGATACTCGCAGCGACCGGTCGTCATACACCAGCTGCGCACGCCCCTGTCTTACGTCTCAAACGATTTGGAGTGTCCGGTCATCGTTAACCGATACCTAGACACCGAATTAAAATCTGAATTTGAAATAAAGAATCTGTGTGACGCTTACAGCCTTTACACAAAGTAAAGTTCCTTTACTTTCCGTAAGGTCTCTTGACGAATTTAATAAATTGCTATCCCTGTACTACATTGTAGTTTCATTTAAAAAAAAACAGTATCTAAGGATGTATGAATTCTAAGGTTTATGTATAGTATGAATAGGTCCATATTTTACTTAGAGACTTGAAACTCACTGATCAATGACACGAAGCTTTATAAAAGTTTAGCAGGATAATATTATTTGAAATATTTTTATTCACAAACAACAAAGAACACAGCAAAGTAATTTTATGTTTTACAAAACAAATACAATTAAACATGTGATACGTTAAAATGTTAAGCACTCCCCATTATTAGCATCTTCTTTTGACTTTATTAAGATTCTATATTTACAATACGGCATTCACAACGGTTTCTTTTATTAAACTCAGCCAATATCTCGTTACCCAAATACTTATTAACCAGAGAAGAACATCTTAAATCACGCGGTGCATGATCAAGCGTGGCTTCTAGATCATGAATCACAATATCCTGATGTGAGAGTTTCCATGATTCCATTAGCATCATTTTAGGAAGGTTGGCTCGTAAAATGATTATTTTAGCTCTCAAAACGTTGAACTCAGTATGACATTGACGCATCAACTGAATTCTTGAATAGGCAACTTCCATGAGTGTCTCTATGTAGTGACTCGTATGCGGTACGCGTCCACGGAGACTATCAACACAATACCTGACTTTATCTGAGTATTCTGCCATTTCCCGCAAATTCTCTTCCAATTCTGGAGTTTTTTCGCCTAATATTAAATAGTGCAAATGTTGGAGCAGTGACAATTGTAAAGTTTCTTCCACCATGCCTTGTAATTTGTGCTCAAGATGTGCACGGATTTCGTTTGGTGCACCACCTAAACAATACACTGTGCCAGTCAGCCCTGTGAATGGGAAAAATAATTAAAGAAATACTAACTAGCCATCCCCAAATAAGGTAAGTTATTAAGTTAAGTGTAAGGTGAATTATTTTTAACTTACCATAGCTTTCTAATATTGAAGCCATTTCTATAACAATTGAGACACCAAATTCATAACCCAGCAGGTAGAATTGATTGTGTATTTTTAACTTTTTCATCAGCACCTGAAAGCAAGAAAACAAATTCTTAACAATTTCTTTATGTCATATTATTTGGCTTGCTACAGCTTAATTTTTTAAATATATTTACATCAACGAGCCGTTGAGCTATCTCTTGTATGTTCTCTCCATATTTCTCAAGCCCCAACTGAAGGACCAAAGCTGGTAACTTCAGAAGTTCGCACATCGTTCGAAATCGCTCGTGATTACCTTCTATGCCCGGCACTATGCATAAATACGTTTCATCGTCTTCGTAATCATCAAGATTCTAAAACAGAACAAAATTTGTTAAGTCTTAAAATATTATCGTGTCGTAAGCTACAACTTTATCTATTACCTATTTATTTCTATGACCGTAGCTTTGTTTGCGTTATTAGTTACATTCTTTAATTTTGGTATTATTATTTTCGTATTAGGTATTTTTTTCTTTCCTGTTGCTAACATACAAATAAGAGTTTATTCATCACTTTACCATGTCCGGTGTATGTGTGAGGGTAGGCATGAAGACAACCTCGCTGCTCGCAAGGATTTCATCGTCATCAATGTAGGAGATGTATCCGCCGAAACCAGGCACTTCTTTGTCTATCTCAATGATTGGCATTTTCAGATTCTTTAGCCTGTGAAATAAAAAGATTCTCTAAATTATTTAGATTGCAAAAGTAAAAGAATATGATAATGGAAAAATTATCGCAAAAACCATTAACAATCCTATAGATTCGGAGAAAAAAGTTGAAATAATTATTTTTATCTCTTTATTTTTTGATGATGCAATTTGGACATTACTGACCGTGCACTCATCCACTCGTATTATCAAAACGATAATATTAAAGACGTGTGTCTTTAATATTATCGTCGGAGGAGCTATACATTATAAGCAAATAAATCATAAACTCACTGTCCAACAGTCATATATGGAACAATTTCTTTCGGAATATTAACGTTGAACTTCTCCGATAGGATAGTGCATAGTTCTTGATCACTACCTTGATCTAGGCCTACTTCTCTTAGTGTTGCGCTCTCATCTGTATCGCTTGTGACAACGACTCCTGAAATAATTAGTACAGAATGCAATGCAATGAAGTAATATATTATAAATCCTGTCGCTATATATTATCATTGTTAAGAAATATAAACTTCTCACCTGGAATTATAGCGACTTCTTTGAGGATATCACGTGGTTGATCACTAAGGTTAACTACCACATAGTTTTCATTGCCTAGTAAAGCAGACTCAATGGCTTCAACGGCAGTTTGCCACATCATAGCCATGTTCATCTTATCTTCTTCTCCCCCGAAATCTGCGAACTATTTAGCGACGTGATACATTTTCACCATAATTTATTTATGTACAAAATTCAAAACAAGATACACACCTTTTTCAGTTTTAGTTGTATTGATAAAGAGTTCAAATTGCATTGTTTTCTTATCAGGCATACGTTACGACCTATGGAATCGTTCTCGCTTATCACGGTAAAGTATCTGAAATAATATTATTTATTTAATCAGTGTGGTACCTTTCAGAATAATGAATTAAAAAACTTCAATATTTTCACCAAAATCTGAATTTCTTTAACATTTACCTAAGTCTTGAACAAAGTTCTCTAGATACAACGTCAAGGATATGCACTGTGGAGTTAATGCTCTCTTCAGTGTCTGTGGTCATTAAATCTGTGGCGACCAAGTAAATCCCTTCAATTTGACCAAAAACAATGGCTTCGTTCAAAAGTTTTTGCACGTTTTCAATAGAATTAAGAACATTAGTATCCACTCTTACTTCCACGCCAAGACTTTCCCATTGCCTGAAAGTATAATGGTTTATATTGTATTGATTTGTGCAGCCATTATATTGAAGGACTTTTTATCGAACACTTACTTTCTCTTGAACAATAAATAGTTTGACATAATTGGAATATGTAGGTATAATTGCTTAACTCCCCGTTGGACCAGTCTATCAGCAAGATTTATCCCAAATCCATCATTGCTACACAGCAGAACATGACATGAATCACGTGAAAATGATAATCTGCAAGAAAACATTGTAGTATTTAAGTATATGCTACTACTGCAAGAAATGAGACAGAAGAAAGAAAGATGGTTAGATTATAGAATAGAATAGAATAATTTATTTGTGAAACATACATTATGAGTGTTCTTTTCTGCAAAGACCATTTTAGACACTAATCTACATGATTTTCACATGGTCTGTCCAATATTATGTCTGGACTTTGTTTACTTATGTCTGAGTTTGTTTCGGCCTTTCGTCTCAGAGTAGATAGGAAACGCCGACTTCATCTAGTTCTTAAAATATTATTGACGTGTAAAAGTGTTTGTATAAACTTATTAACGAAGAAAATAAAATCATTTCAATTAATTTAATTTCGTGTACAGTGTTTGAAAGTACATCACAGTGTCAAGGATGATTTGGCTAGGAAGAAAGTGAACATTGAGATGACGGCTGTTAGAGATGTATGGAATTAAAAAAACGTACCTGGGGTAAGCGTTGGAAATAGAGTCATGCATCCTCAGCAGCACCCGGCCGCGGTGCCCACTGGCCGCGAGCAGACGGAAGGCGCGCGCGGCGTCCTGCGGCGCGTACAACACGCGCGATAGAGGACGCACGTAGCCGCCACTAATACCCTCGCTCAACATGAATCGTATTCTCTGAAAAAAAAAACAGTTATTAAACATTATTTTTTTTAGGTAAGTTACTCTATAAATATAGGTAGGTACTCACTTTGAAATCTTCCGTATTCTGGTTATAAAAAATGGAAGATACATCAATCGTTACGTAATGTTGTAAGTATGTCAGGCAGTACATTCCAAGCTCGTAGTTCTCTCGGTTATGTAATTGGACGATATCAAACGTTGTACCCGATAGGGAAGAACAAGCCAATGAAGCCTGAAAATAGTACATACTTATCTAGACTAGTTGAAACTTAATAATTAAAACAACAATTTTAAATAAATAGATTAGATTAGTCAGAATTTATGAGATAATGATGGAAAAAGGCGTAAGTCTTACGTTTTTGAGCATTCCTTTTACACAACTGAAGACGATATTACAGCCCTCTCCTTTGGTATGGTGCATTACCATGTCTTTGAAAGTAATATCACGGGAATTTCCGATGTGTTCAGCTGAACAAAATATTATATTAGTAGTTTTATTTGATCATCCAGCTAAATAGGCTGATGCTGGCAAAGGGAGTGACCAAACTCGGAATGGATTCGAGCCGGGCAGAATGAGTTTTATGTGTTTTCAATAAAAGCGAAAATCCAAAACCCAACTACGACAAAAACGCCAACTAAAAAATCATTACCCTCCTTCTGGGGCAATCGAACAGATTACGTGTGACTCCGGATTTTTATTTTTTTTGTGTGATATCTTATTTATAAGTGAAAGAAAAATAGAATTAAATAAGTACCTTTTACACGACTGCGGCGAAGCCAAAAAGAAGGGTTAAGTATTAGTTGCCGTTTTTGTCGTGGTTTGGTTTTAGTTTTTATAACTTTTATTTTTATTTATATTATTTTGGGGTTATATGTATTTCTGAAATGTGCTAATTAAGCCCTTTCCATTGATACCCAATGTATTTTTTTTTTCATGACTTTATGGTCTCTAGGGACGCCATATCCAATTACCATAACCAGCGAACGATCAAGACGCTCCCAACGATACTTCATTTGTCAAATTATGATAAGTTGTTTAGAAGTTATGAGGGAACAGATGAACATACATACATACATACCGGTCAAAATTATAACCCTCGTTTTTGCTTCGCCGTTCGACGCGACTCGAACCCGCGTCGAACTATTCGTTTTCATTGGATGGGCATATAAAGCTTTCTGACCGGATCAAGCCGATTCCGCGTCGATAAGTGTGGTCACTTGTTAACTCTGTCCTCTCAAAAATACCAACCCGGTAAGTTCGGGAACAAATTCCTCAGGAACATTTTCTTGCTATGGTCACTGACGGTGGTGAAGACTGTGCAGCCGATGGCCAACGCGATGGATATGGCTGCCTGGCCCACTGCACCCGCTCCTCCATGTATCAACAGACTCGTACCAGGAACTAATCTACTCTTAATACCCTGTACACACAGAATGTAAATAATTATGAAATTAAAGAAAAACAATTAAATTAATGTATTCATGACGATGATTTGTTTATGACGATACATTCGTCGGGTTTCATGATTAAACAGATCACAATAAAACTTAATTGTCTAAAAAAAATGCAAATGTGCATTTTGCATAAATAAGTGTTATTTTTGCAGACTTAGTAATTTACTTTTTCTCAAACATGCTTGGAAATTCGACCATTATTTTGACAACCTTCTTTGAGATAAATCGAAATTGCTGTACTGGTCAAAAACAAGTGACGATGCGGCCAGCAAAGTTACTATGAAAATCCATATCTGTCCTGTGTAGCGGCCAAATAAATTACTATGAAAACTCATAAATATCGTTGTTAAAAATGGAACGAACTTTTTACTTCAACACATGACAACCAAGAAGAAACAAATGAATACATTGCAGTGGCGCGTGAAAAATTATCGTTGTCCGTCATTGATTCTGGAATTTATAATTAATTTACTTTGTTTGAATTTCCGCGCATTATTTGCGAAAAGTACTATTCAAGCCTTGGCCGCAACCAGGCATTGATGGACTCACGTATGTGTGCCTCGGCTTCACCTCGGCTTCGCCTCGGCCCACATTTTCACAATTGTCCATCAACGACCGAGTTGCTGGCCGCGACAGAAATGTACTATATTTTATTGATTTTAATGTTGTAGTACAACGAATGAACACCCAAGATCTAAACAATGATTATGATTTAGCATAGTTAAACAAATGTGTTATACCAGGCAATAAAATGCGATAGTGTAAGCAAGCGGCACTGTGGCAGCATCTTCTAAACTCCAGTGTGCTGGTACTGGCCACAGAAACTCCGGGCTTGAGCAGATTTGTTGAGACACACTGCCAGATGAAGGCATTAGGCCCATAACACATTTCCCACTGAAAAATAAAACAGAGTAACGAAGTCAAATCTATCATTTCGTACCCGAGGATACAAAAACTGATATTAAATGAACATACTTTTCAGTCATTCCACTAAAACCCATTCCAAAACCCTGATCTTGAGTATTTTTTATTGCTATCCTACCCAATTCTCGCTGTGCATCATAACAGTTTAATTCAGCATAGTGAACCTAAACCAAAATAAAGAAATCAATTTTATTAGTTATACTAAACCAATTCATGTTGAAAACCCTAGATAATACAAAATTCACGTGCCTGCACTTTAACACCACCTAATTGTTGGTCAACCTTGGGAATTTGTAACCAATACAAAGAATTGAGGTCACCCTGTTGACTGCACCGAAGCGCTGCGACACGATCCTTAGTATAATTATTTGTCAGCGGGATGTAATATTCGCCTCCCCATGTGTCCTGTAAGGAAATCACACACGACATCAATATACTAGAAAAACTCGTAAAAACCCATTCAATTTTAAGATTTATTAATAACCTGGTAAAATATGTTATACGGTAACTCAAAGCTCGGAAGTTGCTTCATGCCCACCCTATGCTTTTCATTCACCATCGCTAGGTACACCTGGTTTCGATCTACATCCTCTCTCCATTGTTTCACGAGATTCTTCAAATCACTTGGTGGTGGATACGAAGTGAATATGACCAGTTTCTGGTGGGGTTGTAAATTCGTCCTTGAAACAATCAAGCACTGAAGATCCTCAGGTCTCGCCACTGTTAGGGCAACGGCAGAAAGAGGCTTTGACTTCCAACGTGCCAACTCTAATCTCGATAGACCTTTGCCAACCGCAGAAACTCGTATGTATAATGAAGATATATAGTCTTGAACATTTACGCCAATAGTTATTAAGAAAGCATCAGGATAGAGATGGTATAGAGTTTCCAACAGCTGAAAATAACAAAAATCAATGTGAGAAAAATATTTGACTAAAAGTGACTTTGATTTAACTTCGGGCGCCGAGATAATGCGTTCCATTATCGTATCAATTATCGAAAAATATCGTACCAGATGATAAATTATCGTACAACAGCTGCCAGAGCCGCGCGGAACGCGTAGCTAGTTCGCAAAACTAGAAATAGGATAGGAAATTAAAAAGTAACTTATTTATTTAACAAAAGAATGGGATCATCAGAGTCACTATTCACTTTTACCTCTGCTGAAGTTATTCGAGACGTAATTTTTTCAGTTGCTTTAAAACCATAAGGGCCTGAACACCATTCGGAGGAGGGTTGCAAATTATCCTATCTACTTTTGCATACGATAACACATATTGTATCGTACATCGTACCGGTGTCGAAATTATCGCACATATACGATAATTATCGTACGTCTGGCATCGCTGATGTGTTCCTGTCACCTCTCAGTTGGACACAATAAATAACAAAATATGAAGGTATGGAAGGTATGGTATGGTAGGATATGATTCGTAAAAAACGTATTTTTTTGTTTGACGGTGGCGGTGGCCGGAATACCTATAGTAAATTAGACTTTACTTACATTTAAATTACAATTACCCTTCAAGACGATAACATCTGGATTTTTATCAACTTTCATTTTCAGTTTTTTAACATCTTCTTCTTTAACGTCTATTACTTCAATTTGTTCAATCCCAGATCCATTTATCATTGAATTAACTTGATCCAGAACAGAAAGTTCATTTAAGTTGTCAATATTTAAAACGGTTAGTTTTTCTTTACCAACATGTTCGGCAACAATTTGCATGAAAACGTAAAGCGTTGTCGGAATCTGTAAAAAATAATTATTAGGTTTTGGTACATCAATTGAAAATGTTATTTGAAACACCAATATAACTACATACATACATAAACTCACACCTTCCCCAATGAGAAGAAACTACACAACGAAAATCCAATATCTATTGAGTCTAATGATATACTCACATCTCCACTAGCATCTTGAAAGAAAGGTATAAACTTCAGCGTTTTCAACACTACAGGCTGTCTTAGAAGTGGTTTATCTTTAAATGAAATATTTTCGATGGATAATCCACCGCATCTGAAATTTTCAGTGACTTATTATATCGCCCTTAGAGTATAGTAAAAACCAAACATGGATTATTTTAGTAAATCACCTGACTGTATATCGGTCTTCAAAGGCTACAGCATCAAGTATTGTATCATTCATATTCCCGGCATCTCTTAGTTCGAAGAGATGAGTATTGACGTCAATACAAATACGGGTAATATACTGTGGTTGAGAAACTGCGGTGTGGTCATGTCTCAAGGTGCAAAACTGAAGAGCTCCGTCAAAGAAGGTAACCCAATTGTTTCGCCAGATTATCTGAGCTTTAGTTAGAGTGAGATTTGAACTGTGAATGGCGCGAAAATCGTCTCTGCAATTTTGATTACACATTATTAGTGAAACGTAACAGCTTTCAGATTCTCCAGTGATCTTCTCGTGTTTTAACTACAAAACTCATTAAATTCCTTAACTATTTATAATCGGCTGTTTTTTCTCGGAGTAGTCTTTTAGGAACATGGAAACGCCCACCTGATCTAGTTTTAAAATATTATTATTTCTATTTGACATGTAAAAGTGTTTTTAAAACCAATTTACACATATAAAATATATCTTTTATAAACTCTGCACTACCATCTGTGACTGCAGTAGTTTAAACTTCAATACTTACTTATACTCATATCCTCTTTCAAACAACAATTTATAGATATCGGAACTGTTCAGCATCATAGCATCTTCTGTTTCGATTGAGGGAATGTCAATGTTGGTTCTTACTGCTACTATCCGACCTTCGACCACCAGCATATTTTCATGTGTTACCTGAAACGTAAATATTATCATTCAATTGAACCTCTTTCTCTGTTACGTTCTGCTCAATGTCGATCGATTCGTGATCCCGGTCACGATCCGATTATTTGGTGTCTATCATTGTTACGCTGAGGTTTGTTGCTATGTGCGACTTCGTGCATATTAGTGTCGAGTGTGGTGAGGGTTTAGTAAGTTTTTCTTTTGTTTTTTGTTTATTTCTTATCTTTTTTACCTCAAACCGTCCACTACCCCTCTGCACCATGGCCACCAGTCGAAGAACTTGGTTGTCTTTCAACACCGGCTGTTTATAGCACTTCACATCATGGAACTGGACTGATGTATCTCGGAATGGCTTGCCAGTTAACATGGACAGTGTGTCCCAAACGAACATTAGCGAACCAGCAAGCGGGAATATCCTGACACCTGAAACCATTAATAGTTATAAATTGGCAAATAATGTGTTGAATGAGATTTAATTGCTCCTGAAGTAGTCATTTATAAGGGTCTGAAACCTCATCAGTACAATGTTCTTGTTTCATCCAGTTCTAAAATAATCTTTACCTTCAACGATGGATCCCTCCAAGAATTTATATTCCTCATCATATATCGTTACTATCGGCTTGTATATAGCCGCATACTGACGTTCAGGAGTCTGATACAGACATGTATTCCTGAAATCATTAATATTAGTGTCAGACTCAACCTTTAATGCCTTTTTTTACTTCAGTCTTCCTTCATGCTTACCATTCCTCCGTGTGAGCCCACTCTACTAAATGTGACAGCTGTCGGGTTTCTGTTGATACAGGGAACTCAATTTTTGGATACAAAGCGCTGAGGTCTATATCGTAGCCTTCCATGTAAAGCCTGTGAAATTATTTAATGAATTTTGATCTATAAAAGGTTTAATTTAAATAACTGAAATTCCTTGAGGAGTCATTGTATTCATCATTATGAACAACTTTTACAAAGGGATCAACATTGAAATAGCGCAAAAATCAGCTCTTCCTTACATTTTGTTGAATTATGATTAAAAAAATAAGCAGAAACCTTTATCGTGACTTAATATTCCGGGAAACATGTTTGTGATTACAGTTTCCCTTTATTTTTTTCTCACTTACGTTCCTAAAGCTTCTAATAAAAACAGCACGTTGTCCGGGTGTCCGCGCCTGGTGAGAGGCACATGTCGACAGTCTGCAGGCAAGGAGCGCTTGAGGATAGCCTGCAGAAATCCGTGCGGAGCCACCTCCACTAGCACGGCGCCGCTCTGCACCAGTCGTAACGTCTCCTCGAATAACACTGGATTCTGCACAGTTTTAGATGTTACAAAAGATAAAAATGCTATAAGTAAAATAATTTCCCTATAGCGAAGTGAAGTGACTCCTATAGTTTATTTTTTTATTCTAGCCTCAAAATCCCTCTGCTAGCCCGGTTCTAACGCTGGCTTCAATGTGAGACTTTGTCTCATGCTCTACAATATTCATGAGAAACTAACTGGCTGTGTTGCCAGCAAATTGTCATAATTTCAAAGTTTATTGTCGTTTTAATTCACCTTTCGTTAATAAGAACCCTCAGGGCCTAGTAGTTCTTTGATCCTGAAACAGCTTGGTTTGCATCACCTAGCTATTGTTTTTTTTTTCGATTTAAGAACCATTTGTTCATCGTTAGTTTGTTCTTTCCTTCTAACCGCTATGCATAAAATTAAATGTTTTTATAAGTATATGTCTTTCTTACCAACATGTTATTAGTATGATATTCTGGTGATGAATATCTAGCAGCGGGCTCGTGCCACCGGTCCTTTTCCACGGATGTTGACAACCAGCGCTCACTTCGAAGTTTTGGTTCCTTGATTAGTTCTTGACTTGTTCGCAGTAGCCCAGGCCCTGAAATAATGCGAAGACTAAAACTGTTGTGTGTGACAAAATATATTGCGAATAACGATTATTCACTTGTTCAAATCAATCACCGCAGCCTATTACCACAACTATCACTATCTACTGTTTCCTATCTATCCTAACCTATCTACTGCCTTAGGCCTCTCCCAAATTGAGTACGTCACCCGGCTTTACACCTTCCGCATCCAGCCCATTCAATTGCTCAATCCGTCATTAGCGTCACATGGCAAACTCTGCGAGCTATGTCATTAACTTGTTAAGCTCTAGCCACACGGAGGCGAATCCCGCGCAGGATTTTTTATTGGATTGTTTTATTATTAAGAAGTCACGCGACTATTTGCGCCAGTTTGAACACCTCCATACAAGTTATTTGTCACAATCGGCGCGAGCGAATTTCATCCAATACCTCGCGCAGGATCACCTCAGTTCCAATCTACAATGATGCTCATCTTTTTTTACTTACCAGCGTTGGTGATATAGCGTGAATGATATGCAATGTTCGAGGACTTGACGTCTTTAGCGAAGATGCCGCGGGCAGTTAGCTCACCAACAAACTTGCGCATTGCTTCTTCCGGGCCGGAGATCGTGCAGGAGTCCGGTCCGTTGTGACAAGCCACGTCAATCTCCGGTGGACACACTTTCGAGATCTTGAACAATAAATTAAGATTGATGACTTATGTTTTTATTTATTTATTTAAATGTAATCACAAGGCGTTGCATGTTATTCTCTGACATGTTTAATCAGACACTTTTTCACAATTTATTTATTTTACATATGGTATTTATGCGTTTTAATTTTATTAGCTCGTTTCAATTAGCTTACAAATTATCCTTATTTTACATAACTTTGTCTTATTCACTTCTGTTCTCGTTGCCTTTTTTATTATAACTTATTCTATTATCTGATGACTAAGGAACGGCTTAGTCGGATTTTTTTTATTAACTACTTGGAGCATAGGAGAATAGTTCATACCGTGTAACAATATAACCAGTAAGCAATATAGTAGCGGCCAAGCTTGGCTGCTATTTGCATTATAACACCTGGCAAAATTATATATGGTGAAGAATATTATACCTGCTTAAATCCGATTCCTACAGCAGCCATGGAACCTCTTATGAACTTCGTCTGCGTAGAGATAAGTCCCCTACTGTAGGACAGTAAGATCATTTCCTCAGTGGTACAGCAGCCGTCTGCGTACGCACATCCTAGCTCCCCAACGCTGTGACCTGCAAAACATTATTACTGAGGTTTTTAAGAATCTGAAATGATCGTTCTTTCTACTATGTTGGTTTTATCAGAATTACAGTGGTTTTTTTTACAAAATTCACAGTTAGACCTAGCTTTTTTAAATCCCAATACTATATTATATTTCCTTTAATTAAAATTAGCTCATGCGGTGAATTAGATATTCTGAGGCTAATTGGTCTGTCATCAATGTGATAATCAGGGCACTGGATGAATATTTAAATACCTACCGCTAATAGTAGAGAATATTTTATTGTTGAGTGTAAGTAATCATATAAAGTTGGAAGTATTAATTGAGGGGATTACTTAATTACCAATAATATGGTCTGGAACCACTCCCATGGCACGTAAGACGTCAGTCAACCCAATCTGGATGGCGGCAATACCGACAAACGAGTTGATGATATTATCGAATACAGTTACATCGGGGTTTGTGATAACGTTCACTATGTCCACACCCTTAGGCTTGAGCACTTTGTCACATCTGAAATGTAGAACGGACACTTCGCAATTATAATTTTTACCATATACAGGGTGGCCGTAACGTTGACGTCCAAACATAAAATTTAGTTCCCTCGTATCGTGAGGTATCCGAATCACCCCCATGTATGTTCCGCGATTTTTGATAGTTTTCGAGTTATGACTTTTGTCTGAATTTTTTAATTTGACCAATTTTCTTCTGGCTTATATATAAGAAGTTAAAAAAACATTGAAGGACATGTGATATAATGTAGTAGTGTGTAAAACAAAAAGACCCTTTGCCTTTTAAGGGACCCAATGCCTCTCTTTTTAGTTTTAGCAAGCAGAAGAAGTGGAAGAAGTGATATACACTTATAAAGACAAAATGAATACTGTACAGTCAGTGTACACGAAATTAACTTCTTTTCTGAACCTTACTAAAACGAAAATATGTACCGTTCTATAGCAGCTGCAAAGATCGGTATGCGCATGAGTTGCACGCCCATACCAGCCCACTGCGAGCCCATCCCGCTGTACACGAACCACAGCGGCCGCCGAGCGTCGTCGAAGTAATCAGTCTTCTCACAGTGCGTTACTGTCTTCTGATTTTGAGATTCTAAAAATTAAAAAAATCACATTTTTTTTCTTTGTTTTTCGTAGTTATTCTTATCAGCGCAGCAGGTATATAAAAAAAAATGAAAAATGAAAAAGCGTTTATTTGTAGTTACATCAGGTTACAATAAAGTTTACGTCTGCCAAACTGCAAAGCAGTTTGTTGGCAGATAATCTATGGTCTCTACAAGCCGTATGCCTGTTGGAATTTCCCATCGGCAAAATGTCCAACATACATACAAACTTTCATCCCCTATTGAATTAGAAGAAGTAGAAGAATATAGTAGACTAGCTTCTGCCCACGTCTTCGTCCACGTGAAATTTTGACCCCCGACCCACCGCGTCGCAACTCATCGCCCACCCGAGCTATTGATTCGTTTTCGCTTAGCGTTCTTTCTCACATTTTATCGTTTTGCTCGGTTCTTAAGGGTTGTAGCGTGATGTTACATAGCCTATAACCTTCCTCAAGAATTGAGCTACCCAATGTAAAAAGAATTGTTCACATCCGGAATGGTAGTTCCGGAGTTTACCCCCTACATACAAACAAATTTTACCTCTTTATAATATTAGTATGGATTGATGATGCAGTGAATTGTTTACAAAAACACTTGGAATGCAAAACCTTATTAGTGCTAACCTTTTTGTTTTGAGAACCAAACCAGTGAAATGAACCCACATATGACTCAGTTTATTTATTTATTTATTTATTTACCTCCGGTTCCGTTCGCATCTTCGTTCAAATTTAGAAAATAATCGGATGACGTCACAACACAGGTGTCAAATCAAACTGGTCGACTAGTAAGTCTCCTTACCGTATATCCCATACCCTCTGGCCATATGTTTCTGGATTCTCTTCCTGTGAATAGTATGGTACAGCGCAATTTCCTCGGGATCCAACTCGTTCGCTTTTATATGGTTCATGATCTTCTGTACTGCAGATTCTTGTCTCCCTGACACCATCACCAAGTATGGGATGTCACATTGGTAATGAGCGATGTTCTGAAATGTTTTATAGCAACCATAATCAGCCTATAATGATCCCATTGCTCGGACACAGGCCATCTCTCTTCGAGAGGGAGTGGGCTGTAATATGCCACGCGGGCCCAGTGCGGGTTGGTAGATGCCACATGTTTGCGAATTTTTGGTTCTAGGACATGGCGGTTTCCTCACAATGTTTTCCTTCACCGTTTTGAGTGCAGTGGTGATTAAATTTTTAAACAAAGTAAAGCGTCTACCTGGGTTTGAATCCACGACCTACAACTCGTAAATGCTGAAACCACTGCTCTTATATTACAATATTTTGTAGAATACAATATAATCTTTTCCTTTTTAACTGTTTCTATGTTTTATAATCCTGTTACATTACCCGAAGGGTAAGGTGGGGGTGTACTCCTAGTACACGCACATTTTGCCAGTTATGTTTAGCACCCATGTAACAGGGGACGAGCCTATAGCCACCATCGGGCACAAGGTGTGATGTTATGTTATGTACTATTATCGCATGGAGGCCTTACTGTAATTTTGCAAGTGAGTAAACGTAACTATCAATTCAATTTATTTAATTCAGACACAGTGATCCAAATTTTTGTTAGTAAAACTTAACTATCGCGTTTGCGCTAAGATTTTTATTCTAACCTTTATATTCTTATCATTAAGATTTTATCAGTCAAATCTTAACGCAAACGCGATAGTATCGTTTAGGCCCGGCGCCCATTATCGGCACGGCATGGCAATGTATTTCATATGCGACGAATAGAAATATAACTTAACAGTATGATAATAAAACCGAAATTTCAATGATGATGCATATACGCGGCATGCCTAAGGCGTCTAAGTCGTCGTTGCCGTCAGGAAAAAATTTCAACTTTATTTCCATACTATTAAGTTATATTTTTATTCGTCTCCTAAAAATACCTTGCCATGCCGTGCCGATAATGGGCGCCGGGCCTTACTCACTTGCAAAATTACACTAAGGCCTCAGTTATTCTGTTATATATATTATTATTATGTATTATTTTGATAGCATAAACGTATGATAATCTCCGTTATATCACGATAAATACAAATAAATGTAAACACCAAGAATATACATACAATTTCAGTTATAATTATTACCTACTCAACACTCTTATAAATACACTAATACCCACCTTGTTTTTATAATGACCTTTCAGCAGTACATGCGCATTCATGCCCGTGATCGAGAAGTTATTAAGCGCAGAGAACGAACGACCAAACTGCTCGTGTTTGGTTACTATTCTCATGCGACCATCTTGGAGAGCCAGTATGTCTTGTCTCGGGTTGTCACAGTGCAGGTTAGCTGCTAACTCTCCTTTTCGGTAAGCTAGTAAAAGCTGCAGATATAAATTAAATAAAGAGTTACTTTTTTGAGAGAGAGTTGCGTGAGTGTCTTGCTGAGCATCAATCAATCAAGAGAATGTTAGCAATGGGCCGGTACGGCTAAAGAAATGCAATAATTATACCGCCTTGTTCATGTTTTTTATTCAAACAATCCTTGTTTCAAATCTTCGTTTGGAAAGAGAGGCAAGCTACAACACATTTTTAAATGAAAGCCAATAATATGAGGGTATGTAACGAATGACTAAATAAAAGCACGTTGTTTGATTTCCGAGGCTCAGCTCAGAGCCGAAAGTTGAAATCCAACATGAGATAACTCTTGATCTTCTAAGACTGAATGTCTTACCTTCATTACACCGCATAACCCTGAAGCTTCACCAGCGAACCCCATGTTGGACGTGACGTTGCCAACTAGCAGAGGCTGCGAGCGATCCTGACAGAACACTTGCTCCATCGCTTGTAACTCCGCTTTGTCAGTCTCTGGCACAGCTAGAAGAACAACAGGCGGTCTTATTACAAAACGAAGTTTTTCTCTAGAATTCCAGTTCCAGGAGTTTCTGTTTTTGAAATAATAGCCTAGGCCAAAGACGACTGGAGTAAAATTTTAGCAGCACCGCTCCGACACGGCAAATAACTTGTCATTTAAGTTAGGATTTTAAATCAATTTAATTAAAGTCTGTTTTACGATGGCTATTCGGAATAATGGACAGCTCGCAGGCAGTGAGTGGCCCGCAAGCCGTCACGCATCGCGCCGTAAGCACGCTTAAAGTAAGATGCCTCAGAGATGACAAAGAAATAGCGAATGACAATACAAAAGATGGGAAGATGAATTAATGCTCAATTGGTTCCAAATTGGAGAAGAGTTGCGAGAGATAGAAGAGAAGAACAGTGTAAGTTGTTAGAAGAGGCCTTTGCCAAGAGACACACGGAACTAACTACATTCTGTAGGTAAATAACGATCACTTCTAATAATAACACTGCACAAATGTTCAGAATTAAAGGGCTTATTATTATTACCTGCTCCAAGCCCCTCAACATACTCCACATCAGATGGTGACACTCCAGCTTCCTCATAGAATCCACGCAAGAACGTTGATAGCTTTGTTGGATCTCTGTAGAATCCAAATTCCTCATTGATATCAGTGCCCTGTCCGTAGGCGTAGTCAGATTTGACGTGACAAACTTCGGCGTAGACTCTGGAATAATGTTCTAGTTCTTGTATTATTGTTTTTTTTATTAAAACTGGTACTTTGAGCTCGACCTCAAGAATATAACGTCCGTAATTTAAAAAAAGTTTTGGTGAGAGGTGAAAATGGAAGGACCCGTCTCTAAAGCTGATCAGTCGCTTCCCTTTTTGTTAATGGTACAAGGTGGTTTAGTACAAGTGAAACCTCTGAACACAAAATGAATCAACATCGAAAAATTAATTAAGAGCTTTCACCCGCGTTCCGAATGATCGAAAAATAAAGCAGATGAACTTGAATTTCTACGTGATTTTGTCGGTGACATTTGCACGTGGAATGAAACAAAAATTAACATTCACCCGAATAAAAGGCATTATTGGTAAAGTACGTTACGTAAGTACGATTTTTAAGTAAATAAGTAGGTAGTAGCAGTATTGTAGGCAGTAGTAGTAGAGATATTTCTCAACGGCATGTGAAGCCAAGTCAGAGGCCCATGGGCGTCATAAAAACTCAGACACCAGGTTAGTCACTAACCACACGAACGAGAAGAAGTGAACATAAGTAAAGTGCTACAAGGATCTTTTAGCGCATAATGCCATTAACATGGGCGTATTTACTAAATTTCGGTGAAATTGTCACATACATTGTATTGAAACGTAAGATGGCGGTGTTACTTTAGATTTTGGCTACACGCCAATAGACCCTTGTACCGTTGGATATTAGCTTTACATAAAATAAAGTCTCGTTGATTATTCAAACCGTTTTAATTTTTTTTCAAATAAAATGTGCATTTAAATCAGAACGGACTAGCTTGTCAAAGGGGTGTACGCACGAATGAATAAGAACATGGTGAATACGAACACACATCGAACACTTTTTTCGCACGTGCGTACCCCTAACGAACATCAAACATTGGGTTCGTCAAAAACGATCTTGGCAATCCAATTTCGTTGTTCTGTGTGGATGGTGTTTGGAGTTTGTGGCAACTTCACTGTCGCTCACTTCCAACGGTGAATCCATGGCCACTAAAGAGAGCGGGGCGGTTGAGCGTGGACACAAGTCGAACTGTGTTCGTATTGACTTTGCTAATTCACGTCCACACGTACGAACCAAATGTTCCGTGTTCGACGCTCGTGTTCACCAGGTTTTGTTCGTTCGTGTGTACACGCCTCAACACCTGTCTGAGACGGGTTTACTGCTTGAATTCAAATGTCATATGCCCGATGTCTGAGACCTACCGTCTCGCGTCTTTATACTTCTGCAGAAACAGAGTAGTGATTGCTTCCGCTATCGTCTGGCCATCCGCATTCACGTTGTAGCATTTAGTTTTGCCATCAAGGTTCAGTGGTGTCAATCTGCAAATATCAATATTATAGGAGTATATTTTTTATTGTTGTACAATAATTATAATAACATAGAAAAAAATGAGTTATGTATTAAGAATATACAGGTAGCTGTAACAACAATAAATTATATTCTCTTAGCTGTGGCCCGAGACTTCGGCTACGACCCAGGATGAAAAATTGCTCATTTCTTTACCTGTCTCATGTCATGGTCTATCTATGTTCCAAATTTCACCCAAATCAGTCCAGCCATTTTTGCGTGAATGAGTAACAAACTCACATTCTCATTTATTAGTTAGAATTCTGTTGTAATGGTTAATAGGCAATCTAGATCGTAAGTGATGATGGTACAGGCTTCATTGAAGATGAGTAAATAGCAGTGGCGAGGATAGCCTATAAGCCGATTCCTACCGGCTTCCCTTACGACATTCGGAATAAAACCACTCTTTCGTCATTAAAATAAATAAAATAACACATTCAGTAGTATTTTTAAAATGCCTGTACAATAATCACACTATGGGTAAACACCTTAAATTAAAACTATACAAAACGCCTAAATTCAATGTTTTGTCTTTGTTGTCGCCCAACAGCAAAACATTTTTCTCTCTAATAACCCGACCGGCCGCCGGCTTGCTATTCATTCAAAATTCTTAAGGTCATTACGTCACTTCGGTCACGTGACTCCCCGGTTTCGTATGCGCGAGGCAAGCCGGTCTTCAACGGCTTGCTATGAAGATTGTACTCGAAATTGCGTGCGCGTGAACGAGATGGAGCGAACGACCGATATCACGATTCGCCTTCGGTAGTTTTCGTTGTGTGGTGTTTGTTTACACTTGCAGTTAATTTGCAACTATTTATTTTTATTCGTTGAATTAATTAGTTTATCTGTATTAGTTAGTAGTATTTATTTGTTGGTATAAAACAGTGATTATAGTTAGTGTTGAGTTTAGTGAGAGTGTGCGTTGTAATTAGGTATTTGGGGTAAGTAGATAGTTTATATGTTGAAATTACTTATTTAGAGTAGATTTGAAAAGTAAGTACTTAGTACGTTTTGCGTACGTGATTAAACATTTTATGTAAGTACCTATCTCTTTACGATAAATATCAATGGTTCATTGGCAGTTGTAAATTAAATAAAATGTATTGCGTCCCGTGTCTACTTTTATCCGATTCTAGTAGTTTGTGGAATAAAGGGGGTTTTACAGATAATGTGACGATTTCATCCCAAAAACATGTTCAGAATGAAAAACATATTTGTAACTTTTAGAGTTAGGTAAGTACATGAGTTCGGGACTAGTAGGACAGAATCATTTTTCGGTAATTCGCATGAAGCTCATATTAGAAAAGTAAATCGAAATTAGAATTTGAAAAGGCGGCTTACCTATCCCAAAAAATGACCCTTCGCCACTGGTAAATAGTATACTTTTTATCGTGTAACTGTGGGTATTCCACGTTTATATGGAACAGTTATTTTTTATCAATCCATTGCAAAAGCTTTCATTACCTAGCCCTTCCGACGCGGACGTATACGTAAATGCTATTACTGATCAGAATTTAGAAATTTCTACTGCTACCAGCAATATTCTGTATTTTACTGCCAAACAAGATTATGGCCCTTCATATTAGTTCAAAGAAGGATCAACTTCTATCAGACCTACCTTCTGTAATGTATGGAGTAGCACGGATGCTGCAAGAGTCGAGCAGCGCCCACGATGGCCGCATCGCAGTGGCCATGTGTAATGGCGTGGTTGGCCATCTCGAGGGCCACCAGCGAGCTACAGCATGACGCGTCCAAAGTATACGACGGACCTTTCGCGTTCAGCCAGTAGGAGATGCGGTTCGCTAACATTGTTTTACTCCCACTGGAAGTAGAGTTTTATTATCAATCTGTTTGTTTTGGTAGTTAACATTGCAGGTGGATTATGGATTATGATACCCAGAGTTATTATTATTTTATTTACAAACATATAATTTACATTTTTTAATATTTTTATTAAAATATATATATATAATTATTTTAAAAAATTGTAGTCCACCGGTATCGGGAACGGGGTCCAAGCTACCGGTGCTCAGGGCTCCTGAGAGAGCCCAAAAGATACGCGTCGTGTCCAAAAGTACCGCTTTCTGGATCAACCCCTTGATCCAGCTGCCTAACAAGAGCCTCCTCAGGTTTTGGTCGAGGTTCTTGGCATTGACCGTCACGACTTTCGGCACAATGACTGCCACATCCCACATGTCGGCTACGTCGCGAGTCAGGTCGAGATACTTCATCTGCTTATCTTTTTCAGATTTCAAGAGGTTCTCGTCATGCGGGACCGCTATATCAATATTAATTTTAATAATTATTATACCTAATTGATTATAATTTGAAAAAACTGTTAAAATGAATGTGAACACAACATTTTATTCCTTAAAAATAATTTTAAAGAAAACAGAAACGTTACTTAATAAAAGATGCTCTTTTGCATTGTATTTGCAGTAATAATAATAAAAACTACTATTTTATATATTTTTAAATGTTGTTCTTTAATGTTTTTTTATAAAAATATTTAAAAATGTAAATAATATGTATTGAAAATGAAATAAAGGTTAATTAAAATATTTTACTGACCCCAGCAATCGAAATCCTCTTGCGCTGGACGAATAATATAATCTGTGCATCTCAGAAAATCCAGAACCTATAAAAACGCCTACGCGTTTGCCCGAAAGCTCGGTTGGACTAACTCCTGAAAACATACATTCATAACTTATTATTTTGAGCTGTATTGGACCTGCTTTACTGCTCAACAAAAACCACACATTTTTTTCCAATTCACCAATGATGCGCTTCTATTGTTATATTATTACTAAATCACAATCTTTGATCGCAGTCTGCCACGATCCGTGAGGCATCAGACAAGTCCAAGTGGACCGAACTCAAACTTTTGAGCTCGTTTTTTTTGTCTGTATATCCGTTTGTTCCGGCTAATCTCCGAAAAAGCTGGACCGATTATTTTGACGGGACTTTCACTGGCAGATAGCTGATGTTATAAGAAATAACTTAGGCTACTTTTATTTCCGAAAAATAATTAGTTTCCAAGCGAAACCGTGGCAGCAGCTAGTAAGAAAAAGAGTAGAGAGCAAGAATAAAGTCTTTGGCGGGCAAAAACATATTGTAAACTTTTTTCCTCAGGTCCAGGAACTAGACAAAAAAAAGTCCCATGAAAATCCGTCCACTACAAACTTCGATCCACTTAAGTGGGCTTTAGTCTTTAGTACAAAACTAAAACGCGAACCTGCATCAATGATCGCCTGATACGCCTGCTCGAGAAGTTTCCTGGACATGGGTTCGGTGGAGTGGCTGAGCTGATAGTTGATCATAAAGAACTGCGCATCAAACCGTTGCAACTCCGGAACTGTTCCCGCGAACGGCGTGATTTCCGGGTGGCTGCACTTCCATCGAGGGTTCTGGCTGGCCGCCAGGTTTTCCTACCATATGAAAATTAGTTCAATCGAGAGGTTTGCCACTTTAGTTGCGCGGTTCATTTGTATGCTAGCCACGCATCCGTGTGTGGCTGTGGGTCACAGTCGACGAGCCCGCCAACATTTTAGAAGCCACAGTCCGACCGATGAGAGAATGTGTTCCTGACACCTGTGAGTTTGACAATTTCTAGTATTAATAAGGATCAAATTCGTAAAACACATACTCGTTAGTAAGATCCTGATAGGTATCAAGAACGCATTCTCTCGACGCGACGGCCGGAGTGTAAGTACTACGTAGCTTATTCGAGTGCTGATGTCTAGCGGCGCTTTTATTGTATGTGGATCTTCCAATCATTTTTTTCAGTACTAGCTTTCAAGTAGATTTTTTACCACAAGTAATATTATAAAAAGGTATATTAACTTATTTCCCACTCCAGGGTAAACGTCTTCTTTTTGTCTTTGTTTTCTGTTTTATTTTAACACAGTTTTTTTTTAACATACTAAGGTCGTATACCTACACTAAATATTTTAGCGCTAAACATAATTAAAACATCGTTCTCTTTCTGTCGATTGACTAAACAATTTTATTGACAGGAACAGGATGATGTTTTAATGTCAAAAGTATTTAGTGATTTGTAGTGCAAGTGGGCTTAAGGCTTCCGGTGTGGAGGTATTATTGATATTATTTCTGGAAGTAAATTAATTTGTGAGACAACTTGCCATATTATAGAGTTTCTCATCGAACTCGTCGAGAGCGCGGCAGCCAGGCATTTGTGCAGACATCCCAGAGATGACGACACTGTCGTCAGACACCGGCGCATCAGGGTTTGTCGGGTCAGTATGCTGCCCAGCCATCGGGCAGCCTTCGTCAGGGGTCGGAGACATGCTACACAAAAGTTTTATACTGCTTAATAACTATATCTATATATGCTTTTTGTATCAGGAT
Organism: Eupsilia transversa; assembly: GCA_914767815.1. NCBI lineage: Eukaryota > Metazoa > Arthropoda > Insecta > Lepidoptera > Noctuidae > Eupsilia > Eupsilia transversa. The sequence continues at coordinate 10,343,751 of OU611892.1, forward strand.
TGGTCAAGATAAGTAGTTGGTAGGCAGACGATAATGTGATCAGATCATGTAGGCAAGAAGTGTTTGATAAGAGGATGTCAGCTTTTTGAATCACTGACCCATACTTATACACGTTCAAAACAAGCCAGTTATAATATAGTTTTCACGATCATTGTTATATTCAATAGTTAAATTATGCAATATATATAATAATAAAATATATATAATAATGCAATATATTATAATAAGCAATTATATAAATAATAAAATTTGATCGGGGGTTTTTAGAATATGAATCAAGAATCATTTATTTGCAGAAAATACAGCAGTTAAGGCTCGTTCACACCGGCGCGACTTGTCGCGCGACGCGACACCGGCAATTGTTCAATCGTGAAGTTTTATTAGAAATTGTATTGTTAAAGTCGCGTCGAACGCGTGAACGAGCCTTTACCAGTTGTAAAAGTTGGTGGTTTAATGCAAACAAATTAATTTCACATTAATACCTGATAGGTACCTACTTATTTTAATAACATATACATGATTTATAGAAATATACCTATGTTCAAATATAATTTTTAAATTAAGATTTATATGTTACAATAAATATAAGTAAACCTTAAAATAACGTTTTTTATTAAAACATTAACAACACCAGGCGGAATTAGAACAAGCCATAGCACCAATCTAACCGAGCAGAAAATTTTGCCCCCACTGGGAATCGAACCCGGGAAGACAGGTGGTCTAACCACTAGACTACAGAGGCGGTTAAAGATTTAAGTCATTTTATTACAGATTGTAGAGCTTCGTGTTTTTATTTTCATGGGTTGAACTTTTAGTGTTATTAGGCACTATAACAGAAATATCGTCAGCGAATAGGACACTATCATAGTTTATTAGCTCTGGTAAAGCATAAATATTTAAGTAAGAATAGCAAGGGGCCCAAAACTTTTCCTTGTAGTACGCCATATTTATTCAGTCTAGATGATGTTAAGTAGACAGTGGATTCAAGATTAACGTTTAAATAAGTAATTTCAACACATTGCTGTCGGCCTGTTAAAAACTTTTCATCCAATCTAGAGCGACACCACGGATACCATAATATGTTTCACATTTGTTTAGTAAGATGCACAGAATCAAATGCCATACTCATATCAAAGAACACTACTACAACCGAAACTTTATCATGTATATTTTCTATGATGTCGATTTATTATGCTGAATACCGTTTTTTCCTGTTTTAGAGTATTATGCTTATGTAAGAAACTTATTTATTTATTTTGGATAACCCAGGAACAGTGTGTAATAGGGCGATAGTTGTTTGGCTCTTTCCGATCATCTCTTTTGAATAAGGGCCTCCTTTCAATAGAAAGGAAATCTGGAAATATTCCTTGTGACAGTGAATTTTCTACAGTATGGTTATGAACAGGAGCTATGACATGAGCATTTGTCTTAATAATCCGTAGAAACACGAGAGATAGGATCATAACCTACTGCTTTTATGGCATTTAATGATTTTATATATTTGATTTCATTTATATAACTTGTAGGTTTTGGAAGCGGGTAGATGTAGTATTATCTAATTACTGGATTATTCTACGACTCAAATATTTTCAAAAAGTTTATTTCATTTTTTTTTCATAATATTCCTTTTTTTTATTTAATGTCTTCTTTCGAAACGCTATTTATCTAATTTATTTATCGTAGAAATATAGTTTCAAATGTTAGCGAACACTCATCATAAAAAAAAACGAATGGTTCGTGTGATGATACGTGTTATTTTAAAAACAAAGCAAATAATTATAAATTATCGTCAATACTCACGTTTCGAAGTAACAAGAAATGGTAACTGGCACAAATACCCAAAATCGATTCGTGGAACTCGTCGAGTGCACTGAGCATTGAACCATTTACCCAAACTTATATAACGTAGTGCAATTTATTAACATAATTATATATTGGCCATTATTATTTTACGTTTATTAATCTGTGACCTGACCTTAATAACTGTGCGTACGTAGGTAGGTACCTACCAACAGTTACGTAGGTTTCAAAAATAATAATCAGATTGTACAAGAACAGATTGAACGGTTACCCCCACACTAGGCCTGTATCTTGGGGATCAGTTATTTGAATCTACTGTTAACTATGATTTTTTATCTAAAGGCTCGTACAGACCGGCGCGATATCGCGGGCGCGACAGACAGCGCAACTCTTGTCGCGCCCGCGATATCACGCCAGTGTGTACGAGCCGTAAGTCAACAATCTGGTTTTTCTTGGGAATTTGATGATTATGTTGTCTAATATTCCTACTTGTGAATATTCATTATTCGCAAAAAAACATAAACACCCACATGGAGGTAGACTACTGAATAAGTACTTATTTTTAGTATCTACAGCAAATAGTCATAGGAACACACACATTTACCCAATCCTTACATATATTATAAATGCGAAAGTAAGTTTGTTTGTTTGTTACGCTTTCAAGCTAAAACGGTTGAACGTATTCGGATGAAATTTTGTACAATGAGTAGACCATGACCTGGGTTAGGACTTAGGATGCTTACTTACCGCGGTAAAAAAACCCGATATTCCCACGGGATCGAGACTTATGCGGATGAATCCGCGGTTCGCAGCTAGTAAATCAATAAAACTAAAAATGTCTGCCACTACGACTTCACTATTATCACGCAAGCAAAGGCCGTGGACATAATCATAAACTATCAACCGTCTAAAAAATTTAAGAAACTGGCTGTTGAAAGTATTACTTGTTGGTTAGTATGGCGTTTGTCTTTCCCGTTACCCTTATATTGCTCAGCTGTGAGCGAAACCATAGCAAGATTCAGAAAACTGCCGCTCGGCGAAACGTGAAGAGAATTTCACAATCGTATAGTAAGAATTCCTGTATTTTAATTTCAGAATCATGCTTCAAAAATAGGTATAAATAATAAGGTAAATAGGTTTGTAAGTTTGTCTAGGACATCACCAAAATGCAGTGGATAGTCCGAATTCAAAATAATTCGGACGTTGTCATCGTTACTGGCGGCGTTGTTGTAGTTAAAATTCTACGCAGTTGTAGCAGTGTATAACTGGCGCAAAATTGTGGGAGTAGATATTCCAATAAAACAAGAAATACATTAAATTATATTATTCAGCAAAAGTCTTAGTAAGTTTATCAACAATGATTCGTGTCCTCTCTGACAGATACTGGTCAATCTGCCCCAACACTTTGACGACGTGCAACATCTTCTGTACGCCCTTCTTGAACTTCTCCATCCTCTCTGCACTGGATTCATCTCCTATTCTCATTACTGCTGTGGACGTCATCGGCGAACCTATTCTGGGAGGTGTGAATGGACCGGGATTTTCTTTTAATATTGGTACATTCAGTGATGGTATTCTTAATTTTGGGATCTTTAGCTTTGGTATTCCTAGCCCTTGTATGAAGCCTGTTGGTGGGGCAATTGATATAGGTACTTGTGTGTCACTGTATCCTGTTTGGTCTGTTGGTTCGATGAGTATGAACTTGCCGTCTTGAACCGATTTCGGGAACGCATTGTGGATGAGGTTGCAGAACGAGTCAACGTCTAAGCGAGAATTCCTGTTGCAGTCAGACGAACGGAATGCGGATCCGTACGGGACCTGAAACATAGAACAGAAGTAATGTAATTTCGGTATAAAATTATTTACTTTGATTTGTTTCTGTATAAAATAGACTAGTCTCCACCATTCCTAAATACTTATCTGGGGTGAACGTACAAGATCAGTAATCAATACTCGTAATTGTTGTGATAACTATCACTGTTAAATAAGTTGTCAATGGTGCCGATTCCCTTGTTCACAAACTAAACTAAATTTAAGTTCAGTGCGACTTTTTCTTTCTATTTCATTAAGAAAAGGACAGAAGATATATTTTAATTTAGTTCTGACGTAATTTTTATTTCTGACGTAAATTGACCTAACTTTAGTAGGCAAGTTTTTAATCACGTCTAAACTTGTATGGAGTAGTGACAGATTTGACAGGACTAAACTAAAATGTATCTTCTGTCCTTTTCTTAATGGAATTGAAAGAAAAAGATGCACTGAACTTAAATTTAGCTTAGTTTGTGAACAAGGGAATCGGTACCAATGAGTGCTGATTATGGCAATAGACAGGTCCTGTCTTCGGTCAGGGGTGTATTCGTGTTAAGTTAAATTGCATTTACATTGAGACGAATTTAATAATGTTGATAACAAATTGTAAGTTAATAAGCGTAAAGACAAATGACAAAAGTACAACGTTCTTCTTTTGTTAATATTAATAAATTATTTGTAGAATTGTGGTATGATTTACCTTACCCTTTCATCGGAGCAGTCGATTGTCCAACGAAGGGGCGGGGGAGCGCCGGTTATATAATTTACCTGAAACGGTATCAATATTCAATAAGAATTCACACACAAATTCCACTGAAATTCATCAAATATTCACCAAGTCTAATGTTAGGCTTCCTTTCGTTTTAATCTAAATTTTGAAACACTTCCTCGTAATTTAATTTCATTCATTTGTAGGTAGGTATATTATAATTATTTTCTAGAATGTTTCAGCTCAAACTTAGGAGCTCTGTCAAAAATTCAGTCATGACATAATATAATATGTATGCTGCCAGATACATTAGAGGAATACCTGTGAATTACCAAACCATTCTCTGACTTTAATAAACTTATAAATATTATAGCTAATCGTTGCTATATTAGAAGATAATACAAATATATATGAAAAGAGTAATTTAAATTGAGTTATTGATTACCTACGTAGGTAATTGAGGGAAGTGTCTCTTAACGTAAACAATCTCAACATACGTCCAAAACCTTAAGATAAAACTACACAGTTATCTTTACAAATTGCACAATCAAAGCACATCACACAATCGGAACCAAAAGTTCTAATTTCCATATCAATATCTAAGATATTGTCGTTATCAATCACTAAGATACGAACCAGTAAGAGTGCTACCGCCACGTACCGACACATATCGCCTCTTGCGCACTGTCACGACATTTTAGCGCCTGAACGTAACTGCCTTTGATCACGTATAGCATCGGCGCTTCGACGCTGCGAAGTCAGCAAAAACTCGGTTGGTAGTAGTGTTTCCATCTGTTGGTTTTTTGTTAAGGACAATGTTAGACTTGCTAATGTTCATTCCATTAATTACAGTGTGTTAAAAGGATTCACCATAGCATCTTTACTTTTTATTTAAGGGCATAAACTGTTCTTAAGTTTATTAAATAGTCATCACATTCCTCTGCTGAATACAAGCCTCTCGCTAGCAAGATGTAGCTAATATATAGGGTCCTTCGCCTTCCCAACCAGACTTTCGTGGCCACATTATATGGTCGTCAGGTAAGGGTGTAATATTACTTAAGGGATACTATGTCTTACAAAATAATCTACCAGTTTCTATTCGGCTACTGAAGGATCACCAATTTTGAATCACTATTTTCAGAAATATTTATCCTTGCAAGTCCCATATCAAATTGCATTCACATGTATTTTCAGATCTTGTATTAGAGATTGCTTACATAATCCCTCAAAAAAACATTCCATAAAACGTAAGAACGATGGTCACCCCACTGTCAATCCAAGTTCCTTTCTACACAAGGTTACATTACTAAAATAATGACAAAGAATCGAGATGTCAGTACCACCTTATCTATCTTACGTGTTCATTCACAGAGATTGTTCACCTACTGCATGATTGGCGACGTATAAGGTTCTACCACAATTAGGCTGTGACATGCAGTGGGTGTATAGTAGTTGCTATGCCTGCAGTGTAGTGGTGTACCTTGCAGTCAAGTTGTACTACGAGAATGAAGTTAAGAAGATTTCTCATGTGGACGGTGATCGCTGTGGCTGCCTTGACTGTTGTGGAGGTTCGTCCTTTTTTTCTTTGTGTTTCGTTTTCTGCCTAGATAACATCCTTAAGAGCTCACCCAACCTCAGGTTTTTATCTCACTCGCACCATACTACTCGCGGAGTGAGTGCGAGTGAGACGGAGGCGGCAACAAATCGGTAAAAGTTTAGGTAATTGCTTTTTACGGCAAAAATAATGGTAATTCCAAAAAAATAAAAAACATAGTAGCTGCTTTATAGTTAGTTCAGTTAGTGTGCCAAGTTTCACGATCTAATTTGAAGTATTGTTTGAATAGCAGCGGTTTTTTGTTTGGTTTGGAGGTAACTTTGGATTTTTTTCTATCAAGAAATTTTTATGAAATCGTGTTTTCGGCTAACGTAGTCGCTAACATTAATCCTCAACTTTAACATATATTTATTTCAAAATTAATGCTGCAGTAGTTTCGACATAACGGCGGATATTGCTAAGCAATTTGACGAGATATAGGCCCTTAAGAGAAAAGTTTAAACTATTTTCGCACATCTAACCACGTGTTTACGTGAAGCAGTATAAGATTTTACTGCATCGAGCCACTTCCCCAAAAACTTGTAAATAAAAAGATTTGCAGATGTAGTCATCTGCCAATTTTTTAATTTGTCAAAAGATTTTTTTCATCAGAACATATTTTTATAGTGGTATAAAGTTTTGTATTCTACACTGCACCTAACATGTGTAAATAGAAGAGCATTCGATACTATAGCTATGTTTATACTACCTAACTACATACATTATGTTGTAATATGGAGCTAAAATCATGCAAATAGGCACGTTCGTTGTATATAGTTAGTATGTAAACATGATTGAAAACAGTGGTAATTTATTTTTGTTGTATAAAAATAAATGTCCACCAAAAGTTACTGGATCGGTAGTGTCAGGAAAGTATAATCCGTCTAATAAGTCTAATAGGAATCTATACATATCGGGATACTTAGAATCGATAACAGAACACGTTATAACAGTTTTTAGAATTTTTGTCTGTTTGTCTGTTTATTTGTTCGCTCATCATGTGAAAATGGCTGAACGGATTTTGATGAGGAACCTTTACTAACCTGTCGAGAAAATCCCCGGCCAGGTTATAGGCATATAACATCACGCTACGACCCTTAGGAGCCGAGCAATGAAAAAGTCAGAAATAGCCATAAGCGAAAACGAAGTAGGTAATAGCGCGGGCGAGGTCCGAAATTTTATGCGGACGAAGTCGCGGGCAGAAGCTAGTAATCTAATAAAATAATAAGTCTATTCCGGCGAATAATTTTTGAGTTTTTGACAGATTTTCCATACAGATACTGTCAGACGTCAATTTTATTCCACGGATAAAAGATATCCGACTGGCTTTGGTTAAATCAGCCCTTAGTTGGACAACAAAAGTGTAGTAGTCAGTCTCGTATTTAGCGTATTAAGTTTTGTATGTCCGTTTGCCAGTTGGCACAGGCCTTCCCCAACCCTCTCCATTCCTGTCTCTCTAATATACTTATGTGATAAATAATAATTGTAACGTGTTTGTTCCACTTCAGAGCAGTATCCTGCTAAAGAAATCGCTGGTGCTTCCCCGGCGGCCGGAGCCCTGCTTCTCCTGCCGCACCGAGGACCGGCCCTTCGCCTACCCACTCATCAGCTACCTATCCAAGGTCAAGGACATGATCGTGCGAGGTCTCAACTCCCTCGTGGCCAACACTAAGAAGAACAAGCTCAAATAGATCTTAATTATAATTATGTAAAGTTGTTATTTGTATGTAAGGTTGTATTAAAGATTTTTTATGGTTTCTTTTTTACCATGGCTTTTTAATTATACTTTTCCAATCTACATTATAGTAATTATAAGCTTTCCGTAAACAGATTTATACTAAATTACTACATTTTGTTAATTTGCTTTAGTCTTAATTAATAGGAGCGTCCCGTTTGCTATCAATCAAGCACAAATCCAGACTTAGCATGCCATTGACAAAATGATGAAGAAAAACGCTTACGAAGCTCTGTTGATAATGTGGAAAAAGCGTAGACAAAAGGTGATAATAAGAAAAACGATGAGTATTAGGTACATCTAATTTATAATTATATAATTTAAAAAAAACGTAAAAAACATAAATATTACACATTAATCATACATTTATTTCGAGCATTATTTCTTCCTAAAAGATAAGTAAATTATGTATAGAAAAAAAATCTTTGCATTTCAGATTCAGACTTCTAAAACTGACTTCTAAAAAAAAAACTGGGTGTAAGAACCCAGCGTCCTAACCAAAGGCGACTGTCTCAATAGAATATGCGATTACACGATCGCTTAACTGAAAAATGACGAACATACGCGACTTGGTTGATGGCGTGACTATGTCATATTTATTTAGAAGAGCGTGACGATCATACTCACACGACGATCGCGTTTGGTTAGGACATGGCCTGATGCAGACTAGCCGCCAGCTTCAGGTCTCGCATTTGTGTTAGTTCTGTAGCATTAATACTTCAACAATATATTCTGAAATCGAACATACTCAGCGGTGGTCAAGGAGCCCTTATGCTTCAGCTCCAGGAGTTTCTCACGAATCTGAGCATTACGCTTGCTCCAGCCCATTAGGTGGGATAGCTTATGAATTACGTGAGTTGGGTTTACAGGCAAGACAGAACGAGCAGTTTGTGGAAACCAATTAGGGAACAACGGGAGGAGAGGTGACCGTGGGATCAGAGGTACGGCATAGGATACAAGAGGTAGCTTTGGTATAGGCCATAAGGACCGAGAAAACCTTTTGCTCAACTTCATCAATTTCATCGTCAACGGTGGCGGCTGCGCTTGTAACTTATGTACCACTTCTCCAGAGATATGCTGGCCTTCGGACTTTATGTTAATGAACACTGGTGAGTTCTGTGAGTACTTCTTGATGATCATAGGTTTCAGGCGTTTCATTTCCGCTATTAAACCCGAGTTTATACAGTAGGATGAAGATATCTGAAATACAAGAGATATTATCATAACTATCTTTAATAAAGCGGAACTATTTTAAACGAAGTATTATTAGGTATTTACTGATAATAATGGTCATAAACTTACAATCGCTTCTCTTTTGATAACTTTAAAAGGCTCAAGCAGACTGGCGCGACACGACGCCGCAATGCGACACCGGTGATTGTTCTACCGTCAAGTTTTCATAGAAATTGTTCCCCTAGAGTCGCGTCGCCCCTGTCTGCGGGAGCCTTAACAAAACGATGTGTTGTTTTGGTAATTAAGTATTAAATACCTACCTACAATTTAAAAAAATCTGTTTTTACGATCTTAATGCCTGAAACGGACTATGACGGACTATTGGTAGATACGTTTAGGGATAGGTATTGAAATTTTCAGGACCCCGATCTTGAAAACCAGCCTGGGTTTGCAGCAGCTGAAAATGTGTCGTAACATACACAGCTAACTGACTATAGAGCAAACTACACTTCGACTTTGAATTTTTTTCTACCTAAAACGTTCTGAAAACATACAAGCAACTTCTGCCCCACTTCGACTAATAAAATAAATGAGGAAAAAACAAAGAATAAAATAAAAATATACTTACGCATCCTACTAAGATCACAAAGATATTAATGCTCCTTACACTGTACACTTTACCCGACATCTTTTTGCGATTACCGATTTATTAAAACCCTAAATTTATTGTGGCACCGGTATATAAACACAACTGTATTGAAAACATCATTGTCTCGCTATCTCACAATATCACTGATTAAACACGTGTGTGAATTGTCAATTGTTATAAACAACAAATAATCAATCGATGCTGGACATATGGAACTTCCGCATCCATTCTGTCCTAGCCATCTTTTTAATTTGATAGGTCGATCCGGCTGGGAAGCACGCTTTGCTATACAATACGTCGTTTCCACTCGAGGACTCATAAGATCTAACAATCGTCACTTCCACAAACAAAGACACCCCACTTCCACTTCATCATGCCCACTCTTCAGGCTATGCCGATGACTCCAGTTCTTTCCCAGACAATTTCGTTTTCTTTAAGGAAACTCACAGCAATTTGTGCACGAACCCAATTGTCATTGTCCACATCTCGGTACCGTACGTCCAAATAGTCTTTAGACATGCAGAAAAGCAGAAAGATAATAAGTAAAAAATCATCTACTATCGATTGTTCATTCTATCTAGTAATACTGTATATTGTAGTGTCGTGATGGCCCAGTAGTTAAAAACTCACGCACGAGGGTTCAGGTCCGGGCAAGTTTAATGTAAATTTTCAATATAATATGAATCTGAAATCGCCAACCCATCAAACTCAAACTCAACTCAAACTCAAAGCATTTATTTCAATTAAACCAATTACAGGCACTTTTGAATTGTCAAGGAGTCAGTCAGTCAGAAAATATGAAGCTAGTTACCCATTCCAAAGCGTAGGTAGTAGGTACCTATGGAGAAGAACGGGCAAGAAACTCCACGGACACTCACACAACATCTTGAGCAAGCCTGGTGATCAATACTCGTGCCTTCTCTGTATGAGAAGAGACCTTCGCCCTGCAGTGGGATAGTAATAAGCTGGTATTCTTGTAGTCATCTAGTAGTGCATTGACTAGATATAAGGACTTTTTGGCGCGTGGTAAAAATCGGAACGAAAGCGGCCATCTTATTGTTTCAATACAATTTCACAAAAATGTTTACCACCAGCGCCACCCTGTCAGTTTCATTCAAGCGCCAAAAGAGCTAGCACTTTAACCGGAAATCAAGTTAGAAATGACGTGCGGTTAGAAATACATACCTGTGCTTATCAGTGGCATGCTTCGGCTTATATAAGGTGCTATAAAAATATCTGCCACGGCTTTAATGAGAGGTAGTATTGTGTTTAAAGATAACAATAGTGAAGAAATTTCGTACCCCGGCACAGTTAAATCAATTTGAGAAAATAAAGTAGTTAAATAAACATTGACTCTACTCTGCATAACGTGGTTCACAAATTACGCGCGAAGTGCACTTCGTCAATGAAAACAACTGCTATCTCTTTCCATCTGTTCTGTGAATGAAAACTGAAATCAGCCGACTAGACTTCTTCGACACTTGCAAATTTATACGTACAATTTTTTGTATGAAAAAAAATATGACACATGATCAATAATTTATCTTTACTATTGTAATCTATAAACACAATACTATCTCCCATTGTAGCCGTGGCAGATATTTTTATAGCACCTTATATAATGATGATGAAAGCTATTTCAGCTTAAAACAATTTTAGCCTGTAATTTATTGAACCACTAGGGTCAAGGGAGAGAAGACTCCGAGTTAGTGATTTCAAACTGGTACATGTCCATAATGATAATGAGGCCTCATGAACTAGAGGTGCTCGTGTCTAAGTAATAACAGTCACACGGGTTGATATATCAGGTTAAGGAACGCTTGTTGGGGCTGGTCCGTGGATGGGTGACTATCTGATTTACATAGGAAGGCGACCCCAAGATAGTTGGGAAAGACTAGGCAGATTGATTTTTGAGTTAGTCTACCTTGTCAGTCAGACTATTAAAAAGAAAATGAAATCATTACCTACATAGTGTCTCAATTTCAGCTAAATTCATTATTTTAGTAATCAATGAAAAATCTAGAAAATTACTTTAACGAATTTGTTCAATGCTTTCATCTGAAACATTACGAAAGCTGGTTCATCTCACTGTCACCGAAGCTTCAAGAAGTCGTCGGTAAGGAGTTGTGTCATTTGTATAAACTTGACTTTTTTTCTTAGAAATGGTATAAGACCACTCTTTCCAAGTTGCATTTGCCATTTCCTGTCAATCTTAATACGAAAGAAAAAGAGAGAGACAGTCTTTATCTTAAGATAATTTAATTGATTAATTCATTAATAAGTCATGTCAAAGATCAATATAACCGGATGAAGAAATGTAGGCAACTTAAAAAATATAAGTAGGTACATACGTCTACTTGACCCGACCTAGATTTTTCAAGCTAAAAATGTATTTATCATGAGATATTATTTAATATCATACCCACATATTATATAAATTACATAGCTTACTATATTGCCACTACTTTTATCAACTTTATCAGGCCTTTCAAAATGACTGCCAACCATTTATATTGCAAAACACCTCATTTATTTTTAGTCCTTACATAATCATTACATGTTCAATTAATCAATATTCAAATGATATATGAAGAGATAAGAGTTTGAAATAAGAATCGTCGTGCTTTATCAACACGTTTCATCTTATCAGGACAAGGGCACCAAGTTCAAACTTTCCCTATTATCAAAATTACGTAAAGTCTAGATAAAATTAATAACGATAAACACGTAGAAACTCCTTGATGTCAAAAGCATCTCTTTAAATACGAATTCAATTTAAATTTCTAACCATAATTTGTTTGAGATTGTTTCTGTGAACTTTGAACATGGGGGGTCAAAAGGTTTTTTGGTCCTCCATAGGGATCGTGCTGATCTCTTCGTGTTACGTCATTGCCTGTGACGAGAAAGGACTATGCTTGGTAAGGTTTTATATGAATTTCGTAAAAGTATTCGTAAAGGAAAGAAAATTGAACACAGTTCAATGCAAAATTAAATTTTGTCGATTGTAAATTGAAATAGTTAAATGATGTAGTATTTTGTTTTTATTGAGGTATTACGTATTTTTATAAGCATACAATAACGATGTTTGTTATTCTTACAGCTCGAGGCATTGAAGGAGATGAAAGAATGCAAGAAAGCAGTGTTGGCCTCGTAAGTTGTTCTTCGTGAAATTTAAAAGTTACTAACGATATGTCCCAGCCATAATCTTAACGCATTTACAATATTACAGGTTGCTGAAGCCGCTTCTTACCACCAAGCTGCTCGGTATGTATTATGTCGAAACCTTCCAAAAACAGATCAGAGTAAGACTATAATTCTTTATATTGATAACACTCTGCCTCTGAATTTCAGATAAGGATAAGAAACTCTGCTGCAAAGAGCTGCCACCGCCACCTCCGACGATTATGCTGATGCCGGCTGCACCACCACCATGCGGCGCAGCCTTGCCACCGATGCTGCTGGCGCCCCCCGCTCCCCTCATGCTGCCTGCTCCCCCTCCGACGCCTATGTACCTACCTGCGCCCGCCCCTGCTCCAGTCTGCTTGCCGCCAATGATGTTGCCACCCCCGCCAGCGCCATTGATGCTGTCTTCTCCTCCGCCAGCCCCTCTTTGCATGCAAGCGCCTCCACCTTGTTTACCACCACCTCCTCCAATGATGTTAGCACCACCACCTCCTTTCATGCTACCAGCGCCGCCACCATCGTTGATGCTTCCACCGCCTCCACCGGCGCCTATGTATCTTCCAGCGCCTCCACCAGCGCCGATTTGCCTGCCGCCTGCAGCGCCTCCAGCTCCTGCACCGTTCGTTATTTCCCTCGTTCCTCCGCCACCTCCCCCGTCGCCATGCTGTGGACCACCACCACCACCCCCTGGATATCCAATGACAGCTTATATGGTGGCCCCTCCGGTACCTATAACCTTAGAGCCGAAACCCTTGGAGCTCCCTCCCCCTCCATGCCCGTGTTCATACAAATATTATTAATCTATTCTTAGTAATGTTAGTTTAGTTTTATTTATTCCACATTCATATATAAATAAATACACTGGATGAAACAACAAAGGCTTGTTTTATTTAGTGAGTCACAAAGGGGGTCGTTATCGAAGGTGGTTATTTGCCAGAACCCTGTCATTTGGTCGTGGATACGCCCAAATTGCTGTGAAATGCATTTCGTATGCAGCGGTACAGGCGTAACGATAAATAAATAAACATACATAAATTATTTACACTTCAATACGAATATTTTGTTTATATGTGCAGTTATTTGTAAAAGCAAATCAAATACATGTACACGTTTTCACCATAGTATTTTATATGTGAGACTAAGTTAGTCATTGGATAAGTAAATTAGATCTGCAACGTTAATACATTGTAAACAATTATTCAGTTCTAAAACTATATTTAACATTGAATTTTGCGATTGTACCAGTTAAAAATCAGGAATATAAATGGTTGGACAAAGGTGTACACTTAATTTATTAAGGAAATAGAAAGCAAAGTTGAAAACATGTTGGCACAGGCAGTGGTGGAATTCTTCAAGCATAAAGTTGCCAGTAGCATTATTGTACTGGCATGTTGGTCCCCAGTGGGTGAGTAAAGTGATATTGAGTTACATATTTTAAGTTTTGGGTAATAAAAAAACACATAGGAACACATCAAATTCACGTGAACAAAAAGGCTTTACTATTTTTTGTGAAATGTCAAATTAATCACTATGAAGGTTGATACATACTTAATACTTAATTTAAAACAGGCCGATTGATCTGAAACAAATTGACGCCATTATTTTTAAAGAAAAAATAAATTATGAAGATAAACACAAATGGCGTTACCACATTTTTTTCACGAAATATGGCCAGTTTCGATTGTTAAATTAATTAAAATAGAATCCAATAAGACACACATCGAAAAAGAATTTTATTTAACATCGCCTTTGTGAAATGTCAAATCTTTTACAACTCTTCTACAACACTTTACATAAACTAATTCTTTTTCAGATCAAATAAAGTTTACTCGACAAATTTCACAGTATGGGATGACAGTTACCGTCTCTTGTGACCCGGCCATACTGGACCACATTCGACATCAGTATTTACAAGGAGTACTTTACATGACTCATGGTCATGACGACATGCTTATGTTTAAAAAGGTTTTATATACTTTAGTGTTAACTTAAAATTGACTGAATCTCTTTCAATAATTTAATTTCAGTTTAGCACAGTTTTTATTTATCCTTTATTAAAAAGAACCAGGTTCTTAATAATTAATTACAATCTAGCCCATTTGCCTGATATGCAACTTTAATGTAACTTAATTTTTACGTGATAATTAAATAGTAGTTTATTGGTATAGTTAATTAGGGATAAGTATCAACGCACCTATACTATAATAGTCAATAAATAAGAGTTTCCTGAAAAGGTAGGTAGTATTATGATTTTTGACCACAAAAAGCAAAAGAGGCCAGACTAATAAACTATAATTGATTGGTCTCGAATAATAGCGTAAAGGGAATCAGGCTAATATATTACATTGTGTCGTTAAATACTGTGAATGATATTGAATAAATAATATGATATTCTCAAATTGTGAGAATTACAACCAAGAAAGTAATATCATTTCTTTTTATCCTGAATGATTACGTCTTTCCCAGAAACCATTAACGAGTTGTCAATCCGCTCTAGGTTAAGAAAACCCACTTCATGATGAAGTACAAGTGGCTCATACTAGGTGATCATGTTCCTGACGCTCTGCGTAAGATTCGATACGACTCTGACATAGCCTTCCTTAAATGGGAACAAATCACCAGTAATAAAACTAGAGATTCTACAGGTAATTACTACTAGATACTAATAGAGATGATGCCTGGGTAAAAAAAAAGAAATTCTATTTAGTCCGTCAATGAAAGAATGAAAAAATATTAGACACGTATTTTTTGCTTACCCTAATAAAAAATAGGTAGATAAAATGCATTAAAGTTGGGAAGTGGGGGCTCGCACACGTCATGCCTGATTTTATCTCAATGTATCGTCTTAATCTTTTGATTACGAAATATTATTATTATAATATATAATAATATTTTATTTTTTATTATCATATTTTTTTATATTCTACCTGACGGATGGTACCTACCACTAAGGATGACGACGAAAAAAATGTTGTTGTCTATTGGTATTGTGCCAAAAAGAACTTGTCCTCTGTAAATGCCTTTAACAAAGCTAAATCAAATGAATAGTTTGTTGAGCTTGTTGAGCTCTTAACTTCTGAGTTGAGCTACACGATTACTGACCAATGCGTGCAATAACTTGACAGGTCCACTCACATCTGTGTGGTTCTGTCCTTAAAAGACTACCTTAGACACTAATTTGCATGGTCCTCATATAGGTATTATGGACTGACCAAGATAAAAATAAGACTGTGACCTGTGAGTTATTTCGGTGTTTCTTCTCAGAGTAGCCGCATAGGAAACATCGACCTCATCTAGTTTTCAAATAGTATGTTTTTGACGTGTAAAACTGTTTTTGTGTTACTACAAACCTTAGTCGTCTATTTTAGCAATAACCACGGACCCAAGGACCTCAACCCACATCTACGACGCATACGTGCATCCCAGAGATGGCATAGTCATAAACGTCTGGGCGCATTGGTCTAACTCCTCCGGCTTGGTTCTAATGCACGAGCGCGAAAGAGTTTTAAGGAGACTTGACTTGAAGAAATTTCCTCTGAGAATAGCTACCCCAGTATGTTACTTTATTAAGCTTTATTTAATAACACAAGTTATCTCAGAATAAAAATATACATGTTTTGTTTATGGGTGTATGGGCCAGTGTTACCTGAGACAAATAGATAATTCTTAATAGGTACACTATTCGTTTAATACAATATTAAATCAATGTTTATGTATCTAAAAACCCACTACGGAAAAAACTGTATAGTTTCAAACAAGAAAATATTCAAGAAATCATAGTGGTCGTATAGTAAAGTAACCCACAAGGCACAGCTAATGCAA
The DNA here is from genome assembly GCA_914767815.1 of Eupsilia transversa. Classification (NCBI taxonomy): domain Eukaryota; kingdom Metazoa; phylum Arthropoda; class Insecta; order Lepidoptera; family Noctuidae; genus Eupsilia; species Eupsilia transversa. The sequence continues at coordinate 10,360,225 of OU611892.1, forward strand.
CACACATGCACATGCATGACTGGGTTTCTCTATTGTTTTGCTGCGCAATAGTCGAGCAAAAATTACAAAGAATTGTTTTATCAAATAAAGCTAGTTATAAACTAACTTTTAAAAATAACTTTTGTTCTGCAGTTAGGACATTATTCCAGTGACCAGTATGATGGAACATTTGTGGACTTCTTGGAGGACGAGTCTATGTCAGACCAGGACCCTGGCATCCGCAGTGGGTATGGAACAGCTATGCTCCTCACTGAAGTGTTGAATGCACAGTAAGTAACTCGGTTGGTGAGCAATTGTATTTCTTTAGTCGCTTTATTGAATGCTTATTCACTTTTACTTACAAAATAGGCAGCCGCTCCATGTAAAATACTGGCAGATCGACGGGTTTTGTTTTGCAAAGCGATACTTTACTTGCCAAAGGAGTGACCCCAAAGAATGCACAACTTGATTTAGTGTGTGTAGAATCCTGTTGATCCCGTATTTAAGCTAATTATATCACTACACTGGCTCATCACTACACCAAGTCTCATGTGCAGGTACAACCTCACTTTCAACTGTTTCCCACTTTCCCGCCATTCGTGGTGAACTGACAGTTGACATTAGTGACAGCGACCTCACTGCTGACGTGCATGAGAGTGTTTACATATCTATTAAATAGATACACTACAGTGTGCCACGGGAACGAAGCAGTAGGTGAAAGCTAGTTAAAAATCGAACAAAATACCCTAATATCTATCTATATAGAAAATATACTTTTTCAGAGATGTTCTAATAGAGAACGAGCTATGGGCAGCCGTGATCAATAACAACAGTATGTATGTGATGGTCTCGACGGGAGAAGCGGACATCTCGGGGGCCATACTGCGCATTTTATGGGAGAGGACCTTTGCGCTTGACTATGTCATACCGATATGGCCGTTCAGGTATTGCAACTAAATTCTTTCAAATGCACACTTCCCAAGAATCAAAAAATTATGCGAACAATTTTTTTTGTGTACCTAATGTTTTCAAAAATATATTTGTTCATCTTCCTACTCCGTTAATCATCCGGAAAACTTACAGTTATATGCCCTTGGTCTGATAGACCAACGACTTGAAGAGTGCAAGTGGTGAGGCAGACTGAATTAGAAACAAATGTCATGACACAAATTGCGAGAGATCAATAAAGCAGTTGACGGGATAGACCGAATAGTTTATTTAAATAAAAATCTTTTTTGTTCTTGGACTACTTGTGAGTAAAAACTCACTTAGTCCGTCTCGGGTTTACTTATATCGACTTTATTCAATGATCCTACGGTACTCAACAGGGTAGGCTTCACGTACTTAGCAGAGCGAGAGAGCAGCAGCAACATGTTCTTGGAGCCCTTCTCTCCTGCTGTGTGGTGGACTTGCCTGGTCATGATGGCCATCTTGGCTATTGTCGGGAGGGTAACGTCCAAGTCACCTAAAGAGAAGGACGGGGCATTGTATACTGTACTTACTACCTGGTTGCAGCAAGGTAAGCGTACTATCTAAAGGCTGTTTTGAATCGATTGCTTTTGGATTGTTTGAAAAGTAATAGGGAATATATACGTAGTTAAAACTTATTCATTATTTAAATACACATTTTAAAGTAGATAAGAAACATTTTTTTTTTTTTAATGCATATTTTATGTTATGTTTTTTCGGTGAAACGTAATGCAATATCGAAACGCGTCTTCTTCGGAAATGCCGGAACTGACCTATATTTTCTTAGCAAACTGCTTGAATCTTCACTAAAGTTATTTTGTACGTGCGATTTCTGCTGGAATAAAATACAAAAACAATTTAATTTATATGATTTGGTACTGCCTTCTAAGTTATGTACTGCCGCGCTTTATATAGTAGCGCACCTATGATTGTGCGTTTGTATGAAGTTTTCTCTCCTTTGGGTTACCTACTCCGGTCGCAGATCGTCATTTGTCACTCAAAAGTTTTTATGGAACTGCATAGGCAAGTTCTTCCATAATTGTAAAATCTCTTATGTATGTACGTAATATTTCCACTAGACGCCAGTGCAGTACCTGAAGGTGGATCAGGCCGCTTCGCATTTACAGTACTCTCAGTGAGTGCGATGTTGGTGCATGCGTACTATACGTCTGCCATCGTCTCAGCACTGATGAGCACCGGCCGTGGTGGACCTGACTCCTTAAAGGCTCTAGGAGACTCCAAGTATGCAATCGGGTCGGAAGATTACGATTATATGCGATATTTATTCTTTGATGTAAGTTGTTTAATTTTACTAGCACTGGTTAATAGGACAGTACTGAGTTACCTTATTGAACATAAGTACTTAAGTCACAAGTTCCTAATATCCAAACTTTGCTGTCGAACTGTCAAAAACCTATAAACAATTAGGTATATCCTGAAGTCCCTAAAAACCTAAATGAACAAATCAGAACCTAGTTAGCTAGAGAATAGGGATTAAGTAAATGGTAAAGAGTCCTGCAATATTCTTTTCAATCAATCAAATCATTTATTTAACACATCATACAATCCAATTGGTTAGTAAGTACATACACAACTTAAGTAACTTAACTTAGTACATTATATTTGGCAAATTTTGATAATAATTAGATAATAATGATGTCAAAAACATTATTAATAAAGTCAAAATCATTCATAAGTTGTTGCCAATAAACCTGATATCGTGGTGGTGGATCGAATAGAGCGGCGCACAATGATTATTGACATAACGGTTCCGCATGACAGGATCCTCGTGAAAGCCGAGAAACATAAACAAGAAACTTGACTTGGCTCGCGAGGTTGTCGACATGTGGGATTTGGAATCAGCGATCATTGTGCATAGTCGTGACAGCCAAATGGCCTAATAGCTAAGAGCCTCGACCAACTACTGAGGAGGCTCTCGTTGGGCAGCTAGATGAGAAAGCGGTACTTCTGGACACGGCTCGCATTGTTAAGAGGCCTCCCTCTGTAGTCCTGACCACCGGTAGCTTGGACCCTGTTCCCAATACCGGTGGGCTACTATTGTTTATATTTTTGAATGTTTTTATAATTTTTATATTCTAATATTTAAACATGTAAATTATATGTATATTAATGAAATAAAGGAAATAATACAATAATCTAGCTTTTAGATAAACGAACGAACACGAAAATGCAACACAATATCCATACTGTCATCATTACAGGTAAAAACCACATGGGACGACCTCGAATACTTGAAAAAGAAGAAGATGACGTCACAATTTTACCAAGAACTCGAGCGTGGCGTGGATCTGATTGAGGAAGGAAGCACTGCCTTCCACAGCGAGTACAACCAGATTTACCCGCATTTTAAGACCTTCAGTGATGAGCATATCTGCAAGCTACAGCATGTTGATACCATTCCTGAAGTAAGTTGAGGTATCTGCTTTAGAAAGCATAAAAATAAAGAAGATCCAAATGAGGAATTGAAAGTAACACAACTTGTTTGAGAAAGCTTTTTAGTAAAAGTAAGATTACAAATCACGAAAATCGTCAAAACTGCAATGTGCCAATTCTCTGAACACTCTTCTATAGATAGACACAGCAGCTAATGTAATTAAACTGCTTAAAACTTTAGAAGCAAAACTCACTCATGATATCAAAGAAGTCTTGCTTCATGTTATAAATTTAATGGTAGATAAGTATTTTAATCAAGATTTTGTTCTACAGACGTTAACCTGGATACAATCAACCAAAGACGGGCAGTGGACGGAAGTCTTACGCACAGCCGGAGGATGGTTGCTAGAGACTGGTCTAGGGAAGCGCCTGGTTGCCCGCTTGAGGGTACCTCAACCACCTTGCAGAGCGTCTCTTCTCGCTGAGAGGGTTAAAATGGGAGATATAGCACCATTGCTAGTTCTGGCTGTTTTTGGAGCCTTTTTGTCTGTTGTTTTACTGGGAGTTGAGATCATGGTTGATAAGGCTAAAAGGGGCAGGTTGCGTGAGGGTGACGCTAAACCTTCATTAGAAGATGTAGATGATGCGTCAGAAGTTGTTGAATATGATGATAATAATATAGAGCCGTGAGGATTTGATCTTGTTAATTATTTAGCACATCTATTAAATAAATAAAATTTATCGTAGCACTTCAGAAAATTATTAATTGTTTTAATATTATTGCATTCAAACCGTAGCCGTAGATTAGTAGATCTACAAGCCTTTTCCCAACTATGTTGGGGTTGGCTTCCAGTCTAACCGGTTGCAGCTGAATACCAGTATTTAACATGGATCGACTACCTATCTGACCTCCAGAACCCACATCCTACATTTTACGTTACCCCTTGGTATTACTTGTTGTCAGACTTTCGGGCTGCTGACGACCCGTAACGACTGTCAACAACAGCTTAACGTGCTTTCCGAGGCACGGAGGATCTTGGTTTGTAAAGATGGGCACCTGATCGATCGATCCGTGCGGCTGTTATTGCTGAGCATATAAGTAGGTATGTAGAAATAAATAAAATAATTACATTTAAATTATGTACCATTCGTATTTCACACAATGACAATAATTTTGAATACACTACGTCTTAAATACTTATTGATACCTACTGAAATTAAAACGAGAAGGTCAGAAAATATGGCACAATAAGCATTGATTGAATGACTCACAGTTACGGTTTCAAACCTATTCTCAAATTGTTCTAAGCTAGGTAAGCTACCAAAATTACTGTACCTACCACCAATAATACTTGGTGTGCTAAATTACATGTTCTCAATGTTCAAGACGTCATCTATACTAATATTACAAAGAGGTAAGATTTGTATGAATGGCCCATCTTCGGAATTTCTGATCCAGGTATTCTTTCACAAATGGGAAGTATTGCCGACTGTCATAGGATAATTATATTAGGATTTTTATCTGTTTTGAATTTATAATTTGAATGTATAAGTGTAAAACTATGGACCAGAATGATGTCTGAAATAACGTAAAAAAATAATTAACACTTTAGCAGGTGGCGTTCTGTAGTTCCTGCCTCCCCATGGGAAAAAGGCGTGAGTTTATGTCTGTATGAGCAGCCAAGATCTATGCAACATGATATCATTTAGGGACCTCTTATGAAACCACAGACAGAACGCGACATAGGTCACGAAAACCAGACCACTAACATTTCCAAGAACTATCAAATTTCCAACTAACCTATCTGTTTCACTATCCTCACGCGCTGAGAACAAACTTATCACTTATGGACCTTATCATCTCATTATCAGATCTTCTGCGAACAACATCACGTTTCCCATCAGATTACAATTCAAATATACTTTAAATATCATAGCAACGTGGGTAATGCAGTAATGTTGTGAAAGGCCTTGTCTTGTCGATAGTTTTCTGCAGTAAGGTGTACCAAGGCAGCAGAAATGCTGAAGATACTAGTAGCATTAAGTGCGCTGTCGATAGGCCTCTGTTATGCTACTTCGAGCAGCTGCCAGAGCTTGCAGCAATCACAGGTGAGTTTGTTTACAAATGCTGAGATTCTTTGGCCTAAAAATACTGTTTACATAAAAACAGGACCCGGATTGCGTAACACACTTTTAATCACAACCCGAAAGATGTGGAAGATAATTAATTCATAATCCATTGCTTCATAAATATAATTTGAAACATTCGTCAGCTCAACAACGTAAATAAAGCGAAGAATATTGTTGAGTTGTCAAAATGAATGGCGTTGGTATTGAGTGTGTTTCGCAACTTCTCCGCAGGTCATTATACTTTAGACGTTTTACTATACAAGAAGCCTGTGCTACGGACTCACGACTTCGATGAGTTTCACAATTTTAATTTTAAATGACGAGTCTTATTTTTGTCCATTACCAAAAAAAAAAGGATAGAAAACACAAGAATAGTTAGTAGATTTGTTAAGGTTTTTCTTTTACCTAGAATCCGAAATAATGCTTATTTTATATACATAGGGTGTATCAGAAAGTTGTGGTCCAAATTAATGGTGTGGTACAGGCCATGAAACTGAACAACTTTCTCCTAAAACCAGCGTTGTGCTGTAGGTCCCCCATAGCACAGCATCATGCTGAGTGCTGCCTTCTTGTCACAGTCACGACATGCAGCTGCCGACTTAATCTGTTTTATGCTTGTATTACCTGTACGCGAAAAATATTGAGTCGTAATTTAAAACTTTCATACCTACTCGACCCAAATGAGAAGACTGATATTTTTTTCGCGATTACGATGTTGGTCCCATGGAGAAAGTTGTTCAGTTTGATGGTCTGTACCACTACCTTAATTTTGACCACACTTTTTTGATACACCCTGTACCTATAGGTTCGTATTCTGTAATTCTCCCATGTACACCTTCTGCGTTAAACACATGAGTTTTGAAAAGGGCACTGCTCCCTAAAGACTATTAGGTACCTACTAGGTAAGTAGGCTATTTCCTGAAACATTATAAGTAAATCCTATTTAAAATATTCCTATTTCTATATAAATACAACTTGGCCAAGTTTATACTTTTCAGTGTACCCATGGGCAATTCTATCAACAATGGTAAACTATATGAAAAAACCTTCAAAATAATTTCGTTTGCAGATGGCGGCTCTTAACGAGCGAATGAATCAAATGATCAGCGCTCTCTATTCATCATGTAAGTATTAACATTAAAAACGAATATCATAAGGGCAGTAACATAACATCACCTTTCAATTTCTCCTTTATCTTACTGGCTGTTAGACATAATTAGGCCTTTCTTGCCTCAAGAGTTAGAAACTATTCCTAGTCTCTTCATTTATGACTGGCTTCTTACAAAACAAGATTTATCTTTAGACCCAGGTTTAAAAAATCGAGTCATTTTTGAATTATGAACTTTATTCTGAAAATGTTAAAGCTCAAAGTACAAAACTGATTTAAAACCCGAGTCTATATTACGCTCTGCGTCAGTTGGAACAAGATTCGAAATACAAAAACTGGCTGAAAGGTTTAAGCTTTGATCAAGATCAGAACTCGCTTTGTGATAAGACGGTTGGGTTATACTAGGTATAAGTACCTACATACTTATTCCATGGTTAGGGGTTACTTCTGGTTTACAGGGTAGGGTTTACATATTTTGCAGTTGGGGAATTGACCATAACGTATGTCGATGTATGGATCATGTTTCTCAACTACAAAGTTAAATTTGTTCTTGGGATAAATTCATCCCAACTTTGCCAGTTTTTATTTATGTTTAATTTCTTCTAAAACTCATTCAAGTAATTTTCAAAAATGTTGCATGAACGGACACGCCGAGACACTCTACAGAGCCATAGTTTTAAAGTTTCAAAGTAAATAACTTTAAAACATTGAAGTTTCAGAGACACAACTCACAATGCGAACTAAATTAATACAATCATTAGGTATGTATATGCAACTGACCTTAAATTGTTATTGTTTCACAAGACTACCGCGTGTTCTCAGCTGACGACGCATTTCGTATGGAATGCAATTAATTAATACATTATTGTTTTATTACTGAGAAGATCAAAGGTTAATAAACTAATATTGGAAAACTTAATAACAAAGTGAACGTATCTTGGCCTAACATTTGGGAGGAAAAGGCTTCATTATTTGTTTCTAATGTTTTCCCGCGGTTTCGTCCGCGTGGAGGTCGAAAATTAACCCCACGGGAACATGCTACCGGGATACAAATAGTATCCTATGGAAGGTCATGGTCTACCTGTATAGCAATATTCGTATTCGTCCATATCCGTACAGTCAATAAGGCGTGAAAGTTAACAAACTGACAGGATTACTTCCACACTTATAATATAATTTATATATATATTTTATACAATGGATAGTATGGATATTCGATTTAAATTAAGAGCTCTTACTAGGTAAATAGGGCACGGGTAGTGAGAATTTATTCAAGAACTTCAATTCATCAATTAATTTTCAGCTCCATTACTGCGTGCAGTGCAGCCAGCTACATCAAGCGCACCGTCCAACGCCACACCAACATCGTCCACAGAGCTCCCTTCAACGCCATCTACGACCACTTATGACCCTTCTACTTATAGCTATCTCTACCCGCAAGTGATATATGTGCCTCCTTCAACTTCACCTCCTTTAACGAACCCTCCACAAGCTGTAGCCATGACTTCAACAACAGCTTCGAGCCCATACTATACTTACGAAACCCCTCCACCTGAATATTCTAGTCATACTACTTCACCGGATCCTCAGCCACGGCCGTATGGTTATGAGTATCCTTACCCGCAGTACGGGCCTCCTGCGCCTGCTTACCCGCCGCCATGCACGCCGTATCCTCATCCTTACCCGCCTCCTCATCCTGAGTACCCTCCATCTTCGTACAGGCCATATCCTCCACCTCCTGTTTCACCGCCTGTATACTCGCCAGCACCTGTATACTCGCCAGCACCTTCATACTCGCCAGCACCTGAATACTCGCCAACACCTGCATACCCACCGGCACCTGGATATCCACCGGCGCCCTGCTATCCACCACCTCCTACATACGCAACGAGTCCTGTGCCTTACCAACCGGCTCCTGCACCTTACCCACAAACATCTGCTTCTTGCCCACCAGTCCCTACGTCATACCCACCCGTATCCACTTCGTATCCTCCAGTGCCATCTTACCCACCCCAGTATCAGTCTGGATACCCACCGGCTAGTTCAGCACCACCATCTTACCCCGCAAATTACCCTAAATATCCTGAAAGGCCACGGTATAGTTAATATAGAAGGGAAGTAGTACTTATTATTATAAATAAAAATATGTCTAATGTTAAATTATTTAATAAAGTTTTGTTATTTATTTACTTCCTGTATTTTATTCGATGATTCTATAAAAGTCGTCATTCATCATAACATTGACAATATGAAAATAACTGATCTATAATATAAAATATCTTTCAATACCTAGTTAGTGTTGGTCGTCGTCTTACATATTATGCAGTAAAGTATTCCATACTCGATGAAGGCACAAATCACGATGCATAATGTATCATACTAACTGTTTAACCTCTGACCGTTATTCATTGTGACGATATTTAAGTCACAACATCGTAATAAAATGCTAATTTTGAGAAATGATACGTAAATTTTTACCTATTATTATAAACCAAAGGAAACTGTCTGTATAATCATATATTCATTCTATACATATATTCACCATTTTCCAAAACTCTCGGAATACTTTCCAGGTAACCCCCTTTTTGAGCAACAAATGACTTTACCTACTATCAAGCTAATCTAGGAAACTGTTTCGTGGGTTTCGATAAGATTCTTATAATTACTTTTTCATAGAGTCTAGATCAATTTTTCGATCAGGCAAAATTGAGAGCATAATCTGTGGAATTACGTTTGCGTTGAAAGTTATGCGTTAATTTAGAAAAATCATATCATTAATGAACTAATTCTTTCGCTACTGTCTATTTCGCATCATCAAACAAATCCGTCAATCAAAGCGTGCAAAACTACTGCGAATCGGAGATGAAAACTTGCACTAAATCGAGCAAAAAGAACATTGTTATCATAGATCTATGGAACCCTAAAAATCACATGAAAACATTTTAAATACAAAAACACTACCTGGATACACACATACTCTCTTTTTATTATGAAACTTAGAATTTCGATAGATAATGCTCCTGCCTGTAAGGAAATTACTTTTGGGAAAGTAAAGAATCTAAGAGTTTCTTGAAGACAACATTGCTTTACGCCTTACTAGAACTAGGTACTATAAACATATCGATGCCCCCAAGCAATAAGTCGGTAATGTGCTCTTATGGACTTTTTATTGTTATGTCAAATTCGGAACCTATGAGTTGGGATACATCTTAGTAATTTATTTCACATTTTTCGTAGTGATATTTACGAAGATATCATGAAAAACACTTATATTGTAGGGAAATTAAAAAACTAAATTATGTCGAGAAAAGTATCTTTACGTATCAATACAAACGAGTATTTCGTATTTAATTTTGGTAAGTTGCTATTACCGACTTATTGGCGTGAATGAATTTCGTGCAGTTCTTGGTAAACGCTAGCACGTTGTTGTTGTCGAATTATTTTGAGTCGGCTCAGACCGTAAGGGGAATCAATGTTAATAAATCACTAGGAAAATTCCAATACAATTCGAAGAAGGAAATGTAATAATGACTTTAGAGACTACGGTCATAGCATGCCATGTCTCTTGACAATTTCTGATTGATCTGCCATATGACATGTACAAAGGAATCAACTAAAGTAATGAACAATGAAATAGATAAACGATTAATATGATACTCCTTTCAACTTTTGGTTTGTTACGCCACGCGCCACAACATAGAACTGATTTATTAATATTCTTTTAATGTTTTATAGTTCTTACAAACACATTCACCGTCTCAAGCTGTCGCAGTTCGATAGCTCGAGACCTCCGTTCATTGTCTTAAAACATCAATAAATAATGTCTTCAAGACGATTCTTTATTCGCAGGAAGCTACTGTATTATGTAAAGTCCCACCTAATCACTCTGTCAACTATGACCAACGGTCCATCCGTCCGTCAATCAAAGCTGAAGGAAACATATTGCCGCGTTAAGAAAACTTTACTTCATTTCCATCAGTTGTCAAATGATAATAAGTCTTATTTTGATGAATCTAACGTTTTATCTGAAACTTTTAACACGCAGCCATTATATTTGTGCGCGCCGACCTCCCCGACGGCGTCAGCGTGGTTTGCTACGCTGACGACACGTTGGTCCTGGCGCAGGGGAGGTCGCACCAGGCGGCGGCCGAAATTGCGACACGCGGGGTTGCGACAATCGTCGACAGGATCCGGCAATTGGGACTCGAGGTGGCCCTACACAAGTCCGAGGCCATGTGTTTTCATGCGTCATCAGCGTCATCAACGCGCCACCTTTGGGTTCCCAAATAACGGTAGGAGGGGTTCACATCGGCGTCGAGTCGACGATGAAGTACCTGGGACTTGTCCTCGACAGCCGGTGGAACTTCGTGGAGCATTTCCGACGTTTGGCTCCCAGACTGGAGAAGGCTGGGGCTGCTTTGAAGCGGCTCCTGCCTAATCTAGGGGGTCCAAACGCCTCCTGCCGGAGGCTCTACGCGAGGGTCGTGCGGTCCATGGCCCTTTACGGGGCTCCTGTGTGGGCGCGTTCTTTGAGGCTGCGGCCAGCCCGCCGGTTGAACGCGTCCCAAAGGGTCATGGCCATCCGGCTTGTCCGGGGATACCGCACGGTCTCGGGTGAGGCGGCGAGCCTCCTTGCCGGATTGCCGCCGTGGGATCTAGAGGCGAAAGTCCTCGCGCACATATGGGAGTGGCGCGAGGAGGCGAAACGCCGCCGCCGGGGCGTAACTCCGCTGCCGCGAGAAGTCGTGGCACAGCGGACAGAGGTTCGGCGGGATCTCATGGCGACATGGAGAGTGCGATTGTCGCAACCCAGTGCTGGGCACGCCACAATTGCGGCGATAAGTCCCCTCTTTGAGGAGTGGCTAGAGAGGCGCCACGGCGTCCTCACCTTCCGCCTGACACAGGTCCTCACCGGACACGGTTGTTTCGGGAGGTTCCTGTTCCGGATAAGGCGGGAGGAAGCGCCCGGGTGACACCATTGTGTGGATCGCCCGGAGGACACGGTGGAGCATACGGTGGAGGTCTGCCCGGCTTGGGCAGAGCACCGCCGTGTCCTCGTGGAGGCCATCGGCGGTGGAGATCTCTCGCGTCCGGCCCTGGTCCAGGCCATGGTACGGAGCGAAAGGGAATGGGGAGCCGTCACCTCCTTCTGCGGAGCAGTAATGCTCGCAAAGGAGGAGGCGGAGCGCGTGAGGGAGAGGCAAAGTTCGCGCCCTCACGCGCCTAGCCGCCGTAGGAGACGCCCTGGGCGTCGGGACTCCTTGGAGGATTCCCGGCCACCTTAGGCGCCGGCTTGCGGGCGGTGAGCAATGGGTAGCTCGCCCCCGATAAGGACCAGGCCCGGGTCGACGGCGTGTTGTGTTCCACGCGCGCCTCAAAGAGATGTCAGCACCAATGGCGGGGCCCACCAGGGCCGATGCCTGCCGGGGTTGCGGGAAAGTCCGAAAGGGATACCGTGGCCCCTGGCAACACAGGCAACTGAAGGAACATGGGTGGGTTTTAGTCAGTAAGAGTCTGACACGCCCTCCCGCTCCGCCCAGAGCGGGAGAAGTTATTTGATGTTTTCCCACCCAAAAAAAAAAAAAAAAAAGGGTAATTAACAAGGTTTTTAAAGTAAATAATTAAACGTTATTATACTCATCATCTACAGTCTTTTCTTGTAAACCTAGACATATTACACTTTAAAAATTCGATTAAAAATTATTAGTACTGGATGATTACACAAAAATATTTTTCAGAATTTTCCTCCAAAAACAATGTTCTGTAACGATACTGTTACTTTGTGAATTTAAAATAACCACAATAACACCCGTAATAGCCAATTACGTATCGTCTTCAAGATGAAAAATTACGCTGGAAAAGTCCGTATTGTAATGTTACGTATCAACATTGTTTACAAATTTACTGCAATAATGGCGTAAGTGTATATTACTTAAACAATTTACCAAATATATTTTTGTTATATTTATTTTCTTAAATTGCAAGGCTTTTCACGCAATAAATCTAATGTTAAAATAATCATTGAATTAAACAAAAAATTAGCTTTCGTTTGATGTATCAATAACCTCACTACTTCGACTCGTTGAAAAGCTATTCAACAAAAACAGAAAAACATTTCTCCTGTAAAATTTTAGTTTTACGATTACCGACTTATTGCTTGGGGGCGTCGATATACAATATACCTACTCAAATGGAAACAACCACTGCAGAGATACAGTAAACAGAAGTTTTGCATAGTGCTCTTTCACCACAAAGTTAATAACACATTTTAATACATGTTGCATTATTGCTCAAGTTCAGAAAACATGTCCTATCTAACTTTAAAATTGTTACTTGGAAAGTTTCAAAACAATTTCCTAATTAATTGATAGTGTTACATATAAAGGTATGTGTTGAAGGTGGAAGGGCACAACTTGTTCACCATGGGCCTCTTGTACATAATCATTGGCTTGGCCATCCAGGTAAGTTCCACAAAAACATGTATCTACGTGCCATTGTTTTTTTTCTTTGAATAACTGGTCGGTACCTTGAAAAGTCCAGCAATATTCATTTAATTGATTAACCCCAAGTGATATAATACTCTGGTGCGTTTATTTGATTCATCATTCAAAAAACACAATAATTAAGTTTTTATCGTTGTTTTTGGTTTCAGGGTTCATTCACGTATGCTAACGTAACCGACAGTGAAGAGCATATCAACAACGGTGAGATTGCAAGCAATAACACAGAAGTAAACGATGAAGCAATCAATGAGTTTCCCGGCGGTCAGAAAGACTGGATCGATTTCTTACTCCTTCCCGACGCACACTTGTATCCGACCTCTTCAGTCGCCATGATGACTCAAGCTACCAACTCAGATAAATCAGTTGAAGAACAGCTGGAAGATATCAAGGAAATTGCACAGAAAATCACTCTTGCTATACAGAGTGAGATGGCAAACCTCCTCACTTATGCGCTCAATAGCAGTGACAAGGGAGACGGAGAAGTAAAAGAAGAAGAAGAAAATAACAACCTTCGTAAGAAGAGATCAGTAGAAACTCCTATGGCTAGCACACAACTGGTAACGAGACTGCTCAAACATATCAAATCTAACAACGAATTCCAGAACATTGCAATTGACAAAATGATGACCGCGCAAGAAATCGCTGACAAATATGGAGTTGAATTCAGCCCTGACACTGAAATCCTTTCCGACTTGGCTTTTGCTGCTAACCAGCAGGCTAAGGAAATGAACTCCTTATTACAAGACTCCATAGATATGAAGAATGTTACACAGAAAGTTGAATATGTACCCGTAGACGCACCGACTCAAGCTCAAGATAATGATGGCTATTACTTGTACTCTGTCCAATATCCTGAACAAACACCCGTTGCTCTGAATGCTCAACCAGCAGTGAACCATCATCATCACGCTGAGTCCTACCCAAGCTACAACTATTTCTACAACTATCCTTATGAGACTCAGATCCCTCCTCCCGTTAACTATTACAACAGCCCTCCTGTGAGCAAGCGCCCCAACTTCTACGATACTGTATCTTACGCTCCTCAAGACTACTCATACTGTTCCATGGAACCTGTCACTTCTGCTTCAACTATCATCATGCCTATCGAAGAGTTTGTGGAACCTGAACCAGAATTAGTAGGAGAAGAGCTAGAAGAGACTGTTTCTTCTAAAGTGTACGTGGATAGAGGTGAAGAGCCAGGTTCAGCAACTGTCAACCATGTCATGACATACACTGTCGGTGAAAAGTCATATTTTAGAACCCCTGCGATAGAAAGGTTACCGCAGCAAATGCAGTACTGTTTCTTCCTGATGTAAACTTGAACTTAGAATAGATTTACTTATTATTATTTTTTGTAAATAAATTGTATTTTATTACAGCTTCAAATTACGTATTAATATAAATACATGTACAAATAATAAAATGCTGTGACGAAATTACTTTTTTTTAATTCTCAGCATTATTTAACTACTGACGACGAGTTTCGTTTTGAATGGAATGGTCTTTGTTTAATTACTATGAAGCTACCTTATAACAAATAAATAAATAAATTATGAATTTTAATAAAATTCGTAATTTATGTTGTCTTTTAAGTTGGTCTAGGGTTCAAGCGATATGATGAGCACGAAGTCTGGTTCGATTCCCAGGTCAGCCAAAGGGTTATTGGGTTTTTCCATCAGGAATTTCTCAGTAGCAGCCCAGAGTATGGATTTGTGCCCTTCAGGCATTCCGACTTTTTCATGGAAGTAATTAATAATAATGCTGTTTATAATAATTGTAGGATGAAAATAAAATCACGTTTTCGACTTGCGTCAACTTTAATAGATTTAAATAAATATCCAAACATATTTACTAAATCTTAATCTATCTTAACATTACCTATGTTTCTTTGGTTATATTTGGCACTTGGCGTTTTGACTGGTGCATTCATATCCCTTCATTTTCTATTAAAATGAAGAAGAATGCGCGAGTGTTTGGTAATTACTAAAATTATATTAGACTATGATAATAAATACATTATATTTGGTAACAAAATAGTTTCAATATTTTTTTAATTATAATATTGTGACATAAAAGGCACATTTATTGCATGGGCGTAGGACAGTGCTTTACCAATAATATGTAATAACTGAGATTAAACAAATTGTTAGTAGAATTTATATAAAATATTTGGTTCACATTCTGCAGTCCATTATTAAACTTTTCCTTTAGTTACTTATACAGGGTAACGTTTACATTTCACTATAATATCTCTCTTTCATTAAACCAAGTTACAACATTTAATTAGGAGTGCGTAACAATATAAAATATATTTTATTTCGTTTTTCAAACCAACTTTTATACATTGCCGAGGCACCATCTGACAAATAACCGCAAATACACATTTATTCACTAACGCCAAAAAATATAATTAAAAATTCCTTCACGATTATTTTTTTAAACATCCCTAAATAACGACGCTTCCTACTCAAATTACTCACTAATTAATTTCTTTTTGAATTTATACAAGAATTTTACATCAAATCCATAAAAAAAACATTTCACCAAGAATTTCAAGATCAGAATATACCTAATTCCAAAATCACAATAAACTATGTTTTACAAAATATTACGGCTCTACGGACATAGACAAAAACTATTTGGGAAATATTTTATTCTTTACATTTTCTAGCTTTCACTGAAGAGCTTTTGAACTGGAAGGGCCTCACTCAAAATGTTCCATTACCATAGAGCCGCGATAAATTCACCACTTTTTTTTATTTCCCCCTAAAGGCGGTAATATTGACAGATGGTGCGCGTTCCAGCGACGCGGTCGCTCATATCTGTCGCATGTTGTCAGCGGGCGGCCGTTGTCTTTACAATCACTACCTATCGTTCGTCGTCAGATAGCCAGCTATCTGTGAGCGTAGTAAGCACTGTAAGCGCTATTGTGGCCCGAATGAGGTTGGTAACTGAAACAATACATAGAAATACATTGGGTTGTGATATTATTTTATTGGTGAATAAAAATAATCACGCCTGTAATCTCCCCGAAGGGTTGGGCAAAGGTGTACCTAAGTTACACCCACACTGCGCCAGTTATGTATAAGTCCCATGTAATAGGGGGCGCGCCTATTGCCATCAGCCGGGCACAAATCCAGACTCCGGGCTGCTACGGAGCAATTCCAGATGGAAAAACCCACGAACACTTTGCCCGATCCGGGATCACACCCAGGACCTCATACTCAGCAGTAGCGCTTGCGACAAATATAACGCAGTTGTTGTTGATGAATAAATGCGTAATATGTTTAGTTGTAGAGTAAAACACAAAACGCCTTGCAACTCAAATTGAGTGTTACACTGAATGCATCGTTGCGTTAAAATAACTTACAGGCGTTAACGACAGAGCCAAATGTTGGTAAAAACAGTTGGAAGACTTAAAATTAATTACAATTATGGACCCTGTTGAGCACAGCATACGGATCTTACATAAGTTACGCATGTATTAGAAGTAAGCACCTATAGTAGATACATAATTGTATTCTTCTTTCTTTTTCTTTCATTTTCGTGTGGTTAGAGACTAACCTGGTTTTTAAGCCGCCCATGGGCTTTTGACTTGGCTTCACATGCCGAGAAATACCTCTCAGGCATGCAAAACATCCTGTGGAAACGTGCATGTCCGAGAGCCAAAAATTTCGAGGTCATTGTGACATCTACCAACCCGCACTGGGCCCGTGATAGCGGCCCGACGCCTCTCTCTCAAAGATAGGAGGCCTGGCTCCCAGCAACGGGAACAATAAAGGCCATTTATGCAAATTGTTAACCAAGTGAAATGGCTAATCACGCCAAATCGACGGAGGGTTGACAGTTGACACCCTATTTGATTAACGTTTCATACGACTTTCAAAAAAAGTTGTTTTTTTTAATTGACGGACAATTTCTAGTAAAAGCTAATTTGATAAACAAAAACATTATCCTGACTGTACATAGACGTAGATAAGAAGAACATAATAATAAGACTGACCGCACAGGATGCGCGTGCGGCGGGTAGAGCGGGCCGCAGGCGCTGGGCTCGGCGGCGTAGGGCTGCGCCAGCTGCGGGCACGCCTCCGCCGCAGACTCGCGCCGCCGCGCGCCGCCGCGCTGCTGACTCTGTTCGGGGGGACTGTACACACGAACATACCAATCAATTTAGTTAGGACACTCTTGTAACGATTGACAGCCGTAATTAAAAATGTTCACAGAATATTCGCTACAGACTTTTCGCTACAATTCATCGCTGTTTTAACCATAGATGTATTATTCAGAACGTATAAAATGTATATGGTTTTAACGCATACATGATGTCATCGTACAACCCCTCGCAGTTATTTTACCTCTGACAACCAAGGCAACATCAGGCTTATTATAATGAGAAATAAAGATCACTGTGATCAAACGGAAAAAACTGTGAAAGGACTGGAGATCAATTTACTTTCCCATATTGATATTCAGCTATCTAATTGCGTAAAACGTTTTCGTAAATGATTCAGACGAATCTGTTTCATTATGACAGTTCAACAACATTCCTTGCGTTATTTACGTTGTTGAGCAGTTTTTTTTTTAGAACTTATGAAGTTATGAAGCAATGCATTAGCAATCTGTTTCAAACCGATCCGAGATTGTGATAGATCGTGTATTACGCAATTAGGGGGCTGGAGCTAAACACTCGTTCTGAAGCTTCAAAGTATAGCCACAGTAGAATAACAATTTATTATACGGTTAACATTTAAAGTTCTCATGGTCGTAACCCTAGCTTTGGCTTTACAATTAAACTAATTTATTACTGAAATTATATTCCTTACTAGCTTCTGCCCGCGACCTCCTCGGGGTGTTTCTTGTTCCCCCGACCCACCCCCGACGTATAACATCGTCTGACCGCGCTATTACTTCGTTTTCGCTTAGTCTTTCTTACTTTTTTAATTTTTCTTTGGCTCCTAAGGGTCCTAGCGTGGTATTAAATAACCTATAGCCAAAGACTATATACCTATACCCTTCCGCAAGAATTGGGCTTTCAAATGCAAAAAGATTGTTTCAGCGCGTTCAAACAAAAAAAACAACTCTTCATCTTTATTAGTATAAATAATTGAACCGTTTTGCTGTAAGCCGCCTAGAATTCGCGATTTTAACTTAAACGCCTCGAGGATAGAAAACATTTTATAAATAAATGGAGCTAATCATCTTTAGTGTCCAACTAAATTAATGAGTGGCAACTATCAACATATGATACAAATAAAAAAACAATAATAATGGCCTCGCCCGCCCAGTAGGCGGGGTCGTATTACCAGCTTCGCGTTAATTCTCTATTTTGACAGCGCGCGACAAATGGCACTCATACGTCCCTCCCGGAGTTATTAATCTATGGTACCAGGAAGTACGACAAGGAAAAAAAGTTTATGATATTTTTTGTCCCCCTCTAACTGTTTGTGCATGTGTAGATTGAGTTTTCACAGAACTGCGGATAATTTATCACTGGGTTTAATTGCTTAGATGACAAGTTGGTCATGAATTTTAGTCGATGTTATTTTTTAGATAGCATGCTGTTGCTTTCGCTCTGCCTTACCGATTTACCAATATTATGGTTGTTATCCAAACATACAATGCAATATTACATATTGTTTGAATATCGTTTAATTATGATAATTCTTCAATGTCTGTAGACACCATTGGCAAATCCCAAAACATTCAATTTGCCTAAAACAGATTTCACACACGATTGGCTGACCATAGACACGCAAATGCTATAAACGGTACATAAAACGTATGCAGTTTACCGTACCATGAGAATTATGGTTGACAGGCCAGATTTATGGCAATACTGGTAGCCAATACAGTGGGCAGGATGGCCGTAACTGAGAACGCCGTAAACAAGGAGATCGTTGCGCAGGCGCACACTGTTTAGTGTTTATGCTGTACAGTCAGTAAGAGCATACTTTGGACTTTTTATGGCTGAGTGGTTATAATGGAATGTAAACAAAGTGGGTTTAGTTTTAATTGAAAACTAAATGGGTATCGTTTTAACGGTATGTTAATGGTACTGTAGCAAGCCTTAACAGGAAATTAATTTAAGAATTATAGGTTATTTATGTAATATTTTTTCGACGACGACGCCAAAGATCATGTAAAACTAAAATGTATGCAGTAATTTCAGAATCCTCATAAATTACTTACAAAGAAAAAGAGGTAATGTACGATAATTAGCTCAGTAAATTTTCTTCGCTGAAAACCTTTTCAGTTTATTCGCCGGATCTCCATATCCGAGACGAAAATCGGACGAAGAAAGTCCTAAAGTATATTGCACTTGTCTGTACAGTTTTATATAAAATGCATTCGTCCACACCCATAGTAGGTAGATAAACATCTGTCGAGTGGATGTTTATAAAAGAATTAATCTGACTGAACGCGCCGCCTCCCACTGTTTGATACAAAACAGGTGCTCAGCTTTAGGTACTGATCTCTATTTACTTTAAATTAGTTGCTTTATACAAGGTAAATCTTACCTAATCTTATTTTTTTATAGGTATGGTTACCTATAGGTAAATATGTAACATATCCAAGTTTTTTTTGTGGATAGACGTATTACTGCCTTTGGTTTTTCGATAAAAATGAATTAGATGTTCAGAAAACAGTATCCAAAAATATATCATTTCCTAATGATTGAGTATAAGTGATTCAAAATAGAAGGTAAAGGATGCCAACCCCAACAACACCAGAGGTAAATAATTAAAACTTAAATCTTTCCCAATCACGCACTTCAAACTAATTTACTGGAAACAGAAAACTATAAAACAATAAATTTTAAGGTTAGAAATATTTTTTCTATTTTGGCGGGAACGGGAAACGAGCCGTGTCCGCCATAACTGTCGTGCGTAACTCTTTACTCTATGGGCACGTCGTAAAAGTAAATTGTCACCGGCTGTTGAAATGAGTTCTGAAGCGTCGCATGAAAACTTTGTAAATAAATTGATTCATAGCCCTGCTGTGAGGCGCAGGAGAAATGTGGTTACGTTTACCCGACCGTTAATGTCTCGTTAATTTCTTAAGATGGTCTCATGTCAAAATATGGCGCAGAAATAAATTGTGGAAATGTTTCAAAACTCATAACGTTGTGCTTTGTTTTCGATCGTAAACATTTTATGGAAATTAGATCATCCGTCTTTCATTTTAAATCAGTAACATTATAGGATGGGTTTGTCATACTAACTTACGAGTTACGTAAGTGGCAAAAAGTGAAACTCACCAATCATCGGGGTCGCAGTCTCTAAATCCCTTCGCAAAGGGATTGCTCGCTATTTTCAATTGCGTTATCTGTAATTGAACGAAATAGAAATCTATTAGTAGATACTCTTGCTTACTAGTTGTGTATAACGTATCATCATCGCCCATCATCATACCGTACTCGTATTAAACATGTCATAGCTACACCTATTAAACCCCAAAATATTTGCGTCCTACAGATGTAGTTACAGGTGAAAACTTTACCTTAGAGCTTGTAGTCGAAAAGTTAAAATTCAAAAAGGTGGCATTGCAGGTAACATACAAAAGTGTCAATGGCGACACGATGACTATTGTATAATATTTTGCTACAATTTTGAGCTTAAGGGTCCAAAATCAGAAGACCAATAAATTCTCGTACTTAAAAAACGTTCAAATTCAAGTCGCAATCTGTCAAACTTGTAAAAAATATAGGTAAAATAATTGTAGGTATTTTTGACAGATAGCGAATGAGATTAGAATGCGAACGTTCTTAAAAATAACGGGAATTGCCCCTCTATTAGAAAGCAGTGATGAGATTATTCTAAATTCAAATATTTATATTAAAAGATTTCAGCTCACCAATGCAACTCTAAATTCTGCAACGAGTACTCACCCTATGGTTCTGGTAGGCGGTGACGGCGGTGAAGCCAGTCTCCGGGAACACGAAGGTGCGGTGCGCGCTGCTCTGGCCCTCGCCCGGCAGGTACACCACGTGCAGCCGCGGCTGGTAGCGGTGCATCGAGTTCAGGATTATCTGCAGGAACGATTAAAGCTATGCTTAGATCTTGGACTTGGAGAATTTTGGTCACAGATCTAACCAATGTTTCTAAACACTTGCATGCATAAAACCGCCCCATGCTATTCGATTTAGAACAAGATAACTCAAAAAGTTCTATTAACAAAATAATTGAGATATCGTCTCTCTTAAGATTATGTGGGCCGACTTTTTGTACTCAAGCGTAAACAACATAATTGACGATCATTCGCAATTTTTTTTAAGAATAACTTAGGTACCTACCTACCTAAGCTTTTTACTAAGTAAGTACAAATTGGGAAAAGGTAAATAATGGATTGGAATAGATTCCAAGAAACAGTGACTAGTAGATAAGTACCTACACTAGACCAGAACAAATTGACCTATGATATATAAGGAGCAGGCCACATGGCATCGGGAGAGGACACGGCGCGGACCACGGTGACCGCGCAAATAACCACGTCCGAGTAACGACATACCGTGTGTCCTAAATTGCGCTTTATTTCCACGCATTTTGTATGAAATTTGAATGGAATAGGAAGCCGCCCGTGCCATGTCCGCGCCTGACACCATTTATATGTGGCCTGCGCTTTAAGTAATTACAGAAAGCGAGTGTCAACGGAATGAAGAGTGTCGCAACAAATGTTCCTGCGACCGTCGGAGAGATGAAGTAGAGATAGAAGCGCCGGCTACTGGCATCGTCATACTATGAATGTCTTATATGTCAAAACCCTAAACAACAGACTAAAAAGTTAAGTTTTAAAACTCTCCTACTATTTTGCTGAGCCCAACAGGGTCAATAATGATCTCATTAAATCTTAAGTTACCTATGAACACGTTGTGGAATGCTATTAATGTTTGAGTATGTAGTTGAACTCACGTGTCCATTATCATCAAGCTGGTTGTTGGTGAGCTTGAGTTTGTCGAAGGAGACGAGCTGGCGCATCCAGTTGGAGCCGGGCGCGGGCGAGTCCGGGTGCACGTGGATGCGTGGCGGCGACACCGGGTCCGCTTTACCCGCCACCACCCAACTTGAGCTAGGTACAATAAAAGCAGTATTATTAAACTGATAAATATACTAATGTGAAAGATTTCTGTTAAAGCCTCTGAAGGTTGACGGCTTTCGTCAACCTTCGTAAAATTACCTATCATTATCATTGGCAGCCTTGTTCCATCCACTGCTAAGTATAAGCATAAGCCTCCCTTTTGTGCCATTTTCGGTGAAAGCATTGGTATTGCCTGTTTTATGTAGGATTTAAATGCATGAAAAAACCTTCGCAACAAATGGAATCAAAGAATTCTTATCATAAGATAAAGGAATCTATAAAACCTGCTTTCGAATGTGTAATCGTACGTAATAATTCCAAGTGATTCAAAATTTCGGTTATCCTTCAAAACTTACAACTGTACCTACCACCGTCACCAGCTTTTTAGAGCCCTATTATACAAAACAAGTGTCTTGCCTGTGGCTACAATAAAACTGATGCAACAAATCAATTACATGTATTATTTAAACATTGCTTAGGGTGCTACCACACCAATCGATCGATTGTCGATCGATGCCTTCGATCATTGATAGAATGGATCACTCAACGTCGATCGTCAGTTCTTGCCACACTACAACTGACGATCGACGTTGACTGCTCGATTCTATCATCGATCGAGAGCATCGATCGACAATCGATCGATTGGTGTGGTAGCACCCTTAGACAGTGCAACTTTTATTTTAGCTCCAACTTTATGGTACAGGCAATTACCGCACCGTACCGTGTAAATCAGGCTAAAGTACCATACTATTATTTTTTTCAACTTACTAAAACCTAATCTTTTACCTGTGGAAAGCATATCGATATCTCTTATCGTCGAGAGGCACGAAGTCAACCAGCAGCAGGTAGTCTGCATTAGGCAGCAGTCCCGACAGCCGGGCTTGCAACGCCGGAAACATTCGCCGGCCTGCCTTTGTGACGATCATCTCGGTACCGAGGTCGTGGAAGCTGCGCCATAGTGCTGACAGCTCTAATGTGGCTGTGCAGCGTGCTACCGCTGGATGGAGGGTCACGTTTTGGTTCGACGCCTGTTTACGAAAGTGGGTTTGTATCAGATGAGAATGTATTTAAACAAGTGTCAGCATACTTTACTTAAGAGAGTTTAACAGTTCCTAATAAATCATTTCTAAAGGGCTATTAGTCTAACATAGGTAACAAGCCGTGTGCCCGATGGGATTTCCATCATTTTTCATTCTGCCTAGCCTTTTCCCAATCATGTTGGGGTCGGCTTCCAGTCTAACCGGATGCAGCTGAATACCAGTATTTTACATGGAGCGACTGCCTAATTGACCTCCACAACCCAGTAACTGGGTAATACGATACCCCATAGTAAGACTGGTTGTCAGACTTTCGGGCTTCTGACGACTCGTAACGACGATCAAAGATCCACGAATGACAGCCGGGGCCAACGGCTTAACGTGCTTTCCGAAACACGGAGGAGTCTCGGTATGTAAAGATGGTCACCCATCCACGGACCAACCCCGGTACGCGCAGCTTAACCTGATGGATCAACCCGTGCGGCTGTGATTACTTAGACACGAGCTCCCCCCCGATGGGATTTCCAATCGACAAAGAAGACAAACTTCCATGTAAACTTTCATCCCTTATTTAACCCGTTTAGGGGATGAATTTTCAATCATCCTCTCTTAGTGCTCACTTTCTTAAAATTGAAATTAACTCTTGTGCAAAATTGAATGCTTCTAGACCCAGCAGTTTACGCTGTGCGTGGTCTGTCAGTGAGTAAAAAGATTGGTACCTGTACACGAGGCGGCTGCGACTGCGGCGGCGGCGGCGGCGGCACGGACACGCCCGGGTCTCGACATGTGCTTTCACTGAGCGCCTGCAGTGGGGAGTAGGTGCTGCGCGCGCAAACTGAATTCTAACAGAACAATGTTCAATTAAACACAATCTCAAAGAAATTCTGCTAACAAAGACTCATGAGATGACAGTCATCGCCAACTAGTAGTATGACCACTTTTGAATACATCAAAAACGAAGTCCGTCGGAACTCGGAACTGTGTTGTTATTATCGTAAGACCAACCCTTGCATCACAAACAACTAAATACGTTTATCACTAAACATATTATTTTAATCAAACATCTGTTATCTTCAAACGATTGAAATGACAGAATGATGTTTTAGCGGATTTAGTCATTTGTAGTGGGTCTAAAATTTTAGCTGGTCAACCAGACTGTTCGCTGCAAATAAGCTATCAAACGCACAACTTCTAAATAATCCTGCATTAAGTAAAATTGTTGACATCCACCAACTGGCACTGGGGCCCGCGTGGTGTAACGACCCACTCCCTCTCACAAAGAGGAGGCTTCTATCCCAGCAGGGGGACAGACATATGCTAAGCGAAAGTCTACTTGAAAAATTCACTACGCACGTTACCAACTATTTTTCTGATAAATGCTCGTGTCTTTTTGGGTTGAGTTTACGCATACTTATTTTCCGTATCTATGCACGTTTTTCTTACTTTCTAAAGTTGCCTAAGTCTGAACAAAAAAGAGTAAATAAGAAGAAAGTGGTACTTACATCTCTGATGGGATGGTGCAGCGGCGGTAACACGGGCAGCTGCTCATGGTCGCGACCGAGCCGCTCAACCAGGGACTGTGACAGCGAGAACCCGCCACGAGGACATCCGCTTGATGATACAATACCTGATAACAATGTGTTTCGTAATGTCAATTACTTTGCATACTATTTTATAGAATCAAGTCCTTAGACAGCTGTGCAGCTGGGGAGTTTGTTGCGCCACTTCTTCTTCCCAGCTAAAGCACTCGGAAGTGGTGCAGCGCGGTTGTTTTGGGGGATTATGTCATTTTAACTTTCAATAAGTGCTGATTCTCAGCCGAGATTTAATCAATTGATTTGATCAAACATACTCGAGTTACGCCTTCTTTTACTTATCCTTGAGTCGGTGGATTTATATTAAATGAGTTGAGCCCAGTAGGTGGCTACGTTAAACGCGGCATCAGTGGCATTTTTAAGGTCCTCAAAAGGGCAGATGTATGGAAACTTTGGACACCCCAACTTTGGAACTTTCGAAAGGACCTCCGTCCTTGAACTGGGCGTCAAAGGGATCTATAATCCCCCATTTTGATAGATGGTGTTTGTAGGGACGCCTTTTGCTTAACACCACCTTGTAGTCAGCAGAAAAAGCGGAACAAAATATATGAAGAAGTATCGTTTCGCGACAGAATCGCGACAGTTCGTCAGCCTAATGTATAAATGCGACTGAGCCGTGTAGAATTCAAGTCGTCATGTTTTGTGAGGAAGTGACGTGTTCGCGAAAATGTTGGCGGTGCATTAAAATATTTAGGTACATAGAGTTAAATGCTAATCATAACATATCAATGGTCTAATAATATTAAGTAGCTATACTTTAAAATTGGTTACAATATTTGACATCAGCACCTACTTTAACAGATATAAATCTTTTACAAGCTGCTATCTCTAATGATTTTGCAACTTTTCATGGTTCGGAAAATTTCTAGAAATTCTGTAGTTTTTCGTTGCAGTTTTCAAATCTACATAAAACATTTTCTCCAAACCCGTTGATTTCCATAATTTTCCTAATATAATGATGGCACTGTGGAAAACTATTTTGAAACGCACAGTCATCTGTAGATATGCGTAACGTACCATAACTAACCTACCACCAACGTGCCTATCTCAACCAACGGTAATAAATTATGCTTTTCATCGATAGAAACCATTTTGCTCAAAACAAATAAGTATTTTGTTCACAGTCATGATTCATTTTAGTTATAACTCTATATCGTAGCAGGAAATGTATTCGCCGTTGTAGAATTCAGATAAGAAAAATAAAATTAAGTGATTTATTATTATGATGAATACAGATAATTAATTTAATTAAGGATTGAGGCTGTAGTTTGCTAAATTAAGGGGTTTATTTATAAACGTTGCTTAAAATTAAATGACGTTCAAACGTCAAAAACTTAACTAGGTATAAGCAACGTTTATAAATAAACCCCTTGATGTTTGTCGGAATAACGCATTTTCTTTATGAACAGTAACTACCTACATAGTAGTTTTTCATGTCAAAACTTCAAATAAAAATAAAATAAAAAAATTATTTTTATTTGAAGTTTTATATTAGTTTTTTTTTTTTGTAGCTACCTATAGGTACATGTAGTACTATGAGACGTCAGAAGCTAGGTGCACGGTTTCAATTGGTCGATTCCTATGGAGAAGAGCCAGCAACAAACTCCACGGTTAATCTTTTTAAAAATCAATGGCTGTTACAATGTTTTCAAATTACATTGTTAATAGGTATGGGATGACAGTCAGATTACTAGCTATGTAGATTGGATATTACTAGTACCTAGTCCTTTTGATCTCTCCAATGTTATAGATGAAAGGAATCTTAGTGAACATAAGAGAGGTTACTCCCGTAGTGAAACAAATGGGAATCAAATTCACGACCTATTGATGGCCACACCACCGCGCATCAACTATTGGGCTATGGAAGGTTAGAACTTTCAGCATCTTCTATGAATATGCTTCTGTTTCGAACATCTCAATTCGTTACAGGTAGTTTTAATTTGTAGTAGGTACCTACGTAATTTTCAGCGGCAGGTCATCTCTCTCCACGCTGCTTTGGTAATTAAATCATACAATATACGTTACTAAACATGACAATGTTTTATTATATACTATTCACACAATACAAAAAACTTATAACACACCAACACTGTATCCGTCGGGGTTTTAAAAATAAATAAAATTTATAGATAACTAACATTACAGGCTCACACACACTTTAGTCACAACCACATTTGGACACATAAAAGCATACACTATAGAAAAAAATAACAAACAGTCCCATAAAAACCGTAAAGCGTCCACCCGAGCGCGGACATCTCACTCAACTAATTGCTATAATGGCGGGAAAACTCAAAACGCGTCCAAAATGGCGGCAATAATTTCATCGCGCGGTGTCAAGACGGGGATTATAAATAAGACGGGTGATGAAAACTATACTTACGTAGCAACGACAATGATCTTATTTTTATTTTTGTGGGCTATCGAGTTTTATTCTTGTTTCACTTACGCACTATTTTTAAACCGATTCATACCTATTGTATAGATTTTTTTTGTTGGAATATTTTAAAATAGTACCCATCTATTATTTAATGGGGTAACATAATGATTTGTTTAGAAGCAATGCCTGGAAACCTCAATTTTTTTTCATTTATTTTTGTTCAGGATGGGACGCCCTAGGACCGTATTGGTGATGTTCTTCATAAAAGTCAGGTGCGAAGTACTCGCAACTGGCGTGCGTGTAGGACCAGACGCAAACGAGGCAAAAGGAGTATGTAAGGATCGTAGCAGGTAGCGTTCTCTGTACTGTTAATACCTTGTTGTAAGGCTTTTATGTACTGATCCCACCTATCACCTGTAATGATTCTTTGAGGATTTCCAAAAGTCTTAGAAATTCTGTTGTTTCTACCTACTCCCATGGGAAGAACGCGTGAGTTTAAATGTGTGTGTATTTTTATTGGAATCACAATAACTGAGCGATGTCCCGGTGCATGTAATCGGAAACAATAAATTTTTTCGCATACGCGTTGAAAAACGCATAATTGTCACTTTAATATGAGTTATTTGTGTGGTGCCGCGGGCGCTAATGTGGCGTTTGTGAGTAAATCAACAAGATATGTTTGCATTAAGAAATTTTTGCTCATATTTCTTCAGATATGTTGTCTTAATATTTGACAATGGGTCTCAATAATGTAATGATAATAAAATTAAGTTGTTATTGCGGCAATGTGGAAAGTGTTTAGTTATTTATGAGTAATATCACAAAAATAACTAAACAAGTAAAAAAGGCGTCACTAGGTTGGTCTCTATTACATTTTTCAGGAATTTGATGGCGATTCAATCATACCAGAGGTGACATTAAAACAATTTTAATCTGAAATCTTCAGAATTATCATTTAAAGACACATTGGCGCGACTTGTCGCGCGACGCGACACCGGTAATTGTTCAATCGTGAAGTTTTTTTAGAAATTGTATTGTTAAAGTCGCGTCGTGCGACAAGTCGCGCCAGTGTGAACGAGCCTTTAGTGTCATCTAAACCAGACCAGTTTTTTAGGTGCTAGAAATACAACTCCTGACTTAAGGTAAAAGCGGGCTACCCTGACGGTAGCGAAATTCAATTCTTTTTATCTAATTATACTTAATCATAAAAATCATCATGACATTTGAGGATTATTCTAACGAGGAGTTGTATTGCACGGTCGTGAATAATTTTTAATCAACATACAACCTGACACTGACCTGCAAATTGCAAAAAAAACGTAAGAAAATTAGAATTTCGCGGGCTGTCTTGGCGCATCCCCCTTAACGATAAGGAAATTCGGTAAAAAAGAGTGTAAATTGTATCTTCGTCACAATACCCTTAATGAATTAAATAACAAAACCCAAGGTTTCCACCCACCCATCGCTGACCTAAGCCTTGAGTACGTCGCACAGACCAAAAACTTCCTCTCTGCCCCATTTCAACGCAATAAAATAATGACAATATGGATGACCAGCCGTAAATCACATAACTGAATGGCAAATACCGTGGACCCATTCATTCAGTGGGTATAATTAGACGAATCGATTAAATGTGGGCCGATGGTTTGTTGGACAATAAATATTGATGGCATGGACAGCCAGCACAAGGTGGAACGTTCGTTCCACTCCAGTTGCAGTAATATTCGATGCACTTGCCAAGACTGTGCGTGTGTGCTTTGGTGACAACTATAGACATAGACCCTAATGTGTGTGCAAAATTTATTGGAATATTTTTTAAATATAGATTTTATATTTTTAAATTTAGTGTAGTAGGTAACACATCATCTGCCTATAACCTCCTCGTAACTATGATCTAGGCTCCGAGTCTAACCCTGATGCTGAATCCATATCTGGAGCGGCTGCTCTTTATAAAAAAAATATGGTATATCTCGATTTTGATAACTATGCGCCTGCCAACGTCAAAATATTACAGTGTATGTGAAATTGTGAATTATTATGAACACTAAAAACTTAAGGAATAACATGACAGAACTGTGGAGACGACACGAGTTGTCTAGACCGCATTAAGAGGCGTAGGGGCACTGAGGGTGTAACCGTGCGGGTGATTTAAATACTAACAACCTTCAACTTTGACAACCCCAAGCCCACAGTTATAAAAATCGAGTTTTATACCGTATATCTTTTACATAGAGCAATCGCTCTAGATAGGCAGTCGCCTATCTGACCTCCACAATCCAGTAATTATGCAGCAGCATCTGCTCAACTGCTAGGCTGCAGTGCTGTTAGTAAGTGTAGCAACACATCTGCTGAAATTACGCGACGGAAAGTTAGGCGTGTTTACCTGCAGTGCTTTTTAAATTAACTTTGATTCATCCGGCCGAGGAGCTCGTGGCTAGGTAAAAACAGCCGCACGGGTCGATCCATCAGGTTAAGTTACGCTTGCCGGGGTCGGTCCGTGAGTGACCATCTTTACATATCGAGACTCCTCCGTGCCTCGGGAAGCACGGTAAGCCGTTGGTCCCGGCTGTCATTCGTGGATCTTTGACAGTCGTTACGGGTCGTCAAAAGCCCGAAAGTGTGACAACCAGTCTTACCAAGGGGTATCGTATTACCCAGTTACTGGGTTGTGGAGGTCAGTTAGGCAGTCGCTCAATGTAAAATACTGGTATTCAGCTGCATCCGGTTAGACTGGAAGCCGAATCCAACTTAGTTGGGAAAATGCTAGGCAGATTGATTGACATTAGGCCGAAATTACGTCACGTAATTTTCATAGAAATCAGTATCTAAACACGCGGAATTTCCGTCGCAGCAAGTGTGTCCCTCGCTACACTAAAGTCTCTACAATGTGAATTTGAGTTTTAACTAGCTGACGTCTGTGTGGTAATCTGTGTTAGCAACTAATATATAAACTAGTAAAAAGTTATTGAAATTGTTAGCCATTCAATTTCAATTAGTCAGTAGAGTACCTATTATCTAATGATGCGATAAAAGAATACAATAATAGAAATAAAGTTGTCTGCACTTAGAAATTAATTACGATGTTTCTTATTATATCACACTATGTTCTGCCCGCAACTTCGTCCGCGTGCAATTTCGACCTCCGCCCCACCGCGTCGCATCTCATCGCCCGCTCGCGCTATTACTTCGTTTTCGCCTAGCGTTCTTCCTGATTTTTTTTCGTTTTGCTCGGCTCCTAAGGGTTGTAACGTGATGTTACATAGTCTAAAGCCTTCCTTAACAATTGGGCTGTTCAATGAAAAAAGAATTTTGCAAATCCGACTGGTAGTTCCGGAGATTACCTCCTACATACAAACCAACAAACAAACTTCACCTCTTTAAAATATTATTAGAACAGATATAGATAACATAATCACGCGTGTAATCCCCGAAGGGTTAGGCAGAGGTGTACGTATAGTACACCCACATGTCGCCAGCTATGTTTAAGTCCCATGTAATAGGGGGCGAGGCTATTGCCATCAACCGCGCTTATTACATCTATTAGAATCAAATAATAAATTGATTTGATGGTAATGACATTCCAATCCAAAGAAAAGGTAGGTATCAATCGTGTCTCATTATAGAATTGTTAGAACTCAGCGCTACATAAAATGACAGACAATGCTTCATTGCAAGTACGAGGTACTTATGTACCTATGTCAAACGACAAAGACAGCTGCCGCCAAGGTCGACAACTTTCAAATAATGATAATACAATACCCGCCGGATATGTCCGAATTCGTCACACTAACGAAATTTAAGGAATTAGGGACCAATTTGAGGGTTTTTAGAATGACTGGTTTTTTTTTATTCTCACCGGGGAGGCTCTGTGCCTGCATCAAACCTGATCTTAAGTGATGATGAGGCTGAAGGTGGAAGGAGGAACTGGCTATCTTACCTCTAATGCTTTGCTTTATTAGTTCGTTTTTCAGGAGAATAACCACGGATGTCATGCAATCAATGGAATTGTTATTTTTTTAATACAAAGATAATAAAATTGGTGAAAAGCTTCAAAATCTCACTACCAGGATCGTCTCTAAAATATGGTTATTCCAGAAAAAACATTGGTAACAGACGAACAGACATAAGTAGGTATATACTTCCTATCAATAAATTGTTCTAGTTACAGATAGATATCTTGATTTGGAGAATAATCAAATATTTCGACGAATTAAACCTTGCAAAGTTCGGCCCACGTTACTATTTGGGGTTCTGTCAAAACTTTAAAAACCCCACGGTTATGTTGTATCGGTCTGTCCCATTCCCGTACATCATTCTAAAGTAGAATCTTTGAATTGATTACTCTGTATATTATTATCGTAGCCTAAAAAGACCCAATCAATCAATTCTGCCTGATTAAATGTCAGCTCAACACAAAAGCAATTTTTAATTCAAACAAATTACTTCGTTTGAAGAAGATGCGTAATGTGATTTTAATAAGACATGATTATTTCACTAACAGGTTTTCGATCACAACCTCGAGCATTTGTTAGCGTGGTTCACCAAAGTTACTCAACGCTTTTATATGTACAGAACCTACATTGCCTTAACCTCGTCCAAGGCCTTTATAATGTAAACGACGAAGTCGGAAACTTCATACTTAAGTATGGTTAATAGAAATATAATCATCATTCATTGTTGCTCTGTGGTCCGGGATGATTGTGGTAGTGTTGTTTGTGTCGCTCACGTCAGTGTACTGTGTAGTGGGGATTCCTGCAATCCCAAAAGTTGAATCGAGTTTCCCTTATATACCTTATGATGATGAGGCACAATGTGTTGGTGAGGACTGTGTGTGTTACGAGGACGATGGTGATGAAGATACTGGTGTGATGGATGAGGTGACAGTTCCCAGTCGAAGAATCATAACTAACAGTGATCGAGGAACTGGTGCGATGACCAATGAGGGCACCGAGCAAAGTGAAAGTGGTGGTTCTCCCACAGGACCGGGAAATGCACTCACAGGAGATGCGTGTCCTGGAAATCAGAGTAGAGTCGGAGATACTTGTGTCATGAACGATGATAAATAAATATATAGTTTGAATTAGGAGTCTTGTGTCTTCATTGCACCTGTCCTGTGTGTTGTAGTATGCTGTGTGAACTAGTGGTTAATAGTTAATTGATTCAGGCGTGACTTGGCGGAAATCCATTATAAAATACAATAGACGTAGATATATTTAGTAACCTATTCCGCTTAACTATTCTTAAAGAGTCTTAAAAAACCCCGTAAGAAATCGACAAGTGTTTCACCTCTCAACGAGGCATCCTCAGGATGACGATTGACTTGTCGCGAACCCGAACACGATGTGTTACCACGCCAAGCGCTGAACGCTGAGTGGCGTCCAGCGCTCGGCGTGGCAACACGTCTCTCTGGCAAGATTCTTTAAGAGTAGTTAAGAGGAATAGGTTAATAAATATATCTACGTCTATTGTATTTGTAGTGGTTAATACGATATTCACGTCGCG
Organism: Eupsilia transversa; assembly: GCA_914767815.1. NCBI lineage: Eukaryota > Metazoa > Arthropoda > Insecta > Lepidoptera > Noctuidae > Eupsilia > Eupsilia transversa. The sequence continues at coordinate 10,392,897 of OU611892.1, forward strand.
AAAACGATAGTAAAGAGAGTGGTATGTTATGGAACTTTAGCATTGGAAGATTGAAACCTAGGTCTGTCCTGAAAGATACCAGTGATGCGTAGATGTGACGACACATGTGCAGTAGTCTACTACTATTTTTGGGGCTACGATTTATTCAATATTAATTGAGTTTTAAATGGCTTCTCAACACAGCCTGTTATATAAACATACGTCATATGTTTATATACATGTTTAGGTGCGTGACATAATGAAGATAATAATGTAAATCTCATGTTTTTTCTAAGCGGTATTGACCGATTGAAGCAACTATTTAAAATATCATTCTATTGGATATATCAACAATTTTTATTTTAAGATCGTTCAATTTATTTTCGTATTGACTGTCGTTTAATTTTATGTTACTTCATTAACAATGAGGATTTAATAACATTAAAGCCTCGTGCAGAGAGGCGCGACGAGACTCTAAACACACAATTTCTAAGAAAACTTCACGGTAGAACAATTACGGTCTCGCCAGTCTGCAAGAGGCTTAAACTTCTTAAATTATTTTCTGATGAGTAGCTACTAACTCTTTTTTTATGCCAAAAGCTAATAAAGTATGATCGTGTCAGTGAGGTGGAAAATGCTGCACTAAAAACTGCTGACGCCTCGTTGGCCTAGCGATTGCAAGCGCTACTGCTGAGCATCAATCCGCACTGGTCCGTGGTGGATTACGGCCCACTCCCTTTCACTGAATGGAGGCCTGGGTCCCATTAGTGGGATTATGATGTATGTCAAGATGACTTTGTTTAAACATCAATATATTATATAACAAATAGGCTCGACGAAAATCAAATCAATGCGATATCAAACAATAAAATTCAGCAAAGTCATGCTCAATCTTGAATCGATCGAAATCACATTGTTGTTGTCACGATCGCCGACTTGTTACGTCGAGGCCTTAGTTATCAGTTCGAAATCATCCATAGCTGACCATGGATTTGCTCCTCCGCAGCTCCGGTTGCGGCCTTCCTATTTAGAAGCGAGGGCTATGGTTTCCTGACTATAGTAAGTACCTAATTGAAAAACAATAGAATGTCACCTTGATAAACCCTTAACAAGTAAGGCTCTTTTCCTCATTGGTCGGTAAGGAGCAGTGCGGTATGCTCTGTACCGAAACGATACCGCACTGTTTTCATTTACAGACCTGACGGTATGTTTCCGGTAGTTCATGGACTACTCATGTGGCAAATTTCATCCAAATCTGTTCAGCCGTTTTAGCGTGAAACCGTAACCAACAGACAGACATACAAACTTACTTTCGCATTTATAATATTATGGCGCTCAGGAAGCTTTCGGTACCGAGTATACCGAGCATGCCGACCCCGCACCGCTGAAGTCGACCATGAGGAAAGGCCCTTAAAGTCAAATTCCTCAAAATAAAAAAAACCCACATAATCAAAAGATTGGATATCATTTGTGAACAAACATTTAGAATAACAAACTATGAATATAGGCTAAATTCATAGTCTGTTTCTTTGTCTTATTATTTTTATATCCAGCTTTCTTTAGTTTAAGGAATGGTTCATATATCGTGGTAGTTTCAGAAGCATTCACAAGAAATCAACTGTTTTATTCCAAACGGTTATAAGATCCTACATTTTGCTAAAAAAATCCAAAACGGTTTTCACGTATTAACGAGTATACACAATAAGTATTCAATAATAATGACATCACATACAAATGAGCAATCGTTCGGGCAGTAATTAAGGTAAATTATAGAGCCAATTACATTGAAGTTAGTTCTATATATACAGCGCAACAAAAGGCGAGTGCTGGTCGCTTCCTCAGCAATAAATCCGCATTGATTGAGCGCTATAAATCTACTGTGCGCCCGCGCCGTCGCATCGGTTACACCTTGTAGGGTTGCTACAAGAAAATTCTCATAAAATATCTTAAAGACTATTAATTTTACTTATTTTCCAATCTGTTCATACTTGGTCGTTCCAGGCTAGGTACTATAAAGGTACTATAAAAAATGGGTACCCATTTTTTATTACGTACCAATATTGATTTTTAGAATTGCGAGTTTAAAAATAGAGCGTATTAATTAATGTGTGACTGGTCTGAAGAAAGACAACCTTGAAATGTCACACGTCGCCTTTTTAATTATTTAAATAAATAAAAAATATTACACACATATTATTGACACAAAAAATATGGTGACTAAATATACAGTACATACATACCAACGAGGTGAACGGTTTGCAAGACCTCTTGGTCAGCAGAAAAAAAAACAGTACTTATCTAAGTTGAGTAAGACTCTCGCTTTCATTACATAAATTGCGCTGAACAGCACTTACCTACTTGGTAGATATTGTAGACGACGTAACTTTCATGCATTTGCATAGCAATGGATACCTACTGTTGAATGTTTAATGTTAGTTCAGTGATCATCGGTGTTACACAATTAGACTCATGACATGACGAATTGCGATATACCTATCTACACCTATTCATTATTTTATTAACAGTAATTGACGAATTGAATGAAAAAATAACACTATCTACAGTTTTATTACTTACTAATCAGCGATGTGGTATTTCAATTTCGTTGACTTTTAAAATTCAATCATATTTCTTAAACATATAATTTGGCATTTAAAAATAAACCTTGCTGACTAAATAATTAACTACACAAAAAAAACACGGGAGTGAATAATTATCCTCAATTTCTCTGCCGACCGGGGGATGACTTATAAAGGATCGCTGGTAAGAGCATAGATTAATATACTTAGTAAGACCTAGTTGAAACTTACACAGACCAGGGAAGCATGGCAAAAAGGGAGGAGTTCTGAACTCAGTAGTAGGTGGAACAAGGCTTCTAATGATAATAACACCTATCTCCGTCTAACTCCATACATTTTAAGAATCCACCGAAGTGACAGTCCGTGGATCGGCTTGTTAATGAGTCTCGCAAGCTATGTTGACAGTTCGTGCTGAAGTGGGAGAAAGAGAAGTAAAAAATAGGAACGTCCTCAAAAGTTTGAATCTGTCATTTTCCACAACTTTATAGAGAGATTTCTAGGTAGGTTATTTCTACTAATCAAACTCGACGAATCAAAACAAATTCCGAATCGACTAATGGAAATCAAATTGTAACTAACATTAATATTTTTATTATTATAATGAAACAGTAAGAGAGGACAACCCTACTCCACGACAACACGTGTGTTGCAGCGCAGGCGCAGTCGGGAGACACGTTTGATTTACGCGCCCCCAGCCCGCTACAAATTGCCGCTCATACCGCTAACAAACGCGGTATTATCATATACTGATATGATGAGCAATGTGATATTGCTGGTTACATTGTTTTCTTGCATAAATTAATTATTGAATGTATGTTCCGTCTGCGGTATTACCCTGGTACGTAATTTTTTATCACGTAACATGAGATATTCCATTGATCGTTAAGCTTGTCTATCGAAGAGACCACCACCTCCACGAACCACAGGTCTGATTTCATAGTGCATGGGTGAGTATGGTCAAACGCACTTCAGTACTAACGAAATTTCTAAAGTTCTATCGAGTACATATCTATCTTCGGAAGAACCGACAACTGAACCTTTGACCGTTAAACTAAACTAAACTAAACTTATAACCACTGCTTCAAATAAAGGGATTTCAAAGGTGTCAAAATCAAATTGTTATATCGGTTGACTGTACTTGCGCAACAATAACTCCAACGTGATGAAGGGCAAACACCTATTTTAAGTCTTCATTATGATTAGTTTCTTCTTGAGCAAAAATATGATTAAGGAGCGTGTTTCAAGTCCAGCTGTCATAACAATCTATCTGTTGATGTTTACATTGTATCTAAAATGCCGTAGTGGTTTGTTTATGAAAATGTGGGGAACGAAGGGCTTCGGAAAATATTGAACTTCACAAATAGATAATGATAGGAAATTGACGAGAACATATAAAAACAGAAATCTATGGTCAGATAATAAAGTATAAGAAAGGTGGTGTTAAATCTGTAGCTTCCGATTTTGTGCAACAAAACTAAAACATATTTCACGAACCCCATCAAAAGATTAATCAACAAATAACTGGCCACATTGTTTATGCTAAAAGAGACTCAAAGAAAAACGATCCAGTGAATCATTGGGCTGGCGGGTTGAAATCCGTTTTGCTTACAAATAGACAATGCTCAGAGGAAGCACTAACGAATTAGCAACCAAGTGAGTGAGCACTTTGATCACGGAGTGGTGTCAACATGGCTTGCGAGCCTCATTAACAAGCCGATCGACGGACGTCACTTCGGTGGATTCTTAAAATGTATGGAGTTAGACGGAGATAGGTGTTAAAATAGGTGGGAATTCATGAGAAATTGTTGTACCTACAACTATGTTCACTTCATCTATATCTTGAGTTTTACTTGATATAAAAAAGCTATCCTTATCTATTATCTGTTTTAATTTTTATAGATTACCTTAATTTTATTTCGTTTTGTTTGTATCATTTCATTTAGTTTGTTGTTGGTGGCATGTGACTATGTAATAGTTCATTTATAACTGTTTCAATAAACAATGCATTATCAGTTTTTCTATGTCTGCTATCCCGACAGACAATGTATCTTCTTGTCTAATCAATGAAATCGAAAAGGCCATTTATCTTAATTTGATTCAAACCTATTCTCTTTAAATACTTTGACGGATCACGTGGATATTTAACATTGGTGTTGTTCAGTATATCACTGCTGTTCCGTCTTATTGACAAAAAAGATTTTATCCAACAACTAGAACAGAATCTACTACGAAAGCGACGAAGGTGAATAATTTGGTAACATACAATGAAATTGTCTTGGTTCAACTATATGTACCTACGTAGTGAATTCCAAATTTGCCGCTCAAATTAATCGAGTCTCGTGTGCCAATAATGAAGATTTAGAACAAACGTTACAATTTTATCATCATTAGGAGCAACCGCGACCGAAAAAATACAAACTAAATGAATCACGTTGATGAAATACTAATATAGCAACCACAGTTAGTTCAATTTAGTTAAAACGATTCGTTTTATATAATAAAGCAGACGATGTCTACTATGAAGCGCATTTAATTCAAGATTAGCATTTCGACGACGCTATTGAAAACGATTCGTTGCTGCAATCAGCATTTTATTATGTCTTTGGGGGAGGGAGATCATGAAAATTCTTATGAGAATGTATTAAAATCGCCTCCACGAAACAGATTATTATCATTATAATGATGAAAAATATCACCCTAGTCAAGTAAACCGATTCGCTTCGGTAATATTGGCAAGTAGCAATATTTGTCTAAAGGACGATTAAAAATCTCATTGAAAATTACTTATTTCCACAGATAAACGATTAGTTTCTGGAATAAACCAGGCGTTAGTGCACGTAGCAGATGTGTTCTAGGAAGAGCATTGTGTAAGCGAGGTGTCGCCTCTGTTGTGACTGCTGATTGACTGATGCTGCCAACTAATCCGATGCTATTCCAACGCTATTCTCGGAGCCGCACAAATATGCCTCCGTTTGATACTATCAATGTTTACATGTTCGTTTCTATATCTGCAGTAATGTGCACGTGATTCTGCAATGTTGCCGATTAGATCTTTGATTACAGTAACGTTATGACGGTTGGTTATTAGATCTGTCTTTATGTGAGCTCAGTCTGCACCTAATGTTTTACGATCTTATGATTTGATGAAATAAGGTTCAGCTACTGGATCAGAACTTTTTTGGGTATTACGGGTTTTTTGCCAAAACGTAGTATTGACAAAAAACCATTCCTCAGAATCATTTTTTTAATGAGCCCTTTTTTCCGCTTTCATAAACTGTTTCAGCCCTACAAGCAATTCTACCTTGATCATCACAATTATAAAAATCATTAGTACTTGTATTTATCAAAGCAGATCCATCATCACTTCTACCTTTATTTCCCGCTGCAATACTCTCAAACATAAGAATGCCAGGTACTCATGCAGCAAAGTACCGAAGTGTTGTGATTGCTGACAGAAGGTGCCAACTTCTATTCTGAGACGACGAGGCTGCGGATTGGCTGCGGTGTTGCTGGCATCATCAAGGTGTCTTATACAATGAGAGAGGTAAGATTTAGTAGCTAATACGACTTTTAACATTTTACTTTGATCTTATGAAAGCATTAAGTGTGTAAAGGATTCATTTTAATAATCATAATTCGAACTAGGTACATCGCTATATCGTTTCGTTTTTTATCGAGGAGCTCGTGGCTAAGTCATAACAGCTGCACGGGTCGATCCATTAGGTTAAGCTGCGCTTGCCTGGGTTGGTCCGTGGATGGGTGACCATCTTTACATACCGAGACTCCTCCGTGCTTCGGAAAGCACGTTAAGTCGTTGGTCCCGGCTGTTATTCGTGGATCTTTGACAGTCGTTACCAGTCGTCAGAAGCCCGAAAGTCTGTCAACCAGTCTTACCAAGGGGTATCGTATTACCCAGTTACTGGGTTGTGGATGTCAGATAGGCAGTCGCTCCATGTAAAATACTGGTATTCTTCTGCATCCGGTTAGACTGGAAGCCGACCACAACATGATTGGGAAAAGGCTAGGCAGAATGATGGTGCTATATCGTTTGGAATAAGTACAGTTTGATCATTCCGAGGTTGTATATTGAGACAACGTCACTCAACAAAACAACAATTGGCATAATTTTATATTATACGTAAATTCTTGAAATATTTTGTGGCGTTCTTATTCCAAACATATAACTTGAAATATGCTACTTGAACCACAGTATTGTATTCCCTTCACCTTTCATACGGTTCATTTGTAACACTAATGATAATTTGTATTCTATAAGTTATGTACTATAATGTAAACGTGATATTAAAACTGAGTGAAAAATCCCTATACCTGTTATAGGGGGTTTTCACATAGCCTATTAAGTAAAAAGTAAAATAGTATTATTGTAGTAGTATTAAGTAAAGTAAGTAAAATGGTAATTAAGTAGATATTTAATGAACTAGTCTATCAAATACATAATGTACTATATTTCGAAGACTTTAAAATAGGCCACAGACTGGGTCCAGACAGTATTAAATGTTCTGTCGCATGTCAGTGCGAGAAGTAGAAACAGAATCTATACTATATTATATTCCAACATAACATTACATGAAGTCTTGTTTACCCGAAGGGTTGGGCAGAGGTGTACCACACGACCACACGGCTACATATCAAGCTACAATTTCCAGTATAAGCTGACCTCTCATTGTACGGAAATCCTATACAATTTCAGATCTGGAAATCTTATCTTAATCTCTTCTTATACTGGAAATGTATAGCTTGATATGTAACCGTGTGTACCCCACATTTCGCCAGTTTTGTTTACCTAATTCCCATGTACTAAAGCCTAATGCCATCACCCGGGCACAAATCCAGAATCCGAGCCGCTACTGAGAAATTCAAGATAGAAAAACCCAATAACATTCTGCCCGACCTAGAAATTGAACCTAGGACTCGTGCACAACAGTAGCGCTTGCGACCACTACACCTACGTCAATTATATTAATTAATGTAACATTATAAATGCGCAAGTAACTGTTTGTCTGTCTGTTATCTTTTTACACCTAAACCAGTAATCATATCGTCATGAAATTATATAGATATAAGCAGCCTGGGACCTGAAGAAGCACATAGGCTACTTTTCATGCTAGATCGCAGCCGAAGTAGCGGGTAACAGCAATGTATACATATTCCCTTGCAAGACCACACATTACTTTTAGATGAGGGATGAATGTAATGAAAGAAGGTACTAAAAGTTAAATGAGCTTGATGAACTGATGGTGTGAAAGTGAAGTGAGTGACGCGGCCCTTGTTGGCTGTAACGAGAACGCCTGGCTGCATTGATAGCCCAACGCGAACTGAACTAATTATTATCAGTTGAAATGAATGTGTTACGTAAACTGCTGAATTGCAGAATGTGCGGTTGCACCGTACAAGCAAGCTAGCTTATAAATCGCACATCGGCAACGAGAGAGTCACAACACAGAAAAATACGAAATTGAGATAAGTATGCCATGAGGAAGGCAATCACAAACTTTATCTGCTAAAAAAACGTCATAATTATAGTGCGATTCCTCGCCGAGAGATGGCATTTAATACCCTTTTTCACCGAGCCACTTTCGTACCTTTTGTAGCGTAAACAGTGTCACATCACAGTTGATACAGAACGAACGTGCATCCTGCGTGTGTAGTACTGTCATAATCTGTTTAACGACCCTATTACGGTAAGTAATTTTCATATATTTTCTTTTATTTCGGCATAAAGACAGTCACACCATGTGAAATGACCATATTTTTGAGTTATTCTCACTAATTATTTTCAAATTAGAGAATACAACTGTCACATCATGTGAAATGACACTGTTCTTGATTTAGCGTTGGTTGATATCGAGATTTAATTGGGTATTATTTAATATTGTGTCTTTAATTCTGCTTTATATAGTGTTTATAATGTATCTTAGGACGTATTAGAACTGTTACAGCTATGCTTATTTTTACTTTATTAGGACAAAATGAAGGGAAATTCAAGAAGAGCGGAGTACGTGAATGATTTAGTTTTACGCGATGGCACTCCAGAAATAAGTTTCAGATTCTTCCAAGCCAATTGGATGAATCTGAAACTTATAAAGAAAATATCACCAATACCAACACACTTTCTGATATTGACGATGGTAAATGACAGTATATTTTTTCAAACACCGACGTTCTTACAATGTTTTACTTAGGAACATTATTGTTCTCTTCAAATCAATTTTCAGCACCTGCATCTACAAGTAGTGTTAAACAATTTAGTTTGCAAACTTATCATTTAGATGACACAGTACCTGAATATTCAATTAATGAGGATGGTGTGTGTAAGTATAAATTGTTTATTTTACTTTTTTATCATGATTAAGTAAAACTATTAACAATTCTAATGAAAATAATACTTACATGTCTTAATTTCAGACCTTGCCAGTAGAAGGTACAACCAGTTATTTCTTCATCCTGACTATTGCAAAAAAAGCTTCTAGCATACCACGACCAATAACAAAATCGGGATCTTTGACGCTATCGTCACTGTCCTCAAACTCGAACTCAAACTCAAAGCATTTATTTCAATTAAACCATTTACAGGCACTTTTGAATTGTCAAGGAGTCGGTCAGTCAGAAAATATGAAGCTAGTTGATTAAGAAGTTTTTTTTGTAATAGGTAAGTAACTTACTTCTGTATCTAGAAGCATACTACAGCAGGAAGTGCATCAAAATAATCCCGATTTGAATTACGATACCTATGGCTTCACCTAATTTAAATTCTAAAAACATTGTTTTTATAAAAGTTTTGATACCTTATTTGTTTCTAATGTAACTAATACTAACTACCTACAAAGATATTTAACATTTCCCGACTTATTAAAAAAAACAATAAATATTCTTAACTAATAAAAGTGTTTCATTTCATGAAATCATTGATAATTTTGTCGAAAAAAGTGACACATCAGAGGAATTAAAAAGTAAAAAAATTATATAAAATGGAAAAAATATCTTTAGATTTTAATTTCCTCAAAAATATAATAGAGCACTAAATAGTCTTCTTAAATATATCTTAAGTTCTCCGATATGCAGTCTCAGATTTTTTTTAATGGATTTATAAGTTCAAAAAAAAAGAAAATCGTGATTTCCCAAAAACTACATTTATTGTGTTGTGACACTCTCGTTGCTGATGTGCGAAATGTTTTAAAACATGAATTCAAGGGTTGTTAATTTAAACATTTAAACCAACTGCATCAAACTCATAAAACAATGCAGCCAGACTTGCTATAGTAACTATTCTGGCAGCTAGTAAAACGGACCAACGCCATCGCTAATAGACAATAGTGATTTGTGTCACAGGGCTCATTGGCTGTTAACTGATCCTATCAGCCATTACACTTTATTAATTATATCATTATGACTGTTGTTTCGAGTTATGGCTAGCCAAATGAATTTATTTCTACTGCAAGAGAAGCCAATGGTGATTGTTGATTCTAATTCTTCAATCCTAACTTATATTCTAAATGCGAAAGTGAGTTTGTATGTTTGTTTGTTTGTTACGCTTTAACGCTAAAACTTAACGCTAAACCGCTAAAATTGGGGCACATGGGTAGACCATGACCTGGAGATGGACATAGGCTCTTTTTCATCTTGGATAGCAGATGAAATCACGGACAGCAGCTAGTATGAAGATAAAGATATTAAAGGAAAATGTTATACAAACAAAGGGTTTTAAAAAACCTTATTTTATTTTAGTCCAAAAGGCGGACATTTCCAAGGTGTTACCGAATATCGGTTCGCTCGTAAGTCGCTCACGGTCCATCACCAACGCTAATGGTGATTTGTGTCGCAGGCCTCGTTAGCTGTTAACTGATCCCACACTACGTCATTAGCCGCGCTTTTTTTAAAATATTGCAGTTCTGTTGTGTGACAAAGTATTTATTTACATGTTCCTAAAAATCGTACTTAATTGATAGAAATATTGCAAGTTTTGTAAGAGATTTTCCGTGATCACGGGACTGTCGTTGGAAAGGCTTATTTTTGGTAAGATATTGGTAAAGTCCACCTGACTACAATAATTAGTACCTAGTTATTATTATTATAGATTATGTGAAGGCCGCAGGAATCTGCTGGATGCAGGAAGCATAGAACTGGTCGAAGTAGCGTTGCTTGGCGAAGGTATGTCCAGCAGTGGACGTCTTTCGGCTGAAATGATGATGATTAGACCTCGCTGTGCTCGCTGCTTCGCTTACGTGACCGTATATACTATTTACATTATCATAATACTTATATTCGTTAAAGATACACTAGAAATATTAGAAGGAGCCATAAGTACCAATGAAATGAAATGGAATGTTTTTTTTTTTTTTGTAAATAGGTTTGTACAAACACTTTTACACGTCAATAATATTTTAAAAGATGAAGTCGGCGTTTCCTATCTGACTACTCTGAGAAGAAACCTACCCTTCCCGGGGGTAGGTATCATATCCATTTATTCCACCTCATTTAATTTTAATGACTTTACTTGACTTTTTGGTATTTCCAAAGGATCCTTCTATTATTTGTGATAAGACTGACCAACAAGTTCCAGCCCCTACAGCTTGGCTTTGGATCCAAAGGGGGCTGCGAAGCTGCCGTACATGCCCTTTCCAGCTTTTTAAATGCCAGTAAAGGTGAGGTCATCCTTAAGGTTGACGTTAAGAACGCCTTCAACTCCGTTAATAGGGACACCTTGTTGGCCGAAGTAAAAAAGGAGTTACCAGAAATTTATGGTTTTATGTGGCAGTGCTACAGGCACCCATCAAAATTATTATATAAAGACAACGTTTTGGAATCTGCAGTCGGATGCCAACAAGGTGATCCTCTCGGGCCAGTCATTTTCAGTTTAGCTATACATCCCATAATACAACAACTAATGTGTGGTATTTAGATGATGGTACACTAGGAGGTGACGTAGACACCGTTCTAAAAGATCTTCAGTTCCTAAAGCAGCAGTTCCAATCCATCGGCCTTGACCTCAACAACTCCAAATGCGAAATTTACCTTTGTGACAACACCGACAGACAATCGACTATACAAAAATTCAATTTAATAGCCCCAGATATCAAAGTTTTGGAAAAAAGCTCACTGCACCTCCTAGGTTCCCCAATTTTAGAAGACAGTTTTTCATTATTCGTCGAGGCCAAAATTAAACATTTTAACGATATTTCGGAAAGACTTTCTAAAATTAATTTACATTCGGCATTCACCCTCATCAGATATTGCTGCTTCGGTCCAAATTTTATGTATTTTCTCCGCTCTTCCTCTTTATGGAAACATACCCACCTTCTAGACAAAATCGATAGTATTATCCGAAATACCCTAACATCCATTTTAAATGTGGCATTGGACGACCGCGCGTGGCTGCAAGCCACTCTACCCATTCGCTTCGGTGGGCTCGGCGTCCGCAAAATTTCCAGTGTAAGTCTACCGGCGTTCCTGTCCTCGGTCCATAGTACCGAAAAGTTAACCAAAAGAATTTTAGCTCCTTCTCAGGTTGACTCCGAAGTGCCATGTTTGACCGATGCAGTGAACGCCTGGAAAGTGGCTTGTCCGGATACGGTTCAGCCCGAGAACCCATCCGCCCAGAGACAGTGGGATGAGCCGCTCTGCAGGTTGGTACGGAACAAACTTATTAATACGTCCACCAATACTGCTGAGCGTGCGCGCCTGCTGGCTGTGGGTGAATGGGAGTCGGGCCTCTGGCTTCAGGCGTTACCGCCACCCAACATAGGCACTATGCTGGGTGACACTACATTCCGGCTCGCTACATGTTTGCGTCTGGGCGCTCCCTGCGGGGCTCCGCATCGCTGTCAGTGCGGAGAAGGAGTCGACTGCCTCGGACACCATGGCCTATCCTGCAGCAAGAGCGCTGGCCGGATGGCACGGCACGCCAGCATTAACGACATCATCCGTCGGGCTCTTGTCACCGCCGGGGTGCCAGCTGTTTTAGAACCCAACGGCTTGGCGCGCGACGATGGGAAGAGGCCAGACGGAATGACCATAATGGCCTGGAAGTTGGGTAGGCCTCTGGTGTGGGACGCAACCTGCGTCGACACCCTTGCGCCATCCCATCTTCCTAGCACGGCGGGCTGTGCTGGAGCGGCTGCTGCAGGAGCAGAAAACCTCAAACGGCGCAAATACAACAACCTTATTGGGAGTTACATGTTTGAGCCGTTTGGGGTTGAAACACTAGGGCCTTGGGGTCCGAGTGCCCATCGAGTATTCCGGGACATCGCCAAGCGGCTGGTCGACTCTACACGTGACCAGAGGGCTGGCCTATTCTTAGCCCAAAGGATCAGCATTGCGATCCAACGCGGCAATGCTGCCAGCCTCTTGGGCACTTTTCCATCGACAGCGATGCGGATGAATTTTTTGATGCCCAATGAGCTCTTCCCCCCTTTTTTTTAAGTTTCGATAAGTACTTGTACAGACAAGAACTCATTTTATTATTTCTGTATATAACCATATTAATCCACATAGTTAGTCACATCTTCTCCAAATACTACGCTAATTACAAACCGTTCTCCAAATATCAAAGAAAAAGAGAGAAGTTCAGAAACCCGATCACGGAGTTATTCATTCTCGTATTTTATTTATCCCGCGGAATCCGACTAAATGTCAAACAAATAAATCGTACGCGTCCTACAGAAAAAGTAATGTCTTTTGGAACTTATAATTACTTACACACGAAAGTTTGGGTGGCAAAGGATTATTATTCTAGAACAAAACGGAATACCTAATGTTTTAGGACGGAATTCTGTTACAAAATATACAAAACATATCGTTCGATAACATCGATATGGGAAAATGTATTTCTCTAATGAGATTTTAATAAATAAGTAGGTATAGCCAGAGAACCAAAGAGATTTTGGCCAAAAAAGTAAAAAAGTTTCAATGTCATCTATGTAAATGTTTCTAGTTCCTACGCACATGTTTAAAATCCTAATTAGCTTCAACTGGCCAATAATAATTGCACATTTAATTTAAGACCTTTACGCCACTTTCAAAATATAGCTTCCACCACGCTAAGTGACATCAATATTTACACCAACCTTGTGCAAAACCAATACGCATATTAGCTAAACGATCACTCCTCCAATAAAGACGATACTTTACTCGCAAAATATATGAAAGAGCCGTCAAACAATGCCTGAAATAATTGATGCGATGCCACAGAATAAAATTATGACGCCGGGCGGGAAGTGAAGACCTGACCGACGCGTAAATCAAACCTTCAGGACATGATGGTTACCACACACGATTGTTTGAATAACTTACTGGCTACTGCTAAGGGAGATTCAAACTTGAGAAGAAAAGAAGAGGGTGTAGTTTTGATTGTTGAGTCTTCGGGAAGGGGTGTTGTGAGTTTATGAGAAAAATAGTCTGGAAAGGAATGTTCCTTCATTAGTATTGTTGTACTTTTGGAAATTGTTACTCATAACATAACAGTTTTGGATACTTCTGGCAATCATTTCAATTGTTTGATAAAATATTTATAGATTTTTCTTCTTGATTCGTGTATATTGAAATATTTTTCTTTTGGGACTTCTGGGGTCTTTAGGGAGACCCTCATCGTCTCAGTAGGAATTACGGTAATTTTGGCAACAACACTTGCCCTAATTATAACTCACCTACTTCCACATACTAACACAAATACCAACCACAAGTAAATTACATCACGCACAATGAAAAATTTCAGCCAATAAATAACAGCTGTTACGCAGCAACCCTATCTTTTGAAAAAGGAACAACATGCGCACACGCAGCGCCGTTTCGACATCGGAACTAATTGGGCTAATTTATCCGGAATACCGTCACGGGGACGATACCGGGACGAGATGGCGACGGTGCGGTAACGTGACGGGACGGTAACGTGGCAGGACGGTAACGGGACGGGACTGGGACGATATATGAGGCATGTCGGCTCGCATAGTTCGGATTACGAGGAAGATTGGTGATTTGTATCTACGGGAATAATATGCGGCCGAAGTAATTAGTTGGGCATTCCTTTTGGTAATTTAAATGTCGATTACATGAAACAGCGAGGTGTTCAATGTATTAATAATTCGTTCCTTTTATACCACACTATCGAAAGGAGAAAATTCACCAGCAACTCATCATGACAGTACTATGTTAATCTTCAGAATTATAACATCGCTTACTTGATTAAATTGTTAAAAAAGAACAAATTATAGCAATAGTTGATCTATTGTCTTTAAAACTGTTGTAGCCATACCTATTTATAAAATCGGGTTTTATTTGTCGAAATCCTTATTTATGGAAACCGCTTTCAGATCAACTTCCATGTTTCTTAACGAAGAAAGTACAATGATTGTTAGCAAAAGTTGGAAAAAGAATATAATACTGAAAGTGTTTTCATTCTACATTTTTTGCAGACGCAGGCGCCACATTATAGCGTTTAGTGGCGCCTTGTCCACAATGTATCGCAATGACACACATGTTAACGACAATGCTTTATGCGCATGAGTCGCGAGATATAGGTTAAAAATAAACAATATAGGTTTGTACTTAGTTTTTATGTATGCGATCAAAAGAATTTTTGGTGATTTTATTTTGAGATTTAACCAAGATAAGAAATAAAAATACTCAAAAAACAGTTGAAGAAACGATAAAGCTGTCCAATGAAATCAATAAAAAATGGATTTTTAACACACCATGATTGAGCCGTAAATTAAAATCAAATGCTACTATAATTGAAATCAAACAAACATTGCTTATAGATAGTGATACTTCAAAGATTGAAGACGAGGCGCTTATAACAAACGCGTTCAAAATTAAAATATTACGAAAACAAACAAACGACGGAGCTTCTGTTTATTTTACTTACGATGCTATATCGCGCTGTACCGAAGACGAACGCGGTTTCAGCGGCACAATACATTATAACACTATTCCTTTGTGATTTTAATCGTGTTTCCTACAAAATCTAACAAAACAAACAGAAATTAATAAATTTCTTCACATTGTTTTTATTATTGATAGTAAAAACAAATAGTTTTATGAGAATTTTGAATAGGAACGTAATTTCGTTTGTAATTTATGGATGATTGTAATTATACGATTCGTTGTTGGATATGAAACACATTATGAATACAGAACAATATTTTGTAATGGAAGCAATTAATTAAAAATAGTGTTCTTATTTTTAGACAGTAATTTTAAGATCAATAGACAAATATTAAGATCGTTTATTTTAAATGAAATACTAACACGCCTTAGTAAAAAATTTGGTGATCTAAGATTTGTAGCAGAAAGATATAAAAACAACCTTATATTTTATTGAAATATCATTCTTCTGACCAAGTTCACCTCAAATACATGTTTCCAATCATAATAAACGCTAGGAAGCAAATATGTCATTAATGTAGATGCCACTTATGTAAGAGCCACTTAAAAAGGGAACTAATAAGAAAGATGAAGATAATAATTGATAAACCCTGCAAACTAATGTCGTCCAGCTAAATAATCTTTTGTTACTCCAGTAGATCCACCTTTGTTTTCTAATTAGGACTTATTTATTACTTATAATATGACTATCTTGCTTCCAATAGAGTTGTTATTGATGACTTCAAAGTTAATCATCTACCCGCAATAAAAGACAAGTAAAATGTGTTGAAGCTGGGTTAAGCTTTAAGGATAATAATAAATTCTTGGTAAATCATGAGATGTGCGTGAGAGTTAAATCTAAATTTGCTGTGACCGAGAGTACTATTCTCGAAGTCACAAAAAACAATTTTGTTTTAATATCTTTTGTACAGTTGAATTGATTTGGATTGAGTATGAATATAAGAGAAGAGGAAGACCAAAAAACAATTTATGGATCTTTTCAAGGATGCTGATCAACAAGGTATGAAAACTAAGAAGAAACGAGAAGTAAAAGAAGAAGACGTAGATATTTGGCTGAACTCACTTAAATTGAGATTAGAACTGGACGACGATGATTTGATTTGATCAAAACATTGATTAGATTTTGTACGCATAGAATTTCGTTATCGAAATTCATCCCATAAGTCCATTTCTGGGCTGATCTTGTATGAGACCGTTATCCATCTCCTTGGGCACTACTGAAAGAACAACTACCTTTTTAAGGTTTGCTATGCTAAACATATCACCAATAACATATTCATTCAAAGTTTGGATCGCATTTCGTTACAACCCACATGTGAATTTTAATTCCATTCATATTTCAATCATCTCGCGACTTTATTCCACATCTCGAGAATATCCTCCCAGCTGCGGCCGCCACCGTCCGTCGTATCATGACTTATGCCCCAATTGTTTGTTTTCATTATGAGCTCTCGTAATCCTGTATATTTTTTGTTTCATATTTTTTTCCGAGCACTCAAAATAGATGGTTTGTTTGTGAGCCGTGAGAATTTGAAAGGGCATGTCAACGGTGGATTAGTGATTGATATTGCGTTATGTAGGTGGTCCGATTAAGATGGTTGTGAGAGCTTTTACACCTTTGTATTTGTGATTATTTTGAGTTTTGATTTTTTTATTTCCGGTTACGTTTTAATTATCGCTATCGAAGTTGGAATCATCGATATAAGTACTTACTAACTCAACTACTAGTGACATTCAACAAAAATATTCGACGCTGCCGTGTATGTTTAGCCAAAAAAGTGAAATCGACGAAGTTAAAAATTGAACAACCCATTAAACGCTTTAAGATCATCGACGAACCAGAAAAAAATGTCGTTCGCAAACGCACTCCACTCGGCTGAGAAAAATCTATTTTTGACGGACAAATTGCAAAAGATAATGTTAAAACGTCAAGTTTAGAAAGGTATCATCGACGTAAGGGTTGTAAAACCAAAATTCGTAGATAAGATAAGGGCCACGTCGAGGCGATGAGTCTGCAATGTGTTAACCTTTTTCTACCCTTGTAAAAGTTTAACAGTTAGATGCTCGTAAATCTGTCTGCCTGTTTGTATTTGTAAATTTTTATTCTTTGAGAATTATACACCTAATGAAAACTGTTTTTCAGGTCTTTATTAAGCTTCACTGGTTAATATATAATATTGTGGTTGAAACTTGCTTTGTGATCTGTCCAATTTGCATGTTTTATGCATCATCTCGCAAAATTCATCTGTGTTCGTTTGTTTTCTAAATCAGATGGATGATAAAATAAAATATTGCTTCATTTAAATACATATTTTAATATCGATTGTCAACTAAACCAACAATTCTATACTTTGAAAGTTTGTCATTGTTAAAGAACGTCTAAATTCTTCTAAATTCAAGCCATCCTAATGTTTCGACCCGGATGTAATTAATTCATAACCTACTGCTCCATAATTCTCTGAAGCTTTTAATCTTTAGTTTACATTATAGTTTTTGCAATAATAATCAATACGTTTATCATCGGGACCACGTGTGACGGTCTGGAGTGGCGCGTATCCTTGGAGGCAAAAACTTTGGTCTAAAACATTTATGAAACTCTTGAATATTGAGGTGGGTGCTTTTGCGTTATGGGCAAGTTTTGGAGACTTGAATTAGTGTTAGTTACAAGTTGCCACGTAATTAACTGGAAAATTAATGTCAATTGCTAAAGATGCAAAATCTTGTGCGTAAAGCAACGATTCTGCGACTTTAGATGGCGCTACGGTAACAGGATTGCCTGAATCTTTCGTAAATGTGCATTTGTTAATAGTTTTCATGATTTTTTTACTGATTAATTATCATCTTGTGTGTTAACTACTGTGGTTATACTTAATTAGTGTTTAAAATATTGAATGACTTAAAAACTTGTGGTAGTTCGAAATATTCGGTTAAATAAGCCAATCTGGTCCTGAAGTATCACACATTAAATTGTGTAATTGTGAAATACTTTGAAAAATCATTCCAGCAGAATGTCAAACCATTTCTCGTCACAGACATAAACGTTTACGACACAATAAATAGATACCGGAAAATCTATATCTTCTTTAAATTCTTGTAAATGATATTTATTAGGGAAACCATTCATTTAACCTGCTGCTGATTCATTATTATTTTTATGTTTTTCTGAAACGGTGGGTAGTGATGATGTCTCGTTAGTAGTAGATGTTTCTGTTTTCAGGTAACTATTCTGTAATGATTTTGTTTTATTATTGTAGTCTATGGGCTTGTTATTGGAATCCGCTTTTTTAGAGAAACGCTCAAGAACCTATTAGGAAGTTCTTGCATTATTTCTTTCATTAATCGGTAAGTTTAAAAAATTATATTCAGACTAATTCCAATACAGGAAAAAAACTCGCTTCCTAAAAGCATCCTTCGGTAAAAATCAATATGCCTGAATATTCCTTATCATTAGGAATTTTACAGAATAAAATGAGCTAACCCATTGCACCCAAAAAATTAAATATGTCAAAACCAAAAATAAAACTAACAGTAATTAGTAACCTTTGAAATAACAAAACGGTCGAATTGGAAGTATCCAAGTCAAGTAGCATTGAAGTTTTTTCACGTCCGCCGGGCGTCGGTTAATTACCACAAAAAATGTTGCCCACCCCTGGCGGGTCATCAATCTAGATTGACATGTTTTGGACTATGTGCTCCTCGCTTTATTGTTTTAAAACGGAACCAATGGCGTACGATATCGAATATAAAATATAAATATACACCATGGGTGTCAAGCTATAAAATTGAGACAGAGCAAAGAGACCATGCATGTTGTCCAGCTATAAAAATGAGGAAGAAAAATGAAACAGGTACCTAATGTATTGTAGAGATTTTTTTTTAAATTGCAAATTGGAACAAGGCATACTAAAATTTTTTTTTTTTAATGTAAATGGCAGGCAAGAGAATTATGTGATAATTATGTTTAACCGTATGGACTTCAGCTAAAGTAACAACAAGTTCTGCTGGAATATCGTAGTTGCAATTTATAATTAATCTCAAATCATGTCTATTTGTTATTAAAACGAGTACCTAATGAGTATGTTAAAGAAATTATAGCAATAACACGTGTTACTATCAACGTTTACATAATAGCTTATTTTCGTACAGTCAAAAAACAATGTCACCAAACATTTACTAGGTATTACATTTTAGTTACAGTCCTCACTCAACAATCATTCAATCATTTGAGCTGAAACTTTTGATGTTGCGCTTACAAGCTCGCAACCGATTTGAAATCCGAACATTATGTGAAGCAGTCACAAAATGTTCGCGAGACAAAAAGATGAGGCTAAAACTGTGGGCTAAAAGATCTGAAAGCTGTGCGACATGGTTGGGTGTCAATCGTCGGGCCCGCGGCGATCGCAGCCACGCTGCTGACGGATAGATGAATGAACACTATCACAGAAGAGCGATGGGAACGCGAACGATTTGAGTCACACATACCAGGGACCGTGAATTGTTGAGGAGCTTGCTTTTCGCCTTATAGAGATATGTTTGGATATAATTTTTTGGCGAAAATTCGTCCTTTAATTATTTGGTAAGGATTTTAGGCTGGGATTTTTAGATGAGCAATTCTGTTAAAGTTCGGTTTATTACTACTTATTATTACTTTATTACTACTATTTATTACTATTACGGTTCCTATTTGACAAGCTTATCAAGGGACAATTTTTATCGTCAGCTTACTTTTATGTTTCTAATCGAAAGTCCGTTTTACTGATTTAAGAAATAGCTACTGGGTTTTGGATTAACTATTGAACAAAATTAAAATATAATATTAGTAATCGCACAAATCACTTTTAAAAATCTTACACAACTTATAAATAACGGCTTCACAAATTGTTTTATCTATTTAACAAGAGACAAAACTTTTATGTATTACAAGAATACCTTGTTGAAATGGAATGCTGAAAATTTAAAGAATTTGACATCTGTCTTCTCCGTAGGTGGTTATATTCATGCAAGTCATTATGTATGCAAAAAGTTAGAGCAAAATCTTTTGGGCCGACGTCTTGGAGGGTCCAGTCAAGAGGTTTAAACTTTTTCAAGAATTAATAAAAAATATATGTACCTTATTACCGTCACATGGCGACTGAAAGATATCTTCATAAATTGCACAACACTGATTTTTTGAAAACTTTAGTAAAATAGGGAAATAAATCGGTATTTTCTACGGGCCTCAGATTATGGTTTTGCTACACTAATACAAGGAAGAACAAGAAAATAGACTGAATTTTTGGTTTTTCTCTTTTTCATCAAACTAAATCTTTCACTTCAACTGAGCTGAACTTTACCCTCTTTCTCTCAACCAGGACTTAGACAAAACAAAGGCAATTTACCGGTTCATGAGCCAGGACTTCTCTTATTGGATCTCCATCAATCGGCACAAAAGACATGCATACACACAGGATCACTCACTGACCATCGAGTTGGCGCGGCTGCTGCCATTCGCCCCGCCACTCTTGTCCCTCCATCACATTTCTTCACCGGCGGCCGATTATTTTTTCAACGCGACACAATAAATCAGTTTTCTGTGCGTTAATCAAGTTATGCGCGCGCGCAGACGGCGGCGCGAGGAGAACGCTTCTGTCGTCGGCGCGCGTCGCCAGCGCCGAGCCCGCCCCGCTCCGCCCACCGCCCAATCGCGAGAGCTTTCATTCCCACAGCACTTTATTTATTTTCATCTGAATTATGTACTGCACTGTTTGTTGGTTTGACTTTACCTGAACTGGTAGGTAAACGAATGGTATCGACGATGTACGTTTTGATTTAACTCTTAAACTTATGTACCTATTCCAGCCCACTCGCTTCGTGAAATTATCCAGAGGTGTTTGTTGAGTCTAAGTTATATTTAAAATGAAGACAACACTGTACCGATGCATATTGGCCATATTTCAGCCTGTTAACTACCTGAGAACATTTTTAATTATGCAGACAACACAGAATTAATAGGTGTATTCTTCTCTTAACTGCGAAAAAACAAAGTTAATTCTTAGAAATTGTTCGATATATAAACTTTTTCGAGAACTAGGCTAGCGGCGGCGCCCATGTTTGGAGTTGGCAAGGTGCAAGTACTGAAAAAGCATCTGAATTTTTTCGGGAAAACAAACAAACTTTAAATAAAAATTATACCCACAGTCGAAATTAAACATCGTGCTCCTAAATACCGACGTGGTTAAATAGTCAAGTCAATAAATTACACCTGTATAAAAATGTCTGATGCCTACATTTAGAAAAATAATACCTACGTGTTGGAAAGCCACTGAAGTGTGAGCTTTTTGTCAAAGTCAAACCCTCTGGTTTGATTTTTTTGACAAAAAGCTCACACTTCGCACATATCTTAGGTTCAGCTCACACTTTAGGCACCACTTAGAATTATTATACTAATTTTATACCTATCATATTATAAGCACTGAACTTCCTGCAATAGACAAATACTCGTCTTATGACAATTTTTTATGTTCATTCAAAGTTTTTTGCTTAGTTATAAAGTCTTTCTTAAGAATTGGAATGCCTCCAAAATCTGGCTAACGACCAAGTTTGTCAAGCTTTATATTCACGAATGTCTGTGTAGTTAATGTTTCGGGTACCCGAATGCGGGCTAACGACCGAGTGTAAGCGTGCCTTTGTTTCTTCATTAACAACAAAGGATGCATTCCTTTGGTTTGGTTTCATGCATAAATAAACGAAGCTGTCAGGGCTTATGTGCAATAATTATACCAAAATTTACAGCATTAGGTAAGTACTTATCTTCATTGGCTTCATGCTATTTCGAGGTATAGATTGTTGCCCTGTTTTACACATAATTACAGGCGGAATAAGGGGGGGGGGGGGGATTGGGGGTCTTCCGTCATCCCGGTACTCTTACAGAATTAATAAAAGGCGTATTTTATATTAGAAGACGACATACATGCCATCAATTTTTAAAATACCCGTGGGGGTTGCATGGGAAAGCCAGTCTAACAGTACGTAGTTGAAATCACTGGGACCATGAAATAACAAAACAGTTTCTCTAAAACTTTCGGCGATTCCTTCTTACTATAACGGCCGCCATGAATGTCTGTCATTTTAATCAGTATTTGACATTAAGCCAAACCCCGCTGCCCAAAGATTAAAATCGGTAGATTTGCCCTCACCGTACTTAGTCACAATAAAAAGTTTCCATACTGAGAAAAGTGAGCTCACACATTATTAAACAGCGTTTGCATGATAATCCAGTGAAATCACTGCGTAGTTGTGTGTCAGAGGTGGCAAAACGAAACAGAGAAATGCGACTATCTTTTGATACGGTAGGGCGAATCTAACGATTTAAATCTTTGCCACTGCCATCATTTTCATGACAGCCGTCACTGCGACCGTTAGTGGTGGCCACCGTTTTTCTAGGAAACCGTAGCTTAACCGCATTCTACGGTTCCGAACCTAGCTTTTTTTGCAAGATTCATCTTATCTTTCTTCTAACCTAATTAACTCTTTACAATACTGCTTTACTCATACCTACAAACCAAAACAATAAACTGAATTCTGTAAACGACTAAGGGCTGATTTCACCAATGAAACAGAACGCGATCAGCACATCTAAACCGTGTTCAAGAGCTGTCAGTGTCAAGATTACAAAGAAAATAATGACACTGACAGCTCTTAAACGTGGTTTATGTGGTGATCGCGTTCAGTTTTCATTGGTGAAATTCGCCCTAAATAGCAAAGATATATCGCACATTACGTTCAATGCGTTCCCAGCTTTAGTAGATAGTCCATAGTTTTTCTAACAAGCAATCTCTCAACGCATAAGTGTGTAAGTGTGAACTCTGTTTATATGAGCGAGATCGTTGATCAATCCGTGCAGTAAACAGTGTGCCACTTCAGTGCAGCTACTGATTCACAGGTAGGAATGCTAAGTGTAAACAACATAACGTATTGGTACACTAGGTACACAGATAATATCTACCTACGGAAGCTGAGTTCTTTCTTGAAAATGTAGTACTGTCGTGGCCTGCAACTGTTGCAATCATGGACGATCGTGACAATATATAGGTGAGTCCATGAATACCTGGTTGCGGCCAAGGCTTGTATAGTACTTTTCTCAAATAATGCGCGGAAATTCAAACTGAGTAAATTAATTATAAATTCCGGAATCAATGACGGACAACGATTTACTTACGATATATTTTATTTAATAAATACTAAAATTTTGTAAGTTACTTACCGATGTATTTGATGGCACCCAAGATAAACACTGTGCCTAATTTGGGACCAACAACACCTCCGAATTGTAATTGTGAAAGAAGAAAGAAACGTTTTTATTTTTAATTTTGATAATTTTTCACGCATCAATATGTTCATTTTGTTTCTTCTTTACTTTAAACAGTTCTATTTGCAAGCCACATCGAAATATAATTAAAATCTTTGATAAGTTACCTCCTTGGTTGCCATATATGTGTTGAAGTAAAAAGTTCGTCCCATGTTTAAATAACACGCGTACCTATAGGAGTTTTCATAGTAATTTATTTGGCCGCTAACCACGATAGATACGGAATATAATTGTAACATTGCCGGCAGCATATTCACTTGTTTTTGACCATTACAACAATTTCGATTTATCTCAAAATCAAAATCAAAATCAAAATATTTTATTTCACATAAACCTACATGGGCACTTATGAAACGTCAGAATCTAGGTGCACGGTTCCAATTGGTCGTTTCCTATGGAGAAGAGCCGGCAAGAAACTCCACGGTTACTCTTTTAAAAATAAATGGGTTTTACAATGCTTTAAAAAATGTACAGTTTGAATCCTGTCAACAAGATACTTAAAAAAATAGTAAATAGTCTGCAAATCGACAGTCTGTTGTGCCTACAACGTTCTCACATTCACAAAATATAAAGGAATCTATATAAAGGTCGAATAAATAATAAAAACCAATTTAACCCAAATGGTTGTCACTACAACTTTAACCAATCCGAATGAGAACCCTACTTTAAAATGAAATTTGAATTGTAGGCATATAATGTCAAATAATGAAACTACATGTCAAGTAGTACCTAAATAAAAAAGTAAAATAAAATACATATCGTAATTTGGGAGCAGTTAATAGACATTTACATGATTATGCCGTTAATGAGGTACCAGGGAGGCCACATGTGCAGAAGGAATTATTGCCAAACTTCCTTGTCATCAACGTAGTCTTTAATCTTGTAATATGCTTTTTTGATAAGGACACGTTTTATGTGGGTTTTGAACTTTCCATCGTTAAGTTCTGTAACCGACTTTGGCAACTCTCGAAGAAGTTTGTCAAAATAATGCTCGATTTTCCAAGCACGTTTGATAAAATAGTATTTAGTTGATAAGAAACGATGGAAAAACTATGTGAAGACTACAGAGACGACGACTAATAGAGAAGTATGAAATAAAATGACATGCTGCGCAGACGCCAAATAAATTAGGATTAGGGCAGGAGAAATGATGATGGCTGATCTGTTTCTACCGTAATTACCCTTATTACAGGTAAACGTCATAGGTAATTTATAGGCTAAATGGCAGATTTTTGAAACCACCTAGATGACTAAGGGCGGATTCGACCAAACAGGAATAAATTTTATGCGCGGAATAAGCGTTCTCTGTTCCGAATAAATTTTGAATTTTTGACAGTTTCTCCATACGAAAACTGTCAGTAGTAAATCTTATTCCAAGAATAAAAGTTATTCTGTTTGTAAACAGGAATAAATTTTATCTTTATCGTTAGTAAAGTTTTCGTATGGAGAAACTGTCAAAAAATCAAAATTAATTTGGAAGAGAAGGCTTATTCCGCGGATAAAAGCAAAGATCATTTTTCATTGACAGAAGTTGAGTTTTGAAAATGATAGGTATCACTACGGTAAGGTTCATAGATAAACGTAAAAGTCCGTTGTCTTCTTTGTACATTAACTTATTGATAAAGAAAGTTAGAAAACAGAAAAATATTTTTTGCAGTAGTTCACTACACTCTACATACAGTATTTATACATTTAATGAAATAAAAACATTATTTTACAAGTACCCAAGTACCGCCAAGGGCCCGTCCCCGCGTACCGTAACCGCATCGAACCGCAGCGACCAAATATAGGCAAGCAGTGGTTATAGTATCGCTGCAACTTCTTGAACTTGCTTTGTGGTAACTACAAAATTTCGATGTGGTTGCGTTGTCGTTAGTATTTACGATGTGGTCACGTTGTGGCTAGTGTTTGCAGACACAGATCGACTCCGACTGTGTCGTCACGTTGACGCAACGTTGTGGTGGCGTTGTGGCTGCGACGTCACCTTGATGTGGTCGGTATCGCCCACACGGTTGGTTTTGACAGCCAAATGTGGCCCGTGTGAATAGAATATTCATTTTTATACAAATTAGCGGGCGGCCGCGGGGTGTCATTGTGGTGTGGTTGTGGTACGGGTGATCGGGTACTTAAACAAAAAAACTTACGAAATATAAAAAAACAAAGAACAAATTATGGAATTAAAAATGAATCTATAAATTGCTACGATCTCGCTACGTTCGCTACGCGACTACGACATTTCGTAGCAAATAATAAAACGTGCTGTTAGAATGTTTCTGAATTTTTACAATAATAGTGAAAATATAATGGGGAATACTGATCAGCACCCTAATTGTGTTTCTCATTTTAACATTGGGTTTTTTTATTTACCCTCTCGCAATTTTGTTAAATAAACAAAATTGCGAGAGGGTAAATAAAAAAACAACCAGAAATGTATTTACAGGATGTCATTTTAATTGCACAGAAAACTGCTTTAATTAACTTGTATTAATTGTATTATATCATACATTTTGTTTAGTACCTATCGTTTCTTTTTCTATTATTAGGTAATAATAAAGTCCAGAAAAAAAACCAGTAACACCGGTTGGCAAGTTCAACAGAACAATAATCTTGAAAAACACAAAACTCTGAGTAGGTTTTAAATAAAAAGAATTATTGACATACAATTTAATATAAACAGTTACGATACTTACATCCAGAACATGAGCCATTTAAAAAAAGCGGCCTAGTACGAGTCGGACTCGTACAAGGGTTCCGTATAACCCTTCAATATTTAAAACAACAACCAATTACTTAGTACATTAGAGGCCACACTATGTGACAAGTGTCTGCCTATTACGGTTCAAAAGATACAGCCCTGTGACAGATAGACATAGACAGACCCGTAATAGGGTCCCGTTGGCACACTTTGGGTACGGAACCCTAAAAAGAATCATGTAACTGTCGAATATTTCACGGACTTAATTTATTTTTATTATCACATTATTTTTTATTCGAAACAATCCTGTCGAATGATATCCGACTGAAACATAACAACATAATAATTCATAATATTTTATAGTATTATCTGTAACATTAGATATTCTGTTAATATTTTCAGTCGGGAGAAAAGCTTTTTTAAACTGTAGGCGTGACTTACATATTCTCCTCTCACTCTAACATGCGTCAAGATGGGGAGTTTGAAAGAGATGGGGTTATAATAGGTGGAGTTTCGGCGTGCACAAAGATCATCCCACGCATGGTACCAAAGAGTTCGGTTAAAAAATAAAACAAATCACCAGTTAATAGGTTGTTTAATGTACCAATCTATTTGGGTATAGAATGCAAAGAATTAATGTGTGCTGTGGCAACGGGTCATTTGTCAAGACGTACCGAGCCTAGTCGTTGACCCTACGTGCGTATGCGTCTGAGTCTAGGTCGTTGAGATGCGTATTCTTGGAGACAATTTGTTCCAAAACGAACCTTAAGAATTTGTTGAGATATGTGAAAGCTGATGCTTATTCTGGTAAAACAAAGAAGTTATTTACAGATTGTACAAATCTGCCTCTACTGCTACGATTTCCCTTAGTTTCCAATTTTAAGTAAGTACCTAGACACCTAATTCAGTTTTTTTTTTAAGACATTTTTTCATTTGTTTTTTATTTATTTATTTAATTAACCATTTATGCACACACATTATAAACAGACAAGAAGAAAGGAACAGAGAAATACGTACAAAGGCAATGCTTATTTCTAAAGAAATCTCTTCCAGCATACCTGCGATAGGAAAATTTATATAAAAAGAGATGTAGACAACGTGTGTTACAGTAGAAGAGAAAACAAAATACATAGATACAGAAAAAAAACAATTCACTCATGTATTTATAAACATACAATATGAGAATATACTTACATAAATACTTTTAAAATAAATATATAATTCAAATGTTTTTTTAATTTGTGTAGGTAATTATACGATACCAGCTCATTATAACCCTAAACAACCTTTAATCTCTTTTTCTCTTTCGAATCTTGAAAATATTTTACTACAAAAACATCTTCAAATAAAGTAAGCACATCTATGCAGTGAACAACTAGTCTCGAGCTGACTGAGCGCTGGTTTTATTTACAGTAGGTATTTACGTTTTAAAAATTCATACTACGATTTCCAGCCCTAGTTTCTTTTTTAAGGTAGGTAAATAGTTAATTCTGAATTTTGTCGATCTTTGACAGTCGTTACGAGTCGTCAGAAGCCCGAAAGTCTTACCAAGGGGTATCGTATTATCCAGTAACTGGGTTGTGGAGGTCAGATAGGCAGTCGCTCCATGTAAAATACTGGTATTCAGCTGCATCCGTTTAGACTGGAAGCCGACCGCAACATAGATGGAAAAAGCCTCGGTAGATAATGACTTATTTCAGAATTACAAGATTGTTTTTTTTTAAACATCTTCATAAGCCCTTTTCTGGTAGTATTTCCTATCAAACTTTATGTAGCCTAAAAACCCAAAGTTCAAACACATACAAATACATCTCAAAATAAAGTGCTCGCATCTATGCAGTGAAAAACCACTCGCGAGCTAACTGAGCGCTGGTTTTATTTAAGTTTAGTGCGCGGGCGACGACAGCGCTAACGACGTGGTCTTCCTGCAAGCGTTTGTCTGTCAGCGGCCTCTCCTGCGCCGGATGCACTGTCAGAAAAACGGCTTCATAGTAAGACTACGTGCTTTTGGAAAGTTGGGACATGTTTGGGACGAATTTTGATGAAAATATTAGTTACAGCAAGAACCATGAGTAAACTATGGTAGGTACTTTTTACCTACCATAGTTAGTTTACCTACCTAGATATTCAACGTTCGTTACATTAAACGTGGATGCATCATCATAGATTATTCCCGACACTAATTCCCAGTGTTTTCACCAGTTACGATTTTATATAGCAACCATTTTGTTACAAGCATTCAGTTTTTGTAAAGTGAAACGAATCAAGTAGGTACTAGTGCCTACGCTTAAATATTTAATTAATGAGTGGTGATTAGGTAGAGAGTTCCAAAAAAAAACATAACAGCAGTATGGTTCTAAGAAAGACACCTTAGTCCCTGTATCCTCTGACAGCATTTCATGAAACAGCTTGAGATTAACTCATAATTTTAAGCCCGTAAAATGGCTAAGACCTTCGTGAGCACTTCGTTCCCATTTCGTAAACTTGACCAGGGTCAAAGATGGCGGTGGACCAAGACCCTGAATACAACAGAGACACAGAGATTATTCGGAAAGTGGAGAATTGGATATGTGGCGTACCTTTGGAGAACCCTATTTCCAGCAATAGGCTACGTAAATCTTGGCCGTAGGGGAAAGGAAGGTAAGACGTTCCCTGCTGGTACGAAGGCTCACCTTAATAATGTTTAAAGAAATAATGACATATTTGAATGAGTAATTGTTTCATGATGAAGCAATGCATGCTGCCTCCCTCTCTATTAGATATTAGTTCAATCGCTATCGTTCATATAGGCTATGTATGTGGACGATATCGCCACGCATTATTAGATTCCTAAACCTTGTAGAATTCCTCTTATATGATATGATTTATGTGTGAATATTTTGAAAATTAATAAGTAATGCAGAGTAAAATTATTACTGACTAGCTGCTGCCCACGGCTTCGCCCGCGTGAGTGTCGGAAATTACCCCATACATCCCCATGGGTTTTAAGTATAAATATTGAGTTTCGAGTTAATCGGACAGCGCGTTAAAATTCTTCCATACAAACACTGACACCCCTTTAGGGGGTAATTTAGAAAAACAACAAATTACAAACTTTTTCATTTATTTAGATAATTATTCGTGCGGAGTTTCATGTTTATTACCTCAAGGAATAAGATTTTTCATACAAACTTTCATCCCCTATTTGACCCCCTTAGGGGTTTAATTTCGAAAAATGCTTCCTTATTCCTTGCCTACATTATAAAGGGAACCTCTGTGCAAAATTTCAGCTTTCTAGGTCCAAGGGTTTGGCTGGGCGTTGATGAGTCAGTCAGTCAGGACTTGTATTTTTATTAATAGGTATAGATATAGATAGTAGGATAGGATACTTTTCCGGGATAAAAAGTACCCAGTGTGGTGCCCAGGATATTAAAGAATAATTATACCAAGTTTCATCGTAATCGAACCGGTAGTTTTTGCGTGATGCCTGAACAAACAGACAGACAGACAGACAGACAGACAGACCGACAGACAGACAGACAAAAAAAATTTTAATCAAATTTTTGGGTTCGGTGTCGGTCTAGTAACACCCCCTGCCATATATTTTTTTTATACTTTCAATGTACAGAATTTTCACTTCTACAGATTTATTATAAGTATAGATAGATTAGTTTTATTCTCGAAAATATTGAATAGACCACCTTCAATTTAAGGTGGAGTTCCCTAGAATCTGTATCATAAACATGGAGACCCTATCGTAACAAAACTTTCTCTGTAAACACGAAACAGTAGCGTTTGTTTACTGGAAGAGATCGTAAAGCGGCGCGGGAGTATGTGCGCGGCTAATTTTGTTTTTCAAACAGCCTCCTTCAAAAGAAAAATTCTCAGAAATAATAAAGAAAAGTAAGTAACGTAAAATGTAAGAAAAGGATTAAAAGAACAAGGAATTCACATTCTGATCAATTGCCACCTACAAGATTATTACTATTCTTCGGTTTTCCAAATCTGACATTCTACATTGTCCTCACATGTATAAGTAATTTCAACATGAATGATGTACCTAACCAATTTTTGTAACAATTGCTTTTTATTTAAAAGAGTATCCGTGGAGTTTCTTGCCCGTTCTTCTCTATAGGTAGGTACCTACTACGCTTTGGGATTGGCAACTATCTTCATGTTTTCTGACTGACTAACTCCTTGACAATTCAAAAGTGGTAAATGGTTTAATTTTAACCAAAAATACATTTATTAACCATACATAGGTACATTCATAAATAAACTCACGCCGTTTTCCTATGGGGATAGATAGATATGTGAATAAGTAGGAATAGCGAATTCATTAGGTTATCAACCTCATCCCCTTACAATAGTAATAAGTAAGAATAGCGAATTCATTAGGTTATCAACCTCATCCCCTTACAATAGTAATAAGTAAGAATAGCGAATTCATTAGGTTATCAACCTCATCCCCTTACAATAGTATCTACACCCTTAGCTTTTAAAACTCCTGCTTCTAACATGTTTTCCGTAAGCGTCCTGTCTAACCAAATGTAGCTGAATACAGATCATTGAATTGAGAACTGCAGCATTAATTGAAGATCGGTTAAGCCACTAAAACTACGTAATACTGTTGCGATACCCACAAAAATACTAGCAAAACTGTGATTCAACTTCGCGCTTTGTGTTACACAAAAACGTAACAATTTGACCGATATTCTCGCCGTGGTCAAGGTGTTACTATTATTTTTATCATCGCAAAATATAGAGGGATGTCGTAAAACTATCGTCGCGGTTCAGGTGAACGGCCGGGCGCATGCGCGTCGTTCGCAAGATGGCTCCCATATATCCGTCATCGGGGTGCGTGATGCGCGCCAAAATAAGATTATTGGAAATTTGACAGAGACGAGCGCGCACACTTTACGATCGACGCTAGACGGGGTTTATGAGAAAAGATCTGATGCTGATGACGCATGTAAGTGGTCCTTGGGTATTTCTGGACGCTCTGGAGTATTTTTATTAATTTCTGAGGGCACCTAGCTTGTACTTTCTGCCATGAACTTGTAGTTAAACTTTCAGATTTTTTATAGTATTTGAGAGAGCACTGCTCAATAAAGTTTCGTTACGACCTGTTTTTATTTGGGTAGATACAAAACATCCAAGTGGGCTAGGCACGTTATTCTCATTTCTTTTATGTGCAAAACATATATGCATTTAACTTTATTTTTTTGTATTGTGCCTCTTGTTTGTGCAGAATAGGTAAACTATTTTCTTCCTTTTCTTTCTTTACCTTCCTAGGTACAAACTTAAATCATCCTATATTATCGTTTCCACTGCTGGCACATAGGTCGCCTCTCTGTGAAAGGGAATAGGCCATAAACCACCACGCGGGCCCGTTACTGGCAGTTAGTAGAACAGTAGATGTCCATGTCTTCGAATTTTTGTTTCTAGGACACATCGGTTTCCTCACCTGATGTTTTCGTTCGCCGTTGAAATAAATTAAACAAAATAAAGACTTTGGTTCGAACCCAGGTCGAACCCGGGTCGAACTATAAGTCGGTGCCGCTACTGGGCCACCAGCTGTTATTGGCAAAAAGCTATCCAGTAATCCGATGATTTTCAGGAGTCAGGTAAGTACCAGGTAGGTACACTCATTCCCATTCCTATTTTCATTCATTTTGTTCTTCTTCCCCTCAGTAGAAAAGATTAATTACCGACCTTCATATTTTTTACAACTACTGTCAATCATTTTGAAGGCTTCCGCAGGGTACCATTTTAGGACCAACAGCAAAGTGAAGTGACACGTTCTTGTGGCGACTGGTGCTTTCTGCAAAGAAGGCGTTTAGTTTCCAAGTAGATCGACTAAGACAATAGGAGAACGTGTAGAAAAAAATACCTACTAAAGCACCAGTCATTCAGTTTGCCGAGCATGGACAACATCCTCTAAATTAGTACGGAGTTAGCCGCAGTCGAAGGCATTCCAGCATCTTCTCGTCGGTCGGTCGCTTCTTTCTTATATCTATGGTTGTCGTCTCGCGACTCGTGACCCCGGCCCCTTATAGCTGTGTCAGGGCTCCAAGCTCCAAGTGCATAGTTTTAGTGTGATAGCTATTACGAAACTATGTAATCGCATTCGCATGTGTTTCCTATTCACAATTTACATATTTATTTACTTTCTACTTTAACGAAAACTAATGAATTTCCCCAACTCAAATAAAAAGGACACTGTTGAGTGTTGGGCGCCAGGTTATTATCGCCATATGAATTTTATTTATGACACCAACTATGTATTACTATGTATTTGAAACAATGACATCTATTGTTTCCTTTATAAAACTTCTTCTATCTAATGCTGCCATCTAGCGTTACAAAACTAGTTAACTTGTGTAAAAAAAAATAGTTATTAATTTTATTATAAAAAAAACTACATACATATTATCACAATATCAATGAAAACTTTCGCGTATGCAAACAATTACTTTATTTACTTTTGTTTTATTGTTAGCTAATTAAAATTTAAAGACGGAACAAACACATTATTTTATTTTTCGTATATGGTAACAAAACTTGTTTTCGCGAGAAAACTTGTGATAGCATCGTGAATTTTATTTTGATTACAAAATTGGCATGAAACTCGGTAATAAGCCGAAAAATAGTGACTCGTCATTGCTTAGTTATTGTGTTTAATGTGGTGTATTAATTATCCGCCTTCCAAGTGGAGCTGCTAAAGAAATTGCTTGCCATGGCGGGCCCGTCCGACGGCGATCCCGACGGATGGGTCGAGTTCTGCGAGCGTCAGGCCAAAGCCGCCGCTCAGGACTTCGCCAAGGCTTGCCTGCAGTACGTACAGACTGGTGCCAACGACCCCACGGCCCGGCCGCAACCTTCACACAAGGACCTGCTGAAGAAATTCGTTGAATGTTTTTCGGAACAATTCGAGTATGAAATCGGGAAGCTGAAAGCTCTGCACAAGCTTCCTAATGGCACGCACACGGGACACGATGAGAGTGACTACTCAGAGGACACGGACTCGCCAAAAACGCAGCACAAACCATTTTTCCGAAGGTTATCTTTCAAGGGTTTGAGACGCGGAAAGGGGTTATTTCACAAGCAACATTCGGACGAGGTGGAACTCTCATCAAATCTGAACAAACACAACAAGACTAAATTAGCTAAGATAGTTGTAGAGTGTAGAAAGGAAGGGTTGGTAAATTATTTAACTCCTGAGAGCTTGGAGCAGCCCGGAGGCCCCCAGAAGTGGGAGAGATGCAGGCTAGCGTTAGTGAAGACTGTCGGGGGATACATGCTGGAGTTCTACTCTCCTCCAAAGGCGCAAAAACCTCGCAGTGGAGTGTTCTGTTTTCTCATATCAGAGGCTCGGGAAACTACTGCGTTGGAGATGCCTGACCATGAAAATACTTTTGTGTTGAAGGTAATTGTTTTAATTATTTGAAATAATGATATCCAGTCATAAATGGTTTCCAGTTTGAATTCAACAAGTGTGAGAAACATGCTTTTATTCAACAGAACAATAATGAGAACCAGAATTAAAATCAAATTCATTTTACAATGTTTCATAAATATTAATATTAAGATGTTTATGCATTCTAGTATTGTAAGTAAACTGTTTTAAGATTTTCCTGTTATGTTTTCTCTTCCCCACTGGATTAAATTATTTGTAATAATTCTAGTTTTTCCTGTGAGACTCATAGTCATAGCCACATCATAGGAATTGGGGTTGTAATAGGAATAAAAGTGTGCTAATGGCATGCCGTTACTCATTAAAACCAATAAGAATTGTCATGTCAGCCGCACACCGTTGTTATAGCTATTTGTTTCACAATAAATCTATAATAGTTTTTTTGTTTTGTTTTTATGAAGATAATTCCATAAAAAATCATAATAATTTAATGTAAAAACCTTATAACCTACCTGTTTAATTTTAGATTCCACTATTAGTTAATATTGTTACAATAATATAATCTTTTTAATACTAATTGCATTCCTGCTGAAGAAGAACAGGTCAAAGGGGCGGTGCTTGGGCGAAGCCCATGCATGTCTAGTAGTGGACGTCTTCGGCTGAAATGATAACTTGATGATGAATAAGAATATCTTATATAATTATTAATAGGAGATTTATTTAAATTAGTTCCTATTAATGTTGCCAGTATCGGTATTTTTTTTTTTTCAAGTTTATCGACTGATCATACATTATGGGCCATTATGTTTTCTTTTTCTCCAGGTCCCTTCTTCAGTCATCCTTCATACCATCTTTATTGACTCAACTCTAAATGACCAGTACTGACTATATTACGCCAGTTTAGCCAAATTTTTGAATTACTATAAATAGTTATAAAGAGATTTGGCTGCATAAAAAATAACCCCATTCCCATTGCAGGCAGACAACAACATGGAATACGTAATAGAGGCAGCAGATGTAGACGACATGAAGTCCTGGCTAGCAACAATCAAGTACTGCATGCGTTCGCCGCCGACGACGCAGCCGCCTCCAGACGCACTTCCCGGCATGCCGGAGCCTGCGCCACCCGACCTGCCCCCGAGGAGGGACTTGCCTGCCAGTTCCAGCAATGTTGACTTAGCTACTGATACTCCTGAAGAGGCTGAATTAGGTAAGTCTTACTTTTTTTGGTTACCTGTGGCGAGGGTGATGTTACCAACAATAGTTGTAAGTTGGAATAAAAGCCGTAATGCTACCACCATAGGTAATCAAATTAGAAGCTGTTGCTAAATGGACATCAGCAAAATATAAATCAAGAGCTGTATCTATATGCCACATGGGCATTTCTGGATTAGTGCAAATATCTTGTTTATTGTTTAAATATAAGTATTTAATAATATTTTGATCTATTATATCTACAAGTTTTAACCTATTGTTGCTGTTGCTCTGTTGTCAATTCTTTCAGCATGTTCATGAATAACATGTTGGCTCTAAAACACCCCATGTTGTATACAAATCACCTCGATTCACACCTTTCACTGCTTTTAGCCTCGTGCAGACTGTCGCGGCGCTACACGACCCCGGTAATTGTTCTACTGTGAAGTATTCTTAGAAATTGCTTCGTTAGAGTCGCGTCGAGCCAGTCTGCACGAGGCTTTTGTTGTGGGCGTGTACCGCGACGCCTTTTAAATATCTAAGTTTTGAGTTACATTAGGTTAGAGAATAATACTACTGAAGGAAAATCAGCTGACCGCCACGCAAATGTATAGTTGAACAATTGATGACCAAACCACTGACTGCATTTATTTACACTATCGGTCAGTAGACAATCACGGTATCGACTCATAGTTCTATTCATTCATGCATGATGACTCGGGTCATCTCGTCGAATGCAATCAGTCTATTGTCTACTACAGAGCGTGATACTATAGTTTACGTTTTGTTATTTTACTGTGTCGCGCATTTCTTACTGAGGAGAAGAAGGTCGGCCTCCTGAACCAAAACCCTGTGACTGGTGTACAAGTTTTCGTAGTAATGTTAAGTACGTAAACTTTGTTATTCATCTCGTTTTTTTTTTGTCTTAATCGATTTATGATCCTTGTCTTGTTTGCCAGCTATACCTACATACTTCGATCGGACATTAAAAAGCAGGTATTTTGATTAAAAAAAAATTGGTGATTTATTTTTGAATATGCCACTAGTTTCTTGACATTCAACCAGTATTTATTACTGGTCCAGTCCAGATCTATAACAAACTGGCCCCGAAACCCGCAGAGCCTCAAAAAACGTATAACATTCAACCATTTCTACTTCAACCAGGTTCAATAGCAGAAGAAGCATGCGAGTCATCCTCCCGGGTCTCGCTCGCCGAGTGGCCGTGGTTCCACGGTACTTTGGCCCGGGCAGCAGCGGCAGCATGTGTGTTGGCGGGCGGTGCGTCCGGACATGGATGCTATCTCGTACGGCAGAGTGAAACGAGACGCGGGGAGTATGTGCTGACGTTTAACTTTCAGGTGAGAGATTTTTTTTTTTTTAATTGTGTTTTACTTGGTCCCTGACGCTGTAAACCAAGGATTCCGTGATTCCAAATGTGATTGGATGTCGTAAATTGGAATTCGAATACATCATGGTTCTGTTTGTCTGTACTTTATATTAATAGATATAGTCTACCTCGTTATTGCTTTACTACTTTTGACAAAAAATCCCAGAAAATTGAAAATTCACTAAGATCGAAAGGTCGAAACTATCTAACTGCCACTTCGACAAATACCTTGTCATTTTATGGCGTGTAAGGCCGTTCGCTGCGTTAAGCGGGTGCACGGAGCAGGCGCACGCGCGGCGTGCTGTTTTCTATTATCATCCTTAGGCCGTGTACCCGCTTAACGCAGCGGACGGCCTTAGAGCAGCGCTGCGTGAGGCGGGACTCACATCGCACGCGGTGCCGAATATATTACCAGAAAACAGCAGGCCGCGCGGGCGCCCGGTCCGTGCACCCCTTTACGTAGCGAACGGCCTAAGTGACATTCAACCAAAGGGTGATAAAGCAATTACGAGGTCGGCTATACTTTCATTTTGGCTCACTTGGTTTCTTAAATTCTATTTGCTTACGGACGCCTAGCACTTTTTCATGATACCGAGTGAGGAGACTCACCAATCTCAATGAGTTATTTATTTTAAGGCCAAGTTAAATCCTAACGACATTCGACAGGGTCGAGCCAAACACCTCCGCATGACCCTAAGCGAGACCGGCCAGTGTCGGGTTCAGCACCTCTGGTTCCCGAATGTCCACGACATGCTGGAACACTTCCGAGCGAACCCGATTCCCCTCGAATCGGGCGGCGCTGCTGACGTCACGCTGACAGAGTACGTCGTCTGCCAGGAGGGGAACAGACAACAAGTGAGCATCTCACAAATGGTTTCTTAGTTATCTGAAGGATTGATAAGGCTACCATACATGGATAGGTTCATCTGCTTTATTTTTCCTGGGACACGATTCTCCATTCTCAATTTAAAACAACTGAACATTGACTTTCCACTGAATTGTCATTGACCTGCTATTTTTTTTTTTCAATAAATAATTATCTTGAAGAAGATATAACCTTAGAAAAACGAAACCCTTATATTATAAAATTCTTTTTATTCCTTTTGAGGTATGGAACTCTAAAAATACGGCAGACAACATCTCAGTAATGAATCGTGTCGCGTCCGTTGTTATGTGGTTTATGCCATTTTTTTTTTTTATTACCTTTGTCTCAATCGTATATGAATCTCAATAAAGTGTTTAGTTAGGTTTACAACTGCATTTTACTTAGATGAGCAGACTTGGCCCCTGATCTCCTGAACGTAAACCTGATCATGTATGGTAGCCATGGTTCTCGATTGTTTGGTTATTCTGACTGTTTTTTTAAATCTGTAATATATATAATTATATAATCTGTATCAGTAATATATTTTATACCAGTCAATAGAGCTATTTATCATGGCTTGAATAGTACAAATTCTTAAACATTGGCTCCGTTTGTGAACGTTAAACCGATGAATACCGAGAAATGCAATGTTATTTGTAAACAATCGAGAATCATCACAAAAACCTATTCATTGATATTCACTTGATTATAGAAGTTGATCACAAACAAACGCACTTTTGACGACACACTATAATACCCGCCCGTACTTATGGCACATGAGTTCTAAGGAGGATGCTAAAAGGTAGCCCGCGCAAACAACCGTAAGAAAATTTAAATTTCTTACGTTTTTTGCAATTTGTCGTTCAGTGTCAGCATGTATGTTGATCAAATATGATTCGAAATTCACAACAAATATGTATTTCTAGAACTATAATCATTAGAATCATCAATGTCACCCAAGTTACAATTGGCCTCAAATGACATGATTTCATAAATTAATTATTCAATAGGGTACTTTGAACGAGAGTTTTATTGATGATTTTAACGATTATAGTTATGTTAATAAATATTTGTTACGGTCGCGAATCATGTTCAGATCAACAGACACCCTGAGGTCATTTGTACACGATACGGTTTCTTTACGGTACGGCGTATACACCGCGCCGTAGAAAAAACGTGTCGGTTAGCAAGCTTCCATAGTGATCATATACAGCACTGACGACCGTGCTTACACACGGCGAATAAACCGTAGTTTTTCACGGCAAGAATAACGTGTGTACAAAGGGCCTTATTCTGCCTAGCAAATAGCAAAAAAAAAATTGGAATTGCACGTGACATCCTGGCGGTTTCTCGTTAAAAAAATTATTTGGCCATATAGAGCGTCGTCTCTTTCTAAAGCTCGATGTGTCATATTTACGGTAGTATTTTTATCTCACGACGCGACGCGCGCTTTACTTGTGGTCACCAAGTGTACAAAGACGCTGTGAATGTGTGCGTAAGAAGAGTAGCGTCACCACATAAGACGCACACGCACACACTTCCGGCATCGCCATTTTCTCAGCCGGTACCGAGAGCTCATGCGCTTACACAAATACACATACATTCACAGCATGTGTACCAACACTTGGTAACCACAAGTAAAGCGGACGTCGCTTCGTGAGATAAAAATACCGTACTTCAGTTATAATAATGAGGCATATTGACCCACCGAACCTTACTGCTACAAGCTTTAAAATCAGACAAAGAATATTAAGGTTCACAAGCTAATTATAATGTAATTATAATTGGCAATAATTAAACTGAAATCAACAGGCCTTAAGACTCAATGGATCTGAGATTTGTTTAAAATATGTGCTAAGTAATATGTTTTAAGGTCTAAAATGCGTTGATTTAAGAAACTTTTGAGGCTCAATACTGCTCCATGCCATTATTGTTTCAAGGAGAAGCTTTATGGCGATATTACCCAACGTTGTGGGTATTTCATTATACACACCATGCTACTTTCGAAGCATGCGTTATATTTATGCATAGAAATGTTTTTTTTTTTAATGTTTCGCCTTCACGTAGCGTTTGTTCATATTTTGTTGCTATTGATGTTGTTAGTATGTAGCTTGTAGTT
Organism: Eupsilia transversa; assembly: GCA_914767815.1. Lineage (NCBI taxonomy): Eukaryota > Metazoa > Arthropoda > Insecta > Lepidoptera > Noctuidae > Eupsilia > Eupsilia transversa. Next base: position 10,432,358 of record OU611892.1, read on the forward strand.
ATATTTGCTCAGCATTGTTTGTTCACATACTCATTTATGGCCCACGACTTACTAAGATGGCCCAGTGTTGCTTAAAAAAAGAATCCAAAATAGTATTTTTGTGTCAATTTTTTGAAGAAAAATGAACTTTAAAATTAAGAAGTTAATGTCCTTTTTTATATGAACCATCATTAGACGTGGGCTGGTAAGTGAATCACTTGTACGCATTAGAAAACAATATTCATAAAATAGAACTTAATCTATTAAAACACAGTTCGCCAATCTTTGCCAATAAACACATGGTGACCATGCTTTAATTTAAGATAGCTACGTCTTATAGCTTTAAAAAAGTAGCTCTTATGTACTAGAACCTAAAAATGGTTTTTGAATATGATTATTACGAACAATATTACGATTAAGTCTAGTTACTCATGTACCCACGATTCCTGTACGTGCATTTTATTTATTGATGACAATAAAATGTAAATTTATTTATTCGTCATATTTAAAATAAATAAAATTAAGATATTATTAAGAGCCTATATAGTTATAGGTGTAAAGGAATCACAATGTTCTATTGAATAATCGCATTTAAACTTAGTACGTATTGTATGTGCAGTAGGGCACAAGTTCGTTTGCATTTTCATTGATTTCATTTGAAACTAACATTATAATATGCCAGTTATGTAGGTATCTAATAGTACTATACCCAAATTAGTTGGGTTTGCAAAGGAATAGTTTGGTTCTAGTGATCAAAAACAAATATAGTTCTGACATTTATTTTATTTTAATGCTACTAATTTCTAGTATATTTTTGCCCTTATGACCTGCCAATAATTTTAACTTATTACAAAATAAATAGTAGTACACGTTCCTAGTATTTTAATAAGATATTTATAAAATAGGTACATATTAAAAATTGCACTTGAAAACAAACTTAGTTTCTTTGGGAGATATTTACTGAAAAAAAAAAAGTTAGGACCCAATTATTCCTTTATTGTTGTAGAATTTATTTATTGTCATAACTCAAGTTTGATAAAAATGGACTGTTAATATAATGTACTAACAATGGAACTTAGAATATAATTATATTGTTTATAATTTGTACAAAATCATGTTCTTCCAAGCTTTAATTTTAATTTCTTGGTTGTAAATTTTTATTATTAAACTTTATTCTATGGAATGGCTTTGTTTTTTATTTTGCTGTGTTTTTTCTTCGTTTTTTTTTTGTCTGTGTGTTGTGTTGCAAGCATACTCATTATTGGTAAGTTTTTTTATTACAATATTTATGCTTTTATATATAGCTTGTAATTGTATTCGTTGGCCGTGTAGCTGTTAATGTAAATATAATTGACCAGCATAGAAAACGTAGTGCTTTCAAACTAATAAACTGGATAAGAAGACGAAATAAACAATTACTAAAGAAAATAATTATTAACGTGTCCAAACGCATCATACTAAGATGGGCAGGTCCCTTATCCTACTTTTCAACCTTTAATAATTTCGCAAAAAAAAAACCATGAAAAAGTTTCTAAAAAACATGTCCAATACTTATTGGGTACTATACTCCGCAGCTGGACGTGACCCACGGCAGTGACGTGCGCATGCGTCGCGCGGAGCTAGAAGCTCTGCTGGTCGCTAGCGGCGCACACCACGACATCCGCGCCGTGGACAATCAGTACACCTTCGTGTAACAATCACCCTACTGTGGAGCCACTGAGGGCGGAGTGCTAAGTGTCATCAATAGAGCACTCTGCTGCAACGAATACGGTACTGTACCTATAACTCTTGTGTGAAGTGTGTTTTTAGTAGTTTGTCTTTTTTGCTAAGCAAATATGGCGTTACTGTGATTTTCAGAAAATTTGAACATTATTTGACCGTCTATTGCATGGGATATACAAAACCGGTGAAATGTTGGTGCACGTCTTTGACTACACCTTCGGGGTATGCAAGCGTCATGCTATGTAAATGTAACTGGTGAAGCACTTTCTTATGTATTGAATATCCTATGTGATTCTTGTAATGGCATTCATACCTACCTTGCCTTGAGATATTTCTCGACGGCATGTGAAGCCAAGACAGAGGCCCATGGGCGGCTTTAAAACACTGACACCAAACCACACGAAAAAGAAGAAGAACTACCTTAAAAGTGTCTGATTGATGCCAAAACCTCGGATTTTTTACGTAATGTTTATTTACCGACAAAGACATGTAAGTAAAAACACACTGTAGGTTTAGCCAATTTTTGTATGTGTCTGACACAAGTCAATGTATATCATTTACAGTAAATTTTAGGTACAGGAAATCGAGACTGATGGGATTGATGATTTGTTACGACGGAGTCAGGTAGGTACTCATAATTGTCAGCCATTTTAAGATGTTTGTCGAAGTCTGATGCTGACAAGTGTGATTGGCCCCTAGCAGCTCGTTTACACGTCTATGGTAATAACATTTAGTGCCTCGAACAGTGTAAACTGCCGGGTCGGTAGTTTAATCGGTTCTCGTCACTAAAATAATTGGACTTAAGACTTTCTCAACAAAATACTGGAGACGTGTAAATGTGTCATAGAAATCTCTTACAATACGCGCCACGAAATATGAGACTTGACGAGCGCCGTACCGCGCCTTCCGTGCTCTTTCCACCGCCCCGCATATGACGCCCGGTCCCTTCCCGCCCTCAGACCTCATACCGCTAAAGAGACCTATAAATTGTCTACCGCGAAAGTCAAAGCACGTGGTGTGTCATGTCAAGTCTCATCTTTAGGCCGTCCGCTGCGTTAAGCGGGTGCACGAAGCGGGCGCCCGCGTGGCGTGCTGTTTTCTAAGGGCCGCGTGCGACGGGAGACCCGCCTCACGCAGCGCTGCTCTAAGGATGATAATAGAAAACAGCGCGCCAGCTCCGTGCACCCGCTTAACGCAGCGGACGGCCTTAGTGGCACGTATTGTACTCTGCTAGAAAGTGTAAGTAAGTATGTGTATGTATATCGAACACACTTATTTCTACCTAGTATTTGTACCTAATTAAGGTCTTCATAAGCACAAAGTGAAATCGGGTAGTTAGGTTGTATAAAATGAATGCTGGATGAGTTTACTCCACAGTATAAGTATAGGAAAATAAAATTTAATATAATTAGTGTATGTACTGCTGTAGGCCAATTAGTGTCATATTCAGGTGCGAATCTGATTTAGTTTAAGGACTGCAAATATAATTTGTGTAACATAACTTTGTAGTCCATTGCAAAATGTAGTTAATTTGTTATTCTTAAGCCGAGACGTCTCGATTCAGCTAATTCAGGCCATATCTTATTTATTAAATATTGTCCGGTTCCTTTAAACAATAAAATTGTTGTTGTCTGAAATGTCCAACTGCTAACATAAAACTATGCTACAAAACTATACGCTTCAATATTTGCAAACACACGTCGCCTAGTTTTAACTAACACCGATTGGTAATTTATAGGAATCGGGCCCAGTATGTGGCCTGAAAATTCCGCAATTATTTATTTGTGCAATAGGTTTAGTATATTTATTCTAGAATTAATTTATTGTCATAATAAGGCTTAGCCAAATCTATGTTACGTATTGAATGTACTTAAATTAATGTTTTAGATATTAAGTAACAATTTATTGTATTCTTCACTGCCAAACTGCCCCTTAATTAAATAGACAAAATTATTTATAAAAGAAAAAATATTACTTGCAATTTTTATGAATATAATTGATATAGTTGCCATTTCACTTGGTATTATTATAATCCGTTCAAAAATTATTGCCAAGTTTTTTAAGCAGTTTTAGTGAACCTAAGAGGCTTTAAAACTAAACCAAGAATTAATACAGGGGCTAGTCTGAATGTAATGCTAATGATAATAGGTAGGTGGAATATATCGTATTTATAATGTTCCATACCTCCCACTTGTCAAGTCTAGTAACTGATGGCTCATTAACACGAAGAGAGTTTCTCGCCTTAAGTAGGCAATTATCAAAAAGGAATAAAGTTTACTTATACAGGGTAGATTTTTGAGATGGTGCAGTAAGGACAGCTACCTCTTGTTTATTTTCGTCCTAAGTCCATCGTAAAAAAGTAGCTCGATGTCTCATTTCCTACGAAACGTATGGAAAAAGTTTTTTGCTATTTCTGACTTTTGTAGTACTCAAGCCTCAGTTGGTTCCATAGTTTTTTGATCCATATAAGAGACAGATTCGATCGGATCGATTGGCATTTAAAAAAAACTTGGAAAACTACTCATTTCCTGTTGACTGTTTTTTTTTTTTAAATCTGTCAATGTAGGTCAAAATATCTCAAAAAGTTAAGGACAGTCTCCTAAGAGCGCTTACCTGTAGTTACAACGGTTAAGGTAGCTGCCCTTACTGCCCCATCTCAAAAATCCACCCTGTATACTCGCATGCAGAAACGCCTAGTCTTTTTAATTGATAGCGTCGTCCATGTAAACAAAACATCCTATTTTGAGATGTCAAATCAGTTCTTGAAGTCTCGGTATAACATAATCGTAATCGAGTTTTTTTTTATCGTTGGAGTATTGAAACTAGCAGGCACCATATCCACGGGCGAAAGAATCGCAGCGATAGTCTCACCGAGACATCAAATTCAATAGAAACTCTTTGAATCAATCTCCACACGGCGATATCAACACGACGATAATTTGAAGGCAAAGCGTGACTATCGACGTGATTTTCTCCTCTGTGGAGATGACGTCTCATGATGCATCGAATGTCCATACAAGTCTCGCAGGAACATCCTGGCCTCTCGACAGTCGAGATACTCTCCTCGTGTAAATTACCCTTGAAACCGAGTCATTTTGTATCTTTATAGTCAGGTACAAAAAGGAAGCATATCGTTTTCCTACATGCAATGATTATTTAAATCTACTTTCCGATACAGTCATTATCGGACACTATTAGTCTGTATTGTAATTTATTTAATAGGATAATACGTTTAATGTGTATGAAAAACTATCATTACGAAAAACTATACAAATGTACTGAAAAAATACTAGAACAAATTGCTAAGTGTTTATTAAAACCGTTGCATAGACAATGTTTTCTATTGTCAAAGATGCATGGATGCTATGATTATTTATATGTCTAGGTAGAGTGTGGTGCTGCATATGAACTAAAAACAAACAGGCCAACTTTGTTATGCTGGTGTGCGTTTAGCTGTAACGCACCAACGTCTTACACTCGCGCCACGTCATTGTGTTTTTCTAGTGTATTTAGCGGCCAACAGTTGGACGCTATTTTTTTTTCGACGAGTTCACAGCTTTGTCTATCTAGACATATTTATATTTATGCATGGATGTTACTTGAAAGTGCAATTTGTATAATTATCAATATTCGCGAAATGACGAAATTACTATTTCGATCAATTAAAAAAAACTTTTTGGTCCTTCACAAAGTAATCAAATAACTGATGTTTAGAATAAAATTAGTTTAAACATTATTACGTGTAAAATTAAATGTTGTTGGAATTGATAACGATCATTTTAAGGTATTAACTCATTAACAAAATTATATAACATGTTTGTTGGTTCTCGAAAACTGCATCACGCTGCATAAAATTTATCTTGGAAACAATGTAACTTAGATATAACTAGGCTTAATTTGTATGTGAAAAGCCAAGCGAAGTCGCGTTGACGATCTGTATGTACTCATCAACAGTTCAACCAGTGTTTACTTAACAAACATTCCTTATAAGTTGTATGTAATTTTTTGAGAACGAAATATAGTCAATATATTTTGCAGGTATTTTTTTATTTGTTTCTCGGCTTCGCTCACGTGACTGTGTATTATTTTGAGATTACATAATATATAATCTCAAAATAATACACACTTACTGTGACTTCACCTTTTCATTGACAGAATTATGGTAATGAAAAGGTGAAGTCACAGTTAGTTTGATAGAAATTAATCCACTGACGGTGGTGGTTTTAGGCAGTTTCTAGGGTTCCATAGCTAAATGCCAAAAAGGAACTTCTCATCTATATTTGCACTATGCATGAGAAATTTTGAAGGATAGGTATACAATATGCAAGTATCTCTTTATTGCGTATAAAAATAATCTTATAACCTACTAACAATATTAATCATCCAGTAACGGAACTATATAAAATTCGGAAAACATCTGCCTCTGGTCTTCTTTTTCTAACTTTAATTGTAGTAACATAAGGCCGTTGGAGCTGCATCTTAGCACTACCTGTAAACAAATAATAGGAGAATTTACACTTCATTCACACATCATTATTCTCTTGGCCATGTATCCCTACTATCAGCGTCTCGCGGTTTCACACGCATAATTCTAGGTCTCTTGGAATATCGGGATAAAAAGTATCCTATGTCCTAACTCAGTTCATGTTCTACCCATGTGCCAAATTTCATCCAAATCCGGTCAGCGGTTTTAGCGTAAAAGCGTAACAAACAAACTCACTTTCGCATTCATAATATTAGTTAGGATGTCTTTTTCTTCCATTCTTCTGTATTAATCGGGCCAGCGCGTGAAAAAAACTGGAGGCTTTTCAACTCCCGGCGCTAAGCAGTGCGTGAATAAAAAACGCCCGTAGCATAATGAGCAATAATTAGACGCATAAGGAAGCTTGCTTTTGCGACCGTAGCCGCACGTCCGTGCAAAACCGCCTTTTTGTAGTTAGTAGGTTCAAACCTAGACAAGCGATTTTCTTTGAGTAAATAATTTCATCACCACTGCTCTCAGAACGGTGAAGGAATCATCGTGAGGAAGCCGGCATAATTAGAACCAACAATTCGAAGACATGGTGACACCTACAGACAATGGCGGGCCCATTGTCGTGGTAGATTACGGCGTTCTCCCACCAGTGGGAACATAATGTGGTGCCGAGTGCGCGCACTAACCTGTTGGGGCGTGCACCGTTGACTCGTGCGCTGCGCACTCTCAACACGGTGGCGGATGCCATAGACATATTCACCTGTACACTGGGTGAGTTCACAAGGGCCACGTACTGTTTAGCATGTAAGGTATAGAATTAATTAAGAATATTTTAGGTTACTTTGTCGCATTAGATTTAATCTGTAATGGCAAAGGAAACATCATGAATAAATAAATAAATAAATAAAATAAATAAATAAATAAATAATAAGGCTGATTATAATCATTCAATTTAGTAGTTACTTAAATTGTTTCTAGCGAAAGAAGGAAATTATTATGAACAGACCTTGGTAGAGATAGCGAGCGCTTTCATAATGCTTCGTATGTGATGTAGCTGGTACTTCAGTGTGACGGGTGATTCACAACTAAAGCTCTGAACCATGTCTGAGGATTTCGGCATATCAATGCAAGAACGATCCTGCAAGAGAACAAGGTTATTATTTTTACAAAAGGGTAATTGTAATCAAATTATATTTTTATTTACAGGATTATTTGGCTGCTGCGAATCTACTCAGCAGTGGTAGCGGTTTATCCTGTAATTATTATTAACATACAGATGTTGACTTGGCTCGCGAGGTTGTCGACATGTGGGATGTGGATTCAGCGATCGTTGTGCCGATAGTCGTGACAGCCAATGGCCTAATAGCCAAGAGCCTCGACCAACACCTGAGGAGGCTCTCGTTGGGTAGCTGGATCAAGGGCTTGATTCAGATAGCGGTACTTCTGGACACGGCTCGCATTGTCAGGAGGTTCCTCTCTCTGGAGCCCTGACCACCGGTACCACCGGCTTGGACCCTGTTCCCGATACCGGTGGGCTACTATTTTTTATATTTTTAAATGTTTTTATAATTTTTATATTCTAATATTTAAAAATGTAAAATATATGTATTTAATGAAATAAAGGAATTAAAAATTACAGGATAAACCGCTACCACTGCTGAGTAGATTGCAAATCTCTAGTAAGAATTTACTTACTGGAGGCTTGCAATCTTGCAAAATGATACAGATCGTATTAGCATCTAACTTTAATGTCACTCTAAATTGATTCTAGTATTTTTTCTCCATCTGTCTGTACCTATGGTACCTATAATATTTGTTCCATAGGTATCCAAAATACTATGTTATTTTTTTTATTGTTACCTGCATGCCATAAGTAACTATGCTGACATTCGGGTGTTCAGGCGACAGATTAAGCTCGAACACTTCACAGGACCTCTCGATGTCTGCGAGCAGACCTAAGAAGGCAGGGGCCTTTAGCACCAGCTTGGCAACTTCTTCAGCATCCTCATCTCGAAGCTCAAGCACTGAGTCAGCTGTTTGAGTGGATATCTCACAGTCTGTCATCACATTGTGCATTGATTGGGGTTGCAATCTGGAAAAAAAAATAGATTTTCTAATGAATTACTAAAGCTGCAGTCGCATGACGTAAAAGAACAGCACGCGTAGCATGAACACCGTAGAAACGGGTTTTTTCGACGGGAGAATAGACAAAATTACAGATCTGTGATTTTGTATATTCTTCAATACTCTCTACTCTACTCTACAATTTTTTTTAAATAAATATTCATTAGTCAAAATAAAGTAAAATATCTCTTTTCAGACTATTTTTTTTATTAATTATCTTTTTGGCCTATTCTTTTTACAGTGGATACATGCACTCTTATTTTAGGGCTAAATCCTAAAAAGGAAGAAAGTCACATACAAGATAAACAGAAAACTAGTGACAGTAGGCATTCTTGCAAATAAGACAGATATTATTAGTAACTTATCTTCTTTCATCGAGATAAATTGTTTTATTCAGGGGAAACTTACACTAAAAGCAGAGGTGAACCTTCACCCCTATAGTACATCTTCAAACTGGACTCCTCACCTGAACCAAATATGTTCAGACATTCTGATAGAACAGCGATGCTGATCTGCAACATTAAAACCGTAACAAAATCATCCTGTCATTGATTTCAAACTGTTCTGAAAGTCTGTAAAGACATCACACATCACATGACATGATATGTGCACATATCATAGAGGCAGTTATTAATAACATGACTGCCTCTATGATATGTGCACATAATTTATTCAGATTTGCACCAAGCATTAAGGCTGCCTGTCTACTGGAGTAGAGACGAGAGGAGAGGATAGTAACTTATGGAATCTAAACTCTGGAGTTTAGATTCTATTGGTTAATACACATACAGCTCGTCTCCTCGATTTTCCGCTCCTGTTGGCCGGCAGCCCTAATGTTTGATATAACAAATACATGATATCGGTGACCTACCTTGAACATAACATCCACATCATCTCTGACATGATACTCAGTGAAGTTATCAGAGGGCACATATGCAGAGGCTTGCACACACTTGCCCTCTTCCACAGTCAGCTTTAGACCCTCTGGTAAGGCACAGAATACTGCAGTCTGAAACATAATCAATCATTTACTATAGTAAGCTGGATTTTCTTTCTTCAGTTGTTTATCTGTGTTGTTCTCTATGTAAACATTGAGAGGCTTGTGAAGAATATGTGGTAGTCCTTAGATGGCGCAAGTTCTATGTATAGGTATTGGTTTTATTTTCAAAATGGCACCCAAAAAAAATGATTAAAAACAATTATGAAATTAGCTCAGCAGGAAGTCCTTTCCTGCTTAGCTAATTTCACACCATTGATATTAAATACTCATTCTATTTATTCTCAGTTATAATTTTTATACAAATAAACATTACCTCTTGAAACTGTATAGCTTTCAGCAAGCTGCATAATGTTTTCCCAGAGTCCATTGAAGCCGTAAAATAGTACTGTGAAGTGCCTTCATCCATTATTATCTTCAATATTGTACATAGAACGCAGTAGCATCAAATACTGATCTTGGGTTACCTCATGGTCAGTAATCCTGCTGAGAATCTGGGCAATCCTAGCTGCCAGTACGTGTTTGCAGAGTACTTGCGCTTTCCTTTCAAGAACCTGATGTTTAAATGATCGGCATGGGCAGAAATTAATGCGCGGGAAAACACGATAACAGCGATCGTTTTCACCCTTGATCTCTATCAAAGTTCTCGATTTGTTCGTCGTTGAGTACGCAACAAATGTTGGATACTTTTCCAAGATGTCTAATGCTCTTTCTAGAACTGCTCCGAACACAGAATGTAGGGTTAGCAGCTCCTCATCTAAAACTAATCGAAATAAATAAAATAAGTTATTATTTTAAAGGTTTAAAAAAACAGTACAAACATAACCAAATTTACGTTGTTTAGTTTCTGATTCTTTTACTCGATTTTCTACGTGATTTAGAACACATTCAGCAACAACCGGTATTATAGACGAAGAAGAATTAGTCATAACTTCAATTCTAAACGTTTATTGCATGGTGTTTAATGTTTTTCATGATACCTACTACTGTTATCAAAGTTTAGGTACCAATTTGCCGCAACTTTGTTTTTGAATTGAAACGTCATCAACTACGTCAAGTCAAGTAAAAACGAAAATGTCAATGTCAACCACAGACTACTAAGCTATGTCAAGGAAATGTCAAGTCAACTCAGAACTTTTGTTAGTGTAGGCAAGGGTCTTCAATCTATACAAGTTCTCGGACATTCGGTTCTTTGGTGATCCTATAGACACTGGTTATTATTCACTTATAGGATACAGCAGAGGACAGGCTTGGTGCTGCGTTTACCAACACTGAACTAAGTTCAACGAGCGTCTGGATCTGTGGTCGGAACGCTAAAGAAAGTGGTCGAAATGCATGCAAGCGTCCGTTACCGTATTTTCTTTTTGCTGTAAGGTCTCTGTTGCCAAGTTAAAAAGATGACACCCAACTGATAACACCTCACCCGGTGCTCAGGTGCCGCCCCTGCTTGGTTCGCCCTCACGAGCGAGACGAACCGCAAACTCCTCCTCACGCAACAAAACCTTGCACCGCGGACAATTGTGAATGCCTGTGACCTCGGTATCGAGGGCCTGGATGAGTTCATGCGGCGTCTTGTGAAGGGAATGTTCGCGCGTGCTGATGAGTCTGATTGGCCTCATGTGAAACAGATAGCGCCCTGGCACACGCGCCCCCCTGATCATGCGACACGACCCCTGCCCCGCGACCTGATTGCGGACTTAAAACAAAAATGGCGCCACGAGCAAGCCGCACTCATGACTCAGGTTTCACGCGGCTCACTCGAATAAAATGACTCCACAGACGTACACATCTGTTGTGCGGCGTGCTCTAGGTTATTATAGACACATTACGCAACTAAATACAGACAACCTATACTAAACATGCATTCATAATCAAGTTTTCTGTCGCGGTGCGGGCGTGCCTACCGACACATATGGACAATGAGCGGTGTTACATTACAAAACAAACTGCTCACACACTCACGACGACACAATGTAGTCTTCCTCTCAATCCGTAAACGACTAGCACTGTAAGCGGGGCGAAGGGGGGACTACATATCTTTCTCTAAGCGCGCCGAGTCGACATCTTCGATGCTGGTTATCCTCTGCTGTGCCTCTCCCAGGAAACTGGGGCTCTCACCTGGCACTTGGCATGGATGGACCGCCGACATGCCGTGAAGCATGCGACGTTACTATAGGCGTAGCGACGCGCCTACGGATAAATACATTGCAACTAATCACACGGGCGCGATTGTGCCCAGTACCATCTGCCGATAAGAATAGAATATAATAGAAGAATAAGAATACTAATAATATAATAACAACTGTGTATCGAGGCGTCCGTAGTAGCGGGCTACCGTACAGCATCCGCGGGCGAGGGGCGATGCCCTGACCCCACATGCCGCACCCCCCGACGGGGGTGTAGCGACATCCCGACGCTCAAAACCTCACTTATAATTTATAATTATAATACAAGGCTAAACTCCATCCTACGTGAAACGAAACGTATGAAAATCATTTCAGTTTCATTCCAGACATTTCCCAACCAAAAAAAAAATAGTGTCAGTTGTCAAATGAAAACGTCAAACTGTTGGAAAATCGACGAAAATCCTGAAAATCTCTTTGACCGAGTGTTATTTTTATCGGTCTTGTATTTTATGATGGGATTGCTGAATATTTAATTGGGAGAATACTAATATAAATCATATTTCGAACAGGTATTCCCGAAAGGTTTGTAATTTTACAAAAATGTTTATTTTTAGTTATGTATTAATATTTCACTTGTAATAACATATCGGGGTGCGGTTTCAGGTGGCTTATGAGGAGCTATGCCGGAGCATTTAGAACTTCAACACCTTGTGGACTTGTCGGCGGGAAGCGGCGACGAGACACTACCAAATTTACTTGAGAACAAGAGACCTCTCATAAAAAGATGTCCTTACCTCGGCCTGATACTGGCGACGCTATCGTCTTTGTTTTTCTCATTGTGCTCGGTCATCGTTAAGAGCCTCGTCAACATTGACCCCATGCAGCTAGCCATGTTCCGGTTCATTGGTGTACTGTTACCAACCATACCTATAGTGATATACACAGAGCAACCTGTATTTCCTGAAGGGAAACGCGTTCTCCTGCTATTGCGGTCCATTGTAGGCACAGTCGGCTTAATGTTAAGTTTTTATGCTTTTCGAAACATGCCGTTAGCAGATGCATCGGTTATAGTATTTTCTGTGCCTGTTTTTGTTGCACTGTTTGCTCGAGTTTTCTTGAAAGAACCATGTGGTATCTGGAATACAATATCCATTATATTAACTCTTATTGGAGTGATATTGATTACTCATCCACCATTTTTATTTGGTGATGACCCAACTGCTGAACATAACCAGAATTACAATAGTCTTAGGGGTGCCATGGCTGCCTTTATTTCAACAATATTTGGCGCTAATGCTTATGTTTTGCTTCGAGTGCTCAAAGGGTTGCATTTCTCTGTAATTATGACAAACTTTGGTGCTATTGCTATAATACAAACATTGTTTTACTCTTATGTGTTTGGTGTGTTGTGTATGCCTATTTGTGGCACGGAGAGATTCCTAGTTGTTTGTCTGGCACTGTTTAGTTATTTGGGACAAATCCTGTTGACAATGTCTTTGCAAATGGAGCAGGCTGGTCCTGTGGCAATTGCTAGATCGGCTGATATTGTGTTTGCGTTTCTGTGGCAAGTCATGTTCTTCAATGAAATTCCAAGCCAGTATTCTGTTTGGGGAGCCGTCTTAGTTTTAAGTTCAGTTATGTTAGTTGGTTTACGTAAGTGGGCACTGGCTTTGCCCACAGACTCGCAGCTGAGAGGTAAACTGGGTACACTGGCACAATAAACATTATTTTATTGAATCTCACTTGCATACGTAAAATTGCCACATTGATTTATGATTATATATTATTATGACTTGATAATCAGTTGTGAATGGCTCAAAAGCACTTGAGTGACACTTGTTTGAGAGATTTCCCATTTTTAAATCAGTTATCTGACTATTCAATAAGCTTATTGTAAGTAATTTGCTAATAATCTCTATTTGTGAGCTACCACTTCTCAGCTATTTTATTCACGGAGTTACTCCCCATTTAGCTAAGGTAGCCTGTATTACTATCTGATGATTTTATCATTCAGGATAAACTAATAACAGGTAACACTACTAACTATCCGCTTAGTAACTTGGTGTGCTATTTTCTTCCTATGAAATAATCCTTCCTTTAATTCCTAAGAATATAATTCAGGTTGACTGATGTTACCACAACTCATCTGCACAAGAAGTCTAGTCAATGATCGTGTATGTGTTTATTAGTACCTCGTTTATGTTTCTTATTTTCAAGTGTTTAAGAGCCATTTTATTTACACACATCTCTTCAGTCTACGAACCGTAGTGAATTTTGCTTTAAGTGCTTTAAGTACGTATAAGAATGGACAGAAACAATAACTATTATAAATTGTAATATTTAAGTAAAACCTTTCACCCTAAAAGACTGTTAAGTAAGTCCACTCGAACTTGCGTTGTGTACATTGGCCTCTTTATATCACTTTGCCTAGTCATTGTGTTCCTTATTGGCTTTAATAATTTAGTCCTTATATTTATTATGACATGATTAATCATTTTAAAGTTTATTGTTGTCAATAAGCTTTTCTATTGAATCAATTTGCTTAGATTATATGCGTTTGTTATAGTGTTCCTATCATTGTCACGTAATGATCTCTAAATGTCTACATTTCATAGTTACATATCACCAAAGTTATCTATTTATGTTTATTCAATTGTCCTTTTATTGTAATAGATGAACTGCATATACCTAACAATTTTAAACTGTTATCTACATATTAATTATTTTGTGATGCATCAAATTAAGAAAATATTGTCATTGTCACCTAGTCATGTGTAAGTATTTACTAGTCATTTTAATCTAGATTTTTGTTGTTTAGAATGAAATCTGATATTTTTATAGAATGAGCATCTGAACATTACTCATTTTGGTTTAATCTCACTATAAATCAATGGGTTAGGTAGTTAGAATGAGGTATGGGCTCTATTTTTTTTGTATTGAAATTCGAAAGTTAAACTAGTTAGAGATATGGCACAATAGTAAAGTATAGTTTGTTAATAATTTATTAATCCAAGGAATGTTTGATCACCAGGACATGTAGGTTTAGTCGTTGTAAGTGATGAGGACGCGTTTTGTGACTTAAGTACATGAGCATAAGGTTTAAATTACAATGACGAGTGCTCATGAAATGCAATAACTTTACTAGGTACAATCAACACATCTAAAATACTCCCATCAATTTGTATTTGTTTTTAATGCCAAGCTTTTTATAGTTTGTTAAATTGGATGTACGTGTAATACAAATACTTTAAAAATGTTTAACGGCAAAATTGATGGTGTTGACTGTACATAATTGATTGGATTGTGATATTTTTACTTCTAGTCATAAATACTATGTACACTGCTTAATTTAATAAATATAATGTTCAATATTATTTTATTGGTTACCTATTTTTGTACACGACTGCCCGAAAATAGTCTTTTATGTTTTTTACTAGGTTTGGTTTTGCTAGACTCAAACAGTAACTACCTACGTGGAACAATAAAATATCCTTTTGCCAAGTTTTTTTTTTGTATATCCGTTGATATTTTCGTCTTTTGTGGACGGATTTTGTAAATTATTTTTTTGTTTGAAAGGGTAGGTATACTCTCGAGGTGTTCCCATATAAATTTTATTAACTTTGATTGAGTACTTTTTGAGTTAGCTTCATGTATACGTATTTTTCCCACTTAGCCTATAAGGACGATGTTTTAACATATTCCTGTCACTGTTATTTACATAGCAGGTCGTGATATTCGAACTTGTAGGGGGTAGGTACCACAACTAAAAAGTGAAAAATAAAATCTTTTTACAGAAAAAACCAACCGACTTCCAAAAAAAAACACTACAATGTGAAAAATAACTTTCATTTCGGAAGTCGGTGGCAAAAAACGAAAATTCGAAACCAAAGACACCGACTTCCAAAATTAAAGTTATTTTTCTCTTTGTAGTGTTTTTTTTGGAAGTTGGTTGTTATATAGGTAGTTGTAGTTATAGTTATCTATACTTACTATCAAAAAAAAATACAACCGAATTGACAACCTCCTTCTTTTTGGGAAGTCGGTTAAAAATACGTATGGATGTGACTGGGACTGTGTGTGAATTATAAATAAATAAAATTAAATAGGACTATTCTTAGTAGAATTTTCATGACCTCTTAAGCGTTTTGGTCGTTGGCTGCTGCTCGTAATTGAGCGTTCGTTCCTAGGTTCGATACCCAGCTTGGGTAGTGTTAGTGCATTTCTATTATGAATTTGGTGGGTGTACTATACAGTTATACACCTCTGCCCTCTACCCTTTTCTATCGTGGAATACAAGAGGGAAAGAGTTGTTATAATAAAATTGTAAACAGTAAACACCAATGCTCTGTGATAAACACCCCTGCTATAACAGAAGTAGGTATCTGTGGAAGTCCACGAGTGTGGCGAGCGCAGACTAAGCAGGCCAGGGGTGATTGTTCTTGAGTCTTGGTAGGTGTAAATTCATCGCCAAGCGTGCGCACACTGCCTACCCAGGTATATTTATATGTCATACCCCGCACTAGCCCACTCCGTAGCTTAATGCGTTTTATACTTTTACCGGGTTCACATGGTTCGATTTTAGTTGAACAACTTTTGTTGTTTAACAAAAAATACTATGACGACGACAAGTTGAGACGGTCCAAATCGCTTTGTAGTTGGCAATACATCAACTAAAATCGAACCGAGTGAACCCAGTATTAGCTGAAACAGTGTTCTCGAGCGAGTTCACTGTCTCGGTGCTGTACTTGTTCAAGGCAAAATAAAAAGAAGACCGATATCAAATATTGAATTACTTTTCTTCCCTTATAGCGCCCATGAAGTCTTCTATTATGTATCTGGTCATGACCGCGACCTCTATAATCGACTAAATTTAAAAAAAAATCGTACGTCTCTATTTATGTATAATCTGGGGTAACAATTGAATTGACAGCACTGTCACCGTGTCACGTCATCGATCTGCGGTTGACTTCACTTCAGTTCAGTTTCGTTTCGTTCGTTTGCGTACACTTTTAACTTTAATTAAATACAAATTTCACCATATTATTGTAATCACAGTTTGTAATTCAACGTGTTGGAATCACATACCAGTCATGGCAGATCGTCTTACCCAGCTTCAGGACACCATAAACCAGGTAACATAATGAGAATTCCGTCTTAATTTTGGTGCTGTCTCAACTGTATATTTACATCGTTATTTACTGTTTTACAGCAAGCTGAGCACTTTTGCAACAGCATAGGTATACTGCAACAGTTCTCAACGCCAAGCAAGTTCCCTGGTTTCGACCGCAGCGGGTCACAAACGCCGCAACAACAGCAAAATCAAGAGGACTATGCTGTGCTGTTTGCTGCGTTGATATCTCGATGTGCTAAAGATATCGACACGTTGATTGAGTCGCTGCCGAGTGAAGAGAGCTCGACGGAGCTGCAGGTGCAAAGCTTGAGGCGTTTGGAGGCTGAGAATAAAGAGGCTGCTGAGCAACTCGAAGAGGTATGTTTCTGATGTAGTTGCAAAATCTTGATATTTTAAGAACTAGTTGGCAGTTATTGGTTATTGGTATTTCAGAGAAAAGGAACCACACAATACACTATGCGTAATACAATTTATTGTTCCAGTTACAATCCAGTTAAAAATCTATACTTAATACAAAATCTAGATAGTATGAAAAAAATAATTATGAATGGTCAAAAATGAATTTATTGTTTCTTAAAATACCAGCTTTAAATAGTCGTCATGCATGGTGCTTCGTCGCCAAAAGCAGTTCGAAGCCGAGCTGTAAAATTACACGTAATTCATAGAAAATCATGCTACGAAAATTTTCAAGCGTTAAATTCATGGTGATGAATTACTTTTTGAATATTGTTTAAATGTAAGTGGCCAGTTCCAGAAACTTATAGTCTGCCCCACATACAATACCTATGGCTAACCTTACCCTTGGGCGAATACAGGCATGTGTTATGATGTTATTTATAGTTTCAACCTGTCATTATAATGTAATGTCCAATTTGTTATAATTTTTTGTTCCAGGTGGTACGTCAAGGAGAGATTCTTCTAGAGAAGATCCAAGGAGCGCTAAGTGACATTGCTCAATGTCAGCTCGACATGCAGAACCCATTGCTGATCCTCAACAAGGATGTGAAACCCCAGTTATAGGGCTCATGGAAACACGGTAGCAGATACCGTTGGTGATGATCTGATATGGACTATAATACAAATTGTCATGTGTTTTATGATTCTTGCATACAATAGTAGTTTAGGAAACTGTTGCATAATGAGGTATTAAAACACTAGTTAATAGTTTCATACAAGTGTTTTAATACCTGGTTATGTGCAGTTGCACACTACTTTATCTATTCTCATAGATTGGCATTGAACCTACTAAATAAAAGATCAAAGTTAAAAGGGTAAGAAATAACTTTGTAATGCTATAAAAATGGCGAGCTCTGTATATGCGTTCCATTAGAAAAAATAATAGATGGAAACTCCTTGGTGATACTAACTTTTTGGATTAGCCCTGTATCATAATGATAAAAAATTCAAAAAAAGTTCGATGATATAATGGTTACTACTATGACACTGGCTGTTTTAATGTTGGACATAAGCTGACTGTTTCAGAAACTTTTATAGAGGATTTATAGCATGGGTGTAATACTTTTAACTCTGGTCTACCCTAGATATTAAGTATAATTTTGTATGGGCACAAAAGTATTTATTGATGGATAGGTTGCGTTCACTGTTGGAGATACAACCTGTTTTAAACCATATTTCAGCTATCTTTACGTAAATTACTTAATTTTTAATTTATCAATATTCGGAGGGGAAAAAAAACATGATAGTAAGGGCCGGCGTGCATCTGGCGAAGCAGCAAACAAATATCGACGTGGCCCCAGTTGAAATAAAGTTGAAAATAAATAAACTTCCATTAGCTCGAGAGCGTGTCTAAGCGGAATGAGGCGCGCGTCTCAGGTTATTTATTCTCAACTGTATTTTATGGCGTGCAACGTTGATTTGTTTGACAGTGACGAATGCGCTGCGCTTCGCCTCGCCAGATGTACGGCCCTAAGAGGATTTGTGTGCAGTAACTTTTAGTATTGATACATGCCTAGTTTAAATGCTCTAGAGCTCTCTGCCTAACCTCTTCCTAACTATGTTGGGGTCAGTTTCCAGTCTAACTTGATGCAACTGGATAAGAAGTATTGTACATGGAGCGACTGCCTATCTGACCTCCACCTGCTCCAATGCTGATCTGTACCTGTATTTACTAACAAACTGAATTTGTATAAAAATAACTTGGTAGGAATAATATTATTAATGTCGTAATTCTTAGTTTAGTACCAGCAAAAAAAGAACCAATGTTTGTTTTTGGTGTAAATAAGTATGTGTGGACTAAATAAATGAATGTTACCCAACTAAAAGCTATTTTTCTTACTACCTACTCTTCCATAACTAAACTCCTTGCTCACATTAATTTAGTCAGAGCAGTGTCACACAGACGGCGCTGTACTTTATCTTGAAATAAAATATTTATGGGGAGAGGCCCTTGCCCAGCAGTGGGATGATGTAGGCTAACAGTAACAGTATAATATTCGGAGTTTTAACGCCATCTAGTGTCAAAAGTGAATACTTCTGAATTGTTAAAATGTTAGTTCGAAAAAAATGCAATAGATGTCGTTATAGATATGTTAGCTGTCATATTTTATTCCTCGCGGGGGTAAGCAGACAACACTATTCGCTGACGCTCTACGCTCAGAGGAGTTGCACCCATTAAGGCGAGGCGTCATAGTTTCGAACTTGAAGGGTTGCTATCTTTTGAATCAAATCTAGAAATAACTTCGCAAAAGGATAAGTATTACTAATTAATAAATTGGACTTGAATTCTGGGTTGAAAATATTTTTTAGAGAGAACGTGAGAGAGAGAGAGAGAGAGAGAGAGCGCTACTGAATCTCTGAATTGCGAAAATTATTTCTTACACAGCTGGTGTCAGGTTTTTTTATTAGGTATTTATTTATTATTATTTATATTGTGTTTTCCTTTTATGATCTACGATCGGCTTTCTAGCCATAATCAGGTGGGTTCTTTGTGTGAGATTGAGTGTCAGGTTTAGGTAGGTTGGTTGGGTTGGTACCTTATATTATTATAATATGACTAGCTGCCCACCCCGGCTTACACTTATTACATACATACCTATGTACCTACCTAAGTACCTACCTACCTACCTATTTAAACCTTCCCTGGACTTCCACAAATATTTCAAAACCAAAATTAACTAAATCGGTCCAGCCGTTCTCGAGGTTTGGCGAGACTAACGAGCAGCAATTCATTTTTATTATATAAATTCATGATTATTTAAGTAAAGAAAACTGAAAGGGTCTGTGTCTAGGCTTGTATGATAATCAAAGTTCATAGGTAGGTACTTAACACTCAGTATTTAATTAACGCTCATATATGATTTATAGTCCTGACTCCCTGAGCTACATCAAGTAATTTGCATTTACTTGTAAGGACTTTCACATTTCCAAGGAAATCGCATCGAACCTTTTTTCATAGGAAGGGAAGGAAGTTTCTCTAGCACCATCCTGGTTTTGTCCCTTGATGTCCGGCTCAAACCGGCCGCGAATTGAAGCTCGAAGAACCTTTTACAAGTTTACATTCACACGCGGCCCGCACCCAGCCTCTCGCCGCCATCGACGCTTCACTCACCTGCAGTTGATAACCAACCTCATTGCCGCGAGCACGCTCCACGCTCCACGCTACCGGTTTTTGATCGCACCTCTTTAGTGACGTACGATTTTGAATTCGAAGTTTTCGAATGAAACCCCGTTCGTTCATCAACTAGTGTTCGAAATTTAAAATTCTACAATGATGGACTCTGAACTGTGTGACTGTTTATTTTTTAATTATTGAGTGTTTTTCTTTTAAATTTTCATTTGGGATTGTTCCCTGAAAAGTGTTGAGGGAGTGAATGTGAAAATTGGAAACGTCCCGGAAGGACGGGTCACTCTCCCTTCGCGCTTCCGCGACAGGTATGTACCTAGCTATAAAACTCATTAGGTGATGGTTGAAAATAATAATAAATTGTTTACATTACCTGCTGACATCCGATATTATCTATTAATTAAAACTTTAAGTTCCTTATCGCTGCTAATTGGCGAACGGATTGTCACACTCACACAGGAGCAGGATTTCCCAGTAATTTTCCAGTTTTACGCGGCATTGATATTGAAAACAGTTGTTTTCGCTTCTATCTTGCAACTTTCTATAATTACATACCTTAATACCAGTTAGGGATTTAATTAGTTGCTGATTGAAAAGCACGAGGCTCCTGTATTTTCTCTTCTACTACTAAGAAAATTCAATATTCTCATTTGGTACTACTTAATTGATTGTAATTAAACTACAACCATGTAATAAGAAAACTAAGCCAATAGCACTCAGACTTTATGTATTTTAGAGAAAATCTAAAATATTCAATAACATGAACTCCGGGAGATGAAAACCGGTCGCACTGCCGCTCTTTCCCTCCATCTTTAAAGATTTTCTTCGCTTATAGAAATGCAGACGTTCTCCTTACAACCAACATTTGCAACTGCAGCCGTAGGCACCTACTCTAGTAGATTAAACACTAATAGTAGAATTATAGGTACTACCGCCTCGTTGGTTTTGGCCGCAAGTGCTCAGCACGGTGTCCTGTTTTCCAGGTTTTTCCAAACGGAATTTCCCACTAGCAACAAGAAGTCTGGATTTGTGCCCGGTTGATGGGAATAGGCTCACCCCGTATTACGTCAATCAATCTGCCTAGCCTTTTCCCAACTATGCTGGGGTCGGCTTCCAGTCTAATGCAGCTGAATACCAGTATTTTACATGGAGCGACTGACCTCCACAACCCAGTAACTGGGTAATGCGATACCCCTTGGTAAGACTGGTTGTCAGAGTTTCGGGCTTCGGACGACCCGAAACGACTCAAAGATCTACGAATGACAGCCGGGACCAACGGCGAAAATCTTCATAAATTACGATACCGGTATCGAAGAATTTTGGTTACTTCTACGACTAAGGTTACCGTTATCTGGGTAACCCAAGAAGAAGAAACATGTTACCCCTTTTAGGTATCTAACCTTTAAAAATATCTGATAAAAAATATAAATGTTGTAACCGAAAAATATCGGTGTTGGTACACCGGTTTCGGTCCCTGCCGGGAACACATCCGTAATGTTGATATCCCATTCTGTGACTTAGGTCAGTTGTCAACATCGAAGGCTATAGTAGGTACCTATTTCTAGTTCCAAGAAATAACATACGAAGTATCTATTGTTAGAACATAATTGCATTGGTCCGCAAACCTCATAACTGCGTTTTTTAATGCTCGACCAGCAATTTGTGGTAAATATTATTGGTAATTAATTGCAAATTGATTCGCTTGGAACGCGTAATCGCGTGTTTATTTAAGCCCTATTCAGATATAAGCGATATCGCCACGATATCGCTGTCGCTCTCGGTAGCGATACTGGTCCAAAGTGACTAACCAGAAGGCGGACCATATCGCTACCGAGCACGACAGCAATATCCTGGCGATATCGCTTATATCTGAATAGGCCTTTACTCGTGCAGCAATAGGTATAATAGCTCGCTGAATTTTATAATGTGTATTTGGGCCTAGTTTTTGACAACTGCTACTAAATAAGATAACTACTTTGTAGATTATCATTATCATTTGTGTGTGTTTTTGTTTGTGTATCAGGTGCTGTAAAAAAGGGCTGGCTTAGTTAAAGTTGTTATAAATCAGATAGTTACGTTAGGTCCTTGTAAACTGAAAAGGCACAGGTCGACTGCGCGTTGTGTTCGACGCGCGCCTCAAAGAGATGTCAGCACCAATGGCGGCGCCCGCTAGGGCCGATGCCTGCTGGGGTTGCGGGAAAGTCCGAAAGGGATACCGCGGCCTTTGGCAACACAGGCAACTGAAGGAACACGGGTGGGCTTTAGTCAGTAAGAGTCTGACACGCCCTTCCGCTCCGTCCAGAGCGGGTGAAGTTATTTTATGATTTCCCACCCAAAAAAAAAAGTCCGTTTAAACTGCCTAAGAATAATAAAGTCTAAGAACTATAAACGAAACAACTCATAGGTATATAAAAGTGTAACATGAAAAGGTGTCTCCACATTCGGGTAGTGATGTTCGCCAACTATTCTTCGTTAATTAATGAGTTAAGCTATGAAAGGCAACCTAAAGCAATCGAAAACTGAAGACTCCATCCTTAATCAACAGTAAACCACTTTAGCGTCTTACAAAACAATGACACGAATTCGACGTAACTGACGTTTACTGTGCATGAAGAGCTCTTCAACTGTCCTTTGACTTAAGAACTGCATTATGTAGATGGATAGAAAACGCGGATGTCACAAATGCAAACTAAGTTTAACATATCTATGAGATTATTACGTTGAGAATATATTGAGACGAAAATGTTCGCGGATGCCTCGTGAAAGTGTTGACCCCTCCAAAACCGGCTCGCTAGTCGAGGGTTTTCCATCTACTATATGTTGTAATATACACTTTATATGTTAGTAAACTTTGCTTCTTAACTACATAAGTAATGTTTTGACATTTCCGTTATGTTTTGTGATCCTGGATCCGTGTCATTCGGGGCATACAATTATTTCCATCATGACCAGTATTTCTCACTATCTCAGGATTCGACGCCGTTTTAACCGTAACTATCATAACACACTATCAATCCATCGTTCCCTTATTCTTCTTCCCTGCTCAAAACTTCCTAATGTGTAGGTCCTCTGTTCCTTTTTTTTCTCCTTTCCAGAAAGCATAATTATCCACGTTATATTTGACTCGTAAGTAGTCTATTTGTCGTGAGTTAGAACATGTCTTCACAGAGTCAAGAGAAGGGCTGCGAAACTCACTCTGTCCTTGGGTATACTTCAACAGCTAGCTTTGTAAACATAATCACTAACGATGCTCAAACGCGAACTGTCCACTAGTTTTTAAATAATTTTGCAAACTTATTTGCGTGAATAGACTTCATAATCGTGCGCATTTTGTAACAATTAAATGGCTTGTCAATCAATCAATCAGCTCAACCGATTGCAGTGTTTAATATAGACACGCTTCGAAACGTCACAAAAGCTCCCTAGTTAGACGAATGCTTTTAGTACAGTCCGGCCGTTGAGAGAATGCGTTCCTGTCACCTGTCAGTTGGACAATTTCTAGCACTAATAAAGATCAAATTCGCAAAACACATATTATTTAGTATGATACTGATGGTTTCAAGAACGAACATTGTCTCGAGGCCGACGGCCGGACTGTAGATCATTAAATGTTGACACTTTAGACTTCATCTACCTCATCATCTCATTGAGCTGTCTTTCTAAACCCCCTATTAGAGGTTACCTCAGTTAGATACTAAGGTAAATTGAGTTACCGCATGATTTTAAGAACGCTGGTCTGAATTATTTATGTCAAGTTAGTTGGTATATCTAAATGAGGTTCAAAATATTCATCAAGGTCTTGTCTCGAAGTATGCAGTTTATGATTAGGCGTAGGTATTCTTGTTTTAACAGTGTATTAAAGTGGTCTATTAATACATCCCTATTTTTAACGAAAGACGTAATGGGGATAAAAGATTGAACGTCTTCGTAGTCTCCGCATACATCAGATAGGATCAGCAATCTACCTCTGCTTATGCAGTTCTGGTATAAAGTGCAGTTAATTTCTTCCTCAATGTGAATGGAACCATTTATATTCCACCTAGATCATGTAAGCGTTCAAACCTCGACAATGATCGTGATTACAACGCCATTATTCGATCTATTTGAATTCCGAACAAAGCTGTCGAGGAAATCCTATTTTAAAACACGATAAGAACGTGGTCTAATATATAATTACCGTCAGTTGTATGTTTCTAAACACACGTGGTGTGAGCTCCCCGCCTTATGGCCTCCGGAATATGATAATATTTGATTATAAAACCGATGCAAACGTAAACCTCGAATTTCCAGTTTTTGACGATACTATTTAAATCAATCAGCGGTCAAGTGCGACCTGTAAGTGAGGTTGGACGCCATTTTTATTTGAGTTTGAAATTAGAATTTGAAAGATCCGGGAGCGTGAAAAAGTTGATCGATTGTCGATTACTGACGGTTATTTGAATATTTTCTCTTTGTCTCAAAAAAAATGTTTTGAGACAAAGAGAACATAGTCAAATTGCAAGAAAAAAAATACAATAGGCGTAGATTATCTTTTCCTAAAGAGTCTAACCCTGTTAGAAATCGACAAGTGTTTTACCTCTCAACGAGGCATCCTCAGGATGACGATTGACTGTCGCGAACCCGAACACGACGTGTTACCGCCGAGTGCTGGACGCTGTGTGAGCCACACCGCCTGACAAACTCACTTATAAAGGATTACAATCAACAATCCCTGTAATGATATCTACGTCTATTGAATTTTATAAAAGATTTCCGCCAAGTCACGCCTGAATCAATTAACTATCTTAAATTGCAAGAAGCAAAAATGAGGATAATTTGGAGAGGCCATCAGTCTTACAAGCGATACTGTTCCATCGAGACTTCCGAGAAGTTTCTTACAGATTCTTCTCCATAGGAAATTACCAATTGGAACCGTGTTCCTAGCTTCTGACGTTTCATAAGTGCCCATGTAGGGTATGGGAAATAAAATATTTTTATTTTAAGATGGCTTGCCACTATATTTAGGTACAAGATGTCCTCCTGACTCTCATGCTAGGCTTGTTAAAATCAGACCAAAAAAACAACACGTCGTTTAAGTTGTATTCCTTGAGTACAAGTGTCTATTTGGTCTCTTGCATTATAATAGTCAAATGAACTCGATTTTGTAAGCCCACGGCACCCTAATACGCTACGGTCACCAAATAAGTCAATAGGTACTCGATTCGTATAAACACACTCGATATTCAAATGATTGTCAAATATAGCTGGTTAGGAAGCAAGGACAATATTCGACGTATCTTGCTTACGTGTGGTCGAAGCCTTCACCCTAATAATTGCGTATACAAGATAAACAAAAATCGAGTTTCGTGAATTAGCAGTTAATGTTATCAGCTTTGTACACAGATATTGTTATTTATAAGGCCCGTGCCCGCAGGGTGCCAAACAGATCCCTACCAGTAAGTTTCCGCTCTCCGTCCGTCTGTCTGTCAGTGGACTGTATCTCATGAACCTGAATAGGTAGTCAGTTGAAATTTTCACAGATTTTGTAGGTATATTTATTGCCGCTATATAAACAAAATATATTTAATAAAATTGTAATAAAGTTAATAATTAAAGATTCGGCGTTTTTTACAGGATCTTAATACGATACGGAAGCCTTCGTGTGCGAGTCCTACTCGCACTTGGCCGGTTTTTTAAGAACCTTAAGCTTGGAGAGATGTTAAGAATCGCTGTTTCTTTGCAAACTGTCCCTTTTTTATTGTGCTTGGGAGCGATTCGGAATCTTGTGGTTCTTAAATTCTTTCGACCTGCATCTCCCAATCCTGAAATCATGCTTTCTCTTTCTGAATATCCATTATGGACTCTAGATGCAAGATAAACCTTTTCAGAATGAGACACTAAGTAAGAAATTAAAATTAAAACTCCATCCTTTTTAAAATAAAGTGGAACGTCCAAGTTTGAATTTCGAGCCTCCGCATTCGTCGTCCATTTTTGTTTTAATAGCGTCATCTTGTAACTTGCCTTGACATTTGGCGCGTCCAAGTCGAACGTGGATCCTCTTATTTGTTTAAAACTAGCCTTAACCCGCGAAACGTCGAGTTTATTTTTATTTTTTTTATTCCCGTTCTATACATAGCTCATGAGTGTTCGTACACCTAAAGAGGTGCCGACCTCTTTAGGTCATGAGCTATCCGAAGATCATAAAATATTTGGCCTATTTCTTAAGGGGGAGGCGTTAAATTGATTCGCTGTTAATCGCTGTAAAATAGAAACTTTAAAATGTCCGTTTTAATTCGTTACACTGTAATGGAGACTGTCACCATGGTCTTCATAAATATTGCTCTTGCTGCTTTTAGCGGCGGATGTGTCTGAACTTATCTATACCTAACCACCTTTGTACCTACCTACCATATCCGACGAATAAATATATTTGAGTTGAGTGATAATTTTACTGTCACGAAAGGCTTTTTGTTGGTTTAACATTTGAATTAGCGTCAATTTTCTTCTGATATTATGATGACGTAGGTACCTAATATAAGGGTACACCTTCGTATAGAATTATACATATAGAATTACATACTTACCAATTTCACAATCTATTTGGTCGTATTTTATCACCTGTTACAAACACGATAAGTTTCAGTAGTTCAGCTTATTTCAAACATTTGACATCCGATCATTCGTGCAAACACCACATAACAATTTAACACATTTCTATTCCGAGTTTCACTCAGCTCGTTTCACACGTCGCAAATCGAAAAAACCGACTCCTTTGGCTGCAGTTTGAACTTTCCTAGCAGTTCATTGTTTGGTGACTTGATGTGCAAACACCAAGAAAGTTCAAGGCGGCCAGTTGCATCACGAATGGAGTCATAAAATGTAATGGCCGTAGAATAGAACGTAGAACAACGCTTTAAATAATGATAAAGCGGCTACACACGAACAAACGGTTTTAGCAAATCATTCTGCATCTATTCTATCTTTATTTGGGGATTAACAATAGCATTCGCAACGATGTATTGTTTGCGTTTGGTTCAATCGATTAGGTTGGTTAGCATGCTATTTGAAATGTTCAATTAAGATCAGAAAGTAGCGTTCACCTTTTCTATAAAGGTTGCAGAAGCAGGCTCGTCAGGGCTATTGACCACTTAGCTTAGTTGTTCAGAAAATCATTTTTAAGAATTTACCATGACAGTCAATATAATATTTTGCTGCATGGACAATTTTATTTACGTAGGCATTTATTAAATATTTTTAAGACCAAAAAGTAGAAGCGTGCTTTATTTTATGGGGTGATTTCGCCCGATTCAAATTCGAAGTTTAATTTAAAGTTAACACTATTTGAACTTCGAATTTGAAATTCCAAAGTTATAATGAAAACTTCATTGATTTCATTCACTTGCGTCTATGGCGCGAATTTGATAATAGTCCCCTGCCGTGTTACAAACTATTCAGAATAAATAGAGTTTTCCAAGTGTTATCCAAAGCGTAACAAGGTATAACAAAACAGTGATAGCGTTTATCACGATATTGTTTTAGTGTACCTAACACAAGTTAATTGATGTTTTTTATGACCTATCATAATTTGGATTTTAATTTACACATGGAAACGCGAATGCCTTACAAGTTCACATTAATTAAATTTGGTTTTCTGCATAATTCCACATTAGTAAACTAAACTATAAATAAAAGTGCATTTCTGCATAAAATATCGTCATAAGTTACATAACCTCTGTTATTATAAGATTTGATCTCATTGGTTTAAAATGTAAAGTAAACAAACATTGTTATGTATAACCATGTTTGTTAAATTATGACGATACCTATTTTATGCAGAAATGCACTTTTATTTTAGTTAACATTACATTTTCATGACTAGAATATAAGTAGAAGCCTATTTTCAGCTGGAAAAAATAAAACTTATCCAAAAGTCTACAATAAAATAAAATTCCTACAAAAAACTTTTAGAAAATATGTATAATAGCAAGTTTATACAAAAAAAGACGATCGTGCAATTATGATAAAAGGTTTCGCTCCAAAAACTACTGCTCACTGCTCTTGGCGTAAATATGCAATATTCCATCGAAATAACAGATTCAATTACATAAACAAGATTTAAACTTCGAACCCGAGCCGTTTACAAGCAAATAAAAAAAAAACAACTGTTGTGTTCTTTTATATGAATTCTAGTGCCTATAGAGGATTTGTAAGAAAAGCTTTTATTGTGTCTATTGCAAAATTGTCGCGACTAGTTCACGTTTGCTGACTGAATAGGTAAATAGTTGGGCAATGTCGACCCTAAGCGAGATATTTCGTTCGAGTGAAATATTTGTCGATCGATGTCGTAATCGGCGCAGTTAACCGACTTCGGAAGATGCACGACGAATGGAAATTAATCACGAATTAGTTCATTAGATTTATTGGATTATAATGAAGCAATAGACATTTATATCTATTTGCCATTTGGAGCTAGTTACAGGAAGTCGAATGTTTTTCTATCTATTATACCTACATTGTAACAGCGAATCAATTTTCACGCCTCCCCCATAAGGCCTAGGTCAAATATTTTTTGATATTCGGTTAGCTTATGCCATAATTATAGAATAAGAATTAATTATTATTTTTAATGAGATCAACGGTAGAAGCAGGTTACGGCAGTACAGCAGTACCTACCCAAGTACCAAGATCGTAGATGCAGGGTAGGTAACTACCTTCCGAACTCTTTGTTTACATGACGCTTCTTTTATTCCCGCTCAGCATGCAAATTACAAAGTAGGTCCAATAAAACCAGCTTGCAAATGTTAATTCATTATTAATAAAACCGTATCTGCAATCCGATTGTGTTGGAAAAGGCGTAGTGTTGCTCCAGCGGGGTCATTGACCACTCTGTTGTTATTTGAATGGGTGATTACGAGCTAATTCATCTTTAGTGCCATTATTATAATATAGCACGCCTCTTATGTGAACCTCATTTTTGTTTGTGGCCACTTAAAAGTTTTGAGGTTAGAAATGTTTTTTTTTCTTCTATGTGAACCTCATTTTTGATTGTGGCCAGTTAAAAGTTTTGAGGTTAGAAATGTTTTTTTTCTTCTTAATTGTTTATGGTCAAGACGTGATTATGATTGTAATGCCTGTAAATACTTTATTATTCTACTTTTTTTTGTCAAAGTTGCATTTGACATAGAAATGCAACTGCTTGGACTTGCCAACTTACCCAGAAATAAACTTGAAAGCATCATTCATTATGAAAACTGATTAAAATCTCATAAATTAATTATGCTAAAAGAGTAAAAGCGAAAAGATTTTTTATAAACAAAAACAGCTCCAACATGTAAGTTCGGTAAGCGTGTCAAGCACGTTTGCTAAACTCGGGCGACGAGAAAAAAAAGTTGAAAAAAAAAACAAGGCTGTACCTCTTTTCACTTTCGTCTGCTAGCGGTATAATCAACGTGGTTCCCGCCCTGTGTTTATACTCACTTGTAGTTCAAACTACGGAGACCTGTTTCAAAAAGTTTTTAAATCTTTTAGAACAATGTGTCTGCTTCAATTTTTGAGGCAGCGAATTTAAATTCATGGTGGCTGCTTGTTTATAATATTATATAAGTATCTAAGTATTTAAACGGCAGCGCTATTGTTAAAACAAAATCCTTGTGTAAATAAAATAATTAGCAGACTTTCCTCAATGTTACTCGTCATGTCACGTAATTTTCAATGCTAGTACAACCAACAAATAACATTGAAAAACGTTTTCCTCCATTGATTTATTTTTACGACTTTTTGGCCAAGGATGTAATTTATTTTCCTTTTATAGTAAATCAATGCTACACTGCCGGGAAATAGAAAATATTTTCCCATTTCCCGGCATTGTTATAATAATGAACCTAATGTCAATTACCTACCTCCAATAGGCACCTCGAAAGTGTTTTCAAAAAAGTTATTGCCTTGTGAAGGTAAACAATCACCAGTGCGAAATATCGTGGTTACATATCAACAATCTCTCTCTAAAAAACCCATCCATAACGTACGGTAATGGCTGACACGATCTTATTTATCGGTTTATAACTTATAAAAAGCTATTATTTACAATTTCCTCGCAATGGATAAGAAGGTCGGCCATATGTCGTGTGATGGCGTGTTCAACAAACGATCGCGGCCGTGAAATTTGGAGCGAAAAACTAGATTTTTACCATTAAAACATGATTGTGGTCCGTTAATGTGCAACTAAGTAGTATAAACAAGAAAATCATAGAGCGCACTGTACTTTATATAGTGCAATGGACAGCTAGGGATCTTTATTATCTATAAGTTGGCTGCAAGTCGTTGTTGTTTTGGCCAGAAAACTTGGAAGCACCCATAAATGTTGGCTTTTTGAATGTTTTGATTCCCAATTTAAATTATGTTCACCAAAACAAGCTGGTAGATCCATTATGCCATAAATTGACAATCATAACATTAACTTTAACATTTATAATGCTAACACGCATATTCTGCCCAGACTTGGATCTACGAAGGCCTCTATCTAAGTAGGTAGGTATAACGAACTTTTTCATGGTTACCTGCGTGGTACCTACCCACTTCTCACCATAGTGTTAATAATTTACACATGAATCTTATTTCTTTGGACATGTCTTCGTTAAAAAGATGTTCGAATGTCGTTTCGATTGTAATCAAAGTCCAGTCAGGCTTCCAAATAGGTATGTTTTGTATTGTGATGTTTCGATTGCAAATTTAAATAACTCGTGTATCATTAGACTGTCCTTGTTAAAATATAATCAGATAAGTATTGAAAGGTTTGATGCTCCCCCCAAGCATATGAGAATAGTAAAACGAAATATATTCAAAATATTAGGTACCTAATGATAGATTGACAGTCTGTTGATTGAAAGTTAGTCAACTCGATTTTTCTATCTGTGCGCTAGGAGCTGTCAAAGTCGTAGGTTGTTAGACTTGTTAGTATTGAATTCACCCGCACGGTTACGTCCTCAGTGCCCCGACGCCTCCTCGTGTTTTCAACACAGTTCTGTTAATATTTATACCACATAAACTGTACTATTTTGACGTTGACAGACGCACAGTTATAAAAATTGGGTTCTATGGCTTATACAGTGACTTTAGTATAGTCTATAACATACCCACATGCCCAAGTGACTGTTTCCCAGACTACCAGCCAATAGTCTGTCTAATAAAACTCCTAGACCGGCGTGAAAGGCATTCCGGTGGTAACAAATAACATTTAATTAACATAATAGAATAACCGACGGCATCATTATTAACAGAACCGCAGACGTAGAACAAATTAACACATGTAGTTAGGCTTATTAGCAAGCGATGGCGACTGATAGCATCTGCTTATGTCACGAGCTCACAGTTCGAAATACAAAATATCAAGTTAGTTACTTTGATAGCCATTTTGATCACTGCTTGTTATAATCCAAAAGTAAGTTTTATCAATGCGTGCGTAGGTATCTAAAACTTGTTCTATAAAATATTAATGTATTCCTATTGCAAGTGATCGCCAATGTTTTAGTTATTTGACCTTAGTCTGGCATTTGTAAAATAAACAGCCACTTTGGAATTTCGCTGGCGAATATTAATACTATATACTAGTAATAGTCTGGTCTTAGTTATCTGTTACTAATTATATTGCTGAAGTTACTTGCCATTATTGGAGTAGAACAGTTACATAATTAACTAAGTACTTTTGTTTCTAATGCTAATGATAATAAGTACCTACTAGTCTTCAAAAATGGAGGCTTAGTCAAAAAACTAGGCAGTTTGAAGGTTCATTAACATTTTTTCGTAACTCGTTTTGTGTTACCTGTCAGTTTTGGCGCGCAAATTCCTGACGGTGTTGTTTTAAAAAAACATTTGAACTGGTTTGAATAGTTTTTTTTTTTAACTTATAAAATCGTCTGCATATCAATACTATTTGTTATAGTTATTAATGTCTACTTAAATAATTAATTATGTCAATTTTTTTTTTTTGCCTAAGGAAAATAATAATTTATTTATTTATTATCCTT
The DNA here is from genome assembly GCA_914767815.1 of Eupsilia transversa. Classification (NCBI taxonomy): domain Eukaryota; kingdom Metazoa; phylum Arthropoda; class Insecta; order Lepidoptera; family Noctuidae; genus Eupsilia; species Eupsilia transversa. Next base: position 10,464,496 of record OU611892.1, read on the forward strand.
CACGTTCGTTGCTAATAAGGAGTTGACAAAAGATAATTGAATGGCAGACGAATTTGAATTATGTATAGTCTTCTGGTCAGTATGTAACCGTTTATTTTTAAATGAAACATCATCGAGGTGTGACCAGTGAGGTCCAGTGCCAAAGATGACATAATAATATCTTATGAGCATAATCATTGACATATAAAGAACCTTATAATGTCGGTAATCTTTCACTCTTATTACTATGATATAAGATTTATAATCCGATATCACTTTTAGTTTACTGTTTATTTTGGTGATATCACACTAAGTTCTTGAGATTTTTTTAGCCCGTGGAAGGTTTTTATGTATAAACAATAAGGATTATTATTGCGTAGCAAAAGCGAAAATATATGTTGTTAAATTAACATACCGTGGTCAGTAAAATTAGTATCCAATGTCAATCAATTTCGCATTGCTAATATTATTAATGGTCAACACGGTCAACCAGAAGGACTTACACATTTTGTTAAGCAGGTATTATGTAAAGAGTATCTATGCAAATCTTTTTAGGGTCGATTTTTCAACCATCGGAGAACTTTTATCTGGGGAATATGTTTGACGTTTTGACAGCTTTTGTATAGAAAATATGTCATTCCGCCATATTTATTCCTCAGATAAAATTTATCTGACGATTGAAAAATCGGCCCTTAGAAAAGGAAGAAAACTAAAATTCGACAAGGCTGTATGGCTTTTGACCTTGGCCCGCCAACATTAGTGAATAAATAAACGAAACAAACCATAAAATCTCCATCCATGGTAAGATGCTTTACTTACTCATGAGGAAACCATTAATTTTCGTTTTCCGTACGTATAATAATCTATGTAAGTATGTCTCTGTATCTAGTTCACATATTTACGTAACGCAGAAACTCGTTCACCATGTTTTCTGTTTACTTACATTCTAAAAAACGGAAGTCCGATCAACCAGAAACGTTGTGTCGAAATTCATCATGGGAACCGATGACACGCCCTTGAATTCGATTGTTGAATCGATTTTCGATTACATTGAATCGTTATCGAGAATGACGTCCATAAAATTGTGAATGGGACTCCTACAATGCGATGTTTGGCGACAAAACGATTAGCTTACTTTAAAAAAGGAACAAATAAACAGTAACCAATGTAAAGTGAGCTGTGGTTTTTATTTCAATGTTGGTACTTTGTGTGACTAAAAGAGTGATGAATTTATATGTGTATAAATATTGATGGATGGAGAGGGAGAGGGAGGCCAAAGAAAAGATGGAAGGATTGTGTGAGGAATGATATGAAAGAGAAGGAAGGGAATGTTAGCGTAACGGTTGACGGGGGAGAATGGAAGAAGAAAACTTGTTGCGCTGACCGCAAGTAACATCGGACAAGGGCGGGTATGATGGAAGTACTAGTGCTATTCTGTAAAAATGTCACCGTGATAATTTAAGTTAAGTGAGCCGTCAATGGTGTCAATTCCTTGCATCGGGTGGAATGACAGTTCACTCAAAGCTCACTTCACCTAAGTTTTCACGGTGAGATTTTTACAGAAAAGCGCTACTGTAGTTCTAACTTCATTTGAGGTTTACTTTGCCCTTGTGTGTTGAATTTTCTTCCAAATTCTCTACTTGTAGAATTGCATCTTTTAAATGTCAAAAATAAATTCCAAAATATTAAATTGAAATGTAAATATCCAGCCTACGAATTGACCTCCACGCAACACCTAAGCGCTAACATTATAACATTGAATCGAATAAATCATATCGGGTTTTATCATCGTTGCTTCGAGAGGGCTATAACGGTCAGCAGGCAGCTGGTGGGCTAACATATAATGCCGTGACACGCCAAGAAGTGATTAGGAGTTTGTTGCGCCACTTCTTCTTCCCAACTACAGCACTTAGGAAGAGGTTTAGGGCAGGTGTTTTGGGTGATGGTCTGTATGTAGAGTGCGAACTTTAATTTTTAAATTGCGATAAAGAATTCAAGGAGTATTTAAGTGAACTAAAACCTGCATGGATACGTAAATGAAAGCAGTTCTTGCAGCTCTAAATACCAAACAGTAGCTAGTTGAAAACTACGCTATAAATTAAAGTAATAAACTCTGCCTCGCTACTAAATCGTTCTTGATTTCCCAGAAACTTGGTTTTTAGACATTTATCTTGTCTAGGCAGAAAAATTGTAACGAGCCAAGTATCTGATTTACTTCGCTTTACGAAAAGCGCACAAAATCAGCCACAGAAAACATGTTTGATCAAATCTACTTTAGTTTTCTGATAGCCTGGTACTCTCACTCTCTACTTACAATAGTTTGCAATATGTCTAGCAAAATTACTGTTGTTTATATAACCAGGCTGTACAAATACAAATTATTTCTTTTCAAAACCAAAAATTAAGAAGCATTGAAGTCCCACTTCATTCATTCTTGTTTCACATTGAGTTATTTATTCAGTTCGACATCTTTAACAGCCATCATCTTAGTAATAGCACCCCGTTAGTACCCATTCACACTTTGGTTACATTCATACAAAATACACAGGGTGAAATTGAATTCATGGGCATCCTCTTAAGAGTTCACTCATCATTATGAACAGCGGCCCATAGTGAAGCCCAAGCCTGAAATCGCGAAAAAAAATGCTGTTCGCTACATTAATTTTCGCATAGCTCGTCAAATTAGTTCCCGATTTCAGGGTTGGTCCCATAGTTGAAATTGTTCATAATGATGAGTACAATGACCCCTTAAGAGTATTCCCGTGAATTCAATATTACGCTGTATTGTTAAAAAAAAATTGGGTCCGTAACAAGTTGTTCAAGTAAAGTTGTTATAACCGCCCGCGTAATGACGTCATGCTCATGCATTTTCTCAATTGTTTCTTATTTCTTAACAATACCCATCCACTAATATTGAGAAATGAGAACTCAATGGAACGAATTACTCGACTTCACACGTAAACTTTTATATAAATCAGTTAACATATAAATTAGACACACTGTAGTCGAAATTACTACTACGTAACGTTGTTAATCAAGGAATCAATCTATTGCACGCAATGCGCGACGCATTGGGAACGCATCGCCCGATTGCGTTCATTATTATACGAATAATTGACTCATTAATTATACGGACATGAATAAACATGGAATTGTTTGTAACAATAGACGTCGTGAATGTTAAATTTTTGCGTTTCTTTGATCATCTTCCCATGGGTGTGGATGTACGTGATGAGACGCATCATTGGGCGCGGTGTGCCTGTCTGCTGTCGTAAATATTGTTTGAGGCGTAGTAGGAAACATGAATGCCTAGGGAAAACGGAAAATACGACGTAAAAAGCTGCGGAAGATATCTTTACACCTACCTACTGTGATAAATCTCATGCATTATGTAGTTTTTTTTGTTTATTTACTTGCATTTTATAATACCAAAACGTAAGTAGGTACGTAAGTGAATTCTATTTGGATTTGCAGGTCAACTCGAAATCAAGGTAGCAATGCATTGCGCAGAATCCCAACAGAAATTTAAAAAAATCTGTAGGTATAATTCCAAACCAACAGTTTCCAATAAAAAATCGATGATAGATATTATTATGTTAACCCGTGCACTGCACCGCAGTAATCCGTCTCCCTCAATTAACTCTTACAGTTTGCACGGGATGATGAACAGCGAAGTCACTCTCACTTTTTTTCATTTCTAGCCCACGGAGGAAATTAGACCAGAAACATTTGATTTAATGATACGAGAACGCATGGGTTAATTTGCGTTTCAAAGAAAAACAAAAGCTTTTTGCCTGGCTACGAATTTGATTGGTCGGTGTGTATCTTACTTTAGTTTTGATTGAATTCATAATAAGGCCAGTGCACAACTTTGTTGTTTTTTTAGTATTTTTTGTCTTTATAAATTAAATTACCTTCATTGAAGAGTTTACTCAAAAGTCTTAAGATTTTAATCTCTGATGCGATTTATTTAAACATTCAGAAATTATTAACATTTTGCGTTTTGGGCAGATGTCCAACCCTTCACTAATACAAGCATGATTTTAATATGTTGTTTTATGTTATTTACATAATGTCAAAACTGCAATTGGTAGTCCTCATTCTCAAATGAAAGCGTTTTGATACGGACCATAGTTCGTCCTTTCATCCTACACTACGATTAGAAGGGGAAGTGACATCTGTCAACGCGTTCTAAAGCAGCAATCACACTTATAGTATTTCAAGCACGTTCCAATCTGTTCGAAAATCACGTAATACGTCCAAACATATAATTTGTAACTTGAAACGTTACGAAATGGATATATGACAGTCTGATATCAAATTGTCAAACATTGGTTGTTTTACTGAACATGATATGATTCGTTTCGTCTCAGTGAAAGTAGGTTGGAATAATTTGGGGGCGTGTGCCGTTAACTGGAGTGTTGCATTAAATAGACGATTAGCAAAAAATGCTAGCAAGTCTGCATAACTTGACAGTTGATATGTCTACGTAATTTAAGCGAAAACGCACGAGTATTGGAAACTGTATTATGAGTGGAGACGGTTGAATTCCTCATGCTGTAAGAAGTTTTTGCCATCGGTTTTTACCTTCTCTGTGTATATTTTTTGAGCGTGAATAGCGTGATGTGTAATGGCTGCATGTCTTGTCAGCCAGTACAAACTGGAATAACCACTTTTACACCACGATTGTACAAATAAACACCCTGATTTACAAAGCCCTGCACAATCGTAATTTAGTACCCAGCAATTCGACGTTAATTAGCCGCTACAATTATAAAACGATATATTTAATCTCAAAGCTGACATTTACACCAATGAAATGCACATCGGTGTAATATAAAACGCAGCGTTTCTGCCGATAATTAGGCGTTGACACGCGATGCGGCGCGGTATGCAGCACGCGTTCGATTGGCTATTGCAGACGCTCCTTAACATTCCGCCATGTTTGTTGTTAAGACATTCGAAGTTTGAATTACGAAAGTAAGAAATATGATTTTGATTACATTAAAATGTCACATTTTTGAAAAAAAAAAAGAACAAAACAGAGGCCTTAGTGTAAGTTTGCAAGTGAGTAAACGTAACTACCGCGTTTGCGTTTTAAGATTTGACTGATAGATCATAATGCTAAGAATATAAAGGTGAGAATAAACTACTCACTTGCAAACTTACACTAAGGCCTCAGAACGTTTTTCCAATCACTTTCGTAATACCACAGATAATATCTACTTAATACAGGTCTTTATTATTGAAGCGAATACATTATCGTTAAGATATTTAATTACAGGTATACCTAATTATATTAATGATTATAAATACTTATGTAGGTTGTAGATAATGTCTTTCGGAAATGTGTGTGGTGATAATGTCAATATTATTATTATGCGACGAATTTAAAACTAATGATTTTGTTCAAGGAATTTTCACTGTAATAGCCTGCTACACAAGCGAAATAATATCCAGCTATTATGTTTCAAAAGAATTTGAAAAAAAAAATTGGATCTAGGCTACTTTACTCTGAGGAAAAACGCAGAGAATATCCTGTCATTAAGTTATCCAATCTAAACCTCTCTCCGTCCACTGTTTCTATACATGACATCACATTATACAACACACCATCGAACACCAATCCCAAAAGTCATAACCCACAAAAAAGTTATGAAAACCATCACATTACCCCACTTTTATAGATCAAAACACACTATTACGGTAACTGTACAGTTCAATTAATCACCCTCAAATGAAAATCTTCCGCGTACGTTACGTTCGTTGCCTTAAAACCTCGCTGTAAGTTGTTCCATGTCGTTTGTTCTATGCCTTATGTAAGGTATCATCACTATGACGTAAGGGTAAGATGGTAAGACCAAGTGCTTAATTTTGATTGGCAGCCTAATGTTTTGTGGGGTAATAGGTAAGTAATGGAATTGTTTTGTTCAAATTGTTTTGGGTAAGATGAAAGGTTTGACGGGTGTGTGTTTAAGTCGGTTATGAAAACCGTAGTTTGAATTCATTTCAGTAAATTGCCGCAGTTTGAAGAAAATAAGTAAGCAGCACTAACGTTCCCTTCGAAATTCAAATCAGCGAACTCATTTGTTTTTAATTCTTTGCAATCGTTTGTTTGTAATGTATCATTCGAGGCGAGCTTGGTTACAATAAGGTGGTACACAAGACTCGACGAACGCTCGCTTCGAGCTCATAAAATTTTAGTTGCCCAAACTTCGGTTTCAAAGGAATTCATGAAACAGCCGAAAGTCCAGTGGAGGATCCGACTCGGCTCGTTGCACAGGCTACTGTAACGCGTTACAAAAACTCGATACATTACAAACAAATATTACTAGTCAGTCTCCGCCTTAAGATTCAAACCTGAACAGCGATCGAATTTCGAAATGCTACAGCTAAACAAAATAATAATATATCTAACGAATCGGCAAAAGTCAGAATAAAGAAAATTACGTTTCATCCATGTGTATAATGTTAGTTGCTGAGCAAAACCTTTGAAAACAGAGATGCTGAATAAAGGTATAAGGATTGCCATTTAATAAATCCTGTTTATTACCCAATAACTCTCGTAGCGTTAGATATTCCCAAAGAAAACCAGATATCACAATAAAGTGTTCAAATACTAAATCTAGAAACTTTCTGAGAGATCACGGATGCTGGCTACAAATAAAATTGTCAAAATAAATCTTGTAAATTGAATTAAAATCAAACGCGTGTAGAAAGCATGAAAAACATTAAATACTGTTTTATTTATTGTTAATTGTTTTGCGTGTAAAATGCAACAGTGGAAGGAAAATACATGGTTATAATCATTTGCACAGTGTCTTTTGTGAATGCTCTGTCTGTGTGTGATGCACTCATGCGCAGCGTAAAGACGGTTTCACAAACGAATTAATGGAATAATGTTTAAAAATAAAACAATAATAAAAAATATATACAACAATAGATAAAAAAATACAAAAAAGTATATATTTTTTGTATTTTTTTATCTATTGTTAGGATATAAAAAAATAAAAACAAATTCATAAAACACTCAAAGACATTGCAAGATTAGCAAGTTTTTCAAATTCCTGGATAAGTCCTTTAAAATACCAGATTTATCAAACGAAATGCCAGAATTTATTTTGTTTTGGAAGATCACTGTTTTGCAGATTTGTCATGTTTATACAATAGAAATAATTATATATTTAATCTTTTTTGTTACCCTGCAATTAAGTAAACGCATCTTTACCACATCGTTAACTAACACTGATTGGTATGCGGCTGTCCACCAGTTTTAAGAGCGTCGCGTGCGCACAAAACAATCGCTAACTTATTGGGACGCCAAATGATTATCGTAAGTAAACGACCATAACCAGTAATACTTACGTTTTACTTACATGCATAGCATCACGCCTGTGCAAAGGGCTAGGCAGAGGTGTGCACCTACATGTCAGCTGATTTAGAGCTGATTTAAGAGGCTGACAATAGCTAAACCGCGCTCACTGTCAGAATGCATAAAAGAAAGAGATATATGCGCGATGACACAACGCTAGTAATTTATTGCAAAATATGAAGCAATTATATAATTTAAAAAAAAAAACCATTACTTATTACGCTAATATAATGTTGCTTGTATGTTGTGTTGTGTAAAAATCAGAATGAATGTTTTTAATCGTAAAATGAATTTTTTGATGTATCTTCGTGATTTTTTTCTATGGTATCATAGTGTTATTATGTTTTCAACACTATCTTACTAGCATAGATCCTGTGGAATATCATATATTATTCTGATTTTGTGTCCTGCAGTGGAGCATATACTTTTCGGAATTATAAAACATGCGGTTAGCTCCTGTAGTCCCCTTAAGTACTCGACGGAATCTAATAGGGACGAGCCTATTGCCATCAAAAGGCCGCTAGTCCAGTCCGGCACCCTAATTGGGTAACACACGATGAATCATTTTGAAGGATGTTCCTAATCCATTTCTCCATAAGTTCCAAAAATGCAACTTAAATAACGCAATGAATGTTGTTGAACTGTTAAAATAGATTGTGATGGATATTGTGTGTTACGCAATTCGGGTGCAGGTAGCTACTGAAAAAATTAACTGAGATCTCTGAAGCTGATCATTTATATTTGTTATTCATATGGTCTACTTAATTAAGAGTATTTTTTTCTATTCTGATTGCGTGAATTGTGTTAAAAAAGAAGAAATCATCAGTAATGAGGAAGTAATTAAAATTGTAATAATAATTGTTTGCTGAGTGAAGTTTTGAATATTGGCTAATGTAATGTCAATCATGTGTTATATAATAGAGGAAATTCAATCAGTGTCAAAGTATTGCATCAAAGCAAATAAAATATCTAAAGTTGTTTTAATTCAGCTTTAAAATTTAATATAGGTACTCATTGTTATGCGATAATATTTATATTCAACATCACATACGTAATAAGTCGCTTTTCGTGTCTGTTTGTGTGACCGGGTTATTTTGCCGTGTGTCCTATGGTACTTCCAATCAGCAATAAAAATGATCTTCTAAACAAATTTTCATCTCCCATTTATGGGTTGAATTTTCATTCAGGTCCAAAAAAGCGAGGTAGGCCCCTTCTCACTTGGGTGTCTCCTATGCTACTTCCAATCAGCAATAAAAATGATCTTCTAAACAAATTTTCATCTCCCATTTATGGGTTGAATTTTCATTCAGGTCCAAAAAAGCGAGGTAGGCCCCTTCTCACTTGGGTGTCTGTAGTCAACAATGACCTGATGCAAGCCGAATTGAATGACTCGATGACCCAGAACTGAAATATCTGGCGAAGAATGACGAGGAGAGCCGACCCCAAATGAAATAGGATTAGGCTAGGGCAAGAGAGAGAGAGAGACGATGAATTTTCAAAAAAAAAAACCTTATGGCTTACCACCGTTATTTATGGACCTAAATTGTGCAAAATGCGATGATTCTAGAGCCAGAGCAGTTTAGACTGTGCGATGTCTTTCAGTTTTATAGTACCTAGATGTTATTTCAAAATAGAATCGATTTGATAATGGGACTACACGTAACATTGATGATAAAATACTACGTTATACATTAGTAACTGATGTGCACTGGATAATAAATCATTACAAAATTATGTTACTGTATCCAATGACGTATTATATATAGACACGTTATCAACAAACATCTCGGCGCTTAAAAACGGCGAAAATACTAGATAACTACTTATACGCGTAAAGAAAGGGAAATACGTAATATTACGTATATATAATTATAATTATTATTATAATAGGGAAATATGTAATATATAATTTATTTTTATCGTTTTCACACACGATATAAATTAAAAACAAACGTAGCGTCGCGCGACAGGTTGGTGCGTGACTGAGCGCAATGTGGCCAATTGGCTTCATTTCATGTTGCCATTTTAGAGTGCGGACAACGTATCTATAGTTTTATACATCATTGACTGTATCATACATTCATTACTTCAGTATAGAATATTATAAGGTGATTACGAAGTGTGTAACTATTGATTTACATAATATTATAACGTAGGTATATCTGATATTATGTCGCCTGTAAGCATGATTGAATTAGATTTTGTAATGTAATTGTAAATTGGACATAGTTTAGCTGCTGTAAATTATGTCAGGGAATATCTATGCAATATGAAAGTGGAAATTGTTTATATCAGTCTAAATCATGAAAATTCTATTCGTTAGGGTTTTTTTCTCTCTTCACACGCGTTTTTTCGTTTTCTCTATTATAACCTGAGCAGAGCTCGGTTGCCCAAAGTTTAGAACAAGATTCTATCCGAAGACCTTAGAATAATGGCATGGCAGCATGGAATTAGCATAAAGCTACTATATATGGAATTAGTATATACTATACATGGAATTAGTAGGTACTATCCATGGAATTTGTATGTACTATACGTGGAATTAGTATGAACTATCCTATACTATTAAATGAGCATTCTCTATTTTCACAAATCCAGACCCCCCGTGCTGAAACTCAGAAATTCCAAATAGAAAAACTCAATAACAATTTGCCCGACCTGGTAATCGAACCCAGGACATCATGCCCAGAAGTAGCGCTTGCGACCACTAGACCAAAGAGGCAGTCCAAACAAATAAGCCAATAATATCAATTTAATTCACTCTGGCCTCATTTGAACGATTGCTTCAATTGTCAAAATAAACACAATGTCGTGTCAATCGCGATGTGTTTGTGTCGAACCGCGGAAAGGCGTGACTCTCGTCCACAATAAACTTCGACGCGGTAGGGTTGGCCAATGATAATATGATTAATATCTTAAGAGAATTCATTTCCTTTCGAAAATCTGAATATCGATTTTGAAATAATTTGAAACAAGTGGAACAACAATAGGGCTATTGCTACACAGTGGTTATGTTATTACTTGATTAAAGAAGTGTTTTTTATGATCATAAATTACAAACCAAACCTTATATTTCTTTAGGAAAGTTACTTCCAATACCGTACTTAATACTAACCTACTATCAATAAAGCTTTCTGCGATAGATAGTGCCATCTACCCATCCACGACGGCGCGCCCCCATTCACGATTATTGGACTGTAAGCTGTACTTTAGTACAGTTCGATTCTATCTTAATGGCGGCTCGGAAGTTAGCCACTCGCTGCGGAGTACCCCACCCCTCACCCCCGCTGACACATGAAATTAGTTACTGCGCAGCGACTCGCCTCATGTTCCGAGCCGCCATTAGTTTGAATCGAACTGTACGGAGCGGAGCGAAGTGGGGCGCATCTTCGTGGATGGCACGGCTTACACTTAGGACCATTTTACACTGTACCAATTTGTGTCAATTCCTGAAGTTCTTCCTCCTAGTATACAAAAAAGGTACCTACCTATATCTTTACTAAGATCCATCAAATCATCATATTTCGTAACATCTCAATGCAACTCGTTCAACCCTGCACGTCGTCAACAAAAGAATCATGACGCAACAGATTGTATTGCACTTGGTCGTCGATATAATTGCGTAACCATGCAATGTAGTGAAATTTGATGATAGTCCCCTTTGTGATGTTATGTGGCTTCCACTTAATTTGGTGATTTTTAGAGCAATGTAATATTGTTACAAATGGTAGGTAGGTTGGCATATTTTCTTGATGAGTAATTTTCTTGCAAAATTAGGCTACAACGGCTGGTAGGTTAATTATAATGTTATCCTAAATGGTTATCATCATCATCATCAGCCTATTGCAGTCCACTGCTGGACAAAGGCCTCTCCAATTGCACGCCGCAGCAAATGCAGCTCGATTCTGTAACTCTCATCCAGTTGCTACCATCCGACCTGAGAATATCGTCGTCTGATCTAGCCTGAGGGTGTCCTGCATACCTTACGTTTGCTGATTCGTGATCTCCACTCAACGTCACGTCAACTCGTCTCTAATTTGAATAATAGTTTTGATTATTTATAATACTTCTAAAAATAAATATATAATTAATTGTAATATATTAGGTATGTTGAAACTATTACTACTCCCCGTCTCCTGTTCCATAAGGTTCATTAGAAAATCATTTGTCTGGCATTAATGCTGAAATGAACCTTTTTGGCGCAGCCGTGAGGCACACACTATTGTTGTACATTATTTTCACTTTTTGATGTGAGAGTTTTAACGAAAATAACAAACAAAAAACGACTCAAAAACAATCGACGTTCGATTTATAAAATAAAATATGTGGATACAATGACATCATTGTAAACTTGATTACAATAAAGAGTTAATAATGATCGGACAAAACTGGATTTTTCAACGCAATTGATCACTATCTGAATAATACAATCTGTTTAAAATTAAATCTATTTGTTAAAATTCTACATCCGCATTAATGTTGAAGAAATTACTGGTTTAGGTTTTATTTTGAATGGTTTATAGTAGATATCGCAGTCCCAAAAACCTGGTAGGTGAGTATTATTTAAAAGGAAAACTTCAGCGTATATATTCAATTACCTGGATCTTTAGAAGCCATTCAGGACTCAATACAGTAAAACTACATTCTATTTTCTCAGAAGGCACATCTGTACTAGAGTCTTCTTCCGTATTTAAATGGTTTACAGCCGTTTCTCTTTTATAACTATTGGAAAACTTTAGAGAAAACAATTGAATAACGATTAGGTACTTTTTCATTGTAACAGCGAATCAATTGTCACACATAAGACCTGGTCAAATATTTTTTGATATTCGGATAGGGCGTGAACTAAAGAGGTGCCGTAAATAATAAGAAAAGAAAAAAAAAATCGCGGGTTTAAGCTCGTTATAGACAATTTTACTTCCGTCATATTTTGTCATTTCTAAAGCTGTTCCTAAATCAATCAGGATGCAAGATAAAATCCTTTCTGAAATCCTTCTTTTTCTTTCCTTCTTTTTGAATTCGTTTTAGAATTATGAATTCTTTGTTATGGAAACAGCCGATCTGTTCTGTAAAAATCTCACAGTGAAAACTTAGCTGAAGTGAGCTGTCATTCCACCTGATGCTTAGGGATTGACAAATCAAATCAAAAGTCATTTATTCAAACTAGGCTGAGAATCAGCACTTTTCGAACGTCAAAATTCCATAAGACAGTCCCCCAAAACGCCCACCCTTCACCACTTCCTAGTGCTTTAGCTGGGAAGAAGTGGCGCAACAAACTCCGCAGCAGCACAGCTGTCTGTTCAGTTAGAGAAACAACAAACCTCATCTAAGTTTTCGAGGTAAGATTTTTACAGAACAGATGGGCAGGTATGTAGGTCGAAGGGCGAATTCTCAACAAATAATCTTCGCAAACATTGTAAAGGTTTATTCAAAGTAATGATAAGTTTACACAGCTACAAAGTACGTCGTTATAAGAACTTGCAATATTTGTACATCTGTTCAAACTGTATTTAATTTTGTAGATATTAAACATGTGACGTCGGACGGCCATGGTTTTGTGGAGAATAATGACAAAATTAATAGTTGACGCACAAAGATCAAAATTATAATTGTTGTATTGTATATCAAACTATCATTTGCGTATTTTGGATCTGTTTTTGTAATGAGGAATCTGAAACAGTTTCAAGCAAACATGGTTTACTTTAAGTTTATTATTACTCTGTATTTATATTTTATACAGATATAAATGTTTCAATATTGTCAAGTTTATACTGTCTTGAACAAACCATGTGTCATGTGTCAAAAATGACGAACTTCCATAAACTTCCATCCCCTAACCCCATTAGGGGATGAATTTTGTAAAACCGTTCCTTAGTGCTCACTTTTGTAATGTAAAGAAATCTTGTGCAAAATTTCCTTCATGCTTCTAAACACAGCGGTACTTATAGGCTGTGTTTTCTGTCATTAAATTAGACATTTTAATGAAGATACTAGCTACCTAATTGTGTAACACATTTTCGTAAACGATTAAGACTAATCTGATTAATTTTGACAGTTCAACAACATTCATTGCGTTATTTACGTTGTTGAGCAGTTTGTTTTTTTCGAATTTATGAAACAATGGATTAGGTACCTATCTGTTTCAAAACGGTTGAGATTGTGATTGATCTATATTCAGGTATTACGCATTTAGGGTGCTGATCTAAATAGCTATCATTTTTTCAACTACAGTATTTAGAACATCTTCGAAATGGTCATTATTAAGTTCAAGATTTATATTATATCTTTAGTTTAATACTGATCTCTGGAGGTGAGGAACACGGAATGACTAGAAGCAGAACTTGGACATTCATCAAACACCACATTAACATCTACTCATAAATGACGCAAATCAAACCGACAGCAAATCTAAGCCGACAGTTATCTCTTTATAGCAGAATCGAGTAAATTCTAAAGGAAGTAACGTTCACATTTAATAAAATCTAGATAGAAAATACTAAAACAGGTGCATAGCTTTGCAATCTAGGCCCAGTCCAGCCTAGGAACGCGCTCGCAGGAAGCCACAAGAATTCTGAGTTCTGACTGCGTGTGGCAACTACCTTAAATGTCTCGTAAATTATTTCTATTTTGCATATAACTGGCGATATCTTGGTAGTGTTTAGAGGCAAGGCAAATAACTTTGGAGCGGTTGAATTCAATGATTGGAGAGATAAAGATGGTAGCTGCTCGTATCGAGATACGAGAGGTTTATTTCATTCAAGCGGTCGTTTTTAATTGACTTTATCATGATTTCGAGATGGTATGCCGCATGTTTTTTTGGTCCTAACATTTCTATTACATACTGATTTTTCTGAACCCTTAAAATGAGTGGTATATAAATAAAAATATCGTAGATTTTTCTGGACCTTTTACCTGCAGGACTTGTATAAGTAAAGGAAGCTATATCTGGTATTTGTACAAAAATCTGATGAATGAGTTACGTAAATAAAGAATTGAATATTTCAAGAACACAAAACTCGAGACTCGCAGAGTTTGAAGAACTTTAAAAGTCATCGGTCAATGCCACGCCTATGTTATTAACTGCGGTTAAACTATACTTACAGATGCACACTCATTTAGAACCTAAGTGCTGCTCCTGCGTGCCTTACATCTATTACTATGAAAATGATATCTTTTATAGCGGTACTTTTAGCGTACTTTTAGCGCAAATGACGTCCAGACAGCGATTGAGCTCCTTGTTTTTGCGCAAATTATGCACAAACGCGTTGCGCAACGTGTGATGTGAACTGCGCATCGATGATTCCGATACAGCATATATAAGGGTTCAATGAGAAAGCTTTTAATAATTCATTCGTACAGTTTTCTGAAGTCTCCACGAAGTGTTCGTCCATAAGTTTCTTCATGATGTCCATTAGATTATAAATATCACGGCCAGGACCGTCCATCTTTGTGCTAATGCATCCTGCAGTAATCTAAGATGCGTCTCGCGTTCCTGGTTCGTCGTGATTATGGAATTATCCCTCAGGATCATTCGCTGTTGTACTGTCTCTTAGATTTATATGACACTACGTCATGTGTTAAAAACTCTACGCCGAAATCGAAATCCAGTATATAATTCAGTTCCTAATACTCTGTGATCTAGCATGCATAGAAAAATTATTATTCTGTTTCTATTATAAGGTATGTCCTTAATTTGATGCCCCCTTTTGTGATTTTAAAACTCTAAGAAGAAATTGAAAAAAAAAAAAGATATAATCCACTCCTTGAGAGCGCGCTCAGTAAACTTATTTGAATGAAAAATGTACGGTGAATTTTTATTTTGTTTGCATCTGAATTGAACCCATGCATTTTTCCTAGACGCATACTTTGTTTACGTTTATGCAACAATAATATCCGTGGATTCTTCTGTTTATACACCATTGTCTTCACCACTCGTTGAACACTCTCACCAACTTTACAATCGACTACAAAGTTGTTATCAAATCGACTTTTATAATTATTATTTATAGAAAAGAAAGCAGTAATAGGGGACAAAGGCCTGCTCTCTTCGAGGGAAGAAAGACGCCACGAAGAAGAATCTGAATTGAACAGAAATAATTAGGTATTTTTTTGGTGAAGGAAAACATCGCGAGGAAATGGCATGTCCTAGAAACAAAAATTCAAAGCTATCTGATATCTACCAACCCGCATTGGGCCCGCGTGGTGCATTATGGCCCACTCTCAATAAAGGCTAATTAGCCTTTGGGAGACCCCCAAAATAAGCATAAAACATACCTTATTAGGTATGTTTTATGCTATGTAATGTCATGCCGTCTATCCTGTCAGTCAAACAAACAAACATAGAGATATAATTACCAACATACTAAAGAAACAGAATGTTACCGGCCAATAAACTATACATTCTTTGCATTTAAAGGCCAATTTATTTTTAACCCTATTTGCGTATAACAGAACTTAAGTGCGAAGAATGCACTTAGGGCGAATAGTTAGATAGAATAACACTGTGCATGCGTGATTAGGATTTTCCGATCTCTGACTAATCACTTCGTTGTAATTTAAAGTAGGTGAGTGAACCTCCTTGCATATACAATGCAAACGGATGTTCTCGGCATTTAAAGGGTTAAGTGGATGCTCTTTGATATTTTGCTAAAGGAAATGCAAATATACGTTTAAGAATAGAAGATATTTAGTATTTAGTGGTGAGAGTAGGGTATTGTGAACGGGTTCTGTCTAAACACGTTTCAGAATTTTCCAGGTTGTCTAATATAGATTAAGGATACTTACTTATATTGAAACTTTCTCATTTTATCGTTTAAATATTATATGTTTATTGTTATTTTCAAAGGGCTTTTAAACAAATCGGACACAGACAATATCGATAATAAAGTAGGTATAATACGGCTGATGAATTGTACCCGGTCCGAACTTTGCGCAGAAGGAGCCGCAATAGCATTTTTGACTAATCAAATTGTGACATGAGGAGAGTGAGAGTGAGATGCAGATGATATGCGCCAAAGTTCGGAGAGGCATATTCAGACCGGCGATGATTCATCGTCCATATTGTAGGTACTTACTTATTGAATTTGAGATTTATTTGTCTACAGCTGCACTATATCGACTATAGTGCGTGCCTTACAGTAATTCCGCTTACAACCCAATGCTTTATATAACTAATTAATACACATAATTTTATTTTAATTAATGAAATGTATTCTTTTGTTTCAGGTAAAGCATAATTTTCATCTACGATACTAAAACCGTTACTTTCGGAGATTTCAAGGTAGGATTCGTTTTACGCACCGAGTAAACTAAACTTTATTTATTTATTTTATTTTATGGATCACCAACAATAAAATTGTTTACACTGGTTTTATGCTTAAGGTAAATTGCAAAAATATATATAAGTAAGTAATTATGCAACAATCACTTACAAGCAAGCTTACTTATATACTTCCCATCCTGTGAGATGCAGGCCAAGAGCTTACCAGTAGTGGATAAAAAAAAAACAGTTTTAGATTACATAACTAAAAAGTCTAAACAATTAATATCACATTTTATGGTACATACTGTAATGTAAACACATTTCCTTTCGAGCGAGATAATTTATGCATCGCATATTGTATTCCAAAATGAAAAAAAACCTTTATTTTACGAAAATAAAGGTTTTTTTTTTGGTTAAACTCAGAACCATTTTATGATTCTTGATAATTACAGTTTACCTCCGTGCTAAATTACTAGCGCACTTAGAAATATTTATATCAAACTTATAAGGAAAACTGCGCAAAAAGCATCATAAAATAAATAGCAATAATACCTTATTTGTCATACAGAACGAAGGGCTTAGGAGAAAATTACGGACATCCAAATAAATAGGCACATATAAATGTGAGCTTTTACGGATGGCCGTCCGCTTCGATTGATCGATTGATTCATTATGTTTAGATCTCTCTGCGTCGCGCGACAGCTAGAGAAATCGATTTACACTTCCTGTAACAAAAATTAGCTCAGTAGTTTAGTTTGTTATTATTTATAAGTACATATAATAAATAAAAGTCGCCTTTCTGTCTGTGTCTTGTCTTTAGTCTGTGTGACCGCGTTGTTTTTTATTAAACTACGCAACGGATTTTGATGTGGTTTTCACCAGCATTTAAATAATTTATTCCGGAAGTTTTTTATTTGTGTAAATAATTAATTAAAAAATACGATATTATTGCTAATAATACTTAGTATAATAAAGAATTCTCGATCTTTTGTCAAGTCATAAGAGTCTTACAAGCAAGGACGGCCGTCGTGTCGCTAGTTTTAATCATAGTTTTAATATAATTACCAATGTCTGTGATTTTGTGTAGGTAGGTAGGTACCTGTTGTTACACTCATCTATACTTGCAATGCATTTAATAGGAGCAAAATGTTTGATGAAGTTCTCTAAAATAACCATAAAGGTTGCCGTTTTAAGTTTAGCCTTTACTTTTCTCGGGTCAATAATCAACTTCGTGGCGTTAATTACTTGTATCCAACATGTAGATAGGGAAGCAGTGGTGGCCCAGTCGTGACGGCCCAGACTTACGAGTTTTAGGTCGTGGGTTCGAACGCAGCCAGGCGCTTTACTTTTAGTAAATAATTTCATCACTATTACTGCTCTAAAAACGATGAAGGAAAACATCGTGACGAATCAGCATAATAATATCCTAGAACCAAAAAATCGAAGATATGTGACATCTACCTACCCTCACTAGGCCTGCCTGGTAGATTATAGCCTAGCATAGAGGAGGGTTGTGTCCCAGCATTGGGCACATTATAGGCTCATTATGCAACATAGATAGTACCTACCCAGACCCACAAAGGTTCCTAAAACCTAAAAGTACCCACACAAACCGAACATTAACTCCAAAGGTCTCACTTACTTAACGCGGCGGCAATCCAAGCGAAATGTTTACACCGGCTGACCGCATTCCGCGCATGCGTCCGACGCCAGTCGCTCGCGCCGAATGTTCTGCACTCCTTTTACTGCACTGCACTGCACATATTTGTGTGCAATACAGTGCATTAGGAAATGGGCAGGGTGCGTCGTATTCCGCTGGATGATTCGGCGTACAAATATGTGGGGATTTTTTTGGTAATGCTTGGGCAAAAGAAGCTCATAACTTGACACAAAACAAATTGGGTATAAAAAGCATTTTCGCCTTCTGTATTTATAGATATGCTTGAAATGAGTACCTATTCTTCTTGTTCGTGTCGCTGCAGACAGTATTTTAAATCTTATTTGCCCAAAACTGCACCATTTCCACGGCGTCGTCGGTGACAGCGCTAAGATCACTTTGACGGCAGGTTTTGGGATACAGAGGGCAGGATAGGAGGAAGAGTATGACAAATGAGGGCTATAAGAAAATGCTTGAATAAGTACTAATATTCTATCGCGTTGGGACCGAAAGGTCGCCCGTCCTTCACTTTTACTCGTTATCTCGTCTTCATAACAGCTGTTCCAAAGCATTCAATATCCATACTTACTTTCTGAGTAGACTCATGTTCAGAAGAAGAGGTCAAAATCCGCAGACGTGGTGGTTATCGATATCTAGACATGATAAAACCAAAGAATGAACAATGATAAGACGAGCTATGCGAACTTATAATGTAGGGAACAGCTGATTTTTTTTCGCGTTTGCAGGGTTGGTCCCATAATGAAAGTTGTGCATAATGATGAGTACAATGACCCCATTATGAGATTTCGTGTATGAAAAGATACACCTTATACATACCTATACTAATATTGTTTAGAGGTATTTGCGAGTTTATACCTACTTAAATACGTGGTTATCTTCGGAACCACTGATCCGATTCTTATAACTATTTCACTAGCTACGCTATTACAGACTGCCATAAGATATTTTTTATGTTAAAACAAGAAACTTCACGCGAACAAAGTCGCGGGCAGAAGCTAGCGTTTTGATGAATGTCAACACCTTTTTTCCTAACTATGAAATTAAGCTAGATGTATTTAAATAACTTCGAGTCATAAATGCTAAGGATTTCGTCACAAGGCGTGTCAAACTGGACAAGATTAATTATCATAATTGTGCATAAAACGACAGGTTGCTCGTAAGGTAGTAACTGGCTATTCGTAGCTAGCTACGGTCTTATAATTATAATTATAACCATAGTTATAAGAAATTCGTGAGAGAAAAGACTCGTGCTCGTGGCTAAGTAATAACAGCCGCACGGGTCGATCCATCAGGTTAAGCCGCGCTTGCCGGGGTTGGTCCGCGGATGGGTGACCATCAATACATACCGAGACTCCTGCGTGCTTCGGAAAGCACGTAAAGACGTGGGTCCTATCTATGGTCCCAGCTGTCATTGGTGGATCTTTGACAGTCGTTACGAGTCGTCAGAAGCCCGAAAGTCTGACAACCAGTCTTACCAAGGGGTATCGTATTACCCAGTTACTGGGTTAAGGAGGTCAGATAGGCAGTCGCTCCATGTAAAATGCATAGGAAGGACGAGAGAGAGGACGGGACGTGTAGTGTGTAGCATACACCCAGCATTATTAGAAAGAAAAATAATGAAAATACGTTTATTCGCGGTAAACATGACGCAAAGAAAGAACACAGAACAAAAAAGAACAAGTTGGGAGAAAATATGCGTCACATTCACGCAAAACGGCCATCGCTCAGCATAATGCTGCGCGCGCGCGTGTACTGCTGTGTTATTGAAGTTCAATCCACTTAAACCTGCTAACGTCACATTGTGTACCCAATCAATAACAGCCTTTTGATACACTGTTTATTGTCATCTATATGAACATAAAGCGCACATAATGCTCTATTATTATGTGACATTGTTGTGTATAGGGCCTTAACCTTACTCCAATGAGTGTGGTTTATATTATCTGTGGTGTGGTGGAGCGTGACAATGACCTCTAGTGTCAACATATTGTCAAGTTTCGAGCACAATACATGACAAAGTCGAAAACAAGAGTCATGTTGAACCTTGCTGGGGGCGCTGATTACAAAGTGGTAAACTTAAGTGATTTATAAATGCTTCGTGAAACAATCAATCAAGTCTTTCGAAGACATAATGGATAGTCCAGAATTTGCCGGAGGCTCTTCTGCTACGCGTTGCGACAATTTGTCTACACTTATCCTGACTGACCCCACACGCACTGGGCTCGCGTGGTTCATGATGGCCCACTCTAGGAGGCCGCGTGCCAGAACTGCGAACGTTCCTTACAAGCTGTTTATCCTGATTAAAGTATCCAATCGAGCAATTCTGTGAGAAATAAGGTCATAAGTTTTCTCTAGACATGGCTAAGGCAATATTTTTCCTACGTCCAATGTGAGAAGAACTTCAATAGATTCTGACCGATATGTATTATCATCCTAGTGAAAGGATAGTTGAGCTGTTGGTATTACCCACTGCTCAACTTTATGCAGTTGAGCAATCTAGTTGAGCAGAGGGGAATAAGCGTTTGAAAAACCATTTGAAAACAGAAAATAATGAATAAACCGTACACACATGTAGGATTGTTTACACATCACGATAATGGATACAATAGCAACCAATTCTTCACTTCCGCAGTATTCAAGGTTAACTTTCAGCCTTTCTTTTGCTACCTGTCTTTTTTCAAACGAGATTGTTATTTATCGATTTGAGTAGCGTGAAATTCGCGAATACGTTTATACTCACTATGTTCAATAAGCATGTCAATTCATAGCATTATTGGTTCATGTTCATTGTAAATTCTTCTGTGTAAATAAATCAGATACGTGACTGAATCACTGACGGTCTGACTGATCGAAAACGGAAATTGCAAAGCCTAAATTACTGAAGACAACTTTAAAATATTTATTAATAAGTGTCTAAATAAGAAATATTTTACAGTTTCTTTTTTCAAAAAGTGAAAAATAAAAACTTTTTGGTAGGTACCTACCCCACATAAATTCGAATAGCACGACCTGCTATATACATAACAGTGACAGGAACTTATTAGAACATCATCCACATAGGCTAAGTGGGAAAAATACCACCTCGAGAGCATAACCTTTCAAACAAAAAAATAATTTTCAAAATCAGTCCGCAATATACATACGCTACGAACATAGAACCTCCTCCTTTTTGTTTGGAAGTCCGTTACAAAATATAATGTTCTCTTTTCAAAATTTCCCTTGATCAGGTAAAACAGATGATTTTGAAATTACTATGAAGTCACGCATAACACAGCTAGCCATTAATATATTCGCTTTTTATTCGTTGGTTGATGTCTTCTCCACAAAAAAGCAGTTTTATCAATTACAGCATCGAGCACGCGAAGATTGACTCGTTTTCACTATTTAGTTATTTACCACTGCTATTGTAAATTCTTATTGAATTTAATATGGATTATCGTATAAGATTGGATTTATTATCAGTGTTTTCATCTTCCGCTAACTTTCAATATCTGTTATAGTATTCATTCTCGCTACCACGCGTTTGGATACAATGGAAATACCGAAGAAAGCTCGATTTCCTTTATAGGTTATTGTGTTCAAGTTTTGTAAAAGGTTATTCAGTTTTGATTGACAAATTAACTTACGTTAAAAGTGAGAGTAATGTTGTTGGGCGATTACAATAAAGGAAAAAACATGAGGAAAAAAATTGCCAAAATGATCATGCTTCACGCTTGTATCGTTGGGAATGTCAACTTTCATCAAACGTCTTTATCTCGTTACTCTACGTTTATAGCTTTTGGTGCAAAGCCATCATTTGCCTAGGCTTTTCCAACTAGGTTGGGGTCGGCTTTCAGCCTAAACGGATGTAGCTGAATACCAGTATTTTACATGGAGCGACTGTCTATCTGTCCACAACCCAGTTACTGGGTAATACGAGACCCCTTAATAAGACTGGGTGTCAGACTTTCGGGCTTCTGTCTTCGCGTAACGACTGCCAAAAATCTATGAATAAAAGCCGGCCAGGATTTTAGTACAACGTACAGTGGGTAAACAAAAGCGAGCATACATACGTTTTGAAAGTAGGAATATCAATACACTTATTTACTTTTAAAACCCATGTGTTCTCTTACCACCTATTATATTCTATTCACACACAAGGGAATAAAGTACACATAGCTTTCAATTTCTCATCATACAAAGCCGCCCACTGCCTCAATGCTAAGTAATTAATTAGCGAACATAATTTCACTGACACGTGAAATAATTTCATTAATTAATCGCGACGCTGCGCATGCGGCGGGTGCGGGCACAAGTGTCACGCTTTTTATACTAAATAGAGAGGCGCAGAAGTCCCACTCTATATTACAAGTACGGTGTCTACAGTCTTCTTTTCACATATATCGTGGGGAAACCGATATGTCCTAGAACCAAAAAAATCGAAGACATGAATGTGACATCTACCCACCCGCACTGGAACCCGTGTGGTAGATTACAGCCCGCTCCCTCTCGAAGAGAGAAGGCGTCCGAGCAGTGGCAACATTAAAGCTGATTATGCAATGGTATCTATGTTTTTTCAGGACAACTTCGTTTTACCTATTCGTAGACCAGTCTCTAGACGTGGACCTTCTGTAATTACTTATATAATGTTTCCTTCATTGTGCCGTGTGAACAGGGAGAAAGCCGATGCGTTCGCAGAAGATATAAACACTGAGGACGTGTTCATACAATACTCTATAAATATACATACCTACCTGCCTAACCTATGGGGCTTTGTGGAGAGAAACGGTCTGTTTGTTCTAGGTTTCACACTGGATTTAATTATTTTTTTAGCTTCAAATCTGTGGAGGTAGAGTCGAACCTCACAGAAGTGGAAACTTACGGAATGGTGTTGTATCATGTAGGAAAAGATGGAACTCGAACCCCACGCTCTGTAGTTGCGACTAGACCAACGATGCACCAACGAGATCACTAGATAACTGGTGTTCATGATTCATGTAAGTTACCTACCTCCTACCTCCAAATAACGCATAAAGCTTTGTAAAGCCTTTGCTACTTCGCGGCGTTATTCTGACAAGCTTAATAATAAAGATAGTACCTATAACATGGGAAGTCGAAAGCAATTACTTAACTGTCGATCATCGAAGCCGAGTGAGTCAGCATTTCTTGAAAAGAAGACAATTTTAGCCTATTGTAAGAAAATATTGGCTGAATGAAAGTCATTAAAGTATCAAGGTGTAGTATAGTTACGATGAAAACTGGCTTGTTTTGGAACGCAGTGCCTGGGCTCGATTCCCAAGTCCGGCAAAGTTTTTTTGGGTTTTCCATTTGGTATTTCTTAGTAGCAGCCCTGAGTCTGTATTTGTGCCCGGTTGATGGCAAAAGGCTCGCCTCCTATTACATGGGTCTTAAACATAACTGGTGAAATGTGGGTGCACATGCTGCGGCACGCGTCTGCCTAACCCTTCGGGGAGTTTTAGGCCTGATGTTATGTTACAAGACAGCTTTGTTAAGATTTATTTCCGTCTGCAAAACTAAAATGGAAGACTGAAAGCATGTCGTGTCATGACGTTGTAATACAGTTACAGTAGTTTGAAACAACCTTATCAGGAAACTTTATAAATGCTAGTGGGGTGTTGGAATGGATTTACACTATTGTAAAGTGGTTTCCACCCCTGCTTGTAGGGTAGTTTCGGAGTCATTGATCCCGGGAAAACCGAAGAAAATAAAGTTCACTGTAAAAACCTTGAGGCGGAGACTGACTTGTAACATTTGGTTGTAATGTATCGAGTTTTTGTAACGCGTTACAGTAGCCGTGCAGCGAGCCGAGTCGCGCTCGATGCGAGCGCCGGATCTTCTGTCAATTGTCGGCTGTTTCATTAATTTTTTATAAACGGAAATACTCGTATGTGAAACGAAAATTTCATTGTGCTCGAAGCGAGCGTTCGCCGCGTCTTGTGTACCAGCGTATTGTAACAAGGCTCGCCGCGATTGATACATTACAAACAAATGTTACAAGTCAGTCTCCGCCTATGGATTTAGCACCACCAGTGAATGAACCCACAAATCTCGAAGTTTCTTTGGCTTTGCAAGAAAGACAGAAGAAAGTTTATTTGATTTGATAGTTTCCTTTTCAAAATAATATTTAAATGTTGCCATAAACAATAAAAAATCTAACAAACTACCGAGACTAAATGGAATTCATATAACATTATTGTTGGAAAACGATTCCGTATTTCATGTTCTGCTTAGGGTTTTTCAGTAATGAAGCGGGATATTATTCTGAAATTATTAGCTTTGTAAATAAATTACATGGCAATAAAGAATAGTCTATAGTCATTGAGCACGTTCAATTTAAGAAAAAAAGAACAGCAACAATGCTATTAGTTAATTTAAGATACTATACCTACGCATTAATGACATCATCCGTAGGGATCTGGTCACTACCGAGGTGCCAGCTGGCCAGACGGAAGGACATAATGCCTTGGAAGTTGGGTAAGCCTTTGGTGTGGGATACAACCTATGTCGACAGCCTCGCGCCATCCCATCTTGATAGATAAATATAACAACCTTATTAGTAGCTATTTCTTTGAGCCGTTTGGAATTGAAACACTAGGGCTGTGGGGTCCGAGTGCTCATCGAGAATTTCGGGACTTCGCCAAGCGGTTGGTCGACTCTTCACGTGACCAGAGGGCCGGCCAATTTTTAGGTCAAAGAATCAGCATTGCCATCCAAAGTGGCAACGCTGCCAGCCTTTTGGGCCCATTTCTCACTGACAGCGATGCGGACGAATTTTTTGATGTCCAATGAGCTCTTCCGTTTATTTTTTCCTTTACAGACTTGTCAATAATATATATTTTGATAGTGTTAGATTGTATATTACCAGAATACCCGCATTTTTTTTTAGATTTTTGTTCATATTCTTTATGGCACCTCTATAAGTCATGAGCTATCCGAATATCAAAAAATATTTGGCCTAGGTCTTAAGAGGGAGGCGTGAAAATTGATTCGCTGTTGTATAGTAGATATTGAAGATTTGTCAATTTTTGTGTAATTAATTAGATAAATATACCTATTTATTTTTATGACAGTATGTAACGTGCATGAACCTTGCCTACTTTACTCTATTTGAAGTATGTTGATTGACCTTTTAAATAAAATTGACCTTTCTTAATTATTTAAGACATGATAATATTGATTATGTAATGTTTTGTTCATTTTACAAGTATCCAATTGATTGTCTTGACGTAAATTAGTACCATTGTGTAAGTGTCAATTAAAATTGGAATGTTTATACATTGGACAAGGGCTTTGCTAATGATTTAAAAAAATTGGTGTTCAGTTTTGAAGGATTAATAGTAAATTACTGTCGCGGCCTGCAACTGGGGCACTGATGGACGATCGAGAAACGTACATTAGTTATTGTGGTATATTACAGCAGACTCAGACGATGGATTACTATGTTTAGTGAACGTCTTTTGTTACTATGCACTGGGTATTGAGATTGAGACATGGCTATTCGATTTTGTCTAGGTATAGGGTCTATAGGCATACTACTTAAATAAAATTGACGTACACATTCAATCATTTACCTTAAGAGAGGCTTATCACTGCACCTCTAAAGGATAATTATACTCCCATTTACACGATGCAAGTTCTTTGCATCTTATATTGTATAGACGGTGCAACTTTTATTTTAAGAAACTGGAAATTTAATTGCATCATATAAATCAAGCTTTAAGAAGAAGAAACATCTATTTTACTTAGGCACCAGTAAAGTCGTGATTAGAAATGTGCGCATGCACACATCTTCACGTATCGTCACTTATACATGGTGTTAGAAAACGTCGCACGTCGACCAGTGACAACCAGTTCCCGCGACTTTTACAAAAGCATATAGGGTGACACTATTACTCCAACTTACTTCTTTCACTTATCGACTAACTAAATATCATTTATATAGTCGATGTTTTCAACCGGCGTGCGTGTGTGAGTATGTAAGGATCGTAGCCGGTGGCGTTCTGTAGTTTCTTCCTAGCCCCATGGGAATAAATATCTTTTAATAGATATTCTTCATACATAGCCCACTTATGAATGCTATACTAGTGGAAGAAATATTAATTGAGCATATCGTGACCTCTGTGGCACCTCAAAAGATTTTAATGACTTGCCAAAATCATTGTATTTTTTGTTGAATATTTTTTACTATCTGAATGTAGGTTGATGTGTAACCTATTTCGGTACCTAGTACCTACCTACCTATTAGGTATTTTAATTCTAATCAGCTGCAAGGGTCGATTGTAGATTACGCTGCGCTTGCCGCACTAGGTTTATGGATGGGTGGCCATTCATTATTTATAAAGACGCCTCATTGCTTCGGAAAGCACGTTATGCCGAATTGTCACTTGTAAATTTTTGACAGTCATTACGGGTCGTCAGAAGCCCAAATTCTGACAAGTCTGACAACCAGTCTTACCGAGGAGTATCGTGTTAACCAGTAACTGAGTTGTGGAGGTCAAATAGGCAGTCGCACCATGTAAAATACTGGTATCCAGCTGCACCCCGGTTAGACTATGAAAGCTAACCCCAACCTAGTTGGGAAAAGGCTAGGCAGGTTTTCATCTAGATTTTAGAATGTTCTAGAAATCATTGCAAGTACATGTCTGTTGCTTGCCTTCGATGACAAAAATAGAACTTCCGATTCCGTATTCAGTTCCGACGCGACTTATAATACGATATACGACCTTCATCGTACGAAAGAATACCAAATGACGTATCTACCGTTTATTTTCATACTGGCTGGCAAAAAACACTTCAAGTGTCAGTCAACCCTGAAGTCTTTATAGCATTCACAAGTTATCTATGATTTATGTCTTGAGGAAAGTTCTTTTCTTCAAATAGGACCTTTTCTAGGGCGTGTCGACACCGAAGCAGTACCGTAAAATAAAAGCGTTATTTTACACAAACATAACCTATGACAATAACCTATAACATCGTCCAAACAGGTTTCATACTAAACTCGTAGAGAAAGCGATATCGTTTACTTTTTGCTTTTTTATATTGTTTTTTATTTGGTTAGTGGCCAGTTGTTAGCGAAGGTTTACGGAGTATGCGATGGGATAACATTTGTAAAGGCTTTGTAACGATAAAAGTGATTTTATTCGATTTATTGGTTGGTAGCGAGTCTTTGGAAGTTGAATAGACTGACTACGTCGACTAATTGATGTAACCATCTTATATATACTGTTTCCAAAATAGTGTGAGATCTTCAATCCTCGTGAAGGTTATTACATTATTAAGATATTAATTCTTGATTTTTTTAAGTTAAAAAATCTATCAGATAAATGGTAATTTAAATCATATAGTTTAAAGAAATTGCACGAATTGTGATACATTCTGTCGTATACTAGTATAGTTTGAAGAAAACTATTAAGAAACATCTTGTATCCATCGAGATTGCTTTTGACCACCAACACTTTCCTCGGCTGTGGCTAGGAAGGTCACCATTCAACCTCATATTCAGATACAATCGATTTGACTGCATAGAGTTGTGGAATATGGCAATTTCCCGCTACGAATTAAAACTGTAGAAATGCCGCTTTTTCAAATTACAAACTAACCCGCAGTAATTAACATTGTTAACTAAAGTGAAGGTCAACGGTCTAACGTGCAATGTGTCTTTCATTTACTTAAAACTGTAATTGTAATTTATGTTTTACCATTAATTCCTTCAACTAGGTATACATACATATACACTTATGTGTGAAGATGTTGCCAAAAGATCTCCAATTTTCTTTAATAATAAGTTCAGTCACCCTGAAATCGTGTGAAAAACGGGTCTTTTAAAGAGTCGTTTAACAAAAGATTAAAAAAATCAGCAAACATTTTTGGATATGGATGCGGCAATTTTGGTTTGTGAATATTTATATTTAGTTGCTTAGGTGTAGGTATGACCTCATCACTATTTGACCATAAATTTTAACAATATCTTTCATTTAAAAAAGTCATATAAAAAAATAAAGGCGCTTTTCGTGTCTGCCTGTGTGACCGCGTTGTTCTTCTAAACTACGCAACGGATTTTGATGCGGTTTTCACCATCATTTAGAGAATTTATTCCTGAAGGTTTATTAGTATAATATATGAATATTAAACTTCCTGATTATAAAGAAATCTCGATGTTTTGTCGAGTCATAAAAAACCGTCCGAAGAAGGGGCGGGTGGCTAGTATTATATATTATTATATAAGAAAACGATCAACCTCTTGTGCTAAGAAACCGTTAGGAACCTACCATAATAATTCAGACCGTTCAAAAAAAAGTTAGTATTGCTATTTTATTATTTCTAAAAATACCGCACCATTTTAGGTAAAACTTAGGATACACATTATCTTTAATCGAGGACTTTTATTTCTGGCAAGATATTTGTAAATAAATTGTTATATAACACGAGAACGATTGCTCTGGAAATAGCGAAATGGTCGGAAGGCATGACCGAAAAAAAAAAGGCTGCGGGCCCTCAGTAACCACAGTAACGATTCAATTGAACTTTTTAAATCGCGTCATTCTTTTTATTTTGTCGTTGGTTAAAAGTTACTGGCTGATTTCCGATTAGTTTGTGGGTTGCAAGCATGGAGGTTAAGCGCGAGCTCCTAGCTGAACTTCATAGGAACAGGACGTGTTGTTTGTCTTTTTAGATACCTAGTTAAAGGATCTCCCTAGAAGTTTTGAATCTTTGGATTTCTGGCCGGTAAGTAGCTAAATTATTGCTTATAGAAACGCCCCAGCACATTTAGGATCTCATGTAGGTATCTCCGGAAAGTCTTGTTCACTCTGGAAATTCAGTCCAACAAATAAAGGAATTATTTATTATTTATTTATTTATTTTTTATTTAAAGTTCAGTAAACTGAGGCCTAGTATAGACCTCCTCCTGTGAAAAATATAAGCGTGACTGTTATAAAGTTACCAAGAAATATAATTATACAATTAAGGATTTTAATACTGTACATAAAAGTTACGTTATTTCCTTAACAATGTGAAAACTTAGGTTCTATAGAAAACTTAACGGTCATTACTAAAATTACCGTTACGAATGTTTTCTTTTAAAAATTCGCGAAGAGTCTCTGACCCCGTGAATTGTTACTAATTATTTAATTTAATCTAGTTATTTTAATTATTTTATTATGATAATGGCTGGAGGAGGCGGTTCAGCCGCATCCGGTACCTTGATGAGGTTCGTTGCTCTCATTCTACCTAGATTACGTCATCATGTTTGTAATAAATGTATCTATGTCTAGGCATTGAGTGCGTTCTCGTTTGAGTTCATATATCTTATTGATATTAATAAAAAGTTTTTTTCTTTGAGATGTAACTTTGAACTGAACTGGCAACCAAAACTATGATAAAATAACGAAGTGTTCAAATGAACTATGAGCTCGAATTTGAAAGAAATAATCGTGATGATATTGATTAAAAAAAAAAAAAACTCAATGCGCAGGATTATTTTCTTCCCGGGAAGGTATATTAGACAACTACCTATACTTTTTGGAAAACATATTAGGTATAGATACCTAATCTACCTATACATTAACTAGTAATGCACCTCATGTGTAAAACTATGACTAAAACATTTAAATACACGCAGCAGCTGCAAAAACAAAAAAGCTATTTCCTGAATTCATGAAGAATTTCCTGAATAGGTACTTATTGTACCAAGTCATATTTCCTGCCTAATTTAAACGATGTAATAAATTCGAAACTATGCATTACTTAAACACCCACCAGTTATTAAACAGTTTTTATTCTGGTATCTATATTATTCATTACTTATACTTAAAAATCAAGGCGCGTATTAATTTGCACTTCGTAATGCGCAAAATGATACGCTCTGTCTGCCAAAATTGAAACAGAAACAGTAAACGAACTTTACCAGTTCCTGGAATGGCGCCAAACCACAGATAAAATACCAAAGACAATTCAAATCATAGTTTTAATTATGCTATTAAGAACATAGGCCGTAGCGTGTAGTGTCTGATAAGGGTAGGTGCCGACATTCGCCTTGATACCACCTGTTATGCTATTATGAGTTATAAAGATTTAATATCAAGCTTAAATAGCTCCGATTCACGTGAGATTACGCTTTAAATTACAATGATTATGTTAATTTAAGAACGTTGTAAAGATAGAGCTCAAGGAATTTTTAGTTTTCATTATTTTAACACGTTTACTATACGTAGAAGTGAATTTTAGATTCGATTACACTACCGTTAGGGATTGATGGGAATTCTAGTCATTTATCATCCGGTTAACTTAATTTGTCTTTACAAAATGGCGTACTACCTTTTCTTCCTTCCTACGTAAACTTTACCAAATTTAAAAAAAAGTATGTATTCTTATCTCGCGACAGTTACACAACCAAATTATTTTCTATGTCAGGAGTCAAGGTGATGGTTCACGCCCTCTAACATCTTACACATAACAGTCCGCCAGTCCTGACTGTTATGATGGTTTGTCACGCAATCCTCCGTCTTAATGATAAGCTTCAATGTCGAGAAGTTTTCTTGAAGGAAGTTTGACGCAATGTGCTCGTGGGGCACCGCGTTTGGTTAACTTGGCAAAACTTTGCGGTAGTCAAGGTGTTAGTAAAAAGGTTTTATTACTGGAAACCTATGATATGCGCGAAATTTTAAAAATCGAATTGAATTTTTTACTTTTTTATAGGTAACTAGCTTTCGACCGCGGCTTCGCCCGCGTGGAGGTCGGAAATTGTCCTACAGGAAAGTACTTCCGGGGAAAAAAGTAGGTACTTTATCCAGGTTATAAATCATCAATTTGCAAATTTCATCCAAATCCGTCAGCCGTTTTTGTATAATTGAGTAACAAACATCCAAACACACAAACATACAAACTGTCACCTTTATAATATCAGTTAGATTACGTCATTATTAAGTTTTAAGTGGGTTTATTACTGTAAAGTTTCATTAAAATCCGTTCAGTAGTTTTTGCGTAAAAGAATAACAAACGTCCATCCATCCATCCTCACAAACTTTCGCATTTATAATATTAGTAAGTAGGAGCACTCCCGAGGAGATATTTAGGACACTGACAGCCTCATGGATGACCAAGGGCATTGAAGTCGGTGGTTGGAGGTTGACAAACCTCCGATTTGTCGACTACATAGTACTTTTTTGCCCCCACAGCTCTGGAACTACAGACTATGCTTCAAGACCTAAGCACGGCAAGCCTCAGGGTTGGACTCACGATGAATCGGTCTAAAACAAAAACCATAACCAACAGCACTAAGTGTAGTTTCGAGGTAGATGGGCAGGAAACACAAATGTCGATGAGTACATCTACTTGGGCCAGTTAGTTGCTTTCGAAAACAGGTAACAAAAGGAATTCTATTGCTGCATCGAAAATGCCTGGAAAAGGTACTGGTCTCTGAAGACGGTAATGAAAGGCGATCTGCCGATCTCCTTGAAGCGAACACTCATCGATATGTGTATTCTGCCTGTCCTAACCTACGGTACGCAGACCTGGTCACTTACCGAGTCGCAAAAGTTTCTTCTTGGGGTTTGCCAAAGAGCAATGGAACGAAGCATTCTAGGCGTAAAACGAACTGACAATTATCGAAACACTACGCTGCGCTCTAAAACGGGGATTCTTGATGTAGGCAAAAAGGCTGCCAAGCTAAAATGGGATGGGGCGGGTCATGTAAGCCGCATGCATAGCGACCGCTGGGCGGTCTCCACACGGCGGGTGCCTGAGGATGGACGGCGCCGCCGAGGCCGGCCTAGGAAGAGGAGGCGAGACGACCTAGACGCAAACCGCAAGGGTTGGATCGAGGAGGCCCTGGAGAAAGATGCTTGGAAGTATTTGGGGAGGCCTTTGCTGAGCAATGGGACGGTGTAGGCTAATCGATAAATATAAAAATGTCATGTCACGGTGCTTGTGGTCGCACTCCTCCGAAACGGCTCGACCGATTTTTACGAACATTTTATGTTTATTTGGTAGGTATGACAATAGGTCGTAAAAAGGTAGGTATGCAGGTAGGGTAGGTAGATAAGTAGATAGGTAGGGTAGCGTAGGTGGATAGGTAGGGTACGGTAGGTGGATAGGTAGGTGTGCCGTAGATAAGCACTTAGTGCTACCAGTGCGAAACCGGGGCGGGAAGCTAGTATAAAAACAAAAAAATATAAATTGCAATATTACTGTGAAGTTTCATCAAAATCCGTTCAGTAGTTTTTGCGTGAAAGAGTAACAAACATCCATTCATCCTCACAAACTTTCGCATTTATAATATTAGTAGGATAATATAAGTAATTAAAATAAAAACCAATTGCGTAACACACTATCAATCAAAATCTGAATGATTTTATGGATATTGCTAATCCATTGCTTCATTAATTATTATGTTCGAGAAATCTGTCAACAACGTAAATAACGCAATTAATTTCGTTGAACTGTCAAAATGAAACCCATTGCTATTGTAAGTGTGTTACGCAATTACCCCGTTGATATAGGACATGTAACACGTTCCTGTGGGATAATTTCCGACATTCACGACGTTAATTAAAACATAAATTTGAATTTTAAAACTAACCGTTATTCTTAAACTAACAAAAAAAGAAAGACTTCTAATATCTAATTAAAATAAAAACTACTATAATATATTTCTACTTTAAATACTACCAAAAAATTGTTATTAGACCATGGCGCGTCATTATCTGGCCCACCGCTCACCCCCGCTTCATTCTTATCGTTGTAACTTTTAAACTATTCTTCCAAATGTCTTAGTGTAAAAGACAAAGTTTATCTACATTATATACCGAAAGCAATGAAGTTATTAATTTTGATAAGAATGAACTAAATACTCCAAAATGTGCAATGTAAAAAAAGTCTCCATTTTAAATGCATTTATGGCTCACTATTTTAGCTATAATGGCTTCCACATAAAAGATAGATATATGCTGTCGCGGACTTTTATTTAGAACTATTTTAGACAAACAATCCCACGATACATTATCTTCGTATAACTCTAACGGTTTAGGCAGCGCACGCCAAGATAGCTCTCAGAGGGCAGACATTTTTCCGACTTACTTCATACTTATCGTTATATTATGGCAAAATCAAACAAAATCATTATAAATTGTAGCCTATGTGTTATTCTGATGTATAAGCTAGATCACTGTAAAGTTTCATCAAAATCCGTTCAATAGTTTTTGCGTGAAAGAGGAGTAACAAACATCCATACATCCATCCATCCTCACAAACTTTCGCATTTATAATATTAGTAGGATTACTTTATTCGCTGTGATGATCCTCTATCTCTAAGAATAAATCAATGGCCAAATGGGTCAACTAACGCCACTGTTTAGACTTACTTCTTAACTCAAATCACCATCTTTTTTGTTCAAAATATCAAACATATTAACTTAAAATTCCCCTATGAATAATAATCGCGCTAAAACGATCGAGTACCAGCAAACTATCGTCTACACACGCGATGTCGAAAATTTAAACGGTTTATAGCTAAGTTTGTTCATTCCGGCGTAAATTAACTTTAAGTCTGTTGGACATAGCGAGGCGACACGAGGTGCGAACAAGCGTCATGTGAACAGCATAGCTTTCTAGCGAAGATGTCATTTACGAACGCTATAGTTTAAAGTTGTCTCCCAAAAAGGCAAGGTAGGAAGGGCCATTGTCTGTGGAGAGAATAAAAACACCTAAGAAGAGGAGAAGGATTAGGAATGCTGGCCGTACTACATGTGGGAATAAAAATCGGGGAAAAAACCGCATAGCATCGCTTGCACTGACTTTTCATGGCAATACTGACGCTTTGCAGTGAACGTACATTCAAGTACTTTGCAGCTTTAGATTAGGCATTACCGACTAATTTTCTAGTTCAAACTAGTTGCAACTGGGGCACCTTCGCCGTACACTACACGATATTGGTAATAACATAATTCACCTACACGACAGCTATATTATGAATGTGAATATTTCCTCAACTATTTTAAGTCTTTGAAAATTTAATTGCTGTACTTTGCGTGGTTTTTAAGCTGATGAGAACTTTTGAAAAAAAAAATGTAGTTCAAATAAAGAATTGAATTTGGAATAGAAAATAATAATATAGCCTTTGCGAACCGAGTGAAAACATAAAACGAAAACTAGTTCAAATAAATAATTTGAATTTAGAATAGAAAATACTAATGTTACCAGTGCGAACACGTCATTAAAATCTTTTAGATTTTTACTATGAGTGTCTTTTATTTAATTTATATTTTGCGAATTATTAAAAAAAAAACAAAACTGCATCATAATATCTGTCTACTATATTTTAATGTGCTTTCTCACATAGTTTATTCATCTGGAAGTTTGCATATTTTTATTAAAAATAATATACTTAGCTTACATTTCGGCGATTAGTGTCCTTACTAATTTATTATGTACCTATTACTTTTGTATTGTTAGGTACTGTAAGTAGTCATTTATGTAGTGGTATTTAGTCTTCTCTAACCTGTAGTTACTCCTAAAGACTATCCATAGTATCTGTTTCCTAGGAACAATACATATCTATTTACTTACTACGTCATTTTTGTTTCCTATAGCTTAAGTTTTTATCAAATGATCATTATAATATATTATGATGTATGTAATACACTAGGTTTCTTAATTCCTGGTCATGCTTCTACCATTTTTTTATTTAACTATCGTTACAGATTTCCTTTACGTATAAGTATTCTTGCCCAAAAACAGCACTAGTTACTTCAGCGTTTAGTTTTTAAATAACATGGCGATCCTAATGGTTGTAATTAAAACGCGAACGCAAAAAATAGATTACTCAGTAACGTTTTGTTCTAAATTAAGACAAAATCTTGAAACTTCATCTATTTTTAATGACTTGGTAATAAAACGTGTATCATCTTAATGATTCAATTTACATGAAAATTAATTTTGAAAATGGAATAGGTCCTATTTTTTGTTTCGTTTTAAAGTTTTTCTTCATGACTGGTGTTCAGCCAGATCTTAATAAAATACAAACGGAATGTATCCTCTTTTGTTTATTTGTTTCTTGACCAGTAAAGAACAATATAATAATGTTTTTAGGATGCTGTTGCGACTATCTCGTTTTTGCAGTGCCTCAGGAATGTTTGCGGC
Organism: Eupsilia transversa; assembly: GCA_914767815.1. Taxonomy (NCBI): domain Eukaryota; kingdom Metazoa; phylum Arthropoda; class Insecta; order Lepidoptera; family Noctuidae; genus Eupsilia; species Eupsilia transversa. The sequence goes on from OU611892.1 coordinate 10,499,923, forward strand.
AACTCATACCGATGGGTGTCATGGCATCATCCGCAAAAAATCGGCCTCATTCCTGAGTAAAATAAGAGGCAGTCGCAATAACATCCTGAAGGCTGTGAAGGCAGGAACCTTACAATCCTTTTCTCCAGTCAAGTTGTTGGGTGGTCTTTCCATGAATTCGTAATTAGGTTAAGTTACTATATTACAATTGTATTTTAAGTGCAAACCTGTTTTCTAATAATTTGTTAATCTTTTAGTTGTCAGAAATAAAGTTAACAATAAATGAAAAATAAAGCTTCCTATTCTATAGAATTTTATCACATTCATCTCAAGTCATCTTGATTTGAAGACAGTCGACGTTTGAGTTGATGCTAATTGATTGACTCAATAACAAACTACTGCGATGACGACCGATGCTAATCTTTTGCGTCCATCATGCAACTGTCCCGAAACACATCAAAGACAAAATAAGATGTAATAGACATCTTTTTATCTTTAATGTCGTTTGATGACTGTGATAATGAACTTGAGTATAAAGCATATTCTAATTCGTATGGTGTCATTGTTACAAGATAGATATATTGTTAAATGTCCAAGTCCACCTTACAATGAGCATCAATCAGGAACTGATTCATGCCAAAACGTCAAAATTTACGTTATACAGTCTTCGAATGTCAGTGTCACAGCCAGGGACAGTATTGCCAGTATGTTACTTTAATACTACTGATTCCTTTACGTGCTTAAGTGAAAAAAAAATTTAAATGTCAATAACAGAAGGAATTCTTTAGGTATTTTTTTTCTTCTTCGGTAGATATACTCTGTGCCAGCTTTTGACATGTTATACTGGACCTTGACGGGACCTATAGTTTCGATAGTAATTTTTTCGAACTTTTATTGTTCCTAGTCCTAATTCTTTCCGTACATAATAACTTTATTACCTCGTACTGACTGACGGCAAACTGATAATACGTGGGGCTCACGTTTGTTCACCTCGTTAGGAGATGATCGCTAGTTTCTATGTTTGCCTGGTACCTACCTCAGGACAATAATCAAGGGAGAGTGCTTCGAGTAGGATGTACAATTTGAAGAATTTCTTAGAAAAGATTTTGTTAGAAATCCTGTTAGATTTACTTAATATTAATACGTGCTTAAAGTTACCGGACATACCAAACTAAGAATTTGGTATGTATCTACCATTTTTTCCTTGTGGATTTTATGGACAGCTGTTACTGTCCTATTCCAGGATTCTAAGATTTTGATTAAAGTTATTTTGAAGTTTTGGGAGAGACTAGGATTGATTTCGAATGAATCCTTGAAATTCAAGACGATGATGCAACATTCGATAATAGTGAAGTGAGAGCACCTGAATCTTTTCCCAAAATCAAATATTCAATCGATAGTACAAAAAAAAATTACAAACAAAGGACTCTTATTGAAACACTGCACACACGGAATCAGCATTATATTATCCTCAATTTATACGATATATTATAGCAAAAACGTTATTATTTAATTTCCTTAACCATTTCAAATTATCTACTTCTTATATTGTCAAGGTCGACTTTATAATTTGAAGCTGCCGCCGTAATTCCGTTGTTTAACCACGGTGTAAAGATCATGCGATTTTAATTTATAGATGCGTGATGGGCAGAAAAAGGTTGCTTTTTGTGATTCCAATCTCAATGTTTTTGTATGACACACACTGATTTTGCGTCCACGGATGTCAATATTCTGTCAAATTCAGCAAGACGGTCTATTTTAGTTTCCAATTTCGCCACCAGGTCACTCAAGTTTTTCAAGGCCGCAACTCTATTCCCAACCACTGCAACTCTTGACTGCCAGAATGAACAGACCACCAGCACGCCGAGCATGACCATCGTCGAAACGGGTTTTATCGACGGAAGAATAGACAAAATGACAGATAAACAATCACAATCTGTCATTTTCTCTATTCTTCTGTCGACAACACCCATTTCTACGGCGAGATGTTGTAAATACTACGTTATGGCTGGAATTTGGTTGACTACCGTGATGACGACTAATAGAGAAGTATGGAGTAAAAAGACCTGTTGCGCCGACCCGCGATAAGGGCAAGAGAATGATCATGTTGGAAATTCTATCACCTATAAAGAAAATATGTTCAACTTCGCATGAAGTTTCATAATAGTTATGTAGTAGAGGCAGTGTGAACAAAACAATTAATCATTAAAGCGTCGTGCAGACTGGCGCGACGCGACTCTAACAATACAATCATTTTAAGAAAACTCACTGTGGAACAAAAACCGGTGTCGCGTCGCGCCAGTCTGCACGAGGCTTAAGTCGGATGCGACATTTCTACGTATGACATAACTGATTCGGTCAGGAAGTGTGAATATGTGCCCACTAATGAGCAACTTTGACAAGTGGTATATTATGGCAACGTTCCAGTCGTGTTGTGTAACGTCCAAAAAGATTAAGGCAATTAATAAATGAACATGGAATATTATGGAAAAACAATAACCTAGTAGGTACTGTAGACTCTCCACAAAACAACTACATACGGAATAACGGCGCTGATTATTCCTTACATTATTATATTTTTCTTCTAGCTCCATAATTCAGCTTATAGATTGCATATAACAAACCATTCATCATTCTGCCTAGCCTTTTCCCAATCATTTTGGGGTCGGCTTCCAGTCTAACCGGATGCAGCTGAATACCAGTATTTTACATGGAGCGACTGCCTATCTGACCTCCACAACCCAGTAACTGGGTAATACGATACCCCTTGGTAAGACTGGTTGTTAACAAACCATGCAGGTCATATAATGATTGGTAGGTACTGTAGGGATACAGTACCTACCAATCATCTTTGCTCATTCAAAAGAGATCGCCAATGGACTGTCATATTGTATACGCAGCTTCTTGTAAATTGTTCCTGGCCACATTATACCTTCAAAAGAAAAAGGGAATTATAGCTTGGTGAACCGCTAGTCCTCTCAAAACGATGATGCTATTATGCTCTTCATCAGCCCTAACAAATTGGATAGGTACCTACCTACTTAACACAGCAATGACATAACTACAACAGAACCTCATTATCATTAAGTACTTGGTCAGGAGTTCACCGCGAGCACGTGACAATACCGTTCATCCACACACCCAACGTCATTTTGACAGCTTTATGTTACAGGTGTCAGGTGTATTACCACCGGTGACCCAATGAGGTTGGTTCGCACGGTGCGCGCGTGCGTCCGCGATCAAAGGCCCCGCCGAGACGATGCTATAACCACTCCGCCGCGCCGGTGAATCCGTGCCCTTTCACTTTCCCGTAGCGCAGCTCCATTGTTTCACGGCGAGATCGTTTAATTTATTTTTGTTTATTGACTTTAATTCTTATAATGAACTAAACACGGGATGTGCTGGCCATGGCATTACATAATGATTGTGAATAGGTCAGAAAAAAGATTAATGATTATGTTCTCATGCGTTATTTTGATGTCTATCAAAACAATTCGTGTTTTGTTTTACATTCCTACTGGATCATTAATTTTAATGATGATAATTTTTTGATGCATTGTTTTTTAAAGTAAAGAATATTGTAATATTGTGCCTGCTGATTCATTTGACCTCTTTAAATGACAAAAGCTGTTGTTTAAAAATCTTTAGAATCCAAATGAATGAAGAGATTGATTGGCCTTCTGCACTTCAGGCCATGTTTGGTCAGCCGACCAAATTAGGATATCGTTTATTCCGGATTCGCGGGCATTGACCTCAGAGGCTTGCTTATAAAACTTTCGTATCGTATCGACTTCACACTGCAAACTCGTCACTCCCACAAGGCGGGCCGACCCGCCACGACGGACAGTGGTTCCGCAACTTTTTGCGGCTCGCGGCTCTTCGGAGAAATGAAAGCTGATGCACATAGAATCACACCACTCCTATGTAGTTTGTGAATCGCGCCCAACATCACTTCCGCTCCACACGGAACTGCGGACAACACTGGCCACTTACAACTTGTTTACATAGCGACTTTTGAAATTGGAATGTAGTGGGGCGATCGGGTGTTGGCGCCAAAACACGGCAGCCATATGTATTTTATTATGTAATCGGAACGGAACCAATTTTCTGTAATTGTATCGGCTGATATGATTTGTTAATGACTGACTAGTTGGGCAGTTTTTTTTTGTATTTATTTACATTATCTCATCGTTTATAAGCATTCGATCAGTCCACTTAATCTTTCCTGTAGAATTACAAAGATCGCTTTGTCATTAGGTAGCAAAAATCTTATCTTACGAAGTTGTTCCTTTTTTCGCAGCAATGATGAAGCATAATTTATCCTGTTGCACAGCAGAAGTCCTATAGATACCTAAATCAAATTGAGATATTATAAGCAGGTACAGATTTTCCAGGTTTATAGGTACGAATGACCCGTAGGACATAAAATACAAATGAAATATGGATGAGATGTAAATTGACATCCAGAAGCGTTATTTCACAGTTCAATGCGAAATATCTGGACGTGTTGTATACCATTTACAACTTGAATCTATATTCAATACAATAATGCTTTATTACTGCAAAGCTCGACGTACTGGTGGTCGCCACCTTTCCTTCAACATACCTATTACTGAAGCCTTAAGAATCGAATCGAGTACTCGATTCAGAAAGGACATAAAGCTCATAATCGATTATCGACGCTTTAAGAATAATTGCTCGTTTGTTTTTTCAATACTTTATGGTTCTCGCCTTCGGAGAACTTTCAATGTGAAAGTAATCGATAATTATATGTTACATAAACGCAATTGAGATTGGAAGGGTGGGCGAGATGCAGAGATTTCGTTAAATGCGAAATATTTTCGGCCATTCTTAACAAGTTTTTTGACGGTTCAAGGTATCAAGTTAATTTGTTACTATTTACTGTTATGCAGTTAAGAGTTTATAACTTGTTTAAGTTACGGGTTGACGTTAAACTTGAGGGAAGCTGTCGGCAGCTCGATTTATATTTATTTCTACTTGTCACGGTGTAAGTTAGCTCCGAGTGGCTAGGGTAATATGTTGTTACTGTAATTTGTTACCCTAGTCCTTGGCAATGAGTTATTTATGCTTACCCCATAAATAACGGGCTTTATTTACTACTTGGGGATTTCCTCAGGATATAAGCAATTTTATTGAAGAATTTATCGATTGATATATTCTCGAAATGGGTCGAGCAGGTAAAGTCTGGGAATTAAATTCTAAGCAAATTGCTATTATTCCGGAAAATTCACGAAGGGTGTCAATTTGCTTAGCGATTCATTTCCCTGACCGAGTCTATTATATTATCCTTATTATTGTGAGATCGACAAAAACTTAACTCTACGGAGCAAAAGTTTATAATTTGTACCATGTTTGTGCACATGAACAGGGTGTAAAGTTTACTAATCCTCTATAGAAAAGGGAGGATCCTCCGACCAGACTGGTGTGTTATCTGGCGGGCAACTGCCCAATGATTGATGTCGGAAAGTAACATATAAGCTGTTGGCGCGGTAACTTTGCTTGCGCGATGCAGGATTTCGCGTGACATCAGTGTGACGCGTAGCTCGCATGAGGCGACGTAGATGTCGCCACAACTCCATCTTAGGATAATTAAGAAAATTCTCAACAATATTACGGAATAACAGTTAAATAAATAATTTCAGGATTCTAAAACAAATATTTAGTTCTTAATTGCTTTATGTAATTTGATCTTCATAAGATTTCGCGGTAATTAACTAATATTTACCTATGTTTGGAAACGAAATACAGACCCGTGAAAACCCGTTTATGTGGTTTTCATGCTACGCGTGCTGGTTGGCTAAATACAGGTATATAATGTGGGTATTTATCTATGCTTTATGTAAATAGAGGTAGGTAAGTAATAAGTGCGGCTACCTGCGTGATGATACAGTGATTGAAGGAAGTTAGTCAGTGAAATGAATCGAAAACAAGGAAACGTTACCACGCGCTAAGTATTTAAAGTTGATTGCTGTATGACCATCAAATTAACTTGTAACGGGTTATGCTCACACAATCCACACTGTTCGATAAAATTGGCATGTATCGAACCTCAAATAAATCCCTCTTCGCTTTCATAAAAATATCAATGATCTTCTAATATAATGAATGCGCCTCTTTTGGTGAACCTCAAATAATTCTTATTTTGGTGGTCTCAAAATACTAAATAGCCAAGTAACTGCGACTAACTTGGCGTAGCGTACGTCATTAGAAGGTGAACAAGTTTTTAGAGGATCTTTAAATAATTCTATAAAATTGTTACTATTTGAAGGTATGAAGAGTTTGACTGTAAAAAGGGAATTTTGCTTAAAAGAGCCAACCTCAGGTTTTTATCCCGCTCGCACCATACTACTCGCGGACTTAGTGCGAGCGAGACGGAGGCGGCTCCAAACCGGCAACAGTTTAGGTAAACTCTTTTTATGGCGAAAATAATGGTAATAAAAAAAAAACATAGTCGCTGCTTTATAGTTAGTTCAGTTAGAATGCAAAGTTTCATGATCTAATTTGAAGTATTTTTTTAATAGCAGCGGTTTATTGTTCGGTTTGGAGGTAACTTTGGTTTTTTTTTCTATAGAGATTTTTTTATGAAATCGTGTTTTCGGCGAACATAGTCCTTAACATTAATCCTCAACATTAACATATACTTATTTATTTCAAAATTAATGCTGCAGTAGTTTCGATATAACGGCGGATCTTGCTAAGCAATTTGAGGTAGCATAGGCTCTTAATTATATTTTACGTAACTCCTCACTTGGTCTTATTATCTTTTAACGTTGATCAAGCGTCACTAAACAGCTAAGATTCTCCTAATAGTTATCCAAATCCTCCATCAAACGCCGGATACTCAGCTAGCTCAGTAGTGCCAGTTTACTAATACGTACGCAGACATACACACATCATCACACACATTTACAGCACCTATACCACACAGATACACGCAGACACTATACATATTAATAATTATGTCACTCTCTGTATTTCCTATTTTTCTGTGTACTTCGTAACTGGCGTATGTTTAGAATAATAATAATCTTATACTTACTGTCAGCTGTGAAGCTACCTTAAATAAAATAAATAAAATAAACTCAGGCTGATAACTCCTGAAAACTGTTCTAATATTCCTAATTCAAAACTACCATAACTTTAACACTGTGAATAAGTATTTGTAACAAAGCCACATCTCAGCATTTTCAATGCAAACTGACATTACCGTACTGTACTCGTCGTCAGAGAAATGGAGCTTACATTAAATGTGATATGTAGTTGAATGCATACGATTGCATACAAAGGCGCGATGTATCATAGAGATCTTGTTGTCACGCGCCAGCGCAAGTTGACGGGAGAGCTCTTCCTAGTGTCATATTATGTGACGTCACTATAGACGTCAATGTCGTTGTATGAAAGTACGCGATGTGTGAATTTGATTTGTTAGCATTCTATTTATGAACGCGGTCGTATGTTTTTTTGAATTTACAACTTTAGGCGCTCTTGCTGAACAGTGAACGAAACTGAACCGTCAAGCTCGGGCCAGTGACGCTAAATGGGGTATTAGCTCCAGTCGCTCGGTAAAAATAATATTTTTTTATATTTTTTAAAGACTTATTTAAAAATGGAAGTTTAAAAAAAAAATGGTTATTTTTCTAAAGTAATACATAGGCAGAGGTTGCGCACAATGGTAGATATACTAAAGTGATCCATTATAATTGTTTGTACAAAAGTTAAAAGCCAACAAAAAAACTATAATTATAACAGAAAATGAAATCCTTTCCCTTAAACTAGGAGGCCTGTATCGTAAACGCACTTTCAGTTTTCCCCGAACTTTCCAATTTTACCGGCAACTTTTCAAATTGTTCCCTAAAGACACTGAATCGCGTAGTCGGCTCTAGTCATAAGTTTTCCCTACTATCGTGTTGTCATAAGCCTACACCCTCTTTGTTTTACTTTTTAGTCTGTGGCTTGTTTGTTATTGTGCGTTGTGGTTGACGTGGAATGAAAATGAAAGAAAAATATGTAGCCGTAAAATGTAGAATGTATTACAATAATAATTTAGTTCAAAATGTGAGACATAGACTCAAAGAACATAAAATGCAAATTGTTTCGCTGCAAGCAAATTTTATAGTTCTTCCAGAACATAATAAAAATAAACATTTGTATTCAAAGTCGTATTTTATTTACATGAAAAGAGAAGAAACAGGAGAAATTCCTAGTGTGGGGCAACGTTTTATTAAAAACATCTAAAATCTAATCTAAGCTATCAAAGGAGGAATGAAGATCACAACAAAACAGTTGAGATAGTTCCAATCTCAAACTTGACGTATCAATCAGCGCCACAGATAATAAAACGCCAGTACAAATTAACCGAACTGTCATACAAGACAATAATAAAACAATTTAATAATGGTATCATCAATCAGTTATCTGGGATCTCACTTTCACTGCCGGCTGATGAATGTGGGAAGAAACGGTTACAACTTCGGCAATCCGTTTCCGTTGTTTGTTATAAACCATCTGATAATTATGTGTCTGGCATTATATAACACTAGCTTTTGCCTTCGGCTTCGCCCGCGTGGAGGTAAGAAATCATCTCACGGGAGCGTACTAATCCAGGTTATGATATGAAATCAAACAGATTAGTCTAAATCGTTTACGAAAATGTGTTACGCAATTAGATAGCAGGATATCGAACCCCACGCTCTGTAGTCGCACGCGCGTCCACTAGACCAATGAGATAGTCTGATAACTGAGTGCCTAGTATTATATAATCTGTGATATAACGGCTATTTAATCAAATGTGTACGATACAAAGGCTACAAATGAGATCGTTAGCCAAATTGTTCTTTTTTGTCTCATTTGTATCACAGACTATGTAGATCATTAATTCAATTAAAATTGAATAATGACATCTGGCTGCAGCCTTATTCTTGATTATCAACAACGGATTCTTAATCACAATCCACTTTCTGAGGATTCCAATTGGTCGTTTCCTATGGAGAAGAGCCGGCAAGAAAGTCCACGGTTACTCTTTTAAAAATAAATGGGTATTACAATTTTTTCAAAAAATTACAGTTTGAATAGGTATGAGAGGACAGTGTAGGCCGATCAACAAGATAAATAACAAAAAAAAAAAAAAAAGGTTTTCGGTCCCTGACTTAAATATATAATAAATAATACATAATCAATAAACGCTGTATTTGCTTTTGTTTTTTATGTTTAATTTTGTGAGTTATGAATAAACGAAGGAATAAAACGTGTCGTGTTTTTTAAAAACAGGTATTTAGACGGATATGGATTGATGACATAATATTGTTGATAACAAATATTATTGCATATTTGGAATGCTAATTAATTAATGCTGTTCGTTTAGTTAATGTTTGCTAATTATGATGTTGTTTGTAAAATCTACATCATTAAAATAATTGAGTAAGTATGTCTATTAATTAAGTTTTTTATCTGTTACAGGTGAAAACTGCGAAGGACATTGAAATCCGTAAGTTCAAATTCCATTTTCATTTTAGTTTTTTTTCTAGTATTTAAGGTTAATGTACAGTCATCATCATTCTTTTGTCCTTATCTCAATTTATTTGTGGTTGACGCAACATGTCTTTTTCTTCCATACTTCTCTATTAGTCGTCATCTCTGTGGTCACCCCTGTCTAGACATATCAACTTTCACACAGTTCATCCATCGTTGTTTGTCTTCCCCTACAGCCATCCATGCACTTTCATACTCAAAACTTACCTCACGACATTTTTTCATTCCTCCGCATCACATGCCCATTACTCAGACATCCTCTTATGAAAATGTACAAAAAAAACATTTTTGTTTCTGAAAACTGTACCTATGCTCTTCAGAATCAATGTATTTTTTTTTTCTTATGAAAATGTACAAAAAAATAACATGGTTGAAACAGCGATATCGATATCAGTATCCAGGCGATATGACACTTCGACCTTGCCTCACGGCTGCGTCAAAAAGGCCGAGTTCAGCAAAAAAATTACATAGCAAGTAAAAAACGACGACCAATAATCAATTAACCAACTCAGTATGTTGAAGTCTGTTGATCAAACTTGGGCCTCTTAAAAGTTGCCTTTGAACAGCTTTAGGGCAACCTGGGATTTGGGAGCACCCCTATAATCTTAAATGAGGCAGATTTTCACGAAGATCGTTTCCTTAGTTCTGTTTACTTTCATTCTCTTGCGTTCGTGATTATTCCCAAGAAATCCGACACATTCATTCACACTACTCGTGTATTCGAATTACAAGTCGTGTTGAAACTGCACGAACTTGTATTCACACCTTTAAATGAAGAGAACATGTCTTTAAACATATCTCTAGTTTCCTTTACTTTCACATAATCTTTGTTCGTAGGTAGACCATAGAAAATGATATATGCCAACCTACTTCATATACCTACATATACATAAATTCACCCCTACTTCCCATGGGGGTAGGTAGAAACTACAGGGACCTTATTATGAAGTATTAATGCCATCATTATTCCACTGCGAAAAAAGACTTGTATAGCTCCGTCTCTCTATCACACTGGATGACTGGAATAATGATGCCATAATAAGGCCCCTGAACGCCGCCTCGCGCCCCCTTACTACGTGTCTTCAGCTTTACTTATTATTTATTGTTTAAGTAACACCTACCTCAGTTGCTTATCTTAGTTAAATATTTATTACCTTCCTATAATATTTTAATGGTCGCTAAGTACTAAAAATAATAATTAAATGCGACATGTCCTAGTCACCTGTGCTGTTGCTGTGACTGTACGACTCGTAAAGAGTACCGTTGATATGTAGGTAGTGTGCTTACCGACGGATAGTAATATATTTTGCAATAGTAAAGTATCAAGTTTACAGCCAGTGTCTATGTTGCGGGTAAAATAATCAGTAAGTAGGTAGAAATTTTCATATTTTTATGCAGTTTTGATGCCGACATACTGGCCATCATTTTGGTGTCGTCATTGTTCCTTATTTAAATTCACGATCATTAAAATCGTGCTCGTAGCTCGATTCAGGAGTCCGGGAGTGTATTTGCGAAAGAATTTTAAATACTCACCTACATCGATTATGCATTGCACAAAATTGAATTATTTAATTAAGGTAATGCTGCCAGCCTTTTGGACACTTTTCTTGTTGACAGTGATGCTAACGAGTTTGTTTCTATTGATTCTATTCCCTCCTTTTCTATGTACACGTACAATATTATTAGTATTCTGAGACTGTAAGCTTATAAATAATGTAAATATTATCTTGTTTGACAATAAACATAAAATAATATTGTTTCATTAACTTAGATACCTATATAGATAGAATACTTTTTATTATGTACACCATAAAAATTACACATTTTACATAGGGTGACACAATGGGCGGTCTCATCGCTAAAAGCGATACCTATTTAACAGACAACCTTTGGATGGATTCAAGGGAGAAGGAGAGACAGTACTGCAGGTAGTTAGTGGTGTACCATTTACATATAGTATAAATACAGATATACATAAAGCATATACTTATCGAATGTCGAATTAAGGTATTTTTTTCTCATTGAAAGAAAGAATATCAAGTTAGAAGTATTTCTAAATAGTTTTAAACTTGGCAACTTTGAGCAATGAGTAGCAAGGCGGTTGGCAGCACTAAGTGATTTCATTTCACCTATTTACATGACACTGAGCATCCGTTAGAGGGAATCAATTAACTATTGAATGTCAAGAGCGTCTCATTCTTATGCATTTTCTTTTTACCTACATAGGTCTAGTCTAGTACATTACTGTCGCGGACTGCAAACATTGCACTGACGAACGATGGTGAAAATGTGGGCCGAGGCGAAGTCGAGGCACACATACCTGAGTCCATCAATGCCTGGTTGCGGCTTGTCAGTACTTTTCTCAAATAATGCGTGGAAATTTAAACTTACCTAGTAAATTAATTATAAATTCCAGAATCAATGACAACGGTTGCCATGTGGTGAAGTAAAAAGTTGGTTCCATTGTTAAATAAAACGACGGATAAGAGTTTTCATAGTAATTTATTCGGCCGCTAAACACAACATTATTTTTTTAGGATTTGGATTAGATTCTGTTTTAGGATTTGGCAATGTCGTAGATTATCTTCATTGAAAAGGGACAAACTATGAACACTTCAAAATATAAACATAGATTACTATTCAAAACTTTTTATTCGTCGACCTTATTGACGTCTCATTCATATTTCCACAAAATGGCTAATGGACAGTTTTGAAATTCGAACGATTACAAAGACGAATATTGTTTGCCATCAAGCCGTGAGCAATTATTCGTATAATAATAGGGACCGGCAATTATTGATAAATTACTATTGCAATAACTTGCACCCTCGTACGTCGGGTCACGAGCGATTTAACGTACATTACATACGCTAATAATTGCGGCCACAATGGTTACTCATTATGAAATAATACACTTATACGATTGTCGATTATTCCTCAATCGTGCGTGTTTGGCATACAGCATCGCTATCATCACGTTTTTCATCGATTAGAAAAATCGATACAATATTACTCGATCAGGATATCCCAATGCACGTTCTGTTCTGACAGTATTTTTTTTATCAACACAAGGTCGCATTAAATTCGGCCTATTGCAAAATCTGGCTACAGTGAATGTGTAAAATTGTGAAATGCATTTTTGCTTTGTAAATTAATTAACGGAGAAGTGTTTAAAATGTAGTGATTGTTGTAAGTTTGCCTTGTGAACGTTAATATTGCTTGCTATTCAATTATCAGCCGAATTTTGATCAGAACAACCTTTTGTTAAATGATTTCCTTCAAGGTCCTGTCGTGGGCTCAGATTACATAGTCTTTAAGCAGTAGCAACAAATCAACGATACTTAGGAATTTCAAGTTCTCGCAATTGATTAGAATATTTGTGTGAAATTGCGATTTTCGGAATTGTTTAGTTCGTGCAACATGCAATGCATCACTCACGCCAAGTAGGTAAGCAAGTTGTATACAATACAGCCGATGAATGACCGGTCCGAACTTTGCGCGGAAGGCTGCGCAATAACATTTTTTTGGAACCAAATGGTGACATGAGACGAGTGTGAATGAGAGAACATGCGTATAAGTTCGGAGAGCCTATGTTCAGATCGGCCATGATTCATCTGCCGTATTTTATATAGCCACTAGCTAACACCAGTACTTCCACAGTCCACTAGACTAGCATTCAATTATTCCAATGTTCTAATTACCGTGTATTACAGCGACCCAACAATTTGTCTGCCCTGAAATGTTACCAACACAGTCATTACATTGTAAAACAAATGCCAATCCACTTCAGACTTTACTGTTTTGTGATTTGGTTTGAATTCAATTAATTTGTCGTTTGTTGGTGAAACATTTTATTACCAGCCAACATTGCAATGCTTGCGATCTTTATCGGGTAGGTAAGTATTTATTTCTAGATTATAAAAATCTAATTTTCTTATACCTTTACACTCTCGTTGGTTTAGTGTTCGATTCCCGGGTCGGGCAAAGTGTTATTGGGTTTTCCATTTGGAATTTCTCAGTAGCAGCACGGAGTCTGAATTTGTGCCCGGTCGTTGGCAATAGGCTTGCTCCCTATTACGTGGAACTTCATTATGACTGGCGAAATGTGGATGTACTAAAAGGTACAGCTCTGCCTTACCCTACCTCAATACAGGCGTGATGTTATGTGTTATTTAAAAATTATGTAATTTACCATCTTTAATCATTAATCTCCATTATCGTGACGATAATGGTACGGCTGTATTACATTAGCTGACATTTTAAAAAGTAAAGCGGTATTGTAAGAGCGAGTTCACACGATACGTTTACATTAATGATATTAGATTGTATATTAACGTCTCACACTTTCTTCCATTTACACACTTGTAATTAAATCAACTAACGTCATATTGTTAAGTTGGAGAAACATCCATTACCATTATCTTTCATCTGGGAAGGTTTTGGCCAACTGCAGTAACAAACTGTTTCGGTCGTCATGGTACTGCTAACTTTATAATAAAAATAAAATGATGTTCGTTGGTAAGCACCTAACTTGAGAACGGCTGGACCGATTTGGATATTTATTGTTTTAAATGTTCGTTATAGTGTTTAAGTGTTCGTCCTATTCGGCACCCTAATTGCGTACTACACAATCAATCAGAATCTGAATCGTTTTGAAACGGATTGCTAATCCATTGCTTTGTAAGTTTGAAAAAAAAAATCTGCTCTATAACTTATATAACGCAATGAATGTTGTTGAACTGTCAAAATGAAACAAATTAGTCTGAATTATTTACGAAAATGTTTTACACAATTAGATAAGGTTCTTACGGAAAGAGAAATTGAAAATTAAGGAAAACTGACAGTGAATTTTCTATGGGAATATTGTAAGAATTTGGACGGGATTGCGTCGGGTCAGCCAGTAATTGCTTTGTGAAATGTATTGAAAAAAGAAGATAGCGGCGTTAGTTCTGATTTTAGGCACGCGCCAAAAGATCTTTCTTCAAAGACGCAATTTAAAAAAAAAAACAGGCAGCCTCGTTTGTCGTTAACTCCTTGCTAATGGTTAATCTTTTTACTTCATTAATGACAGCAGCGATTCGACCGAAGAAGATTAAGTAACAGTTTACCGATAGAATACATAGTAAGGTTCTTTGTCCTATTTCTGCAGATTTATCTTTTCTATGTGTGCGGATTAGTCCCAAAAGTCTTGACAGTTTAAGGGATCTCACTTACGTTGAGGCCTCGACCACGACCGCCAGCGATCTTAAAGAAACATGGGCCGTAACTGATCCGACGACCGGTCTTGTGGACCAACATTCTTCTTCTTTGGAACTTCTGCGACCATGATTGCTGCCAGACGTGCGACAAGTCGTGTTCGCGGCCGCGTAGTGCACCAGACTTAAAAGAAAGTACTTAAATGTTTAACAGTCCTCTTGATGGATCTTTCTTATCATACTTGACCTATTCTCCAACATTTTACATAATAGTGCAATTTAATTAAATGTATGGAGAATTGGAATCAACGGTTACATATAATGGTCCTCTTTGAATAGCTTTTATAACTTCAAGTGAATTTAAATATCGTGACTTTATGCTTAATGGAAATTGAAAGATACTCGTAGCTCTCAAAGTCTCTCAAAGAGTGATTGGTACATTTTATATAATATAGAAAAGATCCGTATGTGAATCCTAACTTTAACCTAACTTTTTTTTTGTTACGCTTTCACGCTAAAACAACTAAACGGATTTGGATGTTTGGGAATGGTAAACCATGACCCGGAAGAGAACAAAGGCTATTTTTCATCCTAAATCGCCGACGAATTCGCGGGCAAAGTATAACAATATCTATGATCTGACTCTCGTTGGTCAAGCGGTCGCCAACTCTGATGAGCATGAGGTCCTGGGTCCTGGGGACGGGAAAAGTGTTACTGGGTTTTGGATTTCTCAGTCGTACCCCGGACTTTGGAATTGTGTCGGTCGATGTGAATAATAATAATAATATAATTTTATAATTTTTTTTTAATGAAAATATTTAAAAATGTAAATTTTTATAAATGAAATAAAAGAAAAAATGACATAATATAATAAAATAATAACATTTTATTCAAAAAATTACAAGGCATAAAAATTTGTACAGTTTAGCACACAGTTTTACAGTTTAAATGTAAATTATATTCCTAAGACTTACGTGCCTGAACTAGGTAATCCTGTGTAATAGGCTCGCCTTGCTATGAGACTTAAACATAACTGGAAAAATGTATATGTGCTCTACAGGTAGGTAGTATCCTAGTGGACCTCTGCCTAACCCTTCGGGGAATTCTGGCATCCGCGTGCTATATTAAGATAGGTGTGCATGCAAGGCTTCGTTGATACACCATGGAGTAAAACAATCCTCTTTGGGTCATCAATTATCTCACCATGCTTGTCATATTTTATTATAGCTACATCATTTTATTTCCCGCCAATTTATATTTATGGTAAAGTTCTATGTTTTATTATATTTTGAACATATTGCAGCAAACATTTTGTCATCGTGCCCTTGAATTCCTCTATGATTGAAGCACCGTGTATAGACAATGCGACGTGAATCATTCTATTTTATAGCAAATTGTTGTAAGTATTGATTGTCTGTGGTCTATTGTTCGTACCTGTTTGGGTCAGCTGTATCTGCATAGCGAGGCAGAGGTTCTAAGAATAATACTTACGGTAGTTGTGATGTTGGAAAATATCAAGGTGAGTTCCTTGTTTTGTTGGCTGAATAATGAAGCCAACTTTTGGCTGAGATTCTTTCAGATGTAGGACCTTCATCATAATCAGCATAAAATGTTACCACTGTTAGATCACAGGTCTCCTCTCTTCGAGAGGGAGACGGCTGTCATGCTGTCATCTACCACACGAGCCCCAGTGCGGGTTGGTAGATGTCACATGTCTTGTTGGTACCTAAGTACTAGAGTGCAATAAAATCTCTGGTAGGTACTAATAAAAATACTGTCAGTTCTAAATCAGTTTAGTGATTGAAAGATCGTTGAAGAATTGCCAATAACTTTCATTATTTGAACTCAAGTGATGCCACTAATGAAATCATTGTTGTCGTGACACGCTGTATATTTTCTATATTTTCTCCAAGGCAATGATTGTGGACTTATAATTTCAATGAGTCATCAAATCAGTCCCTCGATATATCACAAGGCGGGCTATCAAAATAACAGTACCGCCATCTCATTATCATCTGTCTGTTATGTCTATGGCACCCAACGAAAGTGAACTATAGCAAAAACTAATCGAAACTTTCATTTTCATCTTATTGTACGAGCCATAGTTGTACCGTTAAAAAAAGTAATCTTTATCATCTGTGCGCGGGAACGTGAAAAGAGGCAAAGAAATCAGAGCATTGTGCCAAAGTAAAGCGCGTGCTTGCTGATTGCTGCTTAGGCAATTCTATTTTCAAATGTTTATTTGTATTTTTTTCTATTAATGGCCACGTTTGGTCACGTTTTGATTGATAACATTCAGTTTTCTGTAGCCGAAAATAATATTTTGTACCCGCAAAACCTTAGAAACATTGCTTTTTCTAGATCTCAATTTTTTTTGTAACAAGACACGGTTCTTTATCTGAATAGATTACTGCAACACGTCCAGCCAATCGATTTTGAAAATGGAAAACTTACAAAACGTGTTCGTTTTCGTGTCTACAATGTTTAGTAAACTTCAAGCCAATACCTTGACCAACTTCATGTAGCAATTTTGTTGTAACAATGATAACATTCTCATCCGTAAACAATATGAACTTTTTGCTGTCACATCGTCCTTTTGTTTACTATCAATTGGCTGTCAATATTAACATTTTTTGCAACAGTCACTGACCGTCTTGTGGAAAGCCAATGATTGCTCTGGGCACGATTGCAAACAAATGCTGATAGTTAAGTATTGTACGTTCCAATTACTTCCTCGATTGTGTTGAAAACGTTAACAACTTCACTAAGAAGCGGCGAGAAATCAAAAACATTGTTACTGATTCTTCGCGATTTGTCACGGTGTCGGCGACCTTTTTAATTGGTTACGTCATTAATTTGCCATGGGTAATCTGTGGCGCAGTTAGTCCATTCATTCGTATTATCCGTTACTGTCAATTACAATGGTCCGGCGCATTGAAGTAGATTTGCGTGCCTTTCAATATCAAAGGCTTTTCTTGTAATTCTGAAATGAGCGAGAATTGTATAGGGTTGTATATTCATGTATAATATGTTACTAAATATTATGGTCTATACATTATGCAAAAGTATTGGCCGTATTGTGGATGTTGTTTTTTTAGTAATCCTGTAAATTTATCAAAGGATCAATGTAGTAGGTGCTGTTGTAGGTACTATATATGTATACACCTAAATCTATGATTAACGATTAGTATCCCAAATAGCTTCGCCCTATGTCGAACTCAATGTATTATTGAAAATTACACGCCATAAATGACGTGGACCACAAAGATTGCCTTCAAGTATTTGCTTAATATCAGAGACACTTATGACGTCTCATATACAAAGGCCATTTAAATAGAACAAAAGCCAGTGTCAAGAATGTCCATTCCTTGCATGTTCCTATCTCTGAGAGCTCTCATCTCAAGTGCTAACTGCGTAACATCGGAATTCAGCACTTTCCCACGTCTACATCACTGAACCTTACTTCCTAATGTTCACGATGAAATATCAAAGCTCTTCACGTTATATAACTTTTAGGTGCGTTTACACTACAGTATTTATTGTCCATGTTCGCTACATTACTACGAGTGGGGACGCAGCTTTGGAGATTATTTGCACGTTAGTCCAGAACGTAATGAAATATAAAGAAATACACATGGTGATAGCATTTACTTCTGTTTTGCATTCTAATCAAAATAGAAGGTAAATCGGTGGCGAACATTTTGCTCGCCTTCGTCTCTTTCAAATTTGCTCATATTTAAGATAGTTATTTGATTCAGACGCGACTTGGCGGAAATCCATTATAAAAAAAAAACAACTACAACAAACAACAAGTCAATCGTCATCCTGAGAATGCCTCGTTGAGAGGTGAAACACGTATCGATTTCTTACAGGGTTTTTTATGACTCTTTAGGAAAAGTTAAGCGGAATAGTTACTTTATATCTACGTCTATTGTATTTTTTTTGCTCATATTTTCAAAAATCTGTTGCATCTAAACCTTTTCGTTTCGGTGACTTATTCGAGTGGCTCAATGTTCTGTTACAAGTAAATACGGTAATGTGCACTCACCTTTAAACCTTACAGCTACATCGTCTTTGCATCGCCGGCGCCACCTTCTGAGCAATTACAGTTTTGTTATTATATCCTCAATTATACGCCTCATTTTTAGAATTTATTATGCAATCCGTAACATCATTTTGTTAAATTGTTTATTGAATCATATACACTCGTATTATGTAAGAATCATTCGGATTAGATTGGCTTGGTGTCCGATTCAGAGTGGGGAAGTGCATCATTAAATTGCTATAAGTATTTTTGAGTATTTTAACTTCTAACCTAATGGAGTAAACGTGATTGATCTTTCATGTCGTGTTGATTTTAAATAGTCAACTTTATTTTTAGGTACTAAAGTAATTCGTAGAAGTACTTTGATGAGCTGTAAAAAGCAGCAAAATGGGCGGTAACTTACATTATTGTAAATTCCTCCGCATTCCTCGCCAACATTCCCAGCTTTACAGACAATCAGTTAAACCTTCACTTCCCCATCGCCGTGAAATGTCAAAATCATCTTCGCATTACGTCACATCAGCGTCTCCCGCGCATTTGCGTACAAAAACTCGCCTTATCACGGCATTAGCCCACACCTGTGGAAACCGGGACCACACATAGCTGTGGAGGCGCCATTTTCTACTTATTTCTCATTTACCTACGCTTCGACACTTCCTCGAGCGTATCTATCATTCACTTACGGTTATCGTGTAGCGGGCACTGGACAGTGAAGTAATCGCCTGCCGTTTATTTACATTTTGAGATGTCCAGTGATTTATTGGCCGCATCGGCGCCATTGGTCGTGGTCGTGGACATTAGCGCTGATAGTTACCTAGATTGCATCTACCTTTGAGCTTTATTAGCAATCCTTGGAGCTTTAGAATATGCTTGAGTAATGAGTCTTGAATATGTTTTCCTTTACGAGTATGTACGCTCACGCTTTTCTTTGTGGGGCTAAGCACAATAAGAAGGCCAAATGAGTAATTCGACAATAATTCAACAGGATATTTTGATGATGTATGATGTCGCATCGGTGTCACTAAGGATTTAATAGCCCTACTAAAATCACTTTAATATATGCAGCAGCTGCTTCATTATCATTAATATACAAGACAAGAACTCCCAGGAGTTATTAGTGATGGTCTGATGCATAGGTCTGATGTGATGGGATGGTTTAGAGACTATTTTTATTTTATGGGAAAACAAACTACATTATACAAACGTACATTGTATAATTCTGATACACAGTATGCTATAAGTAAATATGTACAATTCACTACGTTTCCACATGTTACTAGCTTAAATTATACACAGTTTAGGTAAAATAAAATAAAATGAATAATAATTAGCATAACAATACAATTTTTCCTTTCATGTCTTAAAATCTAATAGTTAATACATACTTAAATAATAAATAATTAAAAAGGGTTTATTCCTCAAATCCCCCCTGAAAATCCCCCTTAGGGGGAAAAGTGGAATCTAAAAGCAAGGCGCTTCATATTTTTTATTTTCAATGTATGTTTTTATAGGGCAAACATATCGTTAAAATTATTATTGTAAGCTTGAACCAATCTCTGGAGCGGCGCTCTCCCCCCTATTGCAATAAATAGTAGGGAATTCATCATTAAACCCAAATTACAGGCAAATGACCCGAATTTATATAGATGTTAGAAACCTAGCCACATGACGTGACACGCTTGTCTGTGATATGGCAACCCACCTTCAGAATCTCTGGTATTGCAGTTTGCCATATTTTGCAGTGAATACTTACCTTCTGATGGGCCATAATTATCCTGGTTTGTCATACAATAACATGTTTCAGTTTTTTGTAAAAAAATATATATTTAAAAGAGTGTCCGTGAAGTTTCTTGCCCGTTCATCTCCATAGGTACCTACTACGCTCTGGAATCTCAGGAATTCAAAAGTGCCTTTAAATGGTTTAATTAAGTTTGAGTTTGAGTGTTCTTTCCCATTTATACCAATGAAAGAAAGGACGAAAATAGGTTTATTTTTTACAGAAAAAAGTGCATATAAAAAGATTAGTTAAATTGAAAACCTAATAGAGAAAAAATATAGTTCTACGAGCACAGAACAGATACAGTCGGCTGCTGCACGTCATAACAAGAAGGTTTCCACTCCGCGTGATGCTGTGCTATGGGGGACCATCACTGCGCTAATTTTCAGTGGTCATCCGAGAATGACGTAGGTACGGAAACCAAATAGTAACAATAATTTTGTCTTCATTTACAAATATAGGAGGATAGTAACGTATTTATACCAAAGACTATTTATGCGTCTAATACACACGTCCACAATAATTTGTTCCTACCCATGAAGTCGTGTGGCTAATGTTGGCATATCGTGATGCGTTCCGATACTCACTCGCTCATCAAATTGTCAATGTGTTATTTATGATGTGTTGTATTATTGATATTGTAAGATCAAGCGAAGGTTCACTTATTCGATCATTAGGAAATTGTTTTATGATTCACTAGCTGCTGCCCGCGGCTTCGCCCGCGTGAGTGTCGGAAATTACCCCATACTTTCATACCCAGGGTTTTAAGTATAAATATTGAGTTTCGAGTTAATCGGACAGCGCGTTAAAATTCTTCCATACAAACACTGACACCCCCCAATCCCCCTTTAGGGGGTAATTTAGAAAAACAAAAAACTACAATCTTTATAATTTATTTAGATTACTATTCGTGCGAAGTTTCATGTTTATTACCTCAAGGAATAAGATTTTTCATACAAACTTTCATCCCTTATTTTACCCCCTTAGGGGTTGAATTTCGAAAAATCCTGATACACGTTATTCTTAATTTTTGGGTCTAAGTATAAATATTGAGTTTCGAGTTAATCGGACAGCGCGTTAAATTTCTTCCATACAAACTTTGACACCACCCAACCGTAGGATAGGATACTTTTCCGGGATAAAAAGTACCCAGTGTGGTGCCCAGGATATTAAAGAATAATTATACCAAGTTTCATCGTAATCGAACCGGTAGTTTTTGCGTGATACCTGAACAAACAGACAGACAGACAGACAGACAGACAAAAAATTTTTTAATCACACTTTTGGGTTCGGTGTCGGTCTAGTAACACCCCCTGCCATTTATTTTTTTGATATTTTCAATGTACAGAATTTTCACTTCTACAGATTTATTATAAGTATAGATAATACTTGTTGTGAAGTTTATTTTAAATGTTTTGAGGTGGTGCTAGTGGAACGTTTAGTTGAAATCTGTGACGGGTGAGTTTTATTGGTCTAAAACTGCAAACTTGTTTTAGCGTGTTTTGAATAATAATTATACCTAATCTCACTACATATTATAAAACAAAGTAACGCGTCTATCTATTTATCTGAACTCGATAAACTCATTAAAACTACCGAACGGATTTTATCATATCACGTCACTTGCTAATAAATTATATCGAAGAGATCAAATGGTTTGATGATCTAAAATTTCTCATAATATTATGTTCCTAATACATCACGCCTGTTCGGTCCCGAAGGGTTAGGCAGAAGTGTACCTATAGTACCTACACCCACATTTCGCCAGTTATGTTTTAAGTCCCATGTAATAGGGGGCGAGCCTATTGCCATCAATTCCAGATGGAAATACTCAATAACACTGCCCGGAACTTTACTTTATTCCGGAACGTTTAAGTGTATAATATATTGATATTAAACTGACATATATAATAAAGAAATCTCGATGATTTGTCAAGTCGTAAAGATCGTGCAAAACAGGGGCGGGTCGCTAGTTTCTGTATAAATTAGCAGGTTTTTCTCGTTAAAATACAAAAGTGGAACAAAACGTGACATTGAGATGCTAATCCGTGATAAGTGAGCGAATTTTATACCAAACAGAAAGTATATAAATTAGAAAATACAACCGTCTACCAGGTGGTCTAATGTGGCATTTCCGAAAAGATTGTCTATACATTAAAAATAAGTTGCATTATACAACGTGTAATGGGAAGGATTTTTAAATTCCCAACATATTAGGAACATGACTGCCGCGTTGGTCTCGTGGTCGCAACCACTACTGCTGAGCCTGAGGTTCTGTGTTCGATTCCCGGGTCGGGCAAAGTGCTATTAGGTTTTTCCATCCGGAATTTCTCAGTAGCAGCCCGGAGTCTGGATTTGTGGCCGTTTGATGGCATGGGCTCAACCCCTATTATATGGAACATAAACATAACGGTGTAAAATATGGGTGTTCTATAAGTAAACCTCTGTCAAACCCTTCGGGGAAACAATGCGTGATGTTATGTTATGTTTATCAGGAATTCACATCTAAATTGTTCTATAATTACGATGTACGAAATGTCTTAATTAAATTATCTAACTTGCGTGTTTATAAACGGAGATTCAACCTAGATTATGAAATGAATGCTTCTAATAACCCATTAAAACCTGTTAATTGCTTAGCGCGAAAAATTCTAAATTATTATTTGTCTTAGATAACGTTGATTTACGACTATCACTCACTATTATATCATATGTTTAATGTCGGACTGACGAGTGTTACCTGCATAACATTACGTAACTGTCCACCTAGTCCTAAATGCAAATATTCGAATAATTTATTCGAAGGCACATCCTTTTATGCATAATGATTGGTTTTCAATTATTTATGACCTAGTTGACGTGTTATAGCGTTAACTGGATAGAGGTGATTTGCAAAGAGCTTATAAACACTTAAGTTTCAGTATTTAATTATTCCTAGAAGGAAAATGCTCATCGTATATCAAAGTACCCGCAGATTTACACGTCATTAGCCGTTGCATAATTTTCAATAGGTAGGTATAGCTACGTTTTCACCATCTGACCCGTTTGAACTTAACCAATAAATAGAATTCTAAATTCAAATCTGCCAATAAACAAGCAAGTGCATTCCGTTCGGGTTGCATCGTAAATAATCGTGTAACATCGGACGCGGGCATCTGGTGCCCGTGGGAGCGGCTGCGCGCGCAATCTCACGCAAGTGGCTAGTCAGCATTATTGTATGCCTGGCTTCCTGGTACCTTTGTTTATTAAACATAAATAAATATTATTTGAAGGCCTTCATTTGAAAAAGCCGCATTTTGTTACGAGGATCTTTTGGCGTTTGAAAGACGTTGACAAGGTAGTGATGCTGGTAAAAATTTATTTTGTGCAATTGTGAAATACCAGAAACCCGTTAAATTACGCGGATTTTTTCATAACTTTTTTAATAGTCGAGATTTTTAATTCATATTTATATCGTAAGATAATATCCCAATATCAAAAAAGATTTGGCCTAGGTCTTAAGGGCGAGGCGTGAAAATTGATTCGCTGTTACATTGTATAATAGATTGTATTCAAAATACAAGATAGCGGCATTAGTTCCGATTTTGACCACGCGCCAAAAGACTTATATTTTTATCGAAACAATACGTTTGACGTGTGTTCACGCCAATGGGGACCAGGATTGAAAATTACTTTGCAAGAACCTATCTCATGACTTCCACCACGAGTTTGCCATAGCAAACAAATAGCAACCCATTAAATAACCAGGCTGGTGGTAAACTACGTGGTGGTTACTGGTTAGCCACCACGCACTTATTTGTTTATTCGATACTTACATAATAACGACATAATAAAAGTCCCAACTTGCGCATTGCCATCAATTTCCAAAGCCATTAATCTACTAAGAAACTACCGTCCGATATATCTACGATCATAATTAAAAGGGATATCCAACAACCATTACTGTCGATTGATTTTGAACTTTATGGTTATAAAGATATAGTTGTAAATGTGTGTTGTGTGTGTGTATGAAACATGGGTGCCGCGTGAACGTTTATCACCCACTACTTTCTCGACATGATATAAAGTAAAAGTAGAAGAACTTGCCGCGTCTGTGACGCCGGCGCAGACGTCTGTTACACCGTGGCGTAACTTTACGTGTGTTATCAATTTATCACATTTTTTATCAGTGTGACGTTGTTATCGGAGAAATCATAGATTTCAAATCTTCCAGTAGGTATAGAGTAGGTATATACTCTATTGTAATTATTGCCTAAGCCACTATGACTGTAATTACCCTAAGACGACTCTCTCATGTATAAAGCCTTTATAATATTTATATAAATAAAAACTAAACATATACACAGTATTAACCCAGTCTTTTATTTAAAATATAGGAAAGCACGGCGCTATTAATTACTTACAACTGTTAGTAGGTATATTACTTCACTTCGATTTATATATATTTATTACTTTATAATCTGTTAAACAATAATTTACAAAAAGGTACAAAAAGCAGAAGGTTTTCGTTACGTAATTGATTAATCACTTCCACAAGCATGGCTAATTATCAGAATAAAATAATTAAAAAACAACATAATAATGACCCTGATTGTATTAGCCATAATTGATTACAAAACCTTAAATAATTAATTAATTACAACTTAAAGCGTTACGATGCGGTGTGATCATCTATCTTAGCGTTACTCAGTCGGAATGCGCAGGCGCAACTGTGGGTAACGCGTCTAAACGAGATTGGCTAATTATCTCCGAATTATGTGACTAACGCTTTCTATTGATTTCTAATGGTTTTTGACATGTCCAAACTTATTTCATAAATCTATAATTACTTTTGTATTTAACGGCATTTATTTGGGCAAACAATGATTCAGTAAAAATAAGAGAAAGATGAGATGACTAAAGAAAGATGAATTGAATGAGAGAGAAGATACATGGTGGAGACGACAATACAACTATTAAGTAATTATCTGCGTTTATCTAATTACGTACCCAGTCTGCATACGAAAATTCAATCAAATATTTCCAATAAAAGATTTCCAATAGTTTAGTCACAATGGCTAGTCAAAGATTAGCAAAACCCATAGTCGGCTCATCACTACTATTTAGTTTGTTAGAAAAAACATCACATCATTCTTAATTTCAATATTAGGATTTATTTGATAGTTCCTAAATATCATTCTGCCTCATTCTGCCTAGTCTTTTCCCAATCATGTTGGGGTCGACTTCCATTCTAACCGGATGCAGCTGAATACCTACCAGTATTTTACATGGAGCGACTGCCTATCTGACCTCCACACACAACCCAGTAACTGGGTAGTAATACGATACCCCTTGGTAAGACTGGTTATCAGACTTTCGGGCTTCTGACGACTCGTAACGACTGACAAAGATCCACGAATGACAGCCGGGACCAACGGCTTAACGTGCTTTCCGAAGCACGGAGGAGTCTCGGTATGTAAAGATGGTCACCCATCCACGGACCAACCCCGGCAAGCGCAGCTTTACCTGATGGATCGACCCATGCGGCTGTTATTACTTAGCCACGAGTTCCTAAATAATCCTACCCATTAATATTGCCAGTGTTTTCATTTATTGTTGAATTGTCGTCTCCACATTGTAGGTAAGAAGCAAGTTAACTCTGAAATGGCGGCTGATAGAATGATAATGATGATTACTTAATAAAAATTGCGTTTGTAATAAAAAAATCTTTTGCAAAAGCGGAAAATTACTTTTTCAGGATTTTTCAGTCATTCGAATCAGTGTGGTTCTTTCCTCAAAAGGTCATTTCAGACACTTATCTACATGGTCCTAGATCATGGTCTGACCAAGATTATGTCTGGACTTTAAAAGAGACTGTGACCTCGTGAGTTTGTTCAGCCTTTCTTCTCAGAGTAGTCACATAGGTTTGTACAAACCTACTTACAGAAACAAATCATTTATCATTTTAAAGAAGCCACTTTCATTTTTACTTGGTTAACCAAAATATAATTATTTAGATATTGGGAAAACATGAGAGGCAAGGTGTTGTAAGCAGGTGTTAAGCAAACCCACTTGAATAGAATAACCATGATGTGTATCTAAGACACCTTATGGTAACCTAGTTACAGTTAATATGTATGTAAAACATTATATGTATATGTGGCCAACTGGGCACGCGTTCTTCAACGTCTGGAAATCCCAGAGTGTATCGGATAAACGGTCATTGAACCGAGTTCAAATAACTTTTTTTTTTCTCTATGGCAATGGTGTGTCGTCAATTCTTCGCGAAATAATTAAAAAAGAATTGCCGGTCTATTCTGTAAGAAGCTGAAGTGAGTTGTCAATAGTGTCAATCCCCAGCATCAGGTAAGTCTACTAATTTATAAACGTTACAATGGTCTCTCAATGGTGAGTTTTTGACTTTCAAAAACTTTCAAAAACTCACCATTGAGATACCATTGTAACGTTTATAAATTAGTAGACTTAGGCCCCAGGTGGAATGGCAGTTCACTTCAAGTATTTACGGCGAGATTTTTACAGCATAGATCGACTGAACAATAATGAAGTCATATTTGCAGCTAGGCTTGAAAGTGAATTCTATTAGTTTTATTGAAAGTAAAATAGTATAAAAATAATAATATTTTTTAAAGAAATATTTAAAAAAAAAAAAAAAAATTGTATAGTATAAAATAGTAGTAGTATTGAAGTTGAAGTATAGTTCTAAAATACAGGCCTAGACTTAAAGACTTACATTCTTATACTAGTTATACATTAAGCCTCGTGCAGACTGACGCGACAAGACGATTCTAACAATTACCGGTGTCGAGGCTTTATGTTTATCTAAGAATGTAATTTGTGCTTTTTTTGTAACTTTTTTTTAATAGTTTCTTTCGATATTTTTTGTTTTTCGTCTCTTCTCCTTCGTCGCACTTACCTATGTCTATTGCTATCTGACACCAATTCTTTACATATAAGTTTACGTACACCATTATGAATTACAGATATAAATGTAGACATTTTACGTAGGATGACACCATAGAAATAAAATAATTATTTATTATAAATATGGGTGACACAATGGTATTTTGATCCCAAATTCTAATAATATTGTTAAATAAATCTAAGCTTTGATCCGCACCTTAATTGCGTAACACACGATCAATCAAAATCTGAATATTTTTTAAGGATATTACTAATCCATTACTTTGTATGTTCGAATGTGTCTGCTCAATAACGCAATGAATGTTGTTGAACTGTCAAAATGAAACGGATTGTGACAGATCGTGAATTACGCAATTAGGGTGTTGATCACCAAAGGCATTTTCAAATCATCTTGTACTCGCAGTACTTAATCTTTGAGAGTCTTAGAACCATTTCCTGGTCAGGTCTTCCGCGTCAATAATCTACGTACAAAATGATTAGATATAAACTCCATATTGAAAAAGCCAATCGAAGCGGTACTATTCCAAATGCTTTTTAGAAGTTATCTCGCCAATAACTAGGAAACGAGGACCCTCGTCATTTGTGCAGTGAAATGGCAGAGAGATGTCTTTCCAAGAAATGCAATCATAACGCGTTCATAAGAAAGAAGATATAACCTCTTATCTTCATAATGAGATACTCGTCAGTACAGGTGATGTTTTCACTTTTGTTAATGAATCCATCTACATACATTATAATCGTTGAACGTGACACTCTTTACAGAATATGCTTTTTTTTATAGGAAATTGGTTTTTGGATAGAATGGGTACAAGGAGTACAAGGAGGAGCTCGTGGCTAAGTAATAACAGCCGCACGGGTCGATCCATCAAGTTAAGCTACGCTTGCTGGGGTTGGTCCGTGGATGGGTGTTCATCTTTACTCACCGAGACTCCTCCGGAAACCGGCTGTCATTCGTGGATCTTTGACAGTCGTTACGAGTCGTCAGAGGCCCGAAAATCTGACAACCAGCCTTACTAAGGGGTATCGTATTACCCAGTTACTGAGTTGTGGAGGTAGAGGGTTGCGGAGGTAGGTAGTTGTGGTTAATACTGGTATTCAGCTGTATCTGGTAAGACTGGAAGCCGACCCCAACAAAGTCGGAAAGGCTAGGCAGACATAGGTTATCCTTTTAGGATTTTTATTTTCCCACAGAAACTCTACGTACTTACTTTTTCAAACAATTTTCATGTACTATTGCGATATGTTTTTTTCTTTGACTTTTGCGTTAAATCATTTTAATAAGTAAATAATCTTTAATTACATTATATTTAAGCGGAATTAAATCTTAAAAGTGTCACATAAGCCATTGCTCTAACGATGTGACACCAAACACAGAAGACGAACAAACTTAACACTTCACCTCACATCACGTAAAATAGGCTTTATTTCCATCACATAAGGTTCATTTAATCAATTATGGTTGTACATATAAGTTGGTTAGTTACACAATAAGGGTATTGTGTGCTATTCCCAGGGAGATATCGCAGTTTCCAGAGAAAATCGAGAAAGTTGGCTTTCTTGTGGAGATTTCAGATGTAGATCTTGCTTGTCTATTTAATTGTAGAACAAGATTGGACACAATTAGCTTCAAATTGCTTAAGAGATTGCTTCCTCATCAGATTGTGGCAAGTGGAATTAAGACACTAAGAATGCAGTGCTACGTTTGATATTTTAGCATAGTAATCATACTGCACTCATTAGTAATGACTATAGTATGCAACGAGGCGTGTTTGAAATCAAAGTTATTCTGACGTGTTATTGTTAAATATTAAATGATTAAAAAGGTAAAAACATTTTTTTTTTAAAGAAACTGCCCCTTTATTTCCTTTCATAAAAAAAATATATGTAAAAATGCGTATATTATGTTAGGTCTCGTCAGTTATGTGCAATATTAAATTAAATGTCATGGACAAGCAATTAGCCCGTAACGCAATGTTTATTAAGATAAAATAACATCATGTATCAGAATAAATAATTTATCTGTGTTGGATCATTTAGCTCCCTTCAAAATGGTTGAGCTGGATAATCCATGCGTCAAGTTCGTGAACGGAAGCCGTCAGTAGGGACATCTGTTAGCTGCAATGATATTTTGATTTAAAAGAGTTTCCGTGGAGTTTCTTGCCCGTTCTTCTCCAGATGTACCTACGACGCTTTGGAATGGGCAACTAGCTTCATCTTTCTGACTGACCGGCCCCTTGTGCCTGTAATTGATTTATTTGAAATAAGTATTAAGTCACGGGCCGTGTCGCCGATTTGGCGCCAATTTTCTATCATTAACAAATTTTTTTTTTTTTATTTCGTATTTCATTATTTTGACAGCAATTTAGGTTTCGTTGAATCTACACTAATCTTATAAAGATAAAAGATTTGTATTTTTTTTTTTAAATGACACTCAGAAGTTAGTGTAAGTACCGATTTAAAAAACCTTTTCACTAGTATAATGCTATATCGTCACATAGGCTATAGTTTTCAAAGATATTACGCGGTCGAAGCCGCTGACGGAAGCTAGTATGTTATAAAAGGTAATACGGATAGCTGCGGGTGCAAATTATTTAATTACAGCCACTTTTATGCAATTGTTGCCCGCGGCCATAATAAGATTGCTCTAGTATATAAGAATAACATAACATAATTAACATTAGATATTTTATAACATTTAATTGGAATAAAACAGCATTTTATTGGAAACCATTGAGTATTATATCTCTTATGTCTGAGTGTGTTGTGAACATTATAATCTAACTAGCTGCGCCTCGCGGTTTCACCCGCATAAGTTCCGATCCCGTGGGAATATCGCGATAAAAAGTATTCTATGACCTAATCCAGGTCATGGTCTACCCATATGCCAAATTTCATCCAAATCCGTTCAGCAACTTTAGCATGAAAGCGTAACAAACAAACAAACTCACTTTCGCATTTGTAATATTAGTTAGGATTAAGATTAAAAGTTAAAGTGTAACTATTACCTGGTATTCGAAATTATTTCCTATTTATTAATTGCTTTTTTTTTGGGTAATGTTCTAGTATGCTAATTGAAAGTGCTGTTTTCCTACAATTTAGATAAATGCGAGATCTATGTTAGGACAAAGACTTTGGTAAATAAATATGAATAAATAAAGTTGCCGGGAAAATTGGAAAATTCGGGCTTTTACCTAATTTGGGATTCAGAGGCTTTATAGTGATTTCTGTAACCATAACGGTGATTACAGAAATGAAAAAAAATGTTCATTAAATATTTAACTTTTATTATAAAAATAATCCTTAAGTTTACTGCCTAAGGGAATAGAAGAAATGAAATGTTCTTATTTTTTAAAGTTACTTCTCCAACTTCAATTGCCCTTTGCTATTTCTGTTAGCACATTCTATTAACGCCAAAAAATAATCTAGAATTAAATAATCTGTAATAAACAGATCTCATCAAGGGATGTTCAGTTCACGCTCAATTAAAGGAGAATGCCCATTAATCATCTTCAAGAACGCACTTAATTATACTGATGCACTTAATTACATACCGTAAAACCGATGCACTCAACAGCTGTAATTTAATTTCACAGTTCATTGCGATCCAGCGACTGTATCGCTTCCGTATGACCTGTCCTCGCCCTTGCACTTACTAATAGGGTTGCCGCCGGGTTTTTGTTTTTGTCGTATCCATTATTAACTTTTTGTTAAACTGTGGTTAGTGATGGTTGGATAAACTGAAGATTTAAGTGGGGTTTTTATTGAGTAGTGATTAAGTTCGTAATTACTTTACGTAGGTACCTTATATTGTGATTGTCTAATTAAAGTCTAAGAAATCAAATTGGACGGGAAATTGTTGTTAAATAAAAGCGCGCGGAGCGACCTCGTGGTTTTAGTAATAGGAACGTTTCTTGCAGCTAAATTTTCTTCACTGAAATGAAAATTCAACATTTAAAGGCGTTATAAATAGTAGATGTCATTACGATAGAAACTAAGCTCAGCATAGAAACCTAGACATCATAAAACATTTCTCACTGATTCATACATAGATCATTAGCTCCATTTCTGTTTAGAAGTCAAGGTATACTACTAGCTTATTTATCCATATCACCATATTATATTGGCTCTAGCAACCCTAGAGGGGTCATTCTATCTCTTTTTAGCGAGGCCTACCACTCTGTTTGCCCTTTTAAATCTCGGAAGAGATGTATAAGGATAAGAGCCACTTCCACATACGTTCTGGCTATTATAGTCATTGACCTAGTGTAAAGGACGGGCTATTTATAGCCTCACCTTAAATGGCCATGTCCCGACAATGTCGAGAATATCTGCCCTGCTTCAGTAATGTAAGTCCAATTAGTGATGTTACTGTCAATGGCGCTAGTGGGTTACGTTTTAAAAATAGATTTATGTTTGAATTTAGAAGCCTCATGAGCTGCAATCGTTCCCTTGCCAGTATTTTTGTTATTTCGTGAAACTTAATTTAAAAACTCCTTCTCGATCTCCTTCCACTGAAAAGTATTAAAAAATCGTCTTGCGTTCTATCAGCCAGCTGCTGGTGCAGTCTCCGGTCAAGAATACTTGATCGATGGGTGCAGTGGTCTAATGAAAAATGAAAAAATAATTTTAATTGTTTTTTTATGTAGTTAATCTATCTACCATCGCTGCACTTTCATAAAAATAAACTAGACAAAACATTAATTTCGTACCATGCACCTAAATTATACAAGTAATCACGTTTAATAACTACCAGAGACAAACAAACAGGTGCTTTCTGTATTTTAATAGTGACGTGATATCAAACTGTATAATTATGAGAAAAGGCATTGTCACAGTGAAAACAGTACAATGCCTACATGTGAACTCCTGATGATGACTATAGTTTGTGAAAATTGTTTCCGCGTCTTCGTTATTATTAAAATTAATGATATAGTCTAGGAAATTTTGAAATCGTTAGTATTGTTACTGGACTGGGAGGCTACACTAACTCTCTCACTCACTCTCCGTTTGTCTCTTTCTAAACTAAGTTTTGTGGTTATTATTTCGTAGACTGCTACGATTTTTTTTCGTAGTATTTTTGTAGCTAAATATTTTTGGACGTTTCATGGCGCAAGTTGGGAGATTCTTATGTCCAGCTGTGGACTGCGATAGGCTGAGTTGATCAATAAATGTTTAAAATAATAATATAATCAAAGTTTTGTAAAATATGAATAAATAATTATTCCTTGACACAATTTTACCGTTTCGACGCCCAATATGGCTAGAGATGGAAAAGCCATTTATGCCAAAATTCACCATACAGCATCGAAAACTGCACACATGGCTTATGTTCTATGATATCTAGTATTGTTTAATATATTGACGGTCCACACTGGTCTCAGTAACCTATAAATTAATATGCGCCACCATTCTCTTGTCACATTACAATCAGGAAATCGGTATTATGTAAAATAAGCCATTACTAATATTAATATTCATCGCCTACGGTTCATATTTGTTTGCGGCTAAAAGTTAGTTTTCCGGGAAACACAAATATTAAGTTACTTCTATTTGTACTTATTAATAATCCTGAAATCACAGGATTATTAGTCGGAAATTAGTCTAGCGTTTGACGCCCTTCGCAACAGCGAGGACTCCACGTGCATGTTATTATGTTTGTTATTACATATACCTACCGTACCTACTTAATATGTTGGTATGTTAAAAGCTTAGTTACTTAGAGACTAATGCAGGAATTTCCTGTCATCTCGTTTTTCCTGTAGATTCTGATCTACCTACCTAACTCATACCAGTAAATAAGTATGTTTAAACTCATAAATACTCAATCCGCCTTGCCTTTTCCCACCTGTGTTAGGGTCGGCTTCCAGTCTAACCGAATGCAACTGAATACCAGTAATTTACACAGATAGACTGCTTCTATCTGACCTCCACAACCAAGTTACTGGGTAATATGAATCTCTTGGTAAGACTGGTTGTCATACTCATAAATACTATTTAAATTAGCATTCTAATCTTCTTATTTGCCGATTATATCCCACGCCTTTAGATTTTGATAACTACTTTAAAAAAGCGTTTGCAAAATCCGCAAAATCACACGTACCTACATAACTAAATTTCGCAATGAAACAACCTAAAAACACGACATTTTCATAACTTAAACTAAATTAAGTAAGCCCCATTGCTGATGATAATTCATAATTAGTATTGTGACCAACAATACCGCGGTAATCAGATAAGCCATCGCTCTAGTGCGTTACAAAAGTTCACCCAGTTTCTTGGGTCATAACTCGGATTCTTATAAGCCGGAAATGCACTAGATATTATGTAAAGTGATCTCTCATAGAGGTACTATTGTTGTGGAAACATCTTAAAGTGTGGCCCGAGATGTGGGTATTAGCGGGTAATTATGGTGCTGGTAATCGGGTTATGATGTATTGTTTAATCGGCATTTTTTTAATCGTTGGGCTTTGGCAAGATTTGATGGTAGGTAAGAAGGTTGTTATAAAAAAAAAAATTGTGCGTCAGTTAAATAATACAAAAATATTAGACACGTATTTTGAATGCTCTTGTGTGCAAAGCTTCAGCGTTAAGTTCAAGTGAAGCATCCTATATTAGATTTATCTAAAGAAGACTTAAATCTTGTTTCAAAACTTTCATGTCACTGTTTTGTACCAAAATTGCTACACTCTATCCAATGACATGATTGATTTAACACAGAATATTGCGAAAAATAATACTTAAATACCCATTACTTATACAAATAACATCTATAACTCACAGATTTGTCAACTCAAAGAAAGTAGGTAACTCCACGTAACAAGATCCTTGCCGTCTTGACGCATAGGCTTATTTTGAAATACTTTACATAACCTCCTTATTTTCACACCACATTGGGTAACATCGCTTATATCTTCCACTGCATCATAATTGTGTTCTCTAATTCATTGCTCATCTCTAGGAAGTGTTTTTGCACGAAATGTCGCACGCTTACGACAAGCAATTGTTTTTTTATTATTACGCTTTCTCTTACATATACTTGTTTCATTTAAGAATTTTAATGGAACTTCTAGTTGTGAGACGAGGAAAAATGATGTTGTATAATCTGTTGGAGACGTAATTGATGAAGAAGTAGTTAACAAGAAGATTGATTAGTTGATATATGATACACTAAGTGAACTGAAAGCTGTATTTGCTTCAACGCAGCAAGGAAAGCTACTCAGACTTGGTATAATCATTGATGATTTTGTACCATATAGTGTTTTAAGCAACATCTCGATAGAAAGGAGACATAATACTACAAATTCGAATTAAAACTGTGAAAGACAAACAAATAACTTAAATCTTAATATTAAAGGAAATGGATGAGGATTTGATGAGGTCATGTGCTTTAGTAAGGTCAGGTGTGTAGTACTCACGCCACCGGCGTTCGTGTATGACCAGATGTATGTACGAACTTAAACGAAACAAAAGGAGTATGTAAGGTTCGAAGCAGGTGGCGTTCTGTAGTTTTTGCCTACCCCCATGCGAAGAAGGTGTGAGTTAATGTTTATATGTATGTCTTAAAGGAACCATTTTTCTGTGTGAAACATGTGATTTTTTGGTGCAATTTAGTCATAGCTTTTCCTAGGTTCCATTAGAGTATTGGCTACTCTATTCTTCTATCACTTCGTAGCACAAAGATTTGAATAAAGTAAGTGAAAGCAAAGGTGCTAAAGTCATAATCACGTTTGCTTTTAAACTTAAAACGCTAACACATTTGAACAATATTGATAGTTAATCTATTCGAAATAGATTGCCAATCGTTTAAGACGAGAATCGAATTGGAATCGCTTCAAATATCATGCAGTCTGTGATTGATCGCAATTATTTGAACATCGATTAGATTCGAAGCATTCACGTGTTTTACAGATTCGTTTTATATTGTTTTATGAGAATTTTGACGATTAAGGACGCTAGATTTTTTCAGTAAATTGGTATTTGAAAAAGCTTTCTAATTGCATTTTTCAAATGAATGCATACAATCGATGCAATAAATTCCTTTAAATATCGTTTGAATTCAAATGCTTAGGTTGAAAAGGATTAGTAGGTTAACGTTAATCGCATCTAGATTTAGATTTATTGAACTATAAAACATTAATGTATTACTACGATGATGAGCCTATTATAATTGTTTTCATGAATGTAAGAAATATGAAGAAAACAAAGAAGACTTAATTACTTATTTCTTTCTTTCTCTTGTTCCAGAACAATGACCGTAAAGAAAACCGCCCGGACGGGCGGCTTCGCGGCCCTGGTCGCGCGGCAGAAGATGCACACCGCCAGCCAACAGCTCGACATCATGACCATCTCCAAACCAATCTCCCTGCAGTCCTACAATATCGTCGTCGGCTTCAACGAGAAGGACCAATTACAACTACTCACTAAAGAAGACATTACAGACGAAGACAAAAAACAAATCAAAGATTACACAGAACTTAAACCTACCAAATGTGAAAACATCTCAATAGATGACATTTCAAATTGTGTCAATATCGAGAACTATCCCAATTGTGACAACACTCTAGTCTTTTATATAACCAAAAACCTGAACAAAGAAGCCATCGCACTCAAGTTCGAGAACGAGCAGGACTTCAAGAGGATATACTTCACATATAAATACTTCAAAATGCGGAACCGACTGACGAAAAACACGAACAACTATTCGAGCAGTGAAAACTTGTTTTCTAAAAAGAAAACTTATGACATTTTCAAAAGCAGAAAGAATAGTATGGACGACTATAGTTTATTCGACAAGGGACGCAATGATTACGACTTAATGCAAACTACCGATAACGATGGCGTAACACACATATCGGTGCAACAGAAGAATAATTTAAATAATCGATACGAGCAGCCTATGAGTCTGATTGGAATAAGGAACGATGTCAATGAGGCTGGTGAAATAGACAGTATAATATACACTGATATAGAGATCCCATCAAAGCCAGACAGGAAGAGATTGTTCCATAAGAAGCCTAAAGCTCCTCAGCCTCCAATATTAAAAGATAATCAACCAAAAGTGTTGAAAGGGGAATTCGTGAGAGTAAACGTCGATCGAGCGCCGGACATAATACCGAAGGATAATAAACTGAACAAGGTACCGGATATTCTCATGTTCAGAGAGAACAAAAATAACAAAAAGAATGCGACAAACAACATCTGGCCAGCAACCAATAAAGGTGAGTTAATCACAATGTCATCAATCTTATCTAAGCTCTTTTTATCATCTCAAAAGCGGACGGTTTTAAACATTTCAATTGAAGCTCTAGCACTGATCGTATCATAACGATACGATCAGTTTGTGGCTGTGTGTACTTTTTTTCGGTTGGGCTTACAATCATTGATTGGATCAAATTCTTTTTATCATCATCGTCGAATGTTTCGGTTTTATAATAGTAGTATTATAGTTTTATATTAGGAGTATTCACTATAAGAAGTATTTCAAAATTAATAATAGAATACGAGTATCAGTGTTAGAAATGAGAACTAAACTAGAATAAATAAGAAAATGTAGATTAGTGTGGTCACTGAAGGTTAGGACCCATCTATCAAGCGGTTACCGCATAAAACGAACGGATAGTTTATGTCTGATAATACCATAGTTCATGTCATCATTATAGAGGAATCAATAGACAACATGGAGTAGCCAATATTGTTATATAAGTTCTAGGAAATGTTGATGTCAGTAGTTACGTAGGAAAAGTTAATCATTTCGAATTTCAATCTTTCAAAGATAATTTATATTATGTGCTGTTTATTATAACATCTAATAAGTTACTACCTCTATGATTAGTTCATCCATCAGCGAAATAAAGATGAAGATGGCAAAACAATAGTCAATTTCGTCCCTAGTACTTATTGTTCTACTAAACTGTTTCCTGGTTTCGTAAAACAAGGTATATAAAATCAGTATATTCTGAGTTTGTTTCTTTCCTTATTTCAATATCATTGTCCTTGTCGGAGCCTTCAGCATCTTGCTTATAAGTTCCAACATTTTTATGAGGAAAACATAAAGATATACATACAAGATATTATAACAGGATTTATTAGTTTCTATAGAATATCCCACTTTCACATCCTACAGGAAAAGGTAATATTGGTTGGGTAACGGATCTAGATAAAGTTTTCATTTGACCAGTTCGAATATGAAATGAAGTAATTTTCTTTGGTTTAGTGGTCGGACCCGCACTCCTGAGCGTGAAGTCCTGGGTCCGTTTCCCAGGTCGGACAAATTTTGATTGGGTTTGTCCATCAGGAATTTCTCAGTAGCAGCCCGGAGTCTGAATTTGTGCCCGGTTGATGGCAATAGGCTCGCTCCCTATTACATGGGACTTAGTAACTATTGAATTAAAGGGGTACCTAATAGATAGATAAAACTCTGCCTAACCCTTCAGAGAAAACAGAAGTGTTGGTGATGTAATGCTAATATCGGTTATTGCCAAATAATTACTAAGAAAAATCTGTTCCATATCTTTATCTTCATCAACTGTTTTAATGACTTTCATCAGCCTATCTTACAGAAATCGTTGTTATGTTGTATTCAAACGTAAACAAGCCAAGGCCACTGCTGCCCATCACGTTTGCGCAAGCGGTCATTCACTTGCAGTCACATCTCCGACTATGTCACTGTGGTAAACCATTTGTATGGACAAAGTTACACTAAGTTCATCTTTTAAACATGTAATAAAGTCGTTGCAAAGTGTCTGATGGGTCTTTAAATAGGACGGAATTATCTTATTCTAGACATTGTTACTTTGTCCATACAAATGGTTTACCAGTTGCACGTTGTCAAACTAGAAAGATATCTGTTGTTTTGTATTTAACTTTTTTTTTTAAACAGGCAATTTTTTTTTTATCTACACGTTTTGCAGGGCATTGCCTCTATCCTCCATTTCCCGATATACATAATCATTATGTTAAAGATTTCAGTCCAATTTAGACACCAATATATCGAACATAGAAAGCCCTATAAATTAAAAAGGTGCTTGAACTGAGACCAACATGATTAAAGTATATAGCATTACATATTTGGTCCTATCCCTCAGTAGCCTCATGAATCCTCTTTTTTTTCTTCGTCCTCACAGATCCTAGATTCGCAATCTATTACAAAGTTCTACGTGTGACTATGTAGTCCTGTTTGGTATGGGCAGTGTTTAAGTCATTACGTTGCACTATCGTGTGGACAACATTGCGTACCACGTAGGTTTGTTTAGGAGCCGCATCACGATCGACCCAGTCTTTGTTGTTGTCGATAAAAACTAATGGCGCCGGTTCATAGGTCGTAAGCGTACATTTAAATGTTTTAATGAGACCACCGGAGATATTAGCTGTTTCATTGGAGTTCTTTATTTTCCGCCATGTATTGTGTGGTAAATACATAGGTTCTCAAAGTATCCTATAATAAGAAACAAAACCTAATCATGGTGAAACTGAAGGTTTTATTTTTAACCTACTTCGAAACTAAACCTAACTTCTTAAAAAATTGGTAGTTTTATTTTTATTGTCTAAAATACTAATTGAATGTGACTCTAATGATGACCATAGCCCATAGACCATGGACAATGACAACCCATATCACATCTGAATATTATGCTGTTAGTAAGAGAAAACGTAAATAGGAAAATATCATAAGCATTTTATCACAAGACTTTGTAAGATATGCATGAAATTCTATAGAAACAAATGGAAAAAGTTCCAAAGCCCATTGCGTTAACTTAAAATTACTCACGAAGCGCTCATCAAATAGAGGTGCCATGATTGGCGGAACCGATTTATCAACAGTTAGCGACGTCACTATTACAACACTTCGAGTTCGGACGACATAGATGTTTATACACATGCTAATTAACTATTCTAAATCTCCATATAGGGTGTTACGTGCTGTCACGATGCCTCAACTGGTATCGTTCTGTGTATATATTGAATTCTAAAAATAAACATGCTATGCCGTCACACAAACTTAGGTAAGCGGTAGGTAGTTAATGAAATGTTGCTAGCTTCAAGCCTATAACCACTAATGAAGTAATGAGAAGGTCGTGCTCATGAGAAATTAAGGACATAAAGGATCCTGATTCATGCTGAATAATCTGGAATTTCCGCAGATAGAGATGAAAGTAGTCAAGCATTATGCTAACGTATCTTATGAAGCACAAATACTTTGAGGAGTCCAAGTTAAGCCAAAAAGCTCCAAATAAAGTAATTTTAAAAGTGCGAGTTTACCACTCTTAGTTGTAACATCTATAATTCTCGAGGTTATACTTTATTGAATTTACTCCAGACACGCCAATTAGCCAATTATGAAGCACTTTAGTAACATAAGCATATGCTAATATATGCGTTATAGGCTTGCCGTCTGAAGGTCGCGAGAACCAAGCTTCAGCCTAATTTTAGCCTCCATTATGCCTAGAACTTAAAAGCCATTACCTAAAATATCTATCAAAATTCAGGGTTTCGTCATAAAATCACTCTATTTGATTATTCCTCGCAATAGTTACTGGTCTTCGGCAATAATGAATTGTTGAATGTTAACAATGAGAGAAAGACACGAACCTGCGCTGGCGCAGCTGTGGCTGTGAGAAAACTAGTCGTGCTTTATTGTGTCCTCAGTAATTCGCTAGAGCTTAGATTGTTGTCGGACACACGTTTATTGCAAATTAGTTTGACGTCCTTATATTACGAAATAAGTAATACCTATAAGGCTTTTGTTGTAGTAGTAGTCTAGTGTCATCATTATTCATCTTTTTCGGACCTTAAGTTACGGTTCATAGATAATGCTGTGTATATTAAATGTCAACGTTTCGTATAATGGGATAAATTGTGAATTTTGTCTAAATCTATTGACACTGACCTGCCTATATCTGCAATCGCAATGTCTATTCACATTCTAAAAATCTACGAATAATTTACTACTTGAAGATCGTTCGCTTTCCCGACAGCCATAGACAATACGATCTCTCTACTATTACTATATTCAGATGTTCAATCAAAACATTTTCCTCGTTGTTGTTTTGTTGATCTGTATACTACATTTCTCCTCAAAAGTTCTACACTAGTGAAATTAAGCAACTATTTGTCTGTTCGTAAACCACTCTGCAGCATATTTCTTTAAGGTCACTGGCTAAACAATTAGCTTTGTTTAGCTTACGCCAATATATACTTAAGGGTGCTTAAGAATAATATTTGTTTGGCCTGAATTAACATGGTAGATTGGTTTACGTAAAATATTATGATCATGTATTGATTTCGTTGGAATTGGAATTTGATCACGTACTATTTGTCCGTACGTATCTACTATTTTTAGATTTTGATCATATTCAGACGAATTGCCTCGTTGGTTGGTGCTGAATGTGGGGTCCTGGGTTCGATTCCCAGGTCGAGCAAAGTGTTAATGTGTTTTCTATTTGGAATTTCTCAGTAGCAGCCCGGTGTCTGGATTCGTGCTCGGTTAATGGCAATAGGCTCGCCCCCTATTACATAGGACTTAAACATATCTGGCGCAATGTGGGTGTATTGGGAGGACATCTCTAC
This sequence comes from Eupsilia transversa, assembly GCA_914767815.1. NCBI lineage: Eukaryota > Metazoa > Arthropoda > Insecta > Lepidoptera > Noctuidae > Eupsilia > Eupsilia transversa. The sequence goes on from OU611892.1 coordinate 10,540,955, forward strand.
CTGACCCTTGTTATGTTATGTTATGTTATGTTGTCAGATGAATTGGTATCATATTTTCCTTCTTCATCGACATTGTTTCATTCCTGATTAGCTAACTATAGTCATCAATCATGCTTTAATGTGATCTTATCCATTTTCTAAGATTGGTCATGTAACTCATCTCGATTTTCCTCATCATCTAATAGTAATGTGTAATTAGTGGTTTTATGTGAAACCTCGGTCGACCCTGGATGTAAACTCATACAACCTTTTAGGGAAAGTTGATTTTCACATTATGCTGTCATTAGCCTTTCTGTCCCACACTTCAATTTCTTTCTTTCTTACCAGAAAGTTAAATTCCTTATGGACTTACCAATATTAAATAGTTTGATAGTTAGTTATCAGTGATGAATCTGCCAAGCCTTTTCCCAACTATGTTGGGGTCGGCTTCTAGTCTTAGAACCGGATGCAGCTGAATACCAGTATTTTACATGGAGCGACTGCCGATCTGACCTCTACAACCCAGTAGCTGGGTAATACAATATCCCTTGGTAAGACTGGTTGTCAGATTTTCGGGCTTCTGACGACCCGTAACGACTGTCAAAGATCCATAAATGACAGCCGGGACGAACGGCTTAACGTGCTTTCCGAGGCATGGAGGAGTCTCGGTATGTAATGATGGTCACCCATCCACGGACGTACCCCAACCTGATGGATCTACCCGTGCTGTTATTACTTAGCCACGAGCTCCTCCTGATAGTTTTATCAGTGATGTCATCACAAATGTTTTGCATACACGAGTCATATTTAAGCTTGCATTAAATTACATACGGAAACATATGCTCCAATCGTACATTGCAACGGCTAGATATTTTGCAAATGATAATTTAGTAATCTTATAATCAGTCCCTAGTTCCCAATAAGGCTTATCGTATAGTTTTGCATGCTGCAGTCACGTGCCTGAACTTAGCGTGGCTAATCATAGTCTTGCAATCAGCGTGTGTGCAACTAACCCGACCCTTATGTTGGATATGGTAGGAGTTATGTAAAGAGGTTTGTGTTGTGAAGATTTCATATAAGACACAGAAAATCAGAATAGGAATATGAATCCTTTCAAACGACCTTTCATATTAAACATGAAACAGTATAAACTGAGTGGTGATCTGCTGGTAATCTGCTGATCTTGATCACTGTAATGGTCACATTAAGACAATCATTCCCGTAACGGCCAATGTACCTACTGCCGACCTGTCTCTCGGATTCGTACTTATTTCAAAGATGTAACAGGAGTAAAGAACCCAATCATTGCTTTTGTTCTGATCGCGTTATTTGTAGATCCACTTATCGCTTCAGTAGTAAAGAAACCACAATCAAATAAAAGCTATCTTAGGTTATGGGCTAACTTTATCTCCTACCCTAAACAACAAAGTTCATCACAGCCAGACAGTTGTAAAACACCCAAGTAACACATCGAACAACCGCAAACAGTCGTAACCGACTCGCATCCGTGTCACCGATGGCAGCTCGTCAGTTCAAACAGTTTGTGCAACCTCGTAAAAGAGGATTACTTTAAGACAAACACCAGTTATACTGGGAAAGAGATGGATCTTTAACAGTTAAGGTGTTAGGAAATCTAGAGGCTAATAAAATTGTAGGTAGATATCAGCCATTCGATTGAGCATGCTTCCAGTGAGAATATCCATTTTCATATTATTTACATACGTACGGCCAGTACTCCGCATTACCCGACCCCTCATATAAAGAAGAAGAGGGAAAGATGGGTCGAATTATGCAGTTCACTGACTGCACAGTGGACGTTAGGTGGGGAACAAAAGAAGAATACATCATATGATCTGTTCTGACAATGCAAATTCTAAAGAGTAGATATCCCTTATTTAGACTTTTTAAATGGTTGATAATTACCTAATAAAAAAACAAACAAGATGATTTAAAACATACAAGTTTGATAATGAAGATGACACAGTTCATGATAGCCCAAAAAGACACTGGAGAAGATTAAAGAGACCCATTTATGTTCTTTCTAAGCGAATTGCCGTAGCTAACACCTCGTCACCACGAATTGCCGTAGCTAACAAAACACATCACTGTCTTTAGCAGCTCTAAACGTCTAGACAGTACCACACCTTGTAATAAAACTAAAAACCACCTGTAAGCGAATCTAACTTGGTACTTGGAGAGACAAAGTATTTGTTAGGCCTCACCCTTTGGAAGAAAATACAGACGTAAATGTTTGACAATTTGCAATTACAGTTACATTAACACATTTACTTTGTATATAAGTATGTTAAAAAGCCAACTTTGCCATAATATATATCCTATAGCAGTCGGCAATAATGTACCTTTCTATCGGTGAAATATTTTTGAAATTGGACAAGTAGTTTCGGAGATTACCTCCCACATCCAAACATATAAACAGATCATTTATAATATTAACGTAGTAGTACTTGTTTTATTACGTATTGATGTCTTTACGTTGAGAACTGTCAAAATACAAGTAGGTACCTCAGCTTGCAAAACCGCGTATTGCTGATTGGTCCATACCACAATGGGCCAAAGGTACTGCAAATGTCAAAGGTAGCAACTAGTGATCGTATTATAATCTCTATTGTGTAAAGCATAAGGTTCTGATTGTGAAATAGAATGTGTTTAATTGAAGCAATAGCAATAAAGAATGGATTTTAGTACAAATAGGAGAGTTTTATTAGGTAATGAATACGTCTTAGGTTAGGCATGTAACTGTCTATAATTTTACAATCCCTTTTCCTTTGACTAAATATTAGAAACATGCTCCAACTGCCATTTAATGAAGTAGTCAATATTGAAATACTTAACTGAGCAGAGGTGCAATTCCCGTATTTTTAAGAACATTCGCATTCGCATCTCATTCGCAATCTGTCAAAAAATTTACCAAAATTTTTGACAAGTTTAACAGATTGCGACTTGAACGTTTTTAAGTACGCGAATAATTGAGCTTCTGAACAGAGGGACGATTCCCGTATTTCTAAAAACGTTCGCATTCGCATCTCATTCACAATCTGTCAAAATACAATCAATTTTGCAACATTTTTGACAAGTTTGACAGATTGGGACTTGAATGTGAACGTTTTTTAAGTACGAGAATTGGCGTTCTGACTGTTTATAGCATTTTTGTAAGCAAACATGTAAGCAATCGTCATTTTTTTCTAAGACTATGAAACAATAATATGCAATTGTGGACTACAAAGAGCACAACATACACATTGATTCATTTGTTTTATAATAACATAACTATATAAAGTACCTATCGCATGCAACTCTAGATTTTCAAAGTGCAGCTACAAGATGTCACAAGCCGACTTCAAATAAAGTCATCCATATAAATATTTAAAAAGTTTTCCTCTTCATTTATCATAACAAGATCCCTGCAGGATATGAACATGACGAACATTAAGTAAAACACAAACAGCATAAACCATTGCGTAAAAATATGCAAATACGGATGTGGGAATATAAAATTGGCAGTCAAAAATGTCGCCGGCAGAAATTAGTCAGCCATATTGACCTGAAAGTGAAAGGGGGAGAACAATTCCTTAATGATTCATCTACAGTTCTACACTGTTACTAGAATTAGTGTAGAAAGCTAAATCTAATGATAAAGCTGAAGAATTTCTTTTTTTGTTTGTTTGAACACGGTAATTTCATGAACTACCAACACGCGTAGCCACCATAGAAACGGGTTTTATCGACGGTAAAATAGACAAAATGACAGATTGTTATTGCGAATCTGTCTTTTTGCATTTGATTGCTAAATTCTGGAGGAAGGATTTAAGCTATTTAACATCACGCTAGGATCCTTAGGACTCGAGCAAGAAGAAAAAGCTGTTTGAAAACGAAGTAATAGCGCGGGTAGGCAATACGATCGGAGAAGAAGAAATTTCACAGGGGCTAAAGCTAGGATAAATTAAAACAGTCCCATGAGCGAATGACAAACATCGTAACGACTAAAGATAGAAATATGAAATTCGGAAATATCTTCCTCAGGAAATGTAGAGTAAGAAAGGATGGGTGGCTTGTGTAAGAAGTGATATGAAAGAATGAATAGCATAGGGTGAAAAATGAGTTCCTAACTGAAGAAAACGGAAGAGAAAAATATACTGCGAACTTGCGAAGGCCGCAAACACCTATCATATCATGGTGAAGACTATAGTGTAATGATGCACTATCAAAGCCTGGATTAAGTCTAGCGGGTCTATCGCGTGGGTTTAAATGAATTCGCAGGAAAAATATAATATTATTATAATAATTCTAGTGACACAGAATGTCATGCAACAGCTGGCAGTAGTTACGGAAGCGAGGAGTAAAGTGACACGCGCGGGAATCGAACCTGCCCTTCATGGTCGGATAATGTAACATATACGATTACTGTAACCCTGATCTCTTGTTACATTATATATCTTTTATATAGTTTTTCCTATATGTGCATTATGATTGGCTTCTTTATTCGTGAGATAATTCTAATTTAATGTTGAATTACTATGTTAATGATTTCAATCCGTAAAAAATAGATTATAACCCTCCTTCAATTTGCATTTTATTGTAAGTACCTACGTTCATTAATTAAACATCCGACGGGTCTAGTAACTGAGTTCATCCTTGTTAGACCATAATTTTAAAGTTTTTTAGAGCATTCTACTAACGAAGTCCTTAAGGCTATGGACATAGTTTCTAATATTATGCAAAACGTTCCCAGTACCAATATAATGGCCATGTTCAGTTACAACTTAATCAAGGTTTTATTTCAATATAATAAATAGTTTGTCGTTTAACATTTCCTTATCTCTAACATCTGTACTACCTTAAGTCACAGAATAGTAACTCTGCATGCAAACTAGCTTTGTATCACCCAGTGTAAGTTGACCTCTCATTGTACAGAAAGCAGTGCGAGCGCGGTGCGGTGTTGATCCGACTATGTCCCATATGTTGGAGTGTCCCAAATGTCCGTTCATCTGTACCCTTGATGATCTAGACAACGTCTCTGACCCCGCAATAAACATAGCCACCTACTGGGCCTAACAGTATAATATAGGTGTACCATCGATACAAAACGAAGGAGTCGGAAAGCCTATAGGCGAGGTCTGCTTTTACAAGAAATATATAGCATATTATGTCGTCGTGTGTACTAAAGCTATGGGTAAGATGCTCAGAATGCGGGTACCTGTATAAAGCTATAAAATTGTAGTACTTTAATGTTAGTGTATAACGGTACGTTTTTACGACCTGTGTAGGTACAACATTTAGATCGTATCTATTTAATTCTTTAACTAACTTTATGTGATTTCACCAATATATTCCGCTCGGTCAGGTATGTTTTTATGACTTGCTCTCTAATTAAACATGCATGAATCTTGCCATTTTTCTTCAACCATTACGAAAATCAATTTCTTTTTGACACCATGTTTTGTACTACTCAGATCAGCTACTACACAAAAACTGTATGATTTATAAAACATATTATATCAATTGTTATCAATGTGGAATTTGGCACAGATTCCCAAAGATTCAGCCTTAATATCAAGGCTTTATTTTAATATTAGTTGTAACCAACTGATTGAATTTCGAAGCTCATCTCAACTTCCATATTGAAATTCACTCGTTAATTTGAAGGCCGCATTGTATACCGGTCGAGTTCAGAAGGCAAACTTGCGAAATAAATGAACTTTTAATATTATAATAACGTGCTAAGTGACGAGTAAAATCGAAGGTCAGTAAGATGATGCGGACGTAGTATAGTCCCTTGTGGTACTCCAAAAAAATCTATAGAGGGTATATTGTACACTGAAATGGTTGATACAGCTGAGGCAGATTTGATATAGTTTTGAGAATAGTAGGTGATTGTAGATCAATTGATTACTTTAAGTTTGTAAATTGACAATTCCTTGATTCCGCACTGGCCAATGTTTTTCTGCTGTCGTCCAACTGTACTCGGCAATATCGAATAATAAATCATTGTACCTTTCTTCATCTGCACAATGTTTAACATTGATTAAATCATGTTAAAGAACAATAACATCACCTTGCTATTTTGAATTCAGACCTTATCGCAGATCTAACTTTTAAATTTTCTGATTCATAATAACATCTTTTCAGATTACATCAGCAGTCAATGGTTTGAATTCTGTTGGTGCATTCTTTTTATTAATGAAAGACTAAAATAAGTGATGCGGTAGGGATTGTTAGTACGAAAGTAAGACAAAATACTTCATTTACTCGCAAAAGAGTAGAAAGCCCAAGTAATAAGTCGTAAACATAAATAATTCTGTTTATAACGTGATCAACTAGATTCAGCAAAAAATATTAGTAGGCACTATATCAGAATTCTTATTGTCTTGTCTTTAATTAAGAATGGGACTCACGTGTCTAACGAGCTAAGCTTGCGCTCATCTCACAGATGTGATTAGAAAGTAAGGAAGTTAGAATATATGTACATAAGAGTAATATGTAGACGACGTTTTAGTAAAGTCTGTTAAACTTATCTCTAAAAATCTACGCAAACATCTTCGTAACATCTAGAGTTCCTCCTATTTTAGTAAGAACAAAGAAATAATTCATTAAATTAACGTCAAAATTCAACATTTTCCTGTAAACAGCGGCATCCTTGCAATGTGATCAGCTAGGTCATCTCCATCACTCATGTCTTGAAACTCGCAACCGATTGATATGCGCGGGAGCACGGAAGCGCGTGCGTGTTCCGAATTCAAACGAACAGCTGATGTAACGCTTGCATCCAATTCGGACTTATTTACATAGCCACAAATTACGAAGTTCTAACATATAATTATGAACTTATTTAAATTAGCCTCATTAATATTCGTACTCATTATAATAATATGTCTCCGATACATTCGTTTATTTTTAAATGTGGAAGTGAAGGTCCATCTTGTATAACTAACCTGCAAATTAAGCACGTCTTGTTTTACGTTAAATCTTGGTAAAGAGCCTTGGTTGATAGCAAACAGTCATGTTCAGTACGGAATTTATTGAAGACAGGTTCTACGTGCTGCCGGAACTCAGCAATACTATTGATGTTATTCTAGTTAATATTTTATACTTGTAGGATCATGAAATACAAGTAGTTTAACCGTTTGTCTATCAATTTCAGCGACCGGCTATGAGTCTGACCGCGAAGAGTGGAAGAGCAGCCGATCCCAGTTCTCGACGACGGCCTTCGACAGCCTCGCACGACCGACGAAGATGGCGATGGCGCTTACGCTACGGAAACCCCAAAGATTGGAGCCAGTACCCCAGTATTACCGAATGCCGAGCGAACAGAAGCCAAAACTAACGCCAATGCCATTTAGACCGAACAACTTCCTACAGCGACCGCCCCGGCTGCCACGACCTAACACAGACATGAAGAGGAACCTGTTAAACACAGACCACAGGAAATTTACTTCATTACAGAGTTTGGAAATACCTAAGAAGTTAAGTGAACCCAAGAAGCAGCAGCTGGATCCTAAGAAGAATAACTACACGAACATTTCGCACAGAATAACTGGTCTGACGAACAAATTAAGAGATTTGGGTAACCCTAGTAACACGATTGGTAGATTTAAGGCTCAGTCTCACGGTGACGTGGCTAATCTGAAGCCAGTGCTGAAGATGAACGGTCACGACGGAGCAAAGAGGTCGGTAGTCAGGACCTGCAGTGCGGAACCACCAAAGAAAGTTACATTCAGCGCTTTTGCTACTGTGCAAGTTGTGTAGATTTTATTACTGATATTGATTTTAGTGCCAACTGGTCTGATGTCTCCAATGATCTTGTTGTCATCTCTATTAGTGATGATGGAATTATTTGTAACAATAAAGGAGAGGCTAAATTCAACCGATATTAGTGAGATCAGACACAGTACATCGATTATATCTAACATATTAATCCAAGGACTGACTGATTATAAGAATATTATCCAATGTAACAATAGATTGTACATATCGTCGGTCAACGTTAATTTGTAAAGTTTAAACAACGAGGAGGTCAGGCCGGGAATTCTGTGTAAATATTATTTAAAATGGCGTTTCAAGTCATAACGCGTAATTTAATGATTAAGTTTCGTATTTATCCTTTTCGTTTCAAAGCTGTTCAAAGATTGCTTGTCCTTACAGTCTCATCTTGCATCTTGGATCTTAAATTCCATTCCGCCGTTAATATAAAATAAAATATTAATATAAAAATAAATATTAATGTATTATGTTAAATATATTATATAAGCGACCCCAACATAGTTGGGAAAAGGCTAGGCAGATTGATGTTAAAATAATTATATTTATGTAAATTCCGTTATCATTTGATTCTGATCTGACAGTTGAGAAAGATAAGTAAAACCTATGTCTTGAGATGTCATAAATATTTGATTACGACAAAATTGACGAAAGTTAACTTTAAACATAAATAAATTAAGTAATAAATTCAATGTTTCGCAAAAAAATGAGGTCGATAACAATCAAAGTTTTTTTTTATGTTGATGAATGTTGATCACGTTCTTAATATTATGTACTCATAAATAATTATATCAAAATATTTTTGACAATTTCGTCGTGATTTGACAATATTAAAGACGTAGTGTTGTATATAGTCCTTGCAATTCACGAGCGCGCGTCATGTGGCTATTATGTAACAATAGGTGCCAGCGCATACTGTGCGTCTTGTCCCTGCGCCTAGTCGCTGCAACAAGACGCAGAGTTGTCGTTTGCGTCTGGGACTAGTCGTTACGACAGACGTCGTGCAAGAAGCAATCATTTTCTTTGAGTTCGACGCTCTTTGAGGTCCAATTTGAAAACATCGACATCGATCGTATCCATATTTAGAGTCGCAGTACAAACACACACACACCTTCCTCAGTGCTCACAGCAAGACTGACGCTGACCTGTCGCATGTGACATGCGAGTGTACATGCACCGTGCGCCTAGTCGCTGCGACAATTAGCGCGAGCGTGCGACCAGAGAACGCGCGTGTAGCCTGTTGTTGAGACTTTGCCACTCGACGCCAAGTGTGCGGAGCTTCGAACAAAATATAAAATGGAAATTGTCAGCCGCAGCTTGTCGTTGCGTCTAGTCGCCGAGCTGTCGCAGTCGCATGTCGCATAGTGTGCACCATGTGTAAGTTCAAAATTCGAAATCGCGTTCGTGAATTGCAAGTACTATAGTAGTATGTAACTCACAAGTCCCTCTGTTGCGCTGATATTATGAAATGCCACCAATCTTTGTGTGAGAGATTGCTGTCGGTCAGTTTCAGACAAATCATGGTTATTCGACAAAAATATTTATTGTTATTTATTTATTCTTTACGAATATATATTATAGACAGTAACGACAATATAGGCTTCAATATTTTGATCGATATTTTTTGTTTGAGTACGTCTATATTTTAGTTCACTGCGTCTGCTAATATATTTAAAGAGTTAGTGAAAAGTTACTACATTTCTGAACATCCCTGTAAGTTCCAACTTTCATGAGCGTTATAATCCATATCCCTTTATGTATACTTTATGTAAAAGTTATTATTAATTTATTATAATTATCGTTATTAATAATTAATAATATAATATCTGACCTAAACGCTTGTTACCTAATTACATCGATCACGTTCACAATTTGCTTTGTGTCTAACAATCTTACAACTACGCTAAGGTACTTGATAACATATCTGCTGTCTTGAATTCGGAACTCAGAGATCTCCAGATCTCTAGAAAAATAGATAAAGATTTGAAGAAAGTGAGTTTAAAAAAAATATTCTTTAATATCAATTGAGTGGCGAGAAATATTGATGAAAATAAATTAATGTGGTGTCCTAGTCGTTAAATTTTGAACTAAAAATAAAATGTTAGGGTAATTTTCTTTAAAAAAGCTTAAAGCCTTTCCTAAAGATTTAGATTTTCTTTGTGTGATTGATTCCCTTGTGTTTTTAAACTAGGCAGAAGCATATTAATGTCAAACTTTTAATATAAGTTTAATAATAATTATTATCTGTATAAAAACTATGTAGGTAATTGAATTTCCATTAGAATGATAAATACCTAGTTATATCTTAAGAGTGTTTAAATATTTCTATATGAAAAATAAGAATAATAATATAATTCATACTTGTAAAATTATAACTACTGTAAGTATTATTATATGAATAAAAGTCATAATTAGTTTGGCATAATAATTATTCGCATAGAATTATATTTCGAATAAGTTTGTTTGTATTAATTGTGTGTGCATTAATAATAACGCTGTTTGATTTATTTTGTTGTTACTACTTGTTTCTTTAGATTTTGTTTTAAAAAATAAATAAAATGTTTGTTTATCAAAAATATTTTCGTGTTTTTATTCATTTTCTCGGCTGATGATTACCGACGTTACCTAGTGACGTACGGCAGACTTCATTATCTTCCTTTAACCCGATTATGTAAACTGTCACATTTTAATTAAGACAACAAGATAGCAGTCGCTTAAGGGATTTTTATCGGATGCTTTACGAGAACTATCGCTAGGACTTTGTTAGATCCAAAAATGAGAATTCTCGCTGTTTAAAAGTTTTACCACGAGTCATACAGAAACGCTGCTTGGTGGCGAAATTAGGTGGAGGAGAACCTCTTGTAAAATGTATCTACCGGAGAAAGCCCAAGAGGCTCTGCTCGCTACAACATCATGTTTACCCACATTGCAGTTTACTAGTAGAGCTTCTTCCAGATCTGCAGTCTTACAGCTATATAGCTGTAGGGCAAATATACTGCAAGTTAATTTGCAAGCAACAAGCTATGAGTACCTATTTGAGATTTTACGATCTTATTCCTCCAGAAGTAAGTGGTGTCTGCGATCAATTCAGATGGAAACATTGGAACGTCGAACCTATCCGGCAGTAAAGCAATATTTAATTTCAATGACCGGTGACTGGTGGACCGAAGACCTGGTGAAGGCCGCAGGAATCCGCTGGCTGCGAGAAGCACAGAGCCAGTCGAATTGGCCATGCTTGGGGGAGGACTATGTCCAGCAGTGAACGCCGCGGTTTTTCTGCTGAAATGATGATGATGGTGAGCAGGGGTGATGAAATTATTTAGGTACACAAAGTAAAGCGCTTGCCTGGGTTCAAACCCACGACTTACAACTCGTAATTCGGGGCCATTACCACTGGGCCAATGCTCCTCTTCTAACTCCTCTAAATAAAACTCATAAATGATCTATCTTTAAATTATATTATATTATAATACTTTAACAGACATAATAAAAGTGCAAAAACATCTCTTTTATTGCAAATATTATCATAATACATAAACAATGACATAATTGTGTCATTAAGACAACTCTAAAAACATTTGTTTGAGTAAGTTATCAAATTAAAAGGACAATGTCAGGGTTATCATAATTTTATCAACAGCTATTAATCTTCAGTACCAATTGGTCAGTTATTTGCATTGAGAGTACACCAAGCTTCTGTCTCTATCTTTTTATCGGGATATGAAAGAGAGGTGAATAGATTGGTTAACGTGAAGCCGATTGTGTGTAAAATCATATTGGTCTACGATTTTATGAAGTTTTATATTCAGTGTTGTTGAAGCAGCCGTGAAAAAAGGTAAGTTTTTTGGTATAATTTTAATTTTTCACGCCTCTATCATTTGTATTAATTGAATGTTAATTTCGATATTTATTGCTATCAATGTGGTGTAGACTAGGAGCATCTTCATGTAGACACCTCATGTACCTCCTTATATGAATAGTGACACAGTGGCACTTCTTTCATCAAACTCGAATCAATAAATCTCGAAAATAATGTGACCTAAGTAACTATTTTTAGATAGTTGAGTGATTTCCATTCAGTAGATGTAGATATTATTTACATTTAACAAAACACCTGGTACTGACCTTAGTCCATGATCTTCTAAATTAACTGGGTTTGGATTGGATAAAGTCTGGTCTAGAGATAACAGAAAAACAATTGCGAATCGTGAATGCAGTCCACCGCTCTCGTCCTATGCATCTTTTCAGTACTTTCCTTAGATTGTATTATTAGGTCCAAAATGTACAATGTAGTTATTACCAACTACTTAATAAAAAAATCTATAGACATAACACTATTCCATTGAAATAAATTAGAGCAGAAAAATGTTTACTTAATGAAGTTAACTATACCATTTATTATATTAACTTCATTTAACATTTTTCATGTGTGATATTGTACTTAAATATTATTTTTCCCGTGGCAGTCATCATGTCCCTGGTAGCACAAGCGTTTCAGACGAGCAAGATCGTGCCGGATGTCATCCCGACAGCACCCACCGTCAACATTGAGGTAAGACGCTGTTTCATTTTTTTTTTTTGTAATTTTTCGTAGGAAAAAAAATACATTGATTCTGATGAGCATAAGTACTTAGGGGTCTTCAGAAACAACAATGGTATTTTTGTACATTTTGAAATCGGTTGTCATGTTATGGGCATGTGGTGCGGAGGAATGAAAAAATGTCGTAAGGTAAGTTTTGAGTATGGATGGCTATAGGGGAAGACAAAGAACGATGGATGGACTGTGTGAAAGTTGATTATGTCTAGACAGGGGTGACCACAGAGATGACGACTAATAGAGAAGTATGGAAGAAAAAATGTTGCGCCGAACACAAATAAATTGGGATAAGGGCAGGAGAATTATGATAAGAGAATGAAAACTTGGTAAACAGGTACTGCCATTTCCTACGTCGTTGAACTAGTGGTCACATGCGGTACTGCGCGATGGAGGATCCATGGGTTCGATCCCTAAGTCGAGGAGTGTTATGGCTTTTCCAATCATGACATTTTCTGAGTGGTCCGGCTGTAGTCTGGATTTGTCATAAGTTAAAATGCTCTACAAAGCTAAACTAATATTATAAAGCGAAAAGATTAGATTTTTTGTATGTTTTTTTTGTTACACTTTCACGCTAATACGGTTGAACGGATTTAGATGAAATATGGCACATGGCTAGACCATAACTTGGGTTAGGACATGATTGGATACTTTTTATCCCGGTTTTCCTACGGGCTCGAGACTTATGCGGGTGAAGCCGCGGAGTGCAACTAGTGTTATATAAATTGGTAATCAGTGTAAGAACCTACATTCCGATAACTGAATTTGAGACGCGTGTTATCAAGCAGACAGATTGTATAATACGAGATAATTATAATGTTAATTATTATTTAATACTAATTATGTCATAATAATATCACCAAAAATGCGAAAATATTCACTATGTAGTTGTAAGTCAATCATTCATTATGATAATTTGTAGATAATAAATCAATGATATAATAATCTAATAATTATTACCTAATAACAAATTCTATAGACTTTTCACAATTGCATTGAGATAAATAAGAGCAGAAAAATGTTAAATGAAGTTAACTTTACTCCATTTATTATAACATTCGAAAAATAACGGCAAAATAACGACACTGATATAGTGTTATATTATTGAAATTACTGTATTTTAGAGTTATTTTTTTTAATGTAAATGGTAAATAGATTACATTGCTTTGTATTTATCGTGAAATAACGGACTTTATTGTACCTACGTTGATATCTTAATAACGAAAGAGTGATTACCGTTATTTTTGTAATGTTATAATAAGAACTAATGAATTTTTTTATTTTTTTTTTCATTATTTTTTTTTATTTTTTTTGTTTGTCGAACTAATGACATACCTACCTACACTATTTCTGGTGGAAGTCTTTATAGAAGTATGATATTATGCCAAACATTCTGTAGTAGGTAGGTAGGTATGTACTTAGGCACGAATGTGACCCGCTTTTCAACGTTATTTTTACGAGTGAAGTATTCAATGTCCATTTTAAGGCTCGTTCACACTGGCGCGACTTGTCGCGCGAAAGAAAGAAGAAAGAAAGAAAATACATTTATTTGACACAGACTAAAAGGCACACAATATAAAATACAGCAGACAAAAGAGATAAAAATAAAACAAATAAAAAAGATGTAACGTAACAAAATTGGCAGGGGAGTGTGCCTCACGGCTGCGGCAAAAAGGCCCAGTTCAGCAAAAATGCCAGACAACAAAGTGCCTGACGCTGGTTTGGCTGACGCGACGCGACTTTAACAATACAATTTCTAATAAAACTTCACGATTGAACAATTGCCGGTGTCGCGTCGCGCGACAAGTCGCGCCAGTGTGTACGAGCCTTTATGAGCCCATAAACACTGAATACTAAGGTAAGTAGGTATCACTGAAATAATCTCTGAATGACAGATACAAAAATGCATACAAATGAATTCATTGTTATGCTGGAAGGAGAAGGTCGAATGTTATGCAGGCACTACCTACCTAGTGTAGAAATGTGTAGCTAAATTGTTTTGCAAATCGTACGCGATATCACGATACCTAACATGCTTGTTTTTATAACCAGATACGTACTTACCTATAGGTATTTTAGTAGGTAATGGCCGTATGAACAAATGGAATTTGTACTACAGAGATTTAATAACAAGCTAGATTCATAATATTATAACATACATACTGGGTATTATATATATATTTATAAATGCGAAAGTGAGTTTGTTTGTTACGCTGTCACGCTAAAACGGCTGAACAGATTAGGATGAAATTTGGCACATGGGTAGACCATGACCTGGAGTAGGTCATAGGATACTTGCTATCTCGATACTCCTACGGGGTTGAGACTTACGTGGGGCGCAACCTTCTACTGAGATACGTAGGTCCTCGTTCATCTGCGGCATATAATTATGTGGCTGAAAATCTTCGTAATAGTTTACACTTATAACACACATATTTTACCAGTTAAATATTGTTTGTTAGTCTCATCACATTCATCACTCATTTAATAGGGGGAGCATATTACCATAAACAGCGCACAAATCCAGCTGTTAATGAGTATTTCCTAATTCAAAAGTTCAATAACAAAACTAGAATCCCATATTTAGCAGACCACTAGACCACCAAAGATCTACTAGACTGATTCTTTTTTCCCGACTACGGCGAAGCAAAACTGGTTAACAGTTATACAGACAAATTAAAAATCTTGAGTAAAGACTCGCGCATACTGGCGCGACTTGTCCCGCGACCCGATACCGGTAATTGTTCTACCGTGAAGTTTTCTTAGAAATTTTATTATTAAAGTCTGTTTGTAGGAGCCTTAACACCTAATCTGTTCGATACACTAACACGACGTGTGACTCCGGAGTTTTATGTCTGTCTGTGATATCTTGTTTATACCATTTTCGTCGTAGTTGATTTTTAGTTTTTATATATATTTTTTTAACACAAATGTAATTATATAAGTAAGTACCTACTTCTGTTCTTACGCTTTCTAATTCTATCTCAATGTTTCCAGTTGAAGTACCCCAGTGGCGCGATCGCCTCCCAGGGCAATGAGCTGACTCCCACCCAGGTGAAGGAACAACCCAGCGTGTCCTTCAACGCTGACCCTGACAGCTTCTACACGCTCATCTTCACAGGTCAGTGACAGTCTTTATAGAATTAACTGGTCCCACTGCGAAAATATTCACTGCAAATCGACTTTCTGCGATGAGTTTGAGTCGCATTCGCAAACCTTAGGGTAGGTAATACCTACCGTATTGAAGTAATCTTCAAGTTCAGGTGCTATAATAGAGCCGTATATTTATTTATTCAAATACATTATATACGTTCACAGCCTGTGCTTACAGTGTTTTCACAAAAATCTTATTTTCTATAAAATATAAAAGAAGTTCATAGAAGACAAATTGTAGGTAGAAATAACTACTTGTAAATAGTTATATTGTGCTGTATTCAGTTCTATAGTGTGACCTTGATTTAACCGCAGAATTTATGATCGTTGCGGTTTTTGTACATACCTACTTCATAGGTACCTACATACCTATGTACTTGTAACAATTTAACACGGCTAACAATTTCCACCGAATGCTCCGTCTAAGTATGTAGGTACCTGTTACATTTTAACACTGCTAACAATTTCCCGCAGACCCCGACAACTACGACGGTCCCGAGCCAGTGTACCGCGAGTGGCACCACTGGCTGGTGGTCAACATTCCCGGCGGTGACGTCAGCAAGGGTGACGTGCTCTCAGGGTACATCGGCTCCGGCCCGCCAGAGGGCACTGGCATCCACAGATACGTGTACATCGTGTACAAGCAGCCTGGAAAACTGAGCTTTGATGAGAAGGTCTTGACTAATAAGTAAGTGCCTACATACAGGGTCTTATTAAATTAGCTGGCGATACTTTAGTGACGTGTTGGTTATCTATCTTAACACGATGAAACAATATTAGTTGTATTACTTACTAAACGAGAAGCTATCATACGGTTTCAGTCACGTCGTCAATCAATCTGCCTAGCCTTTTCCCAACAATGTTGGGGGAGGTTTCCAGTCTAACCGGATGCAGCTGGATACCAATATTTTACATAGAGCAACTGCCTATCTGACCTCCATAGCCCAATTTACTGGGTAACATGATACCCTTTGGCAACACGATTGTCACTTTCAGGCTCCTGAATACTAATAACGACTGTTAAAAATCTACGACTGACAGCTGTCATCTCATAACCTTTTCTTGTCACCAGATCCATTGACGGTCGTGCCGCCTTCTCAACCAAGAAGTTTGCAGAGAAATACAACCTCGGAGCGCCTGTTGCCGGCAATTTCTACCGCGCACAGTTCGACGACTACGTGCCACTGTTGTACAAGAGTCTAGGGGTTTAGATTGTTCTTTGTACAGTAGTCATGTCGTGTAAATAGTTAGGTATTGTTTTTATAAGTATATCTACTCGTTAAAGGTGTGTGGAGTTTCATTTTAGGTAATTAAAATACTTACTTAATAATAATGCTAGTCTATTATAATGTCCCCCTGCAGGTCAAAAGCCTCTTCTCATACAGAGGAGGCACGAGCAATTAAGTATTGACCACCACGCTTACTCAAGCATGTTTGGTGATTTCAGACTTACCTACACGAATTAGAAGTCCCGAAATAAACTGACGGCTTTGTTAAAACAAAATCCGTAACATAATTTGTGGTTTTTAATATTATGTGGCAAATACTCTTTATGTAGATTTCTACGCTCTCTATTATTAGTTTGTATTTTTTTTAATAATGATTTGTATGTGTCCGCACGTACCTACACAGCCAAGATTAGGGGGGACAGGAGGTTTCCTCTCTGTGAGATGGAGTGGGCCTTAGACCACCAGCCGGGCACAGTGCGGGTTGCTAAATGACACACGTCACAGCCACCGCTGATGAGACACAATTAATACTAGGTACTGCTTCTGACGCTCTTATGGAATTCTGCAGTTCTCCAAAGGTTTAAACAACTACCTGTATAAAAATCTGGTACGAACAGGAAAATAAAACGTAAGTATGTGATAGAATGCAATTTAATTTTTAATGAGAACTCTTATAAAAAAATATTTAGAATCATCCACTTACAAAGCTAACATGGCAAATGATTTTAAAAAGCACCGATCACTGGTCATACCCCAGTGAGATAATTATGAATAGAATAATTCTATGGTACCTTTATCCAAACAAAAGGTAATGAGCTGCCAGTGTCATCATTGTTGTTGACATTTACACTGACAGCTCTTGAATGCTTTTATGTGCTGATCGCGTTCAGTTTCTTGGGTGGGCTTCGCCCTAAGTAGGTAATTAACAAACAAAATCTGGTATTAAGCTTACTTGGTTAGTGTCATTATCAATACCAATATAACACTCGAAACTACGATCTTATTCGAGTACAGCGTTGACCGCTGACCGCCACTTGTGCTGGCACCGAGTTGTTCGTACAGAATGGGTACATATTCGTCCCATTCAGCTTGATAGAAGTTACCTCCGATCGGGTCACCCAGGTTGTACTTCTTGGCGAATTTACTAACCGAAAACAGTGTTCGATTGACCATGGATCTAGGAAAGGAAGTAGATTATAAGTATAACTGTCCTAGGATCTTTTGCCGCGTGGCCAAAATCGGTACTAACGCAACAAAAAATACCACGTCACGTGCTATCCACATACTGACCTATTCGTAAGTCTAGGTTCATTGAACATCATCCTGTACGGCTGTTCGTAGACTAGGAACACATATCTATGCAGGCCGGTGTCCTTGCCAGGGCCTGCTCCGACGTACTCAGCGAAAGTGTCACCTTCATCGATATTATCGCCAGGGATGTTTACTACTAGCCAGTGCAACCACTCACGAAACGTCGGCTTTTCACGGGAAGGGGCATCAGGATCTGGAATTTTTTAAATTTATATTTAGGTAGGTACTAAGTTAGGCCCAGTAAGAGTTGGCGTCCTTGGCGACGTAGAAGACCTCGACGCGTACTGCAAGGGCTGGTTAGAGGCGGCTCCGGATAAGGATCGTGAAAGAATTTGGGTGGGTGTTGGCTTTGCCCAGCAGTGGGACAAAAAAAAAACAAATAAAATAAATGTCGGCTGAATAAAAAAATAGTACTTAAACATTGTCCTGTTGCTGGGTATGTGAAAGTTTTCACATGTAGGTACCTACCTAAGTACCTACACATTGCTTTCAGCACCTCGCTTTAGAATGTAGGTACATAGGTACAGCTACTACATATAGATAAATGCGTAGGCTACTCGCAGGGGTAACGTCTCGGTTACACATGCACAGCGTGTAGGTAGTAAATTTTTTACAAGTAGGAAACACCACAAAACCAATTATCATCTTAAGAAAACCTTACCAATATATAAACCAAGTTTAAGAGCTGTCAGTGTCATTATTTTCTTTGGAATATTGACACAGACAGTTCTTGAACTCGGTTTAGATGTGCTGATCGCGTTCAGTTTCATTGGTCAAATTCGCACTTAGAATTTTATCAATTAGACGATTCAAACAACGATGTCAAAAACGTAGGCCTATGCGTCTTGACGGGTCAAGGCGACGAAACCCAATAGTTTCCAAAGTTTTCGTTAGGTGGTAACTACCTGCACAGTGCACAGGTGCCTATTACTTGCGCATGTAACATGCACTAATAGGGTAAGTGAAGGGTAACAACACGTCACAATACTAACCAGTCTTCACGACAGTGTAAAACTTGGGATAGGTGACGTTCCACGTCATCCAGGGGATGTCTTTAACCTGAGTTGGAGTCAAAACGTCGCCTGCGCTTAACGACCCGCTGTAGGGGTACTGCACCTAAAGTTAAATGGTTGAATAAGAAGTCATCTACTCTGGTATTATTATATAGGTATATCAACTAAATAAATTTGTTAAAACGAATAAGTAAATTAAATAATCAACAGAGAAATGCGTGGAAATACAAGATGAGGCTAAAAAAATACACGGATACATAAAAGAATTTCACATGGAGCGACTGCCTATCTGGGGCCTTAATCTGCTAATTTATAAACGTTACAATGGTCTCTCAATGGTGATTTTTTGACAGATTTGCCATACAAAATCTGTCAAAAAATCACCATTGAGAGTCCATTGTAACGTTTATAAATTAGTAGACTTAGGCCCCAGACCTCTACAGCCCCGTCAACAACTAGGAAAAATCAGTAAATATATAAACTGTAAGTGTATTGTAACTTTATATACTTAAGTAAATATTTAGTACTCTCCATAGGTAAAGTACTCTCTAGTAACTATATATATGTAAATATATAACATATAATCTCATTCCGTGAAACTTTAAATTGGTGATCCTACAGCTGCAGCGTGTATCTGAAATGTGTTTAAATTAAACAAAAAAAAAACTGTTTTGGGTAAGCAACACCTTAAGGGCCAGTAAACTAAAAAGAAAAGAAAAGTAAAGCCCTTTGTTAGTAAAATTATTACCTATTTCGTAACAAGGGTGTTTGTGGTTCGAAATGCATCTTCGAACAACATCACCTAACAAAGAAGAATCGTACCTCACCGCTATGGTATGGTATGGGTGTGGAACAGACCGATATTACGATGTTGCTCCCATGCAGAAAGTTGTTCACTTTGATGGTCCACACACTCCTCACCCTTAATATGACCAGACATTTCTGATACACGCTGTGTAGGTTCACCTACACCAGACTAGCCCTTCGGAGAGTTCTGACGTGTGGTTGGAATATAATTATTCTTACTATTACAATTTTTTTGTAAGAATTGTTCTTTCTCAATTGACCAATATAATAATTATAACATAAAGAAGATAATTAGCATAATTTTGCGCTTAAAAGGTTATCTATCTCTTGAATATTTATTTTTCTTTAATGCCCCTTACAGATTAGCGTACAGTTTGTTATCTTGCTAGCTAAATATTATAAACTTAAAATGAAGAATTTTAAGTTCTGCATACATACACATTGTAGGTATCTATTTAAGCTGTCTAATTGCATGGCATTACTATAGCGACGCGCCACCCGTTAGTCCTGTTACCATGGATTCAGTAGGTACATGATTCAAGATGGCTGCGTTGAAATTTGACATCAGTCAATTAATAAAATAAAAAAATGCTTTTTCACCGCGTACGTACCTATTTCTCTTTTGTTTGAAACAGCAGAAAATTTCTATGCTAGCAGTCTTAGGATCATGTGCTGAATTCATGGGTAACCATCAATTTCAGGTAACCAATTTCATTTTGCACGCTGCCACAATGCTACCCTGTATTGATACGATGTGTATGTACCTACCTAGGTATTTATAGTATCTAAAGCTTTCAACATTTATGGTGTAGATACATGAAAAACATCACGCGTACCTATATTCCCCGCAGAGGTAGATAGAGATGTCAATTGTATATAGTAGGTCCAGGGACATCTACATTTCAACGGTTATGTTTCAGTTTCAAACACGAATGGTGTTCTAATCAACATCTCATCATCTGGAAAATTCCCTTAAATCATAAGACATAAGTCGGCGTAGCTTGTATTCTGCCTCATCTAATAGCCGTTATCTTATTCTATCCATATATCTCACTCAAACCATCCATCGTTTCGAATCTTGCACTACTTTTTATAAAAAATATATAACTTACTGTCATATGACCTGCAGGCGCGACAGACAACACATCAGGAATAATCTCATTTTGTGTAAAAGTCAGCGACAAACCTAATCTATCCTCTTGAGCTCCGACAAAAGTATTCACGAAAGCAATTACGACTAAGAAACACACCCGACCCATCTTGATAGCAAAACATTAATGAACAACGTAAGTAGGATGAATTTAGAAGTTATCTTATTCGGAGATAAATAATTATTGTACTTAAAGATTACCCGACTACGGCGAAGCAAAAAGGAGGGTTATGATTTTCACCGGTACATGTATGTATGTATGTTCATGTGTCCCTCATAACTTCTAAACTACTCATCACAATGACACTCATGACAAATGGGGTATCGTTGGAAGCGTCTCGGTCGTTCGCTGATTGTCCGACATTTAGTGTGGCCATAACGGCCGTACCTATGTGAAATGTCACATTAAATGTGACTTTACATGGCCTATACATTGCTATAACCTAATAAAATGAACATGGCTCTTGAGAACATAAAGTCATGAACTAAAAAAAAAGGTTTTTTAATGGTGCTATGTTGGGTAACAAATAAAACAGCTTAATTTGCATATATAACAAAAGAAATATAACCTCAAAATAATTTGTTCATTTTTTTAATGGTTTTTGTTTTTATTAGGTACCTAGGTACCTACTTTTATTTTTTATATAAACTCTTGATCATTTTGAGTCCGTGAAACATACCTACAGCACTGGTATGTATGATTGATCGAAAGAAGACCATTTTAATTAGTTTAAGTAGGTATCTACCTAGTTAAGTACATATTTTCGAAGACTAATCTGTTTAATTTTGATAGTTCAACAACATTCATTGCGTTATTTACGTTGTTGAGAAGTATTTTTTCGAACTTATGAAGCAGTGGCTTATCAATCTGTTTTAAAACGATTCGTATTGTGATTCATCGTGTATTACAATGCAATGCAATAATAGGGTGCTGCTGGTGAGCAGCAACTCTTCTGACAGGAATATAGCTTTATTAGGTACCTACCTATTGAGTCGTTGAAAAGGGCAGGGTGCATAGGTAGCATTTATAAAATAAAACAACATTTACTGTATTCACTAGATATACATTTCGAAAAGATCTTTACGGTACCTACACATAATTTGGTAAACAAATAGATAGGTCGAAAATTTGATACTTAAAGTATTTTTAAATGGTTAATTCGAAGCAGCTTTTCTAGTCGGTACATACATACCGGGGTATCGTACCTATCGTATTGTGTTTCTTACAAAACTCAAGTCCTTTAAACTAGGTATCATCGTATGAGTTTTATTTACTAATAATGACCGTCGGTACCTACATAATATTGTATAGGTCGGTAAAAAAAACATTGTAGGATCCACCGTTTTCGCCTAAAGGCCGAGTTGTTCGTGCAGAATGGGGACATAGTCGTCCCATTCAGCTTGGTAGAAGTTGCCCGCGATCGGGTCGCCCAAGTTGTACTTTTTGGCGAAATTGCCAATCGAGAACAATGTACGGTTTTCAGCGGACCTGGAAAGAATTGATTAGGTAGGTATATTTGTTAGTCTAGCGTTAGTACCTATGTCTGCTTTATATTCGAAGCTTCATACATGGATAGCAGAATGATTAAGATAAGAATGGAGAAGCAGTGACGGCCCAGTGGTAACGGCCGCGCCTTCAAGTTGTAAGTCGTGTGTTTAGACACGGGAAGGTATGCAGTTTACTTTGTGCAATACATAGGATCATCAAGGGTAAAAAGGGGTACAGGTGTCGGTGTTTATGTAGGTATTAGCCACTGGGATGGCAGCGGACCAACAATGCCTCAGTGCCCCTGATATTGGATTGGAGATGTTACTATACTCTCAGTTGGGCCATCAGCTTGTCTGGTATCCATTATGATGCAAGCCGATCACGACACACACAAATCTCTAGTTTTTGACGCAATGTGATGTACTGACCTGTTAGTAAGTCTAGGTTCGTCAAACTCAAGTTTGGAAGGTTGCTCGTAGACCAGGAACACGTATCTGTGCAGACCGCTGCCCTGTGACGGCCCGGAGCCGACGTACTCGGCAATGGTCTCACCGGACGCGATGTCGGTTCCGGGAACGTTGCCGACCATCCAATGTAACCATTTGCGTGACATCGGAAACTCGCGAGATGGCGCATCGGGGTCTGGAAGTTTAGTCAGTCAGCTTGCTAGACTATGCTTTTTACATTTAAATTTTTACTGATGTGTCCGAATAACCGAATTGACTTAGGTAAGTCGAGAAGGGGTGTCTTTTTCCTGGATTGGAATCAGTAGGTTGCAGTAGGTAATGTTTATAGGTAAAAATAAAGGATAAGCACGAACACTCGACAGAAAACAACCAATTATTGCAGGCTCAGAGGATTGCACCCACTATACGAAGGGATATTATGTATTTCAACTCTGCAGGAGTGCCTGTTGTCTCCACGACGCTAAAAGGGTAAGTAAAGGGTAAGCACTCGACACGATACTAACCAGCCATCGCTACAATGTAAAAGTTTTCAGGGGAGGCATCCCACCAGATGGCAGGGATGTCTTTCACCTCTGTTGGAGTCAACACATTGCCTTCCTCAACTACTGTGCCGCTGGGATGCTGCACCTGTTTTAGGGAAGGCCGTTGTTTCATTGAATTATTCATAATCTTGAGTAATTATCTATACCTACCAATATTATATAAAGAGGTATTTGTTTGTTTGTAAGTTAAATTTTCCCTGGAACTACCAGTCGGATTTGAAAAAATATTTTTGCATTCTCTTGAGACTGGCCGATTTTTAAAAAAAAAAAAGCGGACGGACGAAGTCGCGGGCAGAAGCTAGTCAGAATTACATAATATTTATCGTGTTTAAGACTTACAGTTAAATATCCTTTAGGTAGTACACATAACACATCAGGAATAATTTCATGTTCTAAATAAGCCTGGCTTGAAACCTCTTGAGCAGCCACATAACTATTTACAGAAGCAACAAGTACTAAGAGACAGAACATACTCATCTTGATACTTTAATCTTAATGGACATACAAAACTGAGCTGTTTTTCACCTGTCCAAATATTTTATCAATTTCGATTACAAAGATAATTTGATGAAATCAGTAGGAATTGATATTGTAATGCGAAAGTATCGCTGTCTGCCTGTACGTCAACGCTAAATGGCTGAACCGATTTTGATGAGATAGAGAAATAGCTTGAACCCTGAAAAAGGAAAATGCAAAAAGGCATTTTTTTTTAAACTGCGTGTTTTTATATATCTATACTTACTCCATTTATACAAATAACAGCTAAATAACGAGTCATGTAATATTGTTGAAATAACTGCAATTTAGAGTTATTTTTTAAATGTAAATAGATTACTTACACTGCTTTGTATGTATCGTGAAATAACGGAGCTTATTATACGTTTATATCGAAATAACGAACGGGTGATAACCGTTATTTGTTTAATGTAATACACGGAGTATCGAGTGTTTAAGTTGTGTGGCTGACTCTGGCTTGGCCACCATCAGGGATTTTAATTTGAATAACACAAATATTTAGTCGCTAATTAGTCGAAATTAGTCGCCAAATATCAGATTTAGTCGGTCACTGGTTCAAAAGTTAGAAGGGTTTATAGGTGGCCGATCTGGAGAGAGTCTCCCCAGCTTGGCCACATTTATATCTCAAAAACTAGGATACCTAACGAAGATCTGTTTTCTCCCAGATTTAGTCGCTAATTAGTCGAAATTAGTCACCAAAAATCAGAATTAGTCGATCACTGTTTCAAAAGTTAGAAGGATTTATAGGTGGCCGATCTGGAGAGACTCTCCCCGGCTTGACCACATTTATATCTCAAAAACTAGGATACCTAACGAAGATCTGTTTTCTCCCAGATTTAGTCGCTAATTAGTCGAAATTAGTCGCCGATTCACAGATTTAGTCGGGTCTTAGTTTAGAAGATAAAATGAGTTCAACTTTTAAGGTATAGTCCAAGAGCTAGATCGAAAAGATAACGAAAAATTGCCAAGATAAAAATATTTCTGTTAATATGTGTAATATACTTCTCGTTTTATCGGTCTAAAGTCATTAGAAATGTCAGAGAGATATAAATTCTCAATTAAATAATTTTGTTTATGTTATAAATTGCTATGTTAGAGTAGGTTAATTTTCTTTGAAAACATTACACCTGGCTCTTGGCCTATTTGGTGTCAAGATGTACAGTCGCATACAACTGTTTTACCAAATTATAATGTTAAGGCCTAAATTAATGTGTTAATGTTTTAAGAATTACACCAATGGATAGATAATTTAAAAATCTAAATATTCCACATTTTATTTTATTTGAAAAGATCGCTTATCTTTTTTTATTAAAAGAATTCCAATTTTATTGTGGATTTTGTGATAAATGCGCGGGCGGAGTGAGCGGGACAGAGCGAGACTTATCAACGGGACAGAGAAGGACCGAATACTCAAGGTCGTTTGGTCGGGGTAGCGTCTTAAGACATAATAGGTATTGTCTAGAAACTACTTAAAGTGTTTTGTACTTGCTTGTACCAATGTATGGAGAAATTTATTACTTTAATATCTTTAGAATAGAATAGAAAGAATAGAATAGAATAATTTATTTGTGAAACATAGGTAATTACATATAAAGATCTTAAGAATTAGGTAGTGCGCTATGTTTTGCCAATAGTGACATACAAATGATACACCGACTAAATCTGTGACTCGGCGACTAATTTCGACCAATTAGCGACTAAATCTGGGAGAAAACAGATCTTCGTTAGGTGCCCCAGTTTTTGAGATATAAATGTGGCCAAGCCGGGGAGAGTCTCTCCAGATCGGCCACCTATAAATCCTTCTAACTTTTGAACCAGTGATCGACTAATTCTGATTTTTGGCGACTAATTTCGACTAATTAGCGACTAAATCTGGGAGAAAACAGATCTTCGTTAGGTATCCTAGTTTTTGAGATATAAATGTGGCCAAGCTGGGGAGACTCTCTCCAGATCGGCCACCTATAAACCCTTCTAACTTTTGAACCAGTGACCGACTAAATCTGATATTTGGCGACTAATTTAGACTAATTAGCGACTAAATATTTGTGTTATCAAAATTAAAATCCCTGATGGTGGCCAAGCCAGAGTCAGCCACACGTTTAAGTTTTGAATGGGTACCTAATTCCGACATACACGACGTCGAAGTCGCGGGAAAAGCGCTGTACCTTGTACTAGATAAGTCTTATCTGTTATCTATCAACTTTTGATCGGAAATTCGGGTGGAAATACATCTAAACTTAAAAAATCCACGAAATCATGTTATGCACATGCCTTTCTGGATTTTGATCTGTATTATGAAAAAATCCCAGAATGTTACAAAGTAATCAGAGAGGCAGTCGCTCCATTTAAAATACTGTCATCCACCTGCATCCGGTTAGACTGGAAGCCGACCCCAACATAGTATTTCGCGTTCAAAAAGCAGTGGGCTAAGTAAAAAATAATAAAACAACAGATACAGTGCATACCACTATAATAAACCTTAGAAGACAATTTAGAATCATCTACATAGAAAACTTTCGCTTACATACTGATTATTAATGATATAGTCGTATCGCATGATATGATACTTATTACCCGACCAAGTTAAAAAGACAACTGTCAGTGATGCATATAATTATGGTACTAATGACGAATGCAGGGCCCGAGACGGCAGGTCTTTTCTCTTGATCGGGTTATACCTTCTAATAAAATAAAAAAACAATAAGATTTAATTGTTTGGGAATCGTGCGCAGCACCCTATTATCCACAAAATTATCCGAATCTTTGTCTTTTAACGCAAATGATGTAATTTAACTTATTAACAGTTTGATTTAATTTAACTTATGATAGAAATAATCATCATCATTTTAAAAGTAAGAGACATCTACACAAAATATTGAATGAAAATGGGAGCAATTGCTAAGCGAAAGAATATTACAAGATACAAATTTCAATTCATTATTATTATTATAGACGCAACGGACACACGTTTAAGTTTTGAATAAAATATTGAATTTGATCATACAAATAGAATTTGGAAACCAGCCCTAAACAAAAGTCGGTATTTTTTTTCTCTAAAATTGATATTCGATACATTTTCTTACAAAATGTGTGCTTAAACAAAAAAAGAACAAAAATAATATTCACAAAACAATAAATGCTTATACAATCCGAATACGACTCTTACACTAATAAAGGCATACTCTTTACATACAAACTGTATTGTCTTATTATATAATATACTCAATAATTACCAAATCAAGGCGTATTATTACCGGAGAAAGTTGTTAGGACAAGGACACAGTATAAATAAGTAACAGTATTCTGTTTTCACAGAAAACGGCCGAAACGACGCGCTTCGAAATCTCAATGTATATCAGTCTCGAGTGCGCGGCAGTTCGCACGGACGCGGTTTATCTACCGAGCGGCTGTAGGTAATTACTACAAGGTCACTGCCAAGACATACTGTTACTTTATTATACTGTGACAAGGAGAAAGGAATAAATGGAGTTACTGCACTGTATGGAGGACAGGGATATAGTCACTGTATTGTAGACAATTCTGACGAAATTTCAATTCTATCGATGGGCTATGCTATCTTGATTAAGGCATAGACTATTAATTATACGAGAACAAAGTCTCAAATGATTGCAAGTCCCATCTTTATACCGTACACTCACTTTTATTACTGATCCATAGCAGTGTAATTAAATACCAATGCTCATTGATGAACTTTTATGGGTGTATAAAGCTACTCCATTTATAGTTACTCCATTTGTTCTCGTCTCTGTGGTTGTTAGTACTATATGTATATCTTCATAGCACGGCAGAGTTCGCTTAAGCGCCGAGTTGCTTGTACAGAAGGGGCACATAGTCGTCCCATTCAGCTTGGTAGAAGTTGCCCGCGATCGGGTCGCCCAAGTTGTACTTCTTGGCGAACTTTGCAATCGAGAACATTCCACGGTTGTCGCCCGACCTGGAAAATATATATTTTATTGTTAACTGGCTGACCCGACAGACGTTGTCCTGTCGAAGTATCAATAGATCATACTTCATATAAATCCCATAGAAAAAAGGACGTTCAGATTTTCCCAAATTTGCAAATTTTCCGGGAATCCTTTCCAATTTTCCATAAAAACCTACTTCGGACAAAAATTGCCAAATTGGTGTTGCCGTTCTCAACTGATGCGCTTACCAACGAACAGCAATTTCATTTTTATTTACATAGATTAGTGTCTTAATCATCGTTAAGATATTAAGGCTCCCGCAGACAGGCGCGACGAGATTCTGGTAGAACAATTTCTATGAAAACTTCACGGAAATTGTTCTAACGGTCTGCAGGTCTGCTATTTCGCTTAACTATTCCTAAAGTTGAACACGTCGTGTTCGGGTTCGCGACAAGTCAATCGTCATCCTGAGGATGCCTCGTTGAGAGGTGAAACTCGTGTCGATTTCTTACAGGGTTATCTATTACTCTTTATGAATAGTTAAGTGGAACAGGTTACTAAATATCTACGTCTATTGTATTTTATCATGGATTTCCGCCATGTCACACCTGAATCAATTAACTATCATAAACTAACCTGTTAGTAAGCCTAGGCTCGTCAAACTCCAGCTTGCAAGGCTGCTTGTAGACCAAGAACACGTATCTGTGCAGACCGGTGCCCTGAGGAGGTCCGGATCCAACGTATTCGGACAGAGTCTCGCCCGCAGCTATGTTATTGCCGGGAACATTTCCTACCAGCCAGTGGTGCCATTCGCGGAACTTCGGCTCCTTTCGGGAAGGTGCGTCGGGATCTGGAATGTAAAAGGTATGGGTTTGAATATCACTGTATCAATTTGTAGCTACAACTCAGTCCGCCGTTGGTCCTGCGTCTAAGCACTCTCCGTTCGTGTCGGATTGCCGTCCCATTGGACTATGGGAGTGAGGGACGAGAGAGTGCACCTGTGTCTCACACTAAACTTGTCTACAATATTATCTCCCGCGTGGATGGCTGGTCTCCGCTGAGATTGGCTACTATAGACGAAATTCCGTCTGAAGAACTATTACTATTACAACTAACTAATATAATTATAAAGAGTGATATAAGCAAAAGAAAAGTAAACTAAGTTTTAAAAGTTAAATTCAACTACTGCTTGTTGCTCAAAAAAAAATGTTCTACTACAATATGTCTATTCTGTAAAAATACCATTTCAAGTACTCTGCTAAGAATAGATTTTTATATTGACAGATTTTTTTACGTCACTTCCGGCATTGTCGAAGGCGGCGACGCGTTTTGAGTTTGCGTGTTCCGTTCAAGCAAAAAAAGCAACATACAATTATGAATTGTAAAATAAGTTATAATGCGTTAAAAAATGCAAAAAACAAAGGAATTTTTTCTCATGACTCATGTACTGCATATTTTATAATAACCAATTACAAACTGAAATGTTTATTGTATGGATCAAATAAACAACTTCGCAAAAACTTAAAATTATGCAATCCCGTATATTTAGCAGTTTTCGTAACCTTCAAAATGATGAAAAAAAAAATATGCATTTATACCGTCATTTTAGTTATTTGAAGAGTTGGTAGCTAAATGAGTTAATTCAGGACATTCGTAACCATACCATTTATGAGTTTATAACCTAAAACGGAACACTTAATGAAATCCGACTCTTGAAAGTATATACGGCCAACAATTTTAGTAGGTACTAATTCTTAAAACCAGAAATAATCCTCTTAGACCGTGTACCCGGCGATTTTTTATTGCGCACTGGATTTTCAACCCTCGGTGTTGAGCCGAGCATTGAGAATCCAACAGACTGTATCAAAGCGCATCAAATAAACACGAGGGAAAAATTAACCGTGGGTTCGTGGGCTGAGTGGGAAAGGAATTATTCAACGTGTTTATCCCACTAGTGATATCCAACAATGGAACACACATATTGAGCAGACGTAATACTTTTCTCTCGAATCAACATGTTAAAATATTTTTACATAAAAGCTTTCGTATAGCATTAAAATCGTGAGGCAACCGGCAGACGGATAAAATAATACCATCTAATAACATAAATAAGCGAATGTGAGTTTGTTTGTTACGTTTTCACGGCTTAACAGCGGAACCGATTTGGATGAAATTTGATATGGAGATACTTTGAACCCTGGGGCAGGACATAGGCTACTATTTGTCGACATGCCAGGCGGGCAAAGCCGCGGGCGGGAGCTAGTTATGTTATAGTGACATTTATTTTAATGTCCTAGAACCAAAAAGAGTTGTTTTTTTACTTTTGAGGTACGGAACCCTAAAAATGGGAACCATGTGACATCCATCAACCCACATTGGGCCCGCGTGGTGGATTAAGACCCACTTCCTCTCACAGAGAAGCGGCCTGTGTGCCATAGCATTGGGAATGCTATAGATGGATTATTTTAGCATAGTTTCATTCTCTTGAATTGTTAATTTAAAAATATCTGTTCAATTTAATGCAATAATAATACTTATATTTAACCATTTCACTCTGCTTAATTATGGTTATTAAATTAAATCAGATTACAAATATGTTAATGAATTAAATTAAGTATTGTAATAACATAATTAAATCATTTGTCAGTGTTTAATTTAAATTAATAGATCCGATAAAGCGATCAATCAACCAAGTAGTTTTTTTTAATTATACTGTTATGTTTTAACACTTTCTGATAGCCAATCAAAACTACTACTACGTTAAGCTTGACAAAACGTATTTACATAACATGGGTTCAGTTGGCATAAATAGTAAAAATTCTAATGTTGATCTAGAATATTTTACGGGTTTAAGCGCAGCTAATATGTTTACATTTCCTTCTTTCTACCGTAGAAAACACGTTTATAAAAAAAAGTGTAACTACAACGCTACAAGGTTCTTTTGGCGCGTGGCCGAAATCGGAACGAACGCCGCTTAATCTTGTTTTGTCAATACATTTTCTGTGACAATTTTACATTTTATTGTCCCGCTGTCGATGTCCAGTAGGCGCCAAAAGATCTTTATATCTTTCTGACCAATTGGGCAGCTTCTTTTAAACTGTGAGCGTATCATTGTATCATTCAACGACACGCCGAGATTGTATCTCTTAAGAAATCTCTGGAGCAAGAAGTAGCTAATTTTCCCATGGAAACGGTGTGTAATTCCATAGATTCGTGGCCAGACAGATTAAATGCCTGTATCAAAGCCAAAGGTGGCCATTTCGGATAGAATTATTTTCTATTTCTTGCTGAGACATTAATAAATACGTACTTATAAGTTTTATTAAGATATGTAATCTTAATAAAACTACTTACCTCATAAAAAAATTAAGAGCCCACACAACCTCAGGCTCTTATCTCGCTCGCACCATACTACTCGCGGACTGAGTGCGAGCGAGACGGAGGCAGTTCCAAACCGGCAATAGTTTAGGTAATTGCTTTTTACGGCAAAAATAATTGTAATTAAAAAAAAAAACAGTCGCTGCTTTATAGTTAGTTCAGTTAGTATGCAAAGTTTCATGATCTAATTGGAAGTATTTTTTGAATAGCAGCGGTTTATTGTTCGGTTTGGAGGTAACATTGAATTTTTTTTCTATAGAGAAAATTTTATGAAATCGTGTTTTCGGCTAACATAGTCCTTAACATTAATCCTCAACTTTAACATACATATTTATTTCAAAAATAATGCTGCAGTAGTTTCGATATAACGGCGGATCTTGGAGGTAGAAAAGGCTCTTAATGCATTTTCATTTGTAACAGAGCTTATGGCCAGACTTGTTATACTTATTGTCTATTGCCTGAGTGCCATCACCAATTTAAGCAAAGGGTACGAACTCGACAAAATACTAACCAGTCATTGCGACGGTGTACAGCTGGTCGGGGGTGGCATCCCACGAGACCGAAGGGATGTCTTTCACCTGAGTAGGGGTCAGCACGTTCCCATCATTAACTTCCACGCCACTTGGGTACTTTACCTGTGAAGAAAACAATATTATATTTGAGAAATTTAAAATCATCCAAGTAAGTTGTAAAAGGTAACATAGATAGGTAAGTTCTGGAGAGTTCCAAATCCAGAAAAGCTAAACGATGTCAGTCAATGAATACTTGTTTTATCAATAGAGAAAAAAAGAAAAAATGTTTTGGTTGTATATAATTCGTTTTTTTTTCTTTTTTAAAATTCCGTAGTAAACAAGGAACCCTTATAGTTTCGCCATGTCCGGCTTAGCTCAGAGACTGCTTGTACTAGAAAGCTGTAATTTGGCATGAGTATACAATATTAATTACGCAGACAAAGTGGCCGCCAAAAAATAAAATGATGAAATTTTTTTTTTTAGGTACCTCAATACCCATACCCATAAAGTGGGTTTTTTTAAACATGTTCTCCCATACTTTTCATATGGGAGAACATGTTTTTCAACTAGAATGTTAAATTCGTTCTTGGGATAAATTCATCCCAGCTACGAAACCCTTCATTGTGCGTGATCCGACACGCACTTGGCCCGTTTTTTATTCGAGTAACGTTTTGCTAAGTAGGCCGTAAACTGGTTATCCAGAAAAGTGTCGTCATTTTTTGTAACTATTATCTTCACGTGCCGTAATTCGCAAGTCATTATGCTTCGGCATAATATCTGAGTGAGCGACTAGAACAAAAGATGATGATGATTCGTCTCTTTGAAGACACATGTTCAGACTAACGAGGTGGAAGAAGTGAGATAATAAGTAGTTAGGTATAAGTACATTATAATTTGTGTACCTATTAAGTACAACATACATATAAAGGTAGATATATTTAGTAACCTATTCCGCTTAACTATTCCTAAAGAGTCATAAAACACCCTGTAAGAAATCGACACGTATTTCACCTCTCAACGAGGCATCCTCAGGATGTCGATTGACTTGTGTCTGCGTCCAGCGCTCGGCGTTGCAACACGTCGTGTTCGGGTTACTAAATATATCTACGTCTATTGTATTTTATTATGGATTTCCGCCAAGTCACGCCTGAATCAATTAACTACCTATTAAGTAGTAATAGCAAATGAGTCATTAGAGTTGAGACCGTGAATCGGCAAACGAGTGGTGGCTGAAGTCCATTCATGCCGAAATATACCATGACCTCTAGTATAGGAGGGGAAAGGGAAATCTCTTTAGCTTAATATAAGTACTATAAAAAGCGTATAGCATAAAATAGGTACTTAATATTATTACATAATTATAGTAAAGTACTTATCCTTTATCGTGTTTCTACCTACCTAAATAAATACCTACATACATACCTACCTACCGTAACTACACCTACCTACCTACAGCAATTTTTCCATATTTTCTCACCATTTGAGGCTCGTACATACAGGCGCGACACTGGTATTTGTTCAACCGTGAAGTTTTCTTAGAAATTGTATTGTTAAAGCCACGTCGCACCTGTTTGTAGGCGCCTTTAAACCTTTCCTGGACTTCCACAAACATTTCAAAACCAAAATTACCCAAATCGGTCCAGCCGTTCTTGAGCTTTAGCGAGACTAACAGACAGCATTTATTTGTATTATATAGAAAAAGATTACACCTGCTTATTACATCATTATGCTATATCGTCATTAGTCATATCTGAGTAACCAAACAAATGAAATAATGAAGTTAATTCGTCCTTGCCTTTGTAAACACATTTTCAAACTAACGAGGTGGAAATGAGATAAGTACTTACATATAATTTAGTTCTTCATCATCATCATCATAATGTTACAAAAAGGTCGTTATCTGTGTGATATTTTTATCCCAGATAAACAAATCTGCACTTTAGATAACATAAGCTATCATTTATGTAACTTTTGGATTTGGGAAAAACAAATATTACCTTGTGAGAGATAAGTTCTGAATAAAAACGTTAATGTAGTCTTGTAGTCGATTCAAGTGCATATTTTTTTTTTCGCGATTTCAGTTTTGGTCCCATAATGAAAGTTGTTCATAATGATGGATAAAATCACGTGTATTGATCGGTCACTAATTACCAGTCACCCTATACTATACTAATATCCTGAAAAATATTTTCGGACGTTTCCCCAATGCTTTTACATTCCGCTTTTAATCTCTCTGATACTTATCAATCTACCTCATGCATAAGACAAAAGGGAAAAAAAATCCTTCCCCATACGGAAAATTCTGGAAACATGAAAACCTTGATTAAATAAACAGATGCGTAAGATAAGGACCTAAGTGCTGCAGTGCAGTGCATAGTACCTGTCAAGTACATGAAGTTCCTAGTGAACCTACGTCATATCCGGCAAACATTAACACTAATGACATTTTATTCCGATCCCCTCTAATGATGATTGCCTTTGTTAACAACGTGTTCAATTTATCACAGAACTTTATAGAGATAAATTATAAATACGTTCTCTCTGCCTAGCCTTTTCCCAATCATGTTGGGCTCGGCTTCCAGTCTAACCGGATGCAGCTGAATACCAATATTTTACATGGAGCGACTGCCTATCTGACCTCCACAACCCAGTAACTGGGTAATACGATACCCCTTGGTAAGACTGGTTGTCAGACTTTCGGGCTTCTGACGACTCGTAACGACTGTCAAAGATCCACGAATGACAGCCGGGACCAACGGCTTAACGTGCTTTCCGAAGCACGGAGGAGTCTCGGTATGTAAAGATGGTCACCCATCCACGGACCAACCCCGGCAAGCGCTGCAGTCATCTATGAACATTATTTTAGTAAAAGAATCATATGGTGCCACACGGGCTATTACAAATGTTTACAAACATTTTCTAACACTACTAACTAACATTTACTGTTTCTAATACACACTAATGTTTACTAATGTTTGTAAACATTTTTTAACAGCAGTGTGGGAGCACCAATGCTATAAAATTAAATATTTATATAAAAAAGTAGGGAAAGGGAGAAAAAAAAATATTCGATATTTTTTATATCGAGCCAACTTTATCTTTGCCAATTTATTATATCGAGCCAACTTTATCAAATCGTGTTTCCATCTCGTATATCTAGTATATATCCCCTATAATACCAATATATTTCCCTACATTTTAATTTAATTGTTTACTACTTCAAACAAGGGTTATAAAAACGTGTTTGTGTTTAAAAAGTTCGGTGCCCCCTTAATTCATTTATTTATTTGCATAATGTACAGTCAGTTATTATTACCTACTCATAGTTCTTCCTAGTAGCCTGGGAATGGAAGACGATGATAATGACATCTGTATCGTAAACATCTAAGGAAACAGTAGTGTTTCTGCATTGCAACAGCCAGCTTTATACTTTTATTTATGTTAAGAGTAAAGTTATGATGTCAGCCTTGGGAGGCGTTGAGCCCTGTGCAGGACAGTGGAACAGCAAGGCTTGATAATAATAGTTAATCGGTAGGTATGTATGTCCAACTAAAAAAAAAACTAGCATATAGATACTTAGCACATCTAGGAAAAATTGTCACACTGTAAGCCATACTTTGAAAGTCATCAGAGGAAATATTTGAAGAGGTGTTATAATGTGGGGGTTATTCAATCGAATTAAGTTCAGTTCATTATAGATCCTGCATCCTAATTGCGTATCACATGATCAATCACCAACTGAATCATTTGGAAGAATATTGCTTTATGTTCCAATAATTTATCTGCTCAACAACGTAAATAACGAGATGAATGTCGTTGAAGTGTCAAAATGAAACATTGTTTGTTTACTGATCTTGTGTTACGAAATTAGATAGAGATAGAGTGCTGATTTCTTTCCGTCCAAATTTTACTCTAATGGTATTAACAAGGACATAAACATGCTGAAGACCCAAGATAATACAGCGGTTTTCCTGTGCCGTCATGTCAAACTTAATTGAGTTAGCTGCGAGTGCGGCTCGTCAAACGACCATCCAGTTTGTAACGGTTCCATCTAGGTGCTTCTACATTCAATTAGCCATCCAGCTCATCTAGTACAGAAACCTGTACGTAAAGGTCCAACTTGGAAACAGCAGGATTTTATTACAAATAGGATAAAACAATCCGGAGTATACAAGAGTCATCGTCATAGCTCGCAGTAATATGACTGAAGTGGCAATGGGATAGCCCAGTCTGTTAAAGGACTGATTGTTGTAGCAGATGAGCCCTTGAGTGGAGATCGTACATTCGCAAACGAGTGACGAGCGATAGAAGGACTGAGGTCATTAATTTATGTCGAAATATACCACGCTCCCATTCCCATACATATAGGAGAGTTCAACGTTTTTTTTTATTTTTCCTAGTTTGTTTTTCGTTGTTCCAGTGGCCGCAAGCGCTAGTGCTAAGCATGAGGTCCTGGGTTCCCAGATCGGGCAGTGTTATTAGGATTTTCTTTATGGAATTTCTCAGTAGCAATCTCAAGACTGGATTTGTGCCCGGTTGATGGCAATAGGCTCGTCCCCTATTACATGGGAATTAAACATAATTGGCGAAATGTGGGTGTAGTATAGGTACACCTCTGCCCAACCCTTTGGGCAAACAAAGGCGTTATGTTATGTAATTTTTAACCCCCGACGGAAACAGAGCGGTGTTATAAGTTTAACGTGTGTATCTGTCTGTTTCCTCGTAGCTCCCAAACGGCTGAACCGATTTTGATTATTATTTTTTTTATTTGAAAGGTGTCTTGATCGAGAGTGTTCTTAGCTACAAAATCAAGAAAATCGGATCAGCTCTTTTCTAGTTGATGAATTGATGTGCGCATCTTCCACTGGTCTGATCGATTCGAAATTTAGTATTCTGTTACTTCAATGATATTTGAAGAACATAGTAACACCTTGAACTGATACTGCAGCATCACCTGGATACGCAGGATACCCAACTCCCTCATTAACTTACAGCAACGGTATCGTGTTTATCCATCGATTTAATGGGTGGGAGTTGGGGGGGAGGTGTCTTTTTTCTTTTGGGAGGACTTTGTTTGTGTCGGGGGTGATTAATTTTTTAAATTTTAACTTGTTCTATAAAAAGATAATTTTTTTTTTTTTAAAGATTTACAAAAAAAATCGTACACACGGCTACATATCAAGCTATACATTTCCAGTATAAGCTGATCTCGCATTGTATAGGATTTCCGTACAGTGAGAGATCAGCTTATACTGGAAATGTATAGCTTGATATGTAGCCGTGTGTACAACAATTAAGTAGATAAATACCGTTGTATCCGGATAATAAAAGCCAAAGCTGCATCGCGTATCTGTCTGACATTTATAACCGGTTTGAAAGTAATTAACTTTTACTATTTTATCTACATAGTGAAACAAGAATGTTTTCGTGCAACAAATTAAACTTCATATCGTTGTTCGTGTGACTTCTGAGTTTGTTTCGGCTTTTCTTCTCAGAGTAGTCAGATAGTAAACGCCGACCTCATCCCTAGTACACACGTTGAACGCCAGTGCGTTTTCTTCGTGTTTCCTTTTGGGCCATGGGGGGCACCATTTGGTCGACACTTATCTGTTCCGTTGGAGCCGCGGGGGACAACATTTGACCGCAAGCTGGAGTTGATTTCAAACGTGTCTATGGAGCCGTCGGACAAATGTTCTAAGCAAATCTCGATATAACGTGACCCCCATGGCCCTGTAGACAAATGCAGTTCAGTTGGTTTTTATGTAAACATAATACCTAGAAAAATATGTCAAGTCTTCTAAGGCATATTTGCAATGTAGTGAGAATATAAGTGTGTATGAGAGTATAACGCTCAATTATATGCTATAACGCCGAAACCAGTTTGGAAAATTTTGATTACAAATAGGATATGTACCTATATGTGTACTAAATAAAAAACAAAATAGTATTAGTTAATATTCATTTATATATTTATTTATACGAGGAACACATGCAAAATCAGACTTAATTTGAGATCAATGCCAGGTAAACTTAAACTTACATCACAAAATTATTCTAATGAAGTTGATGAAAACAGTCGTAACAGAGATATGGTTTATTTGGGCAAGTTTCACAAAATGTAACCACCTTTTTGGTTTTGTTTTTTGCCAAAGCCCTTCCCATTATCTCAACGTTATGTTTATAACAATTTTGACATGTACGACGATTATTTTTGGCGGTGCCTTCTTTTTTCGTGAGCTTGTGCTTTATACGTCTTGGCCTCAAGGTTTCTATTGGTTGTTCTTCCTTTTTTGACAATAAACCCTTCAATATCTCTTTCCTGAATTCAACTACTTGCATGTTTTTCCCAGTGACAGTCTTGTACAATATTAAAGCATTAATAACGGCCGTGTTTAGAAGCAAATTTATCGCCACTTTTTTATACCATTTGACGGACTTTCTCAAAGGTGTCGAATATGCGGCCATCTGGTCAGATAAGTCCACGGCTCCTTTCGCCTTGTTGTAATCTACTACGATTTTAGGCTTCAAAGTGGTTTTACCTCGCTTCGTGACGGATTGGAAGCGGGTGGAATGTTTTGTAGAAAGAACGTAAACGTCCCTTTTGTCTTTCCATTTTAATAGAGTTATTCCATCAGTACTCTCCATGGCAATATATTCGCCTCGTTTCAATTTAGCATTGATTACTTCTTTAGGAAGATTTTTCCTGTTTTTACGAATTGTACCGACGAGGTGCGTTTCATTTTGCAAAAGGTTTCTAGCCAAACTGACACTTGTGTACCAGTTGTCAGTGTATAATGTGTGCCCTTTGTTCAAAAGGTCACTGCACAACGACATCACAACGTTTTCAGGCGTAGTATTGACTTGATCATTTTGTTTGCCCGCATAAATACTGATTTTGTAGGTATATCCCGGTAACGTGCATAGTTTAAATTCCTTTACACCATATTTATGTCGTTTCTGTTTATTGTACTGTCTGAAAATAATTCTTCCCCGAAATGGTACGACACTCTCATCAATGCACAGATCTTCGCCAGGAGTGTAATGATTCTTGAAATTTTCGTTCATTAGGTCCAGAAGGGTTCGAATGCGATGTAATCGATCAGTCTTGTGAGCGTCATCTTCTTTAGAAAAGTGTAGCATTTGTAATAACAGCTCAAACCTGTTCCGAGACATTATTTTTCGTGCAAAACCATGTCCTATTATTTCGTCCTTGGACCAATAGTCACTTATTTTAGGAAGCTTCACCAATCCCATAAATAATATCAAAGCAAAAAAGTTTTTCATTTCATCAACATTAGTAGGCGACCAATTGCGTAAGCGTGCTGACTTTGAAGCTTGTCGTGCAGTTATTTTGTGTATAGCAAACTCGTTAGTATCATACACTATTTTCTCAAAAATTTCGTCTGACACCAAAAGGCAGTAAAAATTATCTGGCGATTTGTTAATCATAGCAGAGCGGAGATTAAAAGGCAAACCAGGAATCTCAGTGAAAGCAATAATTTGACGCTGATTACCTGCTGGTTGCGTCCATGTACGTGCAGATGTCGACGGAGTACTCATAGTATTCAAAGTAATTTGTAGCTGGTCCAACTCACTTTCATCACTTTCAAAAACCATTACACGGCGACGACCACGGCAAACTGGTCGATCGTCCAGATCTTCCTCTTCCGAGCTGACGTGAAAACTGTTGTTGAGTAAATTTATTTCTAAAGTGTCTATGTGTGATAAGTCTTCTTGACTTATCTCAAAATCTCCGAAATCATCCATCTTTATAATATGAACGCAGTATGAATATAATATAAAATTAGCAAAAACCAAATAGCGTTGTGAGCGTATGGCGTTCAATGTGACACTAAACGACATAAACACTCTAAACTCCTGGGCTGTAAGTACGCGGGTGCGGGCGCGCGGGCGGCGGTGCTCGACACCGTGGCCCGCGCGGCCCCCGCTAACGGACATGCGATTTTCTCTTCGCATAGGCCACGGGGGACGACTTATGAGTGACACTCAAATTATAGCAAATTTAAACACTAAAATGATTTTTTTGTAACCAATAACTAAGTTTTAGCTTATTTCCGCTCCAATAATGCAATAAATACATTGTGTAAAATTTTACATATTTACGGATTTTCTCCTGGCCCTATCGGCTATTACAGTGTCGCTCATATGTTGACCTCCACGGCGTTCAACGTGTTAAAATATTATTGACGTGTAAAAGTGTTTCTACAAAACTATTTACAGAAAATAAAATCATTTCATTTCATTGCAGAAAAAAAAATCTCTTCACAATTATATAATTTCAATCTTACCTACTGAACTTTGGGCCTTGAGATATTTTGACGTTCAAGATTGACTGACAACATTACTGGTTGCGTTCTTTACGGCATGCATCATGACTAATCACGAGTGAATTTAAATTTTTTATTCGTACCTATTAAAACGCAAAAACTGTTTTTTTTTAAAATAAAATCGACGTAATTTTTTTTATTTATAAAGTTACGAATGTTTTCCCACATGAAAAAATGCCACTGACATTACGCAGTACCATTTCCAGAACGCACCTTATAATGTTGCAGTTGGTAGGTAATAACGAATTGTTTATAGGGTTGGTATTGGTGATATGTTGGCAATCCATTAAGGGGATGTAGGAGAGGTAATTTACAACCAAATGACCCCTTTTTTCTCCTATGCAAATGTCAACAATTTTTGAGTCATTCGACATTTTATATTTTTATTTCGTATTTAAAAAAATAAAATGTCAAATTACTCGAAAATGGTTGTCATTGTCGTAGGGGTCATGAGGGGTCTTTTGGTTGCAAATGACCTCTCCTACATCCCCTTACCGGATTGTCGGCATATAACAAATAACCCTGTGTAGACTGATTATTAAAGGTAGTGTGTAACGCCTACTCACAGCTTGTTTATTGTACAACAATACAATTTGTTAAACAGATATTATTTTGATTAATTTATGTTATTTTTATGATTAGTAAGGCTTTTATCGTTTAAATATACAGCTAACTAATTGCGTAAAAAGTTTTCTTAAACGATTCCGACTAATCTGCTTCATTTTGACAGTTCAACAACATTCATTGTGTTATTTACGTTGTTGAGCAGATTTTTTATTCGAACTTATGAAGCAATGGATTAGCAATCTGTTTCAAACCGATCCAGATTGTGATAGATCATGTATTACGCAATTAGGGTGCTGGTTGATTACAATTAGCTAAAGCACTTTTAGCGGATTCGGAGTATAGCAATTTGTATCGATTAGGTATTTTAAATAGACAATGGTATTTTGTTTTGTGCAGATTGATGTTTTTATAATAATCTAATTATTCTATGAAAGCGTATACAGAAACAACTGCACGTTAGCTCGTGTGTCATATAATTTTATTATGAAAACAATCGTGGCAGGATGTTTTGAAAATTATGAATTGAATGCAAATTGTCGAGAAAATTCGCCCTAATTTCATCCCCGTCCCAAAGCTTTCTTCTCACGAGGGACAGAGAACCTGTGTCGGTACCCATTGTGACCGGTTGGTTCAGTAAGATGAGACATGACAAGAGAATCTGATAATCTGATGATGAATACACCTGTACGCGTAGCATGACTACCGTAGAAACTGGTTTTGTCGACGGAAGAGTAGACAAAATGACAGATAAACAATCACAATCTGTCAGTTTGTCTATTCTCCCGTCGACAAGACCCGTTTCTACGGTATAACTACGCGTGCTGTAGTGCTATTCTGTAAAAATCTCACCGTGAAAACTTAGCTGAACTTAGCTGTCAATAGTGCTAATCCTAGCATCAGGTAGAATGACAGCTCACTTCACCTAAGTGAGATTTTTACAGAATAGCCCGGCTGCACTTCTGAGGACCTAAAAAACGTTGCGATTTCCCAAGACTCGAAAAGAAGAACCAAAAGTTTAATCGTAAGTGAACTAAGAGTGACATGAAAGTATTTAAACCTTAAACCGGACCCTGGAGTACCTATCGTAATACGCGAAATAGTTAACCCTTTAGAATATCTGTACAAGTTTTATACAGAGTATAGAGAATATGTTTGATCATGACTGTACCTAAATCGTAACCACTAGTACTTTTTAGGGTTCCGTAACCGAAGGGTGCCAAACAGAACCTTATTACTAAGGCCCGTATTACAGAACCTCACTCAAAACTCAAGCATTTTACTTAAAACTCGTTTACAGCCTTTTGATTGGTTGAAACTAGTTTTAAGTAATGCTTGAGTCTTGATTGAACTTCTGTAATACGGACCTAAGTCTCCGCTGTCCGTCCGTCTGTCTGTCAGCGGGCTGTATCTCATGAAC
The DNA here is from genome assembly GCA_914767815.1 of Eupsilia transversa. NCBI lineage: Eukaryota > Metazoa > Arthropoda > Insecta > Lepidoptera > Noctuidae > Eupsilia > Eupsilia transversa. The sequence goes on from OU611892.1 coordinate 10,583,129, forward strand.
CGTAATAGGTAGACAGTTGAAATTTTCTCATATTGGTTATTTCTATTGCCGCTATAACAACTAGTAATAAATAAAAAATTAAAGGGCTACATAAAATATCATGATTTTGAAAAAAAAAATACACTGGCATGTGTCATTGTCTAGAATTACTCAATTTAGAGAACACATATTACTTTTTCTTCAAAAACGAAGAAATAGGGCGCCGTCAAAGTTGTCAGTTTTAATCATTTTTGTACGAGGTCTATCGAAACAACTAAACAAGTTATGAATTCGAAACTTTTGTGTAACTTTGCGATTTTTTAATTTAATTTAGTACCTATTTGTGTTATAAGGGACGGAACCCTTCGTGTGCGAGTTCTACTCACACTGGGCCGGTTTTTTCAAGTAAGTACTATATTTTTGGAAAATCCTCCTGTATTGAACTGAACAAGCACAACATAGGAAAACAAAAACAAGGTAAACTAGGTGACCAGGTCACATCAGCTATCGACAGACAGCCACTACAAAACTTTCTCAAATACATTAAATAGCACTTAACGGCATTTTGCAATTCCGAATTCAAATAAAAATTGATTGTTATCAAGCAATAACATTTCTATTAAAATAATATAATACGTACAAAGGTTTAATACTTACGGAAATCAATGCAGAGGGCGCCTTGGACACGACATCGGGCACCACCTGCTGCGCTTCAAAACTCTTCGCGACCGACGACATGGTTCTCGCAAACACCCTAAAATTGACCATAGTGCCGTCTGCTATTAACAAAACAATCGCACATCTCAATATTCGCGCCATTTTGAAAATAGGGACAGGACATAAACAAATACTTTTTTTTTAATTCGTGTATGGCGACGGACAATGATTGCGTGCGGCGAGTGACCAGTGACTGGCCCTTGCTCTGCTACTGACTGACTACTGGTTATATAAAGTGCTGCTCTGACGGAAAGTTTCAATATAATGATGGTGGGGTACACCGTACAGGTGAGGAATGAAATGTTTGCTTCTTTGAGTTTTAATTGAATTAAAACGTGTATTTGGTAGAACTTATTTTGTATAGTGAAAAGTAAGTAGGTAAATAGTTTTCCGTCTGAATAAATATAGTTTCTGACTACTAAAAAGGTGTGAGTTTATGTACTTAAATATATTTTCCTTCAGAAAATAAATAAGTATGTAAGCCTAAAGGCCTAAGTACTAATTTAAATTGGAATCAATGAATGAATAAAATAAGGGTAAATTTACTTAACTTCAACAATTAACAAATTGGTTATTTTGTTTACCAAAACATTAAAACATTAAAACATATCTACTCAAATCAGAATATTTTCTGTGTTAACAAAATGTTTAAAATACCCAGAATTTACAAATAAAACTTGAAATGAGACATTATTGCACTTTCTCAGAGATTGCACTTCTGTAACCAACAGTACCAACCTCAGTTGACAAACATCAGGTAAAATTACTGTCACTGCGGTGTGGGATGGAGTCAGTGTGCCTCTCCACTGGAAGTCAACACCATTGTCATGAACTGTACAAATAAACTAAACAAGTGGCGGCTCTCATTATTCACAGACATTACAATATTTTACAAAATCCATTGTATCTGGCTTGTTTTTATATTTCCATAAGAGCCATACCTCACCGGGACATCATGGCGACGTCGCCAGGTCGCGCTGCCAACTTAATGTATACAGCTATATAGAGGGTGGCTCACATAGCATCCACTTGGTTAAGCAGCCGCACACATACTCTTTGTTGGAGACGAGATCTAGCTGGCGCCGTCATGGCGTCCCGGTGAGGTTGGCTCTTTTAAAAAGGGTATTTACAAGGTTACTTTTAAAACAATATTCTGTCCGTATTCAGTTTTTTTTGTGTGGTTCAACTTCCCTTTTTTTTGTCTTTATTGGGTGTAACTGTTACTTGATAACATTTTTTGCTCTCAATACCTACCATTTATTTGACCAATCACCATTGAGTTGTTATTTTTGAAGTTTTTACTTACATTGTTTTTTTTTTTGCGGGTTATTTGGTGGACCTTATAAATTAATTACTGAATAAAATGATTTTATTAATGCTTATGTAGAATTGATAATGAGGTATTTTTCTTGAGTTGTATAAACTTTGTTTGTATCTTTTAAAATTTATACAGACTTACAATTTGCAATAGTTAGTGTGGGTAATCATATTAAAAACGTAAATAAGTAGGTCCGTACACAGGTTTTTGTATTATAAAATACCTAGGTGTGTTTGTGTCCTGATACATTTCATTAGAGATGTGAAACATTTTCTGTATAAACTTGTTAGGTGCCTAGTTAGAATAGATCTGTGTTTGTGAAATATTTTTATTATGGTGGGCATTGTACTGGTACCCACCTACACTAGGAAGTTAAATATATTTTCAATTGTACACAGTTTTATGATACTAGCACAATTTTTGTTTTTTCTATAAGTAAGTATCTCTTTGATGAATGGAATGATAATCTTGTAAGTTGGATGAGTTGGTAGTTCACAAAATTCCTTTTATTATTCAACTTGATGCAGGCTTAGGTACTATGAATTTTTTGAAAATTATTTCCTACTGCACTGACCAATATCATGGACGCTATGTACGTATTACGTAACGGAATAAATAAATCGAAATCCGTAGCTTTGCCGGCGCGGCGGCATGCAATCATTAACTTTTTGTCTTAATTATTTTGTGTAATGTGAAAGTATGTAAATGGTTGATAATATAAAAGTCAAAATTGATGCACATCATACCTGGATTCTTGTATCAATAAAAGACAAGACAACGACGCGACGTGGGAAAAAAATAAACTTTGAACTTCGCCAAAAACGTACAGCAAAGTGGCCTGGCCTGGCTAACCGGCAATAATAGACAAGACAATGTTTGACAAGTTTTATTTTATTAAACGTCAGGATGTTGGGCACTGATCATGCACTAATGTTTTTTGCCTTGTCAAAAAGGCTTGTCGATGGTTTTTTGTCGTAGTTGGGTTTTAGTTTTTATTACTTTCATTTTTATTTAATTATTTTGGGGTTATAAATATATTTTTGAAATGTGCTAATATAAGCCCTTTTATTTGATACCCAACATGGCACCAAAAACTTTTTTTTTAGTTCATTACTTTTTGTCATCTAGAAAAACGTCATAAAACATGAATAAGGTGCTCCCTTATTCATGTTTTGTGACGTTATAGCTAGAGGTGATCGAGACTGCCGGTATATTACTTTCCTTTATGATATGATCGAGACGCTTCCAATGATAACCCATTTGTCAAATTATGATGAGTAGTTTAGAAGTTATGAGGGAACAGATGAACATCACATACATACATACATGCCTACACACAAACATACATACCGGTCAATATAATAACCGTCCTTTTTGCTTCGCCGTAGACGGATGAAAAGAATCGTCAAAATTGGACCGTAATTATTGTAGTCTGTAAAAGTTATTAAAAAAATCGAGTGTTTTTAGTTAGAATATATAAACTGGCAAACATTTTGCAATGTCAATGTCAATTTGTCAACATAAATAACGTCATGCATGGATGGATGAAAGAATAGCTTCAGTATCTTCTGTGTGTATTTATTTGTTGGGAATATTATTATTATAAAAGTGCAAAACTGCTTTTAGTTTCATTTTTATCCTGAAAGTGTCATACTCTGGTCATGAAAATGCCGTAATCTGTGTAAAATGCTACTCGGTGACATCGAACTAACCAAACGCTTGCTGGTTATTGCCGTCGTTCTAGGCATTATTTTGGTTTTGAAGGAATACGTATTTGTTTATCCAATATGACTCAACATAAAGTAGCTTATTTTTATAATGCGGACGTTGGGAACTTCCACTATGGGCCCGGGCACCCGATGAAACCGCATAGACTATCGGTGACACACAGTTTGGTGCTGAACTACGGGCTCCACAAAAAAATGCAAATATACAAACCGTATCGAGCAAGCGCTCATGATATGTGTCGCTTCCACAGTGAGGACTACATAGAATTCTTGCAAAATGTAACACCTCAAAATATTCAAAGTAAGTAAACAATAATAAAAGTTGGCAAACAACCTTTTTATCTCTCTCAGACTGTCATCATGACCAAGCAACAATATCGCAACAACTCGTGAAAAATAATAATTTGCATATTAGGTAGTTCATTTATTAACTTGCTATTATAAAACACTATAACACAGTTTTTAAAATTACTGTAGGCTTAGTTACACTATCAAAATACTTATATTTCTTACTTTATTCATGACTCAGTTGGTCTAGTAGGATTTAGGATGCAATTTGCCTAAACACTCCAAATTGACTTAAAATTCTCTTTTTTTTTTAACTTGAATTATTTATTCTCTGACAGACAATGCACAGCCTAAACCGCTGGGTCTAGAAGCATGACATTTGCACATAAATTCCAATATAGGGAAGCAGCAATAAGGAATGATTTTTGAAAAGTCATCCCCTAAAGGGGTTAAATTAATTCAGTTTGTCAGTTTAGCTGATGGGAAATTTCATCAAATGCATGGCTTGTATCTAAATCAATCTGCCTAGCCTTTTTCCAACTATGATGGGGTCGGCTTCCAGTCTAACCGGATGCAGCTGAACAACAGTATTTTAAATGGAGTGACTGCCTATCAGATCTCAGTAACTGGGAAATACGATACCCCTTGGTAAGACTGGTTGACAGTCATTCAGGCTTCTGACGACCGGAACATCTGTCAAAGATCCATGAATGACAGCATGGCTTTTATCTAATAAAAGTTATTTTTATTTCAGGTTATTCCAAAGACTTACTTCACTACAATGTTGGTGATGACTGTCCTGTGTTTGAGGGCCTGTTTGACTTCTGTTCAATGTATACGGGAGCTTCCCTGGAGGGTGCTATGAAGCTCAATAATAATGCATGTGATATTGCCATCAACTGGTCTGGTGGGCTGCATCATGCTAAGAAGTTTGAACCTTCAGGTAGGATTTAACGAGTGAGAGAAAATATGAATTATATTTTGCAGCTTTTCTCGTTCCTTAATTGGTCTAAAAGAGTTTTTTAATCCTTATACAAAACTGCATTGCTTGACAACATAACAACGAAATGTTTTTCTAACTGACTGTATCAGTTTTCCAAAATCTCTGAATGCAGTTAGCAATAACTGAAAAGTTAAAGATAGGCTATAAAGAATGTTTCCATGTAACAGCAATGGTTAAAGGCTTGTCCTGTCTTAAAAATCTACCCTGTTTAAAGAGTTTGTGTTGAGATCAAAATGGAGAAACTACACAGCAAAACCATTTCTTCAATTATTCCAATAAAATCAACACCTTTTCTTCTGACTACTTGAGTGTGCATAAATACAAATGGGCTGAAAATAGTTGAGCATTAAATACATCAGAAAAAAAAAAACAGATATCAACCTGTCTTGTCAATTCAGTTTCTTTTGACCTTCAAATCAATAATCCCATATTTTCATTTACAGGTTTCTGCTACGTAAATGACATAGTCATAGCTATTCTAGAGCTCCTAAAATACCATCCTCGGGTATTATACATAGACATTGATGTCCATCATGGAGACGGTGTTCAAGAAGCATTCTACCTGACGGACAGAGTGATGACTGTCAGTTTCCATAAGTATGGGAACTACTTCTTCCCAGGAACTGGTGATATGTATGAGATCGGAGCTGAAAGTGGGAGGTATTACTCGGTTAATGTGCCTCTGAAAGAGGGTATCGATGATCAGAGTTATGTACAGGTAATTTGGGTTATAAAAATTATAATGTAATCTTTGAATCACCATTTTTTTTTATTGGTGTTTCTTGAACTTCCACTGCTTGATTTGTTCCTGCCAGAGTAAACCTAGGTATTATTATAATCATTACTCTTGGTTGATTTGAGGAATTCCCGTAAGTTATATTAAAATACTTTTAAAGTGAATGCTGTATTTTGTCCATATACTATTCAATAACTAAGGCCTCAAATTGCTTAGCAAGATCCGCCGTTATATCGAAACTACAACAACATTAATTTTGAAATAAATATATGTTAAAGTTGAGGATTAATGTTAAGGACTATGTTAGCCGAAAACACGATTTCATAAAATTTTCTCTGTAGAAAAAAAATCCATAGTTACCTCCAAACCGACAATAAACCGCTGCTATTAAAAAAATACTTTAAATTAGATCATGAAACTTTGCATACTAACTGAACTAACTATAAAGCAGCGATTATGCTTTTCATTTTTTTTACTACTATTATTTTCGCCGTTTAAAGAAGTTACCTAAACTATTGCCGCTTTGGAGCCGCCTCTGTTTCGCTTGCACTCAGTCCGCGAGTAGAATGGTGCGAGCGAGATAAAAACCTGAGGCTGTGTGGGCTTCTAAATAAATAATGTTGATTCGGACCAACAAGGAATCAAAGATAATTCTGAAATCCTAAAAAGGGGTGTGGTTCTACATAGTGGTATTCAAATATCGGGCTATTTATTTAATCATTTCAATTCCAAAGTCCAAATATATAATTGCAAATAACTTCTGTTGTTTGCAAATAACTTCTGTCGTTGGCAAATAACTTCTGTCGTTTCATAAGCGCACATGTAGGATTATTTGAAATAAAATATTTTGGATTTGAATTCCAGGTGTTCAAACCCGTAATCTCCAATGTGATGGAGTTCTACCGTCCAACCGCCATCGTGCTACAGTGCGGCGCCGACTCGCTAGCCGGTGACAGACTGGGTTGCTTCTCACTGTCCACGCGGGGGCACGGCGAGTGCGTGAAGTTCGTTAAGAACTTGAATGTGCCCACTTTAGTTGTGGGTGGGGGAGGGTGAGTTCGAAAGAAGTTTTTATTGTTGTTTATTTTGGGAATTTATGTCGAAAGGTAGCAATTTCTAGGCTATTCTATTTTCTTAGGTTTGGGGTTTCATTCTCATCTTTAGACGTAATACGTCCACTACTGGGCATAGGCCTTTTCCTTTTCTAATCACGATTGGTCCTGAGTTTATTTTCTTCTCTTCTTGGGGATTAAACCAGTAATCTCCAACGTGATGGAGTTCTTCGGTGACAGACAGCGAGTGTCCACACATGAAGTTCGGGAAGAACTTGAATGTGCCCATTTTGATTTTTGGTGGGGAAGGGTAAGTTCGAAAAGAAGTATTTTCTTGTTACATTTAAATGATTGTGTAGGTATGTCAAACATGCTCTAGGGAGGTCAAAAATATGTGCGTCTTTTCTTCAGTACATTAGCAACTAATATTTCTTTGCTGTGAAGGTCGCGGGAATCAAATGGATGCGAGAAGTACAGAACTAGTTCGTGTGGTGACGTTTAGGGGAGGCCTATGTCCAGCCGTGGACGTATTTATGCTGAAATCATGATTATTGTTTTGCTGTTGTTACCTCAACTTAGTTATTTGTTACATTTCAGCTACACACTAAGAAACGTGGCGCGGTGTTGGACCTACGAAACTTCATTACTAGTAGACGAGAACATTTCAAATGAACTGCCCTACACTGAGTATTTGGAGTTCTTCGCGCCAGACTTCCAACTGCACCCGGAAATCAACAGGTACATACTTCTATGTTCCATACTAATATTATGAATGCGAAAGTAACTCTATCTGTCTATGTTACATTTCTCGCCTGACCGGCTGAACGGATTTCGATGTTTGGCATATCGTATGCTCCTGGCATAGTTCTAGAGCTCTAACCAGTACCGGTAGTAGGCGTTAGGGTAGGGCGCCATGGGTGAAGGGGCGCCGAAGGCACCGTGAAGCTGCCCCTTCACCTCTGCTGCCTGCAGAGTAGGTATGAATGTTTAAAAGAAAATTTGACCTATCCGAAACGGGGTGCAAACATTTTCGAGCTCGCTCTTGGATCTTACCTCATGAACAAAATAGATATGTCTCATATATAGTGTAGGTATTCCTCATGATATGTATCATATTTCTGTATGAATGGCCAAAAGATAACAAGTATCCTTACAAGACGGAGTGCTGGAATTTTTCGCCCGAAGCGGCACCGCAGATATCTCGTCCAGGGGGCGCGTGTAATGCTAAAACCGGCACTGGCTCTGACAAAATGTTTGTATGTAATGTTTCAGTTCAAACAACGCCAATAGCAAGCAGTACTTGGAAGCGATCTCAAAGCACGTGTACGATAACCTCAAGATGTGCCAGCATTCGCCTGCGGTGCAGATGACGCATGTTCCAGGTAAACCATTTACAATATCAACGTGGAGATGGTAGGGAATAGCCTTGTTATTGAGATGCCATTGGCATTTTCCAGTAACGAAAACTTTAAAGATATTAGTTTAACAACGTCTATGCTTCATGGGGCTGCAGAGGCCATTGCATATCAAGGAGTAGACCGGGGGGCGCTGCAATGGTAGGGAAGACCGTGCCCTTAGGATATGGAAGGATTTGCGAGCCGTACTGGATATGCATCCTAGAGTAGGCAAAGGAATAGTTGAGAGACGGGTGATATTTATCTATGAATGGGCATCTTTTTACGACGTCGCCACAGGGTGGTTCAGGTTCAGCTTCACCGGTGCATCTTCGCTGTTTGCTGTTTCCAATTAATAAAAGCTGCTGATGGTAAAAGATCGCTTTTAGCGATAAGACCGCCCATTGTGTCACCCTATGTAAAATGTCCAAATTTATGTCTGTTATTTTTTGGTGTACATAATAAAGAGTATTCTATTCTATGATATTTCTTCATTCTTCCCGAATCCATAAAACTACAGTTCCCATATCGTAATTGGCGACAAGGATGATAGAATAGACGGAAATGGAATGCATCAGTACATGTTTTATTTTATCTACACCCATGCTATAAATCCTCTATAAAAGTTTCGGAAAGAGTTAGCTTATTGCCAACATTAAAACTACCAGTTTCATAGTAACCATTATATCATCCAAACGAGTGTTATAATGTTGTACCAAATTTCATAATGCAACTCGTTTGCTCCTTCGATTCTTTGCGGTCAGCAGGTGCTGACCCCCGCGCCGACACATGTCACACATTTTCCAAAATACGCTACGTCACGCTTGGAGGGCTACGGGCTATGGTCGTTTTAATGTTGGCAATAGCTAACTGTTTCAGAAACTTAGTTGCATAAATAACTATTTCACTAGTACTTAACAATCATTACTTCACAGGTGACTTCTTCCCCGAAGAATATAGAATCAAAGACGAGCCCGACCCAGACGTGAGAATCAGTCAAGAGGAAGCAGACAAAATAGTGGAACCGAAGAACGAATTCTATGAGGATGAGAAAGACAATGATAAGGAACCACCAGCCGAGAACAAGGACCCATAGCATACGAATGGCCTGACTGACCCCCTGGCCATTTGACACGAAAGGGGTTACAGAAGATACAGGAAAAAGTTTCTGTGAGTGAGTGTGAGAAGACTGTTTTACAGTTAATTTTTTTACGTTTTTGAAAGTCAGTGACTGATTGTGGTGGTTTTTTGGTTGCAAGCTGTTTTTTGCTTGTCAGTATTTGTTTGATGTTTGTTGGTTTAACCCTTCTCATACGGCTGAGGATGTATTTGATGAGTATCAACAATCTCAACTTCAAAATATGTTTTTTTTTGCAATTTACAATGAAGTAGGTCTTTATTCTTTCAATTGATCTTTCAAATATAGTATGTAAAGCCCATGTTTGGGTTGTAGGTTGTACAATGAAATCGTTATTTATTGTTTGTGAATGTATGATTTAAATGTGTACTAGTAAATCTTGGAAGCCATGACGTTCAAAAAAGCACATATAATATTATAATAGGGAATATGCATGTAATTTTTTTTTTTACTGATTCGAAAAAAGAATAATAATAACCTAAAAAAAAAAAATTTAACTACTGCTTGTTGCTCAAAAATATTATGAAACTCCAACAATTTTCTACTACAGTTCAAACTGTCTTGTGTGTTTGTCTCGGTCAGGCATTTGGCATGTTACTGCTTTGTTGAAATCTGGTTTTTAGCCGTAAATCATATTATAAATTAAATTGTTTTTGTGCTTTATTCAAACAGAAATCGCACTTACAAACTTACTTTAGTGAGAATTCAGTTTGCTAAGATAAAGTATTTAGTCACATGCCTTTTGAGGTCAATTCCGGCATTTTCGAAGAAGTTTGCGTTCTGTTCCACCAAACAAACATAACATAAAATAATGACTTGTAGGTACCTAATGCAAAAAATTTTTTTTCAAATTGAATTTGTTTCTTGACTCCTAGATAAGTAATGATTAGCGACTGACTAACCATACATTTTTGACGTTTGAATGTCACTTAACTTTAAGAAAAGTTTATAAATAAACCCCAAAATGTATAATTAAAAATAATGAATTAGTTTCGAATTACTTGCATATTCCCTTATTTGTGGAAAAAAGAAGAAGTTTTTAAACTATGGCAAAATATTACTTTTAATTATGTAGTTCAGCACAGAAGTACACAACAAGTTGTGCTATACGCCGAAGTTCGTGGCTGTCGCGGTCATAAACCGGGGGATACAACGAGACCCAGTTTTTTAGAGATAACGACCGCGACCCTAATTTTATTCACTATCCTACTCGCACGTTTTATAACGCCGCGACTGCCACTAGAATTGGCGTTTAGTATAGCCTCTTTTGTGGAATTTAAGTCGATTTTTAGATATATATTTACTTCCGCCAAGTAAGAACGCTTGTGCTACTTTTGTAGTATGGGATATGAACGTATGTATTTATAAAAATGTATTCATACAAGCATTTTTTCCCGTCGTCTTCCTCATCAAAGATTTTAGCACATGTTAAGTAAGTTTAAAATGTAAATTAGGTTGCTTATAAGTTCAAGATTTCGGTGCCTACAATGTAGTATAGTTAAAATTATGTTTCGTAAACGTTATCAGAAAAATTGAGTGAAATCATTCCTATATATGTTTATGGTAAGGGGTAGGTAAATGGTTGGTGTTGCCTTGTTTATTAATATTTCCTGTTTTTAGGAATTAATTTCAATAGCGATGTAATGTTTTTCTATTGTCCAAATAAACAGCGAGATACACCAATTTATAGTAATATTCATAGCTTTTAAGTACCTAGGTTTATGTTACAATAATTTTATACAAAACATAATGTTAGGTCGGGTGCGAAAGAAGTCCGAATGGGTTATTCCGTTTGTCCACCCCAGGGTGGATACTCGGAAACGTATGTCCGAGAATTCACCCTAGGCTTAGTTGGATAAACGGAATTTACAGACTTAGGGTGAATTCTTGGACATAATGTGTTGATACATGTTTCAGAGTATCCACCTTAGGGTGGATAAACGGAATAACCCGTCCGAATGACGCGTGATAAATTATTATGACGTTTTAGGTTAATTATCTGGTTTTTCTTATTGTTTCGGCATTGTTTAATAAGTTGTAAATATTGTAAAAATGCCTAATAAAATAATTTTATTATTTGAAATCATCATATTGTGTTTCCTTTTATGAGGGGTCATAAATGTCAGCAGTGTGGGATCAAAAAACAAATTAAACTAATTTAATGTAAAAAAATATATATTATAACTAATTAATTACAATAAATACATTTTAGAGTGAAAATTCTAATAACTACCAAGCTTCAAATCCAAATTGTTATCATTTATGTACTTGTGTACTTCAGCCATCTCCTCTGAAAAGTCAACTGTGAACATTTGAAGCCTTCCGCACATTTGTATTATTCTTTTTACCACATCCTTTGATACCTCCAAGGTACAATCCAACCACAAATAGTTTACATTTCTTAAATGTCCTTTCTCTAATAAATGCAATAATGTTTCATCTATGTTAGTCTTTGTTTGATATTTCAAAACTAGTCTTTGCAAATTATCTGTACACTCTACGAAAAAAGTCAACATGTGATCTATAGAAAAATTTTCATTACCTATTGTTAAATTCCTGAGTTCTGAGAATATTTTATCTGGGCGCCGAAAAAACCTGGGTATTACCAACCATTTTGACTGAGTCATTAAACAGAGTGTAATCAAGTTTGGACAACACGTTCCTAGCGACAGAACTGCGTCCAAAGTTAGCGAGTGGTCAATCTCCCACAGAGAAAAGTGTGTGAGGTAACTGCCTTTGACCGTTAAAAGCTGCTGCATTGAGTCCGAGTAGGAAAAGAAAGAAAGATCCAACCTATTCAATCTCAACTCGCTCATCGAAATCTGTTCTAAAATTGCGTCTTTATTATGTTCCGATAAATGCGTTATCGATAGTTCTCTGAGGAATGGACATATTTTGATTAACTTCCTAATACCATCAGCTGAGGCGAAATGACAGTTTATTTTCCTGAGACTCAAGGGCCCTATGTCCATTGCGCTACCGATTAACGTGGAGCCGATGTCGCAGGACTCGATGCGGAGGTCCTCCAAGTACGGCAGCTCGCTTATCAACATGATGATGCCGCCTTGAGAGACGCACCGCCCGATACGATTCGCTCGTTCGTTCCTCGGAGGATCCATTGCCAAAATCCTTAACTGTTTCAAATTCGTGATAAAACAAAGACCTGCATCAGAGACGTTCCTTATTAAAACTGAGGCATTAAAAAGGGATTTGCAGATGTCTACTCTAGAGACAATGTTAAGTTCTTCGAGTAAGGGACAGCTGTCGCCGATGACCTCGAGAATCTCGTCAGTGCAAATGAACTTGAGATCGAGAACAACTAACCGGCTGAATGTGGAGAGTGTAGCTATCCAGAAGCGCTGGGCTATGCCGTTATCAAGGTCGCATTTGCGGAAGACTGTCATGTTGGGGTGCGTTAGTACTTGCAGCTGAATGCGAGGGTCGCCGCGATACTGGCAGCATGTTCTTTCTGAACAGAGGACATCGAATAACCTGAAACATGTAATAACAAGTAAATATTTTAATTTATCTGTGACTTCTAAATGCCAAAGCTATTAAATGAACCTTGACATTCAGAATGTTTTAACAGTGATATAACTAGTTTGTGGTCTAAATCTGTCTCCTGCTTATATTCTTGTTTTATTTTCCTCATTACCAAGATAACTTAATTTTGAGTACTTAGGTAAATAAAAAGTATCTAGGATGCATCGGAACAGATGCGCCAGAGTCGTCAGGTAGTGGGAGCCAGAAGACGGGCGAAAAATTGGCCTGAGAAGGCTACACACAGAGAAGAGTGGAAAGCTGTAGGGGAGACCTTTGCCCAGCAGTGGGAAAACAAAGATTGAAAAACAAAATGATAACATAAATGCTTCAGCAATCCTGCAGTCAAGGATTATTTGTCAAATATTATAGTGCAGTTGGCAATTTATGAGTGTGTTTAAAATGTAGTCTTAATTTTATCAAAAGGAAAATAATAGTAAAAGATTTAAAAAATCGGCGAAGTGCAAGTCGAACTCGCACGCATATTTCGCACGTGGTTCCGTATCGTATTAAGATCGAGCAAAAAACGCCGGAAAAAAAACGTTTCTTGCATCCCTTTAATCGTTAACTTTATTAAATTTTTATTATTTGTTGTTATAGCGGCAATAGAAATACAAAATCTCAGAAAATTTCAACTGTCTACTTATTATGGTTCATGACACAGTTCAGCTGACAGACAGATGGACGGACGGACAGACAGCGGAGGCTTAGTAATAGGGTTCCCTTTGGCACCCTTCAGGTACGGAACCATAAAAATGAGTTTTTCTGGTACAACATTAGAACAGCAATAATTTGGCAAATAATAATACAAAAATATACAAATGAAGCAAAAGAACTAATCGAATTCTAAGACAGACATCTATTTAAGTAAAAAAAAACTACAAAACCTTCAAGGTGACATTGCAATCAGAGGATAAACATTAGGTAATAGGTAATACTGGTGTCCGCAACTCATTGTCAATGCGCGTATTTTGCGAAGAGTATAGACACTAAAAAACCGCTGTTTTTTTTATTTGGTACCCCTCACACAGGTCACCAAATAATGCAGCTGCCTGTACAAACCATGCAGATTTTATAGCCTTGGAATATAATCTAAGGCATTGCACAATAATTTTATTTTATTATGGTAACAACGCAGTCATAAACTATTTATGGAACTGTGCCAATTTTGAAATGTTTTATACTCAGGAGACAGATTTATGAACACATTCTTATTTTATGCTATGAGAATTAAATAAATAGATTGTTATCATTTGAATTTTTGTTCCAGTGATGGCATGAAGTCTAATTTTCTGAACTTTGCCTCCATGCAATCTTTTTGAAAGACAGTTTATAATATAGGGCTTTTTGTCTAGTGTCTATTTAATAAAAGTTTTGTATTCATGTGCACATGTACATGACCTCAAAACTGCACTTTCGTGTTATCTTCGTAATAACAATGGAATTCAAACATTCAAAACAATAAAAACCAAACAAATTTCACACCATCATCGTGACTTCTGTAAGGGATAGTGAAATAATAAAAAGTCATTGTTCGAATAGGAGTCTAGTACTTACATCATTAAATAAGTAGGTAAGTAATTTAAAAAGTGATAAAGAGATTGAAGGTATAAACAAAGAGGCATACCTGGCTGGCAGCATCATCATCAATTGGCATTTTAAATCAAAAGCCTCTCTCTCACACTCGTGGAGCTGATTCTCAGGATACGTCTTTTCAATAACATAACAAGCTGAATTAATAAGACCAATGGAACTTTTAACACACAACTGAAATAAACTATAGGGCTGCTTAGGAGGCGACATCTCGACGCCCTAAGCAAATAACAATGGCAATGAAACTCGTTTCGTAGTAGGTATAGGAGTATGATAACTGAGTTTATTAATTAAAACCGAACAATAGAATTAAGTAAGTAATTAAACATTATCCATTAGAACTAATTTGTAACTTTACTTTGTTATTATGCGATTTTGCCATCTATTGATTTCTTTCTTTTTTGACAGCTTTGATCGAGTTGAGTGTTGCGTTTGACAGATTGAAATGGAATGGACAGAATTCATGGAATCTCGCACTGTCAGTGTCAGAACTCAGAAGATAGTTCTTCTTCATTCATTCATTCAATTTTAACCACAGAAAATAGAGAATAAAACCCGATAAAAAAAGTGAAGTGAAGTGCATGGAATTAGCATAATTATTATACCGTATTATTCAGCTCCTTGGGGAAACTTAATACACACAAACACGTTTTTATAACACTTGCGTTTTTTTTTTTGTGGGTCTTCGGTAAAAAAAATTGTAGCCTAGCTAGAATCTTCTGGTGCGAACTGTAAATCTAACAATTTTTGACAAAGGTCACGGTGAAGGTCAATTAAAAGTTATCTAATAATATTATTCTCAACACATACACTGCGACACGGAGTTCACAGAAATCATTTGACGCGAACTGTGAATCCAACAATTTTTGCAAGCGGGACGCATTTTTCTTTCTTTCTTTCTTTTCCTTAATGAATAGGGGTCAAAGTAAAAAGACAAGTTCATTTAAATATTTTATTTTCATTTTTTCGTATGAGTTTACACCTAAAACTAATAATTTATGATTAATTAAAAATATACATTCGTCTTGATAGAAATCCATCTCATCAACTAAACGTGATCTTCTGCATAATAATTATATAAAATAATTATTATTTTATGCGAATTTGTTTGTATACAAGATAAATATTGTAATTTTGAGATAGCTATTATGTATGTACCTACGAGGTCAATTATTAGAAAATAAAACACTGTGAACACCTTCCCTAATTAAAAAAAAAACACATACACCGGGATTATTATTTTATAGTATTTCCGTTTTATAAACAATATGAAGGTAAATCAAATGACGTTATAAAAGGTAGGTAAATGCATCATTGGGTAAATCCAATTTCAATAAGTTATTAAGACAAAATCACAAAAGGCGAAGTATGGGTGCTCCTCTGCCTAGCCCTTCGGGCAAATAGGCGTGATGGGAGTCGAACCAATTACCTAATATACAAATTCGCACGTTAATAACATATTCAGTAGGTACCTACTATCCAGTAATTGGGTTAATTTATAAATATTATTTTCACATCGAACTCATGAAAGCTTGTGCTACAGTAAAAAACAATAATATTGGTACACCTACATTTAAAAAGTGTAAAATTGTACCCAGTAGTTTAAATGTTCAGTTTTTATTTTAGATTATGATATTGAAATTCGGATTTCTTATATTGGTGCGAATTCTGGAAAATACATTTTTAAGTTGATAGTGCCCAAATAAAATTAAAAGTTGTTATAAAAATTATTAAAAATAATTAGGTATTGGCGTTGGCTGTATGACATTCAATTCATACCTACCATTTCTTATAAAAAATCAGAGATTAGATATTATAATTACTCATTAATCAACAATAAATAAATATACCTCAGCAACATATCGGCTATCTCTTTCCGAGAATAAAATTGCAAATTGAACCAAATTTTTGCCAGTTTCAGGCGAAAATTATCGGCATGATAAAAACTGAGCACATAAACCAAGTTTAAGAGCTGTCAGTGTCGTTATTTTCTATGGAATAAATTGATACTGACAGCTCTTGAACTCGTTTTAGATGTGCTGATCGCGTTCAGTCGCATTGGTGAAATTCGCCCTAAATAGTCTGTGAGCGAGACTAAGCAGCGGCGGGGACAAGGCTCCAAGGCGCGAATAGTTTAAGTACTTAATTTCTTTTTACGGCAACAATAATGGTAATTAATAAAATACACCCGTAGTACTTATCTACTTTATAGTTAGTTCAGTTATAATCGAAAGCTTCATGATCGAATTATTTTGAAGTATTTATTGAAAACCAGCGGTTTATTGTTCGGTTTGGAGGTAACTTTGGATGTTTTTTCTATCGAAAAAGTTTTATGGAATCGTGTTTTGGTCACACATAGTTCTTAACATTAATCCTCAAATTTACCATATATTTATTTCAAAATGAATGCTGCAGTATTTTCGATATAACGGAGGATCATGCTAAGCGAATGTGGTAAATACACACATTCATTTAAATATTTATGTTATTTAAATGGTTCATATTTTGCTCTTTGTCGCGGAGAGTCGTACTCTGTGGTATTGGTAGTTATTCTATATTTAAGTACCAAATTTTTGGGTCTCAGAGCGCAGTCCAATTCTGACGAATTTACTTACTCTGTACCGATATAGTTATTAATCTCTCTAGTTTCTTAAACATGTACGGGTTAAAAATTATAATTTATTTATTATCATTATCTAATTTTATCTTTTAGTATCAGTAATTACCTAGAATCTTTATTGTTATATAATAACACTCTAATTTACAGTAATATTTGAATAAATTGTTTATTTAATACATTATTTACAATAATAATAATAACATCTACCTACATAAATTATTTAATTTGAAAAGATTCTACTATAAATAGTCATTTGGCACTAATATTAAAACAAACGGACTTTGTTAAAATTAAATATTTCATTCAACTACCTATCTACTTAGTATCAAGATTTCATAAATTAATAGGATTTTTTTATTAAATGTTATAGGTAGGAAATATTAATAATTTAATGTTGTGCTAATTTTTGTAAGGTACACCGCAAAGGAAATATATTTGGTTTTATTAATAGACAACATTAAAAGAAATACTAATTGATTTAAATGCAGTAACAATATTATGATTATATTTCATCGATTTATTAATTTTGCAAAGAAACATGATCTATTATTTTCAATCACAATTAAACTGGGTCAAAAAAAGATTAAATAATTTTCCCCATCGGACGATATTTTCTTACACATATTATAATTATCTCTGCAACGTTTTACAGCTGTAAATATTTTGAAACTTACTTAAAATATCATAAAAACAAACTTAACAACACATTGAAAATATATTTTAGAGTTTCTAACCTTGTAATAAATTATATGTAGGTTTATGTAACAGTAGGCAAGTATCTGACTATAATTTAATATTAATAATATAATTAATATATATATATTTTTTTAATGTTTAAAATATGATTTATATTATAATTAAACAAACAATGACTAGATATTTTAGATTCGTTTAGCTCCATTCAAACAGTTCGTTTAAAGAACTTATAAAACTTAAATTAAGTATGTAAATCATGAGGAACATTTTATAGTACGTTTTTTAAAACATACTTCAAATAGATTAATTGATTGATTTTATTTGTGCACCATAAAACAACAAGACTAGAATATAAATATTTAAATGATTTACTCCACTAAATAAATGTTAGATTCTATTCTCTATGCTAGGAGCTAAAGTATCTACAATAGATTTCTAGATAGGTAGGATAGAACTACGATAAGAGTAGAAGAAATAGAAACAGTAGTACACATACTTGGCGCTAGATACTTTTGGATACCATGTTCAGAATTAAATACCTACCTAAAGATAATTTGACTTCAGATTAGCTAGTCTTATGGGTATTTTAATTAAATGGTGGTGGTGGTAGAATACTTTTTCAGCAAAGACGGCTGAAATGTAGAGGACGAGCCAATTTTATTCGGATTTTTACTTTTATCATTCTTTCAAAAATATCCAGCACCGAGTACAAAAACAGTCATACAATATCTTCACCCATTACACAACACAGTTCACTTATTGTAGTACTAAGAAAATTACATAGTCAAAGTCATCGTCAAAGAAAATAATGACGATCAGTAATTGACCGCTGACTGACAGCTGATCGAATATGTTCGGATTCGTATTCTCTCGTTCGTTATTAGCATCTTTATTTCTAATCTCTCTATCGTTTTGGCCTCCATTCCCCGCAGTCGTTCCTTGATCCATATCATTACCAACACTACGTTCATTTTGATCACGTTTACGCCTATTTTGATCACGTTTACCCCCGTTTTGATCACATTTATCCCAATTTATATCACGTTTACTCCCATTTTGATCACTTTTGTCGTCATTTCGATTATTACTCTCTCCTAAATCATTCTGTTTTACATCATTATTTACCAGAGAACTTTGAGCCGTTTCTCGTATCACATTTTTTTCATTTGGACCTCTTTTGAAGGCGTCGGACTGGGCGCGTCCGCTCGGCCAAGCGGATCAGAGTCTCTTGTGGGAGTCGGTGCTAGCGCTCTTGAGGGAGCCGAAGCGTCGCGTGGCTGCGGAGGTGGTGGGTGTGGTCTCGCGGTCCAGGCTCGCGGCGCGGAGTATCAGGCCTCGGGACTGAGGCAGGGAGGATTCTGGTCGCACCTGAAGATTATTTATTTATTAATAATCAAGTACAGTATACATACACAAGGACCGCGGTCTCCTTGCTAATCCAAAAGTGCCTGTAAATTGGTTTAATTGTTATAGATCCTTTGAGTTTGAGTTCGTGGAGGAATAATATCAGCGCAATATGGCGGTGGATTAAATAGTGGTTTTTGAGATATTCGAAGAAAAAATCTACGAGCTGCCGCAAAAACCATTTTTCTGTATGAATCTAATTCAGATGGCAGTGTTTGACTAGTTAGCATGAGTAGAACAGAACAGAACAGCCGATGCTGATCCGATCACGGTGAGATTTTGTACAGAATAGGCAGGAATGTTGCTTGCAAAAGTGTTAACAAAGTTTATTCGTTACCGGTTCTCCCACAGATCCAACGCGCCTCTGCCTCGGCTCCCTGGCAGGTCTGCTGGTCTGTTCAGTGAAGGAGGTCTCCAGTGACCGCTGGGAGGCATCGCTGATGGACTGAGAGAGCAGGTGCGTGGTGGAAGAAGAGTTGGAGTCTTCGATGTTCGAGTACTCGTCGGGACTGTCGTCGCGTTGAGGGGTGTCTGATTCCTGAAGACGAAATCAATAGGATTTTAAATTCTTGAATCTGGAATGTAAATCTGGAGGCTGATGCATATTAATTAGCTGAAGATTTTTTTTATTTTTGCGTACATTATTGGATAGCATTCTCTTTTGTTTTCATTTTGGTTTTTGGCGAGGGCAACTTCCCATAACAGACTCTGATCTTACGAAATGTAGCACTGTTAACAAATCTTACCTCTTCCAAGTCTCTAAGAGTGGTGGGATATAGGTGTCTTCTGGCGTCTTCTCTCTCCTTTTCTCTTTCCCTCTTCTCGAGCTCGTCTGCTAGCATCATGACCTCCCAGTCACCTCCACTCCCTGGAAAAGATAAGATGATTTGGTTTTAGCTTTACCCATTCAGTGAGCCGTCTCTGATACATGCTAAGGGCCTAAAAAAGTGTACATCGCTTTCAAAGCGTTTCATATTTCTACAACGACTTTCAGCTTTTCGGATTGACTTGAGTTTTTCGGTAGCTAAATGGAATTTTCCATTATCATCATCATCATAATGGAATTTGCCATTTGACATTCAGCATTTTGGCAGTCACAGTCACTGCTACAACTTTTGCAAAAGCAGTTCAAGTAATGAGTAAATAATGAAGTACCTCTTATTGGTGAAGAACTGCCATGGCTGGAACTGCTAGGTCGTCCTTTAATACGGGAATTGTTGTCTACAAATTCTTCAAACATTGGCGTGCGAGGTAAGGACTCCGAGTCGCTGCTTGATGATGTAGAAGCCCTAGAACAGAATATCGAGCAATTCGGTTTTTTATCGACTGTTATGACAAGAGAATTTTACTTTTTGAATGTTCATCGTAAAGTTAGAACTGCTATCTTATGATTAGATACCATAATACAATGTTAGCTACCTTTCGGTAGGAATAGAGTCTGAAAATTACCCTAAAACTAAGGCTAAGATATAAAGATTTGCGCCTTACACATATCGAGAATTGACATAGTTAAGAAAATTGTCACACATGTGAGAGACTTATAGATATTTAAAATTAATAAAAAGGCAACCTTATTAAGCTACTTACGCGTCACTCCAGCTGTAGTCACTGCCCATATCCAGCACGATATCATTGCAGTTGTTCGTAGGTTTGTGAGAAGTGCTTCGATGGAAGAGCGAGCCGAGACTGAACTTTCGATGTTGTCGTGGACGCCCCTCTGGGAAGCAGATGCCTTAACAATACAATAGGTGTGAGTTCTTTAAAGATAATTATTATGTTTTGCCGTGTAGCCTTTGTGTTTTTGAATTTTAGTATAATGTAGTATCAAATGATTGCATTTGCGCTCGTGTTTAAAAAAAAATCCAATTGTAACTGAAGACTTTTTCTCACTAAGGAGTCAATTAAGTCAGTGATAGTAAATCATAAACATTAAACTATAAAATCGCGTTAAAAAAAATGACCCAGGGATGTTAGTCAGAACAAAAGGCTACACTCAAGCAGTTCACTGAGATACTCACTTCTCTCATTTTTCCCAGTATGATGCATTCCCGTATCCACTGAAAGAGTCTTCTTGATTTTCGACTTGGTGGTATCCAGGTGTGATCCGAAGAAGTGGAAGTGTCTCCGACCGGAGCGGAGACTGGTCTGCTCGGGGCTCAGGAGCGAGCGGTCCTCAGATGTGGTGTGCGGAGACAACGGTCTGAAAGAGGGAACGCTTCTGTCGTCTGTAGGTGTACCCTGTTCTTCTCCGAATATAGTCCACGAAAGTGAACTGGAACTACGAAGAAATAAAATAGAGCTACCTAGCTATATTAATAGGTGATTGAAAAAACTGATATTGAACGAAATGACTGGTGTTAAGATAAAATGAAACTGCTTTTATCGAGAGAAACATGAGTTACGAATTAAATGAAATACAAAATGATTGCCTATATTCCCATTTTCTCTTAAAGATTCCCATATATTCTTACCTCGTTAAGTCTTGCATCTCCATACTCTCTTGGTCACTCTGGTCCTCCCAAGACTTCCTCTGCCTCAACTTCGCCGCACGTTTTCTCGAATACGTTCCAGCTTTCCCATCAAGATTCAGATCCAATCTCTTCGATTTGCTCACAGTCCACCGGTCTTTTCTAAAAGACGTTTTATCAACTCTTGAAAGCGATACGGCTAAGCTTTGCAGTTCTGCGTATGATAACTTTGATAGCTCAATTCCTTCAGTCAATTCCCTAAGGTTTTCTTCTGTTAAGTCTTCGGGTGATAGGGCTTCTCTTGCGCATGCGTTTTCGCTTTCTGGTGACCTGTCTTTGTCTGCTTCGTCAGCACTTGCAGTTGGTGGGGATGTTGCGAATACGGTGTCCAGTGAATCTCCCCTCTGCAAAAAAAAATGTTCAATATGACATAAATTTTATTCACACTATAAAATACATATATTGCATGTTACCCATTCAGTTTTCTTACCATGAATCCTTCTTCGGCAGCTGAAACATCTTCACTGCCAGAGCTACCATTCTTAGACACGGGTAAACTAGTAGCAGTGACTTCTAATATTTCTGTCGTAGGATCCTCAGCAGGTTGTTGGGCGGTTGGACTCATGCCTGCCAGCCCTAGTCTTTCTAACTCCTGGATACGCTTTTGTAGCTGGCTTATTATTTCATCCCGTTTTCTGACTTCATTTTCTAAACTTTGAAATCTGAAACGTATGAAAGATATATTTATAAGATTCTGTAATAAAATTACAATAACGATACTTGTAAAACGAAATTTATGTCGGATGTGATTACCACGTCTGAATATAAGTTGGAAAAAGATAAATATAGTGTAGCAATGGATTACCGTTCCTGAAATTTGCCTTGTACATCATGTAGGTGCCCTTGAATAACTTGTTTGATACCTAGAAGTACTTCTCCAAAATATTCCTGTTCTTCGATTGAGCCTGTCAATGAATATAAACCTTAGTCAATCATTTATAGAAAAATGCTTGCGTCCTTTATGACTTCGAAGATGGTTGAAATAATATTTACCTCGCAAAAGTTTTCTTTGGTTAGCAACAGCTGATATTAAAGTTAGCTTAGGTTTCTCTGAAGGCACTTTAATATCTTCAGGTCTTAGTGATTTTAGATCTATCATTGGGTCAATATTTTGCTGCAGTTCATACTCGGCTTTTATGTTTAACCCATAGTCTTGAGGTGCAGTTTCGTCTGCTGGTCTTGCAATTTGATTATTGAGACATTCAGGAGCAGTTACTTCGACTTCAGGTGGGGCTGGTGGCGATATTTCTGGAATCGAATCTACATTAACTTCTGGCATCATGAAAACGTCATCATTTTGGAAATCGGCTGGCGCACTTCCAGGAGGTGAGGGTAATGTGTGACGATGGAAGGTAACGCTCTTTGAAAACTTTGAATGTCGCGCTGCATATCCCTCTAAAGTTGGGGCCCGAATTAATCTCTTCAGCTCATTACTACGCTCAGGACTTTCAGCTGGGGTTACGTCTTCTGAGAGTTTCTTTAAAATAGATTTCAGCTCTCTCCTTTCTAGGGTTTCATTAGATTCGTGACTTCTGCAAGAATCGATGGATTTCCGCTTGAATTTTCTTTTATCCATAGTGCTACCTTCTGAATGACTCCTAGTTAATGTATCGCCGAGCAAATCTTCTGATGAACTTGTGCAATCTAAGCTGGAACTGCGAATTTTCACTACTTTTTCTAGTTCTGCTAATTTTTGACGTTCATTTAAAATTTTAAGCTTTTTGACAAATGGCAGTCCGCCATATTCTGGCGATAAATCATCAATTGACCTATACTTTTTCACTTTGGGCAGTAGCATGCCCGGAGTCATATGTGCCTTTGGCTCAGGTAGTTTTGTGGCGTTATTAACATTTTTCTTTGGAGATAAAGTTAATAAATCTAATGATTTCTCTTGGACGGGTTCCAAAGGGCCTGTTAAGCAAAGCTTAGGTTTATCTTTATCATTATCACTAGCAACTTCACCATTATTATTGTCTATTTTAACAAGCTCCGCCGTGGTAACTATAGGCACACAAATATTTACAACTGCCTCCGCTATACCTTCCTCTTTTTTCTCACTACTCACACTTATACTTTCATCTTTTTTTTCTTCTAAACTAGTTTTGCTTTGGCTTTTTGAATCTCCTAATATAGCTGCCTTTTTAAGTTTCGTCCAAGGCTTTTTACTTTTCGGTTCTTCTTTAACTTCAGCCGGTGGCATAGGACTTATTTCTACTGGAACTTTTTCTATTGTAACTGGTTTAGGTTTTTCTGGGGCTGATGTTTCGGTATCTTTTGGTCCACTTTGTAGCATTTTTAGTTTATCCCTGAATGTTGAACCTACTGCTTTTGCCGGGGATTTAATTTTGCTAACAACAGAATGAGGTATCGAAATTAGGTTGCTTTCTGTTTTTGGTGTGGGTTCGACCACGGCTGCTGGTTTCTCACTTGTATCTTTATTGAGTGGTTGACATACTGCGGTACCATCGCTCTGGACTTGTAATATTTTATCTCTAAAACTAACTTTGGGTCGAGATGCTCCATCACTTGAACCAGATGAATTTTTCCTAGATGTTTTGGTAGTTGGACTTTGAAGTTTACCTGGGGAGCTGGACTCTGAACCTTTCCTGATTGGGCTAAGAGTTTTTATCGTAGGACTTAATGGGCTTTTGATGGATGTGGGGCTAATTGTATCTGAACTGGAAGGTTGATTGCTCATAGTTGGTGTTAGTTGGTTTTTATCCCTTTCTTCTTTTGCTTTTAGTAAGAGTAACCTCTGTATGAGCGGAAGACCAGCCCCTATGACTTCAGGTTCAATATCTGGAGCAGAACTGGTTGAAGGTGTTGGTTGTGGTGTTAGAGACAGTACAGATGATGTTGAAAGCCTTTGTTTGGCTACTTTTTCTTCGCGATCCTGGAAAAAAATTATATTTATAGGATACAAAGCTACTAAACCTATGTTGTAATATTTAGTGCAATATTTTACCTGTTTTTCTTTGAGTAGCTTCAATCGCGATAGTAACGGTAAGCCGGCTCCTATTGGTGATATGCATTTCTCACCGTCCTTGCTACCAGATGTGGTCTCACCATTAAAATCCTGAAAATACAGAAAAGTTAATACATCTTCACTAAGAATACAATAAGTGTGAATTGGACTACTAAATTACTTCTTGATTTTGTGGATGAGCCGAGTCATCGCTCTCAACTCTTGGCATTCTTCTCAACATCTTTCCTTCCGTAGTGACACTCCTCTCGGCACCTGCTAAAGCTTGGAGTTCCAAAGATTCCCCTGATCTACGCCCTACACGAGATCTGCTGCGGATAGCGTTGCGAATGCCCTGGGAAATGTCAACTGATTTTAGAGTGATATTGATATGAATGATATTAAGCTTTGCGTAGCAAATAAAAAACCGTGTACGTTGATTATACATAATAAACTACAAGACCGATACTTCGATAGTATAGTTTGCAGGCCCTAATGTTATGTTAGTCTTAACAAAATTCTACCAATGAAAAAGAATCAATACATAATTACATAAAAGATAAGAATGGTGTGTGATTGAACAGTTACTATCGACCAACTACATAAAAGTTAATTTTGTAATATTGTCGCAGTAAATTAAACACGAATGAACTAACACAAAATCTACTGCTATCACAGTTGAGTTTTAGAGTCATTCATTTTACTACCTTATTTGTTTCCCAATAACAGCTTCCAAATTCTAATGACATGAAATGTAAACTGCGCTTTGCATCACTTTGATGGAAATTATCATTCAGTTCATGCATGTATAATATGTGGAATGGACAAGTTTCTGCTTAAAATTGAATAGAACTGTGAGCTAAAATAAATATTGCTTCTTGAATAGTCGACCTCATTCATGGACAATTAATTGTTTCACCGGTTGAATGTCATTTGCACGTCATGTAACGCCTATGTCTATTTGTATATGCTCATGTATATGTGACAGTTAGATAATTTCAATCTTAGTGAAGTGTCAATTTACTTTAGCAACTATTCCCAATATGGAATAATTGTTGTCAACAGTGATAGCAATTACGATATCAACAACTACACCAAATTCAACTATACCAAATCGATTGCTACTATAAGTTTAATAGCTTTGTTTACCTTTACGTCACTCCGCAGCTTATGTACGATCCTTTTAGATGCACTGTCGTCTCCAGACAGCTTGTCTGGGCTTATCTCGCCTAGAAACAATAGTTTATGAAATATTTTGCTTCGGGAATATCGCAAATTAGATTTCTTATTAGCAAATTGTGAGGCATAAATAAACAAATACTTATTTTTAGGGATTTTATTAGTCACAAAGATATTTGAATGTAGGATGCCAATTAACTGTAAGTGTTAGACCTTTTTGTCATGTAATTTCATTTCGGCTTCCTCCCACACGTAATTAGTTTTGGGGACATCAGAAATGGGGACATTATTAATAACTTCCTGTTCATCTTTGCCTTTTTGCTAACGTATTTTAAACGCTCCGCCTTTTGGCTTCGAGCTCATTGGGCAGTAAAATTCTTTTAATATTATTTGATTGGTTCTCACCTTTGGCTTTCTTCGAAACTGTTTTTGGGTCGTGACGGGGCTTCCTTCCTAAATTTTTAATAGGTTCCTTGTTTATAAACTTTACTACCAATTCAGTCTTAATATTATTTAAATTTTGAGAAAATTGTTTAGGGTCGAGATTTAAATTTAGTATCCTCCTACTGAGAATTAGTCTATGGGTCAAGTAAAAGGATCCTTATAAATAAATTCATATTTACCTTTTCCTTTGTGGAGTTTATATTTACCCTGCTGTTGCCTTCTGGTTAAGGTCATACCCGCATACAAACTTTAAAATGTTAGTGTCACTGGTTTTACCTTTGCATTTCTTCGACATATTTTTAGCTTCTTGTAGGCGCTTTCTTCCTAGGGTCTGCAGAATTTCCTGGGCTTCAGGGTAGTCTTTCATTGCTGCTAAGACATCTTCCCGAGATAATGAGAAGAGTTCGGAGTAACCTACTGATCGGACGTCAGCTGTACGCCTGAAAGGAAAAACAATTTTCAAAAATTGAGAACCTTAAGAAGAGCTTTGGAGATGTGAAATAATTATTTCATAAATTGAATGCAAATTGAGCAACCTGACTACATTTGAAAGGACTGAAAGGTGCAATAGTGCTACTTCAATTCAGTTTGAATAAATATTAAAGAGTCCCCTAGAATGTAGTTACATATTCATAAGGCATTGAATTGCTAACTGTTAGCGGACGTGCTATTCAGAATATTATATAGTTTAATTTAGATTTAGTTTATCTAAAGACTGCTGAAATAGTTTTGTAAATCTTCTATCTCTTTCTATTTGCGTTCAACAAAATAATAATAGCGCTCTAGACCGAATTTCAGCCATGGCGACCAATCTCAGCGGAGACCAGCCTTTGGCGCTGGAGATATTATAGTGCAGAAATGTGTGCGTAGTTACAGGTGCACTCTCTCTTCCCTCACTCTCATAATGCGATGGGACAGCAATCCTATATGACCGGAGAGAGATCAGGTCAGGATCAGGACCAACGGCTTAACGTGCTTCTCGAGCCACGGGGCTATCACACCGTCAGCTTTCAAAGTCCGGGCTGATAATAGGAAATTTCTAATGGAAAAACTCAATAACCCAGAAACCCCGCACTCGCGACCACGAGACCAACGGAGCAGTCAACAAAATAAACATGAGTCTAATGGAAGATTTACCAGCAGGCTGAGTAGGCTGGAGCGTAGGGCGGCAGATTTTAGGGGGTGGCAAAAATGGCCCAATTTTTTTTTTGTCTAACATAAATGAAAAAAAAACATTAATTTTTATACCTAAATGTCATAATATACCCAACAATTATTTCTTGTGTAATCTTCACTGTGGGTTGTAAAAATAATCTAGGAACTGACACATCGATCTAGGAGATCGATGTGTCAGAAATTATTGTTGGGTATATTATGACATTTAGGTATACATATTAATGTTTACTAATATCGGGAAAAAGATGATGTAGGTAATGATGACGATAGTGCACAAAACATAAAGTTGCAATTTCATTGACAAAAAAAAATGTAATAAATATGATTGTGAACTAAGGTATCGAATAATGTCGAGATCAGTAAGGGCGGCAAAATTTGAATACCCTACTTGCGGCAAATGTATAAATCCGCCACAGGTCTAAAGCCTTACTTGTTCAGTCCATCTAGGTTTAAAATCCCGATCTCTCCGAAGAAGTCCCCTGCTTTCATGGTGGTGAGCACACGACCTTGTTCTGATATCACTTCCAGTATGCCATCGGCTATTATAAACATTTCTCGGGCGACTTCACCTGAATCGAAGTGGAAATAGAAGTAAAGTATAAAGTATATTGTCTTGAAAAGGCTAAGGTTTAAAATATTATACACATTACATTGCATTTGTGTCGGTTTTAGATAAATAAGGTTTGAAAAGTCGTGGATGGCTCTTGTGTTATAAGGCGTAGTCAGGTGTTGTATAATTATAATGTAAGTAGGTAGGTACCTACATTCGCAGAAGGATAAAGCATTAAAAAAAAACGACCTAAATTTTAATTAGAATGGATTTAAAAATGTGATATACGTGACAGGTATAAAAGGCACTTTCAAAATTCACATAACTAAGGTCAAATTTTTATTTTTTATTCTTTTTATTTAAATTGTTTTAGTTTTGCTTTTGTCTTGACTTTTTGGAGGTGGGCGTTAACGACTGCGACACAGTATTATAATAATGCAGTTGTTACCGAACACAGAGTTTCTGCTGAGTTTTTTCGATTCAAGATAAGATGGAATTTTTCAAGGTTTCATTTTGCACGTTTTAACGACTTACCTTTTCTACAAATGGAATCTCCGGGAGTGAATATGTATGCTTTCATTTTCAACACAAGATCGTGAAGGAATTCCGGCTGGCATTCTTGGAATATTGTCACCTGTAAATTGGAATTCAGTATCAAGGAATTGTTTGTGTTTTGGTTTTTGTGGTTTGGATTGACGAGAAATTGACCACTGAAAATATATCTTAGTAATCTGATGATTGTATGTGTGTTCTGTACAATATTTAATTGTCAAACACAGGTGTCTTGTATGGTGACTTATTTAATTTTTATTATTAGTTGTCATAGCGGCAATAGAAATACATAATGTGTGAAAATTTCAACTGTCTACCTATTGCGGTTCATGAGATACAGCCCGCTGACAGACAGATGGAGAGCGGCGGAGGCATGGTAAAAGGGGAACCCTTTTTTGCACCCCGGCCAGGGAATTTCTGCTTAGTTTGAAGTTCATAGTTTGAACAGGTTGTTTACTCAACATAACATAACATCACGCCTGTAATCCCCGAAGGGTAAGGCAGAGGTGTACCTACATTTCGCCGGTTATTTTTAATTCTCATGTCATAGGGGATAAGCCTATTGCCATCAATCGGGCACAAATACCTACAGACTCCGGGCTGCTACTGAGAAAGACTACTAGACCAATGAGGCAGTCGTTATTTTTTATTTTAAAGTTAATTTGGCTGTCTAAGTGTTCAGGTATTGGTTGTTGAATCCTTTTTAACCTCAAAAGCATACTTAGTTTGCAAAGAGGTAATTTAAATAATCAAGATTTACTAGAATACAAGAGTGACACTCAAGTATTTTAAATAGACATTTTATGAGTTAGTTAGAAAAAAAAAATGAAATTTCTGATTTCCATAGTAGACTGGAAATTAAAGATGGGTATGTTCTGACCTTCAGGCGACATGCAGTCAACTGGGGGATGTAGGTCACCGTCACACCTAGCTTATCACTTGTCTTTTTAATTAGACACTTCTAAGTGTACCTACTTCGTATTATGTCCGTTGTATGAAATTGCATATTGACGTTGTGTGTCAATTTGCTTAGTTATTCATTTCCTTAACTTGACAATAGTAATTATGACTAAACTGGAGGATTCAAAAATTCTGTTTTATGAAGATGGTACGTAAAGGAACGGTCATAAAGATCTTTTACTAAAGTGAAATACAATTTGGTAAAACAAAGGATGAAAATGGTTCTTTCAATTCAATTGAAACTACTTCCTAAAATGGAACGCGGCACTGAAGTGGACTGAAAAAAT
The DNA here is from genome assembly GCA_914767815.1 of Eupsilia transversa. Lineage (NCBI taxonomy): Eukaryota > Metazoa > Arthropoda > Insecta > Lepidoptera > Noctuidae > Eupsilia > Eupsilia transversa. The sequence goes on from OU611892.1 coordinate 10,612,972, forward strand.
CATGTTATAGATTTTTTAATATGATATGTAGTACTTAATTAAAATGTAATCATTACCCAAGGGGTGGAAACCTGGTGTCCTGAAATACAGACCTCACGTCTAGTTTAGACACTAGTCTCCCACAGTATAATTATTGTTGTTATTCGTACTCTGTATTGATACCTCTCTAATGTATATATTATGTCTTTATTGTGGTGAGAAATAAACGATTATCTCATCACTTACGTTCCTAAAATCAATGTTTACATACAACCACGGTTATTTCAGTACAGTACCTTCTTCAACACACTCAAATTAACATGCAACGCGAGTTCGGTCTTCAGCTTATCAGGCAGTAGTCCCAGCGCCGTATTGATGTCCCCTCCCCCCTGTATGCGCCCCCTGGACCAGGAGTAATCGTACCATCGCAGCACCCGCCGCTTCATGCCACCTGGCACCTGTGAAATGTATTACGTCGTATTTGATACGGGATTTTTTGGGCCTTTTGAGTCGTTTGGTGGATTATAGCAGGAGATGCGAGTTTAGGGAGAAGAAATTGTTTTGTCGATGAGCATTGGACGTTATGCTGGAAATGATTACTACCCTTTTATTTTCAGATTTTTGATCGTTTTAACTGTCTACTAGAAATTAGTAGGTAAAAATGTGACCCAGTCAAATAATCAAGATTCAACCAGATGTCCAGAAGTCTTCCATTTGAAGCTTATGATGAATGGAATCGTTTTTGAAAATAAGGGTAAAATAATTCTGTGATTACTTGCGATTCTCAAAACTTTTTATGTGGATTTCATATCTTTATTTGCATTCCATAATGTTAATCAAATGTTACAAGATTTCATATAGCCTGAAAATATATATTATCATCCATTTTGGTATCTATTTGCTTAGATAAGATGGATTCTGGTTTGACATCTATGGCACTGATTGGCACGAGGCTTTCACGTATATTGCTTGCTTTATTGACAGGAGGAATTTCTCTTAGGCCGTTTACGGCCTCGAGCAATGCGACTTGCGACGCGACGTGTGTCAAGCGCCAAGCGCGAGGCATCTCTTTCCGTCCGTCGCTCTGCAAGTCGCTTGGCGGTGACTCGAGCCACGCTCTAAGCAACTTCTGCTTTCTCCACACTTCGCGTCACATGAAGCGTATCGCGTGAGCGTGTAGTTAGGGCCACGGGGCTATAGTTTAACCGAAACCGCTGTACCGCGCCTTAGGTATGTACGTGTCGAGACGGGGGGCAGTGCAGGCTGCTCATTCGTCAACACTCACGGCGTTCGTCCCCCTTCTCGCCGCGCATTCCTAAGGCGCGTTACAGCGGTTGTTGTCAAACTATAGTAGGTACTATTGCTACTTACCTTATGATGTCTCATATACGTTTTGGCGCCATCAAGAAGACGTTCGAACTCCAGTCTGTTCGCATTCCTGTTCGTGATGACATTGCCGACTTGCCCCACTATAGTGGCGAATATGAACACGCCAATCAAATAGCTCACTATTGTGAAAATGTACCTGAGGGAGAATTTTCACGTTTATCTTTAGTTGCTGGTTTTAATAAGTAGTAATTTGAATAATAAAATTAATATTATCATTTGCATTTAAAACGATGTTAAATTAAATTGAGGTGTCTAAATACAAATTAAAACCGTGTTGCTACAGTTAAATATTAGAAAAACGATAGTGAAATCAAATAGGTAGGTACTATTCACCAACAACGAACTACAATGAAGTTTTGAACTAAAACAACAAACAAAATATAAAAACAGTGCAAAGTTTTCGAACAGTTGCGATAGTACAAAACACCCCAAAAGCAATAATAACGGACAAAATAAGCGACACGGTTCACAAAATGGCGGAATCAGTGAAGGCTGTTCGAAAACTTTCTAAACCCGTTGTACGACATCGATGAGTGATTTAATAAATAAAAGTAACAAATAAAAGAAATACAGTTAATGATGAAGAAACTAGTCACATTAAGCCCAGGTTCGCACGGGCACTATTTTACGCGAAGATTTTTTTTCGCGCTCTGGATTCTCAACGCTCTGCTTAGCGCCGAGAGATGAAAATCCAACAGTGTGTTTTTTTGACGCGCTGGGATGCGCTCTGTTGGATTTTCAATGCTCGGCTCAATATCGATAGTTGAAAATCCAGAGCGTGAATAAAATCGTCGCGTAAAAAAGCGCCCGTGCGCACCTGGGCTTATAGTCGTCCGAAGTTTGTCGCTGCGAAGCGAACAGCCTCCAAATTTCTGCCTTCGCCATTTTTATTTTTATTACGCTCTTCGGCTGTGTTCTTCCAACAAAGTGTTTGAGACAGTGTTTATGTCGAATTAATGAACGGAGAAATGTATATGTAGTGCCGTAAAATACGACGGAATTACAAACCATTTGGTCTTCTACTATGTTGCTCGAATGTCTCGCTCGGTTGTCTCCTTATTTATGAGACTAAGGCTTATATCTCACTAAGATACCATGGTCGCGCTATCAGCAAAATATACACGGCTTTATAGCGGGTATCTCAGCAGGCGTCCAATCGGTTGCGCAACTAACCATACATTTTTTGGCCGTGTGAAAATGTATGATTGCGCCGCCACGTGGTGTTCTAGTGAGATAGAGCCATAAGCGATACTTAAATACTTTGTTTTTCTCGTGAAGCCCTAACAATACTATAAACCTACAATAAATTTGGTGTGCTTTGTAAATAATTGTGTGCGAAAACTTCTGCGAAATCCATTCTACCGCACAGTGGTGAAGCTGTAAATATCCTTTCCGTGTAATAAAACGCGTTAGTGCGTACGCTCAACGGTGCAATACAAGTCGCTTTAAGGCTTTTATTTCCGTCCGTGTTGCCTTTAAAATATGGGCTATATTCGCATGCAGAAAACACTGTCCACAAAACACAAGTCGTAAGAAAACATTTTAAAGATATAATCATTTATATTTATATGAAAATGGTGTAATTTATATAAAGTGTTTACGTTTTACGAAAGCCTGCGATTGGTCAGATCATAACAATGTACTAATAAAAGTGTTTGTTATAATAAAATTACTATAAGTGCCTTGTTATGAGGTACTTATTGAAAGAAATTAGGTAACCAAAATACGTGCTAGTTAATCTTCCCAACATCTTCGACGTAAAAGTTAGAAGCAGTAAATATTTTAGCTTTAGATATAATGGGTTTAGAAGTTCATAAAGTTAATAGACGACATTATATATTAAAGAAAGTTTCGAGATATATAAAATATGAAATAATTGTAGGTACCTAAACGGTACAATATTATTCGAAGCGAAAATAACAATTTTCCTCAGAAGTTTTCTAAATAGGATTTTTCGTAAAAAAAAGGAAGTAAATGTAGCTTTTACGATATTTTGTATCATCCCAAATAGGTGTCTTTTATCCGTAATGCTACACAGATTGTGGGAAGATATTATGATATTTTCTGAAGACAACATTAATTGAAAGATTAATTTAAGACGCGGCTCAGTCGTACTCGCAAAAGGATATTCCCTTTTGTAAGAAAATGAGCTAACATTATGAAGAAAACGAACTTTATACATTTCGTAATAAATATGATATCTAACGAATTAACGATTTGAATTTAAAACTTTATCTGAAGGAGACTTGGTAAAACTTTCGGTAATTTTAACTTAAACATTTAAGAGATTTTTTCAATTTCCTGTTTCTATACCTACTTAATTTTAGAATTAGATAAGCACAATGACTAAGTTGTTTTTTATTAAGTTTACAATAATATTAACTTAATAGGTATTAGTTAATATAAAATCTACTTAAATGTGAATGGCATAAAACTTTTCAATATAAATTGAAACGCAGCGGTTACAAAATTTTAATTTCAGAAAACAGCATTTGCCTTAATTCGAAATTCAAATCGGAACGGTCACGAACGAAAGTTAACAGAACGTTTCAAATTCGAATTTGACGTGAAAATTCTATGGAAAATTAAACATGCCACAGACTAACGATGTTTGGCGCCTTTGAACTAACAGTAGGCCCAATGTCCAACTTATAGGTTTGATGTTTTCTCACCCAACCTTGACCCCAAAGTGTGAGATATTTTGGATTGCCGGTTCTAACGTCAACAGTCGACAGGTATCGCGGTAATTAAAGCTCGTCGCTTTCTAACAAGACAGAAAGGGAAACACCGGGCAGACTGTGTTTTGTTTTTAGTCTTTCACTTAAGGCGGAGCCCCACTGCTGCGCACGGAGAGGCTACGCACGTGTGTTTAGTTTCGCTTTGCAAGAAAATGTATGTCTGAAACCCACGAACACGCTACGCACGAATACGAGATTAATTTCGTCATAGCTATACCTACGCGTGGTTTGCTCGAATTTGGCGCCCATGCAGCTCAACTTTTTCAAGGCTATGCACGCGGTACACAGTAGCGTGCGTAGATTCACAGCGGGAGGTGGGACGGGCGGGGGAAGCGAACATGTAAAAACTGTGCTGCGCTACAGTTGTACATAGTCGTGGGGGAAATATTCGTGTAATAGCGTGTGCTGCAGTGGAAACGTAGACCCACGTTGTGAAACGAACCCACCCAGCTAAAACGCGCCGCGTGCTCGTGCACAGCGTGCGCCGCAGTTGGCTAGCGCCTTTATGTCTACGGAATTTCATTTTAGATATTTAGATCTGATTTCACCAATGAAACTGAACGCGACCAGCACATCTAAACCGCGTTCGAGAGCTGTCAGTGTCATATGACATTGTTGGGGAATTTGTTCATTGTTCCTCTGTGGTAGAGGATTCCGGGTGAAGCTCGCTTCCACCTTCGGCCTGATCATCACTTACCATCAGGTGAGATTCAGACCAAGAGTTCCCCGTTGTGGATAAAAAAAAGAAAAGAATATTGACTCTCAGTTTCATTGTTGAAATACGCCCTTAGGAATGATCTGGAAGTGGAAGGTTGTTAAGGTTGTGTAATCGGCTGTTGTTATCGATTTCGTGGGTAAACTCGACGAGGATTTTAGATAGATTAATTTATTCTGTTTTGGCCAGCGCTCATTTTGGCTAGGGAGTGCCTAGTAATTGTTGTGTTTCTGGATAATGTTACGTGTTTTTCTCCTTCGGATACACATTGTTGTTGTTACACATAACATCACGCCTACTTTCCCTGAAGGGTAAGGCAAAGGTGTACATATAGTACACCCACATTTCGTCTGTTATGTTAAGTCCTATGTAATAGGGGGCGAATTTATATTCTTACTCACAATAATAATTTAAATGTGTAATTTATTCGATCTCACGAATATTTCTGTAATTTTATAAACAATAATTTATGCTATTATTATAATTTTATTAGAATTGAATTGAAAGGTATTTTTTATTATTAATGTTGTGTAATATTGTAAGTAATCAATGAAAGTTTTTTTATTTTTATTATTTATTATATTATAAAAGGGGGCAAGCAAATTGATGGAAAAACCCAACCATGTTTTTTTTCATTACAAACAGTATCATCAATGACAAGTGACTGCCTGATGCGATAATACGCAAACCCATTCTAGTTTTTTTATGTCAAAGCTGACATAAAAAAAATCTAAATTGTCGCACATATCCCCACAAAACACTTAGGCCTTATGCTCCGTTAGCTTGATTACATAAATTGGAATATTACTAATCCCCAAAAACACTTTGGTCATGCTTCGTTAACTTGATTATACCGGCTGACTTTTTTTACACTCTCGAAAAAAAATGGGTATATTAGGTGAACGGAGTAGAAGCTTATGGCATACCTAGTTTTTTGTTTTTTTTCTACAGCTTAAAAAAATATTGATCAATCATCAAAAAACGCTACAATTTTAAACTAAACTTTTCATATTAGGACAAAGAAAGAGAAATTTTGAAAAAAAAACATAAAAGATATTGAATTTCAAATCATCCGCAAGTCGCGTATGATTTTAATTTCGTTTTCTTTTAGATTTTTTTTCCCACTCTTTCTTTGTCCTAATATTAAGTCTAAATATTAAGTACTGCTTCAACTCCGTTCATATTAATATACCCATTTTTTTTCCAGTCGGTAAAAAAAGTCATCCAGGGGCCTAAGTCTACTAATTTATAAACGTCACAATGGTGTCATAATGGTTAGTTTTTGACAGTTTTTGTATGGCAAATCTGTCAAACACTAACCATTATGACACCATTGTGAGGTTTATAAATTAGTAGACTCAGGCCCCAGTTTAAATTGGGAGGTACAAAATTCGGACAGTTAGAACATCACGCCTTAAGAATAGAAGCACAAAATTTTCATCGGACAAAACAATTTTCCGATACAATGAGTCGGGAAATGGATTAATTCAAACTCTTACCGAATTTTGTATCAACTATTAGTTGCGTCGTTAGGTTCAGATAAACTTCTGAGTCCATTTGTAAAGGTATCTGCACTTTATACTCTTTTCTAAGTCATTAAGCAATCAGAAGTTGGCAAATGAAATATTATTCTGACTTTTACGGGAGTTTGTTGTTTTTTATTAAAGTTTTAGATCGTAAAACATGATGAAGTACGGCAGTGATTTTGTTGCATTTTATTGGGTAGGTACTCCATTTAGCGCCATTTTGCTTGATCATTATGATCTTATAGCTGCTTGAAAATACCCACTTAAAACAAAGCCATATAATATATGTCGGAGACGTCATTAGTACCGTCGCTAAACGAATCGCAAGCACGCCACTGGCGACATCACGTGATCTACCCACACCTAAAGCGCGCCTATACAGAGTCGTGATGTTTTAAGTTTTAAGTCCACGGCGAGGAGGACATTCAGTGTCTGATCGCATCGGAGTTAAGACGTCGCGAAACTGTACTCGATTCGTTGTGCTCATTCGTGTATCCCACCGAGTGTGTTTTCATTGCACGAAACCCATCTTCTGCCCACATGATGTCTGATTCTAATGAAATTGTAAATCCTGATGCCGCTCCGACATAATTATATTAACACCAATCAGCATGTCATAATACTTAGGGCCAATTCCATCACTGAACGCGTTTAGCACACCAGAAGGGTAATTTCCGTAATTTTTAAGAACGTTCGCATTCTCATCTCATTCGCGATCTGTCAAAACTACAATCAATTTACCAACATTTTTGACAAGTTTGACAGATTGCGACTTGAATGTGAACGTTTTTTAAGTACGAGAATTTACCTTCTGAACCACGGACAAGAGCTGTCAGTGTCATCATTGTTGTTGAATATTGACACTGACAGCTCTTGAACGGGGTTCAGATGCGGCCATAAACAAACCTTCGAAATTATGTATAACATTTTCATCTTGTATTTATCTGTTTTAAGTATCTACAATAGAAATTATTTCAGCCCAGGTTTTTTGTGACATAAAAAAAATAATGATGTACTTCACTATGTCTCGATTTAAGTGTACTTAATATCACTTATACTTTCGAAATGTCAAGTACAATCTCTACCTACTTCAGGCCTTATCAATACCAAGTAAATTCCTCTTAAAAATCCTACTTGAAAAGTGTAAGAAGCGTTAATTCACGGCAGACTGCTGAAGACCAACTTAACGCTGATACCAGGGTGAAATATCATTCACGGGAAATGAAATAATAATTATATCATTTCATCATTCATCATCATCATCTTTCATTTTATTCCTCTTCATTATGAACAACTTTCAAAATGGGAAAAAAATCTGCTGTTGCCTACATTTTGACGAGCTATGCGAACATAAATGTGTGTGATAGGACGTTGTATATATGCTAGTCGCGCGGTAATCTCAGATGCAGGATTTTGCCTGACTTTAGCGTGATGGGTAGTTCACTTAAGGCGATGTAGATGCCGCCAATTAAATAAGATTTAATTTAACTTTCTGTTGGTGTGACAAAGAGATTATGAACTAAGAGAGAAGTTTCAGTTTGCCTTGTTCAAGTTGTCTATGGCAGAAGTTGTTGTCATTTTAAAAGTTAGTACGAAACTATACTCTATTTACTTTAGTATTAGACAAATAACGGCTAAAGAACGATAGTTATTGTGTAATATTATTGAAATTACTGCACTTTAGAATTATAATTTTAATGTAAATGGTAAATAATTATATTACATTGCTTTCAACTTATTGTGAAATAACGAAGTGTATTATACGTTTATATCGAAATAAAGAAAAGGGTGATAACCGTTATTTGTCTAATGTTATATTAAATGTAGTATAGGTACGTCAGCTAAGAGTTTCGTCTGATGAGGGATTTTAAATTGACTTTCTTATTATTCATTCATTCGTTCGTTCATTTATGTGAAAACGTGTACCGTTTAAGTTCGACTAAAATGTTGTGGGTTGTAATATGATATTGTATTTATTTAGTTGTATGTTACGCAATAGACATGAGTCACTATCTGATGGTTTCGAATGAATAGAAGTGGCTGAAGATAGAACACAGTGGCCATCAGTTGGAGAGGCCTATCAGCACGCATAACATGACAGCCATAGAAACGGGTTTTGTCGACGGAAGAATAGACAAAATGATAGATACAATAGACGTAGATATAAAAATGAAATTAAAGTTTTTGTGTGTTCACTATGTTAATGTTCTACGTGTGGGCGTACGGAGAGAAATGAAACTTGACTTGGATTAATACGTTTACTTGGACGTTAATTAATTACACTCGAGTACTTATAGGTAAGTGTAGTGAGCGGGTCTATATCGGGAGATGGTTACGGGCGAACTCGCTGCACGTATGGAATGCATACATAATGCATGTGTCAGCGTTCCTACAAAGTGACAGAGTGTCATTGTGAATCTGACATTTTGTCTATTCTTTCGTCAACAAAACCCGTTTCCATTATGGTCATGACGGGAATAAGCAATATTAAATTTATTCCCGTTTGTCCCACTCCTGGTGCAGTGATATGCTGTAGACTGATGATAAGTATGATAAAAAGTAGACAGTGGAACTATCCTTTGCAATGGAGTTAAAAACTGAAAGCTCGCGTGAGATAGCAGCACTGTTGAGAGTTCCTTAACTGTCATTACTGTCAACTATTTTGTTTTTGTTGTGAATCACAAGGAACGCTCCACAGTGGCGACATCTGAAGTGAGCAAGTCGCAGTTTTTATCCCCGTGCACAATATAAAACGTTTTCATATTAATAATTCAAGTCCCTTAACACTATTTGCTGCCGTAACATACTTCTATCCAAACCAGTAAAAACAGTAATTCCAAGTGCAAAGCGATTAAGAAACTAAATCGAGAAGTCGTATAACTCTTCGACCCTACCTATGATGCTTAACCTTTCTCAAAAAGGTGTTTTATAGCCAAATCTAAGGGATGCCTAGGGATGTCATAAATCAGACATGGAAGGCAGACACTTGGGGCAGTCTGTCCTGTGGTTATTTATAGAGAGGCTCCTTCGTTTCGGCTGATTTATTGATGTCCAGTCGTATACCCGGCAATTTGGGACGCCATTACCTTGTGTTGGTTTAAGATTTTGGAGATTCAAGAAACGATAGCTTCCTACTAACCACTTCTAAAAAAAAAAAGGAATTTCTTAAGTATTCACGAGCTGTCAGTGTCAAATATTCCATGATGACACTGACAGCTCTTGAACGTGTTTTGGATGTGCTGATCGCGTTCATTTTCATTGGTGAAATCAGCCCTAAATGTACTAAGTTAAGTGAAAAGTGCATACTTAAAATATCGATAAGATTCCGTTATCAAGTTGTCATTGGCATTTACCGCATTTAAACAATTAAAAAAGAATAAACAAACTTCTGTTTAGAACAACAAATTAACTAATTATAAGTCACTGTCCAAGTCCTCGCATAGTAACAAAATGTCAAACAAAAACAATTTTCTTTCAGTGTTTTGCTTGAGATAAAAACGTGGCGCTACACAATTAAGTTTAAAGTTAGTGCTAACTAATGTCTTGGTAATTAATCATAGCATCTTTAGACGGTTAAACAAAGGAGTTTTTTTATTTTTTGCTTTAGATATTTTTTCAAGATTAAAATAATACTAGCTTCTGTTTTGCAATGCAGATTCAGAAAGTCGTAGCACCCCGTAGCACTTCGTAGACCTTTCGTAGCGCGCTGCTACGAAAGCGTAGCTAGATTTTAGCTCAATCAATGTTCGCGTAATCATCAAAAATCGGGAGAAATCCTTTTCTAAATCGAGTCTCATATCAAATGAGAAGTAAATACTGAGCGAGTATTGTCGATTAGCTCCCTGAAATCTTGAACAGACTGAAATGTCACTCGATGGTCGCAGACATGTGATTTAAATCGATTTCGTCTGCCGAGTGGGTAGGAACCCAGTGTATTAGAGGGGCAGTAATACAGAGAGATTTATCTTGAAAAGTAGAAAGTATTTTCGTGTTATGTCAATATTTTTACGTGTGGTGGATTTAAGGGAGTTTTGCTTTTAACTAAATGGAAGAGGTGCATTGTGCAAGAAGTACCTTAAGTATATTATATTCAGGTAGCGAGAGGAATAGACAGTAAATATAAAAATGCAAGAGCTTTACATTTCGTGTTTTTATTATTCCCCAAATAAGCATACGTTCGCCAACAAAATTTCTGACTAAGGGCGAATTCGACTAAACAGGAATAAATTTTATCCGCGGTGTAAGATTTACTTCTGTCAGTTTTCATATGGACACTCTGTCAAAAATTCAAAATTTATTCGGAAGAAAAGGCTTCCTCGGATATAATTTATTCCTGTTTGGTCGAATCCGCTCTTAAAGATATAAGGAAAGAATAACGTTTATTTGGGCACAGTTCGTGAAACACAAAATACAAATAACAAAATGATAAAGTGAAAATAATGTTTTAACAGCAATAGTGCCGCATGGCTGCGACAAAAAGTTCATTTCAGCATTAATGCCAGACAGATGCTGTCTGACGGTGGTTTTCTAATGAACCTTTAGGGACAAGTGACTGCAAGTACAAACAGCTTCAACATACCCAATACATACTTTTAATACTTATAAATAAATCAACTAACAATAAAATAAAATATAATTAAGTAAAAAAAACTTCAAAAGACGGTTATACATTTGTTAAAAAAAAGTAGTGCAATAAAAAAAAAAACTTTTCCACGATTCTCTTATAATTTCTAACCGTTTGAAGTCACGTTTCGGAAAGAAAAAATATGTATGAATTAAAAAGAAGGAAACAGACGTTCTATATTCGAATAGTTTTGTTTTACTTATTCGGTTTACCGAAACACCGGAAGTGTAAACGAATCTTTGCTTACTCCACTGTAGAAATTCGATAAAACTTGTGAAATAAAATTGACGCGTTGTGTTACTTCGGTAAAACGCATAGAGGAAAGAGAGAGAAAACTGTTTACGACTGAAGTAAAAAGGTTTTTTCAAAATGCTGTGTAATTTGCATACTATTGTACAGAATCAATTTTTTTTCTAACTGAACAGACAGCTGTTCTGCTGGGGAGTTTGTTGCGCCACTTCTTCTTCCCAGCTAAAGCACTAGAAACTGGTGAAGGGTGGGCATTTTGGGGGACTGTCTTATGTAATTTTGACGATTTTGTGGCATTTTTTTAAATTTAAAAGTGTCCGTGGAGTTTTTTGCCCGTTCTTCTCCAAAGGTACCTACTACGCTTTGTAATGGGCAACAAGCTTCATATTTCTGACTGACTGACTCCTTGACGATTCAAAAGTGAGTTTGGGTTGATTCAAGTTTGAGTTTGACTTTGACTTTGACTTTGAGATTGAGTTTGACATTCGAAAAGTGCTGATTCTTTGTGTTTGTGTTTCACGAACTGTGCCCAAATAAACGTTATTCTTTCTTTTATTCTTTTTTAAATGATTATTCTGACACAAAATAGGTATTGTCTTCACTTCCTAAACCAATTTCATCTCTATTATTTCTGTACTAACTTTGTTTTCAGAAAAATAGATTTCCGTAATGTATTCATACTTAAATTGATTACATAAATGTGTCCTTTCTCCGGCAGACTCAATCATATTAAGGAGCAATATTGACTGGAATTAGGTTATCTTTTTAAGTGCGGAACATTTTCCTACTAGAATATTTCAATATACTATGGAACATTTTAACGTAGGTAATCGTAAAATATATTTTTTATATAAACTATACTTACCTCAAACTTTTTTATTTATTTATTTTTATTTTCAGTAAGGTTTGTGTATAATACATTAAATAAATTAAAAAACGGAACGGTAGAGAGTTAATTTTCACCACACAGCCAGACATGCAAAGCGACTATAATTTATGCCTAATTTTATGTTAATTTCGGTGCAAAAAGAATAGCCAAAACATTGTTACATTCAAGTCTTCATAAAATAACGATTTTCTCCATTTTGTTTTCTCATCTGGCAACATCGTCGCCTCAACTCGGAGAGAAAAATAGACATAATTAGTTCGTGTCATAAGAGTAAATTGTGTTTCTTATTTTCTTTGTAGAACTCATGCAGCTGTAGGTATTTATGAGTTCTAGAAAAATGTACAGTTGACCAAGGCAGGACGAATCCAGTATTAAGCTCTGGCAACATTGAGGTAAACCCCGCGGGACGCGACACAATTGGTGCAAGTGAATTCCATCCCTCATCCTACACGGGATTTGTCTCAGTTTCGCCAGAGATAGGACTGTTCAAAATTAAGTGAACCCCACTTCCCGCGCGAGAAGCGGGAAGCGAATTCACGCATCAATTGTTTTAATGTTAAGGAAGTCACGCGACCATTCGCGCCAGATTGAACACAATACAAGTTAGTTGACACAATCGGCGCGAGTGAATTTCGTCCCGCATCCCGCTCGGAATTAGCCTCAGTTTCTCCAGAGCTTGAGTGCGTAATTTGAAACATTTCATTAGAGGAAATATAATTTGAATTAATGAATTCAAACTTTCCTTGCTCCAGGTTTATTTTAATATTTTATTATTCTGGGGAACCTAGTTATGATAAATATTCAGCTGTTAACATTCAAATGTTCCTTTTCTTATATCCTTCCGATCCATCAAATAGATCACACATTTCTTGGAAATATAAACGGCTTATACAGGCTGCGCAATGTGGAAGTGATGTGATGAGAGTGCAGAAATACGATATACACAGGGTGCTTTTATTGGTAATGGGAGCCTGTCACTCAGTGAACGGATTTGTGTGAAAACAAGATGGCGCTCAGCTCATAGTTGAGTGTTGTTGGAGATTTAATATAATGCTTTCTTTGTGAACGACTTAGCTTAGAAAATATTTAGGAGATAGTTTTTATGGTAAATTATTTATTTTCTGTAAGTAGGTTTGTACAAACACTTTTACACGTCAATCATATTTTTTTAAACTAGATGAGGTTGGCGTTTCCTATCCAACTACTATGAAAAGAAAGGCCGAAACAAACTCAGAGGTCACAGTCTCTTTTAAAGTGCAGACATAATCTTGGTCAGATCATGTGAAGACTATGTAGATTCGTGTCTGAAGTGGTCTTCTGAGGAAAGAATCACACAGATTGAGTAGACCTGTCCAGTCAGTGCATGCATTTGTCAAGTAAGTCAGTTTTCTTTTTAAGCAAGTAGATTAGTAGCTTTATTTAGAATGAGTAGGAGTGTTTAGTCAACATCATCAGTGTTGTCTTCTTCTTAAAGTTATCCATCAAAGTTTGCATCAAAACACTATAGTTTATCAAAGATTTTACGTCGACAAAAACTTATAAAAGGCACGTAGTTTGCTACAAAATTTGATAGCACTAAGTGACTTTCATTATAAACTTAAAGCGGCGATGTCCTAAATTGTGTTTATCAAAGTTTCGACATTGTTATAATTTACACTAAAAGCAGTACAAGTTACTAAAAGTAAGATATAATCTTAACTTAAAACAACTTATAACATTTGTGAAAAAGTTTTGATTAACAAATCCAGGCTTCATTTTCAGACTCAATTTTGACACGTTGTTCTAGAATATTGTTGTTTAACTTGTTATGTGTGAAAAACATATATTTTTTGAAAAATTAACAGGATCACGATGTCTAAGGATTTAGGGTACTCTTTCCCAGAAGAGCGGTGACTGCCACACAAAGGTCGAAGTGACGGCTGTCAAAAAAATGATGGCAGCGGGGTTTGAGTTAGTGGTGACACCAAACGCTCTCTAGGAAAACATCAACTTACTTTCATATGTTTCAGAAACGTCATTTGCCCATAAACTGCAGATACTATGGGGTGGCCGCTCTACTAAGAAACTGCAGTGCTATTCTATAACCATCTCACCGTGAAAACTTAGGTGAAGTGAGCTGTCAGTCCACCCGATGCAAGGAATTGACAATATTGGCAGCTCACTTCACGCTCACTTCACTTAAGTTTTCACGGTGACATTTTAACAGAATAGACCGGCTGTAGCTTAAGGTGGAAGCGTCAGAGTAGCCCGCGAAATTCAAATTTTCTTACGTTTTTTGCAATTTGCACGTGAGTATCAGGTTGTACGTTGATTTATTTATGATTTGCGGCCGTATCAGATATTCATATAAAGAATTATAATCTTAAAAATCATCAATACAATTCTCTTAGTTCATATAATCCTATTAAATTACTATTTCATGTAATTTAAGGATTATTCTAACTTAAGGAGTTGTATTGCTGATTCTAATGATTATAATTATGTAAAGCCACATTTGTTACGGTCGCGAATCATATTTTAATCAACATACCTACAACCTGACACTGACCTGCAAATTGCAAAAAACGTAAGAAAATTTGAATTTCGCGGGCAACCTTGGCGCATCTCCCGGGACTTAATGCTTAAAATTGGTTCAACACATTATCGAGCCTTGGTGTATGCTTTATGTAAACTGCACATTGTATAATTATTTTCCTTTCAAAAAGGAATTTATTTTATGTTAGTTTTGATTATGAATAAGGTACGTAGGCACAACAACGATTTTTCTATCTAAATTAGTACTTAAATTCAATAAATTATGATCTTTACACCCAACTTCAAAAGTAAAAAATCCAAATTCCAATTGAGCACCGATGTTTGTTCCCCACTTCTTAAAAAACATCGTCCCAAGATTGTCCCTAATGAATCTTAAGTGACGAGCAACAAATTCTATCTCTTCTGCGGCCTCGGTTTAATTAAGATAACTCTTGTATAATTTCGGGAAACCAAACAACAAAACACGGTCCCGGTAAATAAAACTTTCGGGATATTCTAAAATCAAAACGTCAACTCGGAATTTGTGTTCTTGAATCAAATTATAACCTCTTTTTAATTCAAATAAGTACTAGCTGGAATTAAAAACGTTTACTGTTTATGATCTGACCAATCGCTTGGCGTAATGAGACATACCCTCGATTGGACCTGAACTGCAGCAGGCGGGATTTGAGCCCGCGACGCGGCAGAAATTTGGGGCCTCCTTGCGTGCTATCACACATACAACCTCTGTTAATTCTGTTAGTCTTCAGCGACAAATATTATACAACCACTGGCACAAAGGCAAGAACCTTGGCTTGGAAACAAGTTACATAATAGGAACCTCATAGGAATAACTAACATAGAAGGAGCCTTAAAACTTTCCGGGACACTGAACTAGACACAATAGACGTTTTATAGTTATGACAAAAACGTCTCTTTTTTTCTTACGAAATTTCCAATGAGTTAGAGAGAGCACACGCCTAGTTTAACCCTGCTTACGTTTTTGTTGTAAACACATTGGTTACCTGGAAGACGAGAAACTGGTCTTCATTTAGGCGTTCTCAGCAAGCCGGCAAACCAACGTGCCTACAATTGCCATAAGCTTAGAGGTTGCTCTATGCTCGTTATTACACATGTTTAGGAACCCGAGTATAAAAAAACACTTGATTCTAAATTCAAGTGTCTATTGTTACAATACGCAAACTCACAGCTAAGGATTATGAGAGCCCTTATGTCATATATATTTCGCTATTACATGCAAATTCATTGGGCTCGACAGTCCCTTGTTTCAAAGCCCCGGTTTAACACTACAATGCCGCTCGCTCTTTACAGTGGGAAAGATTGGACGCGGAAAACCTCTCGGAAAGCAATCTCGGGTAATTGTATTTTTACAAGAGCCGGTGTTCGCAACAAAACCGGTACTTTTCCCGAGGTAAAGTGCGTACGTGAAGGGAGGGTTAATCACAGCAGTATCGCCTTTCCTAATTGAATTACAGATCGTAATGCTCCGTGTTAGTATTTCTCTCTCTCTTTCGTTATTTATTGTTTTGTATGTACATTTTGTGGACAGATAAGATACCTACAAAGTTATTTCTTGGAATCGGAAAGGCAGTTCATTAAAAAACTTATATTTATTAGAAAACTTCTGGCACACTTTGCGCTCATTCTGAACAGTGAAAGAAACTGAACTCTCGGGTCGGTGACGTTGGATCGGGTATAGTCGGCACCAATCGGTCAGTGACGCTGATTCGCATATACTCGGCTCGAGCTGTCATCTACCACGTTTACTGTAATTTTTTAATTTTATTGTGTGGTTCAGCACACACCATCTTTTATTAGTTTGCTTGAAATAGGTAATGGGAAAAATCGCTTGAACATTATTTTCTTGTTTTGTTTAATCCTAAAAGTTCTACAGTTTTGCTCTTCTAAGGAAATTGGTTTTCTATTTCGAAACAAACTTGAAGAAAGAAAGTTCTTTGATATAAATAATCAGAAAAAGCATTGATTTAAGTAATATACAAGTCAATGAGAAAAAGTCTTTTTATCGAGCAAAATTATTCTATAAAACATTTAAACGTCACAGTAAAGAAAACGTTACCATAAATAAGAAGATTCTTAAAAAATCAAAACCTAATGGAATACTGATTTATTCTTTATTGATGCCACTTTGTTTGTTTCTAGATCTTGTTTGAATTTCCACTCGAGTTGGACTGTCCTAATCGAATAGAATATTTTATTCGATTCTCCAAACGAACTCCCATAATCGAATAAAATGAGAAAGTTTTACCTTCAAAAGCTTCTATCTGACGTTTTATTGTTAATTGTAAATATTCATGAATTTCCTAGTTTTTTAAAGTACAATTTTATCAGGCAGCTTTCAGGGAAATGAATCAAACTTTATAGGTAACAAATAATTGAATTATGTATCTTGCTTTACGGTCTTTTAACAGTTAATTGACTTTTGACAAAAACCCAAGCACCACCCTTATTGTGACAAGAAAAATGATCACTCTGATTTTGACAATTATGCAACATCAGAGGGGCAATTCCCTTATTTTTAATAACATTCGCATTCGCAATCTGTCAAAAATACAATCAATTTACCAACATTTTTGACAAGTTTGACAGATTGTCACTTGAATGTGCGAGAATTAGCCTTCAGAGGTGAATAACTGTGGAAGAACTGTAGATAGGTTACTGTATACATAATATATGAAGGGGTCATTCATATCCGAGGGAAAACAGTTTTTGTCACATAATGAACAAACTAAGATATTACTAATTAAAGGCAAATAAAAAAATAAAAACAGTTTTTTATTTTTTTTTATTAAAGCCAAATAAATTAGAAATACTTTTTATATAGAATGTATAATATTTGTTTTAATGTACTTTTACTACTACTAGTTTCGGTTTTACATCACTAAATAAAAAAAACAAAAAAAACATCATAGTCAGAATAATCAGGAAAAAAACATGCAATTTCCACCAAATTCAGGAAAAAAAACAACCGTTGTCCATGGTCAATGACAGTGACTTTAAGGTTATGTTTATTAGTCATCCAAGTAATTTTACGTGCTATTGCTATATTTTCTTGCTTTTAACTTTAAATTGTGTTATTTTTACGAAAAATGTCAAACGCAAACTTAGACATAGGTTGTTATTACTCTGTACCTGTATTTTAAAAACAGGATAACTCAGTGAGTTACAGACTAGTAGACAGAACATAGGGGCGGTAATATTAATTCAGACTGTATTACCAGTTGAAAAAAATAAAATGTGGCAAGCGTTTTTCCCTTGACCCTTCATATATTATGTATAATTATGCATTTCAGTATACCTTTTTTTTACAAATAAGCATTTGAAAAGCCACTTTACTGTTGGTTTGATATCAAGTGGCTTGACATAAACTATTACCTAACGCAATAACGATAAAATATTATTTTAGACACGAAAGTGTCTACACTTAAGATCAGCAATAAAGTTTCCTATAAAATGTGGACTAAGGAATTTATATAAGAGCTTTACACGTAGAATAATTCTTAGAATTTTATATTGAAAGACTAGGACAGCAGAAACTGATATGTTTATGGGCTATTAACACGGTCCAGTTGCGACCATTCAACGTTTTTATTATTATTACTTTTCAATACATTAAAGTATGTTCCATCATCATAATCATGTATCACATATTTTTAAAAGTAGAACGTGGAACGTTATTTTGAAGTGACTTAAAAAAAGAAGGAGGTTCTCAATTCGAACCATAATTATGTTATTTTTAAATTTGTAAACGGGTTTAATACCTTTCTAGTGTATAAACCGGAAGATATTAAAGTGTTTTTAGTAAAAAAAAATGGTTCCTTACGTAAGCAAAGTTTTTGCATTTGTAATAAATAATTAATTGCTCAATCAATTTTATTGGCAAATAATTTATAATAATTCAACTCCTATTTCTAAGTCCCTGTGCATATTCTTGAAAAGTTTTACTGATTCCGTAAGTACGATATTCTGATTTTTAATGATCTAACCCTTACGTAATGATTGGGGGAACCGAAATTGGAATTCAGCTCGGTTTAATGAGGCCATTTTTAAGGACCTTCTGCATTACAACAAAGTCCTTATTGGGTCATTAACCCGTTCCTTGGGGTTTATATTTGAATTAAATGTCGTTGTAATTACGACTTACGAGTACTCTGACTAATAAATACTCTAAGTAAAGACAGTAAGTCTCTTTAAAAACTCTTGTAATCACCAAAACAAGCTAGCACATATTACGAAGTTCATCGAAGCATAATTTCTAAGAATTTTTATCCACAATATATCCGTAATTCTAAGTAAAAGAAAATGGCGTCCTTTTGTCTTTAAAACGATATCATAAAATAACATAACAAGTAAAAAAAACGCAAGTGGCAGGGTAATTGTAATTGTATAAACAAGGGGACGCCTTGGCCTCATTTCTGGCGACGGAAAAGAAAAAACAACTCTCTCAATAACAGTCGTGAAGAATATAACCTTTTTTTAGAAACTTTCACCTCCTTGAGTCTCCGTAACGTTGGTACTTGTTCGAGTCCTGAAGTTTGGTAGAACTGGAGTGACAGTATCATAAAGCTTTTAGTGTGAAATGATGTCCTTTAGGCCAACTGAGTTGTCGCGTTTAATTGGAGTGGACTTGTGTAAAACACTTGATTTTAAGAGTAAAATATGAGACATCTATTGTCAACCACCAATAAAGCTAAGTGCTTCTTGAAATTAGTAGCTATAAATATATTGCAAAAGACCGGACTAGGACACGGAAGAATAATAGACGAGAAAATTGTTTTCCCAATTTTTTTAATTGACAAGAGTACCTACTCCTTGATGAAAATAGAACCTTTTGTTCAATTGTCGAATAAATCTAAAGGAATTGTGATAAAATTTACTATTTTATGGGAATATTTTTGAAAAAAAAATATAAACTAAAAACGTTTTTATATAATTATTTCAACTTTTCGCACTCAAACAATAGGTACAAAGGCGGACTTTATGCTGCTAATTGCTTAAAATGCCTACTAGAAGCAATTTGATAATTAACTACATTAACGAGACTGCTGTAACGTCTAACCCTCCCCTTAAGTTCCAAAGACGAAAAATGCAAATAATTTATTGGTTAAATTAATTCTTAGTATAGTTATGTCCTAGCTAGCGGTCGCATCAACCTAGCTCAATGCGTATTTAATTATCAGTGTTGCCACGTATTTGTCCTATGTAATTTACGTAATTTTCTAAATTAGAGTGTTTTACAGAAGCAACGTAACGTGCCGCGATGTGTGCCGAACTTTAAAGTTGGATACAGACCAGGCTAACGAGGGCTCTATGAGTTAGTACAATTTTTGCTGGACCTTATTTGCTTTCACTGAATATACGACGTTATAATTATACTGTACGCTTAAAATAACTTCTGACGTAACGATATTATCCATAAAATGTATGGAAATATGTGCCCGTTATAATGTTATTGTGGGCGTTTAAAAGCGTCTTCATATAATTATTTCCATACATACTTTTCAGTGTTATCGTGATGTCGTGAACGTCCGCGATAATATCGTCACATTAGACATAATAAAAGCGACAGGATATTTAAAAAAAACATGATATTCACTGGCAATTTTTAATACGAAAGTTGACTCTTCCACAGATTTAGCTGATTAAACTCGCCAGTCAAATGGAAGTGAGTATTTACAAAGTGCGAGTATATTGTGAACCCGACCTTTCGTAATAAAAATTGCTAGATCATTATCATACTTGAGTTATTATTAATTGTTTTTGTGGCAAAAGTAGTTCGTGTAGAGAGTATAACGCTGCATAAAACATTAGCAGCTCTTTCGCCATTGTTAGCCTGATCTACACCCAGCTTAAGGGCGAATTTCACCAATGAAACTTAACGCGTTCGACACATCTAAACCGTGTTCAAGAGCTGTCAGTGTCAAAATTGTTTCGGAATATTGACATTGACAACTCTTGAACGCGGTTCAGAAGTGCTGATCGCTATTTTCATTTGTGAAATCTGAATTTAGAGAAAAACAGTAAAAAAACGTTAAGTAAACATGCAGCGTACTTACTCGGCGTTGGTCTCAGGAGTCGGTAGGTCTCCGATAGTGGTGAGGGTGAGGGTCGACCAGTAGAGGGAGCCCAGGTACTTTCTCGTGAGAGTCGCGTAGTCGCCGGGACGATGAGGGTATACCCAGTCGCCCTGTAAGAGAAATAAATGTTACCAATCCTGCAAAAGTATCTCATATTATAAAATCAAAATCATCAAAATCAAAATATTTTATTTCACATAAACCTACAAGGGCACTTATGAAACGTCAGAATCTAGGTGCACGTTTCTAATTGGTCGTTTCCTATGGAGAAGAGCCGGCAAGAAACTCCACGGTTACTCTTTTAAAAATAAATGGGTTTTACAATGCTTTAAATGTACAGTTTGAATAGGTATGAGAGGACAGCGTAGGCCTGTCAACAAGATACTTAAAAAAAATTTAGAAAATAGTCTGCAAATCGACAGTCTGTTGTGCCTACAACGTTCTCACATTCACAATATATAAAGGAATCTATATAAAGGTCGAAAAAAATATTAAAAGCCTATTTAACCCAAATGGTTGTCACTACAACTTTAACCAATCCGAATGAGAACCCCGTATTCCACAAGTCTCTACTGTAAGTTGAAATTTGAATTGTAGGCATACATGTCAAATAATGAGACTACATGTCAAGTAGTACCTAAATAAAAAAGTAAAATAAAAAACATATCGTAATTTGGGAGCAGTTAATAGACATTTACATAATTATGCCGTTAATGAGGTACCAGGGAGGCCACATGTGCAGAAGGAATTATTGCCAAACTTCCTTGTCGTCAACGTAGTCTTTAATCTTGTAATATGCTTTTTTGATAAGGACACGTTTTATGTGGGTTTTGAACTTTCCATCGTTAAGTTCTGTAACCGACTTTGGCAACTTGTTATAAAAGCGAATACTGTTTATAAGGAATGACTTGCTAGTTTTAGTTAATCTAAATTTAGGTATCACAATTTCATGTTTACTACGTGTATTTATATTATGGAAATCACTTCTAATTTTGAAAAGTCCTAAGTTTTTGCGAACATACAAAATACTTTCTAAGATATAAAGAGAAGGCAGAGTTAGTACATCAACTTCTTTGAATTTGTTTCTAAGGGACTCACGAGGACCCATTCTATAGATCGCGCGGATTGCTCTCTTTATATAATATGTCTGTTTTCACACACTCTGTATATGACTTTGACTTAGAGGGTAATTTTTTTGATGTCATTGTGCAAGATAAGTGACGATATAATCATTTAAGTATACCGGATGACTTTTTTTACCGTCTCGAAAAAAAATGTGTATATTAGGTAAACGGAATAGAAGTTTATAGCATACATAGTATTTTTTTTTTCCACAGTTTAGAAAAAAAAAGATCTATCATCAAAAAACGCTACAATTTTAAAGTAAATTTTACATATTAGGACAAAGAAACAGAAATTTTGACATAAATTGATAAAAAATATCGGATTTCAAATCATACGCAAGTCGTGTGATTTTAATTTCGAACTTTTAAGTGTTTTTTTTACGTTTTAGTTCTAAATCTTTCCTCTCTAGTAAAATATGCTTTACTTTTATGCGTCTACACGTACATGTGCGAGTGGTCCTAGTCTAGGGACTACCTACTCACTCGTGGGGAAGCAAGCACAATTTAATTTCATAAAGGGGTAGTTAGGTCTACAAAGAGAAAAAAAAAGTTATTTCATGTATTTTTCTTTTGGTGTTTCATTGCAGTAAGCTCTTAAATCACACATCTTAACATTTTCTGAGATTTACCCTTCAGTTTTATGACAGTTCATGAATATAAATAAGACGCCGTGTACCGTAGTATGTCGCGAGATTTTACAACATAACGTGCAAAGGAATCTCGCCTCAAAGTCCCGAATAAATTACGGTTTTTGCAGTAAATGTTGAATGAGATCAGTTTCATTCAAGATTCGTTTATGTTTATTATTTTACATCAACCTTTATATGAGGCATATGAATTCAAGTCTTCCCACGGCTGGGACTCAAGCCTGCTATTATGTGAGATGGAGTGGGCCGTAGTCCGCCTCGCGAGCACGGCACAGGTTCGTAGGTGACTCTTATCACCACGTCTGGCATAGTATATGCTTAATGTATGTATGTATTTATCGTATAATAATATGTAAATGGTACACCACTGACTACCTGCAGCACTGTCTCTCCTTCTCCCTTGAATCCATCCAAAGGTTGTCTGTAAAAGATCGCTTTTAGCGATAAGACAGTCCATTGTGTCTCATTATCTATCTATCTATCTATATTTCTTGGTGATTAGCACAATAAGGCTGATGTTACTGCCTACTTTAAGTCAAGTCAGTCAGTAAAAAAAAAGAAGTTTAAGTCATGACTTTTTTTTTGGTAAATCATCAAATAACTTCTCCCGCTCTGGGCGGAGCAAAAGGGCGTGTCAGACTCTTACTAACTAAAACCCACCCGTGTTCCTTCAGTTGGCTGTGTTGCCGAGGGCCACGGTATCCCTTTTTGACTTTCCCGCAACTCATGACTTACACCTGGTTCTGGACTTCTGCTTTTGCATAACTTAAGGTGAACGCCCGCCAAATTAAAAATTTCTTTGCAAATAAATAACCTAAGAATCTGGTCTACATTGAGTAATAAGGAGTCACTAGTCATACTAAGCATTACTTAATCTAGGTTCACACGGCATTATACTGCACGTTTTTTTGCAGTATTCGCTTTTAACCGATAAACAGCACACTGTTCACACGATACATTTCCATTCGTGTAAAAGAAGAATAGCCGCAGTATTCATACAACAGATGGATCCACGCTTTGTTAAATACGCATAAAAAACGTGTGACATCACGCAAACTCAAAGCAGTTATTTCAAATAAACCAATTACAGGCACTTTTGAATTGTCAAGCGGTCGGTCAGTCAGAAAGATGAAGCTAGTTGCCTAAAGCTTTCGAAAATAACAGCAAGTAAGAGATCGTAACCGTGAAACCGTATACGTTAAAAGTTCATTCGGTTTGCTTGACAAGTCCGTTGAGTATTCGATAAACATATAAGCTGTGTACGTTTTTATGCAGTACAAACAACGTGTGGACGGTTCTTTCTATACTCAATGTATGTGCCAATATGTATCCTTCAAAAATGTGCGGTTTAAATGCCGTGTGGACAGGGCCTTACAAGTTTCTTACATCTAAGTAATGCTAAGTATGACAAGTTCTCAAATTCAAATTCTCAATTCCGAGAGTTATTTTTCAGTAAAAAACAAGTGGCAAAAACAAAAGAGCATTATAACCTTCTAGAAAAAACTTAATTTATCTCTTCCCCGTAATACGAAATGCCGATGCAAAAAACCTTTTAAGAGTTTGCAAATCAGCTTAGGCAGGGATCCGACAATGGTGCCCCGTCATTAAGGGGACCGGTATAAACTTAGTTTTCTACTGCGACTGGACCGCCGTACATTCATATCGTAAACTTTAAACTCAATTGTTTACGAATGACGGTTCCTGAGAATTGTAAACAAAGTTTCTTTACAATGGTTTGTTTTTTGATAGTCTGATTCCATAGGTGTGGAGCAATTATAGCTCGGCTAGTTTATATTGTTGATTGGCCTATGAAGAAATGATCTGTCTGAATCCAGAACTACCGAGGTAAATCGAGGAAAAATACCTTAGGTTAAAGAATACGAAAAGCTCCACATACACGGTGCAAGTCTCTGGAACGTTCGAGAACAATAATCGTATGCTATAAATCAATTATTAATTTGCCATCAAGAATTTTATGGAATTGTTTACGCGCGTTCGATTTCCATAAAATGGCATATAATAAAATTGCATTAATTAATTGGCCGTTCAATAAAATTGCATGCCACTTACGCCATGGCAATTTTATTGCAAGGCGATTATTACATGCAAGTTTTGGCTCGTCTTAACACAGAGTTGCACGTCCTTTTACAATTGATTCAATTATTGCCCATCCGAATATTTCATGAAAATTTTATTGAATGTGCAATGTTATTGTAGATGAAATTTTATTGTACCAACGCGCTGTTTTGAACGGCAACTAACTTGTCCTTAACAAGCAACAATTGTACGTGTTGTTTAGACGGTGCCAGTCAATTATTGTTTCTATTTTGTGATATGATACAGGCAATAAACTTGCACCGTGCAAATGAAGCTTTAAAGACTCAGAAATAGGGACGACAGCTAAAACACAATTTGCTTTTAGGTAATGCTTATGACGTATCTGTAGAATAGTTCAACTTTTCAATTAAAAGAATTGAATTTAGTTCTCATATAAAATCAGTAATTTACCTAATACTACTGATAGTGCGACGGTGGCCCAGTGGTAACAGCCGCGACTTTACTTTATGTAAAAAATTTCATCACCACTGCTCTCAAAACGGTGAAGGGAAACATCGTGAGGAAAACGAAAAGTCGAAGATAAGTGACATTCACCAACCCGCAGTGGGCCCGCGTGGTGTATTATGGCCCAGTCCCTCTCACCGAGAGGAGGCCTGTGTCTACCCATGGTGTCCTAAAACCCACAGCATTTATAATAGCTTTATTGTTACTTTGTAGACCGGTAGACTGGTCACCCTTCTGTTAACTAATTCCCTTAGTTGCCTCTACGTGAGGAGGGGATGTGCCTTCGCCGTACGCCTGGTGCTAGGTATGGGTCGTTACGTGATTTTCGCGAAACGTAACGTAACTAGTGACTTCGAACGCGTCACCTGTTTTGAAAACTAGTGATTTTAGTAACTAGTTATTTTTCAAATTCTATTCGGTGATTCAACATGGTGATTTTATCGAAGTATTACAGTTATTTGCGAAACGAAAATATCAATGGTTACATAATGTAATACGTTACATTACGTTACGTTAGCTTTAAGTTTTTTTAAAGAATAAGTTTTTGTAGCAACGTATGCAGTTACATCATTAACGTAATACTAACACAAATAAACTTCCCTTCATACTGATCACTGCATTGTAATGTAACTAGTTACAAAAATCACCTGTTTATGTGTGACTCGAAACTAGCTATTCCGCTACATGCCCTGTAGCCAGTTATTGTAACTAGTGACGTGAAATAACGCCCATACCTACCTGGTGCCGTATGGTGTATTAATTAAATTTTGTGAGGAGTGAGCTGGGCAAAGTATTAATATATGTCGGAGCGTCAGGATTTATTCCATTAGAATCAGGCATCATGTGGGCAGAAGATGGGTTTCGTGCAATGAAAACACACTGGGTGCGATACACGGCGTTTATTAAAATCACAAACTAACACTATAATCTCAATATACAATTTAATCACAATAACTGAGCACAACGAATCGAGTACAGTTTCGCGACGTCTAAACTCAGATGCGATCAGACACTGAATGTCCTCCTCGCCGTGGACTTAAAACATCATGACTTTGTTTATGTGGGTAGATCACATGATGTCGCCAGTGGCGCGCTTGCGATTCGTTTAGCGACCTTACTAATGACCGTCTCCGACATATATATGATAGTATAGTGTTGTGTGAGCCTATGTAGTTTTAAATAAAAGAAGGAAATTGCAATAGCGGGATATAATTCTGTTATTCAATAACAAACACAGCTGCATCAGGTTAGAATCGATGCTGACCCTAACAATAATTCTGTCTAGCCTTTTCCCAACTATGTTGGGGTCGGCTTCCAATCTGAACGGATGCAGCTGAATACCAGTATTTTACATGAAGCGGCTGCCTGTCTGACCGCCACAACCCAGTAACTGGGTAATGTATCGTATTACCCGGTAATACGATACCCCTTGGCAAGACTGATTGTCAGACTTTCGGGCTTCTGACGACTCGTAACGACTGTCAAAGATCCACGAATGGCAGCCGGGACCAACGGCTTAACGTGTTTTCCGAGGCACGGAGGAGTATCGGTATGATAAGATGGTTACCCATCCACGGACCAACCCCGGCAAGCGTAGCTTAACCTGATGGATGGACCCGTGTGGCTGTTATTATTTAGCCACGAGCTCCTTTCGGACACGGATTCCTCATACGTTTTAAAATAACGTACTATTTATTACCAGCAACGTGGGAACATTTGATGCTGTCTCATAAGATAAATCTTTATAGAAGAGAAGAATTAAATTCAGAACAATAAGTTTATGGCAGCACCATAAACCTAGCTCCGCAGAAACCAATCATTAAAAAGAAATAACCTTTGAAAGCGCTGTCTATAAACTTGTATGCTTTGAGGATGAAAGAGTCAAGTTTAATTTTAAACGAAAATGGTGTAATAATAATGTACAGAGAATAGTTTTCTTTCATAGTTCAATCATGCGCTGTTTTTTCTACTGTTTTATTATTTTATTTTTTATTGCTTTAACTATAATTCAAGATAATTGTCCCAAACAGTATCTACGACTTTCTTTTCTTTGTTCTTTTGTTTTTAATATTTGACGAGGAAATTAAAAAGTGATTACTGAAAAATGCCCCACCACGGCGTTGAGGCGTTTTCATATATCTTGCTACAGCTTCTGCCCCCGACTTCATCCGCGTGTTTCAACATAACACGTGTGCACTCGGTAATAGCGCAGAGATTCTATCAGAGAAAGATTTTTTTAAATCGGTTCAGCTGCTCCGAAGACTACCCTCTACCTATAAATTCCAAAATGTTACCTCTTTATAATATTACTTGCTTCTGCCCGCGAATCCCTCCGCGTGAAATTTCGGCCCCCGGCCCACCGCGTCGCATCACATCGCCCGCCCGCGCTATTACTTCCTTTTCGCTTAGCGTTCTTTCTAACTGTTTTTCGTTTTGCTCGTCTCCTAAGGGTCGTAGCGTGATGTTACATAGCCTATAACCTTCCTCAATAATTGGGCTACCCAATGCAAAAAGAATTTTTCAAATTCGTCTGGTTGTTCTGGAGATCACCCCTACATACAAACTTAGAAACAAACAAACAAACAAATACCTCTTTATAATATTAGTACAGATTATAGAAGTATGGATATACCATATTTTGCTCTGAGTGGGTCTTACAAATATTTATTCAAAGCGGGAATCGAACGTACGACGATAAAGTCGAAAAAGCCTGTGTCAAAAACTGTCACTAGATAGTATTGGTTTATCAATGATGACAGTTTCTGGTGGCAAACGCTCTTCTACGAAACCGTAGCTATAGCCAGAATCTTTGGCATTTTTTTTTGTTTACTGGTTATTAAATACGATAACGTCACGACATACAAACATGAAGTTTCTACATACTTAAGTAAAAGAGCGTAAAATGCTGTCCTAGGCATCGTGGAATTAACGAAGGCATAATGTAGGGTTCTTTACGTTGACACGTGTCGTAATGAGATCTGGTCGGATACAATTTCGTTCCGGCTTGTTTCATGACCTGAGTTTTATTGTTCTGTGGCTTGACTGTAGTTGATGTGTCGTTTGTATTTTTGTACCACTGGTTAAAATGCTATGGAATGGCTATGAAACATCACGCTACGGCCCTTAGGAGCCGAGCAAAAAGAAAAAAGTTAGAAAGAACGCGAAGCGAAAACGAAGTAATAATAGTGCAGGCGGGCGATGGGAGGCGACGCAGCGGGTCTGGGGTCGAAATTTTACGTGACGTATGAAATCAGTATGAAATAAAATAGGTATTAAAAAAATATTACTTATCTTTCAGACCACGTTCATATTGATATTCAACCTCGTTATTGTTGTTTATAACATAAATATAACATCACGCCTGTATTCCCCGAAGTGACAGGCAGAGGTGCATCTATAATACACCCACATTTCGCCAGTTGTTGTTGTTGTTTATTGTAAAACTAACTTTCTGACCACCTATGTTTTCATTTACATAATTTTGATACGGTTCAACACTCGCTTAACTTTATGGGAAAGTTTTGATTTCCTTGGTGAGTATCGTGTTTGTTGAACCGGATGCAGCGGAATACCAGTATTTTACATGGAGCGACTGCCTATCTGACCTCCACAATACAGTAACTGGGTAACACGATACCCCTTGGTAAGACTGGTAGTCAGATTTTCGGGCTTCAGACTACCCGTAAAACTGTCAAAATCTACAAATGACAGCCGGGACCTTTACTTGTAATATCTACTAATTGTTTTTGATATGTACCTACCCCTGATACTGAAGTTGTCGTGAGGAAAGTTTTGGGTATGAATGTCGATGGCTATAAGAGTAGGGGAAGACCAAAGAAACGATGGATGGACTGTGTGAAAGATGATATGGCTAGAAAGGGAGATGACGATTAATAGAGAAGTGTGTTAGATGACATGTTACGCTGACCGAAAAAAGTTTTTATTTTTCCCTTTTTAGTTGTCGTATCTACCCCACACAAATTCGAATATCACGACCTGCTATGTAAATAACAGCGATAGGAACTTATTAGAACATCATCCACATAAGCTGTGGGAAAATACGTATTATTGAAGCTAACTCAAAAAGTATCCAAGCATAAGTTAATAAAATTTATATGGGACCACCTCGATATCATACAGTTAAAAAATAAAAATAAAAATCGGTCCACAATTAACGAAAATAACGACGGGCATACATAAAAAAAACACGCTATGAACATAGAACCTCCTCCTTTTTGGAAGTCGGTTAACAACACTAAAAATATATCGTTACTCATGTACACCATCCTTACATCCCACGAGTAATGATGATAGATGACATTTTGCAATTTACCTTGAATGATAAATCACTCTGATGGCCTTACGTAGGTGAAGAGTAAAACATTGACAGGCGACCATTTTCATTAAGAGGTTTGACCGCAGTATAAGATCTGGCCTATCTGAGGGTCAGTACCTATGACCCTCGTCAACGGAATTGAATGTTCTATATTTAATACCGAACTGAAGAGGACATCGACATGACTGTAAAAGGCTGTATATATATAGGTATAATATTTGTGTTATATAACTTCAAATATTGGATTTGTGAATTAGTTATGTATCTAATCATAACTTGAATAATTTTTGTTCGAAGATGTTTTTGGCAGTCTGATCAGGTTTGTAAGATCTACTTAGGGTTATCGAAATATGTACAGGCAATCGTATGACTTGACATCGAATGACTTTGATGAGGAATTAAAAAAATCTGCGGTGACATGATTTATTTACGAGTATTTATGACTCATCTAGTTTTTCTTTTCTTTCTAATTTTATCAAATAAATTGTTTTATCATATTGACAATAGGTATACAATCTAACACTAAATTAAATGAATAACTAACTAACCAACCATACAAATACATAAATACAAAAGCGAAAGGACACTTAGGCGTCGAAGATACTCGTCCACATCGCTGTCATCCGGAAACATGCCCAGAAGACTGGCAGCATTGCCACGTTGAATGGCAATGCTAATTCTTTGGCCAAAGAATGAGCCAGCCCTCTCTGGTCACGGGAAGTGTCGACCAGTCAGACGGCGAAAATTTTCCTTAAAAAGGGGACGCGCACTCGGGACCCGAGAGTTACGACCCCAAACGGTTCAAAACCGTAGTTACCCATAAGGTTACAGTATTTACGCCACTTCAGGTCTCAGAAGCCTTAGCAGCGGCGGCAGCACAGCCCGCCGTGCTAGGAAAATGGGATGGCGCAAACTTTTATATTTTTTGCAACACATTACGCTATAGTGTCCATGTCGGGGTGTCTTGGCAAGCTCCTGTTATAAGTGTATCTGTCAGACTGCCACGTTAGTGACTAGGATGGAGGAGTTCCTACACCGCTATAAATTTTAATAGATATGGGAGGACAATGCACCGCAAAAGCGACAAATTAAACGAACAAATAAACAACGACGAGAAAACCCTCACTACACAACATTACAAACCTAATAATAACCAATATACTAAGAATAATACTTTTCGAAACCACAGAACAACATTTTAAAATCTTATATCAAAACATACAAAGCATCTATAACAAACAACATCTACTTGAAGCCTTCATAAATGAAAAACCAATGTATAATGCTATATGCCTATGTGAGACTTGGCTATCACCAGAAAAATTGAGTAACTTACAGTTTAGCGGCTACAAAATTGCAGCATCTTACTGTCGCCGTACTCGAGGAGGCGGCGGCGTATGTATCTTGCTACAAAACCATTTCGAGTACAAAGAAATATGTGATATAAGTAATATGTCGGTTGAGTACTGTATAGAATTATGTGCAATAGAATTACCTAATGAGAATGTACTTATAGTTACAATTTATTGGAATAAAAGAGAGGAGGAAGTATTTACTCGCCAATTAAAAGAAATGATGTATTATATTAATAATAAATATTTAAGATATAATGTGATATTAGGAGGAGATTTAAATATAAATATCTTAGACCGCTGTTTAAAAACTAACTTGTTCTTAGATCTAATGTTGGAACATAAATTCATACAACATATCAAAGTCCCTACACGCATCTCACAAACTACCTCTACATGCTTAGATTTGATTTTTACAAATTTTAATTTTAGAGATACTTATACCACCATAGAAGAATTAGGTTTCTCAGACCACTGTGCAACCATCTTTCACATGAAACTGCTTAGCGACAGCAATAAAAAAACGAACTGGTTCGCGAAAAAAAGATTATTTAATACCAAAAATATAGAAAATTTTAAATCTGAATTAAAAAATCTAAATTGGAATGATATAATACAATTAAATAAAAATATAGATGAAAACTACATTGCGTTTAATAATATATTGAATAAAATTTTAAATGTCTGTATTCCGCTGCAACAAATAAAAATAAAAACGACATATAAGAAGTACTGGCTAACAAAGGGTATTAAATTATGTTGCAAAAACAAAAGACTACTTAAAATTCTTACCATTAAAACTAGAAATCCCATATTATCAAAATATTATAAAAAATACGAAAAAACCCTAAAGCAATCTGTAATGACAGCAAAAAAACTACAATATATAAATAAAATAAAAAAGTCAACAAATAAAGTAAAAACTATGTGGAATATAATAAACGAAAGAACAAATAAATCAATAAGAAATGAAAAAAATAACATAAAATTACTTAAAAATGGTAACTTGATAACTGAACCTAAGCAAATAGCTAATATTTTTAATGACTTCTTTGCTTCCATTGGAGAAAAAACTTCACCAGCAAAAGGCACCCCTGTGATGTGCCCCACAGAGAACACCATGTTTCTCAGCCCTGTCGATCCCTATGAGGTAAATAAAATAATAAAAAATTTAAAAAATAAAAAGAGCTATGGAGTGGACGAACTTCCTCCATTTCTACTTAAGCAATGTGCAGACGAACTAACTCTACCTTTTTATAAACTTATTAACCAATCGTTTGAAGAGGGAACCTTTCCCAATCTACTTAAAAACGCACTGATAAAACCCATCCATAAGAAAAATTCTAAAACCGACCCTAATAACTATCGCCCTATTGCGCTGTTACCAACTGCGTCTAAAATCTTTGAGAAGGCAATGTGTGACCGCGTATACTCTTTTTGCGAAAAATATAAAATACTTGACGACTGCCAAAACGGCTTTCGTAAAGATAGGTCTACAACGTTAGCTGACTACAAATACATACAAGAGGCTCTAACTATTATTAATAATAAAAACTACGCCATAGGAATGCTGCTCGATATGACCAAAGCCTATGATAAGGTCCAATTTAAAATACTATTAGAAAAGTTACATGGGATAGGAATACGAGGAAAAGCTCATGAATGGTTTACTTCGTACCTAAAGGATAGGGTACAACTAGTAGAACTTGAATATTTTGATAACAACTCAAATGAAATAATCAAAATGAGATCTGACAGAAGGGCGGTTAACGCGTCAATTCCTCAAGGGAGTGTTGTTGGCTGCCTCTTGTTTCTCATCTACATTAATGACCTTCCAAAAATTTTAAACGAACATTGTGTACTATTTGCGGATGATATCTCCCTGCTCACTTCATGCCAAAAAGATGACAATATAAACACCAAATTAAACTCCCTTCTTACTACAGTTGTAAACTGGATGGATAACCATAATCTAGAAATTAACTTTACCAAAACAAAACTAATTACTTTTCATCCCCATCAAAAATCCCCATTAAAACTAAATTTCATGTATAATAATGCAAAAATAGAACAAGTAAATGATTTTACTCTCCTCGGTTTGTCTATAGATACCCACATAAATTGGAAATCCCATATACAGAAAATAAGAGCAAAACTGTCAAAATTTTCATATGCCCTACGCGAAATTAAAAAAACTACCAACCTGCAAACTGCACTTGTTACTTACTATGCTTATGCCCAGGCATGGCTCAACTATGGGGTCATGCTGTGGGGTAACAGTACAGATTCACAAACCATATTTATTTTACAAAAGAAGTTAATTCGAATAATAACCAACATAGAACAAACAGATAGCTGCAAACCACACTTCCGAAAACACAAAATACTCACACTTCCCTGTTTATATATCTTAGAATTATGTAAATTTGTCAAAAAACACCCAGATTTTTACACCACTTGCGAAGAAACACAAACAAGATACACCTTTCGACACAACAAAAACAAAATAAACATACCTCAATCACGACTCAAAATGCACTCAACCAGCCCTCTAGTAATGTCCATAAAAATCTATAATAAATTACCAAATAACCTTAGAGAAATAAACAAAACAAGTATATTTATTAATAAATTGAAACAATTTCTGGAATCCAAGTCATACTACTCAGTAAAGGAGTTTTTAGATGACAAATGGACAGCAAAATAAAAGTAAAATTATTCATAATTAATTACCAAACATTATAAAATATATTAAAATATGGTTTTTCTTTTTTATAAAAATATATAAATACGAATAAATAATTATAACATAATTTAATATAATAATGCAAAATATTCCCAAGATTCTTATAATAATTACCTGCTTATTATTATCTGCATACATTCTAATGTTAATTAATGTTATGTCTATGTTTTTAGAATAAGTTGTATGTAATAATGATAAGTCCTCTCCACATTCATTTATTATATCTTTTGCTGTGCCCGACAGGGTCCACGATTGTTACCTACCAAATAAATGTTTACCACCTAAGCCTACATTGTGGAATGCGAATAAAGAATTGAGTATTGAGTATTGAGTAATGTAGGCCTGTCTACAAATACCAGGTACTTATAAATATTGAAGATATGTTCCTTGGTAGTGGTGAAGACTTTTCCTTCTGTTTCTACATTTTTATATGTAACCAAATCAAAGGTTCATCGTACCTATTACTCCCGTCCATTTCTTCTTATTATCGCCGAGAGTCAACTTAGAAATGAGTGTGAACATTGTAAGTATCCATTAATGCTAATAACATTCGTACCTTCCGTCAACGGTAGTGATTGTAATGATTATTGTCCGCAATATTAGTCACCATTAGTGTTTATTGCTCCCTGGTGGACCACAACAGGAAGCTTGATGTCGAATGATGTTGAGGCGATTTATTTTGAGTGGTATACTTAGGCCTAGTTCGGCAGTTTTTTTAATAGACGGTAAGTATGGAAGGAAGGTAAGGCCTATGGCATTAAGTCCGCCTCTGTAAATGTGTGTGCTTGAAGTATTAAATAAAATAAAGACTTATAGGGTGTACTATGCAAAGACCGCAGCTTTGCATAGTAGACCCTCCCATATGGATGTAGCTATCAAAAGTAAAATAAGCTTACGAATCTATTTATGTGTCCAGTTTGTCAATAAAAAAGCTACCATTGGTAAGCACCCCTCCACCTCCCTGGCTGAATACTCTTCTTATTAGCTATTATTGAATAACTTGTACTTCTTATTAGCTATTATTGTTGAGGAGCTCGTGGCTAAGTAATAATAGCCGCACGGGTCGATCCATCAGGTTAAGCTGCGCTTGCCGGGGTTGGTCCGTGGATGGGTGACCATCTTTACATACCGAGACTCCTCCGTGCTTCGGAAAGCACGTTAAGCCGTTGGTCCCGGCTGTCATTCGTGGATCTTTGATAGTCGTTACGAGCCGTCAGAAGCCCGAAAAGTCTGACAGTCTTACCAAGGTGTATCGTATTACCCAGTTACTGGGTTGTGGAGGTCAGATAGGCAGTAGCTCCATGTAAAATACTGGTATTCAGCTGCATCCGGTTAGACTGGAAGCCGACCCCAACATGATTGGGAAAAGGCTAGGCAGAATGAAAAAAAAATTGAATAGCTTGTGCCACAACATGAGAGGAGTAGCGTCATAACAAAACATATTCAATTGTTTCTGGATTGTGGAGAGATATTTGAATGAAACTGACACCACACCATTTCTTTCCTCAGTGGACCAATATCATTAATGTTAACATCCGCATTTGGGGTGAAAATTAACCGTGACACTCAGATTTCGTATTTTAAATCCTAATTTTATCAATATGTACTCAAAATGTGTCCCTTGAAAGTTGTTTGAGGGTCAAAAATGTGTTAATACACGTTTCGTCCGCAATATACTTAATATTCATAAGAGGCAAATGAATTGAAAACGTGAATACGAGATGTCCTACCGTCGTCCTTTGGGAATCTAATCAGAAAATGTCAGTATAAGCAATCTGGAGAGTGTCATGACCAACGAGGTATTATATTTACATATTCCGTAACTAGGAATTACTTTAAAAAAAGTACAATAGACGTAGATACATTTAGTTACCTTTTCCGCTTAACTATTCCTAAAGAGTCATAAAAAACCCTGTAAGAAATCGACACGTGTTTCACCTCTCAACGAGGCGTCCTCAGGATGACGATTGACTTGTCGCTAGCCCGAACACGACAGCGACGTGTTGCCACACTAAGCTCAGGACGCAGAGCTCCGGCGCTTGGCGTGGCAACACGTCGTGTAGGAATTCATTAGGAATAGTTAAGCGGAATAGGTTACTAAATATATCTACGTCTATTGTATTTTATAATGGAGTTCCGCCAAGTCACTCCTGAGTCAAAACCACTAGGTCTTACTTGTATACTTATCTTGGAGTATTCGTTTTCTTTGTAAATGTTTTAGCTGGCATGATTTTTATTCAAAGGGTCTGGGTTACCAAGCGTGAAAGTGACTTTGTTGTTACTTTGCTACATTTTTAAACCTATTTCAAAAATTGAGTTGAGTTAAATAATAGTTTTGTATTTTCAAACCAAAAATGAGTACCTGAGACATTTTATTTTTGTCGACATTATTTTACTCATTAAAGGATTTAAGAAGGGATTTAATTACTCACTATACGATAGGAAAAGACAACAGGGCTCAGCATCTTAATTATGCAAAGTTAATTAAATGATTAAACGACAGTGTAAGCATATTAGTAGCAACACCACACACAAACTTTTTTTTTTTTTTGGTGGGCAATCATCATAATATAATTATAAACATTGTATAAGTTAGCTGTAAGTTTCCCGAATAGAATAAAATAACATTTTTTTTGACGTTTATCATAAATAACTGTCTAAAAAAAACATTTTGCAATTTTTGAACTTCAAAAGTTACAATATTATAGCCCTCCTATCTCCCACTTACAATGCAATAAACTGCCCAGTATTTTGAAGGCATTATTCAACAGTAGTCGTTTACAGGCTTGGAAGTAAATACCAACCAGCAGTGGTCCCGCGTGGTGGATTATGGCCCACTCCCTCTTACAGAGTGGAGGCGTATGCCCCAGCAATGAGAACGTTAAATGTCGATTTTGCTAAGCAAATACCTACAACTGACCTGAAACCCTTCCGCTTCTGACAGCAAAAAGTAGAAGCATCCGAACCAATGCGCCAGGATGAGCAGGATGTGGATGAGGTTGATGACGCGCCAGAAGTTGGGATAGACCGTCCTGGACTCCACTATGTAGTAGAAGTCTACTGCTCTGTACACCTGGAAGAAAGGTTTATATTAGTTACCAGACTACGGCGAAGCAAAATGGAGCGTTATGATTTTGACAGGTATGTATGGTCATCTGTTACCTCATAACTTCTAAAGTACTCATCATAATTTGACTAATGGGGTATCGTTGGAAGCGTCTTGATTGTCCGCTGGTATAGGTAGGCTATGTGACGTCACATTAATCCGGAGTCACACGCGTTAGGCCTACTACGTGTGACTTCAGATTTTTAATGTCTGTTTGTGACGTCTTGTTTATACCTTTTTAGTTGACTTTTTTTGTCGTAGGTGGGTTTTTTTTTTCGTCATTCCATTAATATGGAGGTAGTTTGTCCTGTAAATAATCAATCAAAACCCATTTAGTGCAAATGGAACGAGAATTGGTACTTAGTTGGTACAAAATGGATTGAAAAAAAATCCAACCGTCAACCCGGATTATAATAACAATTTGAAAA
Source organism: Eupsilia transversa (assembly GCA_914767815.1). NCBI lineage: Eukaryota > Metazoa > Arthropoda > Insecta > Lepidoptera > Noctuidae > Eupsilia > Eupsilia transversa. Next base: position 10,650,012 of record OU611892.1, read on the forward strand.
CACTTACACGTTGTTTTCAAATTGTTATATAATCCCGTAATAGAAAGGTGATTACCGTGGTAAACCCTATGTTTCTGAATGTATGGTAGGTAGGTACTTATGTATACTATGTGTATTTGTACTGAGGTTTGAATTCATTCTACAAAACAAAAAATATTTAAGCACGTACGAATATTTTTTCAGCTTCATTTAATTTTATTTGCACTGCAATATCCCCCTTTTCCTCCCTTCTCTGTTCATAAACACAAAAATTTAAATCTAAAGTCCATAAACATACAATTGTTTGTAACTGACATGCTTATTTACAAGTAATATTTGCAAGTTAGTCTAGGAATTAACATACAAACAGTCTGATATCGCGGTCAACTGCGGGTGAATTTGTTCTTACTGAAGTTTTGTAAGACGTATTTCAATAAATAATCTAGTTTGTCTCCTTTACAATTTTGTTTGCATTTGTTATACTTTATTTCTGTAAATATCTTCATAATAAGTACATTAATAAAATTAAAAAAATAACAAGTGATATGCAGCAAAAAACCGGCCATGTGCGAGTTGGGCTTGCACACGAAGTCTTCCGTACCACAGTACAATATTTAGCAAAAAACGTCGAAATTAACACGTTTCTTGTATGGGAACCCCTTTAATTTAATTTAATTGTTATTATTTGTTGTTATAGCGGCAATAGAAATACACAATCTATGAAAATTTCAACAGTCTAACTATTAAGGTCCATAAGGAACAGCCCGCTGACAGACAGACGAACAGCGAAGGCTTAGTGATAGGGTTCCGTTTGGCACCCTTCGGGTACGGAACCCTAAAAATTTCAAGGAAACGTGGGAAGTGGGCAGGAAGACGATGATGCAGCAAAAACTGAGGGTCACGGAGGGTCTTGTAGGGTCTCCACCATTTCCGCCAATGGATCATGACTTGACAGATCGTAAATAGCAGTCATTAAAAAAAAAAAAAAAAAATTTGTATGTTAGATTACAGCACACTCCCTCTCGAAGAGCGGAGGTCTGTTTCTCAGCAGTTGGACCATTATAGGCTGATTAAGGTATTTGCATGTTCGTCTGTGTCGATTAATAACAGTCTGTCAAATTAACCAATCCATCACAAAATACGTATACCTAGAGGCGTTTAGTATGATTACTTGTTATATTAATAGAAAAGCAATAACATGTGCCCCTCGCCTACAGAAGTCCGCTAAAGGAAGTTATTAGCCTCGTAATGAGGACATCGTACAGCATCTATGAGGCATTTATCACAATTGACACGCCATTATTACCTTCAACGTAGAAGAAAAGTGATGAAAAGCTGCTACAATATCTACGGCATTTTTCACATAATAATGTAATTATATAAAATGGTACGCTGCCAATGTTCATTGTTATTGTGTGCGCGATAAATTTTTAATTAGATATAATGTTACATTTTATTTTTATATTCAGTAGTACATAAAATAAAAATATAGTATCCTAACCTAAGCAAAACTATTAACAAATGATAAATGAATTATTTTCTGTAAGTAGGTTTGTACAAACACTTTTACACGTCAATCAGAATTATATTTTTTTAAACTAGGTCGGCGTTTCCTATCTGACTACTCTGAGAAGACAGGCCGAAACAAACTCAGAGGTCACAGTCTCTTTTAAAGTCCATAAATAATCTTGGTCAGATCATGGTGAGGAAAGAACCACACAGATTGAGTGGACCTGTCCCGTCAGTGCACGCATTTGTCAGTACAACAACAAACTAATATAATTATGGCGTCGAAAATTGCTCCGCATCGCTGTCAGCTGCAATGTACCCAAGAGACTGGTGTCATTGCCATGTTGTATGGCGATTCTTAGCCTCTGGCCAAGGTAAAAGCCAGCCCTTGGATCACGGGAAGCGTCATAGATAATTATTAAAACCTGCCAACGTTGAACGGACCAAATTGAGAGTCTGAGTGTTGACAAGGGAATTCCCTGACACCTTATTATACTACAATACGCACACGCTTTTCAGCACATTTACACTCGAAGAACAGAAAGTCATATAATTTTAAATCACGTTCCTTTCTCGTAGCACATGTTCCATTTTCAAATATTATTTTGACAGTAACTAGCCAGTAATTTGAATCAATCAATCTGCCTAGCCTTTTTCCAACTATTTTGGAGTTTGCTTCCAGTTTATCTGGATGCAGCTGAATACCAGTATTTAACATGGAACGACTGCCCATTTTTTATTAGTCAGTAGTTAGAATGTTAAGTGAAAATTGACCCAAGGGTTTTCAATTCCGCGACTGGGTTAAAAACTATTCAATGTTATTAGCAGCCAGGAAACTTACCCCTTTTGTAGACTGTACCTAGCCTATATACATTTCATAGTATTTTATCTATTTATCAGCGCGTCCTTGATCGAAAGCTTTTACCGGTAACATGAGCCTTTGTTGTAGGCTCTATTGGCTTTGTTTTCTATTCTATTCTCCTTTCTATCTATCAGTAGACTTAGGTGTCGAATTAGGTGTACAAGCGATGGGGGATTTTATTTTATCATTGCAGTTAGGTATTGGTTTTAGCTCGCCCCCCCCCCATTACGTTAATCTTTTATACATTGTAATAGCGAATCAATTTTCACGCCTCCCCCTTAAGACGTAGGTCAAATATTTTTTGATATTCGGACAGCTCCATGACCTAAAGAGGTGTAATAAAGAATATGAATTTATTAAAAATCTAAAAGAAACTATATATAAATCCGCGAAATTTTGAGGGTTAAAGCGAATAAAGAATAATGGAAGACATAATCCCGCAAATAATCATTGAAATTAAAGCTATTCGAAGCAGTAAGCGAGCTGGGGATCGTTTTGCTTGCAAATATCTTGTTATTTTATAGGCTTGTTTGAAACGAAACGGTTTTCAGCGAGAACTTAATTACGTCTGAATAATGTTTTATTCCTAAATTAAGATTTGAGTACATTGAATTTAATGCTCGATTTGACGATATCTTTAATTTAAGTGGGTTAATTTTGTGAAGTAAAGAGATTGAGACGGATTTCAAGGAAACGGTAGTAAAAGTAAGTATAATGAATTTGATGATATTTTACTCAGTAATTAATTCTATCGTCTCCAATGACTCGTGTAAATAAAATTGGAATGGTATAACGAGATAGTAATTATAATAAAACCCAGGAATGTTTTAACGAATCTCTTTTAAACACATTTTTTTAAATACATTTTTGTTGAATAATGCGGTGAGCTTAAAAAGTAATTACTTACACGTAGATTACGGAAATATGAATATTATTTTTGTTTGTGTTCGATTGTACAGTACGTATGCTTTTAAATTTTCATATTAAGGTTGAACTAGTCGCGGGCTCGAACTCACTGGTGGGCATGGCCAAAAAGCACGTTGTCGCACCTGGCATCGTGTCCAGATAGAATCAGTGATGAGCAACCACCGTTCCGAACTATTTTAGTAAAACGAGCGCATAAAAGATTACGAAAAGTCCGAGTCCGATTACGTGTCGAAATCGAGTTTTATAAAAAAAACACTGCATAAATCAATTAAAAATAAAGATTATTGAATTTTTGCTCTAATAGAGCTGTTGGTGCCGACTTTGTTTTGGAGATTTTACACTTATTTTATTACCTATGCCCAAAATTGCGTTAAAATTAGCAAGTAAAACGAATCTTTTGAGGCTCATAACTTTTTTTAGTAAATTTTTTATTTTACTATTTTGTTTTCGCACAGACAAAATTAATAATGAGACAAAACCATATCATGTTTAACTTTAGATGTAACCTGAAAATATCGACTAGTGCAACCTTAAAAACCACTTTCATTCATTCATGTGATCCATTATCTGATTATACTGGCATTGTGTATAAGTCTAGTAACCTATAAACAGTATAAAACCAAGTCGCTATTTGTATCCAACCACTTTGTTCTTCTAAACTACAGAATGGATATTAATGTGGTTTTCACCATCATTTAGAGAATTTATTTTGAAATGTTTAAGTAGAAACGCCGGGACGCCCTAGGAGGGCATAATATAGTGACTTTATTGGTTCAGAAACTCGCAACCGGCGTGCATGTATGACCATATATGACCGTAAACAACACAAAAGGAGTGCGTAAGACCGTAGGTGGCGTTCAGTTGTGTCTGCCTACCCCCGTGGGAAGATGGCGTGAGTTTTATGTATGTGTGTAATACAATGAGAAATATTAAACCTTAATATAATAGAGAAATCTTGATGTTTGAATGTCACAACATCAGTAGGTATAGCACCCTTGCGAAGCAGGGGCAGGCCACTAGTGTTGTTTAAATACGTGAATATTTGTTGACTTACCTTACAAAACCTAGGGAAGCGGATGATAGGGTTGGTACCGAAGTGCAGCTGCAGTAAGTCTAGGGGTGCCAGCGACACGACGTCCAGGAGAAAGTTGCGCGACTTCACGTAATGCTTCGCTAATTTTTTTGAGTCATAAACCTGAGAACAATGTTAAAACTACTTTGAAGATTCATATGAAAAATAGGTATTTGTTGTTTTGGCTTGCAATAACTTCATCTCATCTAAATCCAAATCAAGACAATCTAGTGTATACCTAGTTGTAGTAAGCTGCCTCCTTATTAATTTTTTGTTTAAAATATAAGAGTTTCGTGCACCCTTAATTTTGTATTTTATTGACGCATTCACAATAATAGCAATTACTGTCATCATGCCAGCCGAAATACGGGCCACCGTCACGACGATTGGTCTTTCGTTGGTGGCACGTAGTCGATTTCCACGATCTTAGGTCGTGGAAATCGTTTTTTTTCCGACGATCGGATTTCCACGCCTTCCGGCGTGCGGTTACAATTCCAGAACTTTTTACCGTCCAAAACATCGGCAAAATTAAGTAAATGTTCTATAGATAAGCAGAAATAAAGATAAGAGAGGACAAAAGGTCGCATCTACGCCAATGTGACTTTTACAATTCATTGATATACTTTCCAAGTTAATCTTGGACATCACTGACATCGGCTTGGAATTAATATAAATATAAAGTCGTCAACCCGAGACAGGAAGATGTCACGGAGAAGGCATTGAGCATTGATCACCACGCTTGCTCAAAAAGCGTGGTGATCAATGCTCATGCTTTCTGTGTATGAAAAGAGGCCTTTTAGCGCTAAGCCGCCTTAAGAGCTATTTTTGAAAGATAAGGTATAAATACCATCAGTCCTTGCTCCAAGTAACCAGTCCTCAGCTGGACGACGAGGTCCAGAGCGAAGACCACGTCGCTGATGCCGTCGCACGTCAACCAGAAGTAGTGGCACATTATCTGAGGAAATACAAAACTGCACTTAATAAATAGATTTTTTACCTACTTCCAAAAAGGAGGTTAAATGTTCGTAGCGTATGTATGTTTTTTTATTTTTTTTATGTATGTCCCTCGATACTTTCGACAATTGTGGACGGATTTAGAAAATTCTTTTTCATTTGGTAGAAGAAGCATGCTTATATTTATTTATTTATTTTATTTTTTATTTATTTATTTATTTAGTACATGGAGGACTTACATGCTTATGCTTATTTTATGCTTTGCTTGGGTAGCTTTTGAGTTAGCTTCAATAATACGTATTTTTCCCACTAAAGCCTATGTGGATGATGTTCTAATAAGTTCCTGTACTGTTATTTACATAGCAGGTCGTGATATTCGAATTTGTGTGGGGAAGGTACCAAAACCAAAAAAATGAAAAATAAAAACTTTTCAAAAAATAAAAACGACTTCCGAAAAAAAAACACAATAGTGAAAAATAATTTTAATTTCGGAAGTCGGTGTCAAAGAACGGAAATTCAAGACATCGACTTCCGAAATTAAAGTTTTTTATTTTTATTTATTTATTTTATGTCACCATTTATGCACACACATAATAAACAGACAAGAAGAAAGGAACAGAAAAATACGTACAAAGGCATGGGCAGGTTTTTATTATTTTTCTGACTTGATCAAAATGTAATGTCTGAAACAACCTTCCTGGCTTTGTGGTTTTCACACGAACCCAGTTTCGTCCTGGAGCTATTTAGGATCGTATTATTTTCGTTTGGAATAATTCGGGGTAGCGTTTTTATAGAGTTTCGAGCCTATTGTTTTTTTTGGGAATGGATTAAGTTTACGAGTCTTGAATATAAAACATTTTCAAACAGTGATTACGTACAATATCGTTCATCATTCTTTTTGTGTCCGAATCTATTGTTTTATGTAGTGCCTTGTGGCTAAGTAATAACAGCCGCACTAGTCGATCGATGAGGTTAAGCTACGCTTGCCGCGGTTGGTCCGTGGATGGGTGATCATCTTTACATACCAAGACTCTCCGTGCCTCGGAAAGCTGGTTAAGCTGTTGGTCTCAGCTGTCATTTGTGGATCTTTGACAGTCATTACGGGTCGCCAGAAGCCCGAAAGTCTGACAACCAGTCATATCAAGGGGTATCGTATTACCCATTGACTGGTTTGTGGAGGTCATATAGACCGACACTCCATGTAAAACACTTTTATTCAGCTGCATCCGGTTAGACTGTAAGCTGAGCCCAACATAGTTGGGAAAAGGCTAATCAGATGATGATGATCTATTGGTTAATGTGCAATGTTCAATTCTTGTGTTGTCTTTATGCAAATATTAACCCAAACTATCTCGACGTTAAGAGTATTTAACAATATTAACAAAAATAACCGGCCATGAACTTTTCAACACGGCAGTTATCTAAAATTAAAACTAAATAAACTGAGACTACAAAACATTTAACGGCCCCATTTAAATAGATCAAAAGCAAGTTTAGCAGACAATGAAACCTATTTTTAAACCATTATAAAAATATATTTTCACATCTGCCTGAATTTGTGCCCAGTTGATGGCAATAGGCTTGCCCCCTATTACATGGAACTTAAATATAACTGGCGAATAATAAATAGAATGTTGATGTACTATAGCCTAGTAGTACTACTAGTACTGCCCAACCCTTCGGAGACACAAGGGAAGTTATGTTATGTTATATCTGTTGGCAAAGCAAGCTTGCTTCGTAACAGCTAAACAGAAATACCTACTTGTACTCGTATAAATAGCGTCTAAATTGTGTAAAAGCTATGTTTTATAAATAAAATCGGGCAGACTACCTACTGTTTTATTCATACGTACCTATTACAGTCGAAAGAAGAAAAAGCTGTATCTGTAAAATCAGCAACATACAGTAACATACTGAGAAGATAACTTTGGATAAGAAACCGTTCTATTATTTACAATCGTAGAGAAACTGAACCAATTTACCAATAAAAAAAAAATTGGGATCGAGGTCGGATCCGGGCAAGCACCAATGTGACTTTTCTATTTATATGTACTTTCTAAGTAAGCGTGGCTAAGTAATAACAGCCGCACGGGTCGATCCATCAGGTTAACCTGCGCTTGCCGGGGTTGGTCCGTGGATGGGTGACCATCTTTAGATACCGAGACTCCTCCGTGCTTCGGAAAGCACGTTAAGCCGTTGGTCCCGGCTGTCATTCGTGGATCTTTGACAGTCGTTACGAGTCGTCAGAAGCCCGAAAGTCTGACAACCAGTCTTACCAAGGGGTATCGTATTACCCAGTTACTGGGTTGTGGAGGTCAGATAGGCAGTTGCTCCATGTAAAATACTGGTATTCAGCTGCATCCGGTTAGACTGGAAGCCGACCCCAACATGATTGGGAAAAGGCTAGGCAGATTGATTGATGTATTTTCTGAGTTTATCTTGAAATTGTACTGACATCGGTGAAGGAAAACATCTCGAGGAAACCAGAGGCCGTATTATGACGTATTAATGTCACCATTTTCCCAGTGTGATAGAGAGACGGAGCTATACAAGGCCGATAGCACCATCCTTTTTTCGCAATGTAATAATGATGTCATTAATACTTCATATTACGGCCTCTGGACTAATAATTAATGTAAGTCTGAAATAGCCAACCCGTCTTGAGCAAGCGTGGTGAGCAATGCTCATGCCTTCTCTGTAGGCCTTTGTGCTGCAGTGGGACAATAATAGGCTGGTATTATTATAAAAGTGTTAATAAACTCTCGTTGCTGACCGTACTTAAACTCGTAGTTCTGGCTAATGCTTAGATTTTCTAATACAGCGGTGGCCGCCACATAGCGACCGGAGTGACGCCTGTCATGAAAATGATATCACCGCGATACTGCGATCACTGTACGTGCGTGACGTGCTTGACAAGCACTTGATTTTTTCGTGCTTGTCAAGCAATTTTGACCGTCTAGGGACGCCATTAGGACTTTGCGACCGAATTCGGTCGTATAGCGTCGTGATTAGACGGTAAATTGCGGACACTATGTGGGGTAGTGTATTTTACGAACTGCCCGAAAATGAAAAGTTTTAGGGGTGTGAGGAACAGGGTGCAAAGTTCACTCATCCTCTATAGAAAAGGGAGTATCCTTCTACCAGAAGGCACAAAGTAACATAACTGCATTAGTACTATAAAAAGTATATATTAAAAACAAAAGAACAGCACGATATTAAAAACTTTCTGTGAAGGCGTTTGAAATTAAATTAAATAGGTAGGTACGTGAAATTGGAATTCTTAACTAACTTTGATAAAACGACTTCTCTTATGTTCTGTTCCAAAAGTTTTGTAATTTTTCACTTTTACGGTCCCTGGCGTGTAACAGAAATATTATTTAGTATCTGAGAGAACCCTGGCAGTTTAGGAATATATTTTTTCTTACAAGGATTTTTTTTCAAGAAAATGTTGTTCTCCATTTGTTATTTCGTCTGTGTCCTTCCTTTCCTCATCCTTTCCTCATTGGTTGAAGTCAGCGGTGCGGGATCAGCATGCTTGGTATACCTAGTACCGAAAGCTCACCGAGCGCCTACATTACAATGAACCTTTCCTGATTGGCTTGGTAGCCAATCAGGAGAGCAGGGGAGCGGGGCGGGATCGGTTCGGTATACCGAGTCTCGGTAGAAACATCCAGTGCCGCTCGGTTTTTACAGCGATACGTCACGCGTTTAAATTGAAAAAAATATGATATTATATTTTCAATTAAAACGCGTGATGTCGAAAATAGCGCTTTCGGTTTTTTCGTAAATGGAGATAAATACTATAACACGCTACAACATTTTCGTCACTCGAAGACGGCATTTTATCGCGAGGATTTAAACGGTACTGAACAAATTATGCTGAAAAATAAAATTAAAAAAAAATAAAAACACTATTTTCTAAGAAAGAAGCGGTGATTTTTCGAAAACAGATCACAAACACCATGCAAATGCAATCGATAGCCGTTTTATGACACAATTGGGGGATTCAACCGTTTAGGGGAGGTTGTCCCCGATCCGTCGCGACCGTTGTTTACGAAGCAACTTTGCAAGTCTCTAGAGACGAAAGGGTTACCCCGTATTTGGGTAGACAGCTGAAAATGGAAGGTTTAGAGAAATTGGTATTGTTTTTGTTCTGCCCTATAAGTTTTTGTTAAGGTTAACAAAATACTTATTTTAATTTTTTTACTTTGAATGTTTAGATCGTTTGCTTAGGTTTTCTTTTTGTTAAGATAGTGAATTTGAATGAAGTTCTACTCTAGACTATAAATAAACATAGCAATGGAAGGATTTATTTTTGTTTTAAGAACTCCAACTTTATGAAAGAACTGTTTTAATAATTTTCCAAAATATATTAAATTCTTGATTAACTACTCTTTTACGGCGAATATTATGAGTTAGTTCCAGTTTTACATGAAATATTATGAGTTTTCTAAAATTAGATCTCATAAATCAAATAGCTGTAGTCCCAGGTTCATTTTACGGATTTCATTAAATCGACACTTTCCTGAGAAAAGTAGGGTGCTATATTAATAAATAGCTTTTACCCGCGGCTTCGCCTGTGTGGAGGTTGGAAATTATCCCACGTGAAAGTACTACTAGGATAAAAAGTATCCTATGTTCTAACCTAGGTCATGGTCTACCCATGTGCCAAATATCATCCAAATGCGTTGAGGCGTTTTAGAGTGAAAACGTATAAAACAAACAAATTCACTTTCGAATTTATAATATTAGATGATGAAGAAGTTATTTAATAATAAAGAATTCATAAACCTAGCGGACCTTCGCCTATTATTTATAGCGAACAGAATATGAATATTTTTTTTTACAAATAAGTAAAATTTTGAAATGTTCTGCAGCTTCATTTGTTGACTTTACTTCTACCAATGTAGCATTTTTTTCGGTGTCATAATCATGTAGATTAAAAAATACAATAGACGTAGATATATTTAGTAACTTATTCCGCTTAACTATTCCTAAAGAGTCATAAAAAACCCTGCTCTGCGTCCGGCGCTCGGCGTGGCAACACGTCTTGTTCGGGTTCGAGGATGCTGATGATTCTTACAGAGTTTTTTAAACGTCCCCTACTTTTAAAAAACTCTGTAAGAAATCGACTATTTTTCAGACGCTTTCTGGACTTGAACGTAATTTTAAAATCACAATCAAGAAGCAGGCACGGGCGGTGATTAATTATCATTTTAAGGCCTTTACTGTATAAATTAAAGAGGAAGTAAGTATCCACATTACGGTTCATATTTTTATTTAATATATCTGTTGAAGCGAATGGCCAGCAGTGCATATCTACCCACGAGTTTTCCAATTAGAGTGGACAAAGATAATCAATGCACGCTTTCCCAATTTAGCTGGCAGGACAATGATGAATGATCGGCCATTTTAATTTAAAAATACTCATTCACCTGGCAGGAAGGCAATTGGGGTATATTTTTATTTTTTAATTAATATGGAGTCAAACTAGGCCAAAAATAATTAATAATTAATAAATAATTGGTACTTTAAAAATATAAATAAAATAAAAATACTCTAATACACACAATATAAGCTATAAACTAATTATGACTAACCAGATTATAACTTACCAGTGTTAAAAACATTATTTTTGGTTTGATTTGGTGACGAACCAAATGTTCTTACATATTATCCAATGTTATGTCAACTTACATACGCCCATAAAAATCTATTTTATATTTACATCTTTGCGAAAATATGGTCAAAATCCCATTGTTGACTACAGAAGAGATATGTATTTTACTCAAGAGGATTGTACCTACTTATGAATTTCCCTCTACTTTCTTGACTACTAAGCACATAAACATTACACAAGAGGGATTTTCTGATTTGTTTCTTAAATTCAGTTAGAAATAACACTCTCAGTGTAAGAAGTCTTCTCGCATTTTCGAAACATTGTCAAGACAATACAGACACATTTTATGATATTAAACTGTTCATGTTATATTGATTTCCCAAAGGTTATAAGGTGTCACGTATAATATAGCCATAACATTTGCATGAATGTGTGATTCTGGCTCCCATAGTTTAATAAAATTCAGTTTCGCTCGGACACTGCAGCCTACACAACATGTATGTATTTTGTAGGAGTTTTAGGCCCGTATTACAGAACCTCTCTCAAGACTCAGGTATTACTCAAAACTAGTTTCGACAGATCAAAACGCTTTATACGAATTTTAAGTAATGCATTACTTTTTAAGGTAGGATAAGCACATTAAAAAGTAGATTATCCTACCTACCTAACCGAACTAAACTGAAGAATGGGTTCCTTCGTCGAATGCATTATTATCCTCAATTTAAAAGTAAAATTGTCCTCTAACAGGCAATGGTGCGCAATAACAGGCTCAATACAGTAAACTGTCCCTGTGGGTGTGTCGCTAGAAATACTCGGAACTACAATATTATTCAGTATTACTTCTTATATGATTTAGATATCTATTTTGTAGTATATTCTAGCTAACACTTCAAAGGTTTCCAAATTGGCAATTGCATAGGTTTTGAAAATTTAAATGGAGCTATTTATATTTTCTCATAAACTCATCTCTAGCTCAACCTATTATTTTTCTAGGGTATCTATAAGTATATATTCACATTGAAAGTGCATTTGCCAGAATATTAGCAACAACCAAACTTGAGGTTAAAGCAAGTTTTTATGGATCGTCTATTGTGTCACCTAGGCCTAGCCCCACCAAAGTGCACCTATATGGCAATAATAGGCTACCAGCATTCGATATAAAATAACTTTCGTTTTCCTGCACTAGTGCTCCAATTTCAATTACTTTTAAAATGGTAGCTCAAAGTAACCGTGACCAGCGATAATTACCTCAAGTATTAAAAATATTTCGTTGCACCTCTCTTCCACAGTGGCACGGAAAGACTATTTTCGACTCAACAATTTCAAGCTATTTCCCGAACATTCCGAGCAATTGTACAACTTAATCTCTAGGTTTAAGGTCTAGATTCCGCTGTAATTGAACTGTACGTTCGACCTGAATAATGTAACGACCAATAGAAGACGTGAAGTAACATTGACTACTGTATTTTCATGACACGGTATCACTATTGTTAAGGATTCGAACTGTTTAGTTATTTATCGTGTTTCTGATACTTTTATTGGGGACGTGTGGGTAGGAATATAGGTCAGTTTGATTAATAAATCATTATCATTACGAATGGATTATTAGGTTTGATATTTGCTTTGATTTTGTTGTCTTTAAGTCTTTACAACTCATAGTTAATTCATTGACTTTGTAATACAATTAGGTGAATTTGGATTGTTTTTGGTGGTGGAGAAATTTGGTGAGGATCCTATACAACGTGTAATGGAAAGGGTGTATACATATCAAGTGCACGGCTTCTTTGGATGATAACAAACTATGTGGCAAGGGTTTTAAAATCTTATTTCTACTTGTTACGAACCTGATGAGAAATTTCAGTACATGATACCAACCGCTCGGTACTATTATGTATTCTCGGCTATCGGTATTTTCGGCTTATTCGATCGCGTCTGATCTTCGTAATGCGGTGACACGTTTGTTATGATTTGACAATCAATTTTTCATTCATAATTCAATAAACTTACGAAACCTAAAGTTTGGTAAAAAATGATTTGAGTAATTTATTTTGAGCTGAAACTTTGCATAGAGATTCTATACCTTATGTAATCTCCACCCCTTTTGGATAGATATACCCTTTCCGTTACACATTGTATACAGAGGAATGATATTGTCTGGAGATAACTTCCAACGATAAGATTTGGAGATCTGCCATTACAACATGAATTTGTCTTTCTACTTTCGAAACTACTACGTTCGAAAGAATAAAAGATGCTGTTGAGAAAATAAATAACTAGTAAAAGAAAATATTTACCTGTAACTCCGGAAAGCTCTGCCTAACAATTAGCGTCCAAAGATTATACAGCACGAAGACGGTGATAAGCCACAGCCAATAGAAGAAGAAGTTCTCGTCGGGGTTAACAACAGTGCGCGGTGCTCGAATCTTGCGTCGCCTCTGTCTGTTCAATGCTCTGTGCTCACCTGTCGCTCCCTCTGATCCGGTGTCTTCTACCTATGGAGAAGTAGCAGTTATTTTATCGTTGCTTTCTTTTTTCTTTCTTTATTTTGTCATAGATAAGTGGATAGAGTTATAACTTGAATGTGCTGTAAGTTACGTTTATTATTTTGCGATTTGTAAATATGAACAAATAATTATATCATCAATGTAACTTATGCCTACATAAATTGCAAGATATTTGTATACTTTGCAAATTAAGATTTTTTGTGTTATTGAATGGTTTTTTAACAACATGTCACTTATCACATAAATACTGAGTCACATTTTTAATTCTGTAAATATTTAAGCGAAAACAATTACCTATTTAAGAATAAGAAGCATTTGGCGATAAGTTTTATCTATATCCAATAATGAAAACTGCACGTGCGGTGATTCCGACACACTTCAGAAGTTCATATTTTATTATGGAGCAGGGTTTTTATTTCTGAGAATCGATAAATATATCTATACACAGGGTATGGATATTAAACGGGTAAAAGCGTTTACTCTGAAAATATTAAACATATTTTATCAATTCTCGGAAATATAATCCCTGCTCCATATTAAAACATAAAGTACTGAAGTGCCATCAATCAATTTAAATCTAATAAAAATATGTTAACGTTAATCTCATTTGTAACTCTCATAACATATCGGATAAAGTTACTACGACCATAATATGATACATTAAAATCCGATATCCGTGTGAGTCTTCATAATGTGCACATATCGAAATGAGGGATTCTATGCTTAATTTGACAAACAGAAAAAATATTTAAAAAAATCTATTTTTATTTTTTTATTTATTTTGTATTTTTACCCCAATGTAAAAAAACGGTGTAACTTTTAAATGATCTATCGCGATGAAACAAACTCAACTCCATAATGATTGGTAGTAATTAAGTGTTCTTATAAAATGAAAATTGTGGGAAAAACCCCTCCCAATTAAACCCAAAAAACCCTCAATTGAAAATAAACAGGTATTTCGTCCAAAAATCTGTTTTTTAAATCAATTTTTACAATCATCGTAAAAAAAAAAAACAATAAGACGAATTTTTTTAAATAAAAAAAAATGGAAAAAAAAATGTATTTAGATTTTATTTTTTATTTTTTCCGTCGATAAAATTAAGCATAGATTCCCCCATTTCGATATGTGCACATTATGAAGACTCACACTGTATAAGAATTAAGGTTTCTTCATGTATCACTTCCGTATAACTCGTTTAGGGATTGATTTTATCGTCTTTCATTGAATGATTAGTTATTTTCTTTGTAGACCTTTTTCTGAAAAGAGTTGAAATGTTCTACAATACGACATACCTATATTAACTTTTGTCAGACATATAACATTTTTGTTTACGGTTTGATTCACGTATTTAGTTTTGACTCCTCTCTCTCCCTCTCTCTCTCTTTTCGTTCTTTATTAAAACCATTTGACCCACTAACAAATATTGCTGCTTACTAAAAAGGTTACATATTTCGGATACGACATGTAACAAGTTTTATAATTTTGTGATGAAAGCATCCTAATCGGAAGTGTCACTACAATTTGCTCAGCTCAGTTTTACTAAGTTAATATAACTTTAAAGTAATTCGAGCTGGCAACAATATTATTGTAGTTAGTATAGTGACCCTAATCTGAAGTGAGGCTTCAAAATTCAATATTGTTTGTTCGAATGCAGGAGCGATAGGCAGGTTAAGTTACATGATATGGATAGGTGTTACATGTTTGCTTTTTATGATTTCCTGTATTTAATTTTGTGTTATATATAATATGTAACTGGTTTAGTGTAAACTGTCGTTTTCATAGTGGTAAAAGGTTCACTACTACTGGTTTGATAATTAAAAGATAAAAATGAATGATTCTACAATTTTTACAACAGTAGATTACATAGCATGATAATTTTATAGCCGTTCTGAGACAATGCCCTGCCTCGATTTCTGATAGCCGATGCAATGAAATCTAATGTCAAGTGATTTGATTGACTGTTCTTATTTCCGCCAATCAATCACAACAGATAACAAGAGACTTGATCGGATATTAGATTTACTCTTGAGATACTTGATCGGCGTTCCAAAAACTGCGTGTTTATCTTATTTAAATCTCAGTTTAAAACTTGTTTAGTTTTAGTTAATAATTTCTTGCTTTAGCATCTTATGGCCTTAAGTCTTAGTTAATGTAGATTAAAAATTACAAAAGAATATAAGGGAACTCCCATTTAAATACTTTGGAGTTAAAATGGTTGATAGCAACTTGTTTTTATAGTTTACAAGTTTTTTGCAATGCAATAACGGAAAAAAATAATTAAGGTATAGTTTTGTAGTGCGGGACTTGGAATTTATATTGGAACAAATTTTTATATTTATTAAAATAAACTTTACCTAAGTAGTATAATGTAAAGTTAACAGGAAAAATATGGAGTGAGAATAAACCACTTTTTACAACTGTTTTTTGTGCAAATAAAATATTCATATTCTTAAAAACAAAAGAATACTCACAGTTTCTTGTGTTAGTGGTGTCTGTCTAGTGGAAAATCTCTTTAGAAAGGAATCTTCTCTCTTCAACGGAGGTTTCTTCTGTATCGCTGAGCTGAGCTGAACCGTCGTTCGCAGCTTCATCCATCTTTGGTTCGATTTTGTTCTGCAGTCATATAAAATCGTTAGTATCGAGCATTTTCGCCAAAACAAAAATAGGGAGTTTAGTAAGCAAAAGTAGCCATGCTCTCAGATAGTTCAAGTATATTAGATAGACAAGAAATTACAGATTACTCAGTTTGTTAAGCACAGATTTATGGAAGATTCTGTTCATTTATATTCAAGGAAAGTGTTAGTCATATTGGAATATATCTCTATTTCTTACATTGTTATGTGCGGTGATGCACTAGAACTTTGTGAACAGAAAGATCTCAAACACGTGCAAACAAATACCTCTATTTTGACATGCGGCATGGCAACTCACACTATAGAAACAAAAAGATCAACTCGAATATATACGATAGTTTGTAGAGTAAAATATCAGTGAATCGAATCTATCTTTTCTAATACTAGTAACTAGGCATCTAAAGTTAGGAGTTCGAAACTATTCTTCTATTGAAACATTAAAAATGCAATTAAACAATGAAATAACATTGAACACATTTTATTGTCTCAAGTGACAGTAGGAAAGTAGAATCATTTGGTGAGCTAGTAAGACACAATATCCACAAGAAAAACACACATAATCCAGTGAGTAAAGTACCATTCCCGAAGTTCCTATACACTGACGAAGGTAGCACATTAGTGGGAAATCATAAACAAACAATGAAATATAATAACAATCGACAACGATGCGGCTTTACCGGTGGTCCGATAGTGTTCGAACCTCTTTATTTTCCTGAGTGCCTGGTAGTATGCCATGACAGCTTGGACGTGTCTCCATTTATGGCCGCGTTTGTCTGTGTCTGACTCCACCCTCTCAGTGTCCTGCATGGACTTGCGAGAGCTTGACGAACTCGATGCAATGATCGGTCGCCTATAAAGGGATGTATCGTGTTATACGGAGACAGTGGTGTAGTGTGTGCAATGTTGGTGGAAGCCTTCCTGTGACCTTGTGTTGCGCGCTTTGGTGAGCCTCGAACCCTCTTAGATGCTGAATTATCAAGTGCTAAATCTAGAGCTAAATATATCTATGAGTCTACTAAATCATTCGATACTAAAAATACTATCTATGAAAGCTAAGCGGACATCAAGATAAGAATCAAAAGATACAGAGGTAGTTCGTCATACCACCAAAGCGGACAACACATGTCGCAGTACACGATACATTGTTAACGAGACTTCACAAAATTATCACATGCATAATGCCTACAATCTCGTTAACGAACAGAACAATGTAATAAGTGTTTATACAATATTTTAGCATTACGTGTAGTCTACACGCCCAGCTGTGCAAGGTCGTGAACTAACTTCAACAGTTATAACTATTGCATTATGCACAAATTATCGTGGTAGGCGTAGGGCACCAATTACGTATCAGTCGTTCGTATAGTCGACGATTTAATGTGGCTAACAAGTGACGTGTGGAATGGCTTTCCAGAAAACTGCAAGGCGATCAGAAATTCAATTATACCTTACCTACCTTTTTTAGAGTTTATATAGTTATTTAATAGTATTTTCAATTACCCATTGCAAACATCACTTGAAAGACTCAGCTCATCTATCGGGCATACGTAATCAGCATTGGTATTGGATCGTGCTCGTTGCTAGGGTCGCAGCTAAGCGTATCCAAAGCGTAATGTGCCATTACATCGGGCCACTTACATATCGTCAGGCTTCGCATTTGGAGTGAATGGAGATAACTTGCTCAACAGCCTGAACAGGTTTAGAAGATTGCTTATCATCAAATTCTATTACATTTTATATTTCTATTACAGTTGCTATGACATGGAATAAAGCTGCAGTTTGATTCTAGACCATTTTGAAATAGTTGATTCATATTTTTTGTCGGTTCATGGTTGATGAAAATTATATTTATATAACTGTTTAAATATATATAAAATACCTACTAATTTTACATTAATTATTACGATGTATTGTGAGAGATAATGAATAAAAATAAATGTAGGTATCTTCTATTATACATTGTAACAGCGAATCAATTTTCACGCCTCCCCCTTAAGACATAGGCCAAATATTTTTTTATATTCGGATAGCTCATGACCTAAAGAGGTGCCATAAATAACATTCTGTTAATTCAGACTATTTAAATGTACATATTTTGTTAGTACATATTACATAATCTTAAAACTATGTTAGTCATGAGAAGATCAATCCATTTATTAAAGAAAAAAATATATATAAAAAAGAAAACAAAATATGTATGTATAACTTCGCGAAACGCGGGTTAAAGCTAGTGACTTACATTACACATATTATTATATATGTACTGATTAATTAATGATTTGCATTTTATTACGATAGTACGTTTGATTCTGTTCGGTCTTCTAGATATCTTAAAGCTGAAGAGGGTCGAAAGCCTGTACGTACATGGAAGCTATTCGAAAAAAAGTTGGCTGGGGATACTTAGAATCGATAATAGATCACGTTCCAACAGTTTTTAGAATTTTTGTCTGTTTGTCTGTCTATCTGTTTATCTGTATGTCTGTTTATTTGATCGCGCATCACGCTAAAACGGCTGAACCGATTTTGATGAAATATGGTACGGGAATACTTTGAACCCTAGGGAAGGACATAGGATACTTTTTATCGACATAAAACGCGGGCGAAGCCGCGGGCGGAACCTAGGTATAAAATAAAGTCACTTTTCGTGTTTGTCTGTGTGACCACGTTGTTTTTGTAAACTACACATCGGATTTTGATGTGATTTTCACCATCATTTAGAGAATTTATTCCAAAAGGTTTGTATGTATGTAAAAAAATGGCAGTATTTGGTCAAGTTGCAAAATCATAGCAAGCAGCGCCGGGTCGCTTTTTATAATATACTAAATATATTTTATATATTGCAGTATACGGTAGACAGCAAATAGGCCGCACGCATACGCTTCGCGACTCGGTGTACGACGAATTACCCTATTGCGATTCTCAAAGTTTTCAATACCTACATAAAATGTTTAAATGCAAGCGTTGCCAAGTTGAAAGTAGGGACGGCGCTAAATGCGTGGGATGCCTGGGGCAGTTCGACTTTCCCTGCGCTGGCATAACGGAAGGAGGATGGAGAAAATTGGGTGATCGCAAGAATTCATGGAAGTGCAGTAACTGCAAATCCTCGGCAGCATCCAGCCCTCGCCCCACAACTGCAGCTGGAGCTACGCCCGTAACAGCTGACATGGATTCTATTATGTCAGAACTAAAAGCCCTCTCAGCCCAGATGGACAACTTACCCACTTTAATGGAGAACGTGAAAGCTATCCAATCGGAACTGGCGGAGCTTAAATCGATCAGATCGGAGTATTCCAGTCTTAAAACAGATGTCGAGTTTCTGGACCATTCGGTTGACACATTAGCCAACAAAGTGTCGGGATTGGAGAGTGAAGTGGGCTGCCTTATGAAGACTAAGGAGGAGATGGCGGCGTTACGTGATCGATGCTCCAAAATTGAAGATTTACATCGTGAAACTGAGCAAAGATCAAGAATGAACAACTTAGAAATTAAGGGTGTTCCATCAACCAACTCTGAAAATCTGTTTGCAATAATTGGCAAGATAGGAGATATCATTGGATGCAGTATCCCTAGAGAGCAAATAAACTTCATTGCGAGAGTACCGATGCGAAACAACGAACAGAATAAAAATATTATTTGCTCAGTTCATAACAGATACCTCAAAAATGATTTCGTGGCCGCGGCCAGAAAACTTAAAGCATCTATAACTGCAAGCAAGTTGGGTCTGCAATCCGACAGTGTTATCTACGTCAATGATCATCTAACTTTTGAGAACAAAATGCTATTGAACAAAACGAAAAAGCTTGCTAAAGAACGAGGTTTTTTATACACTTGGGTAGTTGGCTGCAAAATACTTATAAAGAAAAATACTACTTCTCCAACCCATCACATAAAAACGGAACAAGACTTGAAAAAGTTTCTAAATTAAAAATGTTGTGTCTATTTCATAATTTGCTATATTTGTATACTCGCACGCAATCCACTTATAGTTTGAGAAACATTGGTGCCATTTTTTTGTGCGCATTCCTTTCCCGCTGCCCTTTTGTTCTCTTATCGCTCTGTGTTGACCATATGTATTTCTCTATTGAATCCTATTTGCATGTGACAAAGGTTGTAATCAGCTTGATCTCGCTCAATTTCTTAATGTATCATAGTTTAACTTTTTGTTTTAAACTGAATGTACCTCACATTACAATTTCTATTGAAGAACTATTAATTCGTAATATTTCTGTTTGCGATGTCACCTATTAGTGTTTATTACCAAAATGTTCGGGGATTGCGTACAAAAACGTTAATATTCTATCGTAATGTGTGTGTTAATACCTACGATATCATTTGCTTAGCTGAGACTTGGCTTATTGAGGGTATTAAAGACAGTGAATTGTTTGACGACCGCTACATAGTGTGGAGGCGTGATAGAAATTATTCTAGTACGAAACAAACTTTGGGGGGTGGTGTGCTTATTGCAGTACGACGTGAACTTATCAGTGATCTCCGCAGTGAATGGTTCTCGTCTGCCGAGGACATGTGGGTTACTCTCACCCTACACAGGAAGAGACCGCGAGTATCGTATAAAATGCATATTTGTGTAGTGTACATCTGCAATCAAAATCTTGGCCACTCCCAAGCAGGTCAGTTAACCAATTTTTCTAATAACCTAACAGATATTGTTCAGAAGCATCCCGCTGACAAATTTCTAATTCTTGGAGATTTTAACCTTCCAAATATAAACTGGGAACCAGATGATGATGGTCAGTCCGTTTGCCCCAGTAATATCCAAGGTCATGTTCAGGTCAGCTTGTTTGATAACTTCACAGTCTGCAATATCTCGCAATACAGTTCGCACGTAAATGTCAACAATAAAATACTTGATCTAGTTTTATCTAATAGCGAGGTTTCAGTAGCAAGTTGCACCGATCCTCTGGTGCCGGAAGATCCTCATCATAGAGCTCTCTGTGTGTCTGCTGATTTCGTGGAACTTCATACTCTTCCTGTGCGTCCTCGTATAATTTTCTTATATCGATCAGCCGACTATACGGCCATTAATCAGCGGCTGAGCCAGATCGACTGGCACAACGAAGTGAGCGCTAGGTCACTCGAGGATGCCGTATCGTTTTTCTATGACACTCTGAATGAACTACGTGATTCTTTTGTACCTGTTAAGACGGTAGTTTCAAGCAGTAGATACCCTCTCTGGTTCAAGCAGCCTTTGATAAAAATTCTAAAAGAAAAAGCAAAGTATCACGCAAAATTTAAGAAGTACGGAAACCTGTCTGATCATGAGTCTTTTGTTTTGCTCCGACAGCGTGCCAAGGAAGTTGAAAGTGAAATGTTCAACTGCTATATCACTAAAATTGAAGAAGACATTTTTAAAACCCCTAAAGCGTTTTGGTCGTACGTTAAATCTAAAAATCAAATTAATGCATACCCTTCTTTACTTAAATATAGAAATAGCACTTCAAGCATAGGAGAGGACATCTGCAACATGTTTGGCGACTATTTCTATTCAAATTTTCTCAGTTCTGCTGGTAGTATCAGCAGTGGGGACGAGCATTCCAATGACCATGCGCGGGGTTCAAACGTCAATTCAAGCGATATTGTTTCGGATATACATTCAGTCGAAGTTAATGAATTAGAAGTATTCAATCTACTTAAAGCAGTTGACTTATCTAAATCTGCAGGACCAGACAATATTCCGCCAGTTTTTATACTCAACTGTGCCAAAAGTCTGACTCCTCCTCTTTCACTTCTGTTCAGGCGGTCCCTAAATTTAGGTGAGGTACCTATAATTTGGAAGTCGGCGTTAATCACTCCGATCCACAAAAAAGGGCCAAGAGACCTCGTGGAAAACTATAGGCCCATATCCAAACTTTGCATTTTCGCTAAAATCTTGGAAAAAATAATACACAAGCAGCTTCATGCTTGTCTTAAACTAAGCATCAGTGACCGCCAACATGGTTTCCTGCGGGGTCGGTCCACAACCACTAATCTCATTCTTTGTGGTGATTATATGACTGAATGTATGGCTCACCGCACACAAGTAGATGTAATCTACACTGATTACAGCAAGTGTTTTGATCGCTTGGATCATGCTATTCTTCTGCGTAAGTTATTGGCCATAGGTATCAGTGGAAATCTCTTCAGGTGGTTCTCATCTTACGTGGCCAACAGATGTCAAACTGTTGTTCTTAATGGATACACATCGAGAACTATGATTATCCCCTCAGGAATTCCACAGGGATCGCTTTTGGGACCCTTGTTATTCAACATCTTCATCAATGACGTTTCTTCATGTTTCTCTAACTCAAAAGTTCTATTGTTTGCGGATGACATGAAGATTCTAAGCGAAATCAGTACTTGTGAAGATGCTGAACGTCTCCAACATGATCTGGACAGATTTCAAGAGTATTGTACGGCCAACCGCTTGGACCTAAATGTCTCGAAATGTCACACATGTACCTTCACTCGTAAACCTAAACCTATTGTTTACGATTACAAACTAGCCAACACTTCAATAGCCAGAGTTAATACGATTAGAGACTTAGGCGTCACCTTTGACTCGAAACTTCTTTTTGACACACACATTGATAATATTATTAAAAAAGCTTCTAAGGCACTGGGTTTCATTTTGAGAATATCAGCCGATTTTAAAAATATCAAAACCCTCAAAATTCTTTATTGTGCTTTTGTGCGCAGTCATCTTGAATACTGCTCACCAGTATGGAATCCTGTTTATAATACTTACGTCAATCGCATCGAAAGTATTCAAAAGAAGTTCTTAAGGTACATTCAGTTTAGATCCAAAACCTATTTGCCTAATTATTACAGCCGCTGCAGGAAGTTTCACATTCTTCCACTAATTGAGCGGAGAAAAATTGCTGACATGGTATTCTTGTTCAATTTGGCTAATGGTTCAACCGACTGTTCTGAATTAATGCGCAAAATTGGGCTGCGTGTTCCATCCTTCACCTTAAGGAACCATCAACCTCTGTATGTTCCCTCTGTGCGGTGCATATATCGGCAAAATTCGTATATCATAAGAGCTTGCAGGGCATACAACTCGATGTGTCAGAGTGTTGATGATCTTGACTTATTCTCCACGAGTGTACCTAAACTTAAAAAAATACTATGTAAACAGTTCTTTGAAGATCACTAAAACTGTGTGTTAGACTAAATTTTTTCTTAATTCTCTCCGAGTGCTTACTTACTTTCGCTTTCCTGTCTGCTGTTTCTTATGTTATTCTATTATTGTCAGTGAAAACTTTTAATTGGCCTTCTTTCACGAACTGTCAACTATCTGTATCCTAGCTGTAAGTTTTCTTAAGAAATAAAATAAAATAAAATAAAATAAAATAAAATAAATAAATGTATGTATATTGTGTACTTTCCATGCGCCACTGTAAAGGCTGTTCTCAAAATGGCGGTGTTGGTCGTATTCATATATCTATGTACATAATTTGATCGTACATCACTCTTTATGGCATTCTGTGAAGACATCTGACATAAAAATGGCGGAATCCGCTTAATCTTGGCAATTTGGGGCAATAATGTATAATTACCACCCGTTGGTATGGTGGTTAATGGTGCCGGCAGGATGTTATTATCTCAACAATATGCTGCTATCTTTAGTGCCCTAGTACAATTTTGCAAATCGTGGTAAAGAAAAAAAATATCGTTGACATTGAAATTAATTCAAAAGTCAAACGGGTCAGACATCAGAGCATGTGGTTTATTAGCGAATTATTAACTATCGTTGAACCTTTATCAACCATCTTTTATCAAGCAAGCAAGAAGGCTGGTTTTTTATCCTGCTGCTGGGGAGTTTTTTGAGCCACTTCTTCTTCCCAGCTAAAGCACTAGGAAGTGGTGAAGGGCGGGCGTTTTGGGGGACTGTCTTATGTAATTTTGACGTTCAAAAAGTCTTGGTTCTCAGTATAGTTAGAAAGACTTTTGATTTTGGTCCCTACTCGTTCGGTTTAGATTTTTAAATATAACTTCGTTAGTTTTCAAATTGTTTCCTTTATCAAGTCAGGACATAATTGTAGTACCTTTTGAAGCTACGGACCTGAACTGACATAGAAAACGATATTCAGTTACTATCACAAGAATGTTTCATTTAGGTTGATGGACTATCTAAACCGACGGTTTCCTAGAAGAGCGGTGGCCCCTACATAATGGCCACAGAAAGGACATAATGGCCACAGTAACGGCAGTCATGAAAATGATGTCAGCGGGGTTTGATTTTAAGGTGTCAAAAAACGCTTTCTAGGAAAACACACCAATGTACTAAATAACCTTTCGGTCCCGTCATCCGCCGGTAAAATGGCGGACGCTATGTTTCCACCACCACTCTGGAACTCTCTTGAAAACTAAATAGTGATCAGAAAAAGATTCATCAGTCCAGATAACATTTTTTTTAGTTCACCAACTATTTAAGAAAATATTATCTAATATTTTTTTAGTTTCTGATAACTCTTTAATTAACCAGTTCAATTTGACTAAAACCAGTTTTAGTCAAATTGAATTTTCGGTCGAAATGAATTTAATTGAACCGGTTAATTGGATTAACCCAAGCAATTAATTACTTTTGGGTCTAAGAAAGTTTGTTAGTGTTGAATTAGCAAAAGGGTCGGTGATGCGCCTCTATTATCGGTCATTTACAGTAAATAAAGGAACCTCATTTAATTCTACTTTACTTACAGAATAAACTGATTATGTTGTTAAAATGGGTGCTGTACTTGAATAATAATAACTAAAAATAAAAATAACACATACGAATTTATCTTCTGATCTATCCTAACTAATAATAATATTACTCATGACGAGAATCTCGTGAAAGCTGAAAAAGATAAAAAAATTAAGTATCTTGACTTAGCACACGAGGTTGTCGACATGTGGGACGTGGACTTTTCAATCATAGCGGAGAGCCTCGACCAACACCTCAGGAGGCTCTCATTGCGCGGCTGGGTTAAGGGCTTGATTTAGAAAGCAGTACTCCTGGACACGGCACGCATAGTGAGGAGGTTCCTCTCTCGAGAGCCCTAACCACCGGCAGCCTGGACCCCGTTCCCGATGTCGATGGACAATTTTTTATATTTTTGAATGTTTTTTTTTAATGAAAATATTTAAAAATTTAATAATATGTTTATAAATGAAATAAAAGAAAAAAGTATTACTATATAATATTAGTTAAATGCGAAATAGATTTTCTTTGTTACGCTTTCACGCAATAACGGCGGAATAGATTTCAATGAAATTTGGCACATGGGTAGACCATGACCTGGAAGAGGACGTGTGATACTTTTTATCCCAATATACCCACGGGCCCCCGATTTACGGGTGAAACCGCTGGGTGCAGCTAGTTATATTATAAATTCAAAAGCCAGTTTTTTTTTGTTTGTTACGCTAAAACAGCTGAACAGATTTGAATGAGATTTAGCACATGGGTAGACCGTGACCTGGTTTAGGACATAGAATATTTTTATCCCGGTTGTACGTTCCGGTGGGATAATTTCCGACCTCCACGCGGGCGCAGCCACGGGCAAGATTTTATGAAATACTCGTAGAAGTATTTAACTGCATCCGGTTAGACTGGAAGCCGACCGCAACATAGTTGGCAAAAAAGCTAGGTAAATGATGATGATGATATGAATTTACCGGACATTTTTGTTTTTGAATAATTTGTAAAAAATAAAGTAGGTCGATCAATGTACCTATACTTCTACATAAATATTTGTAATTTGCATGATGTACACATTAAAGAGTATTTATTCTATTCTATTCTTTTTCATTTTGGTGATTTTGTCACCTAAATAAAAATATGAGATATAATAGACGTAGATATATTTAGTAGTCAGGCGTGGCAACACGTCGTGTTCGGGTACGCGACAAGTCAATCGTCATCCTGAGGATGCCTCGCTGAGAGGTGTAACATGTGTCGATTTCGTACAGGGTTTTTTTAAAATTACTCTTTAGGAATAGTTAAGCGGAATAGGTTACTAAATATATCTACGTCTATTGTATTTGATATTGGATTTCAAGTCACGCCTGAATTGACTAAAAAATATGAGGTCATTCTGATGAAGATATTTGTTTACTAGAACTATAAGGTTCTTTTGAAAATATAAGAAATACTTTAAATCAGCTCCCCGTGGCACGGAATAAAACTAGCTAAGTACCTACCTTTAAACTGAGGGGGTATCGGTTGAAAACTTCACGAAATAAATTAAGAGCAAGAGAGATTTGATGACATCACTATAACCTATATCCCAGCATGGCTTTACCGCTTAACTACGGCAGCGACGAGTATAATCGAGTTATGCATCGAGTCGCTTATCGATTTGTTGTATACTCGTGTATAAGGGCTGCTTAGTGACATTGAAGTATTCGAGATATCGATGCCGGACCAGTGGTTGTCATGTGCAGACAATTGGGAGCTAAAACAACCGACTTCGGCGACCCGAGTCGGTGGCAAAAAACGAAAATTCAAAACCAAAGACACCCACTTCCTGAAATAAAAGTTATTTTTTTTAAAGTTATTTCACTAATGAAACTGAACGCACATTTAAACCGAGTTCAAGAGTTGTCAGTGTCAATATTCCAAGGAAAATAATGACACTGACAGCTTTTATACGTGGTTTACGTGTTGATCGCGTTAGTTTCATTGGTGAAATTCGCCCTTAGTTGTGGTACCTACCCACCATACCACCATAGAGCTTCTAGTATAGCAGGGCAAAGTGGAAGGCCACACGGGAGGTCACCGATGAGGTGGACAGATCTTATAAAATCCGTGGTTGGAGGCCCTGTTAATGAATGTAAATAACAGTGACAGGAACTTACTAATATTACCCAACTTTTTAAATTGAAAAAAAAAACGCTTATATTCAGCATACCTTCTTATTTGGCAGCATTGCCATATCCATTTTGGTACCAGGCCTCGTATGATTTCTACAGTCAAAACATCGTAATATAATATTTTGGAAGAAAACTGCATTTTGATTTTGCTATTTATCTTTTTAAGACTGGTCCTAAAAACCTAAAATGGAGTACCTACCTAATGGGATGTATGAAGTCTGTGCTGAATAGGTTCAAGGAAAATCTATACATAAGTGCTAACTAACTGTGGACCGTTAATTGGTAAGCTATCGATCAAATCTGCACTCAAACGCTATCCAATACCCTGCTATATTTAGCCAAGCGTTAGTAAGTCAACGTGAGCGAGCCGACGGATGTCGATGTGACGGCATGACTTCTTAGTTGACTTCATATAACAAATGAAGACTATAAATAGGTCGCAATTAGCAGCTAAGGAGTCCCGACTGCAATGTGAACTGGTGCAAAGTAAATAGCTCCTAGGTTTTATACAGTTCTGGTACTTTCTTGAGGGTCACATAAAATACAGGACACAGCTCACGGTCAATATTTATCCCCCGACGGAAAAAGAGGGGTGTTATAAGTTTAACGTGTGTATCTGTGTGTCTGTCTGTTCCCTCGTAGCTCCCAAACGGCTGAACCGATTTTGATTATTATTTTTTTGTTTGAATGGTGTCTTGATCGAGAGTGTTCTTACTACAATTCAAGAAAATCCGTTCAGCCGTTTGAAGAATATCAGCTCTTTTCTAGTTGATGATTGGATGTTTCGCATCTTCCACAGGTCTGATCGATTCGAAATTTAGTATTCTGTTACTTCAATGATATTAGAAGAACATAGTAACCTTGAACCGATACTGGCAGCATCACCTGGAATTGTGTCGGATGTTATTTACATTTTTAATTTTAACTTGTTTACTTCTAACTTCCGCAAACGAATCTTCTTCACTTTTATGACTTCCTAGTAACTCCTTCAAGTGAATTGAACTTGATGACTTTTTACTAAATGAGCATGCCAGTGTGGCTGAGGCAGTGACAGACTCAATATTTAACTGAACTTTTTTCTACAAAGCGAACCTCCTCCACTTCTATGAGATCCTAGTACCGAGGTACTTTAACAGTAATTGAACTTGTTCCCGAAGCCAACTTAAAGATGAACTTGAGTTTATTATGAGTTTTTGCAGAAACACTGTGATAACTTTTTTCAGCAAAAAAAAAGGGAAAAATTGGACGTTGTGAGAATTGGACATTTTGAGCCCACTGGACATTTTGCGAATTGGACATAATGCGCCCAAGGGAAAATTTCGATCAATATTATGTTCGAAGAAAATTACATACGGAAAGGACATAAGTACCTACGTAAAAATGTATCTATTCTACAGTAAAACTTCAATGTAAGTATGTAGGTGTTAAATCTAGCGAACTTTATACCTTCTGCGACCCTGAGTAACACTTTAAATGCAATAATGCTCCATTTAATGTTTCCACTATAAACGTGCTAGAACAGGGTTAGCACGCGATTTAACACAACTACATTTCAGATAGAAACTTATCTGAAACGAAACGAATGGAACGTTTCGCTTTGAGAGCGAAATTAAATCTGAATGAATGTAGTTTGAATTGCGTCATTTATTTTACTCGTGTGATATCATTTTTATAGTCCGTGCATTGCGTTAGCATGTACATACATGCTAACGCAATGCACGGACTATAAAAACTTTTTACAGACAATAGGGATGATACTCATGGAAATGTCCGAAAAAATCTGGAAATATGGAGAACCTACATTACGAAGGGATTATTCCCGTTCTTGTCGCGGGTTATGGACAATGTATGCGTTAGTATGAAGTTGGATAACCGTGACGTCACTTCTGGAATATTGCCGTTTTGTCTAGTAGTTATTTTAAATGGTTCTAACTAAAGAAAGTATGCAAGTAGGTAGTGTCATCATCATAGTATCATAATGTCGGGTTCCAGTTAACCGGATGTAGCGGAATACCAGTTTTTTATATGGAGCGATTGCCTATCTTTCCTCCACAACCCAGTAACTGGGTAATACAATACCCCATATAAAAAAGAAATAGGTAGTGTAAACATTATTAAAAAAAGCGTAAAAGCTTAAACAATGGCCAGTTTCAAATAAAAAAAAATGTCATCATCCCGATTATAACCAAAGGTTGACTGGTAAACAATGCCACATTGCTGATCAGGCCGAAGGTGGAAGCGAGCTTCACCCAGAATCCTCAACACAGAGGAACTGGCTATCTTACCTCTATCTGCCGGAACACAACAATGCTGTTAACATTGTTGTTACGGCGAGACTTAGATAAGATGGTGGTAGCTAGCCAGGCGGACTTAAAACAAGTCCTACCACCAACCAAACCGAGCAGAAAATTTTGCCCCCACTGGGAATCGAACCCGGGACCTCTGGGTCCGAGACCTCTGGGTGGTCTAACCACTAGACCACAGAGGCGGATTTGACTGTAAAATGTATGATAAGCATGATGTTATGTAGGTTTGTCGATGTACAGTAGAACTGCATATAGTAATAAGTTATATGTATAATACGTATGACGTAAATCGAAACTATACATAGTAAATAATACAGGGTGTAAGGGACAGCCCTCCGCAAATTTACAGGGTGCATTCAGCTCTTTATTTTGAATCATATTCCACTGCATTCATTCATTCATCCATTCCATATTTTGATGAGCTTTGGCCTGAGTAAAGGGAGAAGTAATGTCTTCAAAACTACAGTAGTCTTAACCGTGGCGGAGCTGGGTGTATTTTGCCCACACTCCTTTTCTCAGGAAAATTGTATTTTTTTAAATCGTGATTTCAGTTACTATTCCTTTATTTCAATGTAAAATCACATTCTCTGTACGCAGTACTCCATTAATGTAAATGACACAGCTAAACTAAAAAAAATCAGCAATGGATGTTGAAATTCTCTAACGAACGACGCCTGAAATCAGCGAGCGCGGCCGTCCACCCCGCCGCGACAAATCAGGTTCATTGGATTCTCATAACGTTCCTGAAATAATTTCATGTACCGGTCATCTTAGTACGATATACTGAATTCACCCCATCAGTCTGCGGAGGCCTGTCCCTTACACCCTGTATAGTTTACATAAATTATGTGTGTTTGATACATTTTGTGTGCTTATCATGTCTTTTCTAATTTGTGTTTTAAATATGCTTTAAAAGTAGACCATTCCCAATGTTCTCCAGAAATTGTTTATTATTAGTAAAACTCCTTAAATAAAAACTTAAAATGTTGGAAAAAATGTGGATTAAGAAATGATGAAGTAGGTACAGTTGGATACAAACTTAATGGCGGCTCTGAACACGAGGCGATCTGCTGCGCAATAACAAATTCATGTGACCACGGGGGTGAGGGGAGTACTGCGCAGCGTTAGCCCACTTTAAAACTGCCATAAAGTTTACTGTAATACGAATTTATGGGAAACAATAAGAATGCATCGATTTATTAAAACATAAAGGCCCGCTTTCACCACAATCACCAAATGCGTTTAGCGCTAAACGTATTTCAAACATCGTTCGGTATCTAACAATCGTTTTGAAAGACAGAGCCAAAACGTTGATTTAACTTCTTTTAGCGTTAAATGTGATGCTGTTTTTTTAAATTACATAGATAATAATAAAGAAAAAAAAATATGGCGTTAAAAATTTACACAATTAATTTATAAAATTTTGGCTCCTGCTATTTACGCACTTTCAGTAGAACGGATTGTTTGTCAATTTTGGAAACTACACATATTCCAAAATTATTTAGCACACAACACTGCTAGCAGGCGTTACCAACCGCCAGTTTAATTTTTGGGTAATAGCCTAGATTTAGCATATTTCCAATAGCTTTAAGATCCCGTTTGAAATTAATATTACCTGGCGATCTATTCTATAAAAAACACACCGTGAAAACTAAAGGTGCAGTGAACTTGAAGTCAGCTGTCATTCCATCTGATGCTAGGGGATTGACACTATTGACAGCTCACTTCAATCTCACTGCACCTTTAGTTTTCACGGAGAGATTTTTAAAGAATAGATCAGCACCCTCATTGCGTAACACACTTTCAATCACAATCTGAATGATTTTGAAAGATATTGCTAATCTATTGCTTCATTATGTTCGAAAAAATTGTCGTCTCAAAATGAAAGCAATTGCTACTGTAAGTGTGTTACGCAACTACTCCGCAGCTGATAAACGTTCGTGGAAATGATCTAAAACCTTAAATATTGTTGAACGATGATCAAAATGCTGGACCTGATGAATGAATGGTTAACATAAAAATAAATTATCAACTTACTCTACTCAGAAGGGGGCCTCGCAATATTTATTATTGCTTTTTTGTCATTCCAAATTATGGATACAGAGCAATTTAAATTATTTTAATCTTTATAAGTGCCTTAATTTTTATCTTAATATTGGTTTACTACGATAATACGAATACATGGTTATGTTTTTTGGTACATTCTGTTTCGTTTTTTATCAAAAATAATAATATCATTATTCTCTTGCAATTATCCCAATTTATTTAGGTTCCATACTTCTCTAGTAGTCGTCATCTACGTAATCTAAATTAATAAAATATAAGGAAAAAATATTATGACGACTATTTTCGTAATATTAATGACTCGTTTCATTCTCTACGATCTCTTTTTAGCGATTTTCTGACTGACTTTTCTAGCAGAAAATTTAATATAAATTCCATTCAGAGACTGTGAAATATTAATAAGTATTTCGAATTATCGTGGCAAATCTTATTAACTTATGTCTATACATAATCTTATTTAAAATTCAAATTAATTTCAACGAACCTCTGTCCAGGGCTTTTGCTTTCACTGCTAGCATTGTTACTGGAATCGTCATCTTCTTCTCTAGATGTGGCAGCTGATAGAACTCGAGATGAGCCAGCGTTGACCTCACTCCCATCATTGTCTTCACCTTCTGATGTTCTGTTTGTGCCTTCTTCTGCCTGCCGAATAAAAAAAGGACGAATGATTTTTAATCTGTGACAGGCAGTATAGAGGGCGGATCCTTTTTAATCTGTGGAAAATTTTGAGATGCGCTCATGCTGTGTTGTTTTGATTTTGTATCTGTGTTTTCTCGGTATTTTACTGTGTTTTTATAACGTTTAAGATATTCCAGTAATTTTGTGTTATGACGCGAAATTACCTTTGTTAAACGTTAATAAACCCCGCTTGCATCACAAATTACTAAGCACGTTTAGCGCTAAACTAATTTATAACAGCGATCTATTTCTGCCAATCGTTTGAGGAGACAGAATGATGTTTGAAATACGTTTAGCGCTAAATGTACCAATTTAGTGATTTGTGGTTCAAGAGGGTCTAAATGTAAATCAAAGGAACCTACCGTGAGTTATATTAGTAAAATTAGATTATCTTGGTAGAACCTTTTATCCTTTTTTTCAAAATGCACGAATGTTATAACTTTCTCACCTAATTCTCGCTTTTTATCATTTTTAATAATATTTAAAATGACGTTGTGAATAGACGTCTTGCGCTTTTATTTTCTTTCGTGCCGATATTATCACGGACGTCTACGTCACGGCTTAAAGATGCACGAAATATCCAAAAAAAATATGAATATGAACGTGGACGTCCACGTTAATAATGCCACGTTCGAAAATATAAAAGCACACAACGTAGTAATACAGTTTTGATAAAATATAAAACGATTTTCAGCCAAATATTATCAGGAGCGTTGAGGAAATAAGTAAAATCGAATAATTTCCTCCCGAAGTTATTCTGCATTAGTCCTTTTACCTACATCTGAGCGAAAATAATGAATTTAAAAGAACATGTCAAATCCAGGTTCTTTTTTAAATGTGGATCGGAAATATAAATTAAGATTAAATAATTATGGAAGCCAACATATTAATTTCCAGCACCTTTTTATTAGTGCTTGTTTTCTTTTAATTTTTTTATATTCCTGCCTTCTAGAATGATAGGCTATACCTAGTTGTGAAATTAAAATGGTTTTTGATAAAATGGATTGACATCGGTGGTGAGACGTCATTTACAGGGTGGCTAACTCGAATGTATACAACTTTTTTTGGACACCATTTTGATTTGGCGCCAAATTCCACTATTTAGTTAAAATGTTGCAAATTCGTTAGTAATGCACCATTTATGAGACCATGACCACCGCATTAACTTCTATAATTTTATCTTAAAGTCCCGGTTTTTCGCAGCTTCAAAAATTCATATCTTTTTTATACTAGGGATTTTTTAGACTTTTTTGTGACTAAATCGTCTTCAACGTTACTTTCATACGTAATACATTCCTGCACTTACTCAAAAAAGTCTAGCAGGGATTCAAGTTTTTAGTGGGATAGACTGATTTTTCAACTTCAAATTAAAAATAAAAAGGTTTTAAAGTCTGCTAGAACCTAAGGAAACTCCTTTTGTATTTAAAAAAAAAATGATGAGTCAGGGTTTTGTTTTAGACGTGACTATTTGGACCACCCTGTATATGACTATTAATCACTCTTACCTGGACATAGCTTTCACGTAAACAAATTAACATTTATAGTCAATATGTTCAGCTAATTGTTTGGCAGCTACCTACCCATACCCAAAACTCTGTGGTAGGTAATAATGGTAATTGATAGTGAAATAACGTTAATTTATCACCCACTATATCGAGGCTAAATGTCCATTAAAGGCACAGGTGGGGTACCTACCTACCGATACTATAATTTACTATATTTACATTTTTACTCTAATTGGACTAACAGTAATTCAATAAGTGTAATCATCTAGATACTGAAGACACTGGAGAGTTTTTAATATTTTAATAAATAATGGACTAGACTACGCGCAAGGTAAGTCTGTGTGCGGCTAAAATCGGAACTAATCGTATGCCACCGTCTTGTCGTTTATGTAAGGTCAAATTAAGTGTAGAAATATTTAATAAATTAATATTAATATAAGATTTATAATATTAAGATTAAATGATTAATTTATATTTAATATTTTAAACATTACAGTATTGAATAAAGCACGTCAGCACCACCAGTCGCGCGCAGACTTATCGCACTCTGGTTCAGCTTTGCGGTATGAAATCTTTGGCGTTGATATTAGGGATCATCGTTTTCGTAAAGTGATGGTACATGGACTGAACTTTAGGGTTTCCTAGAAGAGTGGTTCCGCCATTACGATAACGGCCGTCATAAAAATCTGTAATTTTCACGAGTATTTGTCATAGGGCTTACGCACGCGGCATTTTTTATACGCGCGTTCAACGTCGTCTCTGCGTCGACGACGGCGCCTTGATATAGCATCGCTAGTTTTGTTTGCAGCGCGTATACACGCGTCGACGGCGCGTAAAAAGCGTCGTGTGCATTTACCCTAAGGTGTAAAAAACGCTCTGTATTTGGACAGCTGTTGTTATCGTGTGACTGTTTACCCCTTTCTTACGAAACCAAAGCTAGTATAGTATATGATACATTTCGAGATAGACAGTTTGAAAATTGAAACACAAGGACAGAGAAGTGTTTGTCTCATAAATATCGGGTTATATTTTTCACTAAACAAAATGGCTGTTTTTTTTTTTAAATTGTATTGTTTTTTTCAAATTACAGTTTATTTTTGTGTTTCAAGCCATTTTAAACCTCACCCTGTGTTATATTGAAATAGGAATTTATTTGGATTAGTGCTACATAACGAAATATCATATTTTCAATTATTAAACTAACGTAGACGTTGTTATTCAGTCTAATCCTCACACGCAAAACTCCTGAAGAAATCAGACTAGCAATCCATAGATAATATTGATTGACCGTCTGTCGAGACGGTCGGTCAAGGTTGAGGTAGTTTAGGAGCTCGCGATCATTTTTGCGACTCATCTGAAATCGTGTCCGCGTCCCTACTCTTGAACTGTGGACCCCGAAAAAGGTTCACAACCTTGGAATTAGGTTTGTATACTTAATTATGCAACTTATTTACAGTCGTCCTTTCTCAAGAAATATCCTAAAAGGTCCTTTATTTTGATCTCTAGGAACGAAACTTGAAGGAATTGGACAATAAGAAGGTTCTATTAGGTTGTGTTTAGGTTAAGGTTCCTTTTCTACGAAGTGTGTAGACGTGCCTACTTGTCCCATTTGGAATATCATATAAAATTCAATTTTAGACTTTTATATTCATCTTCCTCCGTCCTTCGGAAAGCACGTTAAGCCGTTGGTCGCGGCTGTCATTCGTGGATCTTTGATATTCGTTACGAGTCGTCAGAAGCCCGAAAGTCTGACAATCAGTCTTACCAAGGGGTATCGTAATACCCAGTTACTGGGTTGTGGAGGTCAGATAGGCAGTTGCTCCATGTAAAATACTGGTATTCAGCTGCATCCGGTTAGACTGGAAGCCGACCCCAACATGATTGAGAAAAGGCTAGGCAGAATGAATATTCAAATAGCTAACCTGATAAAAACATTTGCTGTTGAAAGGGTCTCTCCTGTTTATAATATATTAGTATTTGATTTATCTTTTAGGAGTCCAGTTTGTCATTTGTTTTGAATTCAATAGATTGAAAGTCATTCACTTTGCTTTGAAAATACCGAATGAAATAAAAAAAAATTGCAATATTCCGCTTCGAAGGTGACAAACCTATCAGTTTTGGCACCACTTTGTTCCTATATTTCATATTATTCACACAAAACTTTTCTTTTATTAAACAGCGTCCATTGATCTATCATTATTTTGCCTCAATAATTCCATAGTTCCACAGTAATTTCACAGTTCCACATAGCGTTCCACACAAGTTACAAGTCTCAGTAACTCAAAACTTTACCTGTAGTTTGTATTTCTGACTCCGACTAAACTCTATCTGTTAAGTCTCAGAGGTGTAAAGAAAGTCAACGTTAAAACTATCTCAACTGTCTTGAAACTTAACAAACTTTATCTGATTTTGTCAGCCTACATACTTTACACTGACTTTACTTTACTTACTTTAAAGACGAGTAGGATTTGTAATTATTCACGATGTCAGGCACGAAGTAACGAGAAGACGATGGTGATTTATTTTTAGAAAAAAATAGCTTTCGTTTTGGGTTGTCAGTCAGATTTTTTATCCAAGATTTATGTGTCTAATTTGGGGGCAATCGTTTTGAGGGAGATGAAGATTGGAATATCTACCTAACTCCCAACAGAACTCTGCGAGTGAGGATTAAAACTGTGGTTTAAAATTGCTGATGAAATTGCAAATAAAAATACATGAGGACCTACTTTTTCACCGTGTTTCATAAAAGAGTCAAAGAGATAAAACATAAATAGGTGCTTAATCTAACGCAATATTTACGTTGTAGGTATACAACATGTATGAGAAAGTTGTGGTCATATTTAAAGGTGTGTGCTGCAGACCATCAGACTGAACAATTTGCTGCATAGGACCAATATCATAATCACGAAAAAAGGTCTGCCGTCCCATACATTACATACATACATACATTTGGTTTTAGTATTGAAGTTTTGTATGAGATTTGTTGATAATTTTTTCGTGATTACGATGTTGGTCCATATGAAAAAAGTTGTTTAGTTTGATGATTTTCTGATATCAGCTGTATACTCACACACAGTAAAAGAGATAAGTGTAGGTGGTACAAACGAACAACATATATCACAGTTACCCTGCAGGTAACGTCATTAATTTTGTGTGCAGTATTCTACCTGGACTTGGCTTTAGGTATTTAATGGACAAATTAATTAATAGGTGTGAAGAGGATCAAGAGATTCTAGAAATTGTAGAACTCCTTGTAGAGTAAACCGCATATCAGAGGAAACAATTTCATATTGACAGCGTCCTTATGTCGTAGCAATAACGACGGATTTCGTAGTGCAAGTATTATGATAAGTGTGGACTGTAATTAAATTAAATATTATTTTAAGTAATAATTTGACGAAATTAGTCGCTTAAAAATATCAGAAAACAAAAAAACCAAAACCGAAAACACCGAAAATCTATTTACAGCAAACCGAGTTTTCAAGAGCCTCTTCACTAATTACAAAATGATTCCAAAACTTCCTAGGAGCGCTCAAATGATACCAATTAAAGTTATTAGTTAGTATCCGAGCTGGATGACAACTTTGTTAGGCTGCCTGCCTATTGAAGCGGAGCGAGGGATCAGTGTAGCTGAGAGTCTCTGTGCGCTGAAGCAGAGGCACGAAGGTACAGTGCAAGCGACAAAGTGTTAGCAGCGGTGCTGTAATTTTTATGGTGTACTTATTAAAGAGTATTCTATCTATCTATCTAAGGCCGCTCGCCCACGGCGACTTTTTGTAGCGATACTGTCGCGCGTTTCGTAAACGCGCAACAGCATCGCTACTAACGCCTGTTAGTCGCATTTGCAACGCGCTACAGAAGCGATGCCAACGCGCTACTAACGCGCTGCAGCATCGCGACTGTATCGATACAAACGCGCGACCGTGTCGGACGACATCGGGGAGAGAACGGAGGGAGGGTGACGCAGGAGTGGAGAACCGAGCATCAGTGCAACACAGACAGCGATCGCAGGTATTTTTATGCCGTTACTGAATCGCGTTTGCATCGCGACAGAAGCGCGACAGTATCGCGTTTGCATCGCGACTGAATCTGGGCTCGTGGGCGTGGGCACACAGCTAGCGACCGCTTCGCGACTGTATCGATGCGGACGCGCGACAGCATCGCTACTGCATCGCTACAAAAAGTCGCCGTGGGCGAGCGGCCAAAGTGAGCGGGATAGAACAGTGTGGCCGTTCTATCCCGTTCATGTTCTCCGCTTTGCAAACATTCCATGGTTAAAATAATTTTCGCTCCACTGTAGCTAGGTATGTTCACAGATGCAAAGCGGGAACGTAAATCTTGCAATCATTTGTTTTCTTAGCTCCGCTTCGCTCTGCACCAATGGACAGGCAGCCGTAATTCAAACTCACCTGGATCCGTATAAGTGGTATAGTCTCCTCTTTGTACATAATATTTGTGTTTAAAAGTTAAAATCACTTGTTTTCTTGATTAAATTGTATTATAAAGTACTCAATGTTGTCTATTTACAGGAATTTACATAATTTTGTTATGTTACTAACGAACTATGTGATTTTGTGTTATGATAAAGTTATGTAGTTGAAGCTCTAGGTTTGCTGATAGTGGGTTTTAGTCTATTGTTGATAGATCCAAGGGCTCAATTGTTTTGGCCAAATGTGACCAACAGAAAATGCTAGGTCGTTGCCGAAAATCGATGAGTGAGAGATTACAGTATTGAGCTCCTGGTCTATAATGAGAGTGGTGATGAATGTGGTGGTAACGAGTGTGGTGGAAAAGTAAGTGTACCTAATTTAATAAACTAATTGTGGATAACCATTACAATATTATAGCTTTTCTACATAGCGTTGTGATTGCTGATAAAACTGCACACACACACACACACGCACACACAACACAATAATTATACTATGCGTGGTGCTTAGCAAATTGGATATATTTTGAACAATATTTCAACGATAAATCAAAACTTTTAAGTTCTATCATGAAACAGATTTCTACAACTAAATTACACTTGTCTTGCAATAGCACCTTTACTCTATGGCCACTAAAATATTACTAACAAGAATTGATCCCCGAGGCTTTGAATTTGAATAAAAGACATTAATTTTGTAGCTGAAATATATGAATATTACGAAGTACTGTGAGATAATAGAAATAGTAATAATGTTTTTTCAAGTGCTTAATTGAAAAACAATGGAATGTATAACAATAATAATTGGAGAAAAGACCTTATGAAACTGAGGGCAGTTGAAGGACAAGAGAAGTTATTAAACAGTGTAGGTAGGGGTCAAAATTAGTGTCAATGTTAGGCTTTTATATTAATTTAAATTTTATTTATGCGGGAAACCAAAAAATTAGGAATTACAAAATGATAGGATACAGAAATGATACAAATGTCAAATCAACTACGTTTTCCACAGATCGTTTTCCAAATTACAGCTTTCTAGTACTAACAGTCTCTGCGCTAAGCCCGGGACAGGCAGACAGACAGACGGACATGGCGAAACTATAAGGGCTCCTTGTTGACTACGGAACCCTAAAACAAGGAATATTAATAGTAAAGTATCAACAGTAAGTATCCCTGGCGTAGATGGCGGGACGAACTTGATGTTTATAGGAAGGATTGCTCCGTATTGGCTCTGGATCGAGTTGAGTGGATAAAGGAAAGGGAGGCCTTTGCCCTGCAGTGGGACAATACAGGCTGATTTTTTTTTTTTTTTTTATCAACAAAACATAAAGCTGTCAATAGTGCCATAAGTGGAACAACAGGTTACTTTAAATTTTTAAATATGTTAAGTAACATGAGTCTAAACTGTCCTTGCTGTTGCTTGATAAGATATAATTATGAAAAACTCGTTTAAAAAGACGAAAAATAAAAGATATACTGTTTGAAATTTCAGAATTTTATATGATATGATCTACACAGCAATAAACACAATTTAAAAAAAAAAACTGATCTGAAGAAGCAATACTAGTACCTAATTAATTTGTTTGTTTTGGCAGTATTACGTAAATGAACGAA
The DNA here is from genome assembly GCA_914767815.1 of Eupsilia transversa. Lineage (NCBI taxonomy): Eukaryota > Metazoa > Arthropoda > Insecta > Lepidoptera > Noctuidae > Eupsilia > Eupsilia transversa. The sequence goes on from OU611892.1 coordinate 10,689,517, forward strand.
GTTTAATTTCGACATGATATGTAGTTCAAAAGAAATTAGTTGCGTTTACCAGAAAATTTATTTGCCAGCGTTTGAACGGTTTGTCTGTGGGGTTCTCAGTTTCATGAGGTTTTTAATCTCGATCAATTTATTAAAACTAATTATTAATAGTGTTCTATGTTTTTAGAAATTATTTTATGATTATTATATAAATAGATTTCCTAAATTTCAGCAAACATTTAAAATTCTTACTTACCTAAGTTCTATACAATACAAAATAAAAGATTTAAAAAAAAATTGATAAGTACTAAAAGTGCTTTTAGGAGCGAAAAAAATGAAAGCATGCAGTGCAAAATGATTTGAAGTGCCATAAAAGTTGAAACGAATGTAATAATTATGTAAATTAAATACACATAATAGAATAAGGTGAAGATAAATTCGAATGTGCTAAGAATATAAAAATAGAGATAAAATACAAATAAGTAAAACTAACTACTATAGTAACATTTCAATAGTCATAAAAATACGCTGAGTAGAAAGCTTTAAAAATATTTTAATTTATTTCACATGACTACTAGGTACCTAGCAGAATTTTACGACGAAATAACTTACAAGATATTTTTAAATTAAAATCGAGTTAATATTTTTTTTTTTAAATATGCACCAAAAAAGCATTATCATAGCAAGCAAGAAAATATAAAAGTATATTTAAAAATATATGTTTCCCTATAGCTCTTTTTTTCTAGTCCACATCTACAGTCTAACATACCCTTGACCCAATATTAACATCATCTGTCCATCCCTTGTCCAAAACCCGAGCAATATACAGTATGTCCGGGCAATATACGCGAACACGGTGTGTCCGGGCAATGTTTTGTTCAGAAAAGAACCCGATGAAAAACGTAATCCGATTGGATATGTTTGAAGTGGGACGTTGACAGCTGACGGCTGCGTTCACTGGCGAGTAGTGTTGCCATGTAAGAAATATTTTATTTCGTTATAAAAAGTGTCGATAATTTTTTCGTTGTAAGTTTATATTTAAATAATTTGTTTTTCAATCAACAGGATGATCATTTAACGTGTTTTTAATTTAATTATTAAGTATAAAACTCTTTTTTTTTTCATAATCTAGTAGACAAAAATAGGTAAAATGCATTACATTTTCATGGTACTTCTAGTTTGGGTATTCGTGTACTGCTTGTGTCAGTTTTTAATGCGTTGTTCAGTCAGAGGCGTTGGCTGTGACGGATTACTGTCAGTTGATATAACTGTACTATCTGTTATGGTCACATCAGTACAGATGCATAAATGTTTTCACAATGATTATTCAGTTAATTGATTCAGGCGTGATTTGGCGGAAATCCATTATTCATTATTTCATATATCAACTGCCTCATTGGTTTTGTGGTCGCAAGCGCTTCTGCTGAGCATGAGGTCCTGGTTTGCGGCCGGTTGATGCCAATAGGCACGCCCCCAATTATATGGGACCTAAAAATAACTGGCAAAATGTGGGTGTGGTTTATGTACATCTTTGTTTATCCCATCGGCTACAAGCGTGATGATGATGTTATATTTTGTTTTTATTTTTTTAACAATCGTTTAAATTGTACTTTTTAATTTACCTAGCACTGGCAACCCTATGGGGTCAGCAAACAAGCCGGATATATGCATTCCCACTGCTGACAGATTTCATACCATTTTACGTTCGAAGCTAAACGTTGGGAATATTGAAGAGTATTGACATGTTTCATTCTGCTATGAAACTTGATTGCCACTGTATAAAATGATTGATAGAGTGATTGATTTGGATTTACTTTGCGATGTTGTTTATTAAAAGGCAGGTGCGATTTTGTGTGCTGTTTCGTATTGTGGATGCTCTATATCAAGCCAGCAGCTTTTCTCAAAAAGGTGTATGGAGATTCTTGCCCGGTCTTCTCCATAGGAACCCACTACTCTTTGGAATAGGTAGCTAGCTACATCTTTGTGACTGACCGACCCCTTGATAATTGAAAAGTGCCTGTACTTAATTAGTTTAATTGAAATAAATGATTTGAGTATGAGTTTGAGCCTGGCGAATCCCCTAAGACGACCCACTGACCTAGGTGGCTTATAGAGAATAGCCCATGCTGTGCTGAAAAGATTACCCAAGGCAGTGGGCGTGTCGAGCGTAGGTACTTATGTAAGTATCGTTCATGGTCAGTCGTGGAACTTACAAACAAACATTTACTAATCTATAACTAATTCCTAAGGAGGAAGAAGATGGCGTGGCGAGCTAGACTCCTGCCTAAAAAATTGAGATCTTATTACAATAGAGAGAAAAATCGAAAGTCGGAAGTGTGGCCGCTGCCCTGAAGTGGGACACATCAGGCTCATAATAGCAGTATAAAAAAGCCACTTGCAAAGCGTATAAAAAATAGAAATATCTCCTAACCCTTAGCCTAAACCACATAAGAATCAATGTTTGAATTGCGTCGATACCTCAGGAAGCTCTCATTGCGCGGCTGGGGCAAGATCCTGATTAGCTTAGCAATTGCTTGAAAGAAGAGGCACGCAGAGTGAGGTTACTCTCTCTAGAGCTCTGACCATCGGCACCGTGGAGTTTGTTCCTGATTCCGATCACTACATTTTTTTTTAAATTGTTTAAAAATATTTAACCATGTTAATATTATATTGTATATTAATGAAATAAAGGAAATAATAATTCCCAAAAATCTTGAAACAATATCCAAATAGAAACTAAAGGAAGGACACTTGGTGACGAAGTAAGAAAGTACTTACTCCTCACAACGTCTTCAAGCAGAATGTTTTATTCTCAAAGAAAACATCTTGAAATTGAAATCTTTTTTCATTGTTTACTTAAGTAAAACGCGACCATTATTAATGTGCTGACACTTTTCAAGCCTCCTTCATTATTTCGAGTTCCTGACAGCCAATCAGGATAAGCCTGTGGCGTCATCTTGTGATTAGTTTGTTCAAGTGGTTGTTGTAAGGGAGTGTTAAGCCGCATAAAAACTTCCTATAGCTGAATTGAATTCTTGTGGTATTTATATTTTTAAATTATATATTACATAGAATGGAATTTCTTTGAACTTGAACAAATTAACCAATATTTTGATGTAAAAGAGTGTCCACGGAATTTCTAGCCCGTGGTTCTTCTCCATAGGAACCTACTCTTTGAATTGGGCAACTACCTTCATTTTTCTGACTGAACCAACCCCTTGGCAATTCAAAAGTGCTTGTAATTGGTTCAATTGAAGTTATTGGTTTGAGTTTGAGTCATTCATAAATTCATAAAACATTCAAAAACAATTTCATCCAATGCGTAGTTTGACAAGTATCTTGCTTAAAACAGCTCTTTTTTGAGTAGTCTAATTGTCAGCAGTAAGCTAACAAGCGCAGCCGCTTCGTTAAAATGAAGCATCTGAATAAAAATAGTGAACCATGGGATGGAACAATAGAGATATTGTATGCCTCGGTGACACGCTGACGGTTACTGGTGACGACTTGCTCGCGATAACATTTTGTTTTAGTTTACGTTTTTACGTTACAATTGAGTGATACATTGCTGCGCAGTTTTCTAAAATTTTTTTGGTAGTTAATACATAGACTTCATTTGAAAATTTTAATACATGGAGAAACATAACGCCAACAGACTCATAAATTGAGAAATGTAAAATAAATTGTGTAGGTTATTCATTTAATCCCCATTGACAATCCCCATTGACGTCTCAAGGAGGTCATAATGGGGATTTGTGAACAAAAAGTTCACACCCAATGATATTTCTTTCAACGTTATTGGTGTACCTTAAATTGATTAAAGAAAACCTTTGATATAATTTGAAACATTTGAAAAAGAAAACAGAATTTGGCCAGCATCAAACCGTGGAAATGAATTAATTAAAAAAAAGATTGAACTACTTAATTCAAAACAAAATCAAGCTGGCAACCACCAAACTGGGGGCTATGTTTACAAAAAAAAGTAAAACAAGCAATACTGCTGTAGTCGAAAGCTAACTTGGACCTTTTCGACAAGTGCTGACGAGCCAAGCACCGCTTATTATGACCCAGATCTGTACCACAAAATAAGGAGCTATAGAAGGTCAATCTCCATACAATGAGCGAAAACAGGTGCACGCACGCACACATAAACTCGCAAATACGGCGATCTCTGTCGAATCCAAGTCGCATGTTACCATTTCGAAATTTGAAAATTCTGATCGAAAGCGGATTTTCGAAAAAGTCTGGGCATTTTCCTTTTAAACCTAAGTATTCCTAGTATGGTATTCAATTAATTACTTTTATTCATTTGTTCGCACTTCGACTTAAAGCGGTTTTTTTAAAGCAAGTAGTTGTTTGAATACTTCAACAAGAAAATAAATTAAAAGGTAAACAGAGCTGAAAGTAGAACTTATTCATAACTGACGGAATGTGAGTGTACTATAGGTATACCTCTGCTGAAACCTTTTAATACAATGCGATGTTATGTTTATTAAAAGTTAACCCTAGTCGCAAGTGCACTTGCACTCGCTGTACGTGAAGCGTGTCCATGTGTGTGTGGCGGCATCTACAACGCCACATGCGAACTACGCATCAAAGACCTGACGTCACAAAATCCTGCATCGCGCTATTAGAGTTTACCGCGTGATTAACATATATGTATAAGACTATCAATCCTTGGGCAATTGCCCGTCAGACACAACACCCGTCTGGTTGGAGGATCCTCCCTTTTCCATAGAGTATGAATGAGCATTACACCCTGTTCCTCATACCTGTAAATGTCCGTGTGTTTTTGCTCGTTGTATGGAGCCGACCTTCTGTTCCTTTGTATTCTGTGTCTGTACTACAATTCAGTGAGGCTTCATTTTATCGTTCATAAAGCTATCAAGACCGTGATTTAGAAGCTGATAGTATTTCTGTTTTTATTTATATAGTAGCTGTGGTAATTGTTTGTAGTTTGTGTTATAGTTACGTTGATGCATGACAATGTTAAGGACAAAGTTATCTTTATGAACGAGATTACGAGTCTCTTACATATCTGTGAAAGATATTTGTCCGTTTTACAAATTCTCGAAAATATAAATCAATAAAATTATATTACAAAAATTGCAGAATAATATTTGGTTTTAGGTCCTAAGAAAACCTACTATGTTTTAACACCTAGGGTGACCAAGTGCACCTCTAAAACCGCTTTTAATGAATAGACAATTCGACCACAAATGCTTTGATTTTCGATTCGTCAACGAATTGATAATCACAAATTCGGGTTAATTTATTTAAGTAATTAATTCGTTGAAAATTCTACTTGAAGCAGTTTTTTGAATAGCCTTTTCTACTTCAATTTTTTTCCTTTTGATCTGTTACCAATATTGGTATCACATTCATCATGTTGGCTATTATAACGTCTGCTGTTCTTAAGAGTATTAAAAAATTCCAGACGTTTGAATTTCAATGTTGTAACAAAATGTTGGTCCCAAAGCGCAACGCGACAAATATTTGTATCAAATCACACTTCCGTAGAGGCGGGTAGAATTGAATTTGTGGTTCGAATTTAGAATTCACAATTGGACAGACTGTTATTGTTTTATTGATAGTTGTTATTGGCGGATGTATACTTGAAGTGTCAATTTAAGTCAAGAATATCTTAGGTAAATTGTTGAATTAATTCTCGGTTATGTTATACGGTTTAGACTTTTCAAATCAAATCAAATCAAATCAAATCTTTATTTGTGAACATAAGTACAAAAAGATGTTATTTATACATTTTAGCTGATCTTAAGAGGGTGCATCCTAAAAGTTGGCAACGTCGTAAATAGCTGTCAAATATTTACCTGTTTCGATTAATTTGGAAATAATACTGTATGGAAATAAGAAATGTGGCTAACCAATTGACTAGAATATTAATAATGAATTGCAATTATAACATTGAATTTGATGTTGTACCCGTTTTAGGTGAAAAAAGGCATTTGGAAAGTTACCAAATACTTTTTTTACATCTAAAACTAACTATTCGGTGTTACGATATTAATTATTGCATTTCATAATCAATATTCTAGTCAATTGGTTAGCCACATTTCTTATTTCCATACAGAAATATTATCAAATTAATCAAAACAGCGAAATATTTGACATCTATTTGCGACGTTACCAACTTTCAGGATAAACCCTCTTAAGAGTCCATATTTACTCAGCTAAAATTCACTTTTTGTCTACCATACTGCTCGTGGACTGAGTGAGAGCGACACTGAGCGGCGGGGAAAAGGCTCCAAGGCGACAATAATTTCTTTTTATGGCGAAAATAAAGGTGATAAAAAAAACAGTGTCTGCTTTATAGTTAGTTCAGTTATTGTGCAAAGTTTCATGATCTAATTTGAAGTATTTTCTGAATACCTATCAGCTGTTTATTGTTCGGTTTGAAGGTAATTTTGGATTCCATCTCCATTGATCAAATGTCATCATCTTTGATTTCATTTACAACACTCTCAAAAACACTATACATCAAAGATTCCTCTGAGATACCGTTGAATAATTAAAACTAACGTTATTTCTCGCCAGATTTCCTCTTATTAATCATATTTCCATGCCAAGCATGGCGTCTCCGTAATCGAATTTATCTCAGCCTCGTGCGTAACGACTGTCCGTTGAATAGATCCCAATTATCCATAATAGGGAGGCAGCTGAATAAAAATGTCAGATGTGGGTCGAGGGAGTTTGAGAATAGGCTGTGCTCATATCTGCGAGCATTTATGTAGGCCGCGTATGAAGGTTATCAATACTCAATATATTTATTGCTTTCACATGTGAGCTTAGGTGGTGGTAGGTTTTAACAAAATATGATCATTGTGGACCTCGTCGGGCACAGCAAAAGTAGGAGAGAGGAAGAGGGCTTTTATTTGAATACTTTGTTGTTATTCTTTATATTGTAATTATTTTATAAAACTTGTAATATTCATTTATAGCTAACGACTTTGCAAGCTATGTCGGTAATTCCGATTCTTTAACGGATAATTTAATATCTGAGTGCAGGTATTATGGTGAAGAGCAGGTCTGAATGGTGGAACTTTTAATAGATGCGCATTTCGCATTGTCATTGTGTACATATCCCAATACGCATTTGTAATTTGAGTAATTGTTTATTCAACGGTTGGGGACGTATTCGGGAATCAAAACAGGAGAGGGAAATAGAAGTGTTGCGTTTCACAATGACATGTTGCGCTATAATAATACAATAATACCAGTCTATTATTATTGTCCCACTACAAGGCCTCTTCTCATACAGAGAAGGCTCGAGCATTGATCACCACGTTTACTCGGGTTGGTGATTTCGGACTTATATTAACTACAAGTTTAGCTTTCCTCACATTTTTTTTTTGACGTACCTCCTTAACTTTAATTCCCTATTTCACTCCTTTAGGGGATGAAGTTCTAAAAATAGTTCCTTAGTTCTCACTTTCGTGATATAAGAAATTCTTTTGCGAAAATTCATGCTTCTAGACCCAGCGATTTAGGCTGTTCTATTTAGTTAGATTTTTTTAAACAAAATCTTACATGAACGTTGTTGAGTTTGTTAGTTCCATTTATGTATTAGTATTTATAATTTAGTTAGAGTTTTGTTTCCTCCCCTAAAATATTTCTATTACATATGTAAGCATAACCATTTTATAACTCACACGAATATAACTTATTTTCAAACGGTAACAAGGGCAACGTGTGCCTATAAATCGATTTGGTATAGCTGTCTACGTGGCATAAAACATTGACTCTTCCCCTTATATTTACCGAAACTTTCACTTTTTGTCTTTTACAGGAAAAGATAAAATGGCTTATTTATAGAGGGGAAAGATAAGTATCTACGTGAACTTTCAAAGTTACATGTAAATGAGATTTTAAAAGTGTAGTGTAAACAAAGCTTCTTCCCCATTCTTCTCCATACTAAACTACCTTTTGGAAGGGGCACCTAGAATCAATGAATTCATTCTAATAGATAGTTTGTGTAGTTTTTTTCAAAAATGCATTTCAATGGCCTATTTGAAATAAATGATATGAAACAAAAGCCCTAGAACGACAGTTTATAAGAATGTATCAATGTCGTCGAATATTCTGCAATCGAAATTCAAAATTGACAGTTAAAAGCATCGTTCAGCTGTCAATTTTGAATTTTGAAGATCGTTTCTCTATTGTTTTTAAACACGTTCTACACGAAGAAGTTTAGACCGAACGTTGGTTTAGTTAGATAATTGAAACTTAACCGATGCGATGTATGTTGGTTTTCTTTTATTTTAGTTTGTTTAACCCAAAAAGTTTGTTTGTTTAGAAACCGCTTTATTAGCTACTTTGATGGGCGTGTTACGTCGTCTCCGGATGTTTTCACTTCCTTGTTATGTCCGAAAGACGGTAGTAAAATATTCATCAGCACACCTTAGGGGCAATGAAATGGTGTATTCATATTTATACCATGTTTGCATATTTTTTTCGTTTGCATAAAACAGCGTAAGCATTAGTATGATTATTCATTCGAACCCTTATCAAGGCCTTCCTTTCAAGGCCCTTCAAGTGACAGTTTGACTGGCAGCAGATCAATTTTCTTGGCGAAACGATAGAAAAAAGTGTATCATACGCTTTATGCGATCCGGAAATTATGAATAAAGAATGTTGTGTCCATCTAGATAAGTAGGTAATCAAAAATGAAACAGTTTTAAATAACTTCTCTATCTGGTAAGGTTTAGTTGGTGGTAGGGCTTGTTCTAAGTCCGCCTGGCTAGCTACCACCATCTTATCTAAGTCTGTCGCCATAACAACAATAATAACAGCTTTGTTGTATTTCGGCAGTTAGAGGTAAGATAGCCAGTTCCTCTGTGGTTGAGGATTCCGGGTGAAGCTCGCTTCCACCTTCGGCCTGATCAACACTTACCATCAGGTGAGCTGTAGGCTAAGTTGTAGTTTAAAAAAAAAAGTTAAGTAATAAGTTACTCGGAATTTATGAGTGGTTAGTGAAAAATGTCATCAATTAAAATAACTTATTATCGCATAGCTTCTAGCTTAGTAAACCATTTAAGTACACAAATATTATAAACAAAAAAAAATTGTATTTTTTGTGACCTTATAGGTGATGTTCTTCAGAAAAGTCAGGTGCGTATTACTCGCATCCGGCGTGCGTGTATGACCAGATGTATGAACGTTAACGAGGCAAAAGGAGTCTGTAAGGATCGTAGCAGGTGGCTTTCTGTAGTTTCTGCCTACCCCCATGAGAAAAAGGCGTGAGTTTATGTATATATGTATGTGTATTTGTATTTTTGTTTGTAATGAATAAACTCAAAAACTAATGGACCGATTTAAAGTAGAATTAGCACCAATATTATCACTGAGTAACATAGACTATAGTTTATAGAGATATGACGCGGGAGAAGTCTCTTGTGGAAGCTAGTTAAGTATATAATGTTTACTATCCAAAAGTTTAATGGAATAAATCATATCAGAATATTCAAATAAAAACCCAACTCCAATATATTTAACCGGAAAGCCATTGCTATATCTTCCGTTCCAACAATCAGCTATCTCCACCGTGTATACCAATATTCTTTGTAGAGGTGAATATCTATTTCCGTGAGCATTCGGTGACGGTCGGATAGACTCGTGTCAGGTCGTGTCTGTAACCCTTTACGTGTGTATCGAGTTGTCAGTGAAACCGCTTTGTTTTGTTTACGATAAAACCCGGAGGTTGTTTCGGTTGCTTTTTGTTTTCCACTATTTGTTTTTTGTGGTTGGCCATTTTGTAATCTATCAGAATACCCGCCTTTTTAATCAGTCGAGATTTTTAACTCATATTATTTATGGTACCGAGTGGTGTGGTATGGTCATGAGTTATCCGAATATCAAAAAATATTTGGGGGACGCGTGAAAATTGATTCGCTGTTACAATGTATAATAGATACTAGTCTATACTAATATTATAAAGAGGTAATGTTTGTATGTTTGTAGGTAGAGGGTAATCTCCGGAACTACCAGTCAGATTTGAAAAAAAAAATTGCATGCGATAGGCCACTTCCTGAGGAAGTTTATAGGTTATTTAACATCACGCTACGACCCTTAGGAACCGAGAAAAATCGGAAAGAACGTTAATCGAAAACGAAGTTATAGCGCGGGTAGGAATGGGATGCGACGCGGTGGGTCGGGGACTTAAATTTCACGCGGACGAAGTCGCGGGCAGAAGCTAGTTGTATGATAGATAGATACTTTGCTTGTTAAGCTACGGTTTCTTATAAGAGCGGTGGCTGCAACATAACGGCCTCAGTGACGACTGTCATGAAAATGATGGCAGCGCTTTTTGACTACGGTAACAAAAAACACTCTCGAGAAAAACACATCAATTACTTTCATAAATAATGTCTCAGTGACGTTATTCATAGGAGTATTGCGGACGCTAAGTGGCGGCCACCGCTCTTTGAGGAAACCGTACCTTTCTCGACATTCACGCCGTTACGGTACCTACACAAACTGTCACAACACGTCATACACAATCATGACAATAAGACTGACATCGAAAGCTTTTTAATAGAGTAGGAACGTTCTACAGCATGAGACCTAATGGAAATATATAAAAAAATATGGACGAGTATCATTGATTTTTCTTTAAACTAAGTAGCTTAAAAGAAGCTTTAAGAACCCAAAGGAAATGAATTTCCCATCAACATTTATTTATTCCACAAAAACAAAAATCCTAAGGCAAATAGAGATTCTTTTTCTTTGAATGGCACCTGCTTTTATTGGCCACCATTTTGTATTAATTCTATAAACATAAATTCAACTGCTGCCAGTCTTTTGGGCACTTTTCCTGTTGACAGCGATGCGGACGAATTTTTTGATGCCCTATGATTCTTTCCCCTCCTTTTTTATATACATAATATACACATATTATATATATAAAATATAATAATATTGATAAAAATAATAATATTATTACTTTACGTCTGTTAGCGTTAATGTAAATATTATCTTGTCTACTGCAAGTGACTTCAAAGTCTGTAATACAATTGTTGCTTGAGGCTTTATTTACTAAGGGATGAAAGGAAACGATTTGCTTAAGCCAGGTGCTTGAAGGCAGGGCATGACAGGTGAAATATTTATCTTGCAAAAGACCGAGCACCGACGACGTCCTAGGCGTTTTAGGTGCGTGTACTCGCAAAGGTTATTGCAATTTTGAGTCGAATGCTAATTACATAAAGCTTATTTCCACTCATCAGTGACTGAGCAGTTGCTGCTAGGTGGCACTCAGTGTTTACAATACTGATTGACAAATCACACAAACCAACGTAGTGAAGTACCATAAATTGTCCCTTCAATTTCAACAACACTAGTAATTTATTAAGTCGTTAGCTGCCATGTATGCTGAGCCAATCCAACCAGGGCTAATGACTACGGAACTCATATGTCCATTATAACTGCGATAAGGGGTTACAAATGACCATTTGTTGATAGTACTCTGAAGTGTTAGATTAGGAATTTAGGAGTGAATAGGTTCTACAAATTATGACGTAGAGCCTGAAGGTATGAAGGCCATTATCAGACTTTAATATTCTCCTTGGACCGTATATAGACGGAACATTCCAACAGACCGTATATAGGCCGACCTCATCTAATACGGTACCTACTTAAAATATTATTGACATGTAAAAGTGTTTTGTACAAACCTATTTACAGAAAATATAATCATTTCATTTCATCATTTCATTTCATTAGATGATGTACTTGAAAATAATAATAGCGAAATTTTCGGAACTGTTCAGAATATCCCAGTTTTAATTTTTTTTAATGATAGGTGGACCCCTTCGCTTTACCTTATTTGCCTTTGGACCACTACGTTTAAGACACCCTGTATAACTGACGTCATTTTGCCGTTATTTTTCTAATGCTTTAATAAATAGAGTACAGTTAATATTTCATAACATTTATGTAACTCTTAGTTCACATCAGTAACAATGAAAACGATAACAGTTCATGAAGCGAGCTACTAAAATCACATCGAGCAGTATTATTGGTTCAGATTGCTTCTCATATTATTGCGCTAGTACTGCAAAAGCGATTGTTTTCGAGCAAACATTTGCTCGAAAACGACCCCTCTCTAAAGAATTCCTTTACAATGCAATCGAAGTGAATTTATACGTTTTACAAACTTATTGGATGTTATTAACAATCTAAACTTGAATTCATAAGAATCTTAGATTATTATCAAGTTTTGGAAACTGATACTTAATTTGAAATGTGACAAAGTCTGAATTCCATTGGAACACAATTTATTTAGGACGTTTATTACAAATGATGGCTCCAGCAAGATCAACTTCGTAATACCTAAATGTAAAAGTATTAAAAATCTTCACGAACTTTTACATTTTACTAATATTATTATAGAAAACTAAATTCAATAAACGCTCGGGTCATGGAGCCCGCGTCTCCTTTTTAAGGAAATTTCTCGCCGACTAGGACTGGTCGACACTACACGCGTGACCAGAGGGCTGGCTCGTTCTCTGTCAAAGAATTAGCATCGCCATTCAACGTGGCAATGCTGCCAGTCTTCTGGGCACCAGCGATGCGGACGAATACTTCGACGCCTAATGTCTTTTTGTTTTTGTATTTATTTGTATTATTTCGTTAGCCATTTAACTTAGTACCTAGTGTAAATAATTAGTTATGTTAAATATTGTAAAAGTAATTCAAGCTATCGATTTTACTCCATTTTCCTCAAATCTAAAAGAATTAGAACTCCTCCGTAGGATACGCTGAAGATAAAACTTTCACGAAGAAATTTTGAAGAAAACTGCAAGTAATAAATCATTTAATAGTTTAAACCTGTCGATCATTCTGAGATCATTTTGACACTTTATCTTTAAAAGAAACTTTCTTTTACAATTATTTGAGTGGTGGGGGAAATTTTAGTTTTTAAATTACCCTTTGAGTCTTTAATGTATCTATAAATTAATGATCCAAATGATGTAAATAAAGATCATCTTCAATAACTCTTGAAGATACGCTTGAAACTATGACGAAATAACCAAAAAGTTTTAAGTGGGGACTCAAAATGACAACGTTCGGATTCTGGGTTCAGAAGACTTTCCGTACATAAAAACGTTCAAAATCTAGTCCCAATCTTATCTCAACGACAATCCATGTGAAAATCTTGTCAAAAAGGTAGGGAAATTATATCACTGTTGAACTGATAAAGATACTGCAATCAATTCAACTTTTACATTCAACGTTGCCGGAAATATCAACAATCCAACATGTTTAAATATCAATCTCGATGCATTGCATTCTGATGACAAACGTTCGATGAAAATTGCTCAACCAACCATCTCAACCAATGCCCCCGCACGGTAGAGTAGCGACACTACGAGCAATTTCGTGGTTTTTGGCAAAGGCCTTTGTGCACAGAGAGGCCTATGGCGAGCCGGTGACAGAATTGCTTCTGAATGACATTGGATATGGCCCACACAAATTTTTCCTGCCGTGAAAAACTACGGTTTTTTCGCCGTGTGTAGGCACGATCGTCAGTGTAATTTCGAACCGGATGGAAAAAACCCAATAACACTTTGCTCGTGCGAACGTAGGACCTCATGCTCAGCAGTAGTGCTTGCGAACACTAGCAAATGAGGCAGTCGTATAATAATGTGTGTTGCAATTATCTCTTGAAGTACATGTAATACTGTTTAATGTAGTAATTAAAGTCATATCCCTCGCAGTCGTGTTACCTGCATCAAGTTTATGACTTGAAGTAAACACCTGTTCTCATGAAACTGGAAATAAACACAAATGGAACTTTAAATTGCTTTACGGTAATTTGTTATAACACTTAGAGCTTTCATGGCTGCTATTCTATATTTTATTCTATTCTATTGAGAATTACTATTACATTCTATTCGATTAAGAATTAACTAGCTTCTGCCCGTGACTTTGCCCGCGAGAAATTTCTTGTTCTCTCGTCCCACTCCGTCGCATCGCATCGGCCGCTCGCGCTATTTCTTGGTTTTCGCTTAACGTGACATTACTTCTCGTTCACTGGATAACGTTGTTTCTTTTTGCTCGGCTCCTAAGGGTCGTAGCGTGATGTTAAATAGCCTATAATCTTCCTCAAGAACTAGGGTATGAAATGCAAAAGATTTTTTATTTTTTAAATCCGACTTTAGTTCCCGAGATTAGCGCGTTCAAACAAACAAATAAAATAAAAAACTCTTCAGCTTTATTATATTAGTATATAGAAGATACTTAGATAGCTTTTGCCTGCGGCTTTGGCCACTTGACAGTTTGTAATTATCCTACAGGTAGTCATTGGTGCCGATTCCCTTGTTCACAAACGAAACTTTTAACTTCAGTGCATCTTTTTCTTTGTATTTCATTAAGAAGAGGACAGAAGATAAATTTTAGTTTAGTCCTGTCACATTAATCAGCGCCTGTCACTAGGTACTCCATACAAGTTTAGACGTGATTAGAACTTAAAATCGTGATAAAAAACAGAGATTAGATCACAGGTAGAAACAGACACACGCACACAAAGACAGAGATTGGACAGAGATTTATGTCCGTATTTTTTATGGTGTACAAAATAAAGATTCTATCTATATAAAAAGTATTCTCTATGTTAATCTACGTCATAGGCAACCTGTGTGAGACATTTCATCCAAATTCGTTCAGCCGTTTGTTTAATTGTGATTGAGTAACAAACATACGAACTTGCACATTATATATTACTAGGCTATCAGGGATTGGTTTAGGTTCAAGAAATGTTACGGATCATCAGTCACTGTATAAAGTAAGACGTGGAAATGGAACTGCTCTAAGCCAGCCTGGTTAGACACTTTTTAAGAGTCTCATCCCGTCACATGTGACTCTATCGGTGTGCTGCATTCCTGGTACAAATGAATGGTTCAATAATGTTTTTGATCTGTTCCGTGTTTTTGATAGCTTTACCAAACGTCCTACTCCTAGTTAATTCCATATATTTGGCAACTTTGCTTTAATCTCGATACTATACATTGATTAAAAGCTAAACTAGGTAAGTAAAAAAAAAAACTTATTCTTATTTAATTAGTAAGCTTAGTGCAGTGTTATCTGATATTGTTTAAAAAAAGACTGATAATTATTTACTCTTTTATTTGACTAATTCTTTTGGTTAAATCAATCTGGTTGGATAGTTTCAAATATCTGACGAAATGCGTATCTGTCGAGCTGCGTGTCTGTCGAGTACCGTTTCTGACAAGTTGCGAGTCTATCCTGCGAGATGACGAAATGCGTATTTGACCACTTGCGTTTTTGACGACATGCTAGAGATCCGATTTGTATTATTTTAATTACTTATGCCACAGATTACTACAGATAGTTCAATCCGCAAAATCGTTTCAATAAAAAGTGACTGTTGCTACGACACAATAAAGTGTAATTCAGGTCGCATAGCGCTAATTAACTACAGTTATATTCACCTAGAAGTTGCCTCTCTTTCTATCGCGTAACTCTTATATCTTCTGATTACGTTACACTCACTGAAGTGGCCCGACAAGACGAGCCGGCCGCGTACTTGTAGCTTCATACCTAAAAATATACGGAGAGAACCTTAGCTCCTATGTGAGCGTTACAATTTCTGTACTAAGCGAACAGTCAATGACTAAATGGTATAGATTAAGTAGGTATTTAGTTATCAATCAGGAACTATTGCAATGTGTCCAACAATAACGATTGTGTACGCAAACCCAGCTTGAACACACAAGTGACCGCAAACAAACAATAAACGAGAACAATGAAGCATTTCTGCTTGCCTATGATAGCCTAGTACTACTGGTTACTGAAACCATTTATAATTTAAGCATTTTACAAATCTTAAGTCCCGCACATCGGTCAATTTGTTATTTACCTTTGTCGTTTATTTGTTTTAGATGATTTTAGATAGCCTTTAGGCGCGATTGGTCCAATTCTCGATTGGTCCAATGTTCAAAAATAAGTCTAATTCGAGCTGGAAGGAACTTCATTTAGTCATTTGGAAAGTGTACCAAGCGTGTGAGGAATAATATTAATTAGAGAAGCGCCTTTATTTAAGAACAGCGACCCATCTCTGCTTCGCACTGGTTTTATTTAGTACTGGACATAAAATCAAAATTTCTTTAAGTGTAAGTTTATTAATAAACACAATAATGAGTATTTATTATTTATATAATTAATAATTTTATTATATACATATAATTTTATTTATTATATTTTATTGATTTTTTTTTTTTTTGTTATTTATTATTTTATTAATTTATACTTAAATCTCCGGAATAAATTCTCAAAATTGTACAAACCGTTTAAAAAATCCGTTGTGTATTTGAGAAGAACAATCGCTGTCACACAGACAAGAAAAGCGACTTTAATTTATAAAATGTATATAAAATGGAAGGCTTTGTTTTTTCATAAGAATTTGGATTTTGCTTTCTCTTATCTTTTTCCTGATTATAAATAATCCTAAATCCTTGATGAGATTATTAACAGGTGTTAAGTATCTACTACAGCGTTATCCAAAATTATTCATCTGTTAAATTGTGTCTTTGACTGAACTTGGTCTTATGGGATCTAAAATATGGGTAATTTCATAACCAAATTAGTAAAGGTAAGTAGGTCTTAGGATAATATTTATAATATATTTTTCCATACCTATAAAATATCCCTACCTACCTACAATAAAGATTAGCGAAGTAATTGCGTAACACACTAACAATTGCGATGTCTTTAATTTTGACAATTTTCATTGCGTTGTTGAGAGCAGACGAATTTTTCAAATAAATGAAGCAATGGATTAGGAATTTCCTTCAGACTCCTTCGGATTGTGAAAGCAAGTATGTTACGCAATTGGGGTCCTGTTTTAGTATGTTATTATATTTACCTATACCTAGTAACACCAGCCTAAACTGCAATCATAGACAAAAAACTTCTGAAGTGTTCAAAGAATAACGCTGTTGGCAGAATCTTCAGAATATTACTTTCATTGGAGTAATCTAAACTTTCTTCATCTCAATATCGCTATCAAAGCGGCTTAGGCTTTATTGAGAATATAGATAGATTTGTTCGAGAGGGTACTGATAAAGAACTATATTGGCTGTGGAGAAGGCTGTCTTAGGATAGTCGTAGTGGTCTCCTGGGGCCTAAGTCTACTAATTTATAAACGTTGCAATGGTCTCAAAAATGGTGAGTTTTTGACAGATTTGTGATACAAAAACTGTCAAAAACTCACCATTAAGAGACCATTGTAACGTTTATAAATTAGTAGACTTAGGCCCGAGATCATTGCGAAGAGATTTAAATTGTCATAAAGTGAACTTATTGGTGATGTTCTTCAAAAAGGTCAGGTGCGTAGTACTCGCTACCGGCGTGCGTGTATGACCAGATGTATGAAGGTTAATGAGGCAAAAGGAGTATGTTAGGATCGTTACAGGCGGCGTTCTATAGTTTCTGCCTACCCCCATGGGAAGAAGGCGTGAGATTATGTACTTGTATGTATTTAGATTTCAATTGTTAGACAGATTTAAGAGCTCATTTGATCATTCCTTTTTAAGAGAAATTGTACCTGAAGAGCTCGTGGTTAAGTTATAACAGTCACTAAGGTCGATCCATCAGGTTAAGCTACGCTTGCAGGGGTCGGTCCGAGGATAGGTGACCATCTTTATACATCGAGACTCCTCTGCCTCGGAAAGCACGTTAAGCTATTGGTTGTCATTCGTGGACGTTTGACAGTCGTTACGGGTGGTCAGAAGCCCGAAAGTCTGCCAACCAGTCATACCAAAGGGTATCGTATTACCCAGTTAGTGGGTTGTGGAGGTCATATAGACATATAATCTTTTTCATATAAGACTTTAATATACGTTGTAAATATTTACACCCACAACAATAGGCGACCAGATATTGTGGCTTAATCCATACATTATCAGTGTTCCCATCCCCACGGACTACCTAAATCAGACCTCAGGCATAAACCCTCTATCAAACACAGACAGATTCCCTAAGGCACGTAACACAGCTAAATATTTCACCTCAGACAATTTAACCGGCTCTTAATGCAGCTTTAATTACACGAACACTTTAGCCGAATGGCCAAAAGTGTGGCTGTATGGCTAAAAGGCTATTTCGATCTGGAGGAATCCAATAATTGCACCCTAATCACACGCTGTGGGTGGTACAGCTGAATAATGAATGGAGTGTGGACAATGGGCCTGGATCGTGTGAACAGAATAAATGTTGGCACAAAGGAATATAGGAATTTTTTGGGGTATAGGTTGTTGATATATGGAAATTCCTTCGGTCGAGAATTTTGATGGTCAAAGGGACTGTATGTAATAAATGAATCTATTAAGGATTATTATGTGAATACCTGACATAAGCTATATCGATGATCATGATTCAAGTCACATCATATTTTGATTGCTGAACTTTCAGGTATCCATACTGTAGGTCCATACTATTATTTAGGGTTATGAGGAACAGGTTGTCCAGTTCACTCATCCTCTATTGAAAACGGAGGATCCTCCGACCAGACGGGTGTCATTTGAACGGTTGATGTCGGAAAGTCTTAGGTATATGTTGATCGCGCGGTAAACTCTAAGTGCGCGATGCAGGATTTGTGTGACGTCAGGTTTTTGATGCGTAGTTCGCATGTGGCGTTGAAGATGTCGCAACAAATATCATAAATGCGAAAGTAGCTATGTTACTTTTTCACGCCTTAATGGATTTTGACGAAATTTGGACGACCACCAGATATTTTTTTATCTCGGTCAGTAGTCCATACGTTCTTGTGGTATAATTTCTATCTCCATGGGGCTGAAACCGCAAATGCTTATAATAAAAAAAAACTTTTAAATAATAACACGATTATTTATTTAGTTAAAAATTCTTTTAGTAAGTACAGTTAAACTAAGAGGTCTTGGAGCCATGGTTTACTAAGATATCTAAGACTAACCTAATTTTGCATGAGAGCTGTTTTTGCTACCGATCGATTTGTACATATCCATCATGGGTACGAAAAACGAAATCGTCCGTCCATCAGTTCGTACGTTTCTGGAAATAAGCTTCTTGAAGTAAGTTTTTCAAATAGGTCCTGGAAAGTATCCTTATTTGAAATTATCTTATGAGAGAAAAGAAATAAAGAATATTTGCGGCAAACATGAAAAAAATTAAAAAAGGACACGAAAAAAATAGTAGAAAAAAAATGAAAATATAATATGAAAATGACCATGCCGAATATGTAGGTATCCATTGCTGGTTACATTTTCTAATAGAAAGATCAATTTAAGTAATTCGCTGTAAAGGCACATTGTTTTTAGTATTCTTATTAACTTATTAATATTATAATTTTGTCATATTTATAAAAATAAACGAAACGGGTTTAGGATTTTGATACTAATCAAGCCTTTATCTTAGATGCCAAATAGTTCAAGAAGATAATTTAATAATAATAATTATCATAGTGAATTCTTCCAAGACCCGTTCCTAAACCCATCACTCATTTGACGGCTAGTTGAATTTCTGACTGACAGCAAAGTACCCTACGTGAACAATCCAGATCTATCTCTTTCACACCCCAAGCGAGGGAGAGAGACAAAGGACGCATTAAAGCGTAAATGTGAGTATAAATCTCGGCGCGGAGATACAAAACAGAAACATTTCTCTTACATTAAGAGCCGAATAAAGCTCTGAAGACAAGAAATACGTTGAGATAATGAAAGTCATTGAAATAATTATGATGATATATACTTTGTTACCTATTCTATTGTAATAGGATGTGGTTTTGTAAGAGGATACTTAATGCTTCTAATATTAGAAAAGGAAGGTAGGTTTTGGGATGGGTTTGTTACTATCTAAAATAAAGTAGTTTTATGTACTTTAGTAGTATTTAATGGTAGCTTTTAAATAAAGTTAGAAAAATATTTATTTTAGTTACGACTAAAACCTTAATTGAAGTTACATTGTAAGTCTTACTGAAAAAATCGCAAAGATAAAATTAATTATTAATTATTCATTTCAATTTTGGCGCCCACCTCAAAGTCCCGCGCTGGGCGCCAACAACGTTGATATACACTGCTGACATACTGTTATCATGTCATACATAATAAAACAGTACTATTTTTAAAGTTTCAAGTGCTGCAGCTGCGACGGTATCACGGTAATGTCTTAGAACTTGGACATACCGTTGCAAAAATCTTTTTATTAAATATTATCATCTTTAGAAGTAAATATTGTCAGTTGTAAAAGGGTTGTAAGTCGAAAGTCAGTAAATTAAAGTCTCTCGAAAAATAATAACTTTGTAATTACTTTTAATTTAAAGGCGGCTATGAAACGGCTATGAAATAAGCGATTTACCCTCGTAGTTTTTTTAGCAAGCAGAAATAAGAATAATGTCTAACGTTATGACCTTAAAAAGATTTTCTTTGAACATTTTTCTGAGTAAAAATACTTAGTTATGTGTATAGGGGATTAAGGTAACCGTCCAAATGAAGGATTTACGTCCCTACCTTTATATTTTTTGTCATGCTTGTTTCGCTGTTATTTAGAAGATTATTTCCATGGAAATCTTGAGGTTTATGAGGTTTCAAAAGGAAGGTTTTATGTAAAATAACTCATGTTTAAACAGGGCTTTGTGTAAGGTTTCTTAACAATTGATTAGTTTATTTTTAGATTTTTACCCCGGGGATTTTTAATTTGTTTTTTTTTTAGAATCTTACCATACTGGGTTGTGGAGGTCAGGCAGTCGATCCATGTAAAATGCTGGCATTCAGCTGCATTCGGGTAGACTAGAAGCCAACCCCAACATAGGTGGGAAAAAGTCTAGGCAGATTGATTTGATTTTATGGATTCGTGACGTGTAGTTGTATTAAAGGCTTTGGCCTAAGTTTATGTCTATCCTTAAATCAGTTTAGTCTAAGCTCAGTCTGTTATTATAGGCCTGTCTATGGTAGGACAGTTCAGCGCGGATGTTCAGTTGTATTTCGTATAAACTAACCATCCGCGCTAGATGAAACAACAGACATTATATAGCCATATTGAAATTGATATTATTTAATTTCATTACTTAATAACATAAGAAACGGCTTTATAACCCAGACGGATACTTTTTGTAGAGCCGGAAAAAAAGTGAAAAAACGACTTTTTTGTCTTTGATTTAGGATTTAGGTTAATATGACCTTTTTTTCTTGCACAAAATAACCCCAAGTCTGTCGCCCGCTGCCCTTATTGCCCTAACACTATCATTCCTCCTTCCTTACTCTTTCCACAAACTTCATAATGCCTTTTTAATTGAATCCACATTGTTAAAAATGTTTGTGCCATTTTAATTTCTTCCCTTTTCGTTTGTGAATGTGAGAAATTAGCAATTAATGCTTTTCTTTATCACTACTCACGGACGAATACTGAACTACTTAATTACTAATGAACAGAACATGAGCATTATTTATTTTATTTTATTTTATTTGGGAAACTTACAGCTAACATATGCAATGTTCTTTTTAAGTTCTTTTCTCAATCTCCCTCCACAACATAACATTTAAAAAAAATAGATGTTTTTGAAAGTATTTTGGGACATCGCCAAGCGGTCGGTCGACTCTTCACGTGACCAGAGGCTAGAGGGTCGGTCATTTTTTAGGTTAAAGAATCAGCATTGCCATCCAACGTGGTAACGCTGCCAGCCTTTTGGGCACTTTTCCCACTGACAGCGGGCGATTTTTTTATGTCCAATGAGCTCTTCCCTTACAGTGTTCTTAAAATTGAAGGCCATTTACAAGTTTCCACAGATAAACACTAAAAATAAAAACGACCATAAAGTAGGAAATAAATAGTACACGATCGACTAATTCAAACTAAAAATAATTTATACGCAATTGTCACTATTTTCAAGGACCCCCGTAACGAAGTAGTGTGTATTGTGTGGGACACCCCGCAGCTAGATGGACCGACGACCTTAAAAAGGTGGCTGGGACAGACTGGATGTGAAAGGCGGAGGAAAGGGTGTTGTGGCCAGCCTGGGAGAGACCTATGTCAGGCAGTGGACTGCTATCAATCAACTCAGAATCAGTTGATTGATTGAACAAAAAAGGTAAAGATAGACTGTACTTACTTTATTATACAGGCCAGGCATCATTATTTTTCATTCCCAAATCCTAAAGTAGTGTGCTTGCGACTTCACCATAGTTTTGGTGGTGAAAAGTGTAATGTTGTTTTTTTTTTTCACAGTAGGTACGGTCCAAGATAATAAAATTAATTTTCAAATAAATTCCTTTTCCGTAAATCGGGCACATGTCATCTTTTCTAACCGTCATCTGCATTTAAAAGTGGACAATTATGTGTTCGGAAACATAATAAGATGCAACACTAAAAATTAACCGTCAGGTGCTGAAAAACATATCTATTCCTTGACTGTACCTAATGTCAATAAACAGACAAATAAATAAAGAATGATACCTGAACTATCAAGATCATTGACCCCTCCAATGAAAAATATGACAGAAACAATAATACGACGTCAGAACAGCTGGTAACATTCCCCTGCAACTTGGAAGTGTCACCCAGAAAGATTAATAATGATACTAACCGAAGGGCTAATACCCTGTCACTATTTGCTTAGAACGACATCCATTTTATCCCCGGGACACCTATTCAATGAAACGTGCCGGTTCACGCAAGATGTCTTCCTTTATCTATTGATGAAGTGGGTATGTTTTTTGCAAGGTAAGCAATATTTTCGGAGAGCACTGAAATAATTTTAATGGAAGATTGTGATGACATAAGTGTTAAATATTGGGACGTATCTCGCAGCTTGTAGGTTTATTAATAACTAGCTGTGCACCATAAGTCTCGATACCGTGGGAATATCGGGATAAAAAGTATTTCATGACGTAATCCAGGTTATGGTCTACTCATATGCCAAATTTCAGTCAAATCCATTCAGCCTTTTTTGCGTGAAAGCAAAAACGGCTCAACAAACAAACAAACATGCAAAAAATTCAAATCTTTTCTCTTTATAATATTAGTTTAGATTATTTTTATGGATTCTTCGGAAACTGAAGGTTTAAAATCACCTTACACAGTATGCGACTTGCGACTGGGACTAGACGCAACGACACGCTGCGGCCCACAATTTTAATGCTTATATTTTGTTCATAGCTCCATAGACTTGGCGTCGAGTTGAAGATTCGCAACGACAGGCTAGGGGAGTCGCAAGATCTCGCTACTTGTCGTAGCATTTAGACGCAGACCCATATTCTAATTTGATTAATCATACAAATGATTAGAAGTATTAAGTCAAATACCTGACTTATAAACCGAAATTGAACTTTTGCCGAAAATACAAATTGTTGATCTCTAAACTTGTGTTCAAGGAGAATCGGAAAATTCCAAAAAGTAATTAAACTCATCTATAATCGATATCTTGATACAAAACATTATGTCGAAGGCATAAACAATTTATGTCACTTACAAGATTCTTGATGACGCACAACAACTCGGCAAAGGAACTTCGTTGTTAAGCCAAAGGATTTCTTAAAACTGTAAGCGCTAAAAACAATTTCGTTGATGATTAGCGAAACCAATTTAGCCAACCATTTAATTTTAGTATCTGATTTAAATATTTTCATGACACAGTTAAGATGATACTTCTGTTTTGATTAGCAGTTAGGTATTAATTGGAGTTTCTGTTAATTGGGCCTTTTTTCGGAGAAGAAAACGGACTTGTTAAACCCAATTTCTTAGTCGTCAATAAATGCTTGTTACACGTGTTTTGTTGTTATTTATATCTTTATTTATATGGAAGTACTTACTTTCGTAATTAGAGTAAGGAGTTCGTTTAGATCAAGCTATTGGTATGTAATTTGTAGGTACATTCTAAGTTTTTAATCATTGTGGAAGAAAAACAGTATTTTAAACGTACATACAACTTATATAATAATTAATAAAAAAAAAAAAAAAAAGATGTACTTAATAACTTAACTAAAACTATTCACAAACTAAAATATGGCGTCGAAAAGTTCATCCGCATCGCTGTCGACTGGTAATGTACCCAAGAGACTGACGGCATTGCCACGTTGTATGGCAATGCTTAGCCTCGGGCCAAGGTATATTTGGTTGACTTCAGCAAAATCGTTTAAGGGCGGATTTTCCCAAATTCGATAAAGATATCTTTTATCCGTGGAATAAAACTGACACCTGACAGTTTTTGTATGGAGAAACTGTCAAAAATTATTCCCCAGATTAGACTTATTCTAGGTATACGATTTTGGTCGAATCCATCCTAAAACGCGTTGGAAAAAAACACAATTTATTAAGAATCAACCCTTCATACTCTTTTATAAGCTGCAAAACGACTTAACATTTTTTTACTCTTAGGTCGGACCTTAGCTAGACAGAACCTCTTGAGACTTTTATACACGAGACTCATGAGAGTAACCCAAATAAATTAGAACATTCTCACGTTCATAGCGTCCTAGTAACTTGTATATCTTCATGTGTATGTAAGTACCTACATTCACTTGTAAAGCTCACACGTACACGTACCTTTGGTAACCTACGTGTACTCCAAAGTGTTAGTACTGTACTACCTCATATTAATGGACCGGATAAAGCGCTGGTCATACGGAAAGCGGAGCGAGTTACGAGTAAAGCAGGTTATTTTATGTTGAAACAATACACCTTTTATTCGTTCTTGAAACAAGTTTCTACGGCAATCAATTTACATTTGTACAGTCCGTTAAAAATACACTCGTTTATACACATACATTTATTATAAATTAAAGTCGCTTTTTGTGTATGTGTGTGTGTGTGTCCACGTTGTTCCTTTAAACTACGCAACGGATTTTGATGCGGTTTTCTCTATCATTTAGAGAATTTATTCAGGAAGGTGTATAATAAATTAATATTAAAATTATAATAAAGAAATCGCAATGTTTTGGCAAGTTGTAAAAACCGTGCGAAGCAGGGGTGGGTCGCTGGTAATACAGAAAGATGTAGAAACAAGAAACATAAATTGAAAACTACAAGAGAGGAAACGACCAACACCACTTTCTATCTAAGGACATTATGCAGGAAAATCTTTAAAAAAACCAAGATCAGTTTAAAATACCGTTAAGTGAGTCGTCTAACCTACACGCTATTAAAAGTCACATAAACCAATTATATATACAGTGTGACTTCTTATAATGTGCACATATCGAAATGAGGGAATCTATGCTTAATCTTATCAACGGAAAAAATATTTAAAAAAATTATGGTAGGTATTTTTTACCCCAATGTAAAAAAACGGTGTAACTTTTAAACTAAATGATATATCGCAATGAAACAAACTCCATAATGATACTTAATTAGGTGTTCTCATAAAATAAAAATTGTGGAAAAAAACTACCCTCGATTGAAAATAAACAGGTATTTTGTCCAAAAAATTGTCCAAAATTTTTCGATAAGACACAAATTTTTTAATTAAAACAAATGTTAAAAAAAAGAGTATTTTGATTTTTTTTAAATATTTTTTCCGCCGTGTGCATATATCGAAATGGGGGAATTAATGCTTAATTTTATATTGATATGTGCACATTATGAAGAATCACACTATATACATACCCGCTTACAGTAAGACTTGTTCCTAACAAACTCACATGTAACATCAGCGATATTTGGTAGCAGTAATAAATTATTACACGGGCACCCATTCCGTCGTACTTACGACGAATAAAAGTAACATTTGTAACAGTGTGTTATGAGGTAACTTAGTTTTTTAGGAAATTTATTGTATCTCCCTCGGTAATAACGAAATGGTGTTAGCAAATAATGCAGGAAGTACATATCTTTTGATTTGTCTTCTTAAAAGATTTTAGAATTTTTGACTAGATGAGATTTCTGAGACACAGAGTAGAGAGAAAGGGGATTTATACACCGTGAAAACTTAGGTGAAGTGAGCTTGAAGTGAACTGTCACTCACTTTGACACCCTGGTGTCAAACAGACGAGCAGCATTTTGCTGTCGACAGAGCCAACTTCAACTGTCGACAGAGTCAACTTCAGCCTATCAATTCTGTAAAAATCTCACCGTGAAAACTCAGGTGAAGGGAGCTATCAATGGTGTCAATCCCTAGCATCAGGTGAAATGACAGCTCACTTTAAGATCACTTCACCTAAGTCTTCAAAGTGTTATTTTTACAGAATAGCACCGCTGCTGTCGTCAGGGCCAACTGCTACTGTCGACAAAAGCAACTGCTGCAGTATTCGACACGCCGACTGCTGCCCGTCGGCAGCATGATCGCCATGAGCACTCGGTCTGTTTGAAATCGACTGACAAACTCTAGCTGTCGTCGCCATTGGTTGGCGTTTGCTTTCACGTTTGCCACGTGTCGACGGCAAACGCCGACCAATGACGGCAGTCCAGGCACCATCCCTATTCTGTGCAAAGTTGTTACGACACTGCCGCCCGCCGGGTGGCGTACGGCGGGACTTACTGTAGCCATGCCACCGCGCCAGTGGGTCACCACGTGTTTTGAAAAAAAAAAAAAAGACATTTTTATCAGACATCGCATGGCGGACGTATCGCTTACAGAGCGATAACAGCCGGTACAAAAGTCAACGTAGCTGCATATACCGTACACGTACCTACAAGTTACACTGGTATTAATTGGCTTGTAACAGGAGTTGACTTGGAGGTCGATACCTATATTCCTATAAATATTATTTCGAGTTAGAGTCAGTTAGTTAGGTCACCTATAGAGAATGAACAGGTACTGAAGTACTAAATAATTGCATAAAAGTCGAGCCATAGCCAATAGAAAACTCAATGGCGGAGGCTATAGTATTTTATTGATCGTTATTGAATAAAGTTATTTAGGACTTTCAAGCCAATTATGAAGCATAGACAACGGAGCTGCAGCGTTGCAACTTTGTATTATATAAGTAAGAATCTGTCATAGATCACAAATAAGTAGAATTTATTTACCGTAACGATTCGTCAAGTAACAGGAACAATATTTTACTCTCAAGCCAAGCTATGGAGTAGATACTACTAAGATTATAAATATAAAAGTTTGTATATGTATTCAATCACGAAAAAATGGCTCAGCGGATTTGGATGGGCACTCAAACAGTTTATAACCTGGATACTTTTAATCCCGGTAGTACGTTCCCGTGGGATATTATCTGACATTTACTTGGACGAAGCCGCGTACAAAAGCTAGTACCTAAATATAAATAAATATCTTCCTGAGCAAATCAAGCGTGAAATCAAACATCCCTTAGTAACGCCTTCTAATTAATCTTATGATTTATTTTTTTCCATGTAATAATTCGTTTTCATTGGTAACTTACTTAATATTGGACGTAACTTTCACGTTTATTAGGTTTATTGAGGCAATATTTACTTTAGATATTGCGATAGTATTACCGAGTTTTTGGAGTAAATAGGGCAAGTCACGTTTGTCTGTGGGTGGTAAGAGGGACTAAAAGAGTATGTCAAGTAGGGGAAGCCGGGGCATTGCGAGCCCCCGGGGTAAGACCGACACCCTCTCATTCGCAGAATAATAAAGTGAGACGGTCGCGGATCGCGTTCCCGTCGACCTCGCACTGAGACAAGTGATTTTGTGTGCACATATTGTGTGTGTGGATAGCTCGTGTGATAGCGAACGAGTAGAATGTAAAACACGTGAGAGGACGCTTTTGCCCCGGCCTCCTTTTTTTATAAAGAACATTAACTAGAACTTAATTAATAAAATAAATAGCTTTTGATTTTATTCAAGATTTCCCTAAGGGGCGCTTTGTACCAGCTACCTCTAGTTGAAGATGATAGTGAAGTTGTAAGTAACTTTATGATTTCTCTTATCGTTTATCAAAAAAACCCTGGTTTGTAATGAGAGTACCTCATGGCGTGCTGAAGGTAGGTATTAACTACCCAGCAAGGTGATACGATGAAGTTCAGCTAAGCTCCTTAAGTTCTGAATTGAGCTCCACGATTACTGACAATTCCTTGCACTGACTGGACAGGTCCACTCAAATCTGTGTGTTTCTTTCCTCAAAAGACCATTTCAGACACTTATCTACATGGCCCTCATATGGCCTGACCAAGATTATGTCTGGACTTTTCGTCGAGTTGGTTTCGGCCTTTCTTCTCAGAGTAATTCAAAAAATCATCCTACTGAAAATGATAAAAAGCTTAAACTTTGAGAAGTTTCAAACAGCGCAATAAAAGATTAGTAACGACCAGTTTTGTCTGTAACGAGCTCAAAAATAGCAATAAGAATAAAAAGAGACGTAAAATACAATCTTGCTTTTCAACTTTTAATTAAAAAGATCTTGACGAATGCTTCAATAAAAAAAATTGTTTAAAAAACTGTAACCCGACTACGAAAAAATCAAAGCGATCTAAAAAGTACGAAACAAGAAAACATTTCAGACAGAAATCAAGACATAGGTACAAAAATAGTCAGGTAAAGCCGTCGTCGCATGCCATTACTATGTTGTAGGTGTCCCTGGCACGCACATGGTTTAAAGGCATGCGACCATTTTTTCGAGATCAGAAATTTAAGCGTAATTTCCGCCATATTAAATTTAGGGAAAATTTATATAGCCTATGTCACAATCGGTTCAGTAGTTTAGGCGCCACGGTGGAACACACGTAAATGCAATCATACTTCCAAACATACATATATAGACTGCGAAAATCATAACCCTTCCTTTTGGCTTTGCCGTAATCAGGCAAAAAGAGAAAAGTCTTCAATGTTTGATTGATCTTGAACACGGGACCCGGAAAATGACGTAGCGGAAAATATTAAAACTGAGTCCACGTTATCAATCATATGAGGGATACGCACTGATTTATTGATTCCGTACATGTTACCGATTTAGATACGTTAAAATGGATGGGTGAGAGAACGTTATTTTCTACTTTTGGCAGAGCAGAGAAGTATGGAATATAATTCTTTTTGCAAGTTCAAATAAAGGTTTAAGAACCAGTAATTGCGTAATACACGATCAATCACAATTGAAACAGATTACTAATACATTGCTTCATAAGTTCGAAAAAATAATCTGATCAACAATGTAAATAACGCAATGAATGTTGTTGAACTGTCAAAATGAAACAGATTAGTCTTAATCGTTTACGAAAACGTGTTATGCAATTAGATAGCTTATTGCATCATGTTGTGTTGTGTTGAGGTATTTTAGCCTTTGGGTGAGATATTGGATTCGAAACCTCAATTCAAACTAGGTATGGCTTCAGTTGTTTGTGTAAGCGTAAGAAAAACTGTGACACGTGTAGAAAGAAATGTCAGTTTAGATTCTTATTTTTAGCTAAGAACCACCCGGCCGATGTCTGATGATGCGTTTAGACTAGATAGAATTACGTCTGATGATACGTTTAGACTAGATAGAATTACGTCTGATGATACGTTTAGACTAGATAGAATTACGTCTGATGATACGTTTAGACTAGATAGAATTACGTCTGATGATACGTTTAGACTAGATAGAATTACGTCTGATGATACGTTTAGACTAGATAGAATTACGTCTGATGATACGTTTAGACTAGATAGAATTACGTCTGATGATACGTTTAGACTAGATAGAATTACGTCTGATGATACGTTTAGACTAGATAGAATTACGTCTGATGATACGTTTAGACTAGATAGAATTACGTCTGATGATACGTTTAGACTAGATAGAATTACGACTGATGATACGTTTAGACTAGATAGAATTACGACTGATGATACGTTTAGACTAGATAGAATTACGACTGGGTCTATTAGTCGGAGTACCACTAAGATAAGCTGTGCCAGACGCTATTTATTTATTTACTTTTAGGTAAGCTTACGGTCTGAAATCAGTGTAAGTAAAATACAATAAACGCTGACTATTGGTATTAACAATCTATGTACCTTTAAGTACCTACACAGATGATTTTTAGGGTTCCGGATCAAAAGGGTGCCAACGGTACCCTATAACTAAGGCTCAGCTGTCTGTGTCAAGGCTGTATTTTTTTAACCGTAGTAGACACTTGAAATTTTCAGAGTATGTACTACTATAGCCGCTTTAACAACAAATAATAATAAAAATAAATTTAACAACTAAAGGGGGGTTCCCTTCCCATACAAGGAACGTGTTTTTTCTCTAAAATATTTAAAAAAGTATGTAATGTTAAATATTGTAGGGTGGTACGGAACCCTCCGTGTCCGAGTTCGACTGGCACTTGGTCGCGTTTTTGTCATAAAAACCTTCTAAACATGGAAGACTATAAAATATATAATACAAAAACAGACCTTGAAACCTTAGGAAAAAGCAACCACAGGGAAACAACAACATTGTTATAGGGGTGAATATCGTGTTCCTTTTTGTACATCACAAAGTGACACCGATCAGAGGTTATATAATATAAAAGCAGGCACTGACTTGGCCGAGTTCTTCCGCGCGTTAAACAATCGATACTCGTTTCCGCACCTTAAGCCAGTTGCAGACCCAGAGCTAAGCTAAGGCAGTTTAGCTTAGCTCGCATAGCTAAGGTAATATTTCATTCAAGAGTGCAGACCGCAAACTAAAGTATGTAAAATTACCTCAGCTATACGGGCTAAGTTAAATTAACTTAGCTTAGCTCTTGGTCTGCAACCGGCTTTATATTCTTGAGATACGTTGTTTATTAAAATGGTTAGTACCTAACATGAGACGAGACTATTTCTTTTCTCTGCCAAAATATATTTAAGGTCTCCTTAAACTTTTATAATTTTAATTTAATAAAAAAGTATTTTTTGCATTTAAGGGAGGTTTTGACACTGTTTATACATGGATTTATAGACATTAATAAATAATTTAGTTACTAAAACATAATCAATTATCAGTTAATAATGGCAGACAAAGAAACAGAGTCATAAGTTTATTTTATGAAAGCATCTCCAAATACTTTATGATAAATACAAAAGGTATCCCGCAAGGGAAAATATTCGGACCCTTCCTTTTTCCAACTTAAATAGTTTTGTTGCAATATTTTACAGTATTTTATTCCAGGTGGATTTCAAAGTAATAAAATAACAATAGGGATAGGCAAAAAGTTTCAAGAACTAAAAAGAAACCAATAATGGCACTTTTAAAGTTATAAAAGTGTAAACTATTTTGAAGACAACTAAAATATTGACACAGATGGCATACAAGTGGGAAAGTGGAAGATCTAAAAATAAAAATAGATACAATTTCATCCGATACGGAGCAAGTATCGAGGCATGTTTGCTGGATACTTCGAGCGTCAATTGTTCATTGCAATTGTTAGCACTTTAGTATTGTTGTTGGAGTCGAGAGTCCTATTATATTCATGGCATCTTTAGATGTTTAATGTATAAAATACTAAAATAATAATAATAAAATACGCGAGGATTTTTTTAAGCAGGAAAACTGATCGAACAATGATTAGTTATAGAAAAAAAATACGAGGCAATAAACGTTTCGATATCATAATGTTGAAAACTATGGTTTACTGGCGAAATGTAGGTGCACGTATACGTCTTAATACGCCTCTGTCTGGTGAATTCAAGCGTGATGTTATTTTATATTATTCCTATTGTTGTTTTTCTTCCAATGAATAAGATTATTTTTAGAAGCCATTAAAACAACAGGACTTGTATTTTGTGATGTTTCATATTAATTGTACATTTCATCAAAGAACTAAAACAGTCGAAACATAAAACTTTCCGTTACTTCTTCATACATGAAAACGTGGAAGTTTTCCACGCCGACAACAACTACAAAATGGTTGAATACGTCTTTTAAAATGAGTCTCTAAAGTCGTTTACAATCTTTCGCCTACACTGATACCACAGTATACATAACTACAGAAGACCGATGTCTTGCGAGTATTAATAAGTTCTCCCGAAAAATATTACGTTACAACCACATGTCTGAGCACTGAGCGACGAGTGACCTAATCCAATACCAGGTCACGTGTCTTATTACCTAGACAATAGTATTACGAATTAAAAAGAATAAGAAATATTTGCCGACGCCAGACATCTAGCATAATTAGTTTCTTTGGTCAATATTTCAGTCTGGAATTAAAGAATGAATGAATCAAAAATCAGATGGCTACGTTTATTTATGTATGTCTTATGATAAAATCAGATAGTCTAATCTATTTATTATCCTTCACTCTTAATGTCAACTAAAGTATAAGCATAAGCATTATAAGCCTATAATGTTCGCACTGCTGCGACGCCTGGGACACAGGCCGGCTCTCTGTGAGAGGTAGTGGGCCATTATCCACCACGCGGGTTTAGTGCTGGTCCGTAGATGTCACATGTCTTAGAATTGTTGGTTCTAGGACATGCCGGATTCCTCACGGCGTTTTCCTTCACCGTTTTGCGAGTAGTGGTAATAAAATAGTTTTCACAAAGTTAAGTAGGTACCTCTCAGCGGTCGAACCTATGACGTACAATTGACTGCTCATCCAAAGGTTGTCTGCAAATTATCACATTTGCGAACAGACCGCCTTTTGCACTACGCCACCTTTTTTAGAAACTTTCTTCCGACTTCAGTGAGACTTCAGTGTTTAATAAAACTATTCTATTTTTATTTTTTCTGTTATTGTGGTCGGTGAAAAATTGCCCTTCTGTATTTAAGTATTCTGTGGCATTACTTTCAAAGAAAAACAACTTGCCTCCATGACATAAACAAAACTTTCCATTGTATCAGTAAAATAATGTTGTTTTACAAAATATGATTCTTGCTCGCGTCTTGTTTTTGATTAATGTCTTGTATGAGAGCTAGAGATCGTGCAGATGCTCATAATTATGTACATATTATTTATTCTTATTATCTTTGTGGAATATTTCTAATTAATAAAAAAAAAAGAATTTATAGAGTCAATATAAATGTTTGGGCTATTTTCCTTATAAACATTGATACAAGCTCTCACCTAATAAATATTTGATTCCACCCGAGTTTTGGAAATATTATAAAAACAAGAAATATTATTACTTTGCTAGCCCTAATAGATTCGATTCTAATTCTCATGACATCCTGTAAATATTTTGACGATGAAATCAAACAGAAGTTAATAAAACTCCTACCAAACTTATATGAATCCATAAGAACCTTGATATAATGTAAAAAAAAGATCCATCTTTTTTCGGAAGTTAGCCCCGTAGCCCGTCCAATAAGGTTGTAATAAATAACACGTACCCTCGTGTCGATATCATTTTCGATATTACGGTATTGAAAAACTCTGAGATTTAAAACGACGTAACAAAGCTCATTTCTTGTGTGGTTAGGACCTTTTAGAATTCTTGGTGGACAAGACTTTTTGCCGAGTCTCCGGGTGGAAGGATGCTCGTTTATGGGGAGATGTCTTATATCAACTTGGAGTAAAGGATATTGGGGACTTGGAGCGTAGCCTTTCAGTACTTTCGGCCTCTTTTACGGCTAACAGTATTTTTATCTTACGAAGTGACGCACGCTTTACTTGTGGTAACCAATTGTACAAATACGCTGTGAATGTGTGCGTGAAGCCGAGTAACGTCAGCACATAATACACACGCGCACAGACACACACTTCAGACTTCGCCATTGTCTCGTACGGTAACGATATCTCTGGTTCTTACACACACATTAACAGAGTGTCGGTATACTTGGTAACCACAAGTAAAGCGCGAGTCGCTTCTTGAGATAAAAATACTGTATTAATGGCTTTCTGTATGGAAGTGAAAACTCAAATCTCTTTAATGCGCGACGCCTCTGTTTGTAGTTTCATTTAAATCTGGGTTTTCCATACAAATATTTCTTACGTGGTAGACCTCTGATAGACGTCGTAGCTAAAGGGCAATTAATGATACCAGGCTATGAATGAGGTTTACCTACTTGTATTAGGAATTTAATTTGTAGAATGCGTGCTCAATTTGCCCAAATTACAGAAGCAAATCCTATTACTACGTGATACGAATGAGCGGAGGACCTCGTGGCAAAGTAACAAGAGCCGAAGGGGCGATTGAAGGTTAAGCTACGCTTGTCTAGGTCGGTCCGTGGATGGGTGACCATCCATTATATATCGAGACCCATCCGTGCCTCGGAAAGCACGTTAAGCCGTTGTTCCCGGCTGTCATTCCTAGATCTTTGTCAGGCATTACAGGTAGTCAGAAGCTCGAAAGTGTGACAACCAGTCTTACCAAGATGTATCGTATTACAATAACTGGGTTGTGGAGGTCGGATAGGCAGTCACTCCATGTAAAATACTGGTATTCACTAGTATCCAGTTAGACTGGAAGCCAACCCCAACACAGTTGGGAAAAAAGGCTATATCTATTCAAGACGAATGATGACAAAACAGCATACAGCACAATTACATAATTTTTCAGAAAAATCCTCCAAAATTGCGGCAAAATAGCATCGCAATAGGTGCTAGAAATCAATCAAACACGCTGCACGCTAAAATGAGTGACGTTGAACGTTACCGCATTGTCAGCGAGGCGTATAGTGAGCGGTTACTGCGGTGACGGCGTGTGGAAGCCATGTTGATTAAGTGCTGGGCTTATGTGTGTGCATACGTAGGCAAGCTACCTAATATTTTGGAAACGTTATGGCAAATGATTCTAGAATGTTCTGGAAAATTCCCTTAATAGAAAATGATGACGATCACTACAAAAAAAAAATTATAACACTGTTCACTTATAAAATAAGATATCTCGACGCCTACGACGATATGAATATAGTTGTTATCCTGTAGTATAGGTAATAGTAGTAGGTCTCTCTCAGAATTCACGATTGGTTCAGGTGACGGAAATAGGTCTGAAAAAGGTATAAACAAGACATCACAGACAGAAAAATTAAAAATCCGACATTAAATCGAACAGATTACGTGTAACTCCGGATGTTTTATTTGTCTGTCTGTGATGTCACTTTTTTGTCGTGTATCCAAGGTGGCCCAGTCAAATTTTTATTCTTTTTATTTCAATTTATGTCCTCTAGAGGAGCCCAAATTCTAACGATACCCCATTTGTCAAATTATGATGAATAGTTTAGAAGTTATGAGGGAACAGATGAACATACATACATACCGGTCCAAATCATAACCTCCTTTTTGCTTCGCAGTAGTCGGGTAAAAAGAAGTGAGTCGAATGCATTTAGGTACTACTTTAACGAAAAAAATCGGAGATCAAAATGATGACCTGTCAATCTACCCCCCGGAACTAATTACCAGCTACACTTGCTCGATATCTAGATTAATACGTTGGCACTAAACCTAGATTTATAAATTGACACTTAAAAACTTTGGCTTTTCGTATTTGCTGTGTGATGCACTAAGTTTAGGAACAGCTTATCTCGTGCAATTAAAGTTGATAGTTAAAGCCTTGTCTTAACAAAGCATTTGCTTGTTTTATTACCTACAAACGGTAATGCAACAGTTTCATACCATTGAAATCAAGTTTTTTAACTTGCCCCACGTACCTATCTGTTTATTGTTCTCATCCTAAAGGAATTGTCTTCGATTTCAATGTTTTTGTGCAGATAATTCATAATTTTTAACCAATTTCAAAACAGAAGGAGGTTATAGTATGTTCTGTATGTTTTATTTTTTAATGGTATTTTCACCAATTGTGGACCGATATTGAAAATTCTTTTTTTGTTTAAAAAAAATAACGAATTTCTGGAAATTGGTGGCAAAAACGTAAATACAAAACCAAAGTGTTATTTTCCACGGTGTAGTGTTTTTTTGTAAGTCTGTTTTTTATAATTGTTTAAAAAAAAAAAAAACGTTTTGTAAAAGTTTTTTTGATAACCAGGATTAAAAGTAGCTTATGTCCTTCTCCAGGTTCTAGGCTACTTATCTAACTAACTAATAACTATTGGTTCAGTGGTATAGGCGTAAAAAAGAAACAGATACAGAGATTATAATTTCCCATTTATTAGGTATCACAAAGGGGATCAGTATGAACTCAGTATGGATTAATAGCGGGCTCTTAAATTCCAGAAATACGACGAATTTAAAATCCAGAACAATGTTACATCTTAGCTTTCTTTACACCGTCTCTTACACCTACTCTCAGATTTAAGCTTCTCGAGTACACACACCTATACTTAAGTGTCGAGTTCCGTTTATTAATCAGTCCATCACTCAGCTGATAACGTAAACTCAAGCCGTAACTTGAGTACACAAATTATTATGTCTATTAATACGATGATGTCTTCAAGATTGTTAACAAGTGCGAGCTCTTGGGCTGAGTAACGTTTATTAATACGGGCCTAAGATTCTTCACTTCAATCATACGCCGCATCACTATTCTACAAATCAAATAATGGAGCCATCTCACCGTGAGCTATCTAATCAAACCGTTATACCTAAATACCGTTACCGTCCCGGAGTGCCCTATATTAGTCACATTGACCGTAACTGTTTGACCGTGAGGGCCGTATTATAATCAATACGAAGGATTAACCAAGCTATATATATGTGGGACGCATCCATTGTTGCGAAATAATTGACTGTCTGTGTGGTGTTTGCTGACAGTGAGAAAGAATAAAGAAAGATAGAAAGAATAACGTTTATGTGGACACAGTCAGTGAAACAAAAATACAAAAAAAAATTAAAATAATGTACAACAATAGTCTGTGCCTCACGGCTACGCCAAAAAGGTTCATTTCAGCATTAATGCCAGACAAATGCAGTCTGACGCTGGTTTCTAATGAACCTTAAGGGACAAGTCACGTGAGGTACAAACAGTTTCAAGTCACAGCAAAAAGAAATACCTATATTTTGAAAATTGTGGGAGGCAACCAAAGAGAAGTTCTGGTGAACCTGGCAATCTATCAAGCCACAGATCGTAGCTAATGGAGATCCGCTATATTATTAGCTAAATAATGAGAAAGCTTCACGCAAGATTCTCAACATTGAGGGACTGAGTTAGAAGGAAGAGGAATGCTTAATTGAAGACTGGCATCTGTTCATAGATATTTTAACTGTAAGCTAACGTCGTATCACGCAAATTCGATTATTAGTAACTAGAATAGAATATAATTTATTTCCAACGTAAGTGTTACATTGTATACCACAACTTAAAAGTAATTATTAATCATAATAAGTACCTACTTACAGTAAGTTTCCAAGATCACGCATTCTTAAAAACTAATCATCCTTATTTAGTAATCATTTCGTACGCTAACATGATACGTTTTTTTTGGATTTCAACTAAACAAAAAAAAAACTAATTGGCGGTATACAGATCAAAATTATTTACCTTCCGCGCTTGTCATAGACTATGTTACGGCAAGGTAAGGATTCTCAACTCCACTGCTATTAATTATATTAAACTTATATAACTACAGAGTAGTTCCCTTTCATCGTTGACTGAAAAAAAATCGCCAATTTTTGCAACAATTTCATGAACGTAAGAAATTATGTTTTTTTCTAAAAACGTCTTTACACAAATATCCGTTGATTATTTATATTTTATAACATGGCTTTTGTAAAATATTACCTATGATGACAAATGGTACGTTATATACGATAGTACGACTGTACATACGAATGTGATGTCGCGTACAACTGAAGCGGACTGTACTAATCCAATTGTACACTTCTTAAGGTTTCAAGACAATGTTGGATGATCATTCAACACGTATTTACGTTTTATTCACAACTTCTAATATTATTAATTGTGATTCTAAGGAAAAGCCATGAACTGAAGCCATCCACTTTTGCGGCTATTTTAATCAATAATTGTAGTGATACTGAATCGTCTGACGATCAGGATGAAGAAGGTTGAAGAAATTTATGTTTGTATTAATGTTTCTCATTAACTCAAACTCAAAGCATTTATTTCCAATAAACCAATTACAGGCACTTTTGAATTGTCAAGCGGTCGGTCAGTCCGAAAGATGAAGCTAGTTGCCCATTTCTAAGCGTAGTAGGTTCCTATGGAGAAGAACGGTCAAGAAACTCCACGGACACTCTTTCAAATCAAAATATGTTACAAAATATTTGTTACATCATTCAAGTTAAAATTATACCTGTGAGAACAATGTGGAAAGACGTGCTCGTTAAAAGCGTCCGTAATAAAAATATAGAAACAATTAATCAGCAAAACCCTGCATCGCGCGAGCAGAGTTTACCGCGTCAATCGTCGGGCAGTTGCCCATCAGACACAATATCCGTCATGCCGGAGGATCCTCCCTTTTCTATGGAGAATTAGCGAACTTTACCCCCTGTTCCTCAAACCTCTACATAGTGACTAGTAAGCGTGTAAAACTATCTACGTTTTTGTGATGTGCATTACCTGCATACCAAATTCTTCATTGTCAAATCTAAAGGTCTGTACGTAGATAGCAACCGAGAAATGGAACTGTTACAAAGAAGAGTCAATCGGAATTATGTTAAATAGAACCTTCGCCATTGTAATGAAAATATGTATATAACATAGTAAGGAATCAGAGGGGCATATCCCGTAATTTTTAAGAACGTTCGCATTCGCATCTCATTCGCGATATGTCAAAAATACAATCAATTCACTAACATTTTTGACAAATTTGACAGTTTGCGACTTGAATGTGAACGTTTTTTAAGTACAAGAATCGGCCTTCAGCACTACCTACACTACTGCTTATGCTACCCCAATACAGAGAATTCCCAGACGTATTGGTTTAATCCAATTCCTCTCCAATTGTTAAGCAAATGCACAGTTCAGACAAAGCTCAACCGAAATCAGGTTTTAATTAACTCAAGCCTTCTCGCCGAATGCAATTTATTTAGTACTAAGCTTGAGTGATCAATCCGAACTGACAGTATTTCACAAATTAAGGAAATTGAGAAATACTGTCAGTTTGGCTTGATCCAGTTCTGTGATTGTAAATCAATGTGATTGATTTTAGCTTTCAAGTTTAGATTGGAGTTGTTTATATTTCGATAAGACTGTGCTTTAACAGTGTTTTTCGTTTTGCGTTGTTGTATTCTTTTTTTCAGTCTGTTGATACCTTATCCTCGTGTGCCTTAGTGTTCGTCTGTACATTCTAAACTTTGCGGTCGGCTCCTAAACGAAGTGAAGAAAGATGGATCTCTTGCCTTCGATGGAAACGAAACGTAGGTACCATAACTTCTAGGTGGGCATAAAATAACGTTTCCAAAGTTACTACTCATTCTTTGGGCTGCAAAAGAAAATGTAGGACAAAATAATGCAGGTAAAACTTTTTAATTAATAAACTTATGTTTCGTGTTAATTTAGCTTATAAATAATTTATTTGTAAGATGCACAGCAAACTAATTGCAAAAAAACTTTCAACTTCATTAGTCTTTAGTAAAAGTTGTGCACTTCGATACTTTCCTCTCATTTTTCATAGAGATAACTTTCTCTGCTTATTGAGTGTGAAACATAACATCTTAAAACATAGAAAGCAATGCTCATTGGTAACCGCGACTGGGTTCGAACCCAAACAGGCTTTAGTCCTTTTTTTTTGTGTAAATTATTTCGTCACCACTGCTCTCAAAACGGTGAAGGAAAATATCGTGAGGAAACCGGCATGACCTAGAACCAAAAAATCGAAGACAAATGACATCCGCCAACCCGCATTGGGCCCGTGTAGTGGATTACGGCCCCCTTTCACAGAGAAGAAGCCTGTTTCCCATCAGTGGGAACAATATAAGCTGATTATGCTATGCTATGCTATTGCATAATGTCACGCCTGATTTCCTTGGAAGGTTAGACAGAGGTGTAGGTACCTGTTCTACACCTATTTTTCGCCAGATATGTTTAATCCCCACGTAATAGGTGAATCTATTGCCATAAACCGGACACACACGCAGACTCCGGACTGCTACTGAGAAATTCCTGATGAAAATACCCATAAAACACTTTGACCGAACTGGGAATTCAACCAGGGATCTTGGCTCAGCAGTAGCGCTTGCAACCACTAGACCAATGAGGCAGTCATTGATAATAATCCAGTAGTCATCAAAAATATACATATGTGGAGACGCAATACAACAATAAATTAAACTGCTTTAAATCTAATGACGTTTCTAGTCTGCTTTCGAAAATAAATTCAATCAAAGATCTCCAATAGTTTAGTCACTATAGCTAGTCAAATATTGGCAAAAACCCATAATCGGCCATCACAACTATATAGTTTTTTAGAAAAAAACACTTTTTTATTTGCAATGTTAGGATTAATTTGATAGTTCCTAAATACTCCTAGTGTAGTAATTGTTGTATTGTAGTCTCCACATTGTATAATAATCAAATGTTCTGAATTACATTATCATAATAATTACAAATATTACAACACGAATTCTGAACAACAAAATCTATAAAACATTTAAAATGATAGTAACTGGATAGATATTTATTTGCAGACTGAAAGTCGGAAGCCGAAGTTGCCAAGTGTCGGCCAATCGGGCACCGCTTGACATCTGGTTTCTGATATATTTCCTGGCAAACGACTTATTTGTGAGATACACCGGTTGGTTTAGTTATTTCGTTACGTTTCAGAATATTGCGTTCCTGATTATAGTTTTTCAACGTTAAAATATTCGTTTTGAGTTCAAGTGCTCATGGCCTCTAATGAAATAATTTCAAAACGGCTGGTTGAAACTTCCCGTGACCCAAGGGCTGGCTTTTACCTTGGCCAGAGACTAAGCATTACATGCAACCATACAACGTGGCAATGCCGCCAGTCTCTTCGGTACACAGCGATGCGGATGAATTTTTCGACGCCATATTTTAGTTTGTAATTAATTTTAGTTAAATAAATTCGCTGTTAAACATTATGTTAGCTGTTTTGATTGGATTAAAAAAAACAACAATCAAACAGATCACGTTACATTATTATATGAGATTTTGCCCGCGCCTCCGCCCGCATGGAGGTCGGAAATTCCACGGTAAACGGTACGGTTCCACGGTATGATACTTTTCAACTTAATTTATCCGGAATTAAAACAGGTTACTTACGCATTTATAATATTAGGAATGGACTTGATGACAGCCAATCAAATGGAATACGCTTCTAACTTTAGAAGCGTATTTTATTTCTTTTATCGAGGGACAGATCAAAACTCGAACTGTGTCCCCCAGTGGTGGACAACGAGAATAATTAAAAAAAAAAAAGTTGTTTCGCTGTCCACCAGTGGTGGCCAAACAGGTGGTGGACATCGGGAATAATCGTACTTAAATGACAAACATCAGAATCCAATTAAAATCCTGTAAGCCAAAATGAAAAATACAACATATTCACTCCCTTTTCAACCCACCTATCTAAAATTCTGTACCGCGAGTAACACAACATCTGACCGGACAATAAACCTCTGGGAATCCCTAATCCCATCGTTATTTGGACATTATCCAGCCTGCCACCACACCGACATCAACCGGCCAATGAAATAACAATGATAATTTTAGTATCAGCTGTGAAAGGTTATGAGGAATCTTCACGCGGTAAATTTATTTATTATATACGTTTTTTTTATGTGCTCGTGGCTACATAATAACGGCTCGTACACACTGGCGCGATATCGCGGGCGCGACAGGCAGCGCTAACCTTGTCGCCCCCTACCCCTGGGGACGAACCCGATAGGTATAGTTTTAAGACTAGGACAACAGTCGAATAGGAGTTTTTAAAACATATAGGTAATTTTTTTACTAATTTCTGAATCATGGAAACGCTGAACGCTTTTTTTTTCTTTTATTAAATAAAAATACAACACAAAAAACCTATTTACAAAACATAAAATGATTTCATCATCATTTTATTTCAATCACTTTATAATTTCATAAAATCATTTCATCAATTACAAAAAGTACCTAAAATATACCTACCTTTAAGAAAATAACTAAGAAACATGAAACGAATGTCAGAAACAAAATTATCTGTACGCGCATCGATTGAACTGAAAGAGGTAATCATCCTGCAAAGCGAATAAACATATTAAAAAAAAACATACTGTAAATAAAATTTGTATGTTCAAAAACATATTTTACACATGTATAAACATATGTACGATTCAATTTAAGTAACGTTTTTGAAATGGAACTTCAGTGCAAAATCCGAAACAAATCCACATAATATTATCCATATTTCCAGACTAATATTATAAATGTGAAACTCTGTCTGTCTGTCTTGTTACCTTCTCACGCCAAAACAGCTGAACGACTATCTCGAAGAACCACGGATAATATTGCGCTACTAATACCTGTAAAAGTGTGTAAAAGATTAATTTTAAAGAAAATACATACACTTCTGCTCTCAGTATTACTGAAATCCATGTTCAACCCCCCAGGGGTTGAGCATGGACAACATTTAGGGGTTCAACATGGACGGGGGTAAAGATTGTGGGGGTTGAACGTGGACTAAACCCTCTGTTCGGCACACGAGTAGACCTGGGAGCATAGGATACTTTTTATCCCGGTAGTACGTTCTCGTGGGATAATTTCCGAACTGTACGTAGGCGAAGCCGCGGGCAAAATCTAGTTAAAAATAAACAAGTGGTGAGCTCGTGTAACAGAGCTCAATTACGGAGTAAACTAAGCCTTGATAAATTTTCCGAAATAAAAATACCGTGTATCATCCAGAGGAGAATTAATGGCTCTTGGCACATCAGTCTTCACAACTTTTTTTAATTTTCACGCCATAAAATGTACCACTTAAATATCAGTACATCTAACGAATA
The DNA here is from genome assembly GCA_914767815.1 of Eupsilia transversa. Taxonomy (NCBI): domain Eukaryota; kingdom Metazoa; phylum Arthropoda; class Insecta; order Lepidoptera; family Noctuidae; genus Eupsilia; species Eupsilia transversa. The sequence goes on from OU611892.1 coordinate 10,732,150, forward strand.
CAAACCAATCTACCTGTCCGTAAGTGTGTCCGTAGCATATCACAGCGGGCCATAACAGAATACCAGCTTTGCGGTATTTCTTTTATAAATATCGCAGCATTATAACTGAGATAGGAGCCTTTTTGACCTCGCACAGATCTTTTATTTGTTTATTTTTTTAATTAAATAATTGTTCGTTCTAAATGCTCCTTTTATTACTGTTTGTATTTCCTGTGCGTTTTTTTTTCTTTCTTTCTTTCTTTCTTTCCTATATCTGGCGATGAACTTTTGTTTGACAACAGTAATTGAAATGATTTGCACAGATCCTATTTGTAACACTCTTATGCTTCGATGGGTACATTCAACCTATACCTACATACCTAATTTTATCTGATCTAACATCAAAACCAATCCTTGTTTGATATTACCCAAAATCCTGTGATTATTGGCATTTATACAATTCGAATTACCAGAACGTACCTACCGATATGATTGGTTGTTTACATTTTGTAAATAGAATATTATCTGTGCACACAGATACATGAATTTCACTTCAAAGAGCAGATCGTTAACGTACCAATGATTAGGTACCTACATCTAAAAATTCACAATATTAATTTAATCATAATATTTGATGTAACAAAAATAAAATTTGGGGTCGAAATGCTTGGGTCATGGGGCCCAAGTGTGCGTGGTGGAGCTTTTTAAGGAAATTCCGACTCATCGTGTGACCTTCAAGAAGGGCTGGCAATTTCTTTGGCCAAAGAATTATTAGCATTGCCATTCAATGTGGCAATGCTGCCAGTTCTGGGCATTATTCCGGGTGACAGTGTTATGCAGGAGTACTTCGACGCGTTTGTTTTCGTATTTATGTATAGTAGTTAGTTATTTACCTAGTGTAAAAATACATATTTTTTAAACCCAGTTACTGGGTAATACGATACTCCTTTGGTAAGACTGGCTGACAGACATTCGGGCAAAAAAAAAACATGTAAAATGTGTATTACGGGCATCACAAGGTCAAATTGTCAAGTCAATTGGTGTTAACTCAATAGTTCATTAAGTTAATGCAGCACCTATCTACCAGGACAACATATTATGATAACAGGAGGTGTTATAACTATGATAAGAGTGTATGTGATGTCAGGACCAATTGCTGCGGCCACAAAGTACACAGTTAATTTTTAAAATCATTATTTTTCGAAAAACCGAACACATTGTCATTACAATGTGTTCGGTTTTTCGAGAAGCATAGTTAACTTAAGTACGGTTTGTTTTTAAATAAGTTAAAGAAAGAAAATAAATATATTAGACCCAGGTATAATCGTGAGAAATTTACAAAAAAAAATGCCAAAGAATTAAAAAGTTAATACCTTATGCTTGTAATGAGGTGAGGTATTTCAATAAAATAATTATTTGTGTCCGTTTGCCTGAATTAGGCAAAAGTAAAAGCCTCTTTCAAGTTGGAAATCTATTTTTCCGACTGCCAAAGGGTAGCTGGGATAAGATTATTTAATACCAAACTTCAGTAGGCACTTTTAGTAGAATGTTGGCTTTTATCAAAAACTATTGGTCCTCCGAGTCCATTTTACGATGGGACGATCAAGAGCAAGAATTTCTCAAGTACCAGGACAACATAAACGAATAAGCTTGTTCAGTTCGACGAAGTCTCTGATATCATTTATTATGTGCGTACCTACTGAAAGTTCTTGCTGTTGTAAGCGAGTATAATTCTGCGATGTAGCAATAAGAAATATTAATTATTTACAGAAGGCCATCATAATGGCCGCTCCATATTATTTTGTGATCACCCCGTTATAGTATTTTTAATGATATTCTGTGCTTTCAGCCCAGAATCAGCTACGATCCTAGAAAGAAAGAAAATACATTTTTTTGCGGTGATATGACGCAAAGAAAAACACGAACACAAAAAATAACAAGTTGGGTGAAACTATGCGTCACAAACGCAAAACAGTAATTGCTCGGCATAATGCTGCGGGTGCAGTTTAATATGAGAAAAAAAGACAAACCAATATCTACAAGTTATAAATCTTTATACAATTTATAATTTCAATGCCAACATTCCGTTTCGTCGGCAACGACGCTCGCGCCGGCTTTATAGTTATCTGTGCGCGTAGCTGTCATAAATTATTTGTTCCTCGTTTTATCCTCGTGGGCCTAATCATTTTATAAAGGAAGAATCAATCATAGTATACCTAGTCATTACATCATTCACGAGAAAAAGGAATTAGCGGTATTCCCCATACAAGAGGGAACGAAACTTCCAAGAAGTCACTATCTCAATTCGTCCAAATTCAACGTCTCATTTCAAATTCAAAAACACACTGTACTATATTTGCACTGTAGTAATTCCGCCAACCCCACGAAATGTATGAAAACTTGTTATTATGTTGAATATATTAGCATCTTATTTAGCAAGCGTCTTCTAAGTGAATAAAACAGATTTTGACTTACCTAAAACCATCCGTATAGAATGATTATAAAGACAAATATGGGAGTAAAATCGTGCATTTCATGAAATAAATAGCAAATATAAAGTATTAAGAGAAGACTTCGCAGTAAGTTTAATTCAATTGAAAATAAACCTCAATTACAAGCTAACATTAAAATATATACAAGTACAAGTATATGACAAAACTTAAAAAAGGGGAAGAGCGTATTGGGCATCAAAAAAAATTACCGCTTGGGAAAAGTACCCAAAAGTCTGTCAGCATTGCCACGTTGAATGGTAAAGCCGATTCTTTGGGCTAAAAATAAGTCGATCGACCGCTTGGCGATGCCCCGAAATACTCGATGAGCACTCGGACCCCAAGGCCCTAGTGTTTCAACCCCAAACGGCTCAAACGTATAGCTCTCAATTTATGGTTGTTATATTTGCGCCATTTAAGGTTTTCTGTAGCACCCGTCCCAGTACGGCATGGGATGGCGCGAGTACTTGTTGCAGTAGTTGATATTATGCAAGAAAACATGCGCCAGAACAGATTTAATTGATGCGAATGGATCATCGCTGTAGATACGTCCAGATCAAAGAAATATTGTAAGAGTCTATTGAACTGAAAATGTCATGGCATGAACTCTATACGGTACACGGAAAGGTATAAAAGTTAAATGATATTCTAGTAGGTGACAAGTTTATTGTGGGGAGCTCGTGGCTAAATAATAACAGCCGCGCGGTTCGATCCATCAGGTTAAGCTACGCTTGCCGGGGTTGGTCCGTGGATGGATGACCATCTTTACATATCCAGACTCCGCTGTGCCTCGGAAAGCACGTTAAGCCATTGGTCCCGGCTGTCATTCATGGATCTTTTACAGTCGTTACGAGTTGTCCGAACCCGGAAAGTCTGACAACCAGTCTTACCAAGGGGTATTGTATTACCCAGTTACTGGATTGTGGAGGACAGATAGGCAATCGCGCCATGTAAATAACTGATATTCAGCTGCATCCGGTTTGACTGGAAGCCGACCCCAACATAGTTGGGAAAAGGCTAGGCAGATTGATATGAAGTTTATTGTAAGGCAGAGGAAGGAAGCGAAAAATACATTTAATAGGAAGATTGTGTCATGTTGTTTGAAGGCCAGGTATGTATGAGATCTTTAGTGTTATTACGATTATTGCCTAGTGGTAGTGCACTAATGCTTAGTGCTTACGTCAAGAGCAGTGGTCTCTAACAGTCGAATTCGAAACATCGATTGAATGCTCTCTTAATGTAATCTGAAATAGATAAGAGCATATCTATCCGAGCTGATCGAGCTTTGAGGTCAAGACTTAAATGGGTGACCGCTGTTAGCAAAAGAGCACTCCATTAAGCTACACGTTAAGCTATCTCTCCCATCTGTCAGTTATTGAGACGGTTTTATGAAATTCGGAATCCCTTGCATATTTGGCTCTGGATAGTATCTAGCTAAATAAGTATCATTAGGAGGTTCCTCTCTTAAAACCCCTGATACCGGTGGGTTTTTTTTTTAATATTTTTAAATTTGGATTTCTAAAAATATTGAATAATGAAAAATGTTTATAACCGAAAGAAAGGCAAATAAATACTTAATCATTTTTTCTACACACACAGATACAGTCACACAAACACTCACACATTAACTTTTTGTGTAAGTTAACTTAAAAGTTAATTGTTAGGAGTGTTTGTGTGAGTGGGTTGCCGTGGAGTTAAATTAGTCCATTAGGGTTTGTGTATTATGATGCTATACTTAGAAAAAATCTGTCAAAGAAGTGAATAGTTTTGTTTTAATCGTTAATTCGTAGAATGAATGAGTTCCTCTGCATCGCAATAATTAAATTTCTTACGAACGATTTAGACGAATGGGCGAAGTTCATAACAAGCTAGACAGAAGGCGAGGCATCCTTCATGTGTGACTCTTTACAGTCACATAGTCTTCTTTTTCTTCGTGTCGATAGACCGACAGTAATTCAGATTTTTTCGGCCTTAAACTTCGCCATTTCCACGGCTTTACTATTTTTTTGTATGTAATGTACATGTATTTCCATTTTTGTTTTTAAAAATATATGATTGACTGCGCATACGTAGTATACCTAAACAGCTTGTCTAGAGTTCTCCAAAGCACTAAGAAGTGGTGGAGGGTGGGCGTTTTGGGGTCTTCTTATGTAATTTTGACGTTCGAAAAGTGCTGATTCTCAGCCTAGTTTTAATAAATGACTTTTGAATTTTGAATTTTTGAATTTCCTTTATTTACAAGTTTGTATTGTTCGTACAAACCAGCACACATTGAATAGGTTGTACAAACATCGAAACTTGAAACAAATATAGAGGAGTCTGGGCTAAGTCGAGCCAGCTTGAATAAACTAATTTTAAATCGGATCGATCGGATCGAACCTATTCCCTCGAACCACTTTCCATATTTAGTTACTTACATATTAAATAGTATCTTATCTTGTACCTCGTGTATTCTCTAGTATAGTACGCGTCAAACTTCATGGCGGCTCTGAAGTACACTACTCGATGCACAGTAGCGCACTCCTCACCCCCGCTGACGCATGATTTCGTTACGCCAAAAAGTTGCAAATTTGCCATACAGTTTTAATCGGGCTGTACTAAGGTCATCAAAAAATGATCTGCTTAAGGTAATATTTGACGCAACTTGGTAAAAAGGTTACTAAAACGTAGACAAAGATTTATAAACTTTACTTTACACGTACTTCGGCTAAAGCTATGGTTAGTTAATTGTTTTTTTTTACTTTTTAACCACAATGGGAAAGCTCTTGGTCCGAATATCACCTGATGGTAAGTGATGATCAGGCCGAAGCTGGAAGCGAGCTTCACCCGGAATCCTCTACCACAGAGGAACTGGCTATCTTACCTCTTACTGCCGGAACACAACAATGCTGGTAACATTGTTGTTATGGCGACAAACTTAGATAAGATGGTGGTAGCTAGCCAGGCGGACTTAATACAAGCCCTACCACCAACCAAACCGAGCAGCAAATTTTGCCCCCACTGGGAATCGAACCCGCGACCTCTGGGTCTGAGACAGGTGGTCTAACCACTAGACCACAGAGGCGTGACGTGTTCGGGTTCGCGACAAGTCAATCGTCATCCTGAGGATGCCTCGTTGAGAGGTGAAACACGTGTCGATTTCTTACAGGGTTTTTTATGACTCTTTAGAAATAGTTAAACGGAATAGTTACTAAATAAATCTTCGTCTATTGTATTTTTTCGGTCGCAGTGACGGTTGTCACGAAAATGATGACAGCGGGGTTTGACTTAAAGGTGTCAAAAACGCACCAACTTACTTTCCATAAATAAAGTTTCAGTGCCGTCATTCGCCGGTTTGCGGACGCTATGTGGGCGGTCACCACTTTTCTGGGAAACCCTTGCTTTAGCCTACTCCTGCTATTGTAAGACAACTGTCAAATTAAATGACGTAAAGATAGAGACAGGAACATCTCTAAGTCAAAATCACGTTTATATAGATAAGTTCAGGCCAAAGATAAGATAAGAAAAGGATAAGATAAGTCTAGGCCTTCAGTTCGATGGTTCTGAGTTAAATCAGAAAATTTCAGCGGCAGCTCGATATCGGGGTTCGTCCCAGTTATTTATACAGTTCAACTTGGGACTGAAATATAAAGGGCGAAATATCGGTATTATCGCTGCTTCTCCTACGGGGAACAGAAGTAATTATAAGCTTTATTACTAGCAAATTATGTGGTACAAGCCGAGTGCACGATTGGATTTCCCATCGGCAATAAAGTCGAAATTCCATACAAACTTGCATCCCCCCTCCATAACCCCTTTATGGGATGAAATCTCAAAAATCCTTCCTAAAGGCCTATTCAGATACATAACATGACGCCTTCTTTCCCCGAAGGGTTGGGTAGAGGTATACTCCCGGAGAGGTATATATCTGCTGAGCTTTGAGGTCCTAGGTTCGATTCCCAGGTCGGGCAAAGTGTTATTGGGATTTTGCATCTGGAATTGTTTAATAGCAGCCCAGAGTCTGGATTTGTGCCCGTTTGATGGCAATAAGCTCGCCTCCTACTACATGGGACTTAAACATAACTGGCGAAATGTGGGTGTACTATAGGTATACCTCTGCCTAACCCGTCGGGGAATACAGGCGTGATGTTATAAGTTTGTGTTATACATGATTCTGAGCTTGCGTTGAAATTTTTAGTCGGTAACTAAAAAAAAAATAGCTGTTCCATACATTTTTCCGGCGTAGGTTTTTATTTTTTTATTTTTCTACCAAACAGATTTCTGTGATTTTTTTTTTGATAACGAACCAAAAATGTTTGCTCTAGACTAGGGTCTAAAATCATGAGTTGAATTCATGGTAACATTTTGCACGATGTCCTTGATATCACCCTGTATACTCTTCGAATACAAGTTTATGAGAAATCCAGGTTTAAACAAACAAGGCTTATGTAAAGCAAGTTCTACGAGTAACCCGGCACGTCAATATTAAACTAAGAAGACTACGGCGAGGAGACATTTTCGAAAGATATTGCCTCATAAAGATAGTCGCCGCTGATCAGCTGCAACAAACAGGGTTTTTATTATCAATCGTTACTAGCAAGGGGACTTAGGGCTGTCCAAATAGAGAAAAGTAATGTGAAAGTCCACTAATTTATTTTACAAAAATATATCAAGAAAAAAAGAATTGGTCCTAGTTGTCCAGTCCACTAAAAAAGTTAAAGTCGAAAGTTTTTAGGAATAATTCCACAATTTAAGCAAAATAAGTATTTGCTTTAATTTGTGGGACGAATTATTTTTTCTTTAGTTCTTAAACTGTTTTTATCATTGTTTCATGGAGGTATAACAACAGCAAACTTAGGTTTTTCTTGTAACTTACCTACTTATTTTCGATTCGATTACCTATTAAGACGCTATTTGAATATTCGTAGATCACAAGACACCATCTCTGTAAGTGCGTTTGTCCATCGCAGTCGTCACTGGGACGTCACCAAGAGACGAGATTATTCGAACCGAACGAGACGTCCCTGTGACGGCGACCGTTTGTCCACCGCGAACGAACTCGGAGGTTCAGTATGTTATCTACTATACATTGTAATGTTAGACAAAACAATTTTAGCGGCTAACGGCGCCGGTGCGACGGCAGTGTGTGGACAAGATCAGACGTGTTTGGTAGTGCCGTCACATCGGACTGTCGCAATCTTGGGGCAAGTTCTAGCGGTCGGGCGCTCAGGTGACAGACGTGCGGTGGACACGACACGTGGCAGTAAATGTATGTATCGTTAGTTGGTGACGTGGGACGACACCAACTGACAGCTGCGGTGGACAAACGCACTTACAGTGCTTGTAAATTCCCATTAAAACCCAATGCTTTCATTTTCAATCAGAAATACAAAAAATGATACAAAATTCTTTCACTTATAATAAAATCATAGAATCTCTTGAAGAAAATTAAACTCGACATCAATAATCATGACTTCAAAAGTTAGAATCTAACAGTTATGATGAAACACAAAGTTCTAGAAACAAATTAATTAAACTTAGAAGACAATCCAAGTCCATTAACTCCGAGTCGGTACTAGGAACATAGGAGTTACGCGTATACTACGGAAACATTTATATCTGATATGACAAAGCGAACGGTCGACAACAGCTGCGAGCTTATGCTTGAGTTACTCACAATAAATTTCATGCGAGGAATTATATGCAAAGGTTTAATTGTTTGAACTTTATACTGAGAAGGGGATTTTTTATGGTGATAAGCTGCAAGTGCTGGTCAACTGCACAAAATCATGAAATGATGGTGACGGTAAAAGATAAAGATAATGGAATTATAGGAGTAAGTATTCAATATATTGTCCATGGAAAAATATCTTGATAGGCTTTCAGCTGCCATTATCTAGCACAATCCTAAAAGACATAATGACATGTTCGCTCAAACTTATTTACTATTCTATTCTATATGTATTTTTTATTATTGTGGAATTTGGTTTTGCCCGAATTGAATGTTTATTTTTTTTATTACTTATACCTACTTAGCTCTGCGACAGCCGGGAAAGACTGAAATCGAAATGAATTTAATTCTTCAAATTGCAAATCATGATAATGTTTGATGACCCTATTCTTTAGCTGAAAGGCGTCGATGCGAAAAATTGGGAAAATGACATTTGTTACACGCGTTACAGTGTCTCCATTATTAAGTGTGCCCAAAAACATTTTACGCAAAATTGTAAAGGGCGTTGTGGATTCAGCAGCTTCTTATTTAAGAGTTAACCTTTTTTGTCATTTTATTATGTAGACAAGCAGGCGACCCCGTGGATTCAACCAATATTAAGGCGCTGCCCTGAACAAATAACCTTGAGCATTCGTTTCCTCTTTGCCGCACCAGACCACGCGTTATGAGTTACAGTAGTAATACACACAGATTTTAGAATAATTTCTTTATAAAATTCAAATTTCGGTTTTTTGAAAACATTCAATCGTGCAAAAAGTTAATTATTAAATTGACTTTCGATTATTGTCAGTCGCAAAATTAAAATAGTGCTTATTTCACGAGGAGATACAAGTTATCAATAATTATTTATAACTAGCTGCTGCCCGCGGCTTCGCCCGCGTGAGTGTCGGAAATTACCCCATACATCCCCATGGGTTTTAAGTATAAATATTGAGTTTCGAGTTAATCGGACAGCGCGTTAAAATTCTTCCATACAAACACTGACACCCCCCAATCCCCCTTTAGGGGGTAATTTAGACGAAGGAGGAGGCGGAGCGCGTGAGGGAGAGGCAAAGTTCGCGCCCTCACGCGCCTAGCCGCCGTAGGAGACGCCCTGGGCGTCGGGACTCCTTGGAGGATTCCCGGCCACCGTAGGCGTGAGCAATGGGTAGCTCGCCCCCGATAAGGACCAGGCCCGGGTCGACGGCGCGTCGTGTTCCACGCGCGCCTCAAAGAGATGTCAGCAAAACTGACGGGGTCCGCTAGGACCGTTGCCCGCCGGGGTTGCGGGTAGTCCTAAGGGGAAACCGTGGCCCCTGGCATGGCAAGGGAAGGAACACGGGTGGGTTTTAGTCAGTAAAAGTCTGACACGCCCTCCCGCTCCGCCCAGAGCGGGAGAAGTCATTGGATGATTTCTCACCCAAAAAAAAAAAAAAATGAAAAAAATAAAAAAAAAAGGGGGTAATTTAGAAAAACAAAAAACTACAAACTTTATAATTTATTTAGATAACTATTCGTGCGAAGTTTCGTGTTTATTACCTCAAGGAATAAGATTTTTCATACAAACTTTCATCCCTTATTTTACCCCCTTAGGGGTTGAATTTCGAAAAATCCTGATACACGTTATTCTTAATTTTTGGGTTTAAGTATAAATATTGAGTTTCGAGTTAATCGGACAGCGCGTTAAAATTCTTCCATACAAACTTTGACACCCCCCAACCGTAGGATAGGATACTTTTCCGGGATAAAAAGTACCCAGTGTGGTGCCCAGGATATTAAAGAATAATTATACCAAGTTTCATCGTAATCGAACCGGTAGTTTTTGCGTGATACTTGAACAAACAGACAGACAGACAGACAGAGAGACAGACAGACAGACAGACAAAAAAAAATTTAATCACACTTTTGGGTTCGGTGTCGGTCTAGTAACACCCCCTGCCATTTATTTTTTTGATATTTTCAATGTACAGAATTTTCACTTCTACAGATTTATTATAAGTATAGATATAGATTTCTGGTTTGTTATAGGTTTAATAAAACATCTACCCCATTAAAAAAAAAATGGAATCAACCAATTGTGGATTCAAGATTAGGTAGAAATTGAATGTATTTTTATTAGTTGTTTAAAAAATAATTAAATAACAAGTATATAGCTCCAAAAAATTGCACAAACAACGGCTAGCGCGTCGTTTTGCTCGAGGACGCGCCTTAAGTGGACATACACAGCCGCTTATGAACATCTACAATACCAGAAGCATCGCGAAGCGCTCTTAGAAACAAAGTTAAAATTAATATGTCACGTGCTCATAATTACACCAGCTCCCCACAAATAGGAACAATATGATCCAGTTTACCGACAGAAATACGTTGGACGTGACAAGCTGACTAAATAGTATGTTTACTTGGTTGTAATGCAGTTAGAAGTTTTCCCTAGTCAGTAGAAGTGAGCAAGCGTGAATATTATGTAACAAACGGTAAACATGAACTTGTGAGGTGAATGCATTGTATCTGCTAATTGATTTTCTACAACATAATTAGTATTACCTAATGCTCCCTGTGGCCACGAGCTACACGCAGTCTGACTCCGCATTCCAGCCAGCACTCGTCCTACAGAGTACCCGCACCCACCTCACCCCGTTCTTTTCATTAGTGTATCTACATTTGAGAAGGGAGGTGTAATTCGCCGACTTCCCCGCCTCCCTCAACTCGTCCCGCAGTACAAGATCAAATGCTTTTGACAAGTCGAGGAAACACGCAAGTACCGGTGTCCTCTTTACTATGTACATAACAGTTCGCTTCAAACTCAGAATAGCGCTCTTGTTGAAACTCCTGCTTTGAACCCGAACTGGGCGTCGTGCAACTCGACCTGTGCTGTGAGCCGACTATTCAGCAGACTGGCAAGTATCTTGGCTACTGTGGTATAAAGCAAGCAACGAGTCACCACGATGCGATCTGCTGCCTTCTGCTTGCTATCGCTTGACGCAACTCGCGTCACAAGTCGCATCGCTCCAGGCTGTGAACCCGCCTTCAACTCAGATAGTACTTCAGAGTATGTATATTTGTATAATTTGCAATATAAATTACGTTTGTAATTATGCACCTAAGACACAGCATAAACATATGGTAGGAAATAAAGAGCTCATACGCTTATCAAAAAAATGGCGTCGGTTTCTTATCACGTAGGGCTAATAATTATTGCCTAAAATTATCTTCTAAGGTCAAGAGAGTTATTTAATAAAGTGCGATTATTATCTTTATTACATCAAGCTGAGACCCTCTCATTCTCAGATGAAAAATACTACATAATAAAAAAAATGTTTTACAAAACAATGTACTATCGCAGATACGCAAATCTGAACACTGCAGGACTATTCTTGCCTGCAGCGCTCTGCCGATATCGTAACGCTTACTCACAAAAAAAAGGGTGGTCATCGTGTGCACTGGATGTTGTTTTCAAAGGGGTTAGATATGCGTCACCGCGATGGTACCATCATTGGGTTTACCACTTCTACGAAATATTCGTAAAAGGTTTTCATAGGTAATGCACTTGTCCAGCAGGGATACTGTTTCTGGCGAAAAGGGGAGATATATGGGGCGACCACAGAGTAATGTTAAATAGAGACCACCACCTGAAAACAGACCAGCAGGCCAATTTCTCATACTTAAAAAACGTTCACATTCAAGTCGCAATCTGTCACACTGGTCAAATAATTTAACGCCATAGGCCAGACTTCAATAGTTATCTAAACGGGAAAAGCAACTCTTCGAAAAAAGAGTGAGAGAGTTCGACTTGTAAGGTATCCAGTTGATGAAAATTTGCCACGTGGTACCTGGCCTCGTGGCCGTGTTGCTGCAACTTTTCCTGGCAAGGATGGAATAGTAAGGTTGGTGGACATAGCCACTTCGGGTGGTCTAATTTGTCGCCCAACCAAGAAGCTTGTAAGGCTTTCCACCTAAAGCCAATAAGTAGTTTGTGCACTTTCGTGCAATCCATTTACTCTTCACTCTGAGGTTCTGCGAATGGGTAATCCAGACGGACATCGAGCTTATGTCTGAGGATTCTGTAGGTAGGTGTGAGCATTCTGTAGAACTAGGATCGTTCTAGAAAATGGATGAACTGTGTTGATGGATAGATAAATACAAATTAATAGATTTGTTAGATAGTCATTACTTCTTTTTTTTTCAGAAATAATGAATGTGATGATGTTTGTATGTGTTAGCAACTTACAATAAGTTGGTTTAGAGAGTGATATTACCTATTAAAAACATACATAAATACATAGACTGCTAAAATCATAACCCTTCCTTTTGCCTGTGCCGTAGTCGGGTAAAAATAGTAATGACCAGAAGTTTTAGAAGCTGGGCTTATTTCGAAAAAATGGCAATAATTCGTGTGTAATTTAAACTTTTCAAACGTTCTACGATTCTAATAAATTTTCAATTCAAACGTCTGTTTTATGTAAGTTTAGTAGTATCAAAGATACATGGATAGCTAACTAAATTAGTTCCAAAACTTGAGTTATTTAGTGCCTTCAATGTTCTCGAGTAAGAAACTTGAAACTAAGCCGTTATTAGGCGTACACGCAGCAATTACCAGCCGCGTGATTTATTATCACTTAAGACTTTTCATTATTACCTACTTTGTCTTACAGAATTCAAGGGGCTTGTTTATTTTGGTAAATTTTTATCATGTTTTTAGTAAGGAACATTTATGTCAAGTTCAGTATGTTTCCTTATTAAAAATTCTTACTCAGAAAGTATTTTGTAATTTAAAAACGTTGTATAAAACCTACATATCGCTAGGTTTTGAAAATCACTAACACAGAAATTCGCTAACAAATTGTCAAGTGCGCGTAACCTACTGTGATTGGTTGAAGCATTTATCAACAGCCAATCGCATCACTTGACTTGCGTTCACTTTTAAAGCGTCGATAATTTTCGTTCCAGAAACCTAGTAAAAGTAGGTACCTATGTGAATAGAAAATAGAAAATAGAAATAGAAAATAGTTTATTGTCCAGGTAATACAATAAGAAAGTTTACAGGAAGAGGTTTACAGGTTTACATGAGTATCTTAAAATATTACCTATAACTAGGTTACAAAATTATTTACCAGTGAACCCCAAACTAGACAGTTAGTCTGTATCTTGGGGCTCGGGGTACGACTTCCAGAGTGGAGACTAGAGAGGTGATTTCAAGTGGTCTATGGTATTGTGTTTGTGTATGTATGATGTGAGTGTGGTGTGTGGATTATGTGAGTGTGGTGTGTGGATTATGTGAGTGTGTGTGTGTGTATATTTGCGTGTTTGTTCCCATTGTGTATCGTTTGATTCAGTGTCAGGTCATGGTGTTTATATTAATTGTTCCGAGTCGTCATAACCAGAGTTTTGCAACATTTTCTTTATTATTTTTTTTACAACTGAATGAGGTAGTATTTTTGATTTCACAGAGATTGCAGACTTTATTGTATGTATTAATGAGAGAGTAGGCTGGGGAGCGTCTAGCTAGCAAAGAGGTGTTGTCAGGTGTTGAATGACGAACGTATTCTTTCAAAAGTAAGCTACTTAGTCGACTTTCACATTTGAAACTGTACGCGATCATCACATCTGAACCACGTTCAAGAGCTGTCAGTTCGAACTTTTTTTTCGATGATCCTGAACGCGTGGTTACGCCGATAAAGGGCGCTTTCGGGTTTTCTGAACAAAAACTGACCGATCGCGTATTCGCGCGATGATCGCTTTTAAATAGGATGCGGCCTTAGATGTGCAGATCGCGTACAGTTTCATTGATGAAATTCGTCCATAAAGATTTATTTATAAGAACATAATGTGCGATTTAAACCCGCGTTAGATAAATTCCTTAGAAACATTTTGGCTTTAGTGGGTATATATTTTTTGCCTTTTTCAGTTTTACCATTATGGTAGTACTTTTAACATCATCAATCAGTCTCAATGAAAAAAAGTGTACTTAATAAAATATGACCACAATAATAATTCACTTTTTGAATAACAAAAACTTTTTTTTGTAATAATTATCTCAGTCAGTTTATTCAAAAGATATCAGACATGAAAGACTTTTAAAATATTTTTTCTTAATTTCAAGATTCGGTTTTCAAATACATTAAATACCTACACCATACACCATACACCTACATTTCTGAGGACTAAGGGCGAATTTCACCAATGAAACTGAACGCGATCAGCACATCTAAACTGCGATCAAGAGCTTTCAGTGTCATCTTTACTGGGGAATATTGACACTGACAGCTCTTGAACTCAGTTTAGATGTGCTGATCGCGTTCAGTTTCATTGTCACCAATCAGCCCTTAGAAAAAGGTCACTGATGCGCGATTGGCGTGGCCACCAGTACGCGTAGCTTGACTACCGTAGAAACGAGTTTTGTCGACGGGAGAATAGACAGAATGACAGATTGTGATTGTTTATCTGTCATTTTGTCTATTCTTCCGTCGACAAAAGCCGTTTCTACCGTGGTTATGCTATGCGTGCTAGTGGGTCCAACTCAGCTAACATTATAAAATATTTTGATCTTTGCCATTGACTTGAAAAAAAGAAGGGTTATTTAGGTTTTAGGTTATTTTTATGATCAATATCATCCTAGGTACAATATTTTTGTAAGTGCAAAAAAATACTCGTTTCACTGTTATTTATTTTCATATCCAGAATACAGATATTCCATTTATTGAGCAGAAGATTTTCACAGAGAAAATATTGAACACATTTCGATGTTTTTCTAGAATTTTCCATCGTTTTATTTACTTAATTAAATCATGTGAAAGCAAAATATAATTCCAGTAGTAATAAGTTTTTAGTTGTTCGCTGGTTTTTGTTTGTTATCAATAAATAATACGTATTTTGACAAATTATTATTGTTGTATAAAATATTATTAGAATACCATTGAAAGGTCATCGCAGATTTAATCTTATTTTTTTAAACACATAATTATATCCTTTAGATAAAACGGTGATTCAAAGAAGAATCATTTGTTAGCTTCGAAGGAAACCTTAGAAAACATTTTATATTATTTCAACTAAGATTATAAAATCAAATAACGTTATCTATTTCAACCCTGTATCACACCTGTCAGAGCACACATTAATACAACCTGTGCTGCCCTGTCGCGGCATGAATAAATTACAATTTTAATATCCACGACGTGATTACAGAATATCCTGGCTTTACTCATAAGACCCAATTAGTGGAATAATCCCATACATATTTACACACGAGAATAAAAAGAGCAGCCTGTACATACATTCCATGATGTACAGGCTGTCCTTTTGAAGAGCACAGGAATTAATTTAACGAGTTCTATAGAATATTCCCAATAATGCGGTGTCCATTGCTAACAATGGAACGATTGTGTGAATTTCATATTATTATCGTATTTTTATTCATTATTGGAAATGATAAACGTTCGGATTTCAGAACCATTTGTACGGTTTTCCCGAAATGTACATAAATTTCAATTTGGGTGACATTAATTAATTATGTAAGCATAAAAGAGACTTCCGGGTTTTTCCGATTTAATTTCGATGTGGTGGTTTTCATTCGTTATTAAAATGGATCACTATAATATGATAACAGCCACACGGGTCGATCGAACGTTAAGCTACGCTTGGTTCGTGGATGGGTGACCATCCATTACACATCGAGTCCCCTCCATGCCTCAGAAATCACGTTAAGCTGTTGGTCCGGCTGTCATTCGTAGATCTTAGTCGTTACGGGTAGCCTCAATCCCAAAAGTCTGACTACTAGTCTTACCAAGGGACATCGTGTTACCCAGTAACTGGGTTGTGGAGGTCAGATAGGCAGTCGTTCTAATGTAAAATACTGGTATTCAGCTGCTTCTGGTTAGCCAACCCCAACATTGATTTATATTAATCAACATCGTAAACATTGCCCACTCTATCAAGCAACATGTCTATCTGTCCTTGTCATTTGCAAATCAATAAAACAAGAGGGCAATAAACTAGCCTATACATTTAAGTTATAGCGCTTCTATGAATGTATTTTAAAGGACTTACAAGTCTATACATCATCATTCTTCTGCCTTTATCCTAATTTATGTGGAGTCGGCGCAACATGTCTTTTTCTTCCATACTTCTCTATTAGTCGTCATCTCGGTAGTCACCCCCTTTCTAGCCATATCATCTTTCACACAGTCCATCCATCAAAACAAATCAAAAGTCATTTATTCATGAAACCAGGCTGAGAATCACCACTTTTCGAACGTCAACATCAGATAAGACAGTCCCCCAAAACGCCCACCCTTCACCACTTCCTAGTGCTTTAGCTGGGAAGAAGAAGTGGCGCAACAACTTCCCAGCAGCACAGCAGATCAGTTACAAAAAAAAAAAGATTCCATACAAAAGCATCGTTCCTTTGGCCAAAATATCAATACCGGTTCGCGAACTCCATTGGTAACAAATACCTATGTAAGTCGACCTGATTATGTCTTAAGTACAGAGTTAGTATTCACAAGCCGTTCTCTCCTCCTCCACTCATATGTAACGCGTCGGTAAGAAGCGTATTGAATCGAGTACAATTGAATACTATAATGGTACAAAGTATAGCTATTTAGATAGTGGAATAGCTTTTTCAAAGAGTCTTAATGTAGGTAGATCTGAAAACTTAGGCAAACCGTGCTTCGATCGGCTTTTCCTTAGTTTTCTGATTTTCAGACAGTCCTTGGAAGTAATATTTATGGTTGTCCATAAACTATCTTTATGGTAGTAACGATATCTAGAATTTCTCTTTTTAGGTTCACGAGTTCATAAACCTAAAATAAGTAAATTTTAACCTCAAAACACCCAAACCCATCCCACCCATTGTCCTTATTCCTGATATTCCATTTTGATCTTTTGAATACGAAGTTCGTTGCACAGATTCCTAATTCAAAAACATTATAATTTATTGAACATCCTCAAAAAAGTTGGGGTATTTCATAACATTTGTTACTACGTTCTAAATTCAAAAACAACAGTTTCATAGATTGAAGATTTCCGGAAAGGAGGTCCTCTCATAAAATAAATAATATATGTCACATGTTTTCAATTTTACCTGGTCGAGCTAAACCCGTCCACGAAACCATTTAGATTACGTGTTTCCGAAAGGTTAATGCGATTAACCTGGACGTCCAATAGCCTTGATCACTATTAGATATTTCTTTTAGCATACCTTTTTGGGTCAAAGACGCTTCTTTTCATGTTTTTTGTACCAAGTGTAGCAAATTGTGGATGTAAGAGGTTAAGCATTTTCCTTAATTTCTGCGTATATTGCTCGGATTTCGGTGGGTGACAGTTTAATAAGATGCTAAAGAAAGTAGAAAATAGATAAATACACTGTGATTTTTCATAGAAGTAAAATAATTGACTGACTTACTGTTAAACATTACAAACATAATTATTTATACTTACTGCTCTTTCCATATAAATGTTATATCACACTATATTCCGGAAAAAAAATTCTATGCCTACATAGTTTGATAAATAATATATACTAATAACACTGCAACTATAACTTTTTCAATAAACCAAGACCGTTATTTTCGCTTCACTGAACCAAATAACTTCGTAGATAAAACGCTACATAAAAGAGATCGAGCTAAATTATATAAACAACAAAACAAGCAAAGCTAACTACGTCGGAATTATGTAAAAACCTGTAAACATGCCACTATGTATACACTTTCATTGCATCCTGTGCATCGCTTAAAATCTCAAAATCTTACCACAGACGGCAAACGTACTACATTATTTTTTTTAGTTGCCATCAAGGCAGCATTAATTTTTTCAATTTTTTGTCACTGTCACATTATTAAAAAAAACACGCGCGTAATTTTTGTCGTTCTAATTTTGAATTAATTATTTTGTTGACACTAGGGTTGGCACTGATTTCTTTTTTGGCTGTAATTGTTTTGTTTGTCGGAGTTTTATGTTGTTCGCGTTGTTTTCGTGTTGTTTTGTGGGAGCGTGCGCAGTCGTGACGGAACAACCGCTCGTGTCGTCGCCGACGTTAGACTGAGTTGCGACCACCTATAAACTGTACAGACGAGCGCTGAAGTGATTTATCTTTTGATGTTTTAATTAGCAACTGAGGTTTGTCAAGGTTCGAATGTAGGCATATGAACCTTTTGATTTTATGTTCAATGGGTTTCATTACCTTTACGGTGGTTTCTTTCGTGTAAACAAGCCATAAGATGAAAGTGAAAAATAAGTCAATTAAAACGATTTATGCTAAGACATTTTTCTGTATAGAGAAATAAATTATCAAAATAACATCGCTGAAAACTTCTATGCGTAGGTTTATGATAGATGAGTTGTGGTCAGAAATAGCGAATTAAAAAAAAGGATAATAACTTTTATTTCTTACAATCGTGACCTTTTCAGCGTGGAGGAACTCATGGCTAAGTAATAACAGCCGCACGGATCGATCCATCAGGTTAAACTTCGCTTGCCGGGGTTGGTCCGTAGATGGGTGACCATCTCTACATACCAAGACTCCACCGTGCTTCGGAAAGCACGTTAAGCCGTTGGTCCCGGCTGTCATTCATGAACCTTTGACAGTCGTTACGGGTCGCCAGAAGCCCGAAAGTCTGACAACCAGTCTTACCAAGGGGTATCGTATTACCCAGTTACTGAGTTGTGGTGGTCAAGCAGGCAGTCGCTTCATGTAAAATACCGGTATTCCACTGCATCCGTTTAGGCTGGAAGCCGACCCCAACATAGTTTGGACAAGACTAGGCTGATTGATTGTGACCTTTTGTACGTCAATAGTTTCATGAATATACGACCTTTTCGCTCCTAATGTATTGAGGTCTTAGAGTATTATTAATATTTAATGCTTTAATACTGACTTGAGGGTCCCTTTATCTAATAAGCGAACTTTTAGGGTGCTTGTGGTCGGGTTCATTCTTTGTCTTTCGATAAAAGCGGTCTCCATGGAATGTAATTGACAATAATATATTAAGTTGTCGCCTCCCTAATGTAAATACGAACTGCCTCGAGAAGTTCCGATATTACACGAAGTCCCGACGATACTTGGTGTTATGACTATTGTTATAGGTATGTGGGAGGTTTTGTCGAAGGTCATAGTGACACTTAATAAGGTGCTTAGCAGGGAGAATTTGAACGTGTAGAATTTAATACTCAATACTTTGGGTACCTATTGAGTATTAAATTCTATGAGTATTAATTTATTTCTTAGGGGTACCTACCTATATAAGTAATGTAAATTCCAATGCTTGCAAACTTTTGCAAGCTGTAAAGCACACATCTTTTAGTAGGTAGGTGTCTTAATTTTATTTATGTTCATTGATATCATCAAGGGCATCAGGGACGAGCTCGTGGCTAAGTAATAAGAGCCGCACGGATCGATCCATAAGGTTAAGCTATGCTTGCCGGTGTTGGTCCGTGGATGGGTGACCATCTTTACATATGGAGACTCCTCCGTGCCAGGGAAAGCACTTTAAGCCGTTGATCCCGGCTGTCACTCGTGGATCTTTGACAGTCTTTACGCATCGTCAGAAGCCCGAAAGTCTGACAACCAGTCTTACCAAGGGGTATCGTATTACCCAGTTACTGGGTTGTGGAGGTCAGATAGGCAGTCGCTCCATTTAAAATACTGGTATTCAGCTGGATCCGGTTAGACTAGATGCCGACCCCAGTATAGTTGGGAAAAGGGTGGGTAGATTGATGATTGGCAAGGTCAATAATTATTAGGCATCTTTCATATTAATTAATCAATATCGAACCTAATTCCTAAGGCACATCCTGCAATTGCTCTGCATACAATACAGATTTCTAAAGCAAAAATGAAAATGAAAAAGCGTTTATTTTTGGTGAATTAAAATTTAAAATACATTTTACTTCTGTCTTTTATAGTTACTTTTTCATCTATTATAAGTACTACTCAAACTATAATCTAAAAAAATGACAACTAATAGTATAGTACTTCTCCCAAATAATGCGCGGAAATTCAAACAAAGTACATCAATTATAAATTCAAAAATCAATGACGAACAACGATCATTTTTCACGCGTCAATATGTTCATTTGTTTCTTCTTCACTTTAATTCTAGCGATCAGTAACATTTTCAACAACCCTGAAAGAGATATTAAAAAAACCTGAGTGCCAGCAATCAATAGACCACTCTTTTATTTCCCGTGAGCGCCGTAAAAGGCTGTAGAATGGCCGGAAAATCCTCTTGTGTGTTGTATCAACAACTTGAGATTATTGCGCGGCGTCTGTTCAGCATTATCACGTTATTAGGAGGGTTAACTTCAACAGGAGACATTCACGGGATAATTTGGTGGTCATTTTCATTTACTTACAATGTGGAGACGACAATAAAACCAGAAATGAAAACACTGACAATATTAATGCATAGAAGTATTTAGGTACTATCAAATAAATCCTAAGATTGAAATTAGAAAAGTGTTTTTTTCTAACAAACCAAATAGTAGTGATGCGCCGACTATGGGTTTTGCCAATATTTGACTAGATAAAGTAACTAAACTATTGGAGATATTTGATCGAATTTTGGTATGAAGTCTGGGAACGTCATTAGTTATAGGCAGTTTAATTTATTGTTGTATTGGCGTCTCCACCTTGTATAAAAACTAATTGTTAATTTTATAAATTATGTTAGATTCATTAATGACGCAAGCAACCAAGTAGCAACCCTTACTTATGATTTTTATGTAATTAGTTGTTCTATAACTTCAAATTCTTCTTAGAGCGAATTTCACAAACGAAACTGAATGCGATCAGCATAATAATATCTAAAGCGCGTTCAAGAGTTGTCAATGTCAATATTCCCCAAAAAAGATGACACTGACAGCTCTCAGCTTTATAGGAGACGAAAATGACGAAACAAGCATTGATCTTATTTTGTAAATAAATCAAATCATGCTGGTAACACTGATTAATAATTTTCATGTACATAAGTAGCTGTTCTACTTTCAAATGCTGTTTCTATTCTCGGATTTTTAAGGGAATTCAATGCATTTTATATTCGAAAGATGTGTCTGCTCGACAACGTGAATCACACAATGAATGTGGTTGAACTAACAAAGTGAATGGTATAGCCATTGTAAGTGTGTTGAGCAATTACCCCACTGGATTTATTTACAGTTTTGCTCGTCATAATAAGTCATAGTTTCCAAGATCCATGTTACGCAGTTACCCCGCTGGAGTCATAATAAGTCGAAGTTCCAAAGATCCAAGGTTTTGAACCTTAACATATCTATTATAATATGTTAAGGCAACGTGACAGCGAATCAATTTTCACGCCCCCCCCCTTAAGACCTAGGCCAAATATTTTTTGATATTCGGATAGCTCAGACCTAAAAAGATGCCATAAAGAATATGAATAAAATATCTAAAAAAACAAACGCAAAATTTCGCGGCTTAAAGCTAGTATAATAACAAAGAAATAACTATCTTTAAGATACAAAACAATTTATAAATTCCGATTTCCTTATGATTATATCTAAATATTATTGGCACAATTCCAATTCCATTTGTAAATAAATTATTTCTATCTCTATTCCTCTGGGGCGGTGACTCGAAGTTAACAGAAATGCCTACAGCGTAACGTTCCTACGGTTTGTTTTAATAACTTAGTTTGTTAGCAATTTTGTTTGGGCACCTGTTTTGACTTCCCGAATGTATTTAATTTTATTATCTATACTAATATTATAAAAAAGGTAATATTTGTTTGTTTGTAAGTTTGTATGTAGTGGGTAATCTCCGGAACTACCAGTCGAATTTCAAAAAATATTTTTGCATTGGGTAGCCCAATTCTTGGGAAACGCTATAGGCTATGTAACATCACGCTACAACCCTTAGGAGCCCAGCAAAACGAAAAAAAGTCAGAAAGAAAACGAAGTTATAGCGCGGGCGGGCGATGGGATGCAACGCGGTGGGCCGGGGGCTGAAATTTCACGCGGACGACGTCGCGGGCAGAAGCTAGTGATTAATCAAAGTTATTTCTTTGTGCTGCGCTCCCTCTGAACATCAGGATGGCAACCATTCAGTTATCTTCCAAACTGAAGGGTGAATACATTCGTAAGAAGTAGGCAGAAACTTTTCTAACTAACTATTATCATTATTTAGTCTTGTTCATCATATGCCTTGCGTTTTCCCAACTCTGTTGGGGTCGGCTACCAGTTTAACCGGATGCAGCTGAATACAAGTATTTTACATGGAGCAACTGCCTATCTGACCTCTGGGTAAGACGATACCCCTTGGTGAGACTGGTTGTCAGACTTTCGGGCTTCTGACGACCCGTAACTGTCAAATATCTACAAATGACAGCCGGGACCAACGGCTTAAAGTGCTTTCCGAGGCACGGAGGGGTCTTGGTATGTAAAAATGGTCACCCATCTACGGACCAACCGCGGCAAGCGTAGCTTAACCTGATCGATCGACCCGTGCGGCTGTTACAAGCCCCTCTAGATTTTAGTCCCGATATGGTTTGAAATAACCTACATTGCGTTACCTATGTCAGTGAGATAAATTCTCAATTTATAACCTGTAATTGGAAATTCGCCGTTAGGTGTTATAAAGAGATTTTATCGACTACTATGTGTACTAAGGATTTATGGATATGGATACCTTTGCCTTCACTGGAAATTCAAAGAAAAAAAAATG
Source organism: Eupsilia transversa (assembly GCA_914767815.1). Taxonomy (NCBI): domain Eukaryota; kingdom Metazoa; phylum Arthropoda; class Insecta; order Lepidoptera; family Noctuidae; genus Eupsilia; species Eupsilia transversa. Next base: position 10,754,981 of record OU611892.1, read on the forward strand.
ATGGTTAGAATAATAAGTAATGTTGTTGAAGGTATATCACCTCCATGTACTAACACTGGCTACTGTCTGGATAGAAAACTGACTAGATATGAATATTCATATTATTCATAAAATTATTTGCAATTGCAAAAACATGTTCTCCTATACATTTCGTATGGGAGAACATGTTTTTCGACGACAATGTTAAGTTTGTTCTTGGGATAAATTCATCCCAGCTACGGAACCCTTCAATGTGCGTGGTCCGACAAGCACTTGGCAGGTTTTTACACATTGTTCTTAACTACCTTCCAAATAATTTATGCTTATCGCGGCATCTACAACTCCACATGCGACCTACGTATCAAAGCCCTGACGTCACACAAATCCTGCATCGCGCAATTTGAATTTACTGTGTGATCAACACATATAGGGCTATCCGACATCAATTTTCATCGTTGGGCAGTTGCCCGCCAGACACAACCCGTCTGGTCGTAGGTCTAGTCATCTGGTCTTTTCTATAGAGGATGAGTGAACTTTACACCCTGTTCCTTATACCTCTAAATGTTTAACGATATTTCATGTGTTTTGATCTGAAAACCTCCCCAACCATTGACCCAGTATCAAAGAACCTACCTAGCTTTTTGAGGTACTAGTATCGAGTTCAATGGCCTCAGAAAAACATTGTTTTGTTATCTATCTAGTGATCCCAAACCGAAATCGCATAACTTATCCAGTACCTATCAACTGTGACAGAAGCAATTTTGATTTGCTATACTAGACCTTATTATACTGACACAATAGAGAAATTATAATTGACCTTTTTTCAGGCAACTGGGCCCATAGACCAAAAAAATATAAATAACCTATTTATATAATGTTTTAATAATAAAAAATAAAAAAAAGTGTTAAATTTTTTGTGGTAATAGTAAATATATGACTGGGCTGAAGGATGAAGGGCTTGATTCAGAAAGCAGTATTCCTGGACACGGCACGCATAGTGAGGAGGTTCCTCTCTCTAGAGCCCTGACCTCCGGCAGCCTGGACCCTGTTCCTGATGCCGATGGACTACTTTTTTTTTTTGAATGTTTTAAAAAAATGATTTTTTGACCTCTGAGTTTGTCTCGACAATTTCTTCTCAGGGATGTAAGTTAGAAAAAAACGGCGGGATCTAGTTTTAAAATATTGTCCAAAAAGTTGTAAAAGTTGTTTCTTGCTGGCGTCAATGGAGCGTCGTTAAAGACATTCCCATTTTTTACTGTGACACTTTTCCGCAGACCTGTACCTACCTAATGCAAATTGACAGTGAAAGATATAGGGGTACACTCGTTAGCAAAATTAATTGACCTGATCAAATTGCTGATTGACTTCATGTGTCGGTTAACAAAGGACGATGTGTTGATCTTTATTTATTGACTCGGTAAATTGATCTTTGTTACCTATGTAGGAAGGGTGGTGTAGGGTGGGGATGTAAGGTGTGTCAGGTTATCGTATGACTATACAGTATTTTGATCTCACGAAGCGACGCGCGCTTTTCACATACACGCTGTGTCTTATTTGTTTTAGTATATTTATTTGTGTTTATATATAAATATATATATGTATATATATAATAGGTATTAAATCTATATATTTAAATAAATATTTATCTCTTGAATTCTTGCTATTGCACCTACCACTGTTTGTCTCTGCATCACCCAAAGGTTGACTGGTAGAAAATGCCTAAGGCATTAAGTCCGCCTCGGTCTGTACATTTGTGTGCTTGAAGTATTATATAAATAAATGTGTGCGTGAATACGCACACAGACACGTCCGACTTCGCCATTGACTTGGACGATACCAAGAGCTCAGGCTTTTACACACACATTCGCTGCATGTTTGTACACTTGGTAAACACAAGCAAAGCGCGCGTCGCCTCCTGAGATACCCAACTAAAACTATAAAAATATGGCGTCGAAAAATTCCTCCGCATCGCTGTCAACTGTAAATGTACCCAAGAGACTGGCGGCATTGCCACGTTGTATGGCAATGTTTAGCCTCAGGCCAAGGTAAAAGCCAGCCCTTGGGTCACGGGTAGTGTTAACCAGCCGTGTGGAGATTTCGTTGCAGTAATTGGTTACCCAATTTTCCGGAGTATTCGTTCGAACGTCAGGTGTTTGATGCGTAGTTCACATGTGGCGATGTAGATGCCGCCACAAGCGCACTGAGACCGCGTGGTGGCCCACGACCTCTCACAGAGAGGACCCCAGTGTCCCAACAGTGGGCACATTACAGACTGATTATGCTTATCCGTAAGCGACAATGGTAGTTACCAAATAAAGCAGACTTCTTAATGTTAGCCATTTTTCAAAGGCTTTGTTTTCAAGGCTCTGCCACAAAAAGAAAGCTCACACAAAAACCCTAAAAATCTCAAAAGCCTCCTCGATTCTCGGGTTTATTAAAGACTACACTTTGCTCGTCCCTTGTGTTGTAAGCCTCCAATATCGGCGCGACTTTCCTTCCAAGTACTATACATTTATAACGTGTACATATACACGTCGTTTCTTTATACATTTATATTACTACGTAGCGTCACCTCTTGTGTTATCGGGTGAGACGTAAACTGCGTTTGAGAAACGGAATCTGCTCGTAAACTGTCACGGGATTTGTCACTGTTTTTGAACTGCTAACTGTATCTACCTTCTGCTAGGAAATATACACACAGTATCCACCAATGATGGTAATGGGCTCGTTCATCGTTTTTATATTGTGGTACGTACTCAATCAATCTGCCTACCCTTTTTCCAAAATGTAGGATCGGATTTTTTAGAAATCTGTATTCTATGTAGAGCAATTGCAGGATGTGCCTTAGGAATTAGGTTCGATATTGATTAATTAATATTATTCTTATAATTATTGACCTTCCCAATCATCAATCTGCCTAGCCATTTCCCAACTATGCTGGGGTCGGCTTACAGTCTAACCGGATGCAGCTGAATACCAGTATTTTACATAGAGCGACTGCCTATCTGACCTCCACGACCCAGTAACTGGGTAATACGATACCCCTTGGTAAGACTGGTTGTCAGACATTCGGGCTTGTGACGACCCGTAACGACTGTCAATGATCCACGAATGACAACCGGGATCAACGGCTTAACGTGATTTCCGAGGCACGGAGGAGTCTCGGTATGTAAAGATGGTCAACTATCCATGGCCCAACCCCGGCAAGCGTAACTTAACCTGATGGATCGACCCGTGCGGCTGTACTGGTATGTACTGATATTATAAATAACCCTCCTTTTTGTTTCGCCGTAGTCGGGTAATTAACCTTTCGTATTCCGTAATTACAGACACAATTAAAAATCCATTGTGTCTCGTTTGATTTACGTTCATACCTACCGAAGATTAAAGTCACATTTCGTGTCTGTCCGTGTACCGCGTTGTTCTTCTAAACGCATACGCAACGAATTTTAATGCGGTTTTAGCACCATCGTTTTGAGAATTTATTCCGGAAGGTTTATTATGAATTATTCATAACATGTAATAAAGAAATTTCATCTGTTTTGTCAAGTCATAAAAACCGTGGGAAGCAAAGGTAGATCGCTAGTGTATTGACATTTCTCAGTAGCAGCCCGTAGTCTGGAATTTGTGCCAGGATGATAGCACTAGGCTCGCTAACTACATATTACGTGGGATCGCATCGTGGTCGGTTCGTAATGGTTTTTTTTTGTATTAGGTACGACATGTCAATATTACTCTAAGTGCTAATTTCACCAATGCAACTGAAAGCGCGATCAGCACATCTAAAACGAGTTCAAGAGCTTTCAGTGTCAATATTCCTTAGAAAAATACTACACTGACAGCTCATAAACAAAGTTTATGTGCTGATCGCGTTCAGTTTCATTGGTGAAATTCGCCCTAAATGATAAAAGTTGATAAAATACCGAAAAGTACATCAGTGTGTTACCTATTAAGACCTCAGAAATCTGACCTCTGACACTCCTCCTGACTAAGACTCCTGTACAACGTATTTATATTAGGCACCTGCCCCACCGACTAGCTATAAACAATTTTCTCGCTCAAGAACAGACAAACGATTGTAGGCCCCGTGTAAGTAAATGAGATACATAAAGAGAGAAAATACGTTTATTTAACACAGACTAAAAGGTACAGCACATAAAAAAGGATAAAATAAAAAATCTAATAAAAAGTGTAAAGTACGATGTAAGAAATTTGCAGAGGAGTGTGCCTCACAGCTGCGCCAAAAAGGCCCATATATACAGAGACATACGTTAATAGTTGAGGTTCATGATAGCTGAATGTGCACACCGCCGGTGAGTACTAGTTTGTCGCAGCGACAAGAGCTATCAAAGAGAATACTCTCAGCGACGCTCAATTGGCGGGCAGAACACTCGCTGAGAGACTCACGCTTGGTTTAAATGCGTACCAGCGAGTAACCGCTCGTTGCCGTTGCTGCCAGCAACTCGGTTTTAGTAGCTAGAGGCGGTGGGACAGGTGCCTTACTCCAATATTACGTAACTTCGACAAAGCTCCAATCAGAAATGCTTCAAAGGCAGTGATGTGACGTTCTTGTTGCTATAAATGTGTGTATTGGAAATTTTACTAGTAGCGGTTATTAGGAAAACCTTGCTACTCGATACTTCAAAATTCGTAAGCGGAATTTGCAGTATTGTAAACTAGATTAAAACAAACTTTTGGTCAGTAAGAGTGCGACAGACCCCCCCCCCCCCCCCCCGGGACATCCATGACGGTTTCCCAACCCGGAACAAAAAGAAATAAGTTTAGGTTAGCACGAACTTTGACCAACCACGCGCAAGCCAAATTGGTCGCAGTTACTTTTGTACTATTTAGTATTTTAAGGAATTAATTAGGTCTCACAAATAGAGGCACAATCATTATATTAGAGTGTTCAATAATAATATTTTTAGGACATCAAAATGGCAATTATTAAAGGTTCGATTAAATAAATGCCTTAAAAATAATATATAATAGCTATAAATGTAAAGAAAGAAAACGCACATATTTTGATGCCACATCACTTGGTAAAGATCTATTAAGAAGATACGCTTATTCAAAGACAGAATGCGTCTTCATCAATCATGGTGGATGTTGATATATTATAGTCTGTATGTATAGTCTTTTTAAGTGCCTAATGCAAATAATATCTTTAAGGCAGAGTGAATAATGTGACGAGAATGCTTGACTTGCTAACTTTTATGGAAGTACTTTTAATCGAGTTCAAAGGAGGTGCGTATTCTTAAATGTATGAACAGTCGGCGATGATTCAAAGTCCATAATCATTTCGATATTTCGTTTGGTTTTATTTATAATCGAACCTATTTATTGAAAAAAAAATAGCTATAATTTTCTTGAATGTTTTCAATTATTTTTTAAATCGTCACAAACAAGTTATAATTGCCTCACTTGTTACAAAGTAAAATTAACTGTTGGCTTTATGGGAGTCAAACTAAATAAAATAGTTATAAAATAAACCGGTCAATATTTGCACAAATCCGCATACTCAATATAGAAACTCATTGGTTAGAACCTGATATGCTCCTAACTCCACTCTCTGTAATTGAGTTTTCATTCGATCGCCGCAGCTGTGCGGCCATTTTAAAATTCAATATTATTATTAGAAAATAAAATGGTGAAAGTAAAACGAGTAACAAACATTATGCATTATAATAATTATAATGCATAATGTTTCTTACCCGCACGCGTTTTCATACTGACAAATATTATTTGTCAGTATGAAAACGCGTGCGGGTAAGTTATAGAATCAGCACCTTAATTACGTAACACACTTTGAATCACAATCAGATGGTTTAAAAAAAAATCCTAATCCATTGCTGGATGGGTTTCGAATTGGTCTGCTCAATAACGTAAATAATAAAATGAACATGACTGAACTGCCAAAATGAAAAGCCGGTTTGGCGTAGATTTGCGGAAATTCATTAAAGTTTTTTTAAATCCCCAATGAGGAGTTCTGGGTCTTCATCTCACCTGATGGTAAGTGATGATCAGGCCGAAGGTGGAAGCGAGCTTCACCTGGAATTCTCAACGACAGAAGAACTAGCTATCTTACCTCTAACTGCCGAAACACAACAATGCTATTAACGTTGTTGTTATAGCGACAGACATTGATAACATGGTGGCTAGCCAAGCGGACTTAGAAAAGGCCCGACGACTAACCAAACCGAGCAGAAAAGTAAAATTTACTGCAAAAATATTTCGTTTTAATTCTGCAAAAACTAGGTACGGCTTGGATGAGGAATTTCGCCCTCAGGCCCGCATATGCAGAAAGTGCGGTAATTTCAATGCAAAATGTATCCAAACTTATACTTGACACGTCTTTTCCCTTCCGCGGGTGATCCTCAGGAGATATTTTTTGCATAATATTTGACTTTTTATTTTTTAACGGTTGCTGGATTCCGGGATTCATCCCCTTTATCTAGAAACGTTGGTGAAAGTTAAGTTATTATGAGCATATGCTTAAAGAAAACTTGAATGATTGACGTTTCAACGTTTCGGGTAAATAATTTGACATATACTGTGAACTAATTTAATTTAATTTAATGTTCTATGTTGCGTAATGTTAATTATTTTGCATACCAAAGGTTCAAATTTTTCCAACTGACTATCTTATGTAATTTTGACGTTCGAAAAGTGCTGATTCTCAGCCTAGTTTGAATAAATTACTTTTGATTTGATTTGATTTGATTTAACGAGCCCAAAGGACAAAGAAAATAAATAAACCAAAAAAACACAACGACGAATTGAAACCTAGAAGGACTATAAATAGGTGTAAACATCTTCCTAACCTCATTTCTTAATTTCAAGTAACTCTATTGTATAAAAGTTGCTACCACGAAATTAATAAAATTACATGTCACTTAGCGTGGCTACGGCGCTACGCTCTGCTACGCCGTAGCTACTTGCGTAGAGATTGCTACGAACAGAATTAAAAGTTGCATCACACGGTACTCAATGTTTTTATTGCTTTACCATAATGTGTACTTAGGTGGTAATTAAATATATTTAGATCATTATGGACCCCGTAGGCGGTTTTTATACAACTTGACAAAAAAAACATCAACATTTCTTTATTATATTTAAGTCTAATAATTTTATATTATACACATAAACCTTCCGGAATAATTATGTTAATGATGCTGAAAACGACGCAAAAATATGTTGCGTAGATAAGAAGAACATCGCGGATACATAGACAGACACGAAAAACCATTTTAATTTATAATAATGTATTATATAATGAAATGTGTAACCGTTAAGGAAAAGTATTAATATTTTGCAGATTACATTACATTTTCATTGGCTGTGTTTCGTTTGAGGCTTCAGGCATTTTATACATAATAATATCTTTGAAAAGCAATTTCCGTTTGTGTTTTATTTGTTTAAAATTGAATTATTCTTTGTTAAAGCTCACTTATAAAGCTTTACCTACTTTATTAACCAAGGGCTAGAAACTCTTAAGTTGAATGAAGCGCGATTTTTTTTAGATCGATTATTTTCTAATAAAATTTGTAAAAAAAAAACTTCGAATAAATAAATAGGTTATCAGATTTAACATTATCCTAATTATAGTCTATTGACTGCCTCTGTGGCTCTGGGTTCGATTCCCGAGTCGAAAAAAGTGTTATTGGGTCTTTTAATCTGGAATTTCTCAGTAGCAGCTTGGAGTCTGTGTTGTGCCGGGTTGATGGCAATAGGCTTGCCCCCGATTACATGGGATTCAAACATAACTGGCGACATGTGCGTGTACTTAGGTGCATCTCTGCCTAACCTTTCGGGGAATACAGGCGTGATGTTGCTTTTGGCTACTTTGCAAGTTTTTTTTTTTTTTTTTTACCACGACTGGGAATCTCTTGGCCTAAATCTCACCTGATGGTAAGTGATGATCAGGCTGAAGGTGGAAGCGAGCTTCACCCGGAATCCTCAACCACAGAGTAACTGGCTATCTTATCCCTAACTGCCAAAAGACAACAATGCTGTACCTATTTCATGTTTTTTTTTTTCATTCTTTATTTTTTCTGTCTTTCATATAAGTATTAAGTTACATTGTGTGTTATTATAGCCCTCTAAAAGTTAGATTATTGTAGTAAACCAAATTTATTAGATTTCCGGCGTATTTGGAACACGCAAAGTTCTCGATAGCTCGAGAATAGTTTGACTACTACACTCAATCAGCAACTTTGCCTGTGTGTAACTAATTAGTTTGCGAAAGAATAATTAATTAATGAGGTTTAGTTTGAAGTTGGGCTTAGCTATGAATGGATGGATATGGATTATTTTATTATTTATTTATTTATTCACTCCAAACATACAGATATTCTGACAGGCTAGACCCAATGCGATATTGTAGCATATTAAAAAAATACATAATTCCAGCTGTTTGTATCGTAACAAATTCTATTGGTAGCTCAATCAATCTGTTTAACCTTTTCCCAACTATGTTGGGGTCGGCTTCCAGTCTACCCGGATGCAGCTGAATACCAGTATTCTACATGGAGCGACTGCCTATCTGACCTCCGCAACCCAGTAACGGGGTAATACGACCTTTCCTTGGTAAGACTGGTTGTCAGACTCGGGCTTCGTAACGTCTGAAATTAAGCATAAAATGGCCCTATTAATGTTCTCAAAGGATTTGTTTGGCATAACTTAAAGTTACGATCGATTAACTGGTAATCGATTCGTAATGGGAAATGGAAATTGGTCATAAATTGCTTTAGATTGATATTGTAATAGTATCTTTAAGGTGGATGCTCCAAGGTAGCCCGCAAAATTCAAATTTTCTTACGTTTTTTGCCATTTGCAGGTCAGTTTCAGGTTGTATGTTGATCTAAATATGATTTGCGGCTGTATCAGATAATTATTTATTTATAGAATTATAGTCATAAAAATCCTCAATACAACTCTCAAACTTCATATAATCCTATTGAATGACTATTTCATGAAATCATGACATTTGAGGATTATAACTTAACGAGTTGTATTGCTGATTCTAATGATTATAATTCTATAAAGCCATATTTGTTACCGTCGCAAATCATTTATTTTAATCAACATGCAACCTGACACTGACCAGCAAATTGAAAAAAACGCAAGAAAATTTGAATTTCGCGGGCTACCTCGGAGCATCCACCTTAACAATAATAATAACTTAAGCGTTGACTTTAGTAAGTCTTAAAATACCTCAATCAACTCCAGGCTATCGTATCAGTCTGGATAAAGGACTCTTCCAGGCTGCATCACAAGACCCTGCACCTTACGCATCAAGTCTGCCCCAGCCACTTTCTTAAGGACGTCGGTCCATCTAGCTGGGGCGCGTCCCACACTACGCTTACCGATACGCAGTCTCCACTTCTAGATTCGTTTGCTTCACAGACCATCACTCCTTCGACAACCATGGCCACTGCCAAGTGCAAGCTATGTCGCTAACTCCGGTTCTAATATCCCTACTCATCCTAACTAATAATTATAAATGCGAAAGTAAGTGTTTGTTTGTCACGCTTTCACGCTAAAACGGCTAAACGGATTTGGATGAATTTTTGTCACATGGGTGGACCATGACCTGGGTTAGGACTGAGGATACTTTTTATTCTGATATTCCCACGGGATCGAGACTTAAGCGGGTGAAACCGCAGGGCGCGGCTAGTCAATAATATAAAGTAAAACATTTTCAGTAAGAACTATGACGTGGTAAAATGTGAATATTCTTTTTGGAGTACTTTGGGAATAACCTCATATAATAAGATAATGTCCAAGTTTCAAGACGATCCTATCAAAACTTTTGAACCAATAAGATTTAAATCGATTCGTAAAATACACACTTTGAATTTCTTAAAATGAGCTTCCAAAACTTGGTAAATGTATTTGAGTTACTTGAAATATATGAAGATACTTACGTACTTTTTTTTTTCAAAAGTTGCTTGAATTGACTAAACTGAAAAACGTATTGAGTCTATACCACATTAAAGATGACCTGAAATTTTACTTGAATATGTCTTGATCATTTGGATTATTGTTTTCTCAAGATATTTTGTTTTAATAAAATTAACAACATTCTGAGGGTCGAGAGAACAAATCCTCAGGCAAGGGGCCATAAAGCCCCAACATTCCCAATCCTTAAGCCGGATTCCTCGCACCCCTTTCGGGGGCGCAGAGAAAACTACTCATTCAATCGTTGGTCAGTAGCCCACCAGACACAGTACCCATCTTGTCGGAGGATCCCCTTTTCTATGGAGGATGAGAGAATTTTACACCCTGTTCCTCATACCTCTATAATGCTAAGCCAAAGGACGTGTTAGCTAAAGTTTATTAATCAAGTACGGACATACCAAAACAGGTACTTGAAACCTATTAACAAATCCCTAGTTATAACTGTCAGAATTCCATTCGGTCTGGCCCAAGATTCTCGACCGCCATTACAAGACCCTTTGAAAAGGAGTTGCTTAATCAAGATAGTACTTGAATTACATAATGATCCCTTGAAAGGGTGTGGAACGTCCAGCGAATTAATTTTATGCATAACGGCGGACTGGGCGTGATAAATCTCTGTTTAAACCCCTTTTTTTGTCGTTTAATTTTAGCTGAGTTAGGTCAGGGTTCATTCGTGGGTGTATTTTAGAGTTTGCATGAGTTATTTTTGGGGTAAATTAAACTTAGCGTATTAAGTATTAAGTGCCTTTCATCCAATTAAGTTTGGTGGGGCTTCCGGTTTTATCAAATGAGTCTGCAATTCAGTATTCTAAACAGAACGAGTGCGATCTGTGGAGGGTCAGCTGTCATTATTTAGCCAAGAGCTCTTAGGGTCAGTCTTCAAGGTTAAGCAACGCTTGCCGCTGGCCCGTGAACGGGTGACCATTCATAACAGACCGAGACCTCTCCGAGCTTCGGAAAAAACGTTAAGCAGTTGGTACCGGCTGTCATAGATCTTCGACAGTTGTTACGGGTAGGTTGAAGCCCGAAAGTCTGACAATGAGTCTTACCAAGGGTTATCGTATTACCCAGTAACCGGGTTGTGAAGGTCAGATGGGCAGTCGCTCCATGTAAAATATTGGTATTCAGCTGCATCGGGTTAGACTGGGAGTCGACCCAAGTAATGATGATGACTGCGATCACAAAAACAACGAATGAACAAGATGTATCTTCCAGTAGCAAAAATAAATGATATTATTTTCAATTCTATTCCATGAAAATCTACATAAAAATGATGAAATAGGAATGTATTTTTTATCATAAAATCCAAATATTTTCCACAACGTGTTTATTTAGAAAGACAACTAAATAAAAACCCTTAGATAAAAAAACTTTGAAGAGCACACAGAAATAGGTTTCAATTTGAATAAAAGGTTTCCATCATGGTGACTCGATTTAAATAAAGAAAACCTGGTTAGGTCATAGGTTTTACGAGGGTCAACACTTTTGACCTCGGCAAAGTAAGATCTGAATTCTATTTTAGGAATAAGTCTAAGAAAATAAATGTTACAGTAAGTTGCTGAGGGTAAATAGTTTTCGCCACTCCAAACACGCAGCTAAGTGTTTTGTGATGGATTTGCGTATTTCACACCATTTCTTTTCAAAGTTTATTCCATTTTATGGTTTCTCAATACTCAATTGTTTATTGCATTCCATATGTATACATAGGTGGTATAACATAATATAAGATCAAATATGAACCCTGTCGGGCACAGCAAAATTAGGAGAGCGGAAGAACTTCTGTTTTCGAGTTCTGTTTACTGCACTCCTTTTTGTAATTCCAATTATTCATTGGGACTTTTTTTTAATGTTTTATTGATACATACGCGATATTGGAGTCTACAGCTGGGTCCAAATTGCACCACAATACTAAATTTTTTGCCTTCTGCAACCAGTTGACCTGGCGGCCTTTTATCTGTTAACCCCACCTAACCAGAGAGAGAGAGAGGTGACCTACGTTAGTGCTAGCAATTTGCATGCTCTGCTTAAGGATTTTTTCATTATTATAACAAAATATTTTCCTTCAATTAGTGTGTCGATAATATCGAATAGTCCTTTAGAAAACTAGAAAGTGGTGAAGGGTGGGTGTATTGGGGGACTGTCTTATGTAATTTTGACGTTCGAAAAGTGCTGCAGGCCAATTCTCACGTTTACACTCGTTCAAGTCACATTCGATTTTGCCGCTCGTGTTCCTATGTCGCTTATAAAATGGTGACATATCCAGATTATTGTATTCTCACTACAAGTCGCTTGTAAACCACGAGTCGAAGGAAAAGAATGTTGCCATTATACGTCGCGCGAAGCGATCCATTCTACATAACGATGCTACTTTTTAAACGTAACCATATATGTACTTCTTAAAGTATATTAAAAATGACTGATAAGCATATAAAAGATTTTGAGTAACATTTTATATGTATTTCATAAAAATTTATCAAATATTAATGCATTATGAATTTCGTAACTCCATTTTGATATTATTTAACATTCAAATAAGTTCTCCTTAGTATTTGCTACAACGGAATGCATGGCTGATGCTGATTGGTGAATGTCAACAACATTTGTCACGTCAAATTAAAGTCATAATTTTATTGTTTGTTTACATTGGGTATCTACAGAAATTAAATAAAAACAAAATTATATTTGACTACCAATGATATTTATAAGTGAATTAAGTTATTGTGTGTATAGCGTGTAGTCATCAGCTACCACAATAACATCAAGGCTTATCAAGATGGTGAAACAGAGGAAGTGTGGTGACCCGGACCGTCCTGCTGTTCCAATGACGCAGCTTTATTAACGTGTTCCGGCTACACAAATCGACAAAATCTGAAAAGATTGTAAATCCTTGCGAAAACAAATTTCCTCCCTGAGGTTAAGCGCTAGGAGTCTCGTCACGACACAAATTTCAAATTGTTTGTGATCAAAGTGCTGGACAACGTTTGTAGAAATTCATGAAGACTTTGGGCTAGAAGTGTAATGGTCCGGCGATTCCTAAGCTGGCCACTGAACATCGCGCCAGACATGACGCCGACTAATCATATAAACTAGTGACTCTTATAATGTATTGTATAGGCATAGTACTTTTGTTAGTTAGAAGATTCCTATTGAAAAAAAATAAAGCATATTTGAAATCTTTATTGTTTGAAATGTTTTTAAAATTCTGCATCATGTTGTAGGTAATACAATAATAGGTACATCATAATTCAGGTGACAAAAGATCCTTTACATAAATAAATCACAGACTAGAGTTGGGTATATACCACGAAAACATAATTATTATCACAACACTTGGGTTTGGTCATGCTTCCCTGTAATATCTACAAACAACTCCCTCCGGGAAAAATTCTGGGCTAAGGACGTCAGCCTTTTGCAGTGCGGAAACCTCGAGGATGTAGAACTTAAAATTTGTACGACAACTTCAGCAACGCTCTTCGTTCGGCACTGATTAGACCTTGGCTCCTTCTCTCTCTATGTTTGTGAATCCAAATATGGGAAATATGTATGAGGATGTTGAGCACTGCAGCTCAAAAATCCTCGCATACAGGGGTGGTACGGTGTTTGTTGTGGCTGCGCTGCGATCGGCCTTTCTTGCTCACAACCAGAGTAAAGCCGTCCTCGTCCTTTTGACTGGTTTTGGATGCCTTAGAAGCCGATTCTATATCTCAGATGTGTGTCTCATCCATAGATGTGAATAGATGGTGTCATCAATTTGATGCCGTACAAGCAGTGAATAGTTGACTACTTTTGCGGAGGCATGAAGTTTTCTTCGTGTGCTTTTTCCTTGTTGTGGCAATTGCAGCGTCTTCTAAAATGTATAAGCAATCGTAACACATTTTGTAATATAAACATTTATAATTTTCTTTCGAAATTGACACAATCATGAATGACACAACAACTGTTTGACGTTGATTTACGGTCGACATGACGTCATGAACGCTTCGACTGGTCCCCACCAGTCGAAGCAAGTCGCTTGTAAACTAAGGCATGTCGCATGGATTTCCTGCGAGAAATGCTCGAATCGATATGGTGAGAATAGCTCGTCTTGATTTTCACGAGGGAAAAGCACGAATCGAGCGACAATAACGTATGCGAGATGCGCGAGAATTGGGCTCCTGATTCTCAGCCTAGTTTGAATAATTTTGATTTGATTTGCCTCGATTTTAACAATAGAGCATTTTATCCTTACCTACGGGGGAATGTTGCCAGACATCATAGTGACGTAACAATCGAAGTACGCACGATCCTCATGCGGTAATAGATGTAGCAGCTGTTTTTTCTCAGGGTCAATTGCATATCGTTTAGTATTTATTATTCAGGTTAGTGGATTTTCTTATGATCTTAATGCACCTGTTATTACATTATTAGGTACGTACTGCAAATATATTACGTAGCAAGCTAAGAAATGTGTTTAAACCATTAATAGTAGTGAATTACGTTCATAATATATGATTTACTATACTTTTCTCGTTGCTTAAAATGAAGATAAGTTACAGTCGTTTATATAGGCTAGGCAGGGCTACTGCCCATTTTCAGTAACGCTAGGCGACACGTAAATGTAATGCGTAAATATTAAGCCGTTACTTAGTGCAAAAAACATATCACTAAAAGTGTTAAAAAAAACAATTTCGAAGCTTATGAGTTGCCTACTGAGAAACGAATTGTGAAACGGGAGTGGTTGCTCGTGTATGTCATTATTTAAGGACTAAACTAAATAGACGATGCTTTGCTTGTTGTAAAAACTAGTATAAATGTGTAATTTTAAAGAACCCTAACAAAAATAAATTATTATAGCTCAAATTAGACACAAAACCACCAAATCGATTAATAAAATAATAAAAATTATTTATTTTTGTTATTATAATAACCCCCGTCAAATGAATATAACTAACTTCCCAGTTAATTACTACCATATCTTTTACTTTATCTTCCTGGTAAATCTGCAAGCCTGGTACACACAGAGCACAGGGACATGTTCCATTCAGGTCACGTACGATATCTACTCGTGTGAGGACGAACATGGCGGGACGAGCGAGTTCTATTGCATTCTTTTGACTGCCGAATATAGTACCTACGTAGAAAGCGAGTGTGGTTTTAGGCTGGGAAAGGAAAAACTTCTTTCTTATCGTCTTAAAGGGAGGTTTAAGTAAGTGAAGGGAGATTCGGGATCCTGGCAAGTGGGTGAGATTTATCATTACTTCGTCACTGAAATGGGTGTAAAAAGATGGTTTACGAAGCCGAGATCCACTTGTACTCTCCGTCATTGTGATTTTTTTTTTATACTGGACCATACCAGGGAACCTTCTCGTTACGGACATATTGAAATATGTAAAGCTCCATAATTTTATTACTTTTTTACGAAATTAAGTTTTAATTTTCTAACTTAACTTTAAATACCCCTTCTTTAACACATTTTTTTGCGTGCTGTCGTAAACAGCGATTTATATCAAAAATAAAACTTGTTTCCCAGTTTTTTTTTTTTTTCATAAACTTAGGTACTTAGTTTTATGTACAGAATGCGTAGATAACGGCTATGTGATAGGTCTTGTTACTTCACCCTATTTTTTTGCAAATTATGTCCTGACTACTTTGCTAAACAATTTTCACAAGCGTAATTGCCGAAGGTAGGTTTGTGGGTTCAGTAAATTTCTCAGTAGCAACTTGCATTTGTAACCGGTTACTGACAAAAGACTCGCCCGTTTAAAATGGAACTTACAACTAATTGGTGTAACGTGTTTTGTGCATCTACCTCTTCGGAGATACAAAATGATATTGTACATCCCCAATAACAAAATCCAAACAAATAATATTCAAGGGGAATAATAATTTAACGGGATATTTTATGTCTCACATCTCATTTTATTCTCTTTAAAAACGATACCTTTGACAAATATCTTATTCTCGATTTTAGAGCTCAGCATCTCGACATAACCCATTAATACGACACTTGGGAAGTTATAAAATTATTAACGACAAACATTCCGTGGAGCGACTCAATATTTACGACATAATACTCATCACACTAGAATATAAACAAAATGGCTGACAACATTACCGATTATTGGATTTAATACTCGGATAATATTGTACTCGTAATAATAATATTGTACTCGAATAAATAAATAATAAGTACATGGGTTTAAGGAATAACAGTGACTCCACTTTTATGATGCTATTTTATATTGTCTTTTCATTGGATATAATTCGCAACCCATAAAAATCCGATATAGAACATAATAACTTCTGCCCGCGATTTCGTTCGCTCGGAATTCGTAAGATACACATTATACAAAAATAACAGCCACCGCGATTCGCATCACCAGCCCGCGCTGTTACTTCGTTTTAGAAAACGAACTAATAGCGCGGGCTCTTTCTGTTATTATTTCTTTTTACTCGTGTGCTACGGGTCGCAGCGTAACGTTAAATACCCCATAACCTTCCTCAAGAGGCTGGGCTAACAAGTCCAAAAAAAAACACGTTACACACAGTTTTTTTTTATCGAGTTATACAAGCAATATCCTCTATAATGCAGAGTCTACACGGCCCCGACTGCGAGGCTAATGACGACGTCGCTCTCCCGTCGCGAACAGAACGGTGTGTGTACATCACTCCTTACTATTAGCACGGGGCTGTTACAGCAGCGGGGATAGATTTAAAAAGAGAAAATAAAAATATAATATCCTTACCTAACTAAAAGTATTAAGTCATTTTCAGCAAAAATACATGTAACAAATAGAAAAAACATAGACAGTCATGAGGACTGCCGACAGAAATGAAAACTTGAAACTATAAAATGTTTTATTTTTAAATTTTCAAAAAAATTGTAGTATCAAAAATTTAATAATTAACATAATTTGTAAATTATTAAATACGGTTGACAGGTGAAAATGGAAGAAGAAAACCAGAAGTAAAAGATAAAGGTTAGAAAACCATACTGCAATAAGAAAACGCACCGCTCGCTGCCTGTTTTATTTTTGTTTACAAGTACCATTCCGTAAATTCCCGTCAAACTGTCGCACTCACGAACTTCATGGCCATACCTCGTGCAGTCTAAGAGTCTGCTGATAATTATCTCTAAGGAGCCAAACAGATAGTAAAGTGCAGTTGTTTTGTTACAACCATGTGGCTGACTGGTTATGTTCTGTTTTGTTCTGTCGTGCTTGTTTCGTTAAGGTTATTTGTCTGTGCTCAACAATGTTTAAGTTAGAGATGTTTTTAGTAATGTTGTGCTTTAATTGACGTCTGATTTTTATAGATGAATGAGTTTTCTGCTGTAAGGTACTCATTACAGTAGTTTGAGTCATAAATGGCGTATGAGGCATCGTAAATCAAACCCAAGGCTTTATCACCATTCAATGTTTTTTATTTTTTATTACATTGGACAAAATTCTTCTCAATGGAACAATATTTCAATCGGCTTTTGGTGATTCCACAAAAACGAATATATTACATGAGTTAAACATGACTGGCGAAATGTGGGTGTACTATAGATTCACCTCTGCCTAACCCTTGGGGAATTCAGGCGTGATGTGTGATGGATGCCTCGTTGAGAGGTGAAACACGTGTCGATGTCTTTCAGGGTTTTTTTCGACACTTTAGGAATACTAAAGCGGAATAGTTGACTATATATATCTACGTTATTTTGGACCTAAGGCTGGCGTCAGTCTTAATTATAGAGCAGAACCAGCCAGTGACCGGAATCAAATATTCACCGGAGCCTTGGCATTTCGTTTGTCGCCTGCCTGGATCTTTGTGCGTCTGAATGTTTGTTAAATTACTAATGACGTCGGCAATTATAATTAGAAACTGTGATTTATTTGTCAATACTGTGTCCTGTTATATGATTTTATTTCATTAAGTAGGTTTGTACAAACACTTTTACACGTCGCGTCAATCATATTTTTAAAAACTGCTTAGAGGAGGTCGGTGTTTCCTATCTGACTACTCTGAGAAGAAAGGCCGAAACAAACTCCAGAGTCTCTTTTGAAGTCCAGACATAATCTTGGTCAGATCATGTGAAGACCTTGTAGATTGGTGTCTGAAATGTTATTTTTGCGGAAATAACCACACAGATTGAGTCTGTGCAAGCATGTGTCAGTAAAAGTTTGTTGTTTACTAATCATTTATTAATTGAGGCGGCCACTTTAAATTACATGTGCTTACATGTTATGTTGTAATAGTGAACCCTACACCATAACTGCGTTATAAGCTACAATGGGCGGCTATCGCTTTCTGCGATCTCTTCCAGGCAACCTAGGAACGGACAGTGATTGCGTGGACATAAAAATGGGGTTGTTATTGGTGCAAAATAATAAGTAGGTATACAATATACTATAATAGATACATAGATAGAACTTATTAAGTTACATAACAACACCACGCCTGTAACTCCCATAGGGTTAGATACACGTGTGCCTATAGTACACCCACATTTCACCATGTATATGTCCCATGTAATAGGGGGCGAGCCTATTGCTATCAATCGGGCACTAATTCAGGGCATCATATTTTGCCAGAACTGCGAATTGAACCTAGAAACTCGTCACAGCAGTAGCGCTTGCGACCACTAGACCAACGAGGCAGTCATACACATTTACACACACCCCCCCCACACACATTTACAATGATTAAATTGTGATTATGGTCGATTGAACTGTGATATATCTTTTTGGAAATTCCTGTAACTCCTTTTTCTACATTTGTATAAAACACGTAAATGATAGTTATTTAAGTTATGGAAGAGCGGAGTTTCCTAACACAGTCTTATCTGCTTAAAAGGTGGCTTCAATCACTATTTGTTATGGTTTACTTGTTAAAATAATAAAGCCTTATGTTATCATTCCCGCTGCGCCTTGTACCAAATCTGATATAAACAGAAGAGCTATACATATAATAGGTAGGTTTCTAAGTTTTTCCTACTAAACGCATTATTATAAGGTGGTATATGTAGAGGAAATAGTAAAGATGTTATGTTCTATACGGTAAAAATAAGGTCACATGAAGATCAAGGGTGTTAAATATTTTTTTTAACAAGATCTACTCTTCCTTTGAGTAAAGTGAGTATTTTTAGGTGAGTATTTTTGTTACCTTTTTTTCAGTATCTATTATACTCCTACAATTTTCACGCCTCCCCCTTAAGACGTAGGCTAAAGATTTTTGATGATGATATTCGGAGAGCCCAAGACCTAAAGAGGTGCCATAAAGAATATGAATAAAAAATCTCGTTTAATTAAAAAGTTGTGCACAACGCGAAATTTCGCGGGTATTTTAAAACAGAATAACATTCTATGATGTGTTTTTTATGGGTATGATGCACATTATCTTAGCCATTGTTTTTGTGTTTCAAGAAAAAATTATAAAGGACTGATTTTGCAGTCTTCAGATAACTTTTAGCTGAGGAATAAAAATTGCGGAATAGAGTTTATGAGGAACAGGGTGTAAATTTGTCGCTCAAACTCATCCGCCATAGAAAAGGGAGGACCCTCCGATCAGACGATTTCCCGACGTTTCATGTCGGGAAGTTGTAGATATGCTAGTCGTGAAGTAAACTTCGCTGGCGCGATGCAGGATTTTGCGTGGCGTCAGTGTGATGCTTAGTTCGCATATGGCGATGTAGATGCCGCCACAATAGTTTGACAGCTTTATATAAAAAATAAAAGTTAGATAGAGAAGTCACCGGATAACTTTGCAATAATTATTTCCCAGATCTAAATTATGTGAGTATCGAAAAATTTGCCCTCATTATTTTGTAAGCTCACATTTCCGGGCAGTGTTCCTATATTAACAATGTTTTCATATAGCAATTATCTACCAGCATAGAACCTCAATGAAAACAAATAATTCTCTCTTAAACATGAGATGAGAAATGCCACGTTACCTAAATCTCTGCTAACTCAATAGAAGGCGGGGTGACATAGAACATTTACGACCTCTCCAAAATGGGAACTCTTTACACGGCAAGGTTCTTCACATCGTACATAATTGAGATGTTTAGTTCAGTTGTGACTGTCTGGGAGAACTCACAGATGGCGCTGAGAACACTAACAACTAACTTAGGAGGGTTAAAGTAAATACGCGCGAAAAGGACCGTTTTAACTAAGTTGAGATGATTTTTATCGTTCGTCAACTGTTTTTTTTAGCTGTGACTGTGTCTGTGTGCTGTGTCTCATAGATTGAGACATCAGAAAAAATATAAGAGATGTAAAAATTATAATGAGAAGACTGTACTAAATAAAAAAATATTATACTGCACAAAAATTAAGTTGACAAATAAAATACATTGGACCGCGGCTGTCACTCAAAAATATGACATATTGAGAACCTTTAAATTTTGTTGACATTTGATATTTGTGCTGGTCAAAGATATTATATTTTTTAATAAATAAATTATTATTTTGGTCGTTTTTGAGTGTAACACTAGTATATCTGTCGCTGGGTATTGTAAAGGAGTCCAATCAGGGCCCAGTAATTTTCCAGGTAAAAATAAATCCTTAGCAATTTACTACAAATAAAGTGAACATAGAATAAGTGTACCAACTGTCGCAAATAGGCCCGTATCCGCTAAGACGCAACAAATTGCTTGTAAGTGATAAGTGGGCTCCACCATTAGTATTTTCTTTTAGCCTTTATTTCGGGTAAGACCTAGGCATTATTGGTAATTAGGAGTACCTAATTACGAAAAACCGAGATAGCATTTAACTGATATTAACACCGAAATTATTTCGGTGAGAAGGAGAGGAGTGTGACTGGAGCTCGTGGCTAAGTAATAACAGCCGCACGGGTCGATCCATCAGGTAAAGCTACGCTTGCTAGGGTTGGTCCGTGGATGGGTGAACATCTTTACATATCGACAGCGACACTCCTCAATGCCTCGGAAAGCACGTTAAGACGTTGCAGCTGAATACCAGTATTTTACATGGAGCGATTGCCTATCTGACCTACACAACCCAGTATCTGGGTAATACGATATCTCCTGGTAAGACTGGTTGTCAGACTTTCGGGCTTCTGGCGACCCGACTGTCAAAGATCCATGAATGACAGGCGAGACCAACGGCTTACGGCTGTTATTTTTTATTTTTTTATTTATTTATTTATTTATTTGTACATAACACACACAGTAACAATATACAAGAGATAGTATTAGTAGTACAAACACTGATCAATAGAAAATAAAGTGAACACTTGACTCCTAAACTAAGTAAAATAAATACTTGTATCTCAGGAGCCAGTTCTTCCTCGGAGATGATCGAAAATAGGATGTTAGGTACAAACAAGATAGCCTGTATATAGACGTGTAACAGTATAGGGAATAATTATGAGATGATTGCTAGTAATGATTCAGTATAATCATAAGACAGTTTTTACAACCAATTGGATAACTTTGATTTTAATTTATATTTGTTTAGTGTATAAATACTGATCAGATGGTGGATCTTATTGTAAATGCGGGCACTTAAGATAACGAATTGACGCCCTGCGAAAGCAGTCCGGCAATGTAGGGAGTCACTGACCGGAAAACCTCGACGTCTAAGAAGGATGTTTGAGTCCAGTGGAAGCATATTACTTTGCCACAAGCTCCTGCAAAACGACACGTCTTAAAAGTATAACGAAATTGCTGAAATTATCAATTAAACAGTCTCTTATTCTTAGCGTGTCGATCGTAATCTAAATGGACTAGGGTCGGAATTCGGCTACGTGTTTGGAGCCATCCTAGCGACCATCAGGTCCTATAACGTGCAGCTGACAGGACTACGTGTACTGTCACCTACACTTTACCTGGACATGATATTAAGTGTCCCATCGTTTGTGCACCAGCAACACATTTACACTCTCCAGAGTCGTCGTCGTGGAAAAATAAAATCTATTTTGAAAAGCGTAAGAATCATTATAGCTATCATCAAAACTCAGTCTAAATCCAAGTAGATCCTCGTAATAGGCATAAAATCACCAGACCGAAACAGAGCCTTAAATGAATACCGAGTTTAGTCCTGAAATAAGGCCTAGTACACATAAAGATGTCAATACGGGTTCTTTGATCCCTGTAATGTGTCAGCCGCCTTGAAATTGATGGTACTATAAAGTCCAGGGTACAGATCCGTTATACGCAGATATATCTATAGATGTATAGATGGTATCTTTTTTGTAGGATGTTGGGACATACGACTTGCAAGGTCGGATGACCTGTCGATCCATTCTGTTAAAATCTCACCGTGAAAATGTATACTCAGAATTTGGTAATCAGTCTCGCAATAAACGTTTTGACTTTGACTTTGACTTTGGTTTTAAGCTTAATATTTCATTGTACAATCTGCAAAAGAATGCGCAAAAATGAGTAAAAGTTGCGCTTCCCTGGGGCAGCTCCAACAGTGTCTTGAGCATGGTTGTGAGTCGCCTGGACTGTGTATACGTGGGTCACTGTTGTACCGTCTTTCATGGGATGTCGCGACGGTGACCAACCGGTATTTCTTGTATTGTTTTCCTTATTTCTTGTTCGTGCTAGTGTTGTATTAGTGTATGTGCTTACGAACATAGTCGTAAGTGTTACTATTATTCTTGGTTACTCTAATAAAGATAAAATCTATTCTATTTTATAACAATATGCTAAGGAACTTGTTGTGTTTCATTGTGTTAACAATCTTCATTTTGCCTATTACGGAAAATACTTAAATTATTTTTTTAGTCTTTAAATGTAACGTAGTTTTTAAGTTGTTCTACTAATAACATGGGCCAAGGATGTCTGTTTTTTATTTTTTCTTATTGTTGCCTAACTTGATCGCCCGTATGTTCTAAGATCGTTAACTCAAAACTCGGGCTCCTTTTTTGGTGTCGCCGTCTTCACATTGAGTGGAGATTATGTGGGTGCTTTCAAAATTACTTCTTTCCTTATAAAACGTATAGTAAACGGCATTTTGATATCCACCGAGATTGCCTGAATTAGTTTTCTATTTGGTCTAGATACAACTCTTTAATTTTGATAAGAATGAGCGCCGCAAAACTAAATTAATTCTACCAGCACCTAGACTAGAGATGTATAAAAATAGCCCAGAATACCGAAGTATCCAAATATACAATAACTTACCTGAACATATAAGATCCACAAAAACACTATGCTTATTTAAATTTAGACTTAAGTCATTACTTTTAGAAAAAAGTTACTATAGTATTAACGAGTTTATGGAAGATAAGAAGCTAAAATAAAGCACAAATAATAAATATCTATGTATAAAATATTTTATTAATGTTACTAAGTATATATTTCAAATGACTTTAATTACTAGTTAGAAAGAGATTATATATTAACTTCTAATAATAATGAATGTTGTGATATTGATATCTAGTTGTTAAGCTAATATAATGTAATATTTAACCTAGCTATAAGTCAATTAATAATTGCTGCGCCCTAACAGGGTCATGTACTCTTAGTTTTAGCCTAGCCTGTAACTGAGTGTACATTATGCAAATAAATAAATAAATAAATAAATAGATTCGATCTGTTCGGTTTCTAGGCAAATATAAGTTCGGCTATTTTATTGAAAAATGATTTTATTTTTTACGTCAACAATATTTAGAAACTGGATTAAATCGGCGTTTCTATTTGAAAACTCTGAGAAGAAACACCGAAAGCAACTCAGAGGACACGTACTTTTATTGAGTTTATTCATAATTATTTAACTTATTTTAATTTTTTTTTTTTTAATAATTAACCGACTACGAACTTGCAACTATTTAGTTATCTGTGACTGGGATGAGGAACAGGGTCCAAACTTGTAAAGGTCGGTTTAGACCAAACGAGAAAAACACACATTGTATCCCCACAGTTTTTGTGCAACAGGGATAGAGCATTTTTTGTTGGGTTACCTTAAAATATTTAAATATCAAGAATATCAGGAAAAGCATGCTATAGTTCTCGTTCAGGTTCCATATTCTTTTGGTCTAAACCCACCCTAACACTTTTAACGAAAAAGATACAGGAGCTAATAAAACAAAAACGATAACAGTATTTCTTTGTTTTATTTGAACCTCACAGGTTTTAATTATTTAGCTCTAATTACATTTCATGAGTCCCTAGTTCCCTGCAGCCATTACTCCTAAAACCACTATATTGAAAACCAATAAATTGCTCACAGAGCACATTTTTTACGCCAAATGGCCCTTTTTCGTTAATTGACAGCGAGTCATTAACCTATCTTTGACGATGGATTAGGTTAGTAATCTAATTTGATCGAACCTTTTTGCGAAGAACTTTGTGGTCGAAGTGTTATCTTATGTCAGATAGGCGGTCAAGTCGAATATGTGATAATGTGGATTACTTTGAGATATTATTGTAATTAATAAAGAGGATAGATTATATAGAAATTATTGAATGAAAATGTTTAGAGAAAGGTCATCTTCTCAAGTAACTAAGGAGGCATGATGGGATGGCAAAATATGTATTCTTTCTTCTTATGTAAGTAAGTATGTAAAACATCGTGCAGACTGGCGCGACGCGACGGCGCTACGCGACGGCTCGACGCGACTCTAACAATACAATTTCTAAGAAAACTTCACGGTAGAACAATAGCCGGTGCCACGTCGCGCCAGTCTGCACGAGGCCTGACGTCTGTCACTTTGTGAAGATCGATAATCGCGAACATGCAGTGAGTGATCGAGGTAAAATACTCGTAACATGTTCCTTCTCTGAATGAGAGTATAACAACTTGATTAACCTTTGATCTAACAGGTTTAATTTTACAATTTCATGAATCATACAATTGGTAGAAGATTCTGCAGAAAACAAAGAGAAGCACCACAAAATCAAAACATGTCATAACCATCAAACGACAACAATAGAAAATCTCCCATAACACCGCATCCCTTCTATTGTTACCAGGAGAGCATACATTCTAAGTAGTAATCGAGGTCGAAGTACCAATCCATCCAGAATATATCCGTATAAAGTACGATGTCGTTCGAAATTCGAATGGTGGGACCGTGGAATGGGGTTACATTTCTATTTCGGGAGAGGCAAAGGTCGATGGTTGTGAGCCGGAAGGTACGGAACGTTTTATAGAGGTTTATAGAATGCAGGCTATATGCTGAGGTAATGAGAAGAATGGGGTGAAGTGATTTGATTTGTGGCGATACTGAGAAATGAAATGGTGTAGTGTCACAGATTGGTATATAAAATCACGCCTTCTACCCATGGGGGTAGTTTGTTAGCTAAATTAAATAATATATTAAAGGCATGTCATGTTAAAGCAAACTTGAAATTAAGAGCGTGCATTCTGAAAGTGGGCAACGTCGTAAATACAATATGTCAAATATTTCGCTGTTTCGATTAATTTGGCAATATTGTGCAATTTTGTTGTGTATGGAAATATGAAATATGGCTAACTCGTGAACAAAAATATTGATTATGAAATGCAATAATTAATATCGTAACACCGAATATTTCGTTATATATGTAAAACAAGGATTTGGAAACTTTCTAAATGTCTTTTTTACACCTAAAACGGTTACAACATCAAATTCAGTGTTACAGTTGCAATTAATTATTAATAATTATGTTAACTCTATAAAAAAAACCACGCTTGGTTGTAAGCAGTATACAATGACACTTAGGTTATAACATCTCACCTGTACCAATGTAATGTCTAGCAAATAAACGTCTAAGTGCGGAATCGACCAAACAGGAATAAAATTTATCCGTGGAATAAGCCTTCTCTTCCGAATAAATTTTGAATTTTTGACAATTTATCCATACGAAAACTACGAGAGTAAATCTTCGAAATCGATTTGATTTAAGTTTTTTTGACAAGCATGGTAAACTTACAATTACCACTATTTGTGTTCTGACTTGTAGAAAAAAGCTCTGGGCATAAACACTATGCTCGATTTACACAAAATTATGGTAAATAATTTAAAAACAGAAATATAAAAGTAAAAACTTATAATTCTCGTTTGAAAATAAGCGTAAGCAATACTCACGCTTATTTAATTAATTTATTGTAAACATCAATTGCCTACTGGCCATAAACACGTCAAGAGCGGGCGCTGTTAAAGTAAAATATACCATTTTCAAATTATTCTTTTTTTTTTCTTTTCGACGCTAAAGAGGCGTTATATGACAGTATTATGAATACTTCTGTCATTTTAATGCCTCCTGATTTTCTGAAAAACATATTACCTCTTCAGTAATATAGATACTTATACCAAATTTTTATACAGAATCGATAATGAAACTGTTTATGATTTTTACTTCAGAAAATTGAAAATTGTTTGCTAAAATATTAATGATAAATATTAAAGGCACATGCTTTTGAGCTTTAAAGTACTTCAAAAAACATAAAACGACAGAATATTACACTCATTGCGGAAAAACAGAGTTCCTTTTGCATCCTTTCATAATAGAATTGCTTCAGTTTGGCTCGAGTCCAGACAACTATATTCTCACTGTAAGACACATAAATATGACACAATTGGACACTATATTTAGTTGTTCATTATTATGAAAAAGTTCTTTGTTCTGGTTATATTTTAAAGTCTTTGTTGAAAAGTAGCTATTTTTATGGTTATTATGTAATAGAAATGGTAGAAAGAGCGGGTGAGACGACCTGCAGAAGATCGCGGGGAGACCTGGATGAGACTTGCACATACCAGGGAAACATGGCACAAAAGGGAGGAGGTCTAGACTCAGGTGGAACAAGACTGCCGATGATGATGTAATAGAAAACTTCAAAGTATTAACCTGAAGGTATTCTAGCACACAAATAGAAACCTGCTTGTAGGTAGATATAGGAACCCTTCACGAATGAACGTTAGAAATTAAATTCAAAAAGCAACGAAAAAGAAAATGACCCACAATAATAATTTTAAAAAGAAACAAAGTAAACTTAAACATAAAATTATAAACAAAGTAAATATTAATGTCATTAAAAAGCAAACCCTTAAGAAATAAGGAAATAGGAAGTCCCACTCCCTCCATTAAATTCCTATCTTATTAATAATCTAATTTTGCTAATGGCACGCTAATAAAATGGCATCCCTAATGATGGTAATACAACGAATGGGACACTGACACTTGTTTATTGTTTATGGTGTGTTCATGGAAATGCTTGTTTATGTTTTATTTTCGTGAGCTGCTACATGTTTATGTAAGAATGGAACGTTGATGAATGCTTGACTGTGTGAGAAAGCCAAATGCTAAGGTGTAAGTGACACAGATGACGTATGCTTGGAATGACGTGGAACATAATCATTAAAAAAGGTAATGACAATAGCTTTAGTACTAAAGTAAGTTCATTATATAACCTGACCCGTGACGTGAATTTTGCAGTACTGTCAGTCGCCATTTTGAACTCTATTAACATTGAAACTAAGACTGCAAAATTCTGAACTACCAACACGGGTTAAGTTATAATGAACGAACTGTACTTGGTGGTGGCGTTTGAACGACGGACTGAATGACGTAAAGACAGAATTTTTACCTATGACGTTATTTATGTTTAATACTAGTTTATTTTTATAATTAACAAGTTTTGTGATATTTTAAAATTAGTGAAAAATAATTTTAATTTCAGAAGTCGTTGTCTTTGGTTTTGAATTTTCATTTTCTGCCACTGACTTCCGAAATTAAAGCTTTTTTTCACTTTGTAGTGTTTATTTGAAAATCTTTTTTATTTTTAATAAGTTTTTATTTTTTATTGTTTCGTTGTGGTACCTACCCCACACAGATTCGAATATCACGACCTGCTATGTAAATAACAGTGACAGGAACTTATTAGAACGTCATCCACATAGGCTAAGTGGGAAAAATACGTATTATTATTGAAGCTAACTCGAAAACTACCCAAGCGAAGTTAATAAACAAACTATGCGTGCCTGAATCTTGGGCACCAAACGCACAGTGCGGGCTTATAATACTATTCATAAATTAACTAGGTATATAATATTCCCAAAACCGAAACTTCTTTGAGACTTTAAGATAACATAACTACCAAACAAATATTCCCAAATTATTCTAAACCAATATTCCCTTGCCAAACTATTAACTTACTAAGTAGACTTAGCTTATTCACGTTCCAATTCCTCAGACAACAGAATACGACTATCATCGTACTTGCTGTGTGTTTAGAACAAACACAATGTAATTTGAAGATTCAATTAGACAAAGGGGTTTGAGTAAATGAAAGTTGAATGTTATGAAAAAACTGCATAAAGCTATCAAAAGTTATAATAGACAAACTTCTCTTAAACTAAATCCAAACTGACATATTCGTTTAAATATATCTGTATACCGGAGGTAAACTATACTAAGTCCATTTTTTTCGACATTCACTTTGTAATGTCCTTGAAACAAACAAATATCTTTTTGTAATAAAAAACTACTTAGTCACTTACTTTTAAACAACAAATAAACTTTTACTTAGAAGTTCACACAATTATGTAGTCAAGTTACTTAAATGAGTAGTGTTCAAATTGAGACTTAAAACATGTGCACTGAATAATTAGCTTAATGTGACTTCTTGCTTCCGGTATACAGATATGTGCATCATTAAAAATCTAAAAAGTTATTAAAATATATTGCACGATTTCAGTTTTTTGGAATGTTTTTTACAATTCAAAATAAAATAAATCAAACGTAATGCTTTGTAACAGTATAAAAGCCAATCAGAGCGGACCGTGTGCCACCACGCCGCTCTCCACCCCCGGCGAGCAGTCAATCACAAGAAGAAAGAAAAGAACGCTCGGCGTGGCAACACGTCCTGTTTGGGTTCGCGACAAGTCAATCGTAATCCCGAAGATGCCTCGTTGAAAGGTGAAACACGTGTCGATTTTATGACTCTTTAGGAATAGTTAAGCGGAATAGGTTACTAAATATATCTACGTCTATTATATTTTACAACAAGCTCGTAACTACTATGGAACGACCACATAATAAGCGACGGTTCATATGTAATAGAAGTTTTCATAGAGCCCAACATAGAAGGTTTTTGGACGAAAGCCTAGAACTGGATAAAGTCGTGGCTACTTAGAGGCAGGATTCAATCCCGACATTCATATAGATGAATGTATTACGTGTATATTCTCGTGCGGGGAGTTTCACAAGGATTAGATGCTGTGTTGGAGCACCATTGTTCATGCGTGGTTGGGACACAGACCTGTTTGCTGATTGGGAGGAAGGGGGAGATATCAAAATAATCTAACTCCGCCCGCACAATTCTTAGATACGATTATTCGACACGATATTGAGAATGAATGGTACGAAGAAAGCTAAATAAGCATAATCACAGTGTAATAAATATAATACAGTATATAGCGTTTATTATTATTTCCTAGGAGGCATTGATATAATATTGGTTAAAAAAAGTATATCCAAATTCAAAATCCTGATAGTGGTTTATGAATAAATTGCGTCTACCCCAAACAGTCGGGAAAGTGGCAGGAATATGTGAACTGTGAACATATTGTGAACTATTTTTCTTATTATCATAGTTAATCGATTCAGGCGTGACTTGGCAGAAATCCATTATAAAATACAATAGACGTAATAATAATAATAATAAATTATGGAATTATGGAATCCGAGGGTACTCAACTCTCGGACTCCATACACCTCCGATCCCTCTCCTCAACCGAAAGCTATAAGTATTTGGGTATGTCGGAAGCGTTAGGCATCAACGTTGCTGACATGAAACAAGCGCTGAAGGAGCGCTTCTTTGGTCGCCTGAAGAAGGTATTAATTAGTCTTCTTTCGGGCGGAAACAAGGTGCGCGCCTTCAACGGTTGGGTCATGCCGGTTTTGATGTACTCTTTCGGCATACTCAAATGGACTCAGACTGAACTCGACGCCCTGGACAGGCGGGTCCGTACACTACTGACCGCAAACCGGATGCATCACCCACGTTCATCGGTGATGAGACTGCACATCCCGCGGAAGTGCGGAGGTCGGGGCTTTTTAAATGCAAAGACCCTCCACAACCGCGAGGTGTGCAGCCTCAGGGAATATTTTTTAAAAACCGAAGAGGGTATGCACCGTGATGTAGTCGCAGTGGACAAGGGGCTCACCCCGCTCTCCATGGCTAAAGAGCACTGGCGCAAACCTGTGGTACTCACCACAGATGACCGCAAGGAGGTATGGCAAAGCAAGGAGCTCCACGGGCGCTTCTATCGGGTTCTTCACGAGCCCGGTGTAGATTTCTTAGCGTCCGTATCCTGGCTACGTTTCGGTGACCTTTTCGGAGAAACTGAAGGTTTCGTCTGTGCAATTATGGACGAAGTTATCCTAACGAATAACTACCGGAGACATATTATGAAGGATGGGACGGTTGACGTGTGTCGGGCATGCCACCGTCCGGGTGAATCCATCAGACATATTATCTCTGGTTGTTCGCGTCTGGCTAACGGCGAGTACTTGCACAGACATAACCAAGTGGCCAGGATTATTCACCAGCAACTTGCTTTGAAATATAAACTTGCGGACTCTGAGGTACCGTACTACAAGTATGTGCCCGACCCAGTTCTCGAAAATGACCATGTTACGTTGTACTGGGATCGGTCTATCATCACTGACAGGACTATTGTAGCCAATAAGCCTGATATAGTGGTGATAGATCGATTAGCGCGCCGCGCAATGATAGTCGATGTTACCATTCCACATGACGAGAACCTCGTGAAAGCTGAGAAAGAGAAACAAATTAAGTATCTAGATTTAGCACACGAGGTTGTTGACATGTGGAATGTGAGCTCGGCTATCATTGTGCCGATTGTCGTAACGGCCAATGGCCTGATGGCCGAAAGCCTCGACCAACATCTTTTGAGGCTCTCGTTAGGCAGTTGGATCAAGGGCCTGATTCAGAAGGCAGTTCTCCTCGATACGGCTCGCATTGTGAGGAGGTTCCTGTCTCTGCAGCCCTAACCACCGGTAGCTTGGACCCTGCTCCCGACACCGGCGGAACACTATTTTTTATATTTTTAAATGTTTTTTTTTTATATAACCTTTAGGAAATATTTAAAAATGTATAAAATAAGTATACAAAATAAATAAACGAAATAATAATAAATATATTTAGTAACCCATTCTGCTTAACTATTCCTAAAGAGTCAAGCGTAGAACAATTTTCGCGAAGTTTTCATAGAAATTGTTCCACTGGTGTCGCGTCGCGCCTGTCTGCCTTTAAATTGGAATGGTGCTATTGCCAGATGAGCACCTACATCCAAAAATTTGGCAATTATTCTTCCAAACTAATAAATTCATTGCAAAGTTTATTGACGGAAGCCATTATGAATCCTTTTAAACCTACCTACCTAAAAGCATAATTTATTAGGTTAAACAAACAGTTGATCCAAAAAAATATTGAAATAACTTATGTGTATAATCATGTTAGATTTGAGCGATCCATCAGTTAGCTTGTCTGGGTCTAGTCTAGACACTGAGTCTAGTCTAAGTCTAGCTCAAACAAAATCCGGACATCTGTAGTATGTCAGCGAATACTAAAACGCACCTGTCGGGAGTGTAAATATAGAAACGAGAAAAGTGAGAACACATAATATTATTGTATTTCTTCTCAGACACAACCCCGGAGTCTAGATTTGTGCCTGGATGGTAATAGGCTCACCCCTTATTACATGGGGCTAAAATATAACTGGCGAAATGTGGGTGTACACTCTGCTTAACCCTTCGGGGAAAACAGGCGTGCAGTTATATTTTGTGTGTGACACCCCCGTGCCTCGGAAAGCACGGTAAGCCGTTGTTCCTGCGCCTGATCTCTCCTCGATCGTATCGGTTTGCAGTCCCATCGGACTGTGAGAGTGAAGGAACATATTCATTCATATTCGCGGCGATTTATCTATTATTATATTATTATCTATATATTTATTAGGGAAACAAAAGAAGAAACATAAGAAAAAGAGAAGCATATACGTGATTTCGGAAACCAATAAAAACCGAATTTGAGTCAACAAAAAATCTTTACTTTAAACTTGCGAATGATACAGTACTGTGGAAACGTCGAAATACCTCCCTATTTATTTTTATTTTAAACTTTCAACGCAGCACTTACTTGCAAACTTACACAGGTATTGGCACTACTTAATGTAACATAACTGTACGTCTGTAATCCCCCAAGGTTTAGAAAGTGTACTGCTAGTTCAGAGGGGCAATTCCCGTATTTTCAAAACGTTCGTATTCGCTATCTGTCAAAAATACAATCAATTTATCAACAATTTTGACAGATTGCGACTTGAATGTGAACGTTTTTTAATAAGTACAAAAATAATAATTGGCCTTCTGTTTAAATCTTAGTTAAAAGGGGCCAATAATTGTCATCAACCGGGCACAAATCTAGACTGCTGGCTGTTACTATGAAATTCACTCTAGTATTAACAAAAGTGCACGTTACTGTAAAAACAATTTGATCTCAACGAACGACAAAACTTTTCCACTAATTAAATAAAACTCCGACTAATCCTAGAAAATACTAGATCTTTGAAACGCAAACACTAACAATATTTTAACAGATAACGTTACGATATCGCCTCGGAACTAAAATCATAAATTCCAGAATAAATGTTATTGAGATAGGAACTATAGTGAATTTCTTTGTCTTCTTAGGGTCAGTGCAAACAGAGCAGCACAATTCTCGAGCATATTTTTATTGATTAATCGATAAAATATAGTTCAAAGTAGCGTGTGGATTATACCTGGCACTAGTGGGTTGATCGGTACCTTTGAGTACCGACCTGTACCGACAAATCAGGACCGGGAAACATGTATCTTTATGCAAGCACCCTAAAGATGATTTCTGTGGCGTGTAATCCAAAATGCTCGGGCAATATTTCTACTTAAAGACTGCAAAGAACATGCTGATCTGTGTGCGCTGGCTCTTAGGCTAATGACCCTTGCCTCTGTTCATTATGGCGCGAACTTGATATGTTTGTTTATTTTTGTTCGAGTAAATAATGGGGATCGTTCAACTTGCTAAGTTTAGATTGTTGTAAAGATTGCAGCTGGTAGGATGCCTCTGAGTAAGTGAGGGCTTTTCACGTGAAAACAATACGTATGTTTTTGTTGAAATCTGTATTCTTAAGTTTGGAGTATTTCTGGGTTGAGCAAGGTGCACAAACTTTACAAGAATTTGCCGGATGAATCATATAAGTTTGTATCCTAAAGGTGTATTCGTGAAGGAAGCTGGTTTCCGGTGCCCTATGCCAGCGTTTGGCGGCGCCGATAAGCGCTTGTTGTCAACGCTGGTTGGCGCAAGCACTTTGCATACTTTTTGCCGAAGCGATAGGGGATTTTGCCTCATAAGTTTACTTTATATTCTTACAAAACAAAGTTTGAATTTTGACATGGTTTAAATCATCGAGCCAATTGTTGTAATAAGAACGTAACTGTGATTGAAATACAGTTATTTATACAAAACTGATCACTTAGTTCGGTAATAAGATGTCAGTGAACTTTACCGTTGTCGCTATATAGTTGGAAGTTGTAACAAATAAAGACTTTGTGATTCATACGTACCTAATATGTTGGTTGTATTTTATTTTTAAGCCGATGGGGATTGTCAATAGGGATTGATTGAAAAATTAAGTGTAATAACCCTAAAAATAGCACATCGTTAAAATCTGGGTTTGAATGTTAAACCTAGTTTTGTAATAAGACGTTGCAGTCCAACGCAGCAAATCCGTGCCCAGTAACTAACACAATTACCTACATACTAATTTTGATATTAAAACTACATTTTGCACAACTGGCTTGCATGTACCAATTGCATTTTAAACTCGCCAAAAAAGCAACAAAAGCCTGCCCACAATGTTCAGAACACTGAACTGTTTTACAATTCTGAACTATCGAGCAGCTCTGGCCTGAGTGATGTATTCAGTCGCGGCCATGTTAACAACTGACCGGGCTGTGTCTAGTAAGTACTAGTAAAAGCTAGACTAAACCCACAGTATTTACTTAGTAGGCTACTATGGTACGATGTATAAGGTTTTAGAATGCTTCAACGAGATTATCTCTAAGGGCATAGCGTAGAGCCTGGACTAAAATTGCTATGTGCAAGCACAAAAGCATGCTAATTCTGTGCTATTAACGAAAACAACCAAATTAAACAATACAATTGCTAAGAAAACTTGACGCTTGAACAATTACCGGTGTCACGTCGCGCGACATGTCGCGCCAGTATGAGCTTTTATACCCTTTTCGTATACACATTTGATATTTTAATACAGAGAGTATGTTTTTTATATAAGTTTATTGCTTCCTAGTAAAAAGCATGCTTTAACATCTGTATTTCAGCCTCGTTGTTCGCAAGCGTTACTGATAAGCAAGAGGTCCTGCGTTCGATTCTCAAGTCGGGCTAAGTGCTATTGGGTTTTTCCATCTGGAATTCTTCAGTAGCAGCTCGGAGTCTGGATTTGTGCCCGGTTGTTGGCAAAAGGCTCGCCTCTTATTATGTGCGTGTAAGGGTTGCCCAAACAAGAAGTCGTTATGTTATGTTCTGTGTATTTCCGCCTATATTATTATGAAAGAAATATTTTTCTTTAGATTGTTATTTTTTTTCATTTTGTTTTTTTTTAATTATTTTAATTAATTGTTGCAGTTGCATTCTATTATTTCTAGCTTTAACCCGCCACAATTAGCGTTTTTTTTTTTAAATTTTAATTCATTTTCTTTATAGCACTTCTTCAGGTCATGAACTAACCGAATATTTGACCTAGGTCTTAAGGGAGAGGCGTAAAAATTGATTCACTATAATAATGTATAATAGATAATCACTGACTTGTAATGTAATATATTATTGCCCAGTGTTATATCAACACCTTTTTAAATTACATACTCCATACATCAAACCAACACTCAAACTAAAACCATATAATTCAAATAAAGCTCAAAACTACTCCAACATACACAGTAACTGTAACCAGTCATGACTCGTTACAATTGCTAACAAAGCCTCGGTGAAGTTAATTTGTCACAAAATCTCCATACACTGCAAACTATGCTGGGAGGTAATGTTGGAGTTTTATACCACGTTTGAATTGGTAAAGTTTTTAGATTTTATGAAATATAATTTATTGGGAAAGTGTTTGTCAAATTGTTTGTTCTAATATAATATAAATATATGCTTTATCTTTTCACGACTTGACAAATGCGTCGAGATTTCTATATGATATACAAAGTGTCTTTTTTGACATCCCATAACTCTAGGGTATGAACGAGACCATATCAAAGAAACAATTGGCATGTGAATTATTTTTCAATTATCATATCTTTTTGTTTTCATTTTTCATACAAAATAATTCGACAAAGACACGATTATTAATGTAAAACACCCTTAGGTAAAATATGACAGCGTCGCATTTTCTTAGCTTAAATATTAATGATTGGTTTGAATGAAAATGATTTACTCGTACTTATCAATGAAACCTAGACACATCGAGAGTATAGTGTTATGTTATCTTCGAAACTATGCATTTTTGGACCACTCTTTTTAGATTTTTTTGTATTATTTTTACATAAGGAATATTAGAGAGTTATGGAATATAAAAAAAAACAAGTTGTATAAGTGGAATATAATGTATTCGTTCATCAATATTCGTTACGAAGTTTAGAATAACAACGCTGTTACACAGACTGACACAAAAATCGACTTTAATTTGTAGTAAAATGTACCTAACTACATAAAATGTCTTCAAATATCTCGTACCTTTAAGGCTACGGCGTAGCAACATGTTGCTACGGCGACTCATAAGTCGTAGCAGAGTTGCTACGAATATAACCTTTTGTGTAAAATTATTTACGACGAGGAATTATTTATCTTCTGATTTAAACAATTCCTCGTAAAATATTTTATTATTTTAATAAAATAACTGGGCTTCAAATGCTTTCGGAGTAAAGAGATAGGTATTTGAGTGCTTAATTTTCTCACTAGGGTAATAAATATTTAGTAATTGAACTTATTACAAGCATATTTCTTATAAATTAACGATCTTCTCATTGTTCAATAAAATCCAAAATTAATCATAACATAACATAACATAACGCCTTGTTTCCCCGGGGGGTGGGCCAGAGGTGTACCTATAGTACACCCACATTTCGCCAGTTATGTTTAAGTCCCAAGTTACAGCGGGCGAGCCTATTGTCATCAAATGAAAAAAGGAACAAATCTAGACTCTTAGCTGCTACTGAGACATTCCAGATTCCGGTACCCCCGGTTTTTTCCCGATTTTTTACCCCATCTGGGAATCAAATCCGCAGGATCTCTTGCTCAGCAGTAACGCTTGCAACCACTGCAACAACTACGCAGTTATACGAGGTGAAAAAAAAATGCTATTAAATTAGGAGCTCGTGGCTAAGTAATAACAGCCGCACGAGTCGATCCATCATGTTAAAACTTCTCCGTGTCTCGGAAAGCACATTAAGCCGGTTGTCATTCGTGGATCTTTGACATTCGTTACGGGTCGTCAGAAGCCCGAAAGTCTGTCAACCAGTCTGACCAAGGGGTATCGTATTACCCAGTTACTGGGTTTTGGAGGTCAGATAGGCAGTCGCTCCATGTAAAATACTGGTATTCAGTTGCATCCGGTTAGACAGGAAGCCGACCCCAAAATAGTTGGGAAAAGGCAAGGCAGAACCCAAACACAAGTAGGCTATCTTGATTAGTTGAGGAAATCCTATGGCGGGCTTCCAGCTCCATCATTATACACTGAACACCACGTAGTGTCAAAGCACTTGTTAATACAAAACCAATGAGTCCAAACACGATGGAGCTCTCTTGTTTGACTGAGGTTCTCCCTTGGCCACTTTCCGGCTCCATCATCAGACCCTGAACACCACGTAGTGTCAAAGAACTTGTCAATACATTACCAATGAGTCTAGACACGATGGTGCTATATGGTTTTATTGAGGAGTTCCTATGGCCAACTTCCGGCTCCATCACCAAACCAGATCCAAGGCACATTTTTTTTTAATTTCTCTGTATTTGTTTAAGTATGCCAAGTTTCAGCTCAATCGGATGTCAGGAAGTGCTTGAAAAATGGATGACAATTGGAGTCACTGGAAATACATATGACCGAAGCAAGCTAATAAAAAGCTTGTAAAAAGAGAAAAAGTGCAATCATCGCCTAAGTTTTAACCTAATTGTAAAGTCTAATTACTTAGTTTCATCTAAAACAGTAGGTGACCTCATTCTGAGTGATGTCTCGCGAACTCGAGACTATTTTATGGGTAAACTTTGAGCAGCAATTAAAATTGCGGACAGCGCCATCTGTTATCGTGCCCTGGAGTTAATGCAAGTAATTAATGGTCTGTGAAAGTTGCTGGTTCTGTTAGTCTGGCTCAATTTATCTTAGGACGAGTAAATAAATTAAAATGAAAAAATTATAGAGATTAGGTTTTTATAAGGGACATTTTAGCGTCCCTTTAAAAAATTACAGCTAACCCTTTAATTCGCAACGTTGCACCGATGCAACTATCCAAACAAAAAAATTTTTTGCAAGAACCATCATTATTTTTTCTTATTTACATAAATTTTAATAATGGATATACTGCGGCCATCTATATAGAAAAAATATAGAACCAACTCACGCGCATAA
The DNA here is from genome assembly GCA_914767815.1 of Eupsilia transversa. NCBI lineage: Eukaryota > Metazoa > Arthropoda > Insecta > Lepidoptera > Noctuidae > Eupsilia > Eupsilia transversa. The sequence goes on from OU611892.1 coordinate 10,792,538, forward strand.
TTACGTAGTTGTGACCAAAATGGTGTCGCTTCGACACTGCGCTCGTGGACGACCGGTGAGTTTTAATAAATATAAATAGTTTTTATGCATTTATTGACAACTATTACTTGAAATATTATTGTTTATGAGTGTTTACAATTGTGTCATATAACGCCAATGTCAAATTCATATTCTACTATGAAATATAAGCACGTATTTACCGACGTTGCACATTTGCGACACTGCGAAGCTTTAGCATAAGTACTTTTAATTTCGTACGTTGCACGGGTGCCACGTCGCGCTTTTACTAACACTGAATAATTATTATTTTCTTTGTATGGGTTTTGTGTTTTTTTTTACATTTATGGGAGTTGACGGTATTATGTTTTTATATTGACTGTTCTGAAAGTTTGCTAATGTACGAGTAAGCTAGATTACTAAATAATGAATGAATATCGCTATTACTAATATGGTCGTTTTTTACTAAAACTTGTGTTAACTTATGTTTGGTGTTGGTGATTGCTGCATGTTTGTTTTTTTTGCTTATTACCAGGGAGGCTTAAAATGGCAGAGAGCAAGACAAATTTTAGCTTTGGTTCCACCAGAAGCGGCCTCGTCTACCGATAGCTCTTCGTCTGAAGACGAAGTTATTATTCAAAACATCACCGAACGTCAAGACGATGTATCTTCTGACTTCAGCTCAGAACCAAGGTCCCTTCGTTCGTCTTTAGAAAACTTGGATCTTATTCTTGATAGTCCAGTGCAAGAAGAAACCTTTTCGACATTATCTGATGAAGATACGGTTCCACTAACTCCAGTAATACGTAGTATTTTTCCTTCGGACACACCACCCAAACCGCTCCCAAATTTAAATTCTGTTTCGTCAATTTTATCACCACTTAATACTCCATTAAGCCAAAGAGTTCGCTCAAAAAGAAGTGCTAACTGTGAACCAAGAGTTGTAGCTAAAAGAGTAAAAAAGTACAAGAGACCTCTTCTTAGTTTCAAGTGGCAGCGTGGGAAATTCAAATATCCAGCAGAGTTTGATATGCCTGATCTTAGCACTAGTAGTACCGCAACAGAATCTCCGTTAGACTATTTTCTTGAATGTGCCCTGGCGGCTGTGAGTATGTCATGCTCACTCAGATGTCTCGCTGATGGTGGCGTGTGTGTTGGATCATTTAGCTCCCTTCAAAATGGTTGAGCCGAATGGTGCTAATCCATGCGTCATGTTCGTGAACGGGCGCCGTCAGTTGGGGCTGGTCATCTCTTGGCTGCCATGGCTTATTTTTAATTTTTGAATTGTTTATTTTTATTTTTGTAATTTATATCAACGGACGCTTTTATCATGCACGTCTTTCTACATTGTTCTCACATGTATAAGTAATTTCAACATGAATGATGTAACCAATTTTTGTAACAATCTTTGATTTAAAAGAGTGTCCGTGGAGTTTCTTGCCCGTCTCTCCATAGGTACCTACTACGCTTTGGAATGGGCAACTAGTTCATATTTTCTGACTGACCGACTCCTTGACAATTCAAAAGTGCCTGTAAATGGTTTAATTGAAATAAATGCTTTGAGTTTGAGTTTGAGTTTAAAATTGGCCATTTTCCAGTTTTTGTACAGCGAGGTAGGTGCAAATACTGCAAAACTGGGTATTCAAATATCCACTGTTCAAAATGTGAACAAGGTTTGTGTTTAGTTCCCAAAAGAAACTGTTTCTTTAACATTCATAATGTAGAATAAATACGTTTTTTAATATATTTTGTTTTTCATTTATATCTACATTTTATTCTGTAACGTGGGCACTGTTGTAAATATACAACACTGATTTCAACCTGTACATGTTCTTGTGTTTCGCAATGTAGCACATTTACAACATACTATATTTGGATATATATGTATACCAGATTTTTATTTTTATTTTTCTGAGCACTTGTAAGATCTAAATAAACAATAAATGAAAAAATAATAATAAATAAATGCAATATTTTTTTTGAGCTTTAAAGGGCTAACGATAAGAATCCCTACAATTTACTAATTAATATTGTCACTTTTAAATTGATTGGCTTTTATTAATTAGACTGACAATTGAGAAAGAGCCATAAAAAGACACTTCGCTCCAATTAACAAAACATATCTCTAGAAGTTACAGGTGACTTTTCTGTTAAAGCAAATACACACAGATCAGTTATTCGACAAATTGCAACGATTTTTTATTTATTTTTATTTTGGTTGCATGATGATGATGACGAATAGTTGTCCGTTTGACAACTATTCAATTTATAAAGCTCCTTGCATATCAAGTTCTACAATCCTCAGAAATAACATAACATAACATCACGCCTGTAATCCCCGATGGATTAGGCAGAGGTGAGACCTATAATATACCCACATTTCGCCATGTTTAAGTGCCATGTAATAGGAGGCGAGCCTATTGCCATCAATCGGGCACAAATCCTGACTCCGGGCTGTTACTGAGAAATTCCTCAGATATCACAATATAAAAATACAATCTATACTTATAATAAATCTGTAGAAGTGAAAATTCTGTACATTGAAGATATCAAAAAAATAAATGGCAGGGGGTGTTACTAGACCGACACCGAACCCAAAAATTTGATTAAAATTTTTTTTGTCTGTCTGTCTGTCTGTCTGTCTGTCTGTCTGTTTGTTCAGGCATCACGCAAAAACTACCGGTTCGATTACGATGAAACTTGGTATAATTATTCTTTAATATCCTGGGCACCACACTGGGTACTTTTTATCCCGGAAAAGTACCCTATCCTACGGTTGGGGGGTGTCAAAGTTTGTATGGAAGAATTTTAACGCGCTGTCCGATTAACTCGAAACTCAATATTTATACTTAAACCCAAAAATTAAGAATAACGTGTATCAGGATTTTTCGAAATTCAACCCCTAAGGGGGTAAAATAAGGGATGAAAGTTTGTATGAAAAATCTTATTCCTTGAGGTAATAAACATGAAACTTCGCACGAATAGTTATCTAAATAAATTATAAAGTTTGTATTTTTTTGTTTTTTCTAAATTACCCCCTAAAAGGTTGGGGGGTGTCAATGTTTGTATGGAAGAATTTTAACGCGCTGTCCGATTAACTCGAAACTCAATATTTATACTTAAAACCCATGGGGATGTATGGGGTAATTTCCGACACTCACGCGGGCGAAGCCGCGGGCAGCAGCTAGTATTAAATAAGGTATTTGAATAACCCTCAATATACTCCCTTAACACTCTCACCGCCACGCATATATACAGGATTCCAAAGCAGCAGGCCATGTGGGCGGCGCGCCGCCCACCCTATTTCTTTCGCAACTGGCCACACTAAATTTAAGAAAACTTTTGCGGCACGCCACGTGGCACGCCGGCGGGACACGCTGTAAACTTTATCTGCAGGCCGTGTGGTTTGCTGTGACCCGACGAATTCATATCGATTTTTTGGCGTTGGCTTGCCCGATATGGAATCAAAAACAACTGTATCGAATAGTGTATTAAAAAACTGACCTATGAAAAAAAAAACGAGGAAAATCGGACTCTATTGCCATGACCGTTCAGTTGGTAATGGATTAACAAAAACTAGTTTCCATAGAAGACATTTATTAATTTTTGACTCAAAAAAACTGAAAACTTCTTCTTACATAAAAAAAATAATTAAATCTGCTTACTAGAATAATTCAAAACAATCAAATTGTGGATACATCAAACAAACGAAGTTTCATCATAACTTGATTCCGATTGCGATGAATCTTGTGGCAACGATGGTAGATAGTCTGGATTGGTTTCGGAGTGCGACATGTTGAGGGCGCGTAAGAAAAAGCGCGCGAAAACCCTTTAGCAGCAGGCTACGTGGGCGGCGCGCGGCCAACTGACCTAATTACACTGATGGCCTGCGGGATTGAATATTGACAGTTAATAACGGCCAAAAATGCAAAAGTTTTGCCGCGAAATTTGTGGGGCGCCGGCCGCCCACATGGCCTGCCGAAACAAATTCAAAAATCAACAATAGCTTGCTGCACTATAATTTTTGTGGGCGGCCGGCGTACCACATGGCGGTGAGAGTGTTAACGATGCTCAATTTAATATTTCGCCCCTCAAAGTGAACGAAGGTAAGAAGTTATTCGAATTTATTTTCAAATGAAATAATGTAAATGAGATTTGGTTCCATCACTTTTATTCACACCTCATAATGTATTTTCCGTTCCTTTTTCGTTTTATAAAGATCTGTAATGGACTTCATTTTAATATAAAAAATCCATCAATGTTATTAAAATAGGATTTTATATTGCGAAATTATTCTGGAATTAAATAAAAATTAAAGTGATTTTGAGGGTTACATTATAATGCTGCAAGATTAGTTGATTCTAAAAATGTTAATAATCCGGAATGTGTTCTAGTGAGTATGTGTTCCTAATTCAATTTCCGGGTATGGATGACTTTCATTAGATATTCTTTGTAATGGTTCGGATTGTGTCCGTATACATAACAGTAATTTGAAGTTTTTCAATTAAGATTTATGTACTTTTGGAGTTTATCTTGGACATTAAATATATCGGTGAAGAAAAACATCGTGAGGAAACCTGAATTTTATCGTTATTTTAAATCTGAAATCGCCAACCCGTCTTGGTCAGAAAAAGTGGGAATTAATTAATATAAATACAATTAACAAGATTTCTAAGGCACTTAGTAGTAGATAACCCAGAAAAGATCAACCAATATAGTACGTAACCCTACATTATTAAACTAATTTCAAACATATTCTACACCAATTTAACTTACCTTAATATTGTTAAATTAATGAAATAGTTGTAAACTTGTTGAAAGTCAACACAACAAACACGTCATTAATCACTCTTGGTGTTAACGCGCGCGTTTACGTTAAGCACTTCATGTAAAGTGCTAAAGGTGATGTAATTAAACTTGCGTTATGTTGTTATTGTAGTTAGCGATTACGGAGATTAAATTAGAGGTACTTGTTAAATGGTTTGGTGTTAAGTGGGAGGAATGTTATCATTAATTGCAAGGAATTATAATTAAAAGGTAAATAAAATAACTTATTTTAATTAAGTTAACTTGGATTTGCTCAATTTATTAAAAAGACTCAGGCCTCATAACTTTTGTTCATGCGAAAAAATACTTCTTGAAAATTAAAATAGCGAAATTTTCTGAACTGTTCAGAATATCCCAGATTTTTTTTTTTTTTTAATGATAGGACCCCTTTGCTTTATACCCTCATTTGCCTTTGGACCACTACGTTTGAGACACCCTGTAAAAGGTTTGTCATCTATTATTATAATAAACTTTACCACTTATACGTCATAGGAAAACAAATGCCATGGCATCAACAAACACGCCATATACACGAGTGTTAATAAAAAGAAGACACCGTAATATTCACACTTATGTAGCAAATAAAGAAGCAGCCTTTATAAATTGCATTTACAATAAAATTCTCATACGTCACAAACGATCCTACAGAGAATATTTCAGTCCATGTCCCAAAAGTGTTAATCCCGTAATGCGATCATCCGGACCGTGCCTCTCCGGACCGGTTCGGGCCGGATTGAACCGGATATATCTGTCGTGCGTAAAAGCTTCTCTTCAGAATTGCAGTGTGACAAATGTTATAGACTCTGTAGGTAGAGACTTGTGGAATACGGGGTTCTCATTCGGATTGGTTAAAGTTGTAGTGACAACCATTTGGGTTAAATAGGTTTTTATTATTTTATTCGACCTTTATATAGATTCCTTTATATTTTGTGAATGTGAGAACGTTGTAGGCACAACAGACTGTCGATTTGCAGACTATTTTCTATATTTTTTATTTTTTTTAAGTATCTTTTTGACAGGCCTACGCTGTCCTCTCATACCTATTCAAACTGTACATTTAAAGCATTGTAAAACCCATTTATTTTTTAAAAGAGTAACCGTGGAGTTTCTTGCCGGCTCTTCTCCATAGGAAACGACCAATTGGAACCGTGCACCTAGATTCTGACGTTTCATAAGTGCCCATGTAGGTTTATGTGAAATAAAATATTTTGATTTGATGGTAGTAATTTTCACTTTTACAGGGAAGCTTTTGCCAGCTACTTCGCCCGCGTGGAGTTCGGTATTTTAGAACACTTGGTTACGTCGAAAGCTTTGATAACATGTTCACTACCAAGTAAAATAGCATTCATTTCAATTTGACAGATTTGACATGACAATTTGAGAGAAGACTTATTCCGCGGATAAAATTTATTCCTGTTTGGTCGAATCCGCCCTTAGGCTTGTGTTCATAAATCTTTGGATTTAATTCCTTAACTTCTGCAGGGTAAGATATTCTAGTAAACAGATTCTATTTTATAGAACATTCAAGAGTCTGTAATAATATATTTTTATTCAAAGCGAGACTGTAAACACCAATTATACATTCAATATTAATTAACGAATACCCATTTAATTTAATTAGCTACTAGAGCCGATAATGACTTTAAAACTTAATTGACACGTTGCAAAGCTGTGACAGTTTGTCACGCCACCAATTAATATGAGTATAATGTCCACTGTTATTATCAGTCAAATTGGTACCAACAGTCAGTCTAGTACATAACATCACGCTTTGTGGGTCCCTAAGGGTTTGACAGAGGTGTACCTATAGAACTCCACATTTCGCCTATTATGTTTTAAGTCCAAAGTAATAGGGGGCTAGCCAATTGCCATCAAACGAGCAAAAATCCAGCCACCAGCCACTTTACGCCGTCTGTGTGTATAACACGCCTAAGGTTGACTGGTAGAAAATGCCTCAGATATTAAGTCCGCCTTTTTACGGTATTTTTTGTACTTCAGCACGAAGTTGTGTTGTGTCCCTTGTTTGTTACATTACATTGTAACAATTAACATTACTTTACCACGCTCTTTATGAGTTTCATCATTCATTCTGCCTAGCCTTTTCCCAATCATGTTGGGGTCGGCTTCCAGTCTAACCGGATGCAGCTGAATACCAGTATTTTACATGGAGCGACTGCCTATCTGACCTCCACAACCCAGTAACTGGGTAATACGATACCCCTTGGTAAGACTGGTTGTCAGACTTTCGGGCTTCTGACGACTCGTAACGACTGTCAAAGATCCACGAATGACAGCCGGGACCAACGGCTTAACGTGCCTTCCGAAGCACGCAGGAGTCTCAGTATGTAAAGATGGTCACCCATCCAACCCCGGCAAGTGCAGCTTAACCTGATGGATCGACCCGTGCGGCTGTTATTACTTAGCCACGAGCTTCTCTATACTCTTTATGAGTTTATTCAGTCCATAATACATTATACGTACAATTAATTAAAATTATGAGCGTGCCATATAGTTTTGCGGTGCACGTGCTCGCATTTCGTGTCGTAATGGTCGTGAAGTTATAGTCAATGATGTTTATTTTGGCCATAATATGTCAGTAAAATATGGCCGTAGGTACTTATAATTTAACAAAAGTTCTGTTTATTTTATCTATTAACTTTTTGTTACCACGGAAGCTATTAAGGCCACGATGATTTTATACTGCATGATGTTTTTTACCGTCTCGAAAAAAAATGTGTATAATAGGTGAACGGATTAGAAGCAAATAGCATACTTCGTTTTTGGTGGGCATACTTAAAAAAAAATCTAAATAAAAATCATACGCGGCTTGCGTATGATTTGAAATTCGATATTTTTTATCAATTTATGTTTTTTTTCAAAATTTCTCTTTCATTGTCCTAATATGAAAAGTTTACTTTAAAATTGTAGCGTTTTTTGATGGTAGATCAATTTTTTTTGTAAGATGTTGAAAAAAGATACAAAAACACTAACATTACTACTTTTACTCCGTTCACCTAATATACCCATTTTTTTTTCGAGACGGTAAAAAAAGTCATCCGGTATACGTCACAGTGTCCCGACCTTTTACCAAAATAAAGGTTATCAATGTGCTCCATTTCAAATAAGAATAATTTTAAAAAGTGTAAGTAACACACATACACACACACACTAGGATTTTCTATTGTTATCGCCTTCGACAGATGAGCGCTATTATTTTATGTGTAATTTCTCAGTAGCAGCCCGGAGTCTGGATTTGTGCCCAGTTGATGGCAATAGGCTCGGCGAAATGTAGGAATACTTACTATAGGTGGGAAATGTGGAGTTCTATAGGTACACCTCTACCTAAGCTTTCAAGAAAACAAGGCGTGATATTATGTTATGTTAAAAAGTGTCAACTAATGCCGGTTTTAAATATTCAATAAAGTTTATTCTGTAGCGTATTACTTCAAAGGATTCACTAAAAGTAAAATATCCAAAGAGGATGACCCCGAAACGAATTTCTTTGATTTGAAACAGCGCCATCTGTGTGTGTGACACTGTACTACAACATCTGACTGTTTCTACGCTAGTTTTCGTTTGTATCTGTTACTTTTCAATAGAAGGCGCGTACTGTATGGTATCACTTTTACTGAATTGTTAGTAACGCAGCTACGTAACGCGATTTTTCGGTTTATAATTACGACCATTTGAGAGACAGGACTTCTAGTAATATTGTAAAAGTTCGCGTTGTTTTGTTTTCATTCAAAGTGTAAGATCACGTCGTAACGCTTTTTAAAAAGATTTCTTATTTACTAGTAGATAAAAATGTAAATATCTAGAAACTTTTAGGAGTTGTTGATGTTTGAAGTCATTGTAGGTTTGTTTGTAAAATGACTGCAAAGATGTGAAATTATAATCTACCAAAATTGTTATTAAGTATTTAGGGTATTTGTCATATATATGTATATATTTTTAAAACTTTGCCTCACACTAAGAATTTCTCCTGTATTGTGGGTGCGTTTACAAATATTTAAACTAACCAACACAGACGGCCAGACCCGGAACAACTTATTGTAGGTCATAAAAATATTTGTTCCGTGCGGGAATCGAACCCGCGACACGCAGCGCAACAGTCAATCGCTTAACCACTGCGTCAACCGTGCCGTTTAATGGTATAATGTGAAGTACTTATTTCTTTTTTACATAACTCTTGTATGATTGACTGCACTGACATTGTTTATATATGAAACATGCATTAATTGATGAAATAAACTTACATTAATTTTATTATTACTTTTGTCATACCATCTAGGTCTTTAATGGCCTGCGCAGACTGGCGGATGGGACGGCAGAGGATTTTAAATTTATCAATTGAATTTAATACTTGTCCAATCGAAATAAGGTATTTAATTCAATGGTCGTGTTCCAGCTTGGAGCATCGCAGCGGAGTTTTCTGTCGCCTTATACCTTATTTCGATTGGATAAGTATTAAATTCTTTTGATTAAAAAATCCCCTGCCGTCCCGTCCCTCAGTCTACGCAGGCCCTAAAGCTACGGTTTCTTAGAAGAGCGGTAGCCGTCACATAGCGGCCGCAGTGACGGCTGACATGGAAATGCAGTGATTGCAGCGAGGTCTGACTTTACGATGACAAAAAAAAACTCTCTAGGAAAATATCAACTTTCACAAATAACGTTACAGTGACGTTATTCGACGGTAAATTGCGGATGCTATGTGGCGGCCGCAATTCCTCTAGAAAACTGTACCTTTAGGAATTGTATTTATGGTTTATTCTGTAATGACATCAGAATAGACCAATACCGATTCCATTTCTTAAAAAAAAACAAAACCTTTTTATAAAAAATATAATATTCTACTTGAAAATGAAAATATCCTCACAGTTAACGAAGTGAGTCATGACAGCTATCTGTTTTCTTATATCTTTGGCAGTCTTCCAAAATGGACGGAAATATTGCTACAGTTTGTGCGTTGCAATGCTACATTTTTTTGTGACAGAAACCCTCGCGGGTGTCGTCAGAACACTGTACCAAAGTTTCATCACAATCTGATAGCCAATTCTCTTACTTATAAAACGTTCACTTTCAAGTCACAATCTGTCAAACTTTTCAAAAGTGTTGGTAAATCGATTGTATTTTAGACAGATTCCGAATTAGACGAGAATGCGAACGTTCATAATAATTAAGCGGATTCGCCCCTCTGATCAATGGTTTAGGAACGCATAGAGGACAAACAAACATAGATTTTTATTTAAATATAAAATAAAGAAGTATATAAACAGAAATTAAAAAAAAAACTATCCGTCAGTTAGTTACCTACCAAAAATAGAACACAATTACGAGTTTTTAGTAAACAATGAAATAAAAAAGTCATGATTTCAAAACCACCATCAGTTATTTGCTACGCCACCGTAGCTGTACTGGCTACGCCGTAGCAGGCGTAGTTACTCTGGCTACGCCGTAGCACTTAATTCAAGCTGTAATTTTTTTTCGAAGAAGGTCAATTCCATGAAGAAGGTGACTTTGAAGTAACGTTCACTAAGCAATAAAATTACAAGTCTAATAATATTATGTTCTACTTAAACTAAAAATATTATTTTATAAATGAGAAAGTTGAATAACTGGATGTTTCTTACTCAATACGGTTGAACGGATTTTGATGATGAATTTGGCAAACAGATAGTTTAGAAGGATTAACACATAGTTTTTTTATCCCGGTAATACCTTTCATGCATACAAGTCAGTATTCTGTTCGTTTGCGGGTGGATAGGAAAAAACACCATTCGCCCGTATTTACACCAAAGTTAAGAATATATTACCAGGCAAAACTGTAATTATTCATTCTTAATGTGTTAGCTTATTCGTGACGATTCCAACGATATAAATTGTTTAAACAGCTCCCGTATGAAACTTAGAGCTATCGTCATTTTAATCTCAAGTGGTCCCTCGGGATATCGGTTTACGGGACCACCCAAAATGACGATAGCTCAGCTCGAAAGTGGGCGTGACACTTATCGCAAATTCGCAAAAATGGCGCGACAGTTGAACGGATAGTAAGTAATTCAATCATTAGCATTATGCTACTAATGCGATTTCTATGAAATTTGGCACACAAATAATTTATAACCTGGATACTTTTATCTCGATAAAATATTCCCGTGGGATAATTTCCGACCTCTACGCAGGCAAAACCGTTGGAAAAAACGAGTATTAACTATATTTCCAGGTTTCCTCACGATGTATTTTTTATCATAAAAATATCGTAAGGAAACCTGGACGTTTTCCCAAGCTTAAACTTCCTTATTTGCAATTGTATTCTTCATTAATTTTGTTGCAGAGTATCTTCAACAAAACAAGGAAAATTAGAAGCTTTTTAATTTAACACTACCGTTATAGAAAGAATGCTCATCCTTAACATTGAACAAAGAGAATTTCCTACAATACTGTTGTACTAAATAAAATTGTATATTTGCAAGCTTTGTATACCGTAATTTTTAATTTTAAAGACTACTGCGGAGAGCGATAATTTAATTATGAAAATGTGGCTGTGCAAGGCGGTACTTTTTGTAATAGACTTCCTTATTCACTTTTATGTTTACATATTATATTATTGAAGCGAAACGTAAATTTTTCTGATTTCAAAAATATGTGGAAAAGTAATACAATAATTTATGTTTTATTAAAAACAGTTGTAGTGCTACAATGATCTTTTCTTCATTTGTTTTTTTTTTCCTTTATTCCAGTAACAATTTTTACAGCGTATCGACATTTTACACTAAATTATAAAATTAAAAGTTTTTAATATGCATATAATATACATACAATATAGTTTTAATATTATATAATATAAACACGGGATTCTTCATCTTGATTTTTGGTAAATATTTGTGAAATTGTTTTGAAAAAACGTAAGTTAACGTAAGATAGGACGCCCTCAGGCTAGCGGCTAGCGATGATCTTTGCAGGGGGACTGCTTGCTTCTGGATGAGAGGTGCCGAGAATCGAGTTGAATGCCTATGAAGGCCTATGTCCAGCGGTGAACTACCAGAGGCTGATGGTGATGATTGAATAAACAAAATGGCGGCGTTAGTTCCCATTTTGGCTACGCGCCAAAAAGTACAGCTTTATATGAAAAATAGAGGTTGCAGAGTAAAATCAATTTCGTCAATTAGTGACTAGTTACTTAAATAATAAAAACTAATGTACCCACAAAATCTTCTCTTAAAGAGTCGCCAAAGTTAAAATTACCTTAATTACAATAACCCCTTAAATTGAATGGTTAGCGACAAAAGTCGATCGACACTGCTACTCGAAAAAAAAATCGAAACATTAAGAGTTCCATAATATTCTTTTAATTTTACTTCTATTCCTATTTTAATTAAAAAAATTGCTCAATAATTAAGAACTAAAAACCTGTTACTCGGCGTTTGTACTAACTTTTGAGTTGCCTCAAAATGGAAACGCTTCCGCTGAAACTTAAACTTGATAATCCGTAGGCTGTAAACTTGTACACTTTGTAAACTGACACCCAATAGTAGCTTGTTTACCAATCTTCGATTACCAGGGCTTAAGTGGCAATAGGAGGTAAAGTTTTGTTTAGAGGAATGGCTGTTTTGATAAGTCAATGGGGTTTAGATAATAATATGATTTATGTACATACATCGATTGTTGCTTATACTTTGACATAAACTTTATTGAATGTGACAGTTATGGCAAACTAGGAAAACACACAAAATGGTGGAATACATAAGTTTGCGGTTCTTTCCCCGTAAACGTTTTAACAATAGAGGAATCCCCGTATTTTAAGAACGTTCGCATTCTAATCTCAGTCACAATCTTTAAATATTTATGTATGTTTATTATAAATTTTATTTTATTTATAATTCAAAAATACGTTTTTTATTATTTCCTTTATTTCATTTAGAAACATATAATTTACATTTTTTAATATTTTAATAACGACTTAAAAAAACATTATTATCTTTTTCGTTCCTCTCAAACAGAGTACCTGCCATCTTCTCACCACCCTTGGTTAACTGGTTACATTAAGTCCACCTTTGCACCATAACTGTCTTCGAGAAGTTTAAATCAATAAAATTAAATAGGTCGGTTTATTATATTTTAATTTTAATAGTTTGTTCATTAATTTAGTATAAGTTTATACTATAATTTTAATAAACAAAATCGGATATAAACTTTTTTTTTAAATGAATATTTGCTCAGATGAGATTGTGACTACATTTAAATTTTATTAATTTTAAGAATTGGAATACGGAGTTGCCTCTTTGCTACAAACGTAACTTACCATAAAATTATACAAGGTTCAGGAAACAATGGGTATTGTCATTTTCAGATAAAATAATAGTTCTTGTTAACAATAGCACCTTTACACGTAAAGTTAATATAAACGTGCTATTAATATTGATTTATTGCTAACATTAGGCCTAGTTTCGAGCCTATAGTTAAAACTTAGTTTGGGTCGTCTAAATAGCGCGTTTTCTCACTTCTTACTAATTATTAAACAACTAACTAATTACGCTTTCATTCTTACTAATTATGCTATATTTTCACGAGGTTTTCACGGGTTCTGAAGGTTTTTACAATTTCAATCTGCCTAGCCTTTTCCCAACTATGTTGGGGTCGGCTTCCAGTCTAACTGGATGCAGCTGAATACCTGTATTTTCAATGGGGCGCCTATCTATCTGACCTCCAGAACTGGGTAATACGATACCCCTTGGTAAGACTGGTTGTCTGTCTTTCGGGCTTCTAACGACCCGTAACGACTGTCAAAGATCCACGAATGACAGCCGGGATCAAGGGCTTAACATGCTTTTCGAAGCACGGAAGAGTCTCGTTATGTAAAGATGGTCACTCATACACGGACCAACCCTGTGAGCGTAGCTTAACCTGATGGATCGACCCGTGCGGCTGTTATTTAGCCACAAGTTCCTCCAGGTTTTTACAATTTATATTTCAAAATCATTTCACTTTTTCTAGTCATCTGAAATTTATATCTCAACTTGTATCTTACATAAACCCTTAGTTTTAGAATTGACTGACTGGTAATTTATTTCAAGGAAAATAAAATATTTAATACGTGGCCGAAGCAGCTGGCATGACCAGTTATTATTAGGTACCAAGTAGGCGTCCGAAAACAACAAAATTCTTGGAACTTTTGCAATAATACCTATAATGGATCTAATCATTTATGTATGCTTGGTAGTTTGAGAGTTGATTTTACCACTTTTATATGCTTTGTGCTTATTAAACTTCAAAATTCAAAATTGATTTGCAGCTTATGACTATTGTCCATCATATTGCGTTGCAATGTCACGTTTTTTATTTTATTTATACAGCTTTTTTGGGCCAGAAACCCTCGCGGATGGCCTCAAAACACCCTGCCAAAGTGTCATCACAATCTGATCAATGGTTTAGGAACGCAAAGAGACATAAAAAGAAACATACAAACATTGATTTTTGTTTTTATAGATTACAGCAAAGGTGTAAATACAGAAATAAACTTTATTAGAAAAAAAATATTATTGTATAAAAGAATAAAATAAAATAAAATATATACCAATAAAAAAAAATAACTTAGACTAGAATTTATATTTTAACAGAATGACTGAATTATTAATTGTTAATTTAGCTGAAAATTGTATCGTTCATTTTTACGACTGCATCATTTATATGAAAATTCGTTTTTCAGTTTTTGCCGACCAAACAGGAATTTAAGGAAGGACAAAATAAAAAAAATTAGAAGAATTTTTGCACGCGCTGAGATCGGCCATTTTAGCTATCACGATTAGAGGGAACAACTTAAAAAAATATTGAAAAAAGTCGGACAATGGAACGCAAAATTATTTCTTGCTGTTTGTTTCTTATCCAATTAACTTGGAACCTTAAGAATTTTGTCCTAATTATAAAACTTTGCGAAGCTAATTGAACAATGAACCCCTGATACCGGGAGCTCATGAAATTATAAAAGTATTCAGGCGAGAAAATATTATCTTCATTAAAGTAACGTTGAGTCACGAACTCCTCACAATTCTGAGATCCTAGTCAAACAAGGCGTGATGCACTGAATCCCTCGCTCTGCGTTTATTGAAGAAAAGCAATTACCGAGTTCCTCTAGCTAGAACCTCCGATGTATCCTTTTTTAAACCTTTTAAAAACATTTGCTTTTGTTCATTATGTTTCTGTAATAATATTTGTTGGGTAAGAAAAGCAAACGAGTCTCTTAGAAAAATAATGGCAGCGATTTGTTAAGTTAAAATGTTGTTGAAATTCTCTTGTTTTCATTTCAGATGATATTTAGGGGCTACCCTCTGATTTTGTAAGGGCTGCAGTTAGTGTGTATCTCTCTCACTTGTGTATTTTTAGTATACATTTTTGAGTTTATACACAAAGTCATAAGTGCCTCTAATTATTGAAATAATGTTGGTCTTTCGATGCGAATGCTTTAAAAAAACAAACATTCATCACACTGACCGTGTGATGAATGTTCGTTTTTTTAAAGGTCAGAGGGGCAATTCCCTTATTTTTAAGAACGTTCGGAATTGTGTCTCATTCGCAATCTGTCAAAAATACAATCAATTTACCAACATTTTTGACAAGTATACAGATTTCGACTTGAATGTGAACGGTTTTTAAGTACGAGAATTGGCCTTCTGTATTCCTCAGCAGAGGCTTAAGACAGGGGTACATTCCACCAGCTAATTTTAAGTCGCATGCGCTTTTATAAAATTATTATAAAAAATATAAAAAAATTGCAACAGCATTATACTAAGTGGAAGCCTTCAGTCACTGTCACGACGTGCAGCTGCCGATTATTTCTGTTCCGTGCTTATAATTATAGCTTCTGTTTAATTCTAACAATTATCTAATTTTGGCAGCACGTATTTTTGAGACAACAAAACATGTATGTCCACTAGAAATTATATCTTTGCCAATCAAATAAGAGAAACAAAAGTTATTCGAATGACCCACTCAAAAGATCCGAAATCACTTGTACATACATAAAACAGCTGCTAGGACGACAAGCCATAAGTTCTTAACGCGGCCGTCAGATGGCAGCATCGTCGAGTTATTAAAAGACAAGTGGGCACTAATCTTTATAGTCAGCTGCTATGAAACGTCATCAAAATGGCGGAATGGGCGGGAAACTGCTGTTTTATTGGTTTTACTACTGCAACCGTTATTTTAGGATTATGGATGGAAAGACAAATGAGTGGACTGAAAGTAGCTACCTAGGAAAGGATGGTATGAGTATTACACACACATACACACATTCATACTTTTATTACAATGATCTTGATGACTCAGAATTTAGGGACGCACGGAGAGCACGTGTTCTTGGGTTCGAAACGTACTAAGTAACAAAGTAAGGGCGGATTTCTCCAACGCAATTTATCTGTCATTTTGTCTATTCTTCCGTCGACAAAACCCGCTTCTATTGTAGTCATGCTAGTGATCAATTCACGCTGAACTCAGTTAAAGCGTTTAACAATATTAATATTGAGTTTGATAATATTAATATTGATTTTGAATCTACATGGTCGTCATAATGATCTAACCAATAAAATGTATGGACTTTAAAAGAGACTGTGACCTCTGAGTTTGTTTCGGCCTTTCTTCTCAGAGTAGTCAGATAGGAAACACCGACCTCATCTACGTAGTACTTAAAATATTATTGACGTGTAAAAGTGTTTGTACAAACCTATTTGCAGAAAATAAAATTATTTCATTTCATTACCACGGCAAGGGTTGTTTAACCGCTCTTGATTAATCTTAGATGATTCTCCTACAAGTAGGTTTATTACTAATTTATTTATTCCACTACGCAGTATTATGTACTGAAACTATTTAATATTACAATGTAATAAGACTAGCTAAGTGTTTGCAATGGGATCAGCCTTGTTTGCATAATAGGGACACGACTTTGTATCCCGGATTTCGGAATCAAGGATGAACGGAATTCGAAATGTAACCTCACTATAGCGGTATAAAAAAAAACCACGTTCAACAGCATACACAGCATAGATCCGACCCTGAGCGGCTGGATCACCAATATGCTCAAACTGAGAGCTGTACAAGTGACCGTAAATAACACCACGAGAGCCATAGTTGCAAAGGGATGCCCACAAGGGGGCGTTCTTTCGCCGCTTCTATGGAACCTGGTAGTAGACACCCTCATCAAAGCACTCAACGACAAAGGTTATTTCACTGTAGGCTACGCCGACGACATAACCATAATAATAAATGGAACCCACGAAAACACCTTGTGTAACCTCATGCGCCAAGCCCTGAAGATAGTAGAGGAATGGTGCAACAAGCACCAACTCTCAGTGAACCCCACAAAAACCGAACTGGTTCTCTTCACGAAAAAGCGGAAATTGACAACCCTACAACTACCACGTTTCTTCGGAACAACTCTGAGCCTATCAACTGAAGCCAAATACCTGGGCGTATTTCTGGACAAACAGCTGAACTGGGCAAAGCACACCAACTATATCACTACAAAAGCCAGTATATCCCTGTGGCAGTGTAAACGACTGCTTGGCAGGAACTGGAGAATCAGCCCCAAGGTCACCTACTGGCTGTATACCACGGTCATCCGACCAATCATAACATACGGCTCACTGGTCTGGTGGCCCAGGACAGACCTGAGCACAGCCCAAAAAGAGTTAGAGAAGCTGCAACGATTTGCATGCGTTGCAATCACT
Source organism: Eupsilia transversa (assembly GCA_914767815.1). Lineage (NCBI taxonomy): Eukaryota > Metazoa > Arthropoda > Insecta > Lepidoptera > Noctuidae > Eupsilia > Eupsilia transversa. The sequence goes on from OU611892.1 coordinate 10,810,081, forward strand.
AGCAGTATGAGAACCGCACCCACTGCCGCCCTACAAGCAATGCTTGGACTGCCACCCCTGCACCTCATTGTGCGGGAGGAGGCAGCCCTGGCTGCCTTCAGACTAGACCTATCAGGGACTCTAAGCAAGGACTCCAGAGTTAAGCATACTCGTATAAAGGAGGATGCTATCAAGCGACAGCCAATGATGGCAGCACCTTGTGACAAAGCCCCGAAGACACACCACTTCCAAAGACACTACAGCATAAAACTGACAGAAGAACAATGTGACTACTCAGGACCAAAAGAACTGAGAGTATACACCGATGGATCGAAGACCGACTCTGGCACCGGAGTCGGAATTTTCTCACATGACCTCAATATGAACATATCCAGACCGCTAAGCATGCTCAACACCGTCTACCAGGCGGAGTGTGTGGGCATCATACAAGCGGTCCATGCCATAGAAGCCCGGAGAGTTACGGACTTCCACATACGTATACTCTCCGATAGTGCCTCAGTCCTCCAATCCCTGGGAAAGAAATATATTACATCTAAACTTATACTAGAATGTCGCAACGCACTAGAATGCTTATCAGTGTCTAGTCGCAACAAGGTGACACTGCAATGGATAAAAGGACACAGCGGGTCGATGGGTAACGATGCGGCGGACGAACTGGCTAGGAGAGCATCCGGCACACCAGTCTGTGGGCCCGAGCCCATTGTACCCATCCCCTTCAACCAAATACGCAGGTGGCTACAGGAGGTCACCCATACACAAGCAGTGAACTGGTGGACCTCGGCACCGGGCTGCAGGCAAGCCAAGGAAGCTATGCCCACCCCGGATAGCAAGTTAACCAGGCGTCTTCTACGCCTGGACAGGGACGGCCTGCGCCTGGTGGCGGGGACCATCACAGGACACTGCTCACTAAATAAACACTTCCACACAATGGGCATAACGGACAGTCCTCTGTGCAGGGCGTGCATGGAGACTGAGGAAACCGTTGCGCACGTGCTCTTCGAATGCACGGGCGTCACCCAGATCAGAACAGAAACCCTTGGATCACCCTTATCTTACACAGACGTTCTTAACAGACCAGGAGCTTTAATTAACTTCTGGAGGGAGGTGGGCTGGTTGGAATAACCACCGCCGGCCGCCATGGCCCACGCACAATAGTCCACTCGAGGACTAAGTGCGGAAACCATAACCCCTAACATAGAACATAGAACATAGCGGTATAAAATATAGCTCAGTGTTATTTATTTGATCCTAGTGAGATTTGACCATATTTACTGTAAAAGTATTCTGGTTTTAAGTATGGCATTGGCTTTGCGATTTTACTTGAATGCTTATTTAGAGATTTTGAGCTTCTGATGACTCCATTCAAGCTCCTTATTCTTGCGTTAATCACGCAACGAGATTGAAAAATGCGACACATTTTTATATCTTCGTAAGTTTTAATGGTTACAAAACCATTTCTCAGCGAACTTGTATATTTTACATACCTACATAAAAAAAACACACAAATAGGTGTGTTAACTTGGCACGAGACGGTGTGACCTTTGAATTCGCTCCAAACGCTTCAGAGCGCGTTCCAGTGTCTTTACAACTCTTTGCTCGAGCTCAGGTATGTGTACAGAATGTACAGAAGCTCGACTCCATACCTACAACGAGCGAAAATGCACGCAATACGCGCTTCACGTACAGCGCTGTATTCACGTAAGGGACTACTCAAACTTATTCAGCTCTATTCAGGTTTGCCCATAGATGCTGAAAGGATGCGTACGTCAAATCATTGTTTTCTATGGGCAAACGCTGAATAGAGCTGAATAAATGTGAGTAGTCCCTAATCCAACCAATTTAAAACCAAAACTATTTTAAATATATTGTATTGTATCGGTGATCGTTACCTAGAATAAGTTTATTACATTATGTTATCTTATATGTGTCTCTTTTGTCTTTTTGAGAATAAAGCAATTTTAAACTTAAATAGTTAGTTCGACTGTACGTTGTGTGTATGTGTGCAATGCGTGCGTTTAACTGCGCTCGTTGTAAGCCGACCTTCTGAACCAATTATTCAGTGTATGTTTACAGAGTACAAAAGTACGTAACAGGCCTCTTTAATGTGTCTCATCAAGGGCTTCTTAAGAACGTTTCTTGAGGAATTTCTAATTTGAGAAGAAAGAATGTTGAATTACATGTATGTATTAATCTTGTTTGCTCTAGATTTTTTTTACATTACCCAGAAGTGAAACAGCGCAGGCTAGTAATAAAAAGTCATGTAGGTATGTCATTTTATTATGTTGTACGGCATACGCCAATTAATTTTGCTGTCATGAAATAAATTTAATGTTGTTTATTAAATTATTATTAATTGTTTATATCAACCTATTAATTAAACTGGGTCAAATTTAATTAGCTAGCGAAACTCCGTATATGTTTTCCTATTGATTTACCTGAGAAAATTAAGCATAACAAATAAAAAAACGGTAACCAGAATAAAATTAAACAGAGAAAATAATGTCTCAAAATATCTAGCGGCAAACCAGCTGTCCGAATGAAATGGTGACAATAGAGAAACTGAACAACACTCTTGGGTATCGTAACAAATAGAAGTACGTGGAGCTGTCATGATTGCCAGTACCTACTGATAAGGTACTGGCAATTATGTCAATTCCACGTACTTTTTGCAATTGCGTCGTTTATGCAGTCAGTGACGTAAGTGGATGAACATTTCGTAATTTTTATGATTGAATATTCTAGAACCTAATAATTATTTTGAATATAATAAAATCAAAAATCAAAATATTTTATTTCGCATAAACCTACATGGGCACTTATGAAACTCCAATTGGTCGTTTCCTATGGAGAAGAGCCGGCAAGAAACTCCACGGTTACTCTTTTAAAAATAAATGGGTTTTACAATGTTTTCAAAAATGTACAGTTTGAATAGGTATGAGAGGATAGTGTAGCCCTGTCAAAAAGATACTTATAATATCATATGATAATAATATCATAATACTAGTACCTAGCTGAAGTATTGCCTACTCTATACTTATAATAAAATAGCAACGAAATCGTTTGTTTGCTAATAAACCATATGCCATAAAAAAAACTCCGCTCTTTTAAATAGTTAACAACTTTTCTTTGACAAATGAAGTGAAAAAGCCGGTTTCTTTCTATTTGCCACAGTGTAATTAAATTACCTCCATCGCCAGCCGAACGCCGGCAGTTTGTCTAGCCAGCCTAATGAATTTTAGACAGGCTCAGCCACCCTATATCCGTTCCGTCGACGATTCGTTGGATGAAAACAAGTTTAATCGATATCGATTCCTTTTGTTGTTAAAAGTTGCCGTCTATCAAAGTGTATCGTTTTGGCATTGTAGAAGGAAAGAAGAATGGTATTTTGGGTGATTTTTCTCGAAATTATCGTTTGTGGTTATATTTATTCATTACTAGCTGCCCGCCCCGCGCGGGTAGCACTAAGTAGGTACTTATCTAGATAGGTAGGGTAGGTACGTACGTAGGTAGGTAGGGTAGGTAGGTAGGTAGGGTAGGTAGGTATGTAGGTTGGTAGGAAGGGTAGGTAGGTGGATAGGTGTAGGTAAGGTAGGCAGGTATGGAGGTAGGTAGGTATGTAGATAAATAGTTAGGTAGGTATGTATGTAGGTAGGTAGAGTAGGTAGGTAGGGTAGGTAGTTAGGTTTATTATAAAGATAGATATTTATAACAATTATACCAGCCACACGTAAAAAAAACACTTCCTCAATTTTTCTCATACCTCAAAAGAAAAATGGCGTCGGTTGAACTTCAGACCCAGATAGTAGAAGCGAAAGGCCGTGATTACCATGACAATGTGCAGCGCCCTCTTCCGCGAGATTAATGGCCACCGCTGGCAGCCGTCACTCATTAAATTGATGAGCGATGACGCGGACTGGGGCGGGCCATGAAAATGGCGGCGGAAAATGCTGAATGTTTCTGTGTATTTTAATTTTAGTTTTTTTAGTTTTTTTAGTTTTTTTAGTTTAATTGTCAAATAACTAACATTGAAAAAGACCCGTTATGTAGGTAACAGGGAAACTAGGCGTACAATATGCCCAGAAACTGTAGTTTAGCTTACTGGAGTTTAACTGGAGCGGTGGTCTCGCTTCCACACAAATTATTTACTTATAATTTTTATTAATAAAAAGGAATAATAATTCTATTTTGGCCACTTTCTGCACTATTATACTTTCTAAAACTAGCTTTCTATAAATCTACTTCTGCCACAAGTATTACAACCAATCACTATGAGCTATCAAATATATCAGAGGGGACTACCGTATTCATTTTTAACAACATTCGCAATCTAATATGTCTCAATCTTTCAAAAATACCTCGTATTGACATACTATATATTATACATATCTATATTTCGTATTGGCCTACATTTTGACATTGACTGTCGCTGAGATGAGATTGCAACTAGATTAAAAACGTTTTTAATACCGGATTTGGCTTTCTCAGCTATTTCACAGTCTGGTACACAATATTTTCCGCGTTTTCTTCCAAAATCCGCTCGTTTCATAGCCTATAGTTTTGTTCTGGAATGGTTGCGGACTCATTGTCTAATGGCGTGTTGCGATGCGGACTGAGCACAGATTTGGAGGCCCCAATGGTTATGCAATGCCAAAAACACTGGTTTTTTATTAATTGTTTAACGATGTAGGTGTTTAAGTACTTTTTGATTTAACTACATATATGTGATAAGTTTTGGAAATTTGGAAAATGTGCAATTTTATGACTTTACTTATTTTTAACCGAAGCCAAAGGATTTATGATTTTGACAGGCCATGTACGTATGTACTATGTATGTATACGGTTTTCGTATTGAGTTACACGTAATTACTAGGTAATAGATCACGAGTGACTCGGTTATACGAAAACCAAAACCGTTGTTTATTTGTTACAGTAGTGCCGATTCCCTTGTTCACAAACTAAACTAAATTTAAATTCAGTGCATCTTTTTCTTTCTATTTCATTAAGAAAAGGACAGAAGATACAATTTAGTTTAGTCCTGTCAAATCTGTCACACCTCCATACAAGTTTAGACGTGATTAAAAACTTGCCTACTAAAATTACGTCAATTTACGTCAGGCGCTGATTAATTTGACAGGACTAAACTAAAATATATCTTCTGTCCTTTTCTTAATGAAATAGAAAGAAAAAGATGCACTGAATTTAAATTTAGTTTAGTTTGTGAACAAGGGAATCGGCACCAATGTCTTGTTTATACCTTACTAGCGACCCGCCTAAGCTTCGCACGGCCATAATGTACTGATGACTGAATGTCGAGATTTCTGCGCTATATCGAGGTTTAATTTTATGATTTATACACATAAACCTTCCGGAATAAATTTCCTAAACTATAGTGAAAACCTCATCTACGTATAAATAATGTTGTGTGGTTCAAAAGAACAACGCGGTCATACAGACAAACACAAAAAGCGACTTTAATTTAAAGACATTGTAAAACCAGCGTTATTTTTAATGGGACTTCGTTTAACTTAAAGTTACTTTGAGTGTGAATAAATAATAATAATAAATAAAAATTAAATGTTAGTCTTTCCCTCCATAACGTTTCAAATTATGAGCAGGAAGGGTGAATAAATGGACAAAAATATAATATTTCACAACTAATATTATACATTAAATGTAGTTGCCGTTCGAAGATTGCGTCGTAAACCCAAAAATGTGAATGTGACAATAAAACCAAGTTTTATTGAGTTCGTCCATGTCATAGACGACAGCGGGTACATTTTTAGTGTCAGAATTTTACAATTTATAGAAAACTAGCTTTTGCTTAGATATCGGAAATTATCCCACGGGAACGTACTAACAGAATAAAAAAATATATATTTATTAACCTATCTGTGTGCCATCCAAATCCGTTCAGGCGTTTTTGCGTGGTTTAGTAACAAACATCGAAACGTAGGTACAATCTTTCACATTCATAATATTAGTAGGATAGGGTTTCCAAGAGCAAGCAAGCATCCACTAAGTATTGGATGTGAGTTTTTCAAGAAGAGGCAACATTATCCTGTTACGGTAATATTCAGCTGCTTAATATTTTAGCAGAAAGTTATGTGTTCGCTAGGTTCGCTCTAGCTACTCTGTGAGTCATCATAGAAACTTAATTGATTTTTTTCAGTAGTTCGTTAAATTTCAGAAAAAAAAAAACTATAAACCACCTCGCACACTATGGGACTTGTGACTGCGACAGCTCGAGGATAAGACGCTGACCTATCGCATGAGACTGTCATCGGGTGTGCGGTTGCACCGTGCGTCTAAACGCTGCGACAAGTAGCGAGAGCCTGCGTCTCATCTAGCCTGACGTTGCGAGTCTTCAACTCGACGCCAAGTCTGCGGAGCTATGAACAAAATATAATATGAAAATTGTCGGCCGCAGCGTGTCGTTGCGTCTCGTCCCAGTCGCAAGTCACATAGTGTGTGAGGTGGTTTAAACTCTCAGTATCCGAAAAACCCATAAAAATAATTGCAACTCAAAAATAATGTAATCGCTTATCGCATACAACTTGAGCCGCAACAATTTCAGCGCCATGTCACCAGAAGTTAGAAGATTATCAAGTTACGCTTTATGGCATTCTTCGCAAAGTTCTCTTGACACCCGAGATATCGAGGGAACCCCGAAATACCATTATAACACCGTCAACTTATATAATAGCTTTTAGTGGATTCGATGGGAAAGAAATAAAAATATTGACGAAAACAAAAACTTTAGGGTTGTTCAACATCTTTGTAAAATAACTAAACTTTGACGTGACACGTGACACGTGGCTTAGGAGTCAGAATAGTAAATTGTTGTAACCGTTTTCCTTTGACAAAATAATAACATAACATCACGCTTGTAGTTACCCAAAAGGCTAGGCAGAAGTGTAGACCGACATTTCGCCAGTTATGTTTTAGGGGGCTAGCCTATTGTCATCAATCGGGCACAAATCTAGACTCAGGGTTGCTAGTGAGAAATTTGTAATGGAAAACCCAATAACCTTTTGCCCCAACCGGGAATCGAATCCTCCCGACCTCCTTGCTCAACTCCAGTGGCAAAATAATTTTTAATTATTATAATATACAGGTTGAAATTTTAATCACCGTTTTCCTCTTAAGGGGTCATTGTACTCATCATTATGAACAACTTTTACTATGGGACCAAACCTGAAATCGTGAAAAAATCAATCAGCTGTTTCCTACATTTTGACGAGTTATGCGAACATAAATGTAGGTATGAGTACAACGATCCCTTAAGAGGAAAATGGTGATTAAAATTTCACCGTGTATAACTAGTATAAGTATAACCCAGCGAATAAACTTTTAATTTTTGACAGATTTTCCGTACAAAAACTGTCAGACGTCAACTATATTCCACGAAAGAAAGATCTGACTTTGGTTACATCGGCCTTTAATTAAGTTGGCTCAAGGTCGAGTTTACTGGAAAAAGACACAGGACGATACAGACTGTTTTTTTTTACTTAATTTTATCATGGCATTTTTTTTTCTTTATATATTTGTTCCCACATAATAATTATATATATTTTAGTGCGAGATTGTATATTATATTTAAAATTTATCAAGTATAAATAACTTATATTTAATAGAAAACAAAAGAAAAAAATCAGTACCTTTATTTGCTTTGAAAGAACTTCTACAGTAGCCAAATGTGATTTAATCGGGAGTTACATAATAAACTCACAAGATAAAATTCGCTTATAATAAAATCACCAAACTACCTACTACAAGCTCATACAAAATTATTAACCTATTACTTGCCAAGACAAATTAGTCAAGTCATTAACTTAACTGACTGTTAAGAGGTAGAATAGCTGAGTGTCAATTAAGTAAGACTTAGGAGACCAGGAGAGCAGAAGCATCGCGGAGGTCTCATCAATATGCATGGTCACACAACCTCACCGGACCGTTGAGAAATTAAATCGTTCACGCCGACAATGTTTTAGGGCAATAATAGCTTTTAATAACAAAAATGGATTTTGGAATTTAGTTTGTTCGCTGAATAAGTTATGATATTGAAACTCTTTGATTTTTCAAGGATGTAATTTTAACTTATTCGACGTAGGAATTCTATATTAATACCGTTAATGTATTAAGACAATATTTTTTATTATGTAAAAATCGTAAATTCTCTTGAAAAAGGAAGATAAGCAATTCGTCGGGCAAAATTCAAACTTTCAGATTCAGAGCTGCCGCTTTTCCATCAAAAACAAAACTGCGAGTACATTTTTTTCGTAACTTAGTACTTCAGAATATAATGGAATGGTGCATCCACACAGAAGTTACTTTTTATAGTGCAACATTTTGCAAACATAATATCATAAAGTAACTTTCTATAACTTTTAGTAAGTTTACTTTACAAACTTTTGTTATCCGTTGTTGTCCACTAACACTTGCAAACTTTGCTCAACAAAAAGTAAAGGATGCACTTATAAAATTAGGTACAATTTGAAATAACTATTTACGATTTATCTTTATTATTTTTATTTTATTTTATCTGGCTACTAGGAGCTCATATCCCGACAGAAGTTAACTCCATCTTCGAATAAGTTGATAAATCTCAGAACAAGAAAATTGAAAACGTCTTCAAGGCAATTTATCTCAGCTTGTTACATAAATATGATTTTTAATATGCACAGACAAAAGGAGCATCTGCAACTGAGTATTTTTTTCGTCTGGCACCGCTCCAGAGGCGTAATTTTTGTTTTCATTTTTTTACAATCAGAAACTGCGTTACTTGCTGAGGCACGAAGTTTAGTGCCTCTGCAGTTTTTTCGCTAAATATGTGATAAGGAAAAGTTGCTAAGTTATTATAGCCACACGGGTCGTTTGATGTAGATGGGTGACTATCTTTAATGTAATTTGAATTTTATTTTAATTTTCAATGACACGACCTTTTTGCTCTCATAGCCGATACCACAATTCATTCTTAGGGCTGACTATGGATATATAAAGACATCTACAATACCACATGCGAACTACGCACCATACTGACGTAACGCAAAATCCTGTATTGTTTACAGCATATATACAACGTCCTGACATTAACCGCCGGGCAGTTACCCTCCAGATACAACACCCACCTGGTCGGAGGATCTTCCCTTTTTTATGGGGGATGAGTGAACTTTATACCCTTCATGCCTTAAATAGATACGTCTGAGTACGTACGACACGATAAGGAAAATTTTGAGGATCGGGCACACTCAAATAACCACGATGCCGCGATGTAATCTTAAAAGTCCACGAGCGATTATTTCGTCAATATTTTTGTAAGAAAATATGTATAATGAAAAAGAAGTTATGCTAAAGTAAATTATGCTTTAATTCAATGAAACAAGGTTTTATCCATGAACAATAATGGCTACTAAAGATAATTTATTAAAATTACAAACAGTTCTTCCCGTCATCCCGAATTCCCGACGTACTATAAATGCAAATACCTTCCTTACATAACGACATTGAAACTGAAATTACCTCGATGAAAAATAGGTTCATTGTTTATGCAGTATCAACCAATTTGCAGCTCTTCTTTAAATATTATCCATGCTACTTTTGTGTGATTGTTAGTATATTTGTGTACGTAAGTGAAATAATTGTTGTCTGTGTGAGTGCGCCCTTTTTTACTTTTTAGGGTTCTGTACGCGATGGGTGCGAAACGGAACCCTATTACAAAGCCTCCGCTGTCCGTCTGTCTTGTGATTGTGTGTTTCTATTGCCGCTATAACAACTTTTAAGACGTAAGGTTTGTAGAGATACACTCGTAGAGTTATGGGCTTGGCTTTATATTATTTATCTAAACACCCATTATGTACAGGGTGTCTCAAACGTAGTGGTCCAAAGGCAAAATAATGAGGTAAAGCGAAGGGGTCCACCTATCATAAAAACAAATTAAAAATTGGTATATTCTGAACAGTTCAGAAAATTTCGGTATTATTATTTTGCTTTACCTCATTTGCCTTTAGACCACTACGTTTGAGACATCCTGTAGATTGTGCCTAGTTTACTTACTTTATCAACCAGCCCAACCCTTAGTGCAGTGAGAGGGATCGTGAGTTTGATCCCCATGGATCACTTGCACTAGTGTCCTGAACCTCTCTTGTCTCATATATTTTTAGATTCGTTGCACAAGTGCTAAATACAGTAGTAGGCTTGCCACGTTTGTCGAAGGACCGATGGCCGGTGAAGCAGATGAGTCCTTGGGATGAGATCATTATCGGTAAGCGTAGTGTCTGACGCCCCCCAGCTAGATGGACCGACTACCTTAAGATGGCTGTGACAGACTGGATGCCAAAGGTGGAGAGAGTATTGTGGCGCAGCCTGGAAGAGGCCTATGCACAGCAGTGGACTGCGATAAGCTGAGTCGAATACCTACACAACCTACCTAATGTACCCGTAAACTCACTTGAATAGCATCATTCTATGAATAGAAACAAAGAAAGAAAGAAAAATATAATTATTTGGGACACGACAGGAAATAAAAACAGTAAAAAAGGAGCATTTAAAACTAAAAAAATATACAAAAAAGAAAAAAATATAATAAAACAATTAAAAGATCCTGTGCGAGGCTCAAAATGCTCTTATCACAGCATAATGCTGGAATATAAAAATAAAAAATACCGGTATTCTGATAGGGCCCGTTGTGTTGTGTGTTGTGTGCAATGTTCGGCACGTGTAACAAAGGTATATCATAGAATTATGACAAATTGATTCACCTGAAATTCACTGTAGTGGTTTACCGAACGTTTCCGGGTGAATAAATCAAGTTGTAGGCTCGGACAGGAAATGGCTAAATTAGGCCAAACTGTTGCAGTGGTCTATAGCCAACTTCCTGTGGTATGCGGATAGATCTATGTTGTCAAAGAGGTTCGATTTTCAAAGAAGATTTCTCAGGATTATGTTCAGTTAGTAGGTACCTAACATCCGTCCTTGAGTGTAAGTTAGTTGATCATATTCCTAGTTGCTTAGCAAAACTTGAATCGCCTCATTACAAAAGGCCTTCTAACTTTTAGTCAACGCTTACAACTTCGAGCCAGTTTTTGTATTTCGAACTTTTTTCCAACTATTTTGTTGTTCTTAATATAAAAACTAATTTTAAACTTGTGTTTAGGTTGGCAACTTTGTATTGATAACTTTATATGAGTCAGAATAAAGTTCAAAATACAATTGGCAAAAGTCAGAGCATTGGTCTGGTTTGGAGCGTCATCTTTATGGAACCTTTTTTCAACTTTGGATACCACTACGGTTGGTGAAAAAACGCGTCAGTAAATAAGAACATGACCTTATAAGAGTACAGTAACCTTCAATCCGTTTATCAAAGATAGTGATACTGGTAATACGTGCATTTTAACCTGAAAATCTCTGTTTAGACCAAACCCAGAAGTAAACAGCTAGGTATCATTACACTAAGATATAAACATGTATTCTATAGGTATGTTGTGTCTCCTGTTTTCGTTTAACGTTTACAACGAAAACAAGTTGTTAAGACTAGTGTACAAAACTTGTAAAAAAGGTCACAAAGGTAAACAAAATAGTTAAGAAAACTTAACTGAAACAATGTCAATACTCTTGCCATCACCTGTCTAGCGTTTTCCCAACTATGTTGCGGTCGGCTTCCAGTCTAACTGGATGCAGGCAGAGCAGGGCACGTAAAATAGCCAGCGGTTAAAGTAATAATGTGCGTTTAACTAGCACTTAGTGCCTCGTTTGTATAACGGACGCTTTGACGGTGCTAGTTGTGATAATAATGCAAAATAGCTTTATATTAGCGCAGTAATGAAGAGATCCGTAGGAGAACCAAGGTAACCGACATAGCCCGGAGAATTGCCAAACTTAAGTTGTAGTGGGGAGGACACATTGCTCAAATAACATTGGCCTTCAGAAGGCCAATTCTCGTACCTAAAAAACGTTCACATTCAAGTCGCAATCTGTCAAACTTCCGAATGAGATGTGAATGCGAACGTTCTAAAAAATTATGGGAACTGCACCTCAGATGGCCGATGTTACGGCCCCGCTGCGGTTGCACACGGCGGGACTTACTGTAGCCATGGCGCTGCGCCAGCCTGTGTTCTACGCTCCGTCAGGGACGCCGCGAGTTTTTTGAAAAGGGGAAGACATTCATCAGACATCGCATGGTGGACGTATCGCTTAAACAGATTGACTCTTTTTTCTCTTTACTGTACTTACCTGTCTTATAAATAACAAAAGAATAGCACGGGATCCGAGAAGGGGATCCGACCGGAATAAATCATAATTATTAAAGACCAGGCCTATTTCCGAAGGCTTTAAACAGAATGGCAACAGCCAGAACAGCCAATGGGGCCGAAAGTTTCGGGAGTGGCGACCGCCTACCGGAATACAGGTGTTGGAAGGCCTCCCTCAAGGTGGACCGATGATCTTGTGTAGGCCGCAGGAATCCGCTGGATGCGGGAAGCACAGAACCGGTCAAAAGTGGCGTTGCTTTTCGGCCTATGACCAGCAGTGGACGTCTATCGGCTGAAAACTCAAACTCAAACCCAAAGCATTTATTTCAAATAAACCAATTACAGGCACTTTTGAATTGTCAAGGGGTCGGTCAGTCAGAAAGATGAAGCTAGTTGCCCATTCGAAAGCATAGTAGGTTCCTATGGAGAAGAACGGGAAGAAATGATGATGAATGAATGTTTTATAAACAACAAATACATGTATAATTTTTTATACACAACATGTACAAGTCTTTTAGAAGACTTTTTGAAATAAAATATCACATTTTATATTTTGTAAACACGGTTTTAATAACGAAGACAGTAAAAGTACAAAAAAAACCTGAAAACTTAACCGAGTTACCAGGAGCACAGCGTAAAGAGATGATTTTTTTATTCAACTATTAAACGAAGTCAGCTTTTGTAAAGCCTTTGTGTACCTATGTAAATCAGTGCTCACTATAATATAATTCTAGGTATTAAGAAACATTGGTATTACAAATTCATCTCTCAGATTTCGCTCGAGTTCAACGTAGCTAGTATTAAAATATTCCAGTGGAATTTTCAAGTGGTTGGACACGTTATCTGGTAATAATAAATCTAGGTCGAAAGCGATTCTTGCTAGTTTATTATTACAAAATTCTTCAATAATAAACGTTCGTATGGTTTCCCAGTAACATCTAATTCGGCGGGTCAGACTGGTTGCTGGCGTGGCAACGCGGTCAACAGCCAACAGCCAACATCCAAACGAAATTCAAAAGAGAATAAGAATTCTTAAAAAAAACTGAATGTGTTCTTGTTTATGCCATATTTAATTTATTTAATTAACCATCCTGTTTTGCATATTTGCGCTATACAAAATAGTTTCGATATTTCCCATTTGCCGGGCATCTCGCGAAGGCTCAATGTTTTCTTTAGTAATCAATATTTTTCTAAACTAAAACATGACGATAAAGCCTGGTCCTGGGGTAAATGAATCCCGCGCGGGATACAGGACGACTTCACTCGCGCCGATTGTGTTAATTAACTTGTATGGGGCTGTCCAAACAGGTGTTAATAGTTGCGTAACTTCTTGATATAACACCATCGACGCGCGCAGTTGCATCGTATTCTGCGCAGGATTCGCCTCAGTAAGGCGTTGCGAAATGTAAATGATTTTGCATACTGTTCAATAAATAAAATAATCAGTTTTTTATAAGTGAACAGGCAGCTGTACTGCTGGGGAGTTTGTTGCATACTTCTTCTTCCCAGCTAAAGCACTAGGAAGTGATAAAGGGCGGGCGTTTTATGGGACAGCCTTATGTAATTTCGATGTTTGAAAATTGCTGATTTTCAGTCTAGTTTGAATAAATGACTTAGGGCCGAGTCACCGGAATGGCAGCGGCCGGCAGCGACGCGGCGAACACTTTCAGTGTGAAATAATTTTAAACTTTATCTACATACTTATAAGACCAGTATCGATTGAAAAGGTCGCGAGGCCGCCCGCGGTGCCGCGAGTGGCCGTGCGCCGAATGTAGAAACTAAACTAGTCAAGAGGAGACTAGGCGCGTGGGGTCTGGGGGTCGCGCGAGGCCGCCATCACCGCCGGCCCCTGCCGGCCGCTGACATTCCGGCGTGACTCGGCCCTTATGATTTTGATTTAGATTCAATCTTGTTTCAAACAAGCTGTTTAAACATCTAATGCTGAAAATAATGACCCAACCCATAAAACAAATGCCCTCATCCCATTGTACTTGTTGTCAACGCTTTAATACGGTTATTTTTCCGTTCATAATAACATCCCTCACAGTTGCAATGGCAGACAATTAAAATAATATTAATCAATAAAAAATATATTATGAAAATGCTTCAATATAAAACGTATAAAACTGAACGCAATGATACGATTTCAATACATCACGGGATAATCCGATACATACGTCAATTGACATCATTTTCATTTCGGAGAGAAATCGTGGAAACGTGGGATTTATTGAACTATAAAATATATGAACAACCTGTATCATATTGCATATAGAGAGCGTATGGTGGCCCAGTGGTAATGGCCCCCGATTTACGAGTCATACGGACATCGTGGGTTCGAACCCAAGCATGCGCTTCGCATAATGTCATCACCACTGCTCTTAACAATAAAGGAAACCGGCATGTCCTAGAACGAAAAATTCGAAGACATGTGACATCTTCCAACCCGTACTGGACCCGCGTGTTGGATTACAACCCTCTCACCAAGAGCAGACGCTCGATTCTGTAAAAATCTCACCGTGAAAACTAAGGTGAAATGAGCGTAAAGTGAGCTGTCATTCGATTCTAATACTAGAGATTGACACTATTGAAAGCTCACTTCACCTATGTTTTCACCGTGAGATTTTTACAGAATAGCACTACAGCAGTGCTATTCTGTAACCATCTCACCGTGAGCACTTAGGTGAAGTGAGCTGTCAGTCGACCCGATGCTATGAATTTACACTGCTGGCAGCTCACTTCACGCTCACTTCACTTAAG
This sequence comes from Eupsilia transversa, assembly GCA_914767815.1. Classification (NCBI taxonomy): domain Eukaryota; kingdom Metazoa; phylum Arthropoda; class Insecta; order Lepidoptera; family Noctuidae; genus Eupsilia; species Eupsilia transversa. The sequence continues at coordinate 10,825,086 of OU611892.1, forward strand.
TTTTCACGGTGAGATTTTAACAGAATAGACCGGCTGGTCTGTCTCTCAGCAGTGGAAACATTGTTGACTGATTATGATAATTTCTTACAGAAATATAATTATCGCTATCACCAGTATTGGTACATGATCATGATTAAAAAATATTGTAGATTTTTTAATGGATTGAAACGATGTACCTACTACATATTAGTTAACTTTTATTATAAGAAGAAAATAACTTGAGAACAAATAAAACTTCTAAATTCTGTGCGTTCTATGTCTATTTTAATCAACTTACACTACACTTAACTTTAGCTTTTTCTTTTTTTATCTTTCTTGCGACGCCAACAACTAATAATATGCAAAACTTTGTAGTTACTAAAGCCAAGATCAAGAATGCCGCACAGTCAATTCTAGCATAATATTAAAATAAAATGATGTCTCCATGAAGAATAAAGCCATTCGCTGAGCAATTTCTCCACAGCTTTATGAGCTAAACTGTAATTTTTCAACTTTTAATAAAAGTTTACACCCAAAACTCGTGTAACGTAAAATAGAACCGCCGCCGTCCATAACTTGCGACAAAGAACATTTTACGATAGTCGACACACACCAACTATTTTTACGAGTTAAATCCTTGCGGCAACGAATATGTGAGCTTAAGTGCTCCATCTGCTAGGTTAGGAACAAAGTCCCATTCCACACAAGATGCAAAATGGGATCTTTTAAAACAATTAACACTTTAAAGCCTTTTTTTTTTTTTTTTTTGGGTGGGAAATCATCCAATGACTTCTCCCGCTCTGGGCGGAGCGGGAGGGCGTGTCAGACTCTTACTGACTAAAACCCACCCGTGTTCCTTCCCTTGCCATGCCAGGGGCCACGGTTTCCCCTTAGGACTACCCGCAACCCCGGCGGGCAACGGTCCTAGCGGACCCCGTCCGTTTTGCTGACATCTCTTTGAGGCGCGCGTAGAACACGACGCGCCGTCGACCCGGGCCTTTAAAGCCTACGGTGACAGTTTTTAAGTAATAAAAAAAATTAAAAAATTAGGAGAGTCATAGCCTGGGATCTCAAGAATGGTTTTATTTGAGTCTTAAAATCAATTTTATGAAATACACAAATAGACGTACCTATCTCATATTTAAAAAATCAAATCAACTTATAAACATAACATCATATAACATAACATCACGCCTGCATTCCCCGAAGGTTTTGGCAGAGGTGTACCTTTAGTACAGCCACATTTCGCCGGTTATGTTTAAGTCCCATGTAATAGGGCGCGAGCCTATTGCCATCAACCGGGCACAAATCCAGACTCCGGGCTGCTACTGAGAAATTCCAGATAGAAAAACCCGGATGGATCAACATATAGAAAAAAAAAAATTATAGCGACCGCCCCAAAACTCCTTAATACCCACAATACAAGAGAAATCAAATTAATTAATTAATTAATTCAGGGGCAACGTTAATAATTAACCGGTTTAGATAGCTGATTTATATTAAGATTCATAAATATTAATTTAAATGTGCCTTGAATAATAATCATTACAGAGATCAATCAATAAAAAAATTGAAATAGTTTTTGTTTATTATCTATGCAATACATACGCTGGTACACAGGTTAAACACAAACTAAAAAGACATAAGTGGCTTAAAATATTACCTACAGATAGGTTTTATTAGTGTTAGGTGCTAGTGAGAAAAGAAAATGAACCTTCTTATTATCTTCTTACAGTACACTATTCAATGTGATGCAGGTCTGAGTCAGCACACATGAACTTTCTCCGAGATAGACGTAATAAAGTCTATTCAGTTACTCAGTAACTGCACTTTTATCTCCTGAAGGAAATCCTGTCTACAGACCTTGTAAAAGAAGCAAGATTGGAAACAAACTAAGAGATGATGATAAGTTTGTAATACACATTCGAACCTGCTATGTAAATAACAGTGACAGGAACTTATTAGAACATCATCCACATAGGCTAAGTGGGAAAAAATCATATTATTATAACCCCAACAAAATTAATAAAAAAAATATGGGACCACGGCACAAACTTCTTCTACCGAATGAAAAAAGAATGTTTCAAAATCCGTCCACAATATTGACGTAAATGTCGAGGGACATACATAAAAATAAACATACATAAGATATGAACATAGAACCTCCTCCTTTTTTGAAGTCGGTTAAAAAGATCTGTTAAAATATAGCTGTCTCTTTGGTCTAGATGTCACATTAAGCACTGCTGATCTGGAGGTTCTGGATTCGATTCCCTCACCCGTAAGTATCGTATTAAGCGACCAAAATTGTTCTGCCTATTAATATCTTCAAACTGCGATTACCAGTCTTTTAGCCAAGCCATTAATTTAATTTTATGAAGTCATTGTGGTGGTTATTCAAAATTTGGTTTAGTATCTGCACAACATTTATTTATTTATTTATCTATTTTTGAATCTTTCTTTATGAATTAATCAAAAATAATCTTTGATGGATTTTAAGCAAGGTCATATTTATTTGACGTATTTTTTTATAGTAAAATACATAAAATAAAATATAATAAAATAAATATAATAAAAAAATACGTAAAATAAATATGAGCCAACAAATAACAAACCTTTGAGAACTCCAATTGGTGTAGCCACACAATTTTGATAAAGTTACCAAACGATCCAGTTACTCAATTTTAAGTTTAATGTCGTAACCGAAGGCAAAATTGAAATCAACGTTAAGTTTACTTTGAACTGAGATTAACATTATTAACGGTAAGATTATTATAACTTAAATTCAAGTCATGCATTTACTTTGAGTGTTATTATGAACGTAGAAAATACGGTGTAAATATGGTTTTCGCATAATAAAGTAACTAAACTTATTAATAAACTTAAATTAACTAACGAACCAATTAAAAGGTAGCCCGCGAAATGCGATTTGCAATTCAGTAACAGATAATATGTTGATCAAAATGTGATTCGTGACATTAACGAATTTAATTTATTGTATTTACAGAATAATAATCATTAAAATCACCAATACAACTCTCTATTCCTAGTCCAAATATAACTCAGAGAGTTGTTTCAATAATGTTAATGATTATTTCAAATTATTATTCTTTTCTAAATACATACATTATTCGTTACTGTTCCGAATCATCATTTTGATCAACATACTATCTGATAAGGAGCTGCAAATTGCAAAAGGTTTTTGCAAGCTATCGTAACGGATCGCCCTCAACCCCTGGTCAAAGTGAAGGGAATCCCGCGCAGGATGGCGGGCGAAATTTGCTCGTCCCATGCCAGTCAACTACCTAAGTATGAAGAGGTTCAAAACTGGCACGAATAGTCGCGTGACTCTAATCTTAATGATTAGTAAACCAGACTGCAAACGCGGGCGTGCAAGACGCGGGATTCGCCGCAGTGAGGCTTGAGCTTTGAATTTTGATGTACCTTAAAACTCAAACTCAAAGCATTTATTTAAAATAAACCATTTACAGGGTGACCTTTGAATTTTAAAATAGTCGGTTAGTTAGTCATAAAGTTGAATTTAGTTGCCCATTCCAAAACGTAGATCTTTATGGAAAAGAATGGGCAAGAAACTCCAAGGACACTTTTTTAAATCGAGATATTCAAAATCCTGGGTACATTATTATTCTTGTTGCTTCTGTATGTGAGAAAACCTTACCATGCATCATCTTCACCGGCTGGCTCTTCAGATGAATCTGCTCGGTTCCTCAGGTCATGGAGGCGAGAGAGTACACGGTGGGATGCACATATTCCTTCGCCTGCATGGCCTGAGGAGCAGAGCACCACTGCTCCGGGATTTTCAGCACTATTGTGTTCGTGATGAGATGGGTTTTAGATGGACACATTTTAAAATAATTGTGTATGGTACATATTATACAGGGAGTAAAAAGATTCGTGATGGACGAAGACGTGATCTACGCGTTAAGTACTTACATTGTGCTTATAAGTGCATACGACGGTATTCGAATCGTGGGAACTACAAAAGAACACATGTTTTCGTAAAAAAAAATCTCAGAAGGTATTTTGATCTTCAATATCTCCGTAACCAGATGGTTCCCAGGTATGATCCAGTACAAAATAAAAATGTGACTCTTGGCTTCGTTAAAGGTATTTTTACACGCGATGTATTTATTGTAAGCTTACCGTACGCGTACCAGGATAACATGAATCATAGGCAATATAAAAGTGAGACATGGTTATTAGAATAATTTTACATCAAATCGTAGTCAAGTGGCACGCCGCCAAAGCTGACAACGTAGCTTTATTAATAATATATGGCTATCCTAACTCATTACATTTTGGCTACCAATATGAACTCATCTATTTTATGACTGCATTTTTATTAAAGGATAGAATGAGAAAGTATTTATAGATAGCTGGTTTTTATATTATATTTGCGAAATAAAATATCTTATCTTATCTTATCTTATAATGGAATGTTCATTGACAATTTTAATAAATTCGTTTTGATATTGAAAATTTAACCACATGGACCATGCATGTCTATGGCAGATTGTGCGTTTGTGGCCTGTCACTTTGCATTGCTGATCTCACAATTTGTTGTGTTAATGTTTTACTAACATTTATTTTGTAAGTTTTTTGTTACTAACACTACTATAAATTACAAGATACAAATGAAATTGAAAAATACTATAAGTATTATCTAGTTAGTATATAGAGTGAAAGGGATAGCCCTCCGCAGACTGATGGGGTGAATTCAATAAATAATAATTATATCATACTAATATGACCGGTACATTAAATTAATACAGGAACGATATGGGAATCCAATAAACCTGATTTTTTTAAATTACCTCACACGTACTGTATCTTTACCGTGGCAAAACGCACGTAGAGTACCTACTTCAACATCAATTGCTGTTTTATTTTTAATTTATCTGTTTCATTTACATAGATTGAGTGCTCCGTAGAGATAATGTAATTTTGTAACAGAAAAAACGACAAAAAAAATTAAAAAAATCTGAGAGTTTTTCCAGTGGAATATGATTCAAATTAAGGAGCTGAATGCACCCTGTAAGTTTGCGGAGGGCTGTCCCTTACACCCTGTATAGTACCGATAAGAAAAGCATTTCTTTGTAAATATCTATACAAGAAAATGAGGGATGACAAAAGACGAGAAAACCTTATTTATTCATTAAAAATCTTCAAGCGCTTACTTAATACTTTAACCCTCTTCCCCCAAACAGGGGATAAGCTTGATAACTTTTTACAGCGTAAATTCGCTGCCTTAGACATAAATCTTGTGCAAAATACCCCATTCCGAAACAAGTGGGTGTCTCTTATCCTTTACACTTACAAAATCTCCGATATACGGCCTCATGCAAGTCCCAGAAGAAATGGCCTAATAACACCCCCGCTTGCCCCCCTTTTGCCCCCTTTTAAGGGGTGTCTTCCGCATAATTCGCTAATCAACCTTAAGCATTGGATTGAGGGTTATCCCTCTTGTACAATCTCATTTACTTTACTTTTAGTGACGTGACATATGAATGGCGCGAGCGATTATTTATGGATGATGTGAAAGTCCTGTGTGATAATGTTGATCGTTTAATTTTGTTTATTCGCAAAGCAAACATTTTAGTAGTAGGTGTAGGTAGGGACTTACAACATGCATGCATGGAAAATTAGGATATTTAATTTTATCGGATAAAAATGTGTTCAGTATAAAGGATGTGGTTTTTTATAATACATAATTGTATTATAAAAAACCACATCCTTTATACTGATTTAATAATTAGCTAGTGGAATATTGCAGACGTCTCACGTTTGTGAAGTTTACACAAAATAACTGATATTTTAAGAAACTATACTAACTGCGGCCTACAAAAACAATCATCAAATTATTTTCTTTTTTGTTTTATTATATTTAGATATGCTGCCTCGTTGGTCTAGTGGTCGCAAGCGCTACTGCTGAGTATGAAGTCCTGGGTTCGTTTCCCAGGTCGGGCAAAGTGTTATTGGGGTGTTCTCTCTGGAATTTCTCAGTAGCAGCCCGGAGCCTGGATTTGTGCCTGGTTGATGGCAATAGGCTCGCCCCCTGTTAAATGGGACTTAAATATACCTGGCGAAGTTCAGAGATGAATTCTGAAATAAAAATCAACGCTACTTCAAATATTTGCAGACTTAATATTCAAGATCGTAACTGACTTAGTTCATTTAATCGTTTGGAAACGAGGTTCTCATTCATTTCTTGTGCGAAATGGCTACCAATTATTTAAACGACTTACTATTAAAAATTCTGGAGTCTTTTATTAAGTTTTAAATTTTTAAGCGACTCTTTCGTTTGTGTAGTGATCCAAAATGCGTCTGCTGATCATGAGATCGTGAGCTCCATGCCTAGGTTGGGCAAAGCGTTTGGGAGTATGATTTCCGTCCAGTTTCATGTCATTTTTCTACATTTGTATCCATAATTTGTAATATGAAGATAATTTAGAGTATTCTAGAGGGGTCGTGACTAAGTAATAACAGACGCACGGGTCAGTCCGTGGATGGGTGACCATCTTAACTAACTGAGACCCCTCTGTGTGGTCCCGGCTGCCATTCTTGGAACTTCTATAGTCGTTACGGGTCGTCAGAAGCCCGAAAGTCTGACAAACAGTCTTACCAAGGGGTATCGTGTTACCAAGTTACTGGTTTGTGGAGGTCAGATAGGCAGTGGCTCCATGTATACCATCCAAAAATAATGGTATTCAGCCGCATCTGGTTAGACTGGAAGCCGACCACAACGTAGTTTGGAAAAGGCTAAGCAAATTGCATAATATAATATAGAGTATTCTATCCATCTATCTACCTATGATGGCAGTAGGCTTAACTCATAAGTGTCGTATGGGATTTAAACGTAACTAGTGAAATGTGATTGGGAAGATACATCTTGGGCTACCCCATAACAAGCGTGATATTATGTTATAAGTATTTTTTGGACTTAGGATAATATTGGAAACGCAATTTTTGTTTCATGTTGTTAGTGGCAAAAAGTGGAGTTTTTGTGCCGCCCATGGGCCTCTGATTTGGCTTCACATGCCATTGAGAAATGTCTCTCAGACATGCTGTTTCCTCACGATGTGTTCCTTCACCGTTATTGAAGCAAGTAATAATTTATACGAAAAATCAGAGGCCTTGGGTTCGGACTCAAGACCTTGGCAGTCTGACGCTCACACTACTAGGCTATAATAGCTACTTGGAAACGATGGGTAACAAAGTATAGTAAGCAGGAAAATCTCTACGCTTAGTAGATGTGTAGAGATCGGAACATCTATCACAGTGAGTAATTGTCTCAAGGTTTAAGGTCGTTGTACTGTAACGCGATAACGTGTAGCCGTGACTATAGTAACTGTTATTAATCCAGTATACTTATAGTACGCTGACGTGTTACGTAGAAGATAAAAGATTGGTTAGCAATCAGAAACCAATTTTGTTGTGTAAATAAATTGTTAAATACGTATACAGTTATTCCTAAAGAGTCATAAAATCCCTGTAAGAAATCGACACGACGTTTTGCCACGCCGAGCGCGGTCTGAGACTGCGCTCGGCGTGGCAGCACGTCGTGTTCAGTTCGCGACAAATCAATCGTGATCCTGAGGATGCCTCGTTGAGAGGTGAAACACGTGTCGAGTTCTTACAGGGTTTTTTTTACTCTTTAGGAATAGAGCGGAATAGGTTAGTATTTTATAATTGATTTCCGCCAAGTCAAGCCTGAATCAATTAACTAGAGAGATTTGTAGTAGTGTAAAAAGAAGCAGTAGATACGTGTTGTTATAAACATGCGTGATTACAAGAAGGCATCATGAGCATTGGCGCCATTTTATCTAGCTGAAACAACTTCTACTTCGCGAGACAGGTGTAGCGAATGCTTTAATATTATGCAAACACGGAACTTGTCAAGTTTATCTCACACCAGCTTGTGCCAGCGTCATTGCCAGCGTCATCGCCTGCGTGATATTTTTATAAATTATAGCCTTTGTTACTCAGTGATAATACAGCCTGCTGGTGAAAGAATTTGTAAAGTCGGTCCAGTAGTTTTTGTTAATACGTCCTAAACGAACAGAGCAGTTTAGCCATCTTTGCGAAGCTATTTATAAGATGTGGTCGTGCTGAGTTGCTACGGGTAAGACAGGTGGCATGCGGTGTGATTAAAACTCGAAACCTTGCAGTAACGATTCGAGTATTCCTTGATCGTCAAATTTTTATGAATAGCAAATAATAAACCACTTTAAATAGACAGTACATATCAAACATTTACATTGAAGAAGGAACAAATAGGAAAAAGACGTGTTCTCACCATAACGCCATTTTGACAAGATTGTCTATGTACCTATAGAGTGAGAACCATCCTCTACAATCTATGAACTAGTCATTAGAGCGTGTATTTTCATCAGTTTTGCAGTTTATTCATCAGAAGCAAAAGTACAAATCCCTTATAATATTAGTGTACCAGCCCCAACTGACACACAATCGTATTCAAGTACCACAAACCGCATACAAGTGAAATAATTCGAAGGAAACACTCCAAGAGAAAGACGAAAGAAGACACGATAAAATTATTTAGTAAAACCGGCAGCTCCTAACAATATGTAAGGGAATATTAATCAAGGAAGACGATGTGAATGAAATGACGATGACAGGGAAAATGGCCGTCTTTTCCCCGTTTCCCTTTTTCGAGGGAGGTGCCTATGGAAATATGTTTCTTTTTATCATTATTATGTTAATAGGGACGACATTTTTCAAGCGGTAAAGCCAGGATTGAGCTATAGGGATAGAACATTCGCAGAATCCGAACTAATATTATAAATTCGAAAGTGAGTTTGTTTGTTACGCTTTCACGCTGAAACGGCTGAATGAATTTAGATGAAATTTGGCACATGGGTAGACCATGACCTGGAGAAAGGGCTACTTTTTATCTCGATATTCTCAAGGGGTCGAGACTTATGCGGTTGAAACCGCGGGGCACATCTAAGGGGCAATTCCCTTATTTTTTAAGAACGTTCACATTCGCATCTCATTCGCAATCTGTCAAAAATACAAACAATTTACCAACATTTTTGACAAGTTTGACAGATTGCGACTTGAATGTGAACGTTTTTTAAGCACGAGAATTGGCCTTCTGGTAATCAATCAATCGTGGGATCAAGAATAATGTGGAAGGTTTTTGACCAGGAGTAAGACAGAGTAGGTAGACCATTATTACACCATATATCGCAATCATTACATTGTGTCTATATTCCTCTGTACTTATTACATTTTTCCAGTCATGATTAAGTCCCATGTCCGGTTAATGGCAATATACTCTACAGGGTGTCTCAAACATATTGGTCCAAAGACAAATGAGGTAAAGCGAAGGGGTACACCTATCATTAAAAAAATTAAAAACTGGGATATTTTGAACAGTTCAGAAAATTTCGCTATTTATAATAATTACATTGTGTCTGTATTCCTCTGTACTTATTACATTTTTCCAGTCATGTTTAAGTTCCATGTCCGGTTATGGCAATATACTCTACATATTGCCTCCAAGCCAGTAATCGGAAATTCCTAATGGAAAGCCCAATAAAACTCTTTGCTTGATCTGAGGATCTACCTCAGAACTTCCCGCTCTGATGCCCCTAGACCAAGATTAATATAAAAACTTGGTAAAATCCTTTAGATAACACCAATTTTAATATTTTGTCAGGCAATTTTGATATTATCAAGAGACCCATATGAGAGGTTTATACTGTCTATGAAATTAAATCAGCTTTAGTGCTTTATAGTTGAGAGCTTTCGGCAATGCAATCAATGGGGAGTGCAAGCTGATGTTCAGTACGTCCTGTTGTTTTCGCATAACAAGGCAGTATTTTATCATAGGTACTCTAGTAGGTTAGTATACGAAACTTTACTGTCAAAATTAACATTAATTTCATAAAAAATCAGAGAATTTTGGGTGTTTTTGACCCTTTCTTTATTTTTTTGTGCCAACATTATGAAAAAAAAACAAAGCTCGTGTATAATTATTATAACATGAAATTACGTAGGTATTACATAATAATTATGATTAAAGATTATCGCCATTGGCTTGATATGCCCAAGTAATTTGGCACTGCCAAAGTCAGTGCTAAATTGCCAAATTCAGAAATGGCACTGCAAACCTAAAATATTATTAACACTTTTGTTACGTAACAAATGTGTCGTGACGGTCAAAATGTTACATGTTTTTTTTGGTGTAGCTCTCATTCGCCAAGTGTGCTCAATTCAAACCAGCGATAAAACAAAATTAGATAAAGTAATGAACAAAAAAAAATTGCATAAACGAGAGGATTCGTAGGACACTCGGTTGGAACGTTTGTAACGTAACAAATGTTTCTGAGAATGTTACACTTTTTTTTGTTCTAGCTCTCATTCGCTAATTGTGCAGATTGTATCGTGTGATAGGTAAGGAATTTCGATCCTAAACTATTTTGGTATCTATAAAAAGTAATAAAAACAATCTAGCCAATATTTAGAAACCTATTTAAAAACACTGAAGCCTAAAATCTCTTTAGGTGTAGAGTGCTGAGTATAATATCCCGTCAAAATCCGTTTAGTGGTTGCCCTCAGACGAACGGAACAAGCAACATGCATTAGTGGCACCACACTAAGCCTAATACAAAGTACTAATATTCAAATGATTATTGAATTGGGCAAAGATAAATTATGATTAAATGTTGACAGTTTTTAAATAATTATAAAAATTGCAGAGTGACTGACTGGCTGCTTGTTTTTTTTGTATAGTTATATTTTGTCTTTCCGCCATGAGGTGTAAATAAACGTATTTTTTTCTTTTTTAGCACTGAAACCAATCATCAAATATATCATATTTTTTGCACCTTAGGCGATGGCGTATTCAGATCGTAGCGGATTTTACCGACAAAAATTTCCTAAGTCCTATTATCTAAAAACCTGGAGAAAGCAGATCCAGCCTTTTTCATCGAACAGTGCCAAAATACCAACTTACATCAATCAACCCAGCCTATCGTTGTCCACTGCTGGACCTTTCCCAGGCTGCGGCACAACACCCTGTCCTGTCCACCTTCCGCATCCAGTCTTAATTAAACAGACTCCTTTTTAAAGTCTGGGGGGCGTCCCACACTACGCTTGTCGATACGCGGTCTCCAGCGGACCTACTTACATAATACCTGGAAAAGACTTTAAAACCGAATTTCTAATTATAATGCTACAATAGATCTTCATTATAGATAAACAGAGCACCCCACTCCCACAATAGCTATCAAATTAACAAACCTAATATAATTAGACAATATTTGCTCCCGGCAGTTTAAACGCATAAATAATTCAAAATCTAATTAACTAGTGAGTGTACAAAGTTATTCCTAAAACATTTTGAATCCAAAGCACACAGACTAATTAAAGTTGGCCAAAAACCAGCAGCGGTGGGTGACACATTTTGCAGTGGGTATATTTTGTCTATGAGAAGTATTTATGCTGTGGCTTGTAGGACTGCCAGCTTTCTGATTTTCCCAGAGAAGATTACATTTAATAGATAAATTGTTTAAGTAATTTAATTGACAATAATACGTAGTTTTAGTCTAAATATATAAGGTGCTATAAAAATATCTGCCACGGCTTTAATGAGAGGTAGTATTGTGTTTAAAGATAACAATAGTGAAGAAATTTCGTACCCCGGCACAGTTAAATCAATTTGAGAAAATAAAGTAGTTAAATAAACATTGACTCTACTCTGCATAACGTGGTTCACAAATTACGCGCGAAGTGCACTTCGTCAATGAAAACAACTTCTATCTCTTTCCATCTGTTCTGTGAATGAAAACTGAAATCAGCTGACTAGTTCGTCACTTGCAAATTTATACGTACAATTTTTTGTATGAAAAAAAATATGACACATGATCAATAATTTATCTTTACTATTGTAATCTATAAACACAATACTATCTCCCATTGCAGCCGTGGCAGATATTTTTATAGCACCTTATATATAAATATAAATTAGTCCTACAGACTGAATTTCTGCCATCTCAGTGAAGACAGTCGTTACGGGTCGTCAGAAGCCCGAAAGTCTGACAACCAGTCTTACCAAAGGGTATCGTATTACCCAGTAGCTGGGTTGTGGAGGTCAGATAGGCAGTCGCTCTATGTAAAATACTGGTATTCAGCTGCATCCGGTTAGACCTGAAGCCGAGATCAACAAAGTTGGGAAAAGGCTAGGCAGATTGATTAAATTCATTCTGCATAAGAAAACAGTGTTTCAACTTCTAATAAGGTTTGATTTTAACTACAACGGTAAAGGTGCTTGTAACATAAATAATTGTAACAGAAAACTTGCTTCCGTATTAGTTTTTCACATTTCAATGCATTTTACTTTTTCATAAACTATAAACGCATTCACACATCCAAAATATAAATCACAGAATAAACTTTTTTAATCAACTAAAATTCAAGACGCACGTTATGGCCGACTCATTCCCAGTTCTCATCGCAGGCTCACACAATGGCGGGTACGTACTTGCGTTTCCTGCAATTTGTCACTTCCGCCTCGCCTCTGCTAGACTCTTTCTAATTGGATGGATTTAAATTAAATTTCGAATGTCATTGTGTTTTGATTGGTGACAGTGTCTTTTTGAATATGGAATTGTGAAGTGCGAAGGCTTTATTTGGCTTTTGTTATGAAAAACTATACTTACAGAATGAATCATGTATGCTAAGGGAAAATGCTTTGTGAAATTGAATCAAGTTCGCAAACCAATTACTCTTTCAAAACTTCCTCCATTTACATTACCTTAACTAAAAGTAAAAGAACTAAAAAAAAAAGTATCTTTGTAAGTAAAAATCGAACTTATCAAATTATGTGACGCAAATCTTTATTAATATTACTAACATCTTTATAATTAATCTTTATCATCAGTATTTAACTTAAGATACCACTTTTTAATGTGAAGGTAACAAACCTGAAAACAATGTATAACCATAGTAATTTACATCTGGTTTTCTGGCACCAGTAAGTCTGCGCGAAATTAAACGTTCCGTGTCGTGAGACGAGGCGCGTACGTCGCGCCTCGTCGCTTCGTAAGTGGGACACATGTGTGTATGAATGCTGGTTTTGGCAACTACTTTCTGTATGTAGGTAAGTAAAAATGCTAAATTTAAACAAAAATGCTGGCCCAATATTAGCCAAGAAAGCCCGCTTTACACAAACGAATATCACTTTTGTATGTTGTGCTACCTATGTACTTTGTGTGCACAAAATAAACGAATCTACATAGCGTTAAAAATAAATGTCATAGGTAGATACTATCACGAGATACTTTCGTTGAAACATCTGAATATGAACTACTTTCATTTTATCTATCGCAATAATGTCACGCAACTAATCTTAGCTGGTTTCCTAACATTTACCTATATACTTAGCGTGAAACGAAACGTACCGTGTATGAGACAGGAGGCGTTCCGCATCCCTGATTTCTGATGTGTGACATAATAATATGTCATATATCTACCTACGCCTCGTGTGACAACTGCCTCATAAGGTTGGTGGCGGCAGACTGCTATAGAATTGGATATTTTTGATTTTAAATATGGTGAATGTTCTAATTTTGAAATAGCTTTGATTGAAGTACATTCAAATTAATTTAAGACTGATGGTGTTAATGAAAATAACACACGACAGTCAGATGGCACGTTTATTCATGACACATAAATGCATCTCGAATCAATAGATTCGATGAATCTATTCAATCTAAAATTTCTCCAGCAGCTTTCAAGTACTTACATAGCTGTCATTGAATATCTTTGAAACTCTCTCGAAGTATCCACCGTGGGCCAGGTATGCGGATATTCACGAAGTTTGCCGAACGAACATTCCAATTTTAAACTAAAATGAATGATGAAAGTAATACGAGAGAAATTAATTTATGAATTAGGTATTTATTGTTCACACGCAGGTACCTACAGTTGGTAGATATAGTTGATTAGGTTTTTTTTATAATTTGGCGACACTGGACCCCAGATCTAAATTTTTATCTTATACGGAATAATTGATAAAACAAAAGCTATAGAAATTTTTAGAAAATAAAAGAATTGATTCTACATAATCCAACCAAAAAGGAAAGAATTGTTAGTAGTATAATGTTTATCCTATTCTTCAATGCCTCGTACTACTGGATTTATTTAAATTATTAAACCTTTTAACATTCATTTCGCATAGGTGTATAAAATAAGCATACATAAGATAAAACATATGCCATCAGCCGCAATAGTTTCCAGCAGCATGTTAAACGTAGCAGCAAGTAACTGCGAGTGGTTGCCAATGCTCGTTTCCGCCAACGCCTCTCATCCGGCGCCGCAGACTAAATGTTACAGTAGGAAAACTTCGCGCGGCACGTGAAAGTGGAGTGGAGTTGGAAAAGTTAATCAGCGCGGTGATAAATGAAAGTTAGTCAACGATTTGTGGAAATATGTGCAGGGAAAGCGAAAAATTTTGCTCAGCTTTGTAGGTCATTTCAATTTCTAGATTGCGCGACTTTTACTCTTGTTTTTGGTTAAACATATTCAACATGTTTATTGTAAAAATGACTTGACTTTGTTTTAAACTTCTTTGTCCTGTGCTCCCACCTGAACATCGTGAAATGTGGCGCATGAATAAATTCTGATCTGGAGTTTAAAATGAAGAAACAAAACAATAGATTCTAAAATTGTACTCTTCAGATCGAACGACAATTATATGTTTATTTGTTTAGTTTCTCAAAATTAAGAGAACTATGTACCTATATTGCAAAAAAAAAAAACCCTAAATTATTACACCATTAATAATAAATTTTCATGACTTAACGTTTCAAGTAAACACTTCACCCACACAAAAATCGTCATTTCACACACAAAAACCTCAAGCACATCTCATGCACACAGAAATTGTAAATTCAAATTAATCCACTCCACACGGTTAGACTATGCCGGTTATGGATAGATGTAGGCAGTGCCTGTGGACGGAAGCATCTCGCTAGCCACTAAATTGGAAGATGGACTAATGAACTCTATTTTAGAAGCCGGGTCGAGAATATTAGGGTAAAGCATTTTAGTAAATAGATTTGTTAAGGGAACACAGCATGTTCGTATACATATTAAATGGTTTGTTTGTTTATATCGTCCTTAGTGGATATATCCATATCTACTAAGGACAACGTAAATATATAAGCGGATTTTTGACCTGTAGACAGCTTTGATATCTTGCGTGTTTTGTTTTTTTTTCACACATTTTCAAACAGGAATTTTCCCAAATAAATACTTAGCAGCTTTGTTGAAAAATAAAATGCAATGAAAAATAAATCACGTGTACCTACCTGTCGTTCCTGGATTTTTTTTGGTTGTATTTATCTACTTGACCTACTGAATATTTATACACTGTGACCTTCACAGATGTAGAAATGGTGTCTGTAAAGCGGAAGGATTCTGCTAGCCACTAGATTATTGCACCAGATACCGAGTTAGGAATTAGCCCCGTCCGCACTACCAGATAACAACAGACTGCTCAGGGATTTTATTCTATAAGTAATATTTATTTGCGCTACTGAAGAACAGTTAACAGAACGCATGCTTGGTGAACGGACGACATTTAGTTCAAGTGTAACGAGCGTAGACTATAAGATGGATGAACAATGAACATTGAACATGAATATTGTGTATACAAGGTGTTTTTTATCTCTAGGGTATGAATGAGACCTTGTTAAAGAATCAACTGGCATAGTTTTTTTTTTTTCACTTTTCTTACAACATAATTCGACAAAGTCACTATTATTAATGTAAATGTAAATGCAATGAATATTATGTACAAGTATACTAACAAGGTTGTTTTTTTATATATTACATAACTCTGGGGTATGAATGTGACCGTATCAAAGAATCAACTGGCTTATGAATTATTTTTCAAGTATCGTTTTCTTTTGTTTTCATTTTTCGTACAAAATAATTCGAGAGTCACTATTATTAATGTAAACCACCCATAAGTGAAATATGACAACGTCGCATTTTCTTAGCTTCAATTATTAATTATTGGTTCGAATGAAAATGAATTAGGTAAGTACTCTAAATCAAATCAATCAATCAATTTATCAATGAAACTTAGATACTAGAACGAAACATTATGTCTTAAAACCTCAACAACCTGTTAAACTTAACAACCTGTATACCTATATTCTATGCAAATAAACATTTTATATTATATTCTAAATTAATGTCAATACTGACGAATGACAAAAAATGTTTATGTTTTCTCTAACAACTCTAAAACCCTGTCCCAGCGAAACATTTTCGATTACAAACTCATCAAAAAGCCTCAAGATTTCGTTCCGACGTCTGAAAACCGAACAATTTGGGAACAGTGATTACAATGTTCAAATACCGTATCTATTAACCCCTTGAACGGTCTCCCTAATTTTCGGCCAACAAAATAAATGGACTGTTCTTTAATGTTAGGTTGGAAACAGACTGTAATGATTTAATATTGACGATTATCCTTTGATTTTGTCGGCGATTTGCGTCATTGACGCTTAAAAATTATGTGTCGATACAGGTAAGAGGGAGCAGAGAGGAGCTCCTGGCTAAGTAATAACAGCCGCACGGGCCGATCCATCAGGTTAAGCTGCGCTTGCCGTTGGTCCCGGCTGTCATTCGTGGATCTTTGACATTCGTTACGAGTCGTCAGAAGCCCGAAACTCTGACAACCACTTACCAAGGGGTATCGTATTACCCAGTTACTGGGTTGTGGAGGTCAGATAGGCAGTCGCTCCATCTAAAATACAGGTATTCAGCTGCATGCGGTTAGACTGGAAGCCGACCCTAACATGATTGGGAAAAGGTTAGGCAGAATGAACAGGTAAGAGGGAGCAGGTGGTCCAGTGGTAACGACCCCGACTTACATTTACTTGGTCCTGTGTTCTAGCCCAAGCAGTTTACTTTGTGGAATTTATTACATCACCATTGTACTCACAACGGTGAACGAAAATATCTTGAGGAAACCGGCATGTCCTAGAACCAAGAACCTTAATACAAGTTATTTCATAACTTAATAAGGATGCTGGTTGGAACACCTTCCTGTTTTGTTAACTAGCATAATTCTAGTGTACCTACAGATTTGATGTGTGATTTTATGTTAACACTGATAGGTAATGATTTGATTAAAATAACAAATATTCGAAGACATGTGATATCCACATTTTGTTTAGCCCTTTCCTAGTCCCATGGCCAAAGGCTCTGAAGTGGCGACCGCGTACCAGAAGACGTAGCGTTGTAAGGCCTCCCACAACTTGCACCGATGGCCTGGTGAAGGGCGCATGACAAGTGACCGTGCTTGAGGTAGGCATATGTTCCGCAGTGGACGTCTTGCTGCTGAAATGATGATAAGCCCCGTAGTGGTTACATCATAATGATTCGTGGTGATGGATATCTTTGGCGATGAAAAAAAACCCATTGTTTAGTCTCTAGTTGATTTATTTCAGCCTCTTACCTATACGATAGTGATAGTTAATTGATTCAGGCGTGACTTGGCGGTAATCCATTATAAAATACAAGCACCAGCACCAGCACTCGGCGTGGCAACACGTCGTGTTCGGGTTCGTGACAAGTCAATTGTCATCCTGAGGATGCCTCCTTAAGAGGTGGAATACGTGTCGATTTCTTACAGGGTTTTTTATGACTCTTTAGAAATAGGTTACTAAATATATCGACGTCTATTGTATTTCATTGCTTTGCCATAAACATCAGAATCATAGAACGACGCCTTAACTATCGCTAAACAAGTTGTCGACTGACCGTCTGCAATCCACCTTTTACCCCAAAATAATGTTGTAACTCATGTAATTTATACAGTACTTGTAGAGGTGAGTGGACTGTAATTATGCAATTACTCGATTCATTAAACCGTTGTCTGTTTGCCGACGGGTTTATTTTGAAATTCGGGAATTGTGAGAGCCGGCCGTTGATGCAAAGTAATTTTGTTAAAAACTTTTTGTAGGGTGATTCCAGTACCCAGTTATTTTGTTGTTAATTCGTCGAGTTTTTACTGTTGACTTAATTGGTGATCAACATAGTTTGTTGTTTAAAAATATTCTGGAGTTAAACATAATTATCCATTTGTAATCGTATTTTTTTTTCTTTCCACAATTTTGTTAAATTATTTTATAAAAAAACCAAAATATAATTGGAAGAAAGAAAAAAAAAATCGACCTGTTTCCGACAGTTTGATTGATGGGAAACTTTAAAAAGCTTTTCACATTTTAATTACCCTGTTATCTTCTCCACAAAATCAAACGATTTAACAGTACATAAACGATGCCGATTACTAGCAAAACACTATAGTTACACCAACTACGTGACAACTACGCAACACTAACCAATATTAATGTGAAGGCACAGCTCTACGCGTTCCAAATATAAACGCAATTCCAAGGGGCGTACCGATAACATCGATGTTTATTTGTATCGAATCCGATTCGATTCCTGCGATTCGATTATTGAGTGGTAGCCAAGAGATTTATTTTAGTAATTGCTTAGGGCTCGAGATTATTGGGTATAATTGCTAGTATTGAAATTGATTGGCAGGTAAAAGTAAGAGAAAGGTGTGTGGAAAATATTAATATTTGTATGTGGGGGTAGCTTGCAAGCCAATACTGAAATTTGATCGACTGTGAATAGATAGTAATGAATTTTTTATTTATTCATCACTCATATAAAATTCATGTACAAGGTTTAACGCAGGAAAATAAAATTGTTCAAATAAATATAATGGCCGATAATTAAACCTGGTATAATTATTTTGTAAATAAAAATACTCTCCTTCAATAACACCAACCAATATTTTTGCGACGTTGTCATATGTCACGTAAGCGTGTTTTACATTAATAATCGTGACTTTGTCGAATTATTTTGTACGAAAAATGAAAACAAAAGAAAATGGTAATTGAAAAATCATTCATAAGCCAGTTGATTCTTTTATATGGTCACATTCATACCCTAGAGTTATGGAATATAATAAAATACCTTGTATGTATACTTGTACATATATATATTTTTAGTGTTAGATTTTTTATCGTATTTAAGATTTGTCAAGTATGCATAAAATATGTGGCGGTATTTAAATTCATAGAAATATCTATTTATTAACAAAAAAACCTTCATTTTCAACCATTTTACCAAATAGGATTTAACCGCTAAATATTAATACAATTTAATGGATAATAGTTAAATTTTAATAATTCCATGTTCACCATTGTTCAAACTGTAAAAATATTTTAATATGAAATGTGTTATTAATATAATATTACAGTTTTAATTCATCATCATGTTTCGTACATTACATGAGGCGATTAAATTAAATAATTAATGAAAAATAAAGTGTGCTTCCATTTAATAATTTTTAATTAAATCCAGCAATTTCGTGGTGAATTATATAGCACACATCGTTAACAAATAATGAATGTTCTTCTATTTTGTAATAAGGAAGATTCAATCTATTTTGCAATGAGTTTTAAGGCTCAAAGGATAATGCAGCTTTAGAGAATCCACATTGTGCATTATTTAAACATTGTAAGCCTCATTTGTTTAAGGAAAGCTTCGTTTCATGAAATTGAGTTTAATAAGAAAGTACTAGCAATAAGACAAGGCTATATAAATAGGTAATTTTTATATATCAACTGGGATACCTACACGTTACAAAAAATTTATTTTAAGAGACACGGAAGTTTAGATATTTAAAATAGTCAAAATGCAGTTCAACCTCACAGATACACAATGTGTAACTGAATTAATGCACAATATGAAAGTAGTTTGTTCGAAATCGTTTACTGAATCGATTTCTGTAATTTTTTACGTAATTTTTTTATCCCAAAAATAATCAAAACTACGTACATTTCGGTCACACTAGCTAGACCCACAAACGTGTGCGACTGTGTGCGTGCGTAGATTTATAATGTGACCTCAATTTTCTCCTGCAATCAGTAACTAATTTAATAAATAAACCATGTTTTAAAATATTTTAATATAATAATTTAAATATTTGCACGCCACTAAGGCATGCTCTGTATGTGTACTCATGTTTCCACAATTAAATAATCTTGAATCTATAAATAATAGTAAAAATTCAGTGTATGTAGAAAGTTGTTCAGTTGGATGATCTATACCACAACAGATAATTATGACCACACCTTTTTGATACACGCTGTATAACGACAAGCCTATTAACTACCCACAAACCTCGTAAAACACAACAATGACTTAATAATCTCACAAAACAAAACACAGGCCAACTTAAATTAGAGAGCAACCAAGTTATTTAAACGAAATAATCTACGGACCATCAGATAAAACGTATTCAAAGCAATGCTTACCCTCCGGACATACAACTCAATAACTTGGGAGCTAGGGGGTCAATAAGACCCCCAAGGATTAAGCTAACTGGACCGGTGACGATAGGGGTGTTAAGTCTGCGTACCTATATTCAATACAGCGAGCGACTAACCCTTTCGTAGTCAAGGGTTTATTTTCGGAGTATTTGTTTCGCATAGAATTTTTTGTTAAAGAGCTTGTGAAAAACCTATTATTTATGAAAGGAAGTGTATAGGGATTTTATTTTTACGTATTTTATGTCAGACATTTTACTCTGAAGTTGTTGTAAAATGGTTCTTTATAATGGTTTGATTTTTTTATAATTTAAAGTATGCAGTTTTCTATCATTTGAAATGTTTTTTTTTTTTAAAGAAATATTTATTAGACTCCAGGTTTCCACACGATGTTTTTCCTTCACCGAATGTCCAATACAAACTCAGAAAGGACCTAATTATATGAATTGAAAAAGTCACATTTATCCTTGCATGGATTTGAACCGACCTTATAACCTTCACGATTTTCTATGCTTTATGATATTATGATTGATTATTCTTTAATCTCTTAGGCCCTTTGTAAACGGCACTGTTTCTTTATGGTAAGGCGTATAACCCCGCCGCCTTCGCCGCCGTACGCCGTGGGAACTTCAGCCTGGCTGTTTTTCTCCAACATCCGCTACTTGAGTTTTGGAGGGCAAGGTGGTGTTTCAAACGCGGTTTGTTCGCTTGACACCTACCATGCTGCGCTCCATTGCCAGCTGGCAAGTCATGAGTTTGTACTTCTGTTGTTCAATAAGTGACCAACTTTATGCACCATAGGTTACATAACGCCATCATATTAGAGTTGGTGTGTTTGAGTCTGTCTGACAGATATGTGTTGCGGCGACGGCGACCTCAGCAGCTGCCTGTACCTCGTGGCCGCACTAATCTGGTAAACGAGGCGCCCCTGACGCAGGCGCTTCGCATCCTTAACCTTGGAGCAGAGAAGATAGACATTTTTGCTTGTACACTGAGTGAATTCACAAGGATAACATTGTTTGTTATAAGTAAATAAGTTGTTATTATTAAGTTTGCTTTGCAGTTACTGGGTAACACGATAGCCCTTGGTAAGACTGTTTGTCAGACTTTCGGACCTCTAACTACCCGTAACGAATGTCAAAGATCTACCAATGACAGCGGGGACCTGTATTTTATATATCTATGGCCGGGACCAACTTCTTAACGTGCTGTCCGAGGCACGCCCTCCGTGCCTCGGAAAGCACGTCTCGGTATGTAATGGAACCCATTCCCGGACCGACCTCTGCAAGCTACTTGGAAGATCGACCCGTGCGGCTGTTTTATTTATTAAGCAATGAGCCCCCTACCTTCTAAATATAAAGTGAATACTCCTCCAAATGTTTCGTAACTTATTCTTACATTAGACGGTATTCAACTCTATTCCGTACGGATAACGGATCGTACACACTGGCGCGATATCGCGGGCGCGACAGGCAGCGCTACTATAGTCGCGCCCGCGATATCGCGCTAATGTGTACGAGCCGTCAAAAAATGTAAATAAGAGACAAAAATATCGCGTACATTTTAATAGAAAGAAGATTATAAATAATTTTTCTCTGATTATACGTTCATACGTAAGTGGTTTTTTTTTTCGTTTGCCGGGGTTGGTCTCTAGATGGGTTACATTGGTGAAGTATGGATGTGATGCGCTGCTACCCTTTAGAGAAAATACAGACGTCGTGATGTGATATTAAGTTAATTAAAGATGGCTATTATCTCAAGTTCAGATTAGTCTATGCCCACCAAAATTCTACCATTGCTTGAAACTTTTATTATAACCTGAAACATAATCCCGAAATAAATTAAATCTCACGAAATAGTTCATAAAGTCGAGAGCAGACGAGCGGTGCGTAAAACTTTGTAGGCTGAGTTTTAATTGCGGACACAATGAGGCATTTCGCTGACATTAATGTTACGTAAGGGCAGGATTACACCGGTGTATTTGTACGGCAGTTTTAAATTGTTTATGATGCAATTGTATGTGGTTTTATGTGAATGTTATTTTCATGAGGTCCTAGGTCCGATTCCCGGGTAAGGCAAAGTGTTTTTGGGGTTTTCCTTATGGATTTATTCAGTAGCAGCCCGGAGTCTATGTCATTTGTGCTCGTGTGGAACTTAAAAAACGTAACTGGTGAAATGGGGGTGTACTATAGGTACACCTCTGCCTAACCCTTCAGGGAATACAGCCGTGATGTTATATATTTTTTTATGTTTATTACACTTTGGGCAATAATATTATAAGCCTGTTAGTATACTATTACAGGGTTATAGCATATCTTCATGCATAGAAGGAACGAGAAATTAAAATAATATTTATATAATTTTTATATAGCTACCTGTATAATTAAAGAATAATTTATTAACCCGAACACGACGTGTTGCCACGCTGAGCGCTGGACGCAGAGTTCGACTACAGGATACTAAATATATCTACGTCTATTGTATTTTATAATGGATTTCCGCCAAGTCACGCCTGAATCAATTAACTATCTCGTGTTTCATTATTTTTATTAATATTCACATTATTCTAATCACATTTTTGCTTGCCAGGCTT
Source organism: Eupsilia transversa (assembly GCA_914767815.1). Classification (NCBI taxonomy): domain Eukaryota; kingdom Metazoa; phylum Arthropoda; class Insecta; order Lepidoptera; family Noctuidae; genus Eupsilia; species Eupsilia transversa. Next base: position 10,848,069 of record OU611892.1, read on the forward strand.
TGTAGACATGTTCTTGAGTGGAGACCGCGAATCGGTAAATGTAAGGTGGGAAGCCCCCCGGTTAGGTGGCGCGACGATCTTCTCAGGGTGGCGGGCAGTAGCTGGATGAGAGTTACCGAGAAGCTGAATGGCGTGCGATTAGAGAGGCCTATTTTCAGCAGTCAACTGCTGTAGTGTTCTCACGATGATGATGATGAAAGTAACGCTTTATGTCTGCATGGGGTGGGAGAAAAAGAAGGGCTGATTTCCCTTCCTTTTCTCCCTGTCCTTGTCCCATGTGGCTTTGGGTCGGCGTAATATAATAATAAATTATGCTGCACTCGAATTGCGTAATACACGATCAATTTTTTTTTTTTTAGTTTAGTAATTTTTTTGTGTTCGTTTAATAATTATTTAATTCGTTATTCAATAATGTAAATATTTGCTCACCTTATTAGTTATTGATACGGAGTACTTTATATTTATTTGTAACATCTGTATATAAATGATTTTATTTGATTTGATCACAATCTGAATCGTTTTGAAACAGATTGCTAATCCATTGCTTCATAAGTTCGGAAATAAGACAACAACGTAAATAACGCAATGAATGTTTTTGAACTGTCAAAATGAAACAGATTAGTCTTCATTGTTTACGAAAATGTGTTAGGTACTTTTGAGCAGTGGAATAATGTCAGACAGATATTAAAAACATGCATACAAAATGACATTTTAAACTAAACCTTTTTAAACTTTGTAAGACCACATTTTCTTTGACAGTTTCAATTTAAACCTCTCAATATCCGTGTGTCAGTGTTGAGTGTGTCTAGTCCCCTCTTCATGCTCTGTAGTCAATATCAGAGTGTAAACAAAAGTACTCAATATCCGTAAACCCCAGCTCACACATTCTAGTCATGTTTATAGCTCACACACACAAGCATAAAGTAGGAAATTCTAGTACTTACGTAATTGTCGAATTTTATGCTGATCCGCGAATAAAAGAAATAATTGTGTGCACAGTTCGCAATTTAGCGTTCAAACATGTAAACAAATATTTGTTTTCGTAAGAGACCTTAACAGTTTGCTAGCTAGCTACCAATTCCTTTGTTTTTACTTTTTCTATAGTACGTATTTACTCATTCTGAAATCAACTTAAATACACCAGTATTAAATTGATATTTGTTTAAGTGGAAATAACATCAATTTGGAAACAAGGATTTGAATATGGAATAGAACCTCCGCTACTAATCTCAATATTACTGGCAAATCATTTTATATTTCATGATCAATAATTCTCGTAGTACTTTAGAATAAAATATACACGAACGAAGAAAATAATAAAAATATGAGTACAATCAAAATGTTAGTAACTACAGTGCGTTAAATAGGGACCCGTGAAGCGATTTAGTAGCACTGAATTTTGCATGCTTAGTTTCAAGAGTTCAAAATGGCGACTGACGGAATTGTACTACCAATGACATGACTGTAACGTACGTTTTATTTCCTCAATATACCACCAGAGAATTTATATCGTTTTCGTTCAGTTAAAATTCATAAAATTATTGTGAATGGAGATGTACTAGGATTCCTGAACTAGCAGGAGGAATAAAAACGCTTTGCATATAAGTACTCCATTATTCGCTTAAGTAAATGTTTCCCCGATTTGTTTAACCTCGCTGTTTGAATGACAAGCCCCCCCCCCCCCCACCCCCACTTGAGAATTTTGGTCAGTAACGAAGAACGACAATAGAGTATTGCGAATGTGGGTAAAGGAAAGTTACAGCGGCTTGTATGTTGTTGCTGAGTGGAATAATTGAAGCGATGAAAGTTTAAACAAGGGGCATTGGACCGGCTAGCTGGAGGTCATGAGTTTGAACCAAGTTTGTTTTGTTATTGAAAATTAAAAACAATTTTTGCGTGCGTTATAAATAAAACATGTAAATATCAAAGGTTTTCTGGTAGAAAATTCCTATGGCATTAAGTCCGCCTCTGTAGACAATAGAGTAAAGAGTACAAACCATAACTATTTGTACAATTTGTTTATTTTTTATTTTTATTAACCTACATTGTCCCACTGCTGAGCAAAGGCCTCCCCCAAATCCTTCCAAGTATTCTTATCCAGGGCCACCTCGATCCAGTCGTTGGGTTGTCGTTGTTACTAATAAGTAGATATGAATAATATATTCGATCGATAATCTCAAGAAAACTATCTTTCTCATATTTCTCCGCTTCCAGATTGAGAATTGAGGTGATTTTTCATATTGTAAGATAAAAAAATATGACTAATTTCTTAGATCATATTATCTCAACTGATTACATTTCGACCCACCGTTTTCCATCTCCTTTGTGTGCTTGAAGTATTATAAATAAATATATAAACACATGACAACAATGTAACCACATGAATGCAATAAACATGAGTCGTAAGAGAGAATGTAAATTGTTACAATTTGAATGAAGCTTTTATTGAAACGTCAAGTGAACTAAGCCTTGCTTTGTTACCCCTGGTCAATTTTAGTCGCAAGTTAAAGAGTAAAAAATTGTTATCGACTAGATTAAAGGCTCTCGCAGACAGGCGACTCTCGATGCGACGGGACGACGCGATTCTGGTAGAACAATTTTCGGGAAACTTAATGTTGAAGATCAGACTAACAACATTTTTTTTATTTTCCTTACATGAGAAGTCATATGGAAATTATATAAACAAATTACAATCACTAAAAATTAATACGAAAACTTTTTTTCTGGAATTTCTCCGTATCAGCCCGGAGTCTTGAATTTTGCCCGGTTGATGGCAATAGGCTCGCCCCCTATTACATGGGACTCAAAGATAACTGGCAAAATGTGGGTGTACAATAGGTACACCTCTGCCCATCCCTTCGGGGAATACAGGCGTGATTTTATATATTTTTTTCGATTTTTTTACAATAGTTAAGTCAAAAATTTATAGTGGTTTCGAAAAGAACCCTTCATCATAATCATAGTCCACAAAGTCTGAGTGGATCTCTAGTGCCAATACATTGCCCAAGTTGTCTCAGCCGCGACATAGCACGCTGTTGGATTTTCAACTTACTGCGCTGAGCCGAGCGATGCAAATCCAGCAGCACGCTTTTATTTCGGCATTCATATAAGTGTCGCCTAGTATTAGTCAAAACGGGCATAAGAGGCTTTTGTTCGAATGTGTTTGACTTTGCCTAGTAATTCCACTTTGGGACACACTTGTATGTACTACTAAGTGGCTCGTAAGGCTGTGTTGAATTTAGTGGAGATATTAAGCGATTAACAAGCTGGATGTGGTTGACATTTGGGATTCCGTCGTTAATGTTGGCGGAAGGTGAAGATTAGGTGTAAATATTAATGGTATGGTTTTATTTTATTTATTAGTGAAAAGAAAGAATGACGCATTACAAATTATAGGAAGAAATACAAAAAGATATTATGGCTAAATGTGGCTAACAACATTTAGCACGGAATACAGTCATATAAAAATAATCTTTATAAACCATACTATGTAAAATTGAACCTAAAAAATACAGCAACTTTTATTTGCCTAAAAGTATAAAATCCACTGCATTAAATAAAATCAGAAAAATATATGATATTCTTCAGAATATAATAATAGGCTAGTTAGATAAATACGATAGAAAAAAATCACAAAGATACCCTAAAACAATATTTTAACGATTAAAACCATATTAATAAACATGTAATCACTCTGATGTTTGTCAGATTATTCTACATGCAACATATTATCGTAATACGGTTTTAATTTTTTAGTCCAATCAATAGATTTTTTGTAAATAGATAATTGCTTCATATTTTGCAATTTACCAACGTTGTGTCATCACGATTCTCTTACTTTTCTATGCAGTCGCAGGTAGACTCATCGTTCATGTAAGGATGAGTCTTTTGTAGCTGCGCTTGCTTAGCTGTTGTCAGCCTCTTAATATAACTTTTTTTAAGCTGCTTTTTAAGTGCTAAATAGTTAAATAAAAGTTAGCAAACATAGAAAAACTCATCAGGGCATGCAATGCAATGGATGACGAACAACACATACACATCACACAAACATACACTTATGAATTTATGGTACGCAATAAAGAATTGAGAATAGAATTGAACAATAAAGAATTATGGAAAAAAAAGACATATTGCACCTACCCCAAGTAAATTGGGCTAAGATCAAGAGAATGATGATCATGATACGTGGCCTGGTTAAGTTCTCAAAGATAGGTGCTGAACGAAAAAGGCTCAACATTTTTTGCTGTGGAAATGTTGATGTATATTAAGGGCTGATTTACTGCAGCAATTAAACTGAACGCGATGAGCACATCTAAAACGCGTTCAAGAGCTGTCAGTGTCATCATTGTTATGGAATATTCGACACTGACTCTTAAACGCGTTTTAGATGTGCTGATCGCGTTCAGTTTTATTGGTGGAATTCTCCGTAAGTCTAGGTGTGAACGGCACCGATTTTCTTTGATGGTATTGAAAATTGTCCTCATATTGAACGACCCGGCAATATTGCTACAATTCCACCACGGTGGATGCGACTTCTGCTGTTATTAAAAGGAAGCAATGTTAGTAATTGACACTATCTTTAAAATATTTATGGTCCTTGATAATGTTACTATTTTAATATATTTAAAACATAACAGTAGTGCTATTCTGTAAAAATCTCACCGTGAAAACTTAGGTGAAGTGAGCTTGAAATGAGCTGTAATTCAACCCGATACTACATTGACACCATTGAAGGCTCACTTCACCTAAGTTATCACGGTGAGATTTTTACAGAATAGCACTGCTGTTACTCTTAATCAACCTATAATGATCCAAGTCCAGGGACCCAGGCCTCCTGTCTAGGAGGCTTTTCATTAATTGCCCCTTAATTTAATTCTATCAGTTCTAAATTCAAACGTACACTCCATTAATAAACCCGGACACAGAAAAGCTTCAATCCACATCAGGCCCTCCGTCTGCCAAGTTAAGTTAGTAATTAAACATTTCACTAATTACTAAGTTAGTGAACTAAGTTCATTAATGCGACGTCACGGACAGTCTATCCAACGGCTAAGCTTCAAACAGCAAATGGGATTGACACTAGGTGGCGTCACTTTGATGTTATCTAATTATATTTAGGGGGATGCGCGTAGGTAGCCCGCGGGGCCTGAGGAGCTCGTGGCTAAATAATAGATCTTTGACAGTCAGAAATCCGAAAGTCTGACAGCCAGTCCTAGGGATATTGTATTACCCAGTAACTGGGTTTTGGAGATCAGACAAGCAGTTGCTCCATGTCAAATGCTGGTGTTCGGCTGGCATTCGGTTAGATTGGAAGCCGACTCTAAAATAGTTTGGAAAAGGCTAGGGAGATGATGATGCGCTAAGGTATCCCGCGAAATTCAAATATAACGTTTTTTTTTGCAATTTGCCGTCAGTGTCCGTTTTTATTTTGATCGAAATATGATTCTCGAGCGTAACAATCTCATATACAGGGTGTCTCAAACGTAGTGGTACAAAGGCAAATGAGGTAAAGCGAAGGGGTCCACCTATCATTAAAAAAATAAAAACTGGGATATTCTGAACAGTTCAGAAAATTTCGATATTATTATTTTCAAGAAATTTTACACTATTCGTTCAAATCTGAACTCGTTACGTCGAAAATTATGTTCACAGGGTCGAAAAATCCAAGTGGAAGTGTAAATTTCTTTGAGAATATATCGAAATTTTCTGAACTGTTCAGAATATCCCAGTTTTTTAATGTTTAAATTAGAGTTTACCGCGCGATCAACATTGTATAAGACTATCCGACATGAATCGTTAGGCAGTTGCCCGCCAGACACGATACCCGTCTGGTCGCAGGATCCTCCCTTTTCTATAGAGGATGAGTGAACTGTACACCCTGTTCCTCATACCTCTAAAACCATATACCGATTTAAAAAGTCGGAGTTTTCCAACATACATGCGTACCCCGTTTGATCCTGTTACTTATACGTCAGTACTGGTCGCTATCAAAAGCTTTCCCGGAATCCCAGCACAAAGGCTTGAAGGAAAATTGAATTAAAAACAATATGCCGCTGAAAAGAGACCGGATTTAAGGATTAGGTACTTCCTATTTAATATAAAAGTTTTTAATGTATGAGTATAATGAATTCACCTTATTTACCTTAAATTATTCATTTTGTGGAGTGCTCAGTTTCTGAATAATACGTTTTAGATATAAAGTACATCAGCCGAAACTGTCAATCTGAATATGGTCACCATTCAGAATGACAATTTCAGCTGATTAAGGGCCGAGTCACACCGGAATGGCAGCGGCCGGCAGCGACTAAACTAAACTAAATAATTTTAAACTTTATCTACTTATTTAGAAGACCAGTATCGCTTGAAAAGGTCGCGAGACCGCCAGCGGCCGCCAGCGGCTGCCAGCGGCGACGCCGGAGGAAGCGAAACTGGCCTTTTAAATATGTAGATAAAGTTTAAAATTATTTCACACTGAAAGTGCTCGCCGCGTCGCTGCCATTCCGGTGTGACTCGGGCCTTAGAGATTGCTACAATAGAGAATGGACAGAGCGTTTTGTATTCAATTGTGCAGTGTATCGAACGAAAAGTAAGAGAGAGACAAAGCAAATATGCGGCCAGTACCTTGTTGTCTCTTTCAAGAATTCGGATTGTAGAATTTGAGAAATTGAATTTGACAAAATTGAATTTTCTTTTACAGGGTTGCAGTAACGAGACAGGTATTGGCTGCAGACTCACTCAGAGAAAAAGTCTATGTCCTTTTAAATTTTTCTGACAATTTCTATTTCGACCATCAAAAAATAAAAAAAATTAAGACAGAAAAATTACAATATACAATTAAATCTTCGGCCAAATCCCGCGCGGGATGCGTGACGTAATTCGCTCGCGCGGATTGTGTCACCTAACCTGTATGGAGGTGTTCAAACTGGCGCAAATAGTCGCATGGCTTCATTAAACCAATCGACGTGCGCAGTCGCATCCCGCCTCCCGCGCGGTATTCACTTCAGTAGGACCAGACCTCGAAATTGTCAATATCTTCCAATATTTAAATTATTCCAAATAACTCTCATTATTCATTCTTCATCTCCGTAAATTCAAAGAAGTTAAAAGAACGGCCGAAACGCTTAATAATTAGCTACCCTGTCCTAATTAAAAACATGCACAACATTCATGCGGTATCCAAAGAACCCGCTGCCAATCGCTATGCTAATGTCCCCGCTGTCACACGGACCTGGCAAACAAATATGGTGGCCGAGTGACTTGTTACCGCACTCATGCATTTTGTGAGTACTCTTTATAGTAGTGCTGTGGGAGTGTCGATGGTTGGAATATCGATTTAAAAAGTAAGCTGCTTTTTAGGGTTACATCCTAGTGGAGTTGACACCTTTTGAATATGGATCCTTCACGAGTCGTAGTGTAATGGAGTATGCTCGGTGCACCCTGGGTGGTGCATTGCTTTACTGTCCAATCTTTTTATAAGGGTATGAAAATTCTCGTTTTTTCAAGTAGCTGGAGCCTGACTCACGAAAGAGAGAAGACGGTTGAAAAATAAAACTGACAAAGGAGATATTTCTGAGAGTAGGTAAGATGTAATCATTTCATTTATTGTAATAACGTTTCGATTCACCTAGAATCTAGATCCAGTAACTGTTTATGTGGATTCAATTGGAACAGGTAACTATCTAAATACACATATTTTGGCAGCATCTTGCATTATGAAAACAAAAAAAAATATCTGTACAATTATATCGATAAAAGAATTGATAACTGAGCTATAAACACACAACACTATTCTGCAAGTACCCTGTGTACGCGCTCTTCTGAACCATGCTGATAAAAAATATGATAATATATGTGACATAGGAAACCTAAGCTTATTAAAATTTATTTTTATGTGATGGGTAAGAAAATCGTAGTTTATGACGGCACTATGCATTGTTCAAAGGTGAGAACTTTGAGTGCTACAAAAATTGTTCGAAAATATTTTATTTTCTGGATTTGTGATGCTGTAGTGGAATGCGGTTGGTCTGAAAGCACTATGTTTTATTGGCAAGTGAAAGGTGCGATGTAAAATCTTTTTACAGGTATATCTAAAGCAGAGATGCACAGACCGCGGCACGTGGGCCGCAGGCGGCCCCCCGGCAATATGCCAGTGGTCCGCCAGCAAAAATATTCCCCCGTACATTTGAAGGAAAAATATTGCTGAGGTTTACAAAATATGAATTTGCGAAAAATAGTGCGCTCGCTGTGCGGTGCATGATGCGTACTAGCAAGATTGTAAGCACAATGCAGAGCCACGCTAAAACTAGTAGATTATTTTTTAAATTAATTTTTTGGCTATTTTTATTTTTAATTTGTGCTGGTGGCCCGCCATTCGTTCATCATTTGTCCAAGTGGCCCATGGTCTCAATAAGTCTGTGCATCCCTGATCTAAAGGTTCTGAAACTGTCTGTAAGCTGAAAACTAGCCGTTGGCGCGTGGACGGTGAGCTGTCGACTATTCTGTATTGTCATCGTAAAATTTACTTTAATGCGTTTGATTTAAAATCCTAACATGAATGACAATTTATTTGCTAAAAAACTAAAATTATGTACATTTTGATTAATTTTGCAATAATTTTACTACCTAAGAAGATAACAAATTAGATACCGAGAAAAAAAGATTACAAGTTACTAGAAAAACGTCTGAAAATATTGGTCAGATCTGAAACCTCCCTTAAATTCAATCCAAAACATCGTTGAACATCTATTGTGTGCTCTAAATTGATCGTTTATCCCCAAAACTCAGACTAACCTATCATTCGCTGAAATCTCCTCAGGGAATAGCAATATAACCTGTTTAATTTTTTTTTCCCATTTTCGATTGGTATAGAAAACCTGAACTTTGAGAGATATTCTGAATATTACATGATTCGAACATTGCTCGATTTATTGAAGAGACTGTCCTTTCAACCTGTGGCAGCATCTCGCAAAATCCTGCATCGCGCAAGCAGGGTTTACCGCGCGACTGGCATGTATACAACGTCTTGACAGCAAACGTCGGGCAATTGCCGAACAGACACAACACCGTCTGGTCGAAGGATCATCATAAATTTAACTCAACCTTCATATAAAAGCGATTTTTATATGAAGGCTGAGTGAACTTTACACCCTGTTCCTTATACCTAGAGCCTTTGAGGAAAATAATAATTTATTTGAATTAATTGCTATTAACACGTGCGTGTATGAACAGATACGAAGAACGTTAACGAAGCAAAAGGAGTATGTAAATATCTTAGTACGAATCGTAGTAAGGGAGTGGCCGTAGTTCCTCCCTACCCTCATGGGAAGAAGGCGTGAGGTCTGGTGTGTGTGTATGTAATTGCTATAAAGCAGACATATAATGTTCCCATGTTGTGTTTGTTGTTGTTGTTGTGTTGTTGTTGTTGTGTGTGTTTGTTGTTGTTGTGTTGTTGTTGTTGTGTTGTTGTTGTTGTGTGTGTTTGTTGTTGTTGTGTTGTTGTTGTTGTTGTGTGTGTTGTTGTATGTTTGTTGTTGTTGTTTGTTGTTGTATAATGTTCCTATAATGTTCCCACTGGTGGGGCACAGGCCTCCTCTCTGTGAGAGGTAACGGGACGGCCCAGCGTGGGTTGGTAAATGCCACAAGTCTTCGAATTACAGAAGACATATACCTATATCTATGCTTTTTTATTATTTCATTCAACTGTCTACGTATGAACGAATATTTGCGGGATTTTAAACCTTAATTTAACAACATCAATGGCGTAGGAAAGTGGACAAGAAGAGTAGCGAGTTCGTTCGAAGTTTTTTAACCAACGTAGTGCATTTTATCAACTTTTTAACTCTTAAACGAAGTTACAAAGTTCTGCTTTGTCACTCAAGCAGCCTTTCAATGTGAAAAAAGTTCAATGAATACAAAACTTTACAATCAAAAGTCTTCATTTAACGCCCTTTCTTTTGAATTCATGTGCGTATTGTATAATTATCACTGGCTTCAAAAATGTTGAAGGAAAATATCGTGAGGAAACCGGGAAAAAATGCCTAAGAGATAGATTCTCGATGGCATGTGAAGCCAAGTCAGAGGCCCATGGGTGGCATAAAAACTCTGACATCTGGGGCCTAAGTCTACTAATTTATTAACGTTACAATGGTCTCTCAATGGTTAGTTTTTGGCAGTTTTTATATGGAAAATCTGTCAAAAACTCACCATTGAGAGACCATTGTAACGTTAGTCACTAACTATTCGAAAAAGAGAAAGATTTAACACCCTTAAAATGTTACTTACTACCATAATGTTACCTCATCTTAGAAACATACTAGCTTCTCTACCCGCGACTTCACACGCGTTGCAGTCAACCATCCTAATGATAAAAATGCGAAAGTGAATTTGGTTTGTTTATTTGTTTGTTACTCTTGCACGCTAAAACGGCTGAACGGATTTGGATGAAATTTGGCACATGGCTAGGAGATAGGATACTTTTTATCCCGATATTCCCATAGGATCGAGACTTATGCGGGTTTCCTATAAAACATACTTATACTATACGGATCAATACTTTCAGAGATTACGTCCAAAAATTTTTTTTTTCTAACCGCAATTGTGAAGCTCAACATCTGCATCTCACCTGATGGTAAGTGATAATCAGGCCTAAGGTGGAAGCGAGCTTCACTGGGAATCCTCTACCACAGAACCTCTAACTGCTGATCGGCTCTATATGGCGACAGACTTAGTTTAGATGGTGGTAGCTAGCCAGGCGGACTTAGAACAAGCCCTACCACCAACCACACCGAGCAGAAAATTTTGCCCCCACTGGGAATCGAACCCGAACTCTGGGTCTGAGACAGATGGTCTAACCAGTAGACCAAAGAGCCGATTACATCCAAACTTACAAACTTTACCTGTTTATTATAATAGAGGAGATTTACCTTTTTTACTATTCAATATTTTTGAACCTTCGTCAAACGTATATAAAGCAACCGAACTTGACACGTACTCGGTTTTACCATTTACTTACAATACCTTTTCTAGTCAACAAATATTTATACGTAGTGACAAGGATTTCACTTAAAGGTCAGTATGAATGATATTAATTTTGTATGTTCCAGATTTATTTTATTTATTTAACCATTTATGCACACACATATAAACAGACAAGAATAAAATAGTATGGTGCTTCTAGCACATTTGTTACGTTTATGGGGCATGGGGTGCTATCCTATAAGATTTTTTTACGATATCCTTAGATTTTAATAAAACATTATTTTATCACTTCAACAGTGTAAACAGTTGTTGATCGGCCATTAAAGAAAAATAAAATAAATACTTAAAGAAAATTATTTGCAGATGCAATATATAAATATTATTATAGCCTATGTCACTCCCACAATTAATACTAATCTAACGACACCTAATTGCTTAAAACCATCAAGCCGTTTAGGCTACAGAGCGTGCCAAAGAAATAGACCTACATACAAACATACTCTTGAAAAACATTACCAACCCCATTTTTATATCCACGCAATACTGTCTAGTCCTAGGTTGTCTGGTAGAGATCGCAGAAAGCGATAAGGACGCCCATTGTATGTTTTGTAATGTTATAATTGTTTTTTGCTTAGTATGTAGTTTCTGGTGTACTTACAATAAAGTATATGTAAATAAATAAATACCCTTCTTCTGGGTATTTATTTATTATCCTGGGTATTTATTGATTTATTAGTCGGGTAAAGATGTTTTTTTTTGCTGATTAAAATTAAATTAAAAAAAAAGTTTGTATTTAGGTATGATGATGAATGTTTTATTGGACCCATAAATTCACAGGGTTTTCTTATCTCGACTTCGTGTTGTTTCGTTATCAAGTTTTGCAATATTTCTCGTCAAACAACAAGAAAAAATCTAACAAGGTTAATTCAAACATCCAAGCTCAAGAGATTTCGTGATAGCATCAGTTTTCAAATTAAACGAACCAGATGCCAAAGAAAAAGGCAAAAAAAGTACCCGTTAGAGGCTGAAGCTTACCCTCCGCTTTGAACTCGCACGAAATTGGAGCAATTTAGCGTCATTTCATAAAATGCACTCGTTTTCCCTTCGGAAAGCCGTCAGATTGCTTTGTTTCGAGTCAACGCTCATTGCTAGACTGGCATTCCTAGATCTTAACTGTCACTTTTTTATTTTATTTTATTTTTACAGTTTAACCTATTTTGTCGTCGGCCAGTGTTGTATTTTAAATAATTTTTTGCCTTTCTTTCTTTCCTAAAGGGTTCTAACAAAGACATATGAGGTCTACGAGCTCAAAACAACGTATGCATTTTATAAAACAAGACATGTAGCTTCATAGAGATGTCGCGTAAAATTAAATGATTCAATTTGCTACGATCGTGTAGCAGTCGTAGCATGGTGCTACGGCGTAGCTAGCATCGTAGCCCTGTGTCTCCATACGTGCAGTTGTAACTGACAGTTTTAACTGTTAGTTAGACTAAATCGTAACGTGTGTAGAAAAAACTGAGAACTGTACAATTGAACTGATAACTAATCAAATTATCATTAGATAAAACTGAAAAGTGAAAAATTAACAGCAACTGTTAATCTTTCATGTGACATAGCATCCCTCATTACAGTCTCTTATTTCATATTTTAGGCGTTACTAAATGAAGAAGATGCAAATACGTTTGCTTGGCCATTTTTAAGTAATTCATAAAGTCCTTTGGAATTTCTCTGAACTCCTTTAATAGATTGATATGGGTTTTTCTTTTTTAAAGCCAATCTTTACACCACACTGTTCTCCTTCAACTTTAATTGTTTTCTATCGATGCCATGATTCCACGAACACGTAGCTACGAGCGCCAACAGATTATAACTGTAGCAACAAACGACAAAACTCGTGTAGACAAAAGGGGCGTCAGTTATAGCTGTCAGTTAAAACTGAACAATTAAGACTGACAGTTATAACTGCACGTGTGTAGCCCACTTTTACTTCCATACAGTTTATAATGTTAGTAGCAGTTCGTTTTAATCCTGTTTACAACATCGCCTTAAATAAAAATAAACCTTTTTCACCTGCCATACTAACTTTCTATTTAACGCCACCTGGGATGTAATCTTAAAGTGGTTTTGTTTACAAAGTGATGTATGGAACAATTTATCTTCCCACTTACATAAGATTTATCACCGCTGATATCATGATCGTAGGTAAAAGTGTTGCGAAACGATACGTCGGTGTGTTTTTGTTCGAAACAGATTATTGGTTTTCTTCTTTTTATGTATACGCTGTTTTTACTTTTTAATTATGTGTTAGGTCTAAAGTATTTTAGGTCTTTAATTATCGCATTTACCGATTACATTATTAACTTTAAGTATTTCTACTGTAACCTTTAATTTTAATAAATATATTATAAGCTACGGCGCAATTAAGAGAGTCTTTTTTAAATCATAATTTTATTAGCAGAAGGAACGAAAAAGGATAATTTCTTTTTCGTTCGAGATACTTTTTTTAACCACTACATTGAAGCCCTTGCCTGATGGTAAGGTGATGATCAGGCCGAATGTGGAAACGAGCTTCACCCAGAATCCTCAACCAAAGAGGAACTGGCTATCTTACCTCTAACTGCCGAAACACAACTTTTCTATAAGCAAGACTTCCAAAACACAAGAAAATATTTTACAGACTATTTTAACACGTAACAAAGGAACATAAACACTTTCGTCAACTCCAGACAAAATATAAACAAAACAGAAAACACACAAAGAAAAACAGAATAATTACAAACATTATTAAGTTACTCTTAGCAAAAGCCAAGTTAAGTGCTACATAGGAAATTTGAGTCCCAGCAATCTATCAAACTCTTGCGCCTAAGTGCTTTGCTGAAAGATGACTGTGGGCTGAAAGCCTACCATTCAATAGGATGAGATTTCTTTGCTTTTCATTCAAATATTCTTTGGAAAGATAACGAGTTTCTAACATTATGTTAAAGATAGTTAATTGATTCAGGCGTGACTTGGCGGAAATCCATTATAAAATACAATAGACGTAGATATATTTAGTAACTATTCCGCTTAACTTTTCCTAAAGAGTCATAAAAATCGTTTGTCGTTGAGGTTCGTTGTGAGGTGAAACACGTGTTGATTTCTTATTAAAAAAACCCTGTTTTATGAGTCTTTAGGAAAAGTTAAGCGGAATAGTTACTTACTATATCTATTGCATTATGTAAATAAAGCTGTTTTTTCATAAGGCGACTGCCTATTGTACTTCTTTCTGCCTAGCCTTTTCCCAATCATGTTGGGGTCGGCTTCCAGTCTAACCGGATGCAGCTGAATACCAGTATTTTACATGGAGCGATCGCCTGTCTGACCTCCACAACCCAGTAACTGGGTAATACGATACCCCTTGGTAAGACTGGTTGTCAGACTTTCGCGCTTCTGACAACTCGTAACGACTGTCAAAGATCCACGAATGACAGCCGGGACCAACGGCTTAACGTGCCTGCCTATTGTACACAAGTTATAAATATTTTTATGAGGTGTGGTTTGGTCTTTATGTGGTGTACCACATAACACAAAACATTCAAACATATTTCATTCAACCGGCCGTTGTCATGACTACAATATTACCGGAAAAATTGCAAGGAATCGTGCGACATTGCATGGTCTCGCACATTCACTCAATATAGTCTAATATATTTCTCAGGAGATTCTGAGTATTTCTGTACATAAAATGGTTATTGTTTAGCTCGAACTGGAAACCACTACTTCAAAATCTAGCCATTCATATACCAATGAACGGTTCGATCTAGCTTGCCCTGAGGGCCTCGACAACGTGAGATTCTATCAGCGATAACGATGGCTTAGAATAGAATAGAATTTCTTTATTCGAGTAACCAAAACTCAACAAGACTGTTATTAAAACTTACGACTATGTTAGTATGTACAGACACTAAACAATTAAGCACAGACACTAAACAAGAAACAAGGAAAACAATACAAGAAATACCGGTTGCGGTCACCGTTGCGATATCCCATGAGAGACGGCACAACAGTGACCCACGTATACACAGTCCAGCTGACTCGCAACCAAGCTCAAGATACTGTTGGAGCCGCCCCACACCCTGCGGACCAGGGAAGGACACCTTCTACGCCTTGTTGCGTAAAAGCAATCTACATGCAAAGTCAAAAATGTATGGGACTGACATATGCTAGCGAAAAGCTTATATCAATCCTGTTGACAGTTGTAAAAATTCGAAAAGCTTTGAAAACGATTGCCACTTTACTAGGCCCGCTGCTTTAGTTTAGCCAGATGATAATTAGGTTTATGTAGGAACATCATCCTCAGTTACCTTCAGAACATCTTACATTATGAAGAAGTGTTGGTACATGTCGTGATAATATATAATAAAATAAAATAAATAAAAATTATTCAATTAAAAAGTAAAGTAAAATTATGATTTACATTAATTACAATCGAGGAAATTTTAATTGTAACTGTAAAGTAGACCTGCCTGATCTAAGTTTATGAAAAGCTGTGTTTATGATCTTTTAATAATCTATGTAGCTTTCTGGCTAATATTAATTACTTAGTCAGAAAGCTAAATAAATGGCTATACATTTCAAAGCCCAGGTTCCTAACTCACCCATAGATCACCTACTTCAAACAACCGAAAACAAATAGTAGCTGAAATCTGTTACAGTGTTATACAATACGCAAGAAAATCCAATATCGCCCGGTGTAGTTCACTCAAGAACAAGACAGGCAAAACTCAGGCCCGTGTCACAAGTTACTAGGCGACTCACTTAGCAACTTTACTGCGAGTCTGGTAAGTTTTTGACTATCGATATTGACTAAGTAGAATATGAAATAGTGGAGGAGTTGATAGTTTTAAAGTTGTGCAAGGTTTTGTAAATAAAATTAAACTTTTGTAGGGTTGAAGTCTTCTGTTGAAATCTGTGGCTCATAAAGCGCATCTCTGTAATGGATTTCCTGCAGTTGCTTGGTTTCACATTTCTTAATTAAAGTTTTAATACATGAACACATCATGATTATCAATAAAAACTACAAATGAAATTTATCTTAAAGCCTAAAGTATAAGTTTTGTGGTTGGAATAAATAATTCTAGCCTGTTACTGTCCCAATTCAGGGCAAACCCTTATCCTGTTCTTGTTTGATAATAAGTATGCGAAAATATGGCTTAACTATGTAAGATAATAAAGATATTCATAAATAATATCCATAAAGATATTTCAGCGTTTAGTACCTTAATTTATACCGACAAATTCAGGAAAAACCCTTTGCCATAGTCGGGTATAAATACGGATACAACCTTCATATCAAAATATACCACGTTTTTGTCACTTTATTAGTCCATACTCGAGATGTAGTGTCGTTCACACGCTATCAGGCGGAATGGGAAATGAAATTAGAGAAGAAAAATCTCGCTTTTCCTCGGAAAAACTACTGGCGTTTTAAATTAAATATTCAAATGGCAACCTTCCGCCATATTGAGATGCTAAATAGAGGACGATTTCTTCTGATTTATAAAATGGTACTGATTTTATTTAGCGGTGTTACAAAAATTTGGTCTGTAAATAAAAGTTGGTGAATTTATTAAATTTAAAATTGCTTTTGTATTTTCCGTTTGTAATATCTTTTGTTTGGAATAGAATTTATTCCGTAGATCTTATTATGTAACAATAAGTTTGTTATGTAACGTAAGGCCGTATACAGAAAGAAAGCTGGAAGCCGGCGCCGATCTACCAGCGCTTATAGGCGCTGGTCAATTCTGGTAACAGTTATATAAAGCAAGCAGATTGAAGCAGAGCGAGCAAAATGTCATACTCATCGG
Organism: Eupsilia transversa; assembly: GCA_914767815.1. Lineage (NCBI taxonomy): Eukaryota > Metazoa > Arthropoda > Insecta > Lepidoptera > Noctuidae > Eupsilia > Eupsilia transversa. The sequence goes on from OU611892.1 coordinate 10,864,895, forward strand.
ACGATGATTTGGGCGGGCGGCGCCAGCACTGACAGGCGCGTGTCGAAGATTCTCGGAATTTGTCGGCGACGTTCGGCGCTTATCGGCGTTTTTTCATATAAATGCCTGCGCCGGTTACCTGCGTGGACCGGTTCCTATAAGCGCTGGTAGGCTGCCAGCTTTCTTTCTGTATACGGCCAAAGACAGTATAGGTACCTACATATTATTAGTGTAAGAAAAGATTTTTTAAATGTACCGTAATTTTTTTCCTAGATTTATCGGCACGTATTCAATATTCCGTAAAAATATATTTTTAAAGCTTTCTTCTAACATTCGTAGAAAGTAGTATTAAAATACTGTATCAAATCTTAAATATCCACTAACCTGTGGTGTAAAGTTGGTTGGCTGCAGAGGATTGCAGATAGGTGGCGCCGCTGTGCTGCCATAGTGTTGCTGGTACGATGACGTCAGGATCTTCTTATGCGCAGACGCATGGGCGCGGTATGCGCTCACACTCAATTTCATTATTCACGTTTCATACAAACAATTTCAAACTTTAACACTTTGATTTTTGGGTTAATTTTAAATTGTATTTTCTAGTAAGATTACTTTTATTTAATATTTTTTTGTTTTGTTAATTATAAGCACTTGTTTTGATACTATTTTAATAAGAACACAGTCACTTGCACGTTCTATTGTAAAATGAATGTATTTCTTTATTAAGAATCTCTATACACAACCGATGTTTTGTATTGGCCCATGTTCTCATCTGTAACAAAAAAAAAAAACAATGACTTAGTTAGATATATAGATGTAGCTAGAAGAAATCTACTCCATTCTGCATTTCTTAAAATACACATTATAATATGACCAGACCACTTTTTAACCGCCGACGGAAAAAGACGGGTGTTATAAGTTTAAAGTGTGTATCTGTGTATCTGTCTGTTCCCTCGTAGCTCCCAAACGGCTGAACCGATTTTGATTATTATTTTTTTGTTTGAAAGGTGTCTTGATCGAGAGTGTTCTTAGCTACAATTAAAAAACATCGGTTCAGCTGTTTGAAGATTATCAGATCTTCTTCTAGTTGATGATTGGATGTGCGCATTTTCCACAGGTCGGAGCGATTCGAAAGTATTCTGTTACTTCAATGATATTAGAAGTATGTAGTAACCTTGAACCGATACTGCAGCAGCACCTGGAATTGTGTCGGGGGTTATTTAAATTTTTAATTTTAACTTGTTGTTTATAAACACCATTTGGCTAGTCAAGAAAACCATGCTTATAAACAGCTATCTAATTGCGTAAGACGTTTTCGTAATCGATTCCGACTAATCTGTTTCATTTTGACAATTCAACAACGTTAATTGCGTTATTTACGTTGTTGAGCAGATTTTTTTTCGAACTTATGAAGCAATGGATTAGCAATTTCTTTCAAACCGATCCAGATTATGATAAATCGTGTATTACGTAATTAGGGTGCTGATTGGTGAATTAATTTCATTTCATTTGTAGAAACTAAATCAATCAACCTGCCTAGCCTTTCCTAACTACAAATATAATAAATAAATATACATGTTGGGGTCGGCTTCCAGTCTAACCCGATCCAGCTGATTACCATGGAGCAACTGTCAATCTGACCTCCACAACCTAGTTACTGGGTATCACGATATTTTCAGACTTTTGGGCTTCTGACTATGACTTTCAAAGATCTACGAATGACAGCCGGGACCAACGCCTTAACGTGCTTTCCGAGCCGTTAAGTAATGTGTCTCGATATGTAATGGATGGTCACCCATCTACATATCGATCGCGGCAAGTGCAGCTTAACTTTCAATCGACCCGGGCGGCTGTTGTTATATAACCACGATCCTCTCAGTACAAATTACACATTTAACGTATTATTCCCGATTTTCGAGACTGCCTCGTTGGTCTAGTGGTTGCAAGCGCTGCTGAGCTTGAGGTCCCGGGTTCGTTTCCCGGGTCGGGCAAAGTGTTATGGGTTTTTCCATCTGGAATTGCTCAGCAGCAGCCCGGAGTCTGGATTTGTGCCCGGTAGATGGCAATAGGCTCGCCCCCTATTACATGGGACTTAAACATAACTGACGCAATGTGGGTGTACTATAGATACACCTCTGCCTAACCCTTCGGGGAATACAGGCGTGATGTTATGTGTACTCCCGATTTTGTGTAAAACCAGAATACCTCAGAAATTTCGCGTTTTTAACTCATATTCTTTATGGCACCTCTTTAGGTCATGAGCTATCCGAATATCAAAGAATATTTGACCTAGGTCTAAAAGGGCAGGCGTGAAAATTGATTCACTGTTACATTGTATAATAGATATAGGCGAATCAGGTGTGGGCTCATCGTAACAGTTTTATTTTTACATCCCCAAAAACCTACAATTTTCAATTCCAATTTTACAGCCAATCATCCCGACATAATCCCTCGTCTGCTATAAAAGCCAAGAAGTCGGGTCAACGATTGGCCATCATGAAACGGAGTTTTTTATTATTTTTGAACTGAAATCCTGAATAATAAAAAGTTTTATTCCTGTCGTTCTCCCACCCAGGAGTCATCGCTATAATGACTGACATTTGGGTCTCAACCCTTATACCGGGGAGCTCAATTACAGCTAATCACCGAATTTACTGTCACGGTTCTGTAGAAAGATGAGCGAGAAATGAGTGAGGTAAGATGAGTTTTGGGCACACTAAATTTTGTTTGCTTTTTTTAGGGTTCCGTACGTCCGAATGTAAAAACGGAATCCATATAGGATCATTCGTGTATCTGTCTAGCTGGCTGGCTGACTATAATTATGTCCGTCTGTATATCACAGTCAATTTGCTCCGAATCTAATGAACCGATCAGGTTGAAATTTGGTACACATATGAATTTTTGTGACACTAACACGGACGTGTAACGTATATAAAGTAATTTTGAATATAGGGGTCACTTTTGGGAGGCAACTAAGAAGATATATCATATCATATCAAATGAAAGGGCTTAGTATGAGGGTCTCAAACATATTTTTTTTATGATTTTATAATAAATAGTTTTATAGTTTTTTAAGAAAATCTCATGCCGTGCCTTGTCTTTGTCTTTGGTCGCCCTAACACGATTAACACAAACTCTCCTCCAATCCACTTGCTAAACAAATACAAACATTTGCAGAATGTAACCCAATGCTTTACAATCAGCCGTATACGAGCAGTGCCAATCTACTTTATTTTGTTCACTCATTTTTCTCGGCTTTCTCAGTTGGGTTCATAAAATAAATAGCTACAGAAGGTCGGCTCCATACAACGAAAGAAAACCCACTCACACATAGACAGTTTGCACGTAGGTATACACCGGGTGCACGCGCACTCGCGACCGGCATTTGTTTGAGATAGTCTGAGATATACAGGGTCAAATTTAATTAGCTAGCGAAACTACGTGACGGGTATAGATAACCCGAAAAATAAATAAAGACGATGAGTTTTTTCGGGGTCACCGATCGCAGGTAGTTTCGTCACTTGAAATATAATTCCGAAAATTCGTTTTTTTTTTTGTAAACTTCACAGCTATCTTACCATCAGTACCATAATTATCTTAAACCAAAAAGAAACAGAATGTTTCAACTCGTTCTTCAAGCAACAACACTACCAGTCCAATCCAGTATCAATATCAATATAGATAGGTTATTTACATTTAGTGCCTACCCTACAGTTGCCATTTAAAAGCTTTCACAAATTAAAAACTGTTCCTAAAGTTAAAAAAGCATTGAAAATTACCTTTTATTTCCTGATATCTGTGCGTGCGCCTGCCGTTTTCACTTGTCATGGGGGCCGACCTTCTGTACTTATTCTATCTATTTCGTGGTAGTGATTGTACGAAGTGTACCCGACTCAACTCCTATTTTATTTTTACTTGGTTTCTAGTCTTCTATGTTTTCTCTCATCGCCTTTGTTAATAGCTGACCGTAAGATTTGTTTGAAAAATGGCACCGTAGCCTTTCTAATTTTGTTAGACCTCGTAAGAAAATGTTCTAGATTGTTTTAGTCTGATTACTCCGGCATAGATCGCGGGTATTTGCTAGATGCGAGTCATGCAAAGATAACATAACATAACATCACGCCTTGTTTCCCCGAAGGGTTAGGCAGAGGTGTGCCTTAGTACACCCACATTTCGACAGTTATGTTTAAGTCCCATGTAATAGGGGGCGAGCCTATTGCCATCAACCGACTACAATGCGTCAAGATGTGTTATAATCAGGGTATGAGATTTAAACGTATATGCTACAGAAAAGTAATAAAATAAAAGTGTGATTGTGTTATTTTGAGTACCAAATGAATGTTGAATTGCGTGGGTGATTTGTTCTAAAGAAAAAATATTGTTTTTTCTTTGGAACAAATCATTTGCGTAATTTTTAACATTCATTTGTTGCTTTTTTTAGTCTAAGTTCTTTAATTACTTTTATTACTAAGAATATTTTAAGTTTAAAAAAATGTTCTAAATTATGTGAAATGTTTGTAATTTCTTATTGAGAAGTAAATTCCTGTAACCATAAATAGCCTTATAATTTACAGACTAAACGAGAAATCGTTCATCTCGCAGTGCCACCGAACCTTGAAGGTCATTGCCACTGACTACTCTGCATAAAATTGAATGGCCGAAATTATGAGAGCGTTAAACGCTTATCGCGGAAATAAATTAATTCAGAATTTAATTAAGAGCTTAAATCTTGTGTCTGATGTTAATTGTGTACTAAGTCTTACTTATTTACTTTTGATAATTGATGTGTATTAGGAACGGTAGCAGTGTCAGTGAGCAGTGCCAGTGTCAGAGTATAGTAGCAGAGTTCAGTGGCTGCGAATCATATTTTTATCAACACCTGATATTGACCTGCAAATTGCAAAAAACGTAAGAAAATTTGAATTTCGCGGTGTCCCCTGACACTTCCACCTTACACGTGTGCGCCATGTAAAAAAAGGATGGTTGTCAACCGCCAATTGTTTCCGTTCCAACAAGTCACAGTTAGTTTTGAATTTTCACAAACTGCAAATTATCCTATAACCTAAATAAAATGTATCCTGTCTGGCACAGGACCTAAAGAATAGAAGCTATCGTAAAAGCCATAAATAACCACTTAGTAATAACTTAGGACAATCTTTATGGGCAATATGTTAAGCACTGACAGAAAACTACCCACTACCAGCTATAACATTGTCGGCCGCTATTTTGTTGAACAATAAAAGTATGCTTCGGGATTTTATAAGAAATAGATGTGGTGCTTATTTTTATTTCTTTTGCAATATTTAACGCAACTAACTATTTACTCTAGGTTACTAACTAACTAAACAATAAATACAAAAACAAAAGGACACTTAGTGTGGATTCGACCAAACAGGACTAAATTTTATCCGCAGAATAATAAGCCTTCTGTTCCGAATAAATTTTGAATTTTTGACAGTTTCTTCATACGAAAACTGTCAGAGTAAATCTTATTCCGCGGATAAAATTTATTCCTGTTTGGTCGAATCCGCCCTTAGTAGTCGAAGTATTCGTCCGCATCGCTGACATCCAGGAACATGCCCAGAAGACTGGCAGCATTGCCACGTTAAATGGCAATGCCTATTCTTTGGCCAAAGAACGAGCCAGCTTACGGGGTACGGAAGTGTCAACCAGTCGGTGTGAAAAGGAGACGTGCACTCGGGCCCCATGACCCGAGCGTTTCGGTTTTGTGGTACTTACTTTAAATTCGTCTTTCAAAACAATAGCTCAAAAGATTTTCAAATGAGCCTGGGCCTTTTTGGCGCAGCCATGAGGCACACACCCGTGCTAATTTCTTACATCGTACTTTACCATTTTTATTAGATTCTTTATTTTTATCAGCTGTAGGTATGTTATATTGTGCACCTTTTAGGCTGTGTTAAATAAATGTCTAATCTTCTAAATCTAATCTTTAAAACTAATCTTTCTTTCAATCAACGCGACCGTAGAGGACAAACAATTTGACAACATTTCAAAAATGACACGGCCATAAAACAAAAATACCATTTCTTTATTTTCATATCCTGAGTTCAAATATATATTTTTTTTTATTTTTATTTCTTCATTTCTGAGAAAAAAAATTAAAATCAAAAAACACGTCATGACGTCATAGAAATAGTGGAATGAGGTAGTTACCTTTGCCTAAGCATTCCAATGTATTAGATGAAAACTTGACTTGTCAAACAAGACGTCAATGTCAAAAGTTTGTTTACAATCTTTTTCTTAGGAAAATAAACTTTAAAATATACACGCTGCTTACTGTAAATATTGCCAACTTTTGATTGATATTTCGCCAATGACGATAATAACACTTGAAAATAAGAAAATTTACGAATTTAATTGAAAACAAACAAACAAGTTTAGGCACCAACGAGTTTGACACATTTGACAAGATGACACCAGTGACATCTAATAGTTTTTTTTTTGACAATCATAGTCAAGCAAAGGTTTTAACGCTATTCCACTATATGTTTGACGTCATTTGGCGCTTACGTCTTTTTAGAATAAACCGAATTTCAAAGTTAAAACTATGAATGAAAAGTACATCATTTTGAAAAACGGAAAAATACCGGTGCCCTAGTTTTGGATTAACTTTTATAAAACGTAATAATACATGCAGGTTAAAAATATGAAATGTTGTCAATTGGGAAAAAGAGACATTTAGTTAATTAAATTCAATCCGTCTTTCGGGTCTCCTTAGAATTCGTCGTAGAGAATGCTTTACATTCTTACAGCTGCATATTCCAGTTGGCTTAAATCTTTGACAGTAGGTATTTCACTAATTATGTATTCAAATAAAAAATAACCTGTCCTATTATACGATTAAAACATGTAGTAAGATGTTGTCAATGCTTGTTCATAATTATATTGATTTCAAATTATTTTTTCATTTGACATAAAAATATAGTTGGGTTATTCCTAAAGCTTTGATTTCCTAAGAAAGTGATGAATGGTCCCACATTAACGGCTGTCTAAATACAGAGCACTTTTTGACACCTTTGATGAACTACACCAATAAAAACTGAACGCGATCAGAACATACGACGTTTGAGAGCCGTCACTGTCATTATTTTCTTTGGAATATTGAAACTGACAGCTCTTGAATTCGGTTTTGATGTGCTGATCGCGTTCAGTTTCATTGGTGAGATTCGCACATAATGTCAAATACTGGTGCACTTGACAGATTTTCATGACAGCCGTTATAATATGAAGTAACCGCTGTCCTTTTTTTTTTGTTTGGAAATCATCAAAATGACGTGTTAGACTTACAAGTACCCGCAGTTCTAGAAAACTAAATGCTGATACGTCTCAGCTAGTTATCAATTGAGACTGCTTATCTCTTAAGACTTCAATGTAAAATCTTGAATCGTATTTATTCAACGTCTTAAATTATATCACCTGTCCTTCATTATTTTTGCCTCAAAACATTTCTTTTAAGTATTACTTGATGAAACGAAGCTAATAACATTAGCTTTAAAAAAGAATTGTAGCTGTTATTGTCCCACTGATGGGCAAAGACTTCTTCCAAAATGATTTTACGTTTTCTTTTCCTATCCCACATTCGAGATAAAAATATACATAAAAGAAGCAGCGAAGGGCCCGAGAGGCAACATTAGTAAGATCAATAATGTCACGTTACTGTTGACTCGGGATAGCACCCGTCAAGACCTCCTGTCGACTTCTCGGCGCCTAGTAGGGGGTTGCTTAGAACATCAAAAGAATGAAAAAAAAACCATGGTTCTATCTTAACTTTTAAAAAGAAATCTACCTAGTCAGCCTGCAATCTCAGGACAAAAGGAAATGATTTTCCCAGATTACCTGCATAATTTAAAAGAATTAAGCATCCCGGTGTAGAACATACTCTTAAAACCATCTATCGCTGTAACATCAATATCAGGCCATCTTTTAATCTTTAGAGAAACCTAAATTGCCTATTTATTTTAAACTTTTACTCTTACCTGGTAAATGCTCCCTTTATTAATGAAACTTAACACAAATAACATCACGTTTGTAATCCCGAAGGGATACGCAGAGGTGTACCTAATAGTACACTCACATTTCGCCAGTTATGTTTTTATTAGCGGGCGAGCCTACTGCCATCAACCGGGCACAAATATAACTTGTCCCTATTAATCTGTCCTTGTAATTTTAAATAACAATAAAATAAGAGGTTAATACACTAATATACCAATGTTAAATTAGGTAATGATGCCGAATCCCTTGTTCCCAAACTAAACTAAATTTAAGTTCAGTGCATCTTTTTCTTTCTATTTCATTAAGAAAAGGACAGAAGATAAATTTTAGTTTAGTCCTGTCAAACTAATCAGCGCCTGACGTTAAATTGACGTAATTTTAGTAGGCAAGATTTAATCACGTCTAAACTTGTATGGAGTAGTGACCGTGGAGCAGTGACAGCGCTCGTTAATTTGACAGGACTAAACTAACATTTATCTTCTGTCCTCTTCTTAATGAAATACAAAAAAAAGATGCACTGAACTTAAATTTAGTTTAGTTTGGGAACAAGGGAATCGGCACCAATGTTTAGTTTACAATATCATTATCATGTTTCCTCTCTGTTATTCTCAAAACTAGTGTATCGTAGCCAAAACAAAACACATTAAAGTAATGACGGGACACGTTGTGATCAATACCGTCTTCCCTGTTGAATTGGGATCGCTCGTCCGCCGTCTGAAGCTCCTGTCGACGAGTTGGCGCCAGCTAGTGATGTTACCTACGGCGGTGGCGGTGTATCGATGTTTGGAAGTTGTGTTTTGTTGCCTCTGTGACTTTTTCGCAAGCAATCGGCTACTTAAGAGAAGTATAAATGAAAACTAAATAATACCTCATGTATTTATGTAGGTTCCACAACATTTATTAACAGCCCTTAAAAGTGCACCAACGAAAATGGACTTTAGTGACAGCTGAGAGAAATGGTCAAGAATAAAATGGTTTTTATAATCCCTATGCCCGACTATTGATCGCTGATTGGTGTTTTGCAGCATTTATTAATAATGGGGTCAATAAGATGGTTTATTCTTTTTGAGGATAACATAGATTTTATAATGAAAATAAAATAATTAAGTAGGAAGCCTTACTCCGCCGCGCACCTTCCACTTTTGTTTATCATACACAAATGCAAAGCTCAGTTTAGACCTCGCGGACTGTACCTACTTGAATGGCGTTGGCATTTGGTATAACACATGTAACATGCCAAGGCAAACACAAAAATAAGTGATGTAAATATCGATAACAAAATTGCACAACACTTATTCTCATCACTAAAAGACAAGGTAAACTGAACTGAAGTCCTTCAGGTTTTTTAATATTCATTTATGTATTTAAGAAGCTTACACTAGAGTTCAGGAGGGTTCGCTTACACCCCGAAAGTAGGTCGAGGTTCGAATCAAGGGGTCATTATTACAAAAACAATGCCTTTATGTTTCTTCTTACGAGTAATTGTTTTGTTATTTTTATCTGTTTTTGTTTAGAAAGTAGTTCGTTAATGGTCGTTAATGTAATGGGCTTTGACGGTGTCTATAGCAAGCTTTTTTGTAAAAGAATTTCATGTTAACAAACGACTCGATACCATTAAATAACATAATAACATAACATCACGCCTGTTTTCCCCGAAGGGTTATGCAGAGGTGTAATTATGGTAGGTACACCTACAATTCACCAGTAATGTTTAAGTTTATTCCATAGATAGGCGGATTCGACCAAACACGAATAAATTTTATCCGCGGAATAAGATTTACTCACACAGTTTTCGTATGGAGAAACAGTCAAAAATTCAAAATTTACTCGTAAGAGAAGGCTTATTCCGCGGATAAAATTTATTCCTGTTTCGTCGAATTCAGCCTAAATAATTTTTTTTATTTCATGAACCTAAATAAATGAAATAATTATAATATATTTAGAACCAAACCAACCAGTCATAACAAGGGGTATTGTATTACCCAGTTATTGGATTGTGACTGGAAGCCGACCCCAACATAGGTAGTTGGAAAAAGGCTAGGCAGTAGGCAGATTGATTTAGAACCAAAAATTTACGTTAGGATCGTAGCACGTAGCGATTTGAAAACTACATAACCCCATAGAAAATAGGCGTGCGGTTATGGGTCAAAATACTCCCAGCACGTACCTACTGCCGAGGTACTGGTAAAACCTCTACACCATCTTCGTCTTCTTTAGCCTCGCTTTTTTTATTTTATCCTTTTTTTGTCTGCTGTTTGTTATATTGTGTGCCTTTTAGTCTGTGTTAAATAAATGTTTTTTTTTTCTTTCCTTCTTTCTTTTTCGGGGTTACGCAGGGTCGGCTTTCCCAATCATGTGTCGGTATTTACTTCAGTCTTGTGCGTCATCTTACGTCAGTATGGGACTCCCTCATGTCCTTTATACACCATCCTCTACACCATCGAGCTACATAAATAAATGTACATAGATATATATATATACATGGCTCGAGAAGTGCTCAAACCGCAGCTCGCTCCATTTACTTTATGAAAGTAAAAGTATACCGCAGACTATACAAACATACAGGTATCGATGCTGTTATAGGAATGTGAGCTTTAAGATTTCAAAATATAGGGGTTTAATTTTATAGAAATTGAGAAGATCTAAATGTGATTTTTTAAGGTAGATGTGCCCGTGCTCCCTAAGAAAAATATACTAATCGCACTTTCAAAAATTAAATGATTTTTGAAAGAATTATAAAACCAGATCAAAATTCAATTGAAACTGTCTGTCAAACTGTCGGTGAAATTAATATGCTCGTAATTAATTCATTTCGATATCAATATAGACACGTTTTTGACAAAACCTGACTAACCCTATATTTCGAGAAGCGATAAAAGGTAAAATGACTAAGGACGAATTCGACTAAACAGGAATATATTTCATCCGCCGAATAAGCCTTCTCTTCCGAATAAATTTTGAATTTTTGACAGTGTCTCAATACGAAAACTGTCAGAGGTAAATCTTATTCCGCGGATAATTTTTTTTCCTGCTTGGTCGAATCCACCCTTAGTCATTTTACCTTTTAAAACAAACTAAAAGCTTTTATAGTTAACCGAAATCTCCGTTTTTCCGACGATAGAAACTAGGCAATAGTGGTTTTCTTTTCAGCAGCTTTTATACCAACATTTTCAGTAAGTAACCTAACTATGTTTTGTGTATACCTACTGTAACCTAATTTGAATGGACCTATTCAAAATAGTAACGTGAGCTGGCGTACCTACTAAAATCTGCTAATTTTGAACTAAAACATCGAAAATATTGTGACGGCAGTGAACTCTCTACACTTGAAGTAACTTGTGAAAATCGCGTTTTTTGCAAATAAATTCAGTAAAATTATTGATTTGAAAAATAAAGAACCTAGAAGGAGTGTCAAGAAGATCGTGGGGAATACATGGATGAGACTAGCACAGACTAGGGAAGCATGGCACAAAAAGAGAGAAGCCCTATATTCAGCAGAGGGTAGAACAAGGCCGCCGATGATGATGATGATAAATAGAACCTCAGTAATCTTCTTTCTCTTTCATGTAAGCAAGAGTATAATGAAAATAAAATAACACATGCTGTGACAAAATAATGAATTAGTCATGTATGTTGGTAGCGGAACTGATAGTACACACTACTTATTAGGGCATAATTAAGACAAATTAATCAACCTTAAACCTAAGCACAGCAAACATAATCAGCATATAATTTTCCCACAGCTGGGACACACACCTCCCCTCTGAGGGAGGGAGTGGGCCGTAAATCTGTAATCTACCAGCCCAGTGCGGGTTGGTGGATGTTACATGTTTTAGAACCATCTCACACGAACAACAAAGTGTATAATAAAACACGGAAGTACCTACAGCCTCTCCAAGATTTTTCTCACCCCATTTCACCTGTACCTCACCTCACAAGGACCATAAAAGATTTTTACATAACACGTTATCTCTAACATCCTCCTGAAATAAACAACAATACTTTTACAACACATCATCCTACTAATATTATCCTACTCTTAACCCTTGTCCTAATATAAACGATCATCGCGTGAATACTCGAGCGTCGCGTTCATATGCCACATTTTTTCTGAAACCACGTGTTCGGGTCCGCTAAACAAAACGTTAGGACGCCTCCCACGGTCGCGTTGATCTTGTTCGGCGATCTTGAACACGTGGTCGCGCCGACAGAGGGCGCCTGCCAGTATTCCGAACAAAAAAAGTATCATATGAACGCGACGATCGCGTATCCACGCGAACAATCATTTTTGTTAGAACGCTGGGGTATCGTATTGACACGATGATCGCTTATGTTATGACACGGCCTTACAGTTACATGACAACGTGACAAGCTTATGTGCCGTTTGTACGAGCAGGCGATGACAGAATACTAATCGTGAAGAGTGAGTGCATTGCTGGTGTTTGACTATGGGAAGGAGAGTCTGAAATTAGACCTTTGGGACCTAAGGGGACATTACCATTTTCTGAGAATTAAAAATAACTTGATGCGAATCGTAGTCTTTAACTTGACTTATTTTAACTTTTTAACTTGGTTAACAAATTCTAACAAACATCAATTATTAGGCAAGTAGAACGGACGATAGTATACAATAAATTATTCGCAACGAGCTCGCTTGTTTGATAGTTTGTTAAAACCGACTGAATGGGCGTTGGGCGATGCGTTGGTTCGAATCCACGTCAAGCCGTGCTCTTTTTACCCGACTATAACGGTGGAGGGTTATGATTTTGACCGGTATGTATGTGGGTATATAAATGTTCATCTGTTCCCTCATAACTTCTAAACTACTCATCACAATTTGTCAAATGAGGTATCGTTGCAATCTTGCTAGTCCGCTGGTTATGTGACGTCACATTAAATTGCGGATATTAAGTCAGTACCTACATTTTTATTTTATTTTATGATGCTATAGTTGTTTATCAAATGAAAGAGCATAATTAGCACATTTGAAAAATTTTAATACCCTAAAACAATTTAAATAAAAGTTATAAAAACTTAAACCCAACTACGTTAAAAAAACCTACTGCTACAATGCTGTAAGTAGGTACCACGGTTACTGAACAAAGAGATTGCTGAAAAACAAAATTTATCATCATCATCCACAGTTCGACTTCAGCTCACCGACCATTGGCGTACACTTTTATAATCCAAAATTACGACAAGCAAAAACAATGGAGCTATTGTTTTCTAAGGGCGAATTTAATCATTGAAACTGAACGCGATCAGCACGTTTAAACTGGATTCAAGACCTAATTGTCATGTCTGTGGTGGAATAATAACGCTGACAGCAACAGGGAAATACGTCATAGAGGTCAATTCGCTTCTTTCAACCGTCCCACATCAAAAAAACATACGTAATTAATGCACACAGTGGCCATCCTCTCCACCAACTTTGCCAGCCAATCTTTCTTCCACAGCACGAAATATCCTAGCATAGCCGGTGCCAACATGACAAAATATGACGCCAAAATTCGGTTACACCACGCCGCAAAATTAAAATGGCAGTCGCTCTGCATGAAATTCAAAATTCGAACTTCAAAATAGCGAAACAGATGACACAAACACTCGTAAAAAAACCCGACCTAAAAATGACAGGACCTATGATCAACTAGGTTTTTGATATTAATACAGGAAATAAAATTTAACAGAAGTAGTAAATATCAAAAGCAATTCCTTTTAGGGTTCGTTATTCAATAATCAGTTAACCTTCATCTGAGGAAAAAATCTGGCGGATTGATATATTTTCTATACGAACTATCAAACCGCCATTTTTATTCCTTAAATAAAAATTATGTCTATCAATCTGCCTAGTCTATTCCCAACTATGTTGGGGTCGACTTCCAGTCTAACCGGATGTAGCGTAATACCAGTATTTACCACGTAGTGACTGCATATCTGACCTCTACAACCCAGTACGATACCCCTTGGTAAGACCTCTCAGATAAAAGATATGTGACAAAATTAAAAAATCGGCCCTCAAATTAGAATTATTGCATAATTTACGTAATGAGTTTCTTTTATATAGTCTGAACGCTAATCAGACTCAGATGCACACGTTCTTGAGCGATGAAAAGATAAAACACGATCGGTGATCGCTATCGGTACTGTAACGTACAATGTCAACGATTTTTTTTTTCTTATATTACGCGGAAAGGTATCGTGGAGGGCTAAAAATCTGCTGTTTCCTATAAAAGTGCAGAATAACGGGCCAAATAATATACGGAACAGTTTTTTTATTATTTTATAAACGGTGAAAAATGGCTACGCAGGTAGGTCCAGATTCATGTTCTGCAGCTAGGGTAACAGGTTGCACGTCAGTGTCCTTGCCACCCTGTATACATTGTCTTGCAAAATGAATAATCCAGTGTTTTAGTTTAATTACTCTGTCGTACCACAGTATCTACCCCAACATGTCCGAGGTTATTTCCAGTCAACATCTCAAAATTAATTCAACCTTAAACCACGAAGGAATCTTCTATGCCTTCTCAGAATCCTTTCATCATTCATTCCTTTTGCAAGCGGTTTGTTTGGCGCCAAGATAGAACCGTACTTGGAAAGAGTAGTTTTAAAAGTAAATACATTGCCCAGTCTTTGTGGTGAACTGCATTACTTACTTTGACTAGAAACTATACCCAGCTTCAAAAAGATGTACACGTCGACAAGAATTGAAAGAAAAAAAAAAAACATTTATTTAACAACAGCAACACATTATTAACATAATAAAACATAGGTCGATAAGGTGGACAACCCCTGTATAAGGCACTGGATGGGGAGGCACTTGCCAACATGTGTAGAGCCACGTTTGTTAGGTTAGTTTGTACGTTTTACTAACATAGTTTATAAGTTTTTGTTACTAATACTTTATGGATTGTATGTGTGATCCGAAATAAATGAAAATATATATATAATTAAAACAGACTAAAAAGCACACACTATAACATACAGAAGATTTAAAAAAAAAGGTGTAAAGTACGATGTAAGAAAATTGGCAGGTGGGTGTGCGTCACGGCTGCGCCAAAAAGGCCCAGTTCAGCAAAAAAGCAGGTCAGAATTCATTTGATTATCAAAACTTTGTGCACGTGCACAGTGTAAGTTTCTAGAACGTTCGAGAGCAATAAAGCACATTCAATATTATTGCCAATAAAAAATTGCATGCAAGTGTATACACGCGTGCTATTTCCATAAAATTGCATACAATAATTGCATGCGACTTACACCAAGGCAATTTTATTGCAAGGCGAATTCGAACTTACCCGTGTCGTGCAACAATATTGTACGTGTTGTTTAGACGGTGCCAGTTAGTTGCCCTTCAGTTTTATGGTATGCCACAGGCAATAAACTTGCCCCGTGTAAATGGAGCTTTAAGTACCCACTGTGTTTTGTGGCTACCCACACATTGATACAGTATAATTATAGAACACAAATTGTAGCCAAGTAAATGAATGAATTCTTGCTGGTGTATACATACTTTTGCTGATTGACCAACGACGTGGATTTTTTAAATCTAAGCAAGATAAAATGGACTGGCTTTAACTTTGATCTTTAGTGCGGATTTCACTAATGAAACTGAAGGGGTTCAAGCACATCTAAACCGAGTTCAAGAGCCGTCAGTGTCAAAATTGTTTTGGAATATTGTGTGTTGTGAAATTCGTCCTTAGAACAGTCGTGCTGTTCTGTAAAGTTAAATTCAAAGTACGGTTTGATCGACTCTAATCACAACGATGATAACACTGACAACACACTATCATACGCGGTCTAGATGTGTTGATCGTGTTCAGTTTCATTGGTAAAATTCGCTCTTAAGAGGAGGTATGAGGAACAGGGTGTAAAGTTCACGCATCCTTTATTGAAAAGGGAGGATCCTCCGACCAGACGGGTCTGGCAGGTAACTGCCCAACAATTGATAAAAGTTATATAATAATTATGCGGTTCGTGCGGTAAACTTTGCTTGCGCGATGCAGGATTTCGCGTGACGTCAGTGTGACGCGTAGTTCGCATGTGGCGATATAGATGCCGCCACAAGTAAATAGAACTCCTTTAAAAATACTTCGTCCGGTTTTTTCACATTCACACTCTTCCTTCAAACGATCACCTACTAGAAGCCGTTTACACGTTACATGTAAGTGCTCAACGGTTTTCACGATTTTATTTATTGTCGTTTTAAAAATAACCTTGATTTTTCTTCATAAAAACTCCAAGAAAACCCATAACCAATAGCAGCAATTTTCTAGGCAATCTATTGAGTATCGGTAGGAGCGTAATAAATAATATTATTTGCGACCAACACCGGAGGCGGTACGCGCCTGGAATACGACGCAATACGAACTGGGGCTAAATGTTCATACAAGTTTGTTAGGCGATTTTTTTTTCAGATCCATATCAGTAGGTACTGTAGGTAGGTACTCAAAATATAAATTCATTACTACACTAGTCCAAACAAAGAAAAAAAAAAACAGAGTCAAAATTGTTTTGATTCTATACTAATTGTTCGATTTATGACGATTGTTTTCCTCGCTCGATATGTTGTGTTTATCAATACATATGATCTGTCAACTTTTTATAGATTTGCTCAATTTGCGGTTTAAAGAACTTTATTCTCATTAAGACAATCTAATCATCAATCAATTTTATTGATCGTTACATCAACAGACAGATTGAGACAGACGTAGACAACACTCGATTGAATCGAATCGATCGGCAAAAACGATTCATAGTGGCGATCGACAAAAAATATGATGTCACACGTGTAGACCGTCAAAAATCGAACAAATCTGTAGGCACCATAATCATGACACAGCCTCAAAACGAACGCCAATATTGCTTATTGAATTTCAAAAGTTCCTTATTGTGCCAGTTAAACTTTTTTCCATTAAACTGGTACCAACTTTAACTTGTAAGTAGTCCAATGTACTTAAAATCACGAATTTCTTCACTGCACTACTTGGGACCACATTCGGTACAAAGTTGGTGAGTTGTAAGTTGAGAACTTTGAAGATATTGATGTTATTGGACAATTATTGTACCTTTACTGTATTATTAAAATTTTAGAACCTTGGAAAGATGACTAAGAAAGTGGAGGATTATTTTGCATAAAGGCTCCCAAACAGGTGCGTCGCGACAGCGCGACGCGACTTTAACAATACAATGGTGCTGATTCCCTTGTTCACAAACTAAACTAAATATAAGTTCAGTACATCTTTTTCTTTTTATTTCATTAAGAAGAGGACAGAAGATAATTTGCAATTTGTTCATGTTCATTTCTATTGTTGATATTTTTAATAGAAACTCAACTCAAACTCTCAAACTCAAAGCATTTATTTCAAATAAAGCAATTACAAGCACTTTCGAATTGTCAAGGGATCGGTCAGTCAGAAAGATGAAGCTAGTTGCCCATTGCAAAGCGTAGTAGCTGCCTATGGAGCAGAACGCGCAAGGAACTCCACGGACACTCTTTTAAATGACAGTAGCTCGTTGTTGCCGCTTTAACAATATTGTTATAGCAATAAAAGCTTTAATAATTATTTAAAATGATTAATTAGCGAGTCACACATGGTGTTATTTGTAACGTTCAGTTGTCAGAGTCACGTTTCCCATGTGAGTTATGACACTCTGTGGAAAAACTCTGCAAATAAAAGTGGATTTTATTCAGCGGTTTTTCCGAACGCTAGTAGGTTTAAATTTAGTATTCGCGTAATACGGTCGCAAATCATATTAGAATCTACATACAACCTGACACTGACCAGCAAATTGCAAAAAACGTAAGAAAATTTGAATTTCGTGGGTTACCTCGAAGCATCCACCTTAACATTAACTAAATTAATTGAATTGATCAATTGATAATGAGAACCCGGTAAGCAATTTCCTCAAAGTATTTATTGCAAAGAAAACAATTTAGACACTTAATAATGACAGAGTTGTTTAAATTGAGCTCTCAAAAATACCTTTGGGCCATTAGAGGTTGTTTTGAGACAGCTTTTAATTCTTTTAGCAGGAATTCAATTATTAGCGGTTTATTTAAAATGGAAGAGTTAGTTGTTTGTTGTTTTATTAGGTTATACTTACAATATTTTTAGTTGTATTTCATGGAACAATTTTACTATTGAATATGTAAATGCGGAGTAAAGAGGGCAGCATAAATATTCAAAGTTCCTAAAAATAATATCACTTTCATGTGGGCAGCTCAATTACACTCATTGCAATGTCTCAATAAGTGTTGTCGGTTATTAAAAAAAAAATGCTGTGCCATGCATTTTGATCGCGTTACTCTTTTCTATGAAACAGCAGATTTTTTTTGTGATAACCGACTAAAAATTTCAACGCAGTGGTATTCAGAATCATGTACTGAATCCATGGTAACAGGTTGGGCGTCGATGTCCCTGCCACCCTGTATCTTCTTCTTCTTCCACCTGGCGTTAATCCCGGCTATTGCGAGGGTCCGCCTTCCGACTGAGCTTCCTCCACTTTGCCCGATCTTCAACATCCTTTTCAGTCAGGCCATTGGCTCTCATGTCGGACTTGGCAACGTCCAACCAGCGCTTGCGAGGGCGACCACGGGACCTAGCTCCAAGGACAGCCATATTCATGCATGTCCGACCACCGTACCTACTCCATAAGGCGACGCATGATGTGTCCATACCATCGCAGACGACACTCTTGCAGTTTTTCCCCCACGTCACGGACACCAAGACTACCTCGGATGAATGAGTTGCGCATGCGATCGGATCGAGTTACGCCGCTCATCTACCTCAGCACCTTCATCTCCGTGACGCTCTGCCACCCTGTATAACTACCTATAAACCGATCCAATTTCTAAATAATCGCGTATTAATAAGTAAAACGTAAGTACAAGGTTCCTTTTTATATTTATTTCTCAAACGAAACAATTCTTTCAACTTTCGGCCCCGACTTTTACTTTTCCTTTTAACAAAGTTTCAGAACTTACGCCTCAGTTGTTACTTAGTACTTTCACAATATTGTCGAGCTTTCTCGGAAGGGAAACAGCCGTGGTATGGTTACCGAATTAGATTTTGAGCAGAAGCTTGGCTGGCGTTTGGTTCTGTTTCTTTGAACACCAACTAAGCTTGATTAAAAACAAGAGGAGGTCGTGGCTAAGTAATAACAGCCACACGGGTCGATCCATTAGGTTAAGCCACGCTTGCTGGGGTTGGTCCGTGGATGTGTGACTATCTTTACATACCGAGACTCCCCCGTGCCTCGGAAAGCACGTTAAGTCGTTGGTCCCGGCTGTCATTGGTGGATCTTTGAAAAAACAACTTTCATTGAATTTCATGGGTTACTAATTTATTTACGACGCCTATAGTGTCCTTTTGTTTTTGTTTTAATTTAAAAGATCATTCACTGTCATTTAGTTAGTTGTGTTAAATATTGTAAAAAGAAATAATTTTTATATCTCATAAGGAGTCTCATTGCCTACGAAATGTATAGGAAAAGTTTTTTGTGATTTCTGACTTTTCTAGTACTCAAAGCTCAGTTCGTCAAATAGAGGTTTTTGATCATTATAAGAAACAGGATCGATTGGCATCAAAAAAAGTTTTTGTGAAAACTGCCCATTTTCTTGTTGACTGTACATTTTTTTCAAAATCTGTGAATGCAGATCAAAATTTATCAAAAAGTTAAGGACAGTCTCCTAAGACCATTTTCCTGTACCTACAACGGTTAAGGTAGCTGCCTTTGCTGCCCCATCTCAAAAATCCACCCTGTATATAGATCAAGCACAATATTTAAAAAAAAAGCTTGTAATAATTCTAGGTACTTGCATTAGCTAATCCAACGATAATAACCACTTAATATCAAACGACACACGTTTGAAACGTACATAATAACCCTGTAACCACAGCATGAAACATTGGCACTATGACCATTCAATTTCCAACGCGCCAACAAATGAAAATGACATCGTTTCGTCGAATTAACATAACAAAATCATCTATCAACACATTTAGACTTTCATCAACCCTATATAAGCTTTAAAACTTTAGCAATAAGGCGTTTATTCCAATGAGGGAAATCCATTAATCAGTTCACGAAACGCAAAGTTAAGTTTGCGCTATGTAGATGGTAATTCGTTTTGCCACATTTCAAGTATATTGACGTAAGTAGAAATCTATTCTTGTTTGAGGTTAAGACATTGATAAATTAGTAAATACATGTTTTAGCGGTAACTTGGAAACAATATGTCAATTAGTGCGTATTGAAAACGTTAATTATTTATATCTATGCCAGCAGGCGTAGCATGACCACCTTTTTTGTTTTTCTGATTTAAGAATTCCAACACGCGTAGTATGACCACCGTAGAAACGGATTTTTTCGACGGAAGAATAGACAAAATGACAGATAAACAATCACAATCTGTGTATCTGTGCATCTGTCTGTTCCCTCGTATCTCCCAAACGGCTGAACCGATTTTGATTATTTATTATTTTTGTTTGAAAGGTGTCTTGATCGAGAGTGTTTTTAGTTACAATTCAAGAAAATCAGTTCAGCCGTTTGAAGATAATCAGCTCTTTTCTATTTGATGAATGGATGTGCGCATCTTCCACAGATCTAATCGATTCGAAATGTAGTATTCTGTTACTTAAATGATGTTAGAAGAACATAGTAACCTTGAACCGATACTGCAGCATCACCTGGAATTGTCTTTGTTTGTGTCGGGGGTTATTAAATTTTTTAATTTTATGTTATAATACCTTGGAGAAATCATAACAAATCCAACGATATTATAAAATGCATCGATATGCATCGAGCTTTATCGATACAAATAAACGATTGGAGTCGAGTCGGCTCGCGACTTCCACTCGGCACTCGGCCCCGGCTGTATTTTAACGAGATTAACAATGGAGTGGCTTTTTAACTTATGGATAAAATCGAGAATGGTCTATAAATAAATCGAATGAGTTTCGTTTCATCTTTTTTAATGGGACGCATACTAAGTGGTTAATTATTTTGGTGTTTCGGATTATAGGTAGTGTTTATCTGGTTTATGAAATCCTCTGTGATCCTTATTGTCCATTAAAATATTGAGAAAATTTATATTTGACATTTAGAGGTATGAGGAACAGGGTGTAAAGTTTGCTCAGCCTCTATAGAAAAGGCAGGATCCTCCGACCAGACGGGTGTTGTGTGTGGCGGGCAATTGCCAAGAATTTGCATGTGGCGACGTAGATGCCGCCACAGATACAAACAAAACCCATGTATCAATACGTCAGATTCACACGGGCGGCGTTGAGTATACTATACTACTTTTGGAATCACGTTTTTTAATAGGTATTATGTCCTTATATTTAAATAAATACCTATTTATTCCTTTAATTCTCGCTATCGAACCTCCTCACCCACTGTTTGTCTCTGCATCAACCAAAGGTTGACTGGTATAAAATGCCTATGGCATGGCATGCCTAAGTCCGCCTCTGTACATTAAAATTTGTGTGCTTGAGGTATTAAATAAAAAATAAATAAATAAACCAAAGCATTACAGAGAAAGATCTCTCTGATACGAGGCATAAAAAAAAGCCAATTGGTATGTAAATTGGACGTAGAAACCGAGCATATTATGCGACCTACCAGGACCTCATAATGCATTAGAGCAAGATAAGAGCCATGCAATACCCCAAATTATTGATGTCAGAGATAAGTAGCTAGGTCAATTGGTAAAAACTCAGCATCCGTCTACCCATTTCATTTCTGGATGGTTTCAGTGGAATTGGGTCAGGGACGCACCTGTCATCAATTGCGGAACACCTATATATGCATAAGTTATAGAGATGTTATAAGGTTGAGCTATAGATTAAGAAAATCATCATAATATGTATATAGGTTTGCAGTGAAACCACCCAGAAATAAAGTGGGTAGACAGATGCTGAGAGATAAGTATGTTTAATGAGGCAAGATTACTTTTTTTTTTACTAATGTCGCTTTTGCAAGCCCACGTCCGCACGGGCGATTTTTTACGGCTGTGCACTGGATTTTCAACTCTCAATATTGAGCTGAGTATTGAGAATTCAATAGAGCACATCGCAGCGTGTCATAAAAACAAACCTTTGGATTTTTAACTGTCGGCGCTAAGCAGTCCGTTGACAATTCTGTGCCCGAAAGAAAATCGCCCGTCGCTACGAGGGCTAACGCTATTGAAACCTATCCTTTTGCGCGATTGTTTCCGTGTCTTAAGGCTCCCGAGCAAACAGGCCCGACGTGACAGCGCGACGCAACTTTATCAATATATTTCCACGATTGAACAATTATGTGTGTGTCGCGCCAATATGAGCCTTCAATCATGACGGCAGCATAAATCCTCTTTTTGCATTATCTTCTTTTACCAAAACTGGAGTTAAAAAACATAACTACCGATTTGACAAATATCAGACTTGACCAATGTCGTGTAACCCACTTATTCTACCCTCCAAAGAAAAATTTGCTCAAATGGTTCTCCAAAATTGAAAGTATTTGACAAGCCAGAAAATGACTCTTTTAACTTAGAGGCATCCCTTACGCCTAAAACTAAGCCCATTTATTCATTAAATTATTTTTATTACGAAACATTAGATAGCTATTTCATCTCAAATCGCGAGCTTTGTGGCCGCACGACTAATCCGCTTACAATCTCAGAGACCCGACCTTAAGCTCAATATTATGCTTGGACAAAGCTTGCCGACATTAGACTGTACTTAAATTATATCAATGTTATATTTTAATGACAAGATTATCTTACTAAACTTGATCTTAGGTTTAAATAATTTAAAGTTAGTTACCACTACGTTTGAGACACTCTGTATTGAGTAACCTATTACGCCCAACTCGCTTATTCCGCTTTTTAGTTATGCGGATTAGGTTACTAAATAAATCTACGTCTATTGTATTTTATACAGACAATTGTTAATTTTGACCTGACTTTATTTACTCAAAGCTTTGTGTGAAATTAATATAGATGAGACACCCTGTATATCTACGTCTATTGTATTTTATAATGGATTTCCGCCAGGTCAAGCCTGAATCAAATTGTCCGTATAGTGAAATATCAACTGTCATTCTTTGACAATTGTTTAAAATCGCTATAACGCGACAATTGGATGTAGTGTGTCAAATTGATATACAGTTAATTTCCCGGGATGTACCTTATACAATCTGTACATTTTCTATTCTATTTGTTTATTAATAATGGTTATTCTCCAAAGAAAGGTAGTTGAAACAGTCCTCTTAAATTAAAAATATTCCACAACGCTCGAAAATGGTCGACGTCTGATTGCATCTTTATTTTATACCCATCCATTATACCTAAAACTAGCCTCATTTGATTCTATTGAGGGCGGATTCGACCAAACACGAATAAATTTTATCCGTGGAATAAGATTTACTCTGACAGTTTTCATATGGATAAACTGTCAAAAATTCAAAATTTACTTGAATCGAGCCTTAATTCTTTAATTACAGAAGATTTATTTAGTATAAAAATACTGTTCAAAGGCGGACCTTAATGCCTGAGATGTACCAGTCAACCTTGGGGTGATGCAGAGATAAAACATGGTAGGTGCAACATAAGGGATAGATAACTCGAAAAATATTAAATACTTATAAATAGTTACATACATATAAACAGAATAAACTTTGTCAAGAGAAATAACGATAGTTAGAGGAGAAAACAAATCCAACGAACTTCTTACGAATATGTTCACGTGCCTTCACTTTGAAATTATAACCAACTGGTTACCACCAGCTTGATGTTCAGAGAGAAATTTCAGAGAGAAAAAAACATTCCAAAGAAATACCGCCGTTTTTTATTATTAAATAACTTCACCCGCTCTAGGCGAAGCGGGAAGGTGTGTCAGACTCTTACTCACTAAATCCCGCCCGTGTTCCTTCAGTTGGCTGTGTGTTGCCAGGGGCCACGGTAACCCTTTCAGACTTTCCCGCGACCCTGGCAGGTATCGGACCTAGTGGGCCCCGTCAGTTGTGCTGACATCTCGCCGCCTAGAGTGTAGTAAGAAAGCTTTTGTTTTAAACAGCTATTCCGACTCAAATCGTTCGCTTCAGAGCCGTACGACTAATCCGCTTAAAATCTCATGAGACCCGACCTTAAGCTCAATATTATGCTTGGACGAAACTTGCCGACACTAGATTGTACTTCAATTATGTTATTTTTAAATGAGAAGATTATCTTACTTAACTTGATCTTAGGTTTAAAGTTAACGGTTATAAAATTCACATTTACGTATGGTAAAGTGCTACAAAGTCTAAAAGGTTTTGAGTATGTAAAGTCAGGTAAATTAATTGTTCACCAAATTGACTCCGTATACTGATATCACAACTGTCATTTTTTGACAGAACACGGCAAATTGACGGTGGATGTCAATTTAATTAACAATTAATTTCCCTGAATGTTCATTAATTTCAGATTTCCGAGTACACACGAGCTACAAACGGAGTCTAAAACTTTTGGGTTAGTACGATAAATAATGCTTTGACAATATATAAATATCCCGTTTAATGGATTTAGTTTGTTTGCTATTGAGTTATTTTTTTATTATTATATTTACATAATATATACGCTAACAGACTTAAAATAATAATATTTACATAAATTAGATAGGATATAATATTTATTCCTTTGGAGATCATAATATTTTCCTAAGCAAAATAATGACGAACGCAGTGTGCCACGTCACACAGTTTTCTTATTACAAAACCTACATACTATTCAATTATAATATTCAAATCAACTAAACCGTACTAAATTAATCTATTTCACGACGAAATTAATTATAAATGTCTCATTTGAATTTAAATTCAGGCATCAATTACAATAATTTTGATTGAAGTCAAACATTCGGGGGGTTTCGGAAATACTGATTCCGAATATCCACGAATATTCGGAATCAGTGATCCTGAACTAATAGTTCTCATTAATCATCTAAACCAACATTATAAAGTAAAAAGATTTGATTTTTTTTGTATGTTTGTTTGTAACGCTTTCACGCTAAAACGGCTGAACGGATTTAGATCAAACTTAACATATGGATAGACCATGCGTATAGAGAGAGGATACTTTTTATCCCAATATTCCCACGGCATCGAGACTTATGCGGGTGAAACCGCGGGGTGCAGCTTGTTGCTGATAAAGACGAGCGAACGAGCGAGATATAAATTATGTTAGTGCGGAAGTTAAATACTTACTGACTTAGCATTATTGTAGTAAGATATTTTTTTGAATGGCCAAGCTTTTTTATTGATGGATGAGGATAAAGGACATATGAGAATAGTGATCGTTTACTTGTCTAAAAATAAAACATTCGAAGACATTAAAAAAATTTATAAATTAAACTTTTTAATTTCCGCCACTTCTCTAGAATTAATATCTTAATCTAAATTTTGGTTTGGATACGGAATGCTTAACAGGCAGCCTTTATTCTTAGCTTTTTCTTCATCTGTCAATGGTTTGGTTTGTGTTTCCAATTTATGTTACCTATATTTTTCATAATGTTGCCACTAAAATCCTTTTATCACACTGAGCTTTAGTTTTATTTCATTCCACCAACCATTAATAAATACAGACCATTTTTCATCGCCGTCAGTGATAATGGTCGTGGTGGTGGTGAAAATAACACTGTTACACTGTGGTCAACTAAAAAACTGTTTCACTCGAACCAGAAATATAAAAAATAACAGCACAAAGTTATAATAAAAATACAATACTGATGAATTAAAAAAAGCGAGAGACTCATTAATCTTACCCATATTCGCAGTGCAGCTGCCAAAACGATTTGCTCGTGAATATTCAAGAGGACCACAGTTTGGGCCTTGGGGCCTGAATCAATACTAACCATTCACCTAAAATGTGGAGTCTTGAGGAAATATTTACAGTTCCTTTATTGGTGTTTTTTTATGATTCTTCCAGCTGCTGGAAAAGATTGGAGGAATAGAGATTACTTTTTAAAGGCTTGATTTTTAAATTTAGTTTAGGGGACTTTTAGAGTCAGTACTATCTACATCTCTCACTCATTCGTTTAGTGTCAATGGCAACGCCTTATATTAATCGACAACAGTATAATTACGATGAAAAAGATATTTATTTTTACTTTCTACTAAAAATATAGTTTGATTTAAAAATTATCCTCTTTCGAACCGAAATCATCGATAAGTATAAAATGTCCTATAAACATTAAGAAAACATATTTTGGCAACAAACTTTCTGTGACCAATATGGATCACGTCAGAGAAAGGTCACTCACACCTACAGGCCTAAGGGCCTTGATAAAGTATGTTATCTATCCTTTCCATAAAAAGTGTAAGGCCTTTTTTAGACTTAAAACGGTCCGTAAAAATGGAAAAGCAGAAAATCGTTTTACATGAAAGAAAAGAAAGTACCTAGTTCTTATTTTTATTTCAGTAAAACGTTTAGGTACAGCATAACGCTTTGAGAAAACAGTTTATCGTTTGTTTATAGCCTTATTTTTTATGTTTATTACAGTGTTTATTGTGAAACAGGATGAATAGCCCATACTTAAGGGTCAAGGGCAAAGATTTTGATAACAGGATTTAATTTTTTAGAAATGCTTTTGTAGCTGTACAGTTAATTTAAAAAATAAAGTTCGCTTTTTGGCGATCTCTGATAGTGAATGTTTTACCTAATACTCGTAGTTGACTTTTCTCTTTTCCTTTTTCACCTTACATTTTTGTTTTTATTAAAATACTGGGTGTAATTTTAATCACCGTTTTCCTCTTAAGGGGTCATTGTACTCATCATTATGAACAACTTTTACTATGGCACCAAACCTGAAATCGTGCAAAAAAAATCAGCTGTTCCCTACATTTATGTTCGCATAACTCGTCAAAATGTAGGGAACAACTGATTTCTTTTTCACGATTTCAGGTTTGGTCCCATAGTAAAAGTTGTTCATAATGATGAGTACAATAACCCCTTAAGAGGAAAACGGTGATTAGAATTACTCCCTGTATAAATATGTTAAAATATGTATATTTAGGTTAAGTTATTTTTTAAGGGCCTATGCCGCCTGACATAAATGGCATTATTATTATTAAATACTACCGCGACAGCGCTTTTTTGGACCCTAAGGACTAGTTCAGACATGCGGGAACAGCGCGTTTTTCGATTAACGTTTTTTTAACCGCGCGGTTATGTCTGAACGATTACTTAAATAACTCATACAAATAAGACTCGCGTGATTTCCATGCGATTCTGAAATCGCGCGGTTCCCGCCTTGTCTGAACTAGCTCGAATTCTTTTTCTAAAATAAAAGTAGCCTAGTCTAGTAACTCGTTATATCATCAGCTATCTGCCAAGTAAAGTTCCGTCAAGCGGCCAGTCTTTCCATCATAAAAAACTTATTGGAGCCTTAATACCTTCGAAATGTATGGGAAAAGTTTTTTGTGATTTCTGACTTTTTTAGTACTCAAACCTCAGTTGGGCCGGTAGACTTTTTTGATCCTTATATGAAACAGGATCGATTGGCATCAAAAAAAGTTTTTGTGAAAATGGCCTAGTTTTTTGCTGTCTGTAGTTTTTTTCGCTTTCAATAAGTTAACGAATTCTCGACATTCTAAGCTATAGAATGTCGTAAATTTGGTGATGATGTGTTTAGCAAATAAGAGGATGCTGAGGAGGAAAAAGAAAATCGTCTATGAAAAAAAATACCCCTTAATCACACAATCTTGTAACTTTCCATCGTTTTGCCTCCGAACGCCACCATTCCGCTAACATTCGCAACCTCGCTTGCCTCCCCATGGTGATCGTCGGTCACGTCATTAGGGGTTCTTGCTGCGATAACGTTAATTTACCCCATGAGACCCGTGTAATGAAGTGCTGTTTACAAGTTGATGAGTGTTGCAATTTTTATGAAGTATTTTACATAGGTACTGGGTATACCTTCTAAGAGGGACACATTGAAGGGCCGTGTAATGATAAATGTTTTTTTTATTTCTGTAAGTACGTTTGTACAAGACTTTTAGGGGGAATTTCCCCAATAAAACTGAACGCGATCAACACAAATCATCAACCATTTACAGGCACTTCTGAATTGTCAAGGAGTCGGTCAGTCAGAAAAATTGTAGCCAGTTGCCCATTCCAAACCGTAGTTAAAAATTGTTACAACATTGTTACAAAAAAAAATTGTAATAAAAAGTTCAGCATAATACAATAAAGAAATTAACAACAACACAGGTTAAAAATTATATTGAAATTTTCTTACAAGATAACACCGAAATAATAAAGTGGAAACAAATTAAGTGAGAAATTCAAAATAACCTTCTAATTGTTAATACTATGGATAAAATCAGGCACAATCTCGCAAAACAGGCTTGTAATAAAATGTAAATGTAATCCCGAGGCCTGTTGTAATAGCTAGTTGTAATGTTAGGATTAAGGTAACGTCGTCACTTGACCAGCACGAATTTAGGTCCTCAGGTACCGTAAAACCCTTGTTGAATAGAAATTGCCGACAATTTGCCCCAATTTTGTAAGACTTGTGAAGATTTTGAAATAGTTATATTATGTACTAGTTGCTGCCCGCGGCTTCGCGGGCATGGACCCTAATTCATTTAAAAAATATAGCATAAGATACTCTCTATAACATCAGCTATATGCCAGTGAAAGTTCCGCCAAAATCGGTCCAGTCGTTTCGGAGATAAGCCGGAACAAACAGACAGACAGAAAAAAATAAAAACTAGTTTTTTTTTTGTTACAAGTACTGTAACTTTCATGTTATGCATTTAGTACATGATTGTTGTAATGATTGTTATTTTGACTTTACAGACACGTCAATTATATTTTATTTATTTGTAATAATAGACAATAGTTTTATATAGATCAGTGTAAGTGTATGGTGAAGTGCTGATTTAATTATTTAAGTAGGTAGGCACTGGATTTCAGATGGAAACCACTTATAACAGACAGTTGCACCATTCGTTTGAAACATGCAAATATTGCCCCGGCAAACACATCGCAAATTGTTGCCAACTTTAGAGAAAACCTATTAAACTGTTATCTTATTGGCACTCTCATCAAGCCGAAGGAAAGCAATGCCAAGAAGTGTTAAAAGAAAGAAAGAAAGAAAAATATTTAATTTGGGACACGCGTAGGAAATAGAAACAGTAAAAAAGGAGCATTAGAAATACAACAAATACAAACACAAATGACACAAACAAAAATTGTAATTTTATTATTTATAACTTCAAATTGTTCTCATCTACTAGTTTTAAAAAAAAAGTGAAAAAGCGTTTGTACAAACCTACTTACAGAAAATAAATTATTTATCATAACAATTTGTAGTTACAAATTTTACAATCATCGGCACGATTCTTGAGCGCTGACCTCCACCTGCGCAGAAGTGAGTTATTGGGTCCCTTTACGTATTTTGTCATAAGTGTTCGATGCGCAAAGCGATCCCCACTCTTCCGCCGAGCGCTCAAGAACCGTGCCGGTATCTGTACTCCTTTCCAGTTTTTTTTTACAATTTTTCACTCTCTGAAAAATAACTTATTCAAAATCCAGACTACAATGTACCTACATTGTATATACATCCTTCCAAATGACCACCCTTCTACCTTCTAGTTCATTGAACGTAAAAGTGCAAGCAACACAACCCATTGAATAGAAGACCTATCAAGGCTAACGATCGCACGACGTTCATTCATTCATTCATTCATTCCTCGCTCACTATCAGTTCGTTTCGCTCCACTGCTCTTAGTAAAGATATCACGTTTTCTTAAACCAATAGTGAAGTATGGACCACGTGGTGTAAGGGTTATTTCAAAGAATTATCTCATCTTATGATCGTGGTACGATAAACTGTCTGTTGATCTGCAAAATGACTGACAAGATGACGAGTAAGATTTCGCAAAACAATCTCTAATGTATTTGGTCTGAAAATTCAAGAAAATTATTGATCTATATTTTCAACCCTGGTCTGACCTCTAAACTAACAACAAAATATTGTACAAAAACTACTCGTACGAATTACAATAAAAACCAACCGACTTCCAAAAAAAACACTAGAAAGTGAAAAATAACTTTAATTTCGGAAGTCGGTGTCTTTGGTTTTGAATTTTCGTTTTAAGCCACCGACTTCCGAAATTAAAGTTATTTTTCACTTTCTAGTGTTTTTTTTGGAAGTCGGTTGGTTTTTTTTGTAAAAAGTTTTTATTTTTCACTTTTTAGTTGTGGTACCTACCCCCTACTAGTTCGAATATCACGACCTGCTATGTAAATAACATTGACAGGAAAATGTTAAAAGATCGTCCATATAGGCTAAGTGGGAAAAATACGTATTAATGAAGCTAACTCAAAAAGTACTCAAGCTAAGTTAATAAAATTTATATGGGACCAACTTGAGAGCATACCCTTTCAAACAAAAAAAGAATTTTCAAAATCCGTCCATAATTGACGAAAATATCGACGGACATACACAAAAAAAATAAAAAACATACATACGCTACGAACATATAACCTCCTCCTTTTTGGAAGTCGGTTAAAAAGTCAAATAATCCTTTCACTATCCGAAATAAATATTCCGAATATTTCCTTTCAAATCAGTAAGACCATACATCTGTAATCTCACAACGAAATAAAACTGACAAAAAACTACAACATATTCCCTAAAGCTCAATACTCGTACATCACTAAAGACGAGTATCAGATCGTTTTATTTATCTATTTCAAAACAAACACAATTGGAAAAAAGTAAGAAAACACGCTTCACACAACTGATCGCCCCATTTGGTCTCCTTCAATCCTTTCTGACGTTCGAAACTGCCAACTAGTGATGTCAAGTGTCCGCGGGACGTCCCAATTTCCCGGAATTTATGTCCCGTTGTAGGGCCACCTGGGACGGTAAAATGTGGCTTCTACGTGTGAGCCATTATCGAAGCGTGCATGGTAGCCGATTTGTAACGTGTCAGGTCATGTAGTAGAAAATGTGGACTTTTATGTTGTGCTTAGAAATATGGCTTTACAGGCTGCTTTTTAATGGTTCTTCTCACATCCATCAGCTGTTATTATAACATTCTTGTCTAACGACAGGATATGTGCGTTTGTAAGATACGATTCTGTTTACAAGGAAATGCCTCATGTGCATGACGTCATGTCGCGTAGTTTTTATAATGAGTAAATAACTACTTACCAATAGGTTACAAGGATCTTTCCTTTTTTTTAATTGCTAAAGTCGCAAAAACCACCACTGTCGCACGACCAGGGAAGCATGGTAAATATGGGAGGAGGCCTATATAACAGTCAGCAGTGGGTGGAAGAAGGCTGCCAATGATGAATTGTTAATGATGATGATTTACAACTCTATTTCAAAAATCATGATTCCACACAAAACTCAGGTCCCACTTCGAATCCCGGTACTTTTTACGGACCCGAGGCAGTACAGCCCTACACAACAATGTCCTTGGCATGCATGACCCGTTTTTATTCGTGTTACTTGGCACAACGCCCCCGCACCACTCAACGAACAAATTAGTGATTCTAAACATTTCTCTCGATGTGTTTCGGAAATAATATAACGAGGCAATGACACGGAAAGTTTGGCACCGCTGACGAGATGGAACCTTTGATGGTATGGTAAAATGAGCGGTTTGAAAATGGTATTAAAAATGTTTTTGGTTGGTACTTTTTGCAACTTCCACGTTTTGAACTATGTTCGAAATATTATTGTTATTTGAACTAAGTACCTATGAAGTGAAATAAACAAATATAAAGACAATTTATTTGAAAAAAATCAAAATACCTGACTGCGACTAAAATAAGTTCACTTTTCAAGCAGTCAGATACTGTTCAAGGATTTTAGTTCAATTACAGATTTTAGTTCGTATTAAAATCCATCCAGCCGTTAGGATGCTTCGAGGTACGCGTGAAAAACATAACCCATTGTCGCGCTGTCGGGTGAGGAAGTAGATAAGTAAACAAATCGATTTAAAATTATAATTAAACTAGCTGTGTCCGCGGCTCCGCCCGCGTGGAATTCGGTCTGTGTCAGTAAGCGGCTAATTCATACCTAATTTCTCTCCCTCACCTCTGAAAGCGGAACTTGAAATAAAATTGACACTTCCACGTATTTTGAAATTATAGTTTTTCACGGAATTAAAATATCGGTTAGTATCGATAACCGTATTTTTTCCAGCTACACGGAAAAAGGTACGCTTTTGTTACCGTATTTAAGGAAAATATGGTCATATTCGTGGCTCATATCGTAAAGACATTTTACGGTGATGTGACCATGGGTTAGGTAGCTATAAATAATCCATTTTCCTTCATAAATATTTACATCGAACGCGTAAAGATAAACTTTTACTTAGCTTTTCCTTTTTATTTTACACAGAATCTATACTAACATTATATCTGGTACAATTTGTAAATTCGTATATAAGGGGTAATCAAAATCAAAAGAAATTTATTCAAACTAGGCTGAGAATCAGCCCTTTCCGAACGTCAAAATTACATAAAACAGTCCCCAAAACGCCCACCCTTCAACACTTCTTAGTGCTTTAGCTGGGAAGGAGAAGTGGCACAAGAAAACTGCCCAGCAGCACAGCTGTCTGATCAGTTAGAAAATCTAAACAATAATCTTCGAAACTATTGAACCGATACTTTTACAGTCACTTAATATTGTATAGAGGATGACCGATGACCTTATGAAGGGCGCAGGAATCCACTGGATGCGGGAAGCACAGAACCAGTCGAAGTGGCGGTGCTTGGAGGAAGCTTATATGCAGCAGTGGAGGTCCTTCGGCTGAAATGGGTCTGGCTGTTTGTGTATGTTAGTTTAAATGTTTTTGAATGCACCCATGATACAGGAGAAATTCCTAGTGTTCCAGTTTAAAAAAAAAAAATGATGATGATGACTGTGAAGAGGTAAAATTTGTGTATGTGTTTATGTCGGGGATAATCTTCGGAACTACTGATCCACTATCTAATTGCGTTTCGTAAACGATTTAAACTACTCTGTTTAATTTTGACAGTTCAACAACATTCATTGCGTTATTTACGTTGTTGAGCAATTTTTTTCGAACTTATGTTGCAATGGATTAGCAATCTGTTTCAAAACGATTCAGATTGCCGATTCCAAAAAATCTTACACTAATGGGAAGCTACAGTATTGCCGAGTCATAGTCATAGGATACGGGCAATATTCATAAAATCTGTATTACCTATAGCATATTATGTGTTGTTGTATGTTTTTGATATTATGATTGATTTTATTATATAGAACCCATTTAATTGCTTAATTTTTATCTTTGTACTGATGCAGTGATTCTGTTGCTGCGTATCACATTTACACACATACATGGCACACAACATAACATCACGCCAGTTCTCCCGCGAGGGTTAGTCACCGGTTATGTTTAAGTCCCATGCGGTTACTGCTACCGGGCTGCTAGTTTTCTTGATGGAAAAACCCAATATCACTTTGCTCAGCCACAGCGCTTGCGATTACTAGACCAACGAGGCGGTCCGAGGATCCATAACATTCCATAATATGGAATGGTAACCATAAGCAGATAGGTACCCTAATATATATTGACCTTGTGTTCGAAAAGGTCAGGCATAAACGTGGTAAAAGCCTTCTCCCATAAGAAAAACTAAAATTTCGGATTGTCCAGTTTTGCCTACAAGATAAAATATCCTAAATGGAACGATTGTGAGAATCATTAGTTTATAATCTATCTAGAGTCTAGAGATAAACATAAATATATATATTAACTGTCGAAAAATTGTGAAATGGGTTAGGTTAGGTTAAAACTATGACCAACCCCGCGCGAGCCGAGCGGGCGAAGCGAGCAGTGCTGTGGCAATGGCCGGCGAGGATCACTTCCAAGTTGCTTGCAAGTAGGCAGGCTATTGATTTTAGCGCAAGGTGCGTTACGTCGCAAGCAAGTTTGATACCAGTTCACAATCAAGACGACGAAGGTCAAGATGGGTTGACCGTTTTAGACTCATCAGGTTTCGTCACGATGTTTTCCTTCACCGATATCAGTAATGTCCAAGATAAACTCAGAAAGTACTTATGAATCCCACATGGATATAAGAACCGTAATAATTATGGATAAACAATAAGCCTTTCACTTCAATAGCAATCAAACCAATAAGCAACGAACTCAGACGCAAGAACGGAAAACACAGCTTATCTATGCCTCCGAAATGTTATCAATGTATGTCTTTTTATATACCTTATTATACATTTGTTTCTCTTAAGACTCGAAGTCTTTCTCCTTTTATGGGTACGTAATATCCTTAAGTTTTGTCATGAAAGTCGCGTAATGGTAAAATCTATCCCTTTGTGCAACGTTAAGTTTATAAGAGATTATGTTCTTTTATGATTTTGCTGGTTAGATAAAAGGCGGCCAGGTACACTACGTTTATGGGTACTTAGTGGGAGGTAAAACTGTATGAGATTATCTATCTTCTATATGTTTAAATAAAAATGACATGCTGTTCATTGGTGTTGAGGACAGAGGGACTCTTGGTGAGGTAATGAAAAGCAAGTTAACACTACTACCAGATTGACTGTCGACATCCACAGGTTTTATTTAGTTAATAATAATTACTTCTGATTTAAGCAAACATGGCTTCAGTTAACGATACCGTTTCCTTTACGACATTACGGCATTATAACAAAATAATTATGAAACGCGTGAACACTCTTACGTCTGGAAGTAAAGTCAGCGAATCCAGCATGCTCTACAAGGCTGGATGGATTTGTCAATGTTGTTTTTAAAATGTTCTTTAGTCCAAATTATGGTTTTTATGTAAAGATTTGGAAAAGTTTACCCAAAAATTTTCAAATTCGGGAAAAAGTGAACGTTCTTTTTCTGTGGATTTTTTGTAATTAGGTACATACTATTGTTTGGAGAGGACAACTTCTGTCGTGCTAGCTAGTCTTCTACACATATTCGGCTTTCATTCGTCTCGTACCGATCGGCAAACTCCATTCGGCATCTACCCTCACTGAATCATGATCGGGTCAGCTCGGCACAATTTTAGCTAAACTCAGCGGTTTTTCCCTAAAGTAATGTCTACATAATAATATTAGATTTTGCCAACCGGCTGTGCCGAATTATGCCGACCCGAACAAGTGTGTAGCACCCCTAGACAAATATAATAGATTGAACAGTTCCAGGCGGACCGACAACATTTCATAGCTTAAATAAATAAAATAAAATATCTTTAATACAGACCTAAATTAGTCCATAAGTTAACAACAACAGTAACAATAGTCCTCCAGAATTTCACCAAATTTCGGCTATGGCGACCAATCTCAGTGGAGACCAGCCTTCGGCGCAGGAAATATTATATTGCACAAGTATGTGCGCGGACACAGGTGCACTCTCTCTTCTCTCACTCTCATATTCCGATGTGACGGCAATCCGACATAACCGGAGACGGATCAGGCGCAGCTAGGGCATTTGGCTTAACCTGTTTTCTGAGGCACGGGGTATCACCCGCCTACTTCCTTAATCCGGGCTGTTACTTAGAAATTCCTAATGGAAAATCCCAATAACACCGCTTGCGACCACGAGACCAGCGGGGCAGTCATAGCTTAAACCTTGAAGATAGAACCATGTTTGGGAGACATAAAATGTCTGTAGGATGTAGGTTGAAAAACTCAACTAATTTATAAAAAAACACCATTTATTTCAGGCGACACAGGCCCATAGAAAACGAACAGATTCTTTTTTTTTTAATTTTTGGCGAATGAAGTTCCAAGTAACGGCCAGTGATACCATATATGGGTCTTCTTTTTCAATTAGGTTACTTCTTTGAAGCCCGGATTAAGGCTTCGTGTTCACGATCCTTTTCTTTATAAATGAAAGAGAAGCAATAGGTACCTGGGTACGTGTATATTTCGTAGACCTTACAAATAAAAAAATTCATCCTACTGTCTACACACATTCTTATTTTCTAATAATGTAGTCGTACAAATGTGGCCCTGGGTAGAACAATAATTTTCGATGAAAATAACGTGCTATCTCTTTTAGTTTTAGACTAGACTTTTAGTTGGGGCAAATTAAAAAAAATGCGACTCAGACTCACACACGAAGGGTTCCGTAGCACTGTAAAATATTCAGCAAAAAATGCCAACGAAAAAACTTAAAAAAACAACTTTAAAAAACTTAAATTTTTACCTTTATTTTATTTTTATTTTTCGCAGTTAAAGCGGCACTAGAAACAGACAATCTCTGAAAATTTTATCTGGCTACCTATTACGGTTCATGAGATACAGCCCGCTAACAGACATACGGACGGACAGCGGAGGTCATAATAAAAATAATAATTTTTATCAACATTCATAAATTCATCTTTCAACTACATTCAATAAAATTATCGCCCCAGTTGTAACATGTCTCAAAAGATTAATAGCTTCTCCTAATTTTTGAACGGCGGCCTACATATTATAGTTCGGTAAAAAGATGTCTAATGCAGACTTCAAGAAGGATCCTTCTACTTGTAACAGATTACAAGAAGTTTTGGTGACATGATATCTTACTTTTTGTAGGAGGACATAAAACATCTACTTAGTGTAAGGGTGAAGAGTTTTCACAGAAAATGACTGTCAAAAATCTAATAAATTCGATATTTGAATAGGAAACTAAAATTGTAATAAAATTACAACAGACACACAGACACACAAATTACACACACAGATTACAGATTTACTCAACTTAAAATTATACTAGTTTATTACATCAAAATCCATAAAAGGTCTAAATAATTTAGGTACTGTCAGAGCCAACCAGAAGGTATAAAACCTCGTTTTTTATATTTATTTTTTATTATTTAAAATATTTTACATCTTCTTTTGTTTTTTACTTCTATATCTATGCACAAAAACAAAATAAATATTTTATAATATTTCCCTAGAAACCCGGGAAAATACTGTAGAACACCAATTCTGTTTAGCTACTGTAGGTACCCAAGTCGACAAAATAATGAGGTCTAGTTTCGACACAATTATTTGCCCTTCACTACATTTAATTTAAACATTCACGAATAAAACATCAAAATTAAACAAACCTTTTCTTCTAAACTAACAAAATCTAGCACCAAGCTTGCTTAGTTGCTTACGTAAATGGTAAAAAGTAATGAATCAAAACATTTTATCATAGCTGACCCATTGCGGGCTGGACTAAAGATTTGGCCCCTTGCCAGGCGACGTATGCGAATTAATATACCGCCCGCCATTGTGACCAGGATAATGTAATATGAGTGAAAATTAATGTTGCCGCGTAAGCGCAGTAGTTTTTGGAAGAATGGTAGGTTTGTATTGTCTTGGTTTTTTAGTGTCGTGTGTGTTATTTTGTGGTGATAATTTTAGCGATGTTTTTTAAATACAATCGGGTTCTGATTTGAGTTGAACTAGAACTTGTCAAACTCTACGTTAACTATACTTATAGTCCGGCCGTCGAGAGAATGCGTTCCTGACACCTTTCAGTTGGACAATTTCTAGTACTAATAAGGATCAAACTCGCAAAATACATATTCGTTAGTATAAAACTGACAGGTGTCAAGAAGACATTCTTTCGAAAAAAAAAAAGTTCCTTATACCGTACAATATTAATTTGACACCATATATTTTTAATATTTTTTTTTTTTAAAGGTTTAAGTTTTTAACCAAAATATACGTGACTGACGCTGTGAAAATTAAAAAAAATTCAATTCATTCAAATTGCCTGCGTCCGGCGCTCGGCGTGGCAACACGTCGTGTTCAGATTCGCGACAAGTCAATCGTCATCTTGAGGGTGCCTCGTTGCGAGGATTCGATTTCTTCCAGGGTTTTTGTGACTCTTTAGTAGTTAGTGGTTATGCGGAATAGGTTACTAAATATCTACGTCTATTGTATTTTATAATGGATTTCCGCCAAGTCACGCATGAATCCATTAACTACGTATGAAGTAAATGCAATGAGCACTAGCTTATTTCCTATCGCGCTTGTTTGGCACTGCTGTAGCTCAAATTTTGGCATTCAGAAATGAAAAACTGTCAAAGTTCGCTAGTTCCTCGAATATTTACAGCAAAATTGGCTCGATTCCCCGGAATAAAAGATACGTTGTCTCGTACCTAACAGACAGACTACACCGAGAATCTATTAGACATATCATAGACTAATTCCTGCTCCTGTCACTATATGTGAAATTTCTAAATTTATATCTTGAATTTGGTGTACATATGACTTTTCCGCACGTCTGTAAATCGCCAAGCAATATTTGACCTAGTGTAAAAATACCTTCAAACTTTTAATCAAAATAAAGCAACCTATAGATATTTCCCAAATGACATAATATCACGATTCGACATTTAACGACCAGAGGAATGATAGCGTTCATTCACGTCAGTTCACGGTCAACAAGGTACCTAAACTATTCTGTCAGCCTAGTACCTATTCTTATAAACGAGCGGCCGTTTCAGACACAATTTTAGGGCACACCTAGTAATTTCTCAAGGGACTATCTCTCTCTGACCATTATCAGTTTATATTTGTTATGTCAGTGTGTGTATATTGGACTAGGTTTAATAACAATATCTGTTTTCTGTCATTGTATAGATCCGCGTTCGCATATAACAAAAAAAAAACTGTATGAAACTTGCAACATGTTGTCTACTACATGTTTACCGTCATAATTGGAAAACACTAAACCAAGTATTAATAATAGGTACAAGCTTTAAACAAGTTTGAGATCGGTCTTAAAACCATGTTTCGTGCAGAGCAAATTCAACACAAAAAGTTTTGAGATTTGTTTCATGTGACAAGTTTCAAAACATGTACATGTTGAATGTATTCTGCTGCTAAAACATAGTGACAAACTTAAACAAATCGTAAAGACTGTTTATAAAACCCACCAAAACATTCGCGCTTAAAAAAAAAAAAAAAAAAAAAAAAAAACATTTATTTCTAGCATCGCAATAACAACCCTAAGAATAACAATTTAGACGCTTAAAGAAAATAAAAAATACAAATAAAATAATATCTTACGTCGTGCGTAGAAATATGGTTGTTAGAGAAGTAATTCGCACTGACCTCCGTACTAGTAAAAACTGTATCACGGTAGATCAGTCTTCCTCGTTCTCGAACAATCACACGTTTAAGCACTTTATAGTGAACATAATATTTCGAGACATTTAGCAGGTGTTCGGTATTAATAAAATAGAATACATTCGTAAGGTGGGTAGAACTAAAAATTATTAAGTATATGCAAAATATTTAGACAAGATATAGATTAAAAGAAGTTGTTGTGGTGATGTTTGTATGATGTTCTATGTTGATGTAATCGGTGTATGTGACTGAATGTGTGTGAATATGAGCTATGTGTTTGTATTTATGATAGACTTACTAATAGCTTTTCTGTGTCAACATAATTAATCTGAAGTAGAAATTCATTTAAAATCTTTTTGCAATTATAGATTGACAAATCACGTAACTTCAAACTCCTGGACAATTGATTATACAAATGAGGTCCGATGTGGTCAAAAAATTTGCTAGCGAATACCGTTTTGGTTCTAGGAACACAATACACTAAATCCTTTCTACGCCTGGTTGTTGTAAGGGGTAATTTAGAATGTTGCTCTAGGATCGAAGTTTTTATAAACAATTGTCTAATCGTAAGTAATGACAATTCTTTATGTAATGTATGTGTGGGGTACTTAAATCTCCTGAAGTTCATTACTTTAAGTACAGCGCGCTGCGCTCTTTCTAAAGATAAAAGTGTTGTTTTAGATGTGCCTCCCCAAGCAGTGATACAATAAGTTATTATTGACTGGCAAAGGGAAAAATAAATAGTTCGTAGCAGTTTTGGTTGGCAAACATTCCGCAGATTTTTGAATAAGTGGATCATTCTCCTAACTCGAGTAGTCATGGAGGCTATTTGTTCCTTCCATGAAAGATTTTGGTCAACAGTAAGACCCAGATACTTAATGGAAGATACCTGTGAGAGATTGTAGCAGGAGCAAGACAGAGGATTTTTACATGAATGAATTTTGATGGATGAGCAATTAATAGGTGGTTGAGTTCTATTACGAATGCTGAAGGCAATGTACTTCGTTTTTTGGGCATTTAGGGTAAGAAGGTTGCAGTCAAGCCAAGTAGCAACTCGACCAAAACCCTCATCTGCCAATTTAAAGGTCTCGCTCCATGTGCTGCCTCTAAACAAAAGAACCGTATCATCAGCAAAAGTAATTATTTTACCACGTGTGAGATGAAGGTCACACAAGTCATTTATGTAAATGAGGAATAAGGTCGGTCCCAAAATGCTACCTTGAGGTACCCCAAATACGACATTTTCTGGCCGACTTGTGTATTCCCTCATTCTCACACATTGCGTCCTATTTGACATGTAATCGGTAATCAGATCCAGCGCTACACCACGAATACCGATGCTTTCCAACTTTCTTAGGAGTATGGGAACAGAAACTGTGTCAAACGCTTTTGCTAGGTCCAGAAACACACCTATGGTCTTTTCACCCTTATCCAAACCATCGACAATATATGATAGAAGCTGGTGAACAGCATGAGAAGTTGATTTATTACTTCTGAATCCGAACTGGTTTACAGACAGAAGCCCGTTGGATTCTAAGTAGCTTTTCAAACGCTTGTTCACAATACGCTCGATGATTTTAGACAGGGTAGGCAACAAGGAGATTGGCCTATAATTTGAGACACAGCCTCTGTTCCCAGACTTATATATGGGAATGATGACAGATTGTTTGAGGACGTTAGGAAAGACACCTTTAGTCAGGCACAGATTACAAATCTGAGTTATTGGTAAAGCAAGGAACTCAACGCCTAGTTTAAATAAAATTGAAGGAATCTCATCCCAGCCACTGGAGTTAGATGATTTTAGATTAATTATTGTACTTTTTACTTCAGTTTCGTCCGTCGGAAGTAAGACAAAAGAT
The DNA here is from genome assembly GCA_914767815.1 of Eupsilia transversa. Classification (NCBI taxonomy): domain Eukaryota; kingdom Metazoa; phylum Arthropoda; class Insecta; order Lepidoptera; family Noctuidae; genus Eupsilia; species Eupsilia transversa. The sequence goes on from OU611892.1 coordinate 10,905,837, forward strand.
TTAAGAGACGAAAACTTTGGGTTAAATGTTCTAGCTAAATCATCTTCATTACTTTGAGTTCTTACTTGAATGCTATGAGCAAGTTGACTTCCTACATTTGAGAAATACTTATTTATATAATTAATAGAATCTTGTGGGTTAGTTTTAGTTGTTAAAAGGTCATCAAAGTTTTTTGTGTGACCTTTGTATTGACAGATTTCCTTAATTATTGACCATTGTTTTTTTAAATTATTTTTGTGAATGTTTATTTGTGATCTTAGATATTTATTTTTTAGGCTTTTTAGTAAATTAGTACAAGTGTTGCGGTATCTTTTGTAGGTGATGTTAAGTATCTCATTGTGAGGGTCTTTTCTAACTTTTTGGTGCAAATGATCTCTATTCCTTAAACAACGACAGAGTCCAGGCGTTATCCAAGGTTTAATGTTCTGTTTTCTGCGAGACAGTTTACAGACGTAAGTATGTTTACTGATGGTATCTCTTACTGTGCATAGAAACTTATTGGTGACTTCATTAGGGTCCTCAGAATGTAATACAACAGTCCAGTCAATTTGTTTTAGATCATTCATGATTGCATTGTAATTTACTTTTTTATATATGGTCTGTTTTTCCGCAGGGGCTACAGTTTTTTTAGGAAGTGATATCATAACGCTGCAATGATCTGTGATAGTCGAGTCGCATACTAGGGTTAAAGTATCACATTTTGTTTTAATAAAGCAATGGTCCAAACAATTATTTTCCCGTGTAGGAAAAATATGTGATGCAAGAAGACCGTGCGAAGCAAGGAGGTTCATATATTTTGATGTTTTACTGTCTGTATCGTCCCTAATATTAATATTTAAGTCACCTATTAGTACAATATTTTTATGTCTTTTATATGTATGTAATACATTATCTACAGTGCTAATGAAATTGTCAATATTTTTAAACGCTGGTGGTCTGTATAAAGATATAATTGCTAGATCGTTATTAATAGTAGTGACCAAACAATTGACTTCACAGCCCTCTCCCGTAGGTTCCGACACAATAACATTTAAATTCTCATTTATAAAAATAACAATACCATCGTTTTGGTTGATATGATTAGCAGTCGCGAAAACTTTATAAGAAGCAATATCAGGTAAGGTTGTATTTTCTGACAGCCAGCATTCGGTTAATATAATAAAGTCAAAAGAAATGTCAAGTCTAAATAAAAGCACACGAAGTTCATCAAAGTTATGATTAATACTCCTAATATTTTGAGTTAACACTTTATAGGTATCAGTTTTATCGAACAAAATTTTGCAATTTTCCGGCATGTCTATGCATTGAGCATTCCCGACATTGATATCTTCATCAATGTCTGAGGCGATGTTAATTAGATCAACCATATTGTTTAAAAGAAAAAAGTAAAATTATCTGTTTTAGGGAACGCCAAAATGCAACAAACGCGCAATTATGCAAAATATTGAACGAATACAGTCTATCAGAATTTTGTGTAGTATGATGTGTTAGGATTGTGTGGCGTGAAGTTGTAATTGAGTAACATGTAAAATTTAAGAAAACAGAATAATTAAGAACTATGTGTCTTACGGCTTCTAAGAGTTTAACAATAACGGAAAGTAATAAATGGGCATGCAGTAAACGAATAAACCAATATAAAGAAGATAGCATGGTTTTAATCCAAAGTCATATTCTTAGATTGGCACTTGGGATGTTAGTGTTCTCAATATCGGCAACAATACCTTCAATATGTTCTACGGAGTTTATGAGTATGGATGGAGATCCCTCGTTTTTCTTAATGAAAATTCTTCCATTGGATACCCAGCAGAACTTAAACTCGTGCTTTTTCTGCAGTGCCCGAGCTAGATAATGTAGTTTACGTGCATTAGGAGTCAGGGATTCTGAAACATATATTGGGAGTTTCTCACCCGAGATCTGTAGTTGATTTGTGTTCAATTTGTCTTCCTTGTGCTTCTGATTATATGATTTAATAGCATTAAGTAAATCTACGCGTGATTTAACTGTCTGGTACTCAACAACAATAATGTTGTTTTGATTAGATTTCTTTTTATACACTTGACGAACATTACCAGGGGAGATGGGTAATCCGCTTAGGTAACAGTGTATTTCATTATGTTGTTACATCTTGTACCTACTTGTAGACATGAAATTGTATTCCCAGTTTTCACGTGAGTAAGACGATAGGGATATCTAATTCACGATGATAATTTAGAAAAATAGCTTACCATCGTAATACGCTAGGATGGATGGATGTAACACGATTACAAGGGTATCAGCAAAAGGAGGCGTTATTAAGGCCGATCCCAGGATCGTAAAAGTAACAAAAGTAGATAAATGTTGTATAAAAAACATTGCAAATGTCGCGATGGATTACTTTAACAAATTGACGAAGCTGACCTTCAATTTTTGTAAGAATAGAGGAGTCATCACTTTCTAATCTTCTTTAGTGGATTACCTATCGAGAAAATAACATTGGGCACATAGAAAGTTATCCTTTATCCTCAAAAGAACAAGTAATGATGGCCTGCCCTGTTGGTCTCGTGGTTGCAAGCGCGTCTCCTGATTGTGGGGTCCCGGGTCGGGCAAAGTGTTATTGGGTTTTTCCATTAGTAATTTCTAAGTAACATCACGGAGATGGCGGTGTGAAATCACGTTAAGCCGTTGGTTGGCCCTGCGTCTGAACTCTCTGCGGTCGTGTCTGATTGCCGTCCCATTGGACTTTGAGAATGGGGGAAGAGAGAGTGCACCTGTGTCTGCGCACACTTGTTTAACTATAATATCTCCCGCGCCAATGGCTGGTCTCCGCTGAGATTGTTTCCCTTGGCCGAAATTCGGTCTTGAGACTATTATTCCTATTTATTATATTGTGCTGAAGTTTTACATTTTTTTTTAGCTGTCATTCGTCATGTATACAGTACACATGGCGAATGACAGCTAAAAAAAAGTGTAACATATTGATGGTCACTTTTGCTACAGTCTGTTTTTTTTTTGTCTTGTCTTAGATCTGGTTAATTTATTTTATTTTGTCTGATACTTAAATACTACTGAAAAGAACTACGATCCAACCGGGTGTCCCACGACACTTCTTGATATTTTTTTTTCTATTTTTATACCAATATGCACACTTTAAGGCTCGGCGCAAACGAGCCACCAACCACAGCCACCGGTGGCCGTCGCCACTTCCTGCGGCGATCATTACTGCTGTAGCGGGTTGCCGCCACCGGCCACACGTTTTTAACAAATCCATACAAAACGTATGAAACAGCATGTGAACTGCTTGTCGCTGGGCTACCGGTGGCTGGTTCAGCAATGCCATCCAACGTGATAAAGCTGTCAGTCTTTTGGGCACTTTTCCCATGGACAGCGATGCAGACGAATTGATTATGCCCAATGAGCTCTTCACTTTTTTTTATATAGTTTTAAATATTATATTATTAATGTTAGCTGGTACCTATATTGTATTAAGATTCGTCAAAATAAAATAATGTTCATTATATTTTAACTCTACAAAACCATATTTCTCTATTTAACTCCGATGTATTGAAGGAAATTGGTAAAATATTCCATGAAATATATATCTTGAGAACCATCGTACGAATCTGAATAAGAAATATTTATTTATCTGATATCTACAGCTGAATTCAGATGCCTCATTTTGGCGAAAATGATTAATGTCGGAAAGTTCTCGGCCTAAACATTGGTTCTCGATTGTATGTACACGATATCACTTGCCAAGTTATATTGTCTGTCTTAAGATGTTTTCTATTTTTCAATTTTTTTATTTTCAATTTTTTTTAAACGTTGCCCCACACTAGGAATTTCTCCTGTATCGTGGGTGCGTTTACAAACATTTAAACTGACATACACAAACAGCCAGACCCGGAACAACTACATGTATGTCATACAAATATTTGTTCCGTGCGGGAATCGAACCTGCGACACGCAGCGCAGCAGTCAATTGTCTTTACCACTACGCCAACCGTGCCGTCAAAGTGTGGTATCTGTATGGAGGCCCCGACTTACGAGTTACGAGATTTAGGTCGTGGGTTCGAACGTAAGCAGGCGCTTTACTATGTGTAAGTAATTTCATCACCACTGCTCTCAAAACGGTGAAGGAAAACATCGCGAGGAAACCGGCATGTCCTCTACAACGACGAATTCGTAGATTACAGCCCTCAATTAAAACATCTCACAATTAAAACATAATAAGAAAAATGGGGAAAACAATTCTTTTGTATGATGATAATTATGTAGGCTTACAATAACATAATTCTTTTACCTTTTACCCGTATAGGTAAATTGCGTCTTTACCTGTGTAAAAACCATAAAATATCATGCATGGGTGTCACAAATGCGTGTTTCTCAAGATTTCTCCCCACGACTCAACTCTTCACATAACCAGAGGGCTGGCTTATTTTTTGGCCAAAGAATCAGCATTGCCATACAACGTGACAATGCTGCCAGCCTTCTGGACATCTTTCCTGTTGACAGCGACGCGGACGAATTCTTCGATGCCCTATGATTCTTTCCCCTCCCATTTTTTATATACATGTACATAGTTTGTTAGTTAAATTAGTATAAGAATTTTATCCAGTGTATAATAAAGAGGTAACTTTGCGAGAAAAAAAAAGGAGAAAAGATAGAATTTCCTTTATGCTAAAAGGACAACGGACACAGACGGCTCTTGACTTTAAAATAAAATATAGTTCTTCTAGCGGTCGCAAGCGCTACGGCTAAGCATGAGGACATAATTATGGTACTTTTTATCATGCTAGAACACGCTCCTGTAGAATCATTTTGTGGAATAAACTCAACAACGACGGAACCGATTTGAAAAATTCTTTCACCAGCTAGGAATGCTATATTATCACAGAGTACCTAATATTTTATATATGCGAAAGTGAGTTTGTTTGTTTGTTACGCTACATCCTCGATCTAAACGATCTAAATCTAAGATATAAAGTTGGTTGAAAAATATAAGTTTTTTTCACATAGTAGGAGCTCCCTATCTCAATATTTGTGTGAGAACGGTCCAGAAATAAAATATACAAGTTGTGCTTGAGATTTGCCTAAAAATGATGAGATCTCGACGGACGCGATCTGGACCCCTCCTCTTTGGAACATTTTCATAAGTGTTGTTGGCTTGGAAGTGAAATATGAAAGGATAGAAATTGTATTTCCTTGTTTTTTTTTTTATTCAGTCTGCAGTCAGCCCTTGCGCACTATTCAGAGTGGTTGTTTCTTCACTTTGCAATTCGAGATTGTTCACATGTTGCGATGCGACATCTCGTTATTAGATTTATCAGTGTTGTGCGTATTTTCTTGGTAGAAATGTTATAAATAATCTGATTAAAACGTAAACAAATAGTTCAGAAAACATACTTGTAGATGCTAATTTGTAATGCCGCTTACAAGTTGTGTGCGTTGATTTGATATTTTAATACTTTAACGCGAAGTTCCAAGATCGAAAAAATCAAAAGTCATTTATTTATTCAAACTCGGCTGAGAATCAAAACTTTTCGAACATCAAAATTACATAAGACCTGGGGCCTAAGTCTACTGATTTATTAACGTTACAATGGTATCTCAATAATAGGTAAGTTTTTGACAGTTTTTGTATGGCAAATCTATCATTTTGTTTCAAAATCCAATTGCTATTTTGGGGCCCGTGCACTTTTGTAAGAAGCTTAACTTTTAACCTTTCGTATGGAACGTAAATCCACACGAGACACAGTGGATTTTTAATTGTGTCTGTAATTACGGCATATGAAAGGTAACGCTGATTAAGTACTCGTTGTTACTAATTACTAAATAAACACAAAAGAAGTGTGTTCAAAAATTGAAAACTCCTTAAAGCGGTCAGTAGCAACAAAGTAACGCCTGGAGGGATCTCAACATTATTTCCCTGTTCCTGACGTTTTGTTCATAAACTTAAGCTGAGAGTGCGCGCAAGATAAGTCTGCGCGAGGCTGGTGGCGCTGGCGTGCTTAATTCTATATCTTCTGTAATATTTAAAAATATTAAATCTACATTAATAATAATCTATTAAATAATTCTATACATAGACGACACGACACGGCATACGATTAGTTTCGATTTCAGCCGCGCGCAGACTTAACTCGCGCGCAGTATCAAAACGGACTGCGGCTTTTGAAAACCTCTAGATGTTATACTATCCTAGTATCCTTGTTCTATACTGTCCTAGAAAGAGATGGGTGAAGATTTTTATAGCTCTCTAAGTGCGAATTTCACCAATAAAAGTGAACGCGATCAGCACATCTAAACCGAGTTCAAGAGCTGCCAGTTTCAGTGACAGCTCTTAAACTTGGTTTATGTGCTGATCGCGTTCAGTTTGCATTGGTGAAATTCACCCTAAAGAACCAGATTAAAACTTTAGTTTGATTCTCAGCGGAAAATTACCAAAGAAAATCGACTATGATGTGTGTTCATAATTTCAATTCGAAGTTGTTCTTTTTTCAAACGCAATTAAGAAGAATTTCTTCTTGGCCATCGCATAATTTACTATGTATTCAAGGAATGAGTTTTTAATGCAGTGGGTATCAAATTGCCTTGCTGTATGCCTTGGTGGGGAATTGGGGATTAGGCGCACAGTGCCACATTAGCAAAATGACACATTCGCAAAATGTCATTTCTCAAAATTGATAATTACCTAATAATGTCCTATCCAATGAGCATTTAAATCTATTTAGCCATCTGTCTCAATCTAGTTGACCATAATAGGTCCATCAAAGGAATTGAGTTCCATAGCATTGAAATGAGACATTGGAGCATACAGAGCTAATTTACTGGTCGAATAATTCCCTAGATAATTATAACTATAAGCTGCGTAAGCGTGAAGGCCATCATTAAATCGAATCTGATACTGGATGTTAATCATCACTTACATGCGTCTTAGGTTGATATTCAACAAACCTATACGTACCGTTTATACCTACTATCGGAACTCACAAGTGATACCAAGTACCAACAATGCAGTTAGGTGTTAGACCGGTCGATCAACGACATAGGAAATTATGACGTGTCACCGGCTCACCACACTATCTATTATGTGGGGACGCGCCACTTGCAGGACCAGTGATTGATGTTCCTTGAGTTTATGTTAACCTAGTACATCGTCGGCGATGTGATGTATGATGGTTTGCAATAAATACACTCTACAGGATTTCTTGTACGAATAGATGACGTCTTCGACGACAACTATGTATAAACTAGTTTTTTAATTTTCAGTTAAGGCAGATTTTACCAAATTCAGATATCTTTTATCCGTGGAATAAAATTAACATCTGACAGTTTTTGTATGGAGAAACTTTCGCTATCCGAATATCAAAAAATATTTGGCCTACGTCTTATTTATGGGAAGCGTGAAAAATTAGATAGGTAAGATTTGTCATAATTTATTAAATAAAAAGACATGGTATTCAATTTCCTAAGGGCTGATTCTACCAAAGTCAGTCAGTTATCTTTTAGCCGTGAACTAAAATTGATATCTGATAGTTGTTGCACGGAAAAACGAAAAAAAACCAGGATAAAAGCTTCCACTGAGAATAAGTTAATTTATTTATTCCAAAAAAAACCAACGGCGTATACGTATATCTTTAGCTTGGTAGAATTCGCCCTAAATGGCTTGCGAAACAAAAAGACCTGAGTTTATAATAATGCAGGATGAATTTCTGAGATGGGACTACAGATTAGGCAAAAAGACGTCAAACTTGCGTCTTGTCCCTTGAAGAGGCTTGGTTCTAGTACTCCTAAGATAATAAAATTACCCTTATCTACCCGAAACAAGAAGTAAACCCAGTTTTAGTCACGTGACACGCCGAGCAAGTTGTGTAAATCAGTTAAAATGGTTCGGACTGTACGCATCCCTGGTTGAAGGGATTGTGGCTTGACCCAATTGTGGTCGGGTGAAATCTTGCGAGCCGGAGCAGCTTCGGCGACGCGACGTAGTGTTGATGTATCTGTGTTTTATGATGTCCTGGTACTTGATTGTGGTACAAGATTGATCGTCTTGGTTAGTTTTCTTGTTTCACCGATATTAGATTAGGAACAGCAATTCCTATTAAAAATCACCAAGGTTCCACGAAATTATTTATCAAATTCAAGTATATAATCATATAATATGTATATCAAATGTTGTTATATATATAAAAATAAACAGAATATATATATATGTTGTTAGTTCTGATTTTGGCGTGTGGCCAAAATCGGAACTAACTCCGCCTTCTAGTTTTTCGAGAGAATGTCACCAACAGCGCCCCCCTGTCAACGTTATTCGAGCGCCAACAGATCTTGTAGCAGTGTACATGTAACCGTTAGATTGTGAGAACCGTTAGTTTATAATCTATACACGTCACGCCTTTTTCCCATGGTGGTGGAAAAACACGCCACGTGCATCCTTTTTACATACTTCTCTTCCTTCGCTCACATTCATACATCCAACCTTACATGTGCGCCTGGTCCTACGTTGCTAAGCACCTGAACTTTTTGAAGGACACCACCGTAAAACCCTGAACATTTTAACAACGTTCAATAATACTTCGTTCACGTGAATACTTATCTAACTCTTTTCATTTTATTTTTGTCGTTCAATAGAATGGCCTAACAAAAGGTTTGCGTAACGAACTCTAACGAGTGGACATAGTCGGGACAGTTAATCTCTGCGAATTTAACTTATGTTTGCTTTGAGCTATATATATGAGGTTGTCTGAACTCAGCTTTATGTAGAACTTATGTATTGAGTGTAATGACGTATCTGTTTGGTTAAAAGATTTAATGGGGTTGCCAGAACATCTCCACGTGTAATATTGAATGCTTATTCCATACTTGAAATAGTATAAATACGATTGTAACTCTCTCTGTGAATGGCATAGGTACTGTTAATTCTAGATATTTGTATAAAAATGGTGAAATACAGAGCTCGAAGAATGAGGAGCTCGTGGCTAAGTAATAACAGCCGCACGGGTCGATCCATCAGGTTAAGCTGCGCTTGCCCGGGTTGGTCCATGGATGGGTGACCATCTTTACATACGAGACTCCTCCGTGCTTCGGAATGCACGTTAAGCCGTTGGTCCCGGCTGTCATTCGTGGATCTTTGACAGTCGTTACGAGTCGTCAGAAGCCCGAAAGTCTGAAAACCAGTCTTACCAAGGGGTATCTTATTACCCAGTTACTGGGTTGTGGAGGTCAGATAGGTAGTCGCTCCATGTAAAATACTGGTATGCAGCTGCATCCGGTTAGACTGGAAGCCGACCCCAACATGATTGGGAAAAGGCTAGGCAGAATGAATGAAAAAATTGTGAAATACAAAATAAATGCAGACGAAAGCTTGGGAGAGGCCTATGTCTAGTAGTGGACTGTGGTGGGCTGAGTTGATTAATTGATTGACGCTAGTGTAGTAGTTTTTACTATACACCTCTACCCTACCTTCCTCTTCGGGAAAAACAGGCGTAAAAATTATTACTATAATTAATTTATACTTTAATTAAGTTGTATATTACATACTAATTTCATGCTGTCAAACGCATCTCAGTGTGTTTTTATTTTATTTCTAATGCATATTATATTAAAAATATTAGCTTTCTGCACTCCTTCTCCATATAAACTTTAACTATGCAAAATTTCATTACCCTCCGTCCGCGTAATTTTCGTAAAAAGGGGTACAAAATTAATAATAGATGTACCTAACTGGAATCGGGGTATTGCGTACTGCCTATATTTATTTTTTAGACAGACCATCCGCTAACTAACCACGGTAAACGCTCGCGGGATGATCAATCAGGTTATTTTTTATTACGAGCCACGAGTTACGTGTTCTGCCTGCTGCTACCATTTAAGCATAAATTGCTCAATTTAAATGACTGCAAACTCGAAGTGAAATTTTCTGCAACAGTTTATCATCGCGCGAGCTTATTGCCATCAACCGGGCCAAGTTCAGACTCTGGGCTGCTACTGAGAAATGATAAAAAAACCCAATAACACTTTGTCTGACCTGGGAATCGAACCCAGGACCCCACGCTCAGCAGTAGCGCTTGCGACCAACGAGAAGTCAGCCAGGTAAAAAAAAAAAACATTTCTATGCTTTTAGAGTCGTCTTCTAAATCGTACACAAAGACCAAACAGTAGGAACATATTTATCCACATAGATAGTTCAGATAAATAATTTCAGTAATTAAGTAATAGTACACTACTTTCGTGGCGACGAACGTGAAAATGTAAGTCGAGGCGAAGCCGAGGCACACATATGTGAGTCCATCAATGCCTGGTTGCGGCCAGGGCTTCTAGTACTTTTCTCACTGCGCGGAAATTGAAACTCAGTAAATTAATTATACATTCCAGAATCAATGACGAACAACGATTCTTTTTCACGCGCCAATAAAATATGTCCATTTCTGCAAACAGCTTATTTGCAAGCAAAATGGAAAAAAATAAAATCTTTGATAAGTTACCTCCTTGGTTGCCATATCTCGTAGGTGCTCGAAGTAAAAGTTCGTTCCATTTTTAAATTACAGATAAGAGTTTTGATAGTAATGTATTCGGCCGCTAAACACGACAGATACGGATATTCATAGTAATATTGCCGGCGCCTACATGTATTCGACCAGTACAGCATTTTCGATTTATCTCTAAGAAGGTTATCAAAATAATGCTCGAATTTCCAAGCATGTTTGAGAAAACATTATAACTCCTAAGACATTCGCTTCAGCGATTTGTTCGTGGAATTTGTTTTCTCCTCAATAAACACATTCAGCCTAATTCAGGTGTTTCAGCACGCATGGCTACTGAAATATAACGCTTATTTGGAATGTAGTAGTATTTTATTTTATTCAGACTCTTTTTGTATACAAGTTTTATTTTAATAAGAAGTTTGTTTAAGCGGAGTTTGTCGATGAATAGTATTATAGGGTAATGTAGTAAAGGAGATAATAGGTACTCGTGCGTTCTTTTGGAGACAAAGGAACCGTAAAATATGTTATACACACAATGTACATAGAAAGAAAAGAAAGAAAGAAAATTTGTTTATTCTGCACAAACTAAACGCAAATTACAATTCCTGACTTAGTACACACGGCTACATATCAAGCTATACATTTCCAGTATAAGGTGATCTCGCATTGTATAGGATGTCGGTACAATAAGAGGTCAGCTTATACTGGAAATGTATAGCTTGATGTGTAGCCGTGTGTACACACAAATTACAGATAAGCCAAAAAGGCTCGTACTCAATGCAGAAAGGTATTAAAAAAATTGGCAAATTTTGTCCATTGCTTCATGTCAGGTCCAGAGACCAATGACAAACATTTTGTCTACGCGTTGCGTAATGTGTTGCGAAACTAATGTAAAAAAACAATAATCAAAACATAAACACAAGTTTGCAGAGTGAAATATTAACTTTTGTAACGAGCAAATAATAATTACAAGAACCGTGTTGTGTTGTGCGTCGCATCTGTGTACATCCGTATTTCGCCAGTTATGTTTAAGTCTCATGTAACAAGGGTCGAGACTATTGCCATCAACCGGGCACAACTCCAGACTCCGGGTTGCTACTGAGAAAATCCAGATAGACAAACCAAATATCACTTTGCCTAACCCAGGAATCGAACCCAAGACCCCATGCTCAGCAGTGACGCTTGCGAGCACTAGAACAAAGAGGCAGTCAGTGAATATACCTATGGACTATGACTAATTTTCAGACAAAAATAACAACTCATGGATATGTGGCGGCATCTACTTCGCCACATGCGAACTACGCATCAAAGACCTGACCTACGTCACAAATTTTGCATCGCGCTATTTAATATATAAGACTATCCGACATCAATCTTTGGGCAATTGCCCGCCAGACACAACACCCGTCTGGTCAGAGGATTCTCCCTTTTCTATAGAGGATGAGTGAACTTTACTCCCTGTTCCTCATACCCCTAAAGATGTATTCAGAGTGAGACTTCGTTTCTTGAGAATTGTGATTGCATTTTTTACAAAAGAATAAAATAACAATATTTTGATTAAGGCCCTATGTTCTATCTTCTATGTTAGAGGTTTGGTTTCCGCACTTAGTCCTTAAGGTGGACCATTGTGCGTGGGCCATGGCGGCCGTCGGTGGTTATTCCAACCAGCCCACCACCCAGAAGTTAATTAAAACTCCTGGTCTATTCAGAACATCTGTGAAAGATCTTTGGTGACCAGAGGGTTTCTGTTTTTTTGGCCCTTACACACAATATAAAACAGAAAAGAAAAAAAAAATATTAAAAGAAAAACATAAAAAAATACCTAAAGAATATTGGGCAGTTTCCTTTTAACTTTATTAAACTATCTAAACATATCGTAAAAGAAATGTGTTGCCAATAAAAATAGTACAATGGACGTTATGGATGGGGTACGTTCTGGGTGTCTGGTAAGCACGGGGAGCAGTAAAAGAAATGGACTGTATGAAATAGGCAATGGTGTAATGCTGTCTGATCTTTACAAATATAAAACTATCCCGGATAAAAAATTCAACATTTAGTTAGAGAGGAGAATCCGTCGCGGTGGAGTCCATGGAAGCGTCGCGCCGCGCCTCTGATATACTGATGACGCCCTGATCACGATGCTTGCGCGTGCTGACCGCGAGCAAGGTGCTGTGTTGGGTTCGATTTCCAACACGCTGGTCTGACATGTTGGCTGTTGTTACCGCTTAAACTTATACTATACTACTTATATAACTGAACCTCAAAATTGAAACGAATTATCAATAAACACCGATCACTTTCAAAACTTTACTAAATCCCAAAAGGTACGGCTTGCCTAAATTACCTCGAGTAACTGATACCCCATAAAAATGAACTGCCAGCAAATTGTTCGGGATTCAACAACAGAGGGAAAAATAAAAGTGAATAGAGCGTTTTTATTTTACACCGTTATTCCGGGAATTTCTACAAACATTCTCACGTTGCTTTTACCCTGGTACTCCAGTGAAAGTGATATTGCAATTTGATATTGGGAACTTGGTTTTATTTGGGTTTTCTGTTTGTTTTGTTTGTTGACCACCCGTATTTTGGCATATACCTTGGGTATGCCTTTGTCCAGCATTGGATGTCTATCAGCTAAAATGCTGATGATTGATCACAATGACATATTTTGTATAAATTAATATTGTTAGGAAGAACTGCTTTAGTTATTGTTCTGAGGGAAGAACCTTGTGACGGTCTTTAATCCTGGCATAAAAGAAGGAACGCGCGTCATCATTTACTCTGTGGTCGGGTGTCACTCGTGGCGCGACATCGCTCAAAGGGCGTTGCGACTTACCTAATTTCCAATTATTGTTATATATTTGATATAAAAACGAGATCATTAGTGGTTAATCCTATTAGTTATTACGAGTGGTGATTTATGTTTGTTTTAGTGGTTATAACTTAGTTCCTTGTGTTAAATGGCGGTTGAATAATGATTTAAAAACATGTACCTATGTTGGAATGGATTGATTATAATGGATTTTGTGTGCATGCCGTGTTGTTTTTCTCATCTCCGCTTCTGATTGCTAAAAATATAATAATATGACCGTTTGATCAATGTTTTAGAATGCGGCGGGCCAATTTGTTTGAAACAGATGAATCCCAACGCCTCGGCAAGAAATAGTTTTGAATAGTTTGGATAAACTTTGTCAGTTCGGACAAACTTAAAGCCGCTCTTCTTAAGGGTAAGAGGAAAATAATAGGAACTTCCAAATACAACCATACATCAATAAGCGATCAGTTTCGTAATAAAAAATATGGCGAGTCATCATCTATCTCTATCTATTTAAATAAAATTGAAAATGGCTTGACCGATGTCGCTATTTTTGTAAAAATGTTCGTAATAGTCCGAATTTGGTTGACGTTCAGTTGACGAACAAGTCGAATAAAGGTGCTATGATATTATTTTATGCTGATCTTTGTAAGAACGAAAGAAAGAAAGAAAGAAATAAATAAAGAAAGAAAATCTTCTTTTCTTTCTTGCTGATGCCTATTGGAATAAAAATGAATGCGAAAATGACTGCCTCGTAGTTCTAGTGGTCGCAAGCACTACTGCTGAGCATGAGGTCCTGGGTTCGATTCCCGGCTCGGGGAGAGTGTTTTTTGATTTTTCCTTCTGGAATGTATCAGCTTAAAGTCTGGATTTGTGCCCGGTTGATGGCAACAGGTTCGCCCCTTGTAACATGGGAAAATGTAGGTGTACTATAGGTACACCTCTGCCTAACCCTTCGTAACATAACATCACGCCTGTATTGACGTAATATTATGTCAAATACAAAAAAAAAAAATATCCACCAAACTCGACCAGCCCTAGAGTTTAACACGGTCTCCTTAAAAGCAATCCCGAAAATTGGTTCATATACCTAATGGTCTTCAATTTCCATATCACGAAAATAGTTCAGGTAAGTGCCTACTTATAAGAATTAAATGGAATTATGACACCAGGCTGAGTCAATTTCCTTTGAAGTTTGATGTAGGTAAATTGATAGTCATTGATTGACGTTTGAATTATTCGTCGCCGGGAGGGAACGCCCTAGGAGGACGTATGACCTTATTGGTGATGGTCTTCAGAAAGGTCAGGTGCGTAGTACTGGCAACCGGCGTGCGTGTATGACCAGATGTATGAACGTTAACGAGGCAAAAGGAGTATGTAAAGATCGTAGCAAGTGGCGTTCTGTAGTTTCTGCCTACCCCCATGGGAGGAAGGCGTGAGTTTATGTATGTATGTGATAGTGATTTACTTGAAAATTATGGGGAATATTAAAAGAATAATAAAGGGCAAAAGTTAAGCCCTTCTAATGACATTACATTACAATGATTAATAACATTACAACATTTATCGATGATAATAGTCAGACCAACGAAATGGTGAAAATAACAACAAGTTATGAAGAGCAAATGACAATGCAGCTTTTATTGTTTTAAAATAAAACCACAGGAAAACATAAAAAAAACATGATCAGCCTAGTTCCCACTTTTGGTGGAGAGTGCTTCTACACTTTTTTATATTATTTATTTGTGTGCTTTTAGTCTGTGCTAAATAAATATATTTTCTTTCCTTCTCTGTCAGAAAACATAGATTCCAATTCTTCCCGACACATCACACTAACTTCTGCTACGACGCCGACGTAGCAGCGTAGCCGTGACGTCATAATCTTCAGCTACGTGGCTACGCCGCCGCCGTAGCAAACACAGTGCAATACTTTTAAAATTCAAACCTGCAGTCTTATTGCGTAACATGCGATGAATTTCAATCTGTTTCATTTTGACAGTTCAACAATATTTATTGCGTTATTTACATTGCTGAGCATACAAATTTTTCGAATTTTTCGTCCAGATTCTTACAGATAGACGGAAATACAACGGGTTGCTTTATCCCACATAAATGTATATGTCCCAGGAAAGCAATAAATTCAACTTTTTACGTGAGTGTATTCGCTTGAAAAATCTAGTTTATTGTCCTTTTTTACGTGGTTGCAGTATTATTTGTTGGTAAGATTACAAAGGGGTAAAGATAACAATAAAAAAGTCAATGTGTATTGTAGGAGTGTTTGCGATTTCTTGTTTGTTTGTTGTCATCGTTGTCATATACTATGACATCACACCAAGCCCGCCAAAATGGAGGACGTTTAAGGTGCCCGTGTCGGTTGGCTATTTTTAACTTTTTTTTAAAGTACTTTCAATTACTTTTTTGCCGTTGAATATTTTTTTACTAATATATGTCGATCTAAACTATCGAATAAAAATATTTTAAAAATACAATATGCATATTCCCTATTAGTGTTATTGTATTTTTAAGTTATTGAGTTTACTAACATAGGCTAAGTTTCATACTAACACTTTATGGATCCCTTGGTCTGAAATAAAATGTTGAATTTTAATTTATTAGTATCTGCGAATTATTTGTTTAAGTTATTGGATGTCAGGTTTCTGATTTTTGTATCGAAATACATACACATTTTATGGGATACAAATGATCGTTGTCATTCGGGGAATTTCGTCTAGACTTGAGAAAAAATATGTCGTTTTAGATATCAAGGATATTTATGTTGAATTATCTATTATACAATGTAACAGTGAATCAATTTTCACGTCTCCGCCTGACCTAGGCCAAATATTTTTTGGTATTCGAATAGCTCATGACCTAAAGAGGTGCCATAAATAATACGAATAAAAAGTCTAAATTATTTATAATAAAAATAAAAAATAGGTATATAAAAAAAAGGAAAAAAAATTAAAAGTAAAAATTAAATTAAAATGTTAATCCGCAAAATTTCGCGGGTTAAAGCTGTAGTATTATACAATTTATTACACTGTGAAAATCTATATATTAAAAACGTTGTTTTTTGTTACCTAACATAAACATAACATAACATCACGCTTGTATACCCCGAAGAGTTAGGCACCGCAGAGGTTTACCTATAGCAGAAAAACCCAATAACACTTTGCCCGACCTGAATCGAACCCAGGACCTTATGCTCAGCAGTAGCACTTGCGAACACTAGACTAACGAGACAGTCGAAGCCAACAATGTCTTGCTCTTATTTCCTTCCTATTTCATTGACAGCTTTTCTATTCTTAAAGAAAAATTCTCAGAAGTCCTGAGGTCACATCTTACAAAGATAGATCGTGCACAGAACCCATCGTCTCGGACTCTGCAATATCCCAGCTTTTGAACTGAAGAAGTTTCTAGAAAACCATTAATAAAATGTAGTAGTTTCCAGTATGATCTGCAATTTTAAGACAAGTTCACACTATATTGAAATGCTTGTTTTCTAAGGAATTGACATGTCCGGGTTATTGGCATTTTTTTTTTTTTTTTGTCATTTGTGTCAGGACAGCAGATAGCGCCACCAAGTGATAAATAAACTAGTTGTTGTTTGCAACTTGCATATAGTTTATGTTTCTATTATAATTCTAGTTGGAAAACCTAATAACACTTTGCCCAACCCGGGAATCGAATCTATGTCCTTCTCCAGGTCACAGGCTACCTGGCCACCAGGCTGTCTGTCAATTTCATAACGATCGGTTCAGTGGTAGGGACAGAGTTACTTTTGTATTATTAATATTAAGAATGGATGATTGTAACATCTTGTTCCTCGAAGAAAGTCCTTTGCCAATTGCGACTCATTTGAAAATAAAATCATCATCAAACAAAGGTATTAATTATCAGAATACTCGTGAAATTGCGCGTTTTTATTTTCAACATTTTTAATTAGTATTAGAGCGCAGGACGCAGACTACTCTGCGTTCAGCTTTCGGCGTGGCAACACGTCGTGTTCGGGTTCGCGCCAAGATAATCGTCATCCTGATAATGCCTCGTTGAGAGGTTAAACACGTGTCGACTTCTTACGGGTTTTTTTATCACTCATTATTGTGCATTTTATTGATAAGTGCCTTATGATATTTTCTTTTTACCAAAATCGTCATTATCACGACCTATTTTAAATCTCCAAAGAAAGAGAGATGGCGTGTAATGTTGAAGGTTTCCTGCGTGGGAAGGACTAAGGGTGCTTGAAATATTTTTCATTCCAGGTATTCTTTAAGTTGGAAAATATCTAGAAATCCATATTAAGTTTTCTTAGTATTATTTATTATTGATAGCTTCTAGCTTCGTTATAAATGTGTTAATTGGTTTTCTTGGAAGAAAAGATGCTTTGCTTTCTTAAAAAGGCTAGGCAGAAGCGTTACCTAGTTCAATAATTAATATAAAAATGATATTTTAATATAAATATAATTTATAAAGACATCACGTGGGCGAAACCGCTGATGAAAGCTATTTATTTATAAAAATAAATAATAATATATGTGTCGGATCTTCAGGATTTATTTCATTAGAATCAGACATTATGTGGGCAGAAGATGGGGTTTGTGCAATGAAAACACACTGGGTGCGATACACAGAGTTTATTAAAATAATAAAAAAATAATATCTGCCCTACTCCGCCGGTCGGAAAAAAGTTTATAAAAAAATTCTTCCCCTACCTTGGTCCGTCACTTTATAATAAAATCAATGAAAAACAAACAATTTACGGATCTACTATATTTAAATGCAAGAAGACCGTCCGCTTGTTCCTATCTACTCTAAATTATGAAGAAACCGAAGACTTCCTGAGGTAACCCCACCCTCACTAATAAAACACCCTCGCACACACACACACACACACACACACACACACACACACACGCACGCACGCACGCACTCACACACACACTCACATACCTACACACTAAATCTACCTATTTACAATGGCTTTCATTTACCTTTGTTTTTGCATGAATGTTATTGTTACCAGGATAATTATACCTAATTATAAAATGTACTACGTCATGAGACCCCTATATGTATATTGTTTAAACGGGATCAGTCCTGTCTCTCCTAAACACAGGCTACTCAGTAGCCTATATAGGAGTATTAGGAGTACAGCGCTTCACCCGCTTACCAGACTGTGTATTATTCTCATGTCCCAATGTATCTGTACTATAATCTGGTCCTTGTAAACAATAAATAAATTTTAAATTTTTTAAATTTTAAATCACAAACTAACACTATAATCACAAATTACAATTAATCACAATAACTGTGCACAACGAATCGAGTACAGTTCCGAGACGTCTAAACTCCGATGCGATCAGACAGATGTCCTCCTCGCCGGGGGCTTAAAACATCACGACTATATTGTAGAAGCGCGCTTTAGGTGTGGGTAGATCACGTGATGTCGCCAGTGGCACGCTTGCGATTCGTTTCGTGTCCGTACTAATGACCGGATCCGACATAATTATGTTTTTGCTCCTACCTACAACGTGTCCGACTTTTAAGCTAGGTGTATAAATAACAGAAGACAGTTTCTTTTCCCATTAGTCTTATAAATAATAAATAAATAAATAATAACTTTATATCACAAAAAAATACAGATTTAACATGTTTTATATAAACACAATAGAGGCTTCAGTAGTAACACAATGCAAAATATCTAAGAACTGAAATCTGTACACAATATGGAAAACCCTGCCTCTCAAACTAGGAAAACCTGTATCTTAAGAAACAGTGAATCAGCTTAAACTGATGCTAGAAGTATAATAGTAGACTGTGCCAATCTACCTGAGCGAAAATATTATACAATCCCTGAGAGTAACAGTTTCTTATTTTACCTTTATATTTAAAGCTCATAGAGAAAGCAACATGTCAGGTGTAAAGGCTTAGATAAAGTGTCATGGCATCTTGCCAACCCTTCTCTAAATAACGATAAACTACCCATAAAAAGCTATGCTTAATCAAAAATACCTTAAAAAAAACAAGTTTCATTCTCATTGATTTGACAAAATCAAGCGATTCTCATAAAAGCGACACTAATCGAATAATAATATTTATTTATTTTTAGATTCAAATAATAATACTTTCGAAAAAACAATTTAGTCCTAATTTTGTAGTCAGTTGCAAAATAGTGAGCGCTCCATTTCGAAACATCAGTAGAAGAGACTTCTGAATAAAACATACACTCACAGAATGAAGGCGCTCACAAACAAAACAACGAGCATTATATACCGTTACTGGATGGGATATATGAGATGTTATTGATATAAGATAAAGTATAGTATAGGTAAGTAAACTTGTGTTTTTCAAAGAGATAAGTAAATAAGAAAGAAATATTTATTTATTTGTCACGTGCATACAAAAAGATCAGTTAAATCAAATAATAAAGAAAAACAAAAGCAACATAAAGTAAAGTATTACTTATATCGGTGTATCTAATGTATATGTGGCTTTATATATATATATATATATATGTTATGTCTTTGATAAATATAGGCTCTTCGAATTCTGCCACTTTGAATATTGCTATAAAAACCCAATAGCACGTTTAATCCTGGAAATCAAATGAAAAAATACAAACAAAACAGAACACGAAAACCCTACTTCGTTGTACGTTAAGTCTCTGCTGTTTAAATTCAACACACTCAATAACTTGACGTCTTACCGCGAACATACCAACGTGACCTCACAACACAATTTAACCTCCTTACCTTACCTACATTCCTGGTACCGCTACCGTTTCCATTCCCCCTAAATCTTGACAAAATAAAGTGCAAACGGCCCGCTGACATAACAAATTGTAGGCGCGAAAAATTCCATCCCACTTGAGTTTCGCCTTGTTTAAATAAAAACACCATTATTTTTTATTACATAGTCGGTTTCGAGGGCAATTTTCACATTTTACAGAATACAGCCCGATTTATTTACGGCTGTTAAACGCAATGAAAAGTGGGGAAGATGTTGTTTCTTTGTAAGAAGTTTTAAGTAAAATTGGTTAAAAGATGCCTTATAAAATTCAGGAGAAATAAAAGTTTATTCAAATCCCAGTTACTTAGGTAGGTACATCATGATGAAACTCAAAAGTTTAGATCCATTCGTATCAAAGGACCACGTTATACTTTGTTTATAGCAACATTTCTGTTCTTTTTATTTTAATAAACGATTAGCATTCGATGGAAGTGGTTTTACTTATTAAGCAAACAAGAGAATCTTATATTTATGTAGAAATCCAGCCTGTAGGCAGATATTATTCACTGCCGGTGCTAATGAAATGACAAGCGGCACATTTTTCTAAGAATCTCTTGAGTGTCTGCAAAAACGTAAGCTTCTTGATGAAATTGCTAAGTATAGCAAAGTGTTGAGGCATTGTTTTGATTGAAAGTGGTGGTCACAGTTCTTTGTAGCTTTTTAAATAAAAGAGACTTCATTATATAATTTTCGTTTCATTTTATGTTTCCTTGAATAAATATATCATCACCGAACAATAAATTATTCTACATTATAGCAATTTACATTACAACTACAAAATATACCAGGACAACAGTACCGCAGAAGAGATGTAACATTTAATGAAGTAAAACAATTATATGGAACAGCCCGGTGAGTAAATTAACTAAACAATGCTAATTAGAGAACGAGTTGCGGAGTTTTGAATGCACAATTAATGAAAAGAGAACTCGAGTTATTAAAATAAACGCTCGTAAATGGCTGTGGAATTGAGAGCAACGATTTTAATTGTCTTCTTTAATGTTAGAGTTAAAAGACTGGTTGTTTCATTCCTTTTCGTCTATATTTTCCCCTAAAGGCTAAACCTCCCGCAATACGTTACAGGACTTGAAAAAGGCCATTGCGTATAATTGGTGCCTTTTGCTTTTTTGGCGGCAGTCGATCGGTTATGAAAAAAGTGATGCAGAATAAAATTACAAATGAAATATTGTATGGGGTCTTCTATCATAACCTACTTATACAAACTATGTACATGTATATAGAAAATGGGAGGGGAAAGAATCTTAGGGCATCGAAGAATTCGTCCGCGTCGCTGTCAACAGGAAAGATGTCCAGAAGACTGGCAGCATTGCCACGTTGTATGGCAATGCTGATTCTTTGGCCAAAAAAATAAGCCAGCCGTCTGGTCATGTGAAGAGTCGACCAACCGCTTGGTGATCTCTTGGAAATAATTCAATAATTAGCCGTTGCAATTTTTCATTTTTTAGAATAAAAATCTGATATTCAGTGACTGACAAATATTGCACAGCCGGCACAGCCAGCCTCTGGGTTTAGAAACATGAAATTTTGCTCAATCTAGTTTTACTACTACTACTAACTAGCGAAGGTGAGCACTAAAAAAGGATTTTTGAAAAGTCCCTAAATAGGAGATAAAAGTTTGTATGGAAGTTCGACATTTTTGCCTATGGGAAATGCCATCGGGAATTGTGTTGGGTTTTATTATTGTTAAATGGCACATTATATTTTTTTTTTGTATAAAAGCGCTACGTAAAGTAGTAATTCTTTTCACCCCAACCAAGTTTTAGCCAAGAGAATTGGACGGCATTAGTCATAAACACAAAGAAAAACTCAAGTACTCCTGATTTTTTTTTTTAAAGAAAGAATGAAAATGTATTTATTGGGACTTGCACAGGAGGTCACAGATTAAGCAAAACACAATCATAGAAAAATAAAAAAAATAAAGAGTTACGCGAAGGAAAAAGAGACAACTTCTAGATGAATATAACTGTAGGTAATTAGCGCAGTGCGACCTGAACCTGACCTTGCACTTTATTTTATCGTTGCAAGAGTCGCTTTTTATTAAAATGATTTTGCGGAGTGAACAATCTGAGAGAGAACCAAAATTTAAACGCGTCCCACACTAGATAATAAATCTCAAAGGGATGGGAAATGTACACCCTCACAAATTGTAACAGTTACAATCTGGGGTTATACTCGGCATAGTTACAGGATAAACTTCATTATGGTAATCATAAAGTTAGGGTACAAATTACGAAGTGAAATCTTAGATACAAATGCGAGATTATATTTGGTTAGTAAGTACTCATAATATATGTAAGGCCGCATTCATGTAGAACGCAAGCCAGCGCCGATAATGGCGGCAGTCGATCGGTTATGAAAAAAGTGATGCAGAATAAAATTACAAATGAAATATTGTATGGGGTCTTCTATCATAACCTACTTATACAAACTATGTACATGTATATAGAAAATGGGAGGGGAAAGAATCTTAGGGCATCGAAGAATTCGTCCGCGTCGCTGTCAACAGGAAAGATGTCCAGAAGACTGGCAGCATTGCCACGTTGTATGGCAATGCTGATTCTTTGGCCAAAAAAATAAGCCAGCCGTCTGGTCATGTGAAGAGTCGACCAACCGCTTGGTGATCTCTTGGAAATAATTCAATAATTAGCCGTTGCAATTTTTCATTTTTTAGAATAAAAATCTGATATTCAGTGACTGACAAATATTGCACAGCCGGCACAGCCAGCCTCTGGGTTTAGAAACATGAAATTTTGCTCAATCTAGTTTTACTACTACTACTAACTAGCGAAGGTGAGCACTAAAAAAGGATTTTTGAAAAGTCCCTAAATAGGAGATAAAAGTTTGTATGGAAGTTCGACATTTTTGCCTATGGGAAATGCCATCGGGAATTGTGTTGGGTTTTATTATTGTTAAATGGCACATTATATTTTTTTTTTGTATAAAAGCGCTACGTAAAGTAGTAATTCTTTTCACCCCAACCAAGTTTTAGCCAAGAGAATTGGACGGCATTAGTCATAAACACAAAGAAAAACTCAAGTACTCCTGATTTTTTTTTTTAAAGAAAGAATGAAAATGTATTTATTGGGACTTGCACAGGAGGTCACAGATTAAGCAAAACACAATCATAGAAAAATAAAAAAAATAAAGAGTTACGCGAAGGAAAAAGAGACAACTTCTAGATGAATATAACTGTAGGTAATTAGCGCAGTGCGACCTGAACCTGACCTTGCACTTTATTTTATCGTTGCAAGAGTCGCTTTTTATTAAAATGATTTTGCGGAGTGAACAATCTGAGAGAGAACCAAAATTTAAACGCGTCCCACACTAGATAATAAATCTCAAAGGGATGGGAAATGTACACCCTCACAAATTGTAACAGTTACAATCTGGGGTTATACTCGGCATAGTTACAGGATAAACTTCATTATGGTAATCATAAAGTTAGGGTACAAATTACGAAGTGAAATCTTAGATACAAATGCGAGATTATATTTGGTTAGTAAGTACTCATAATATATGTAAGGCCGCATTCATGTAGAACGCAAGCCAGCGCCGATAATTCAGTGCACGTCGGCTCCGACAATCGTTGGTTGGCAGCGCTGGTCGGCGCAGGCAGTATTTATACTTTTTGCCGAATCAGCGCTGATTAGCACCGACAAGTTCCTATCTGATTAGTCGTCGTCTTCGTCATAAAACAGACTATATAACAGGACACTGTGATTTAAGTAATATATAATTTTAGTTATTATAGTACCTACCTCATAAATAATTACTAATTATTAAAATAAAATGTTGTAGTAAAGAATATACCCGTAATTGATACTATTTAGGTTTTAGTTGGTTGCTCAAGCGGCCAGTCTATGCCTACATGGCTAAACGTCCCAGGTAAAGTATTAATGCGAAACCACAATCGAACCAGCAAATAAGATCCACTGGTTGAAGAAGTAGAGACTCTGGAAAGTAACCCTCATCATTCTCGTGTGCGTTTGAGCAGTGGTAGAGATGTTGTCGTATCTAATCGACATCTCGCTCCTGCTGGGGAATCTCTAGAAGCGGATGAAGCTGATTCCAATGTGTCCACTGAGGGGACAGATCTTGGCTCTGAGGACGGGTCTCCGTCGAAACGTTCTGGTCGTAGATATTTATCCATTTTGTTAAATAAATTGTAGTAAAGAATATACCCGTAATTGATACTATTTAGGTTTTATTTAACAAAATTCAACATATAAAACAATGACACAATCCATGCTGACATTTCAGTTTTCTTCTTTACAATGATCCATATAAACCGAGGAGTTTATATTATGACAAACGTTGAACCACAGACATATAAGAGAAGCAGACCAAACATTCGCTAAAAATTGCGTAGCCATTACGCACACATAGGGAGTGTTGTCAATACAGGGCCGGACTAGGGCCGGTTGCCGTTATTATTTAGCGATATTGAAACAACCGATATACTTAATGATTTTTTTTTATTTTCTGGGTACAAGATAATTATCAATATACTACTAAGACTACATAATTAGACAATGGTGAATGGTGAAATGGTGAATGGTGAATTTTGTTCGAAAAAAAATATCGTCTAGTAAACTAAGCTCTGTTTGATAATTCAATGGTAAAAACAAAAAAAAACTTAATCCGCCCCTAAGACGACCCACTGACCAAAATTCGTCTTTGCTTGCCTAATCCGTCCCTGGCAGTTGAAGAATAGAATCGATGCAGATGATGTCGCATACCAATATGGCGGCGCGCGATAGACAAGCTACGCGTCAAATTTTGTCTATGTGTGAGTCAGTGTGACAACAGGTGACAGAACGAGACACAACTAACGACTTGTCGCTTAGCAAGAAGAGGATAAAGAATCATGTCCATCTATATAAATATAACTATGGATTTATGTTTGGTCTGCTTCTCTTATATGTCTGTGCGTTGAACAGAATTTGAATGAAATTGTCTGCAAAATGGCTTTACCGGTACTTATTCAGAGGTGGTGAGCCTTAGAATGAAATATAAGATATTATAACAATTACCAATAAAAGTTCTTATTTGAGGCTCTAAGAAATAATTAATTAGATAAATTGGCTCTTCGCATGGCTTATCCAAATCCCTGGGCTCATTATCTTTAGGTACGAAATTGGGGCACATAGCTTAGGTTTCTACTTTCAGTATCCATCTTTCGGCAAAAGATAAAACTGACTTACAAGTGAAATAATATGGCTTTCTAAACAAAGTTGTAAAAAATACAATACAAAAGTAAAAAAAAACGTGTTGAAAAGTATAAATCGTCTGAAGAAATGCCGTTAAATCATCACTTTTTTTTTTGGCCAAATTTTCATAATTTTAATGCCTATTACCCTGCCGTCTGTGCCCCAAAAAATGCACCCAGAGTAGCCTTTCTGCTGCCACCCACGACGCTGTGGAAGTTGCTAACTTTTGGGCTAACCGAATTAAATAAAGGTACACTTTCGCTCCATCGACACGAAGAAAAAGCACACAAAATCAGTACCAAGATGAAATATGCGCTTTACGGACCTACTCCACAACTAGAGCCCCCTCAAAACATCACATAAAACTAAAACTACAGAACTACAACTTACTTATTCTCTTCGGATATCATTCCCCGTTTTATAGAACCTTTCAGCAATAAAATCGCTTCTAAACTCGCGATTTGAAACAATATCTACGTCATAAAGATATCTAAAATGTATGAAACTTGGATGTTGTATGTAACTTTGTAGAATGATAACAAATGAAGAAGATGACGTCACTGTAAGTGTGGATGTAAAACTTGATGTTATGCTAAATAGGGTTGTAAAACACGATTGATAGTTTCAAATGTGTTATTGGATATACAGCACGGACATTACGCTCGTGCTTTTCAAGTTCCATGTTTTTGTATTTTTTTATTTTATTTATTTATCTATTGGATCTCCAACAAAGGCTACACAATTTCATGCAAGTTTACAAGAACAGGGACAAATACAAGGGTGCGCTTCCAATTATAGGAGACCACAGCATTCTCTTATAATTTTAGTAAATACATTAAGCCTGACAAGCGAAAATATTATAATAACTCAAAACATACAACACGAAAATCATAGAAAAAGTATTGCTGCTTGACCAGTCGGAATACTTGAAAATGGCATGTATTTAATCATTCTCATTTTGCTGTCCTAAACATATTCTTGAACACTCCAATATAATAATTGCGCCCCTTTTTGAGAACCTCAAATTATTCCTATTTCGGGGTGCTAAAAATACTAAATAGCGAAGTAACTTGCATGTACAGCTCGACAGGTGCAGCCGCAGCACCGCTCGCTTCGCTCGTTCGGCTCTTGTGAGGTTGATCACAGTTCTAACTTAACTTAACCCATTTGGTCGGGGATACCCATAGCTTAACTACTACGACCAACTAAAAGAAAAGAAAAAGCCCGAAAGTTCAAAAAGAGGCTCATTTACTTAAAAAATTAGCCTTCTTAGAAACCCAAAAAGTTTTTAAAGGTTCTTTTAGAAGGTCAAAGAGTTTTTAGAGTATCATTTTTATATTTTCCCTTGCAAAGGGCTATGGTGCTCACGGGTAACGGTTGCATGATAGTAACACGTATCCGTTTCCGTATGTTTTAATAATCCAAGTTTAAAAATACTACTCGAATATACGAGTATGTGGCAGAAACTATTAAATATTTTTTTTACCACATAATCGAGTATTCGAGTAATATTTATAGAACACAAAAAGAAACATTACATTATGTAAACAAAACTGACAAGCCATCTGGCTTTACATTGACACTTGGGCGGGCAAAAACTGAAGGGATAATACAACAAAAAGTCATAGGATTTACGAGAACGTAACCCGTCTGTCATACTGAATTCCGGTCAAGGAAACAATTTTTGTGGGCAAAGTAGTTTCACTAGTTTTAAATACTTATATTATCTTTTTTTCTTTCTAATTTTTTTATTGACACGAGGTTTTCTTTTGTATCTCCTTTATTGAAAAACAAGGCAAGATTCTGTTGATAGGGTTAATATTACTAAGTACGATGAAAAAGTAAAAAAAAAACAAATCAGAAATGAAATTATCCGGAAAAGAACTGGAGTTACCTACACAGCTTACAAGGCAAGGTAAGCAAGCTGAAGTGGTAGGGGGCTGGCCGTGTTTGTCGAATGACTGATGGATGGTGGGGAGCAGATGAGTAGAGACCGCCGCGTATGGGCAAGGGAAGTGTGCTAGATGATGCTAGATGATGCAGCTAGATGGACTGATGACCTTAAAAAGGTGGCTGCGACAGACTGGATGCGGAAGGCGAAGGGCAGGGTGTTGTGGCGCAGTCTGGGAGAGGTGTATGTCCAACAGTGAAGGAAAGAAAGAAAATACATTTATTTAACACAGACTAAAAGCCCTAAACGGGTGCCGCCAGGATAGGATCGAGGTGGCCCTGGTAAAGATTTGGGGGAGGGAGGCCTTTGCTCAACAGTGGGACAATGTCTTGACAATGTAGGCTAATAAAATATATATAATATATAAATAAAAGTACGCAGTAGAGGTGGTGGACTCATCATCTTCCGGCCCTCGTCCCATGTTACTTGGGGATAGGCTATTATTATTTAAATATTTACACATGGACATAGGCAAAATATAAACAAAAAATACTTAATAATACCAAGGAAATACCTTTCCCATATTTCCATAATTCCTACAGTTAATGTTGAAATACTACCATATTTTACAAAACTATTTGTATTTCAGGCAATTCCTTTGTCTGTCGAGCGGTTTATCTGGTAAGATGCATGGTTCCGTATACAGTACTTATGAAAAGCTGCACAATAAATTGTACTGTCTTCACAATCTCTGCTACTTTAATCTTGCAACGTTGCTCGTACACTCTGACTGAAATATAAAATTAATATATCTGACTTTTAGTTACTAGGCTCACATAACCGCGTAGTAGATAGTATCAATTCCGTACATTCTGTACTAATTTCATTAAACAAACATTTTCTTCTCATTTCAAACGTGTAGAACAAATTCTACATTGTTCATGAAAACATATTTAGCTCACTATTGTTATAAATGAAAAGGGGGCCTCGTTATGTTTGGTACAAAAGGTTGCTTATTGAATAAATTATTTTCAATGCCCCTGTAAATCATGGAATTTAATAAAACAGGATATAAACGACACCATTGAAAGGGGCGTATTGTTTTACTACTGCTTCAGGATTACAGATTATATTGAAATAGCTGAAAATCTTGTAACAGACATACTTAGAAGTCAAATTCTTGAGAGAACATCATTGGCTGGTATTTATATCCAGCTATCAATTTGTACTATGCGGAAACTCGTTCAATGCTCGCACAGAAAATTGTATATTATAATATACAACATTTATTTAATCCACTTTTGTACCATTATTAACAATTTAATGTTATGATTGTTGAGCGAGCACTATCGAAATAGCAAATAGGCAGTTGGTTTAGTGGAAAACTACCGTGCTATCATAACAAAGAATTGAAGTAAAACGTTACCGCTTTTAAATGTCTGGTTGCCTGGTAGTCTGGCTTGCTGCCAGTCAATTTACTTCGCCGCAAACCTGATGGATGGGGCGTTGATCCAATAAATAGGTATAGTACCAACTATTTGATAGAACAGTTCAGTTTTAATACGGAAAATGGAATAAAATCATTGGAACTCGTTGGATTTCATCAAAAGATTTTTTTTTTCTTAATCGCTCTTCATTAACTCTCTATAATAGACAAACCGTGCTGACCTCAGCTATATAATGACCGCAGAAAATGATGGCCGCCGGGTTTCAAAAAAAGAATAGAAAAACACACAACTTATTTTCATAAATAACATTTCATTGACCTCATGCGCAGTTAAATTGCGGACACTGTGTGGCCACCGCTCTTCTAGGAAACCGTTACTATAAGCTTGACTTCTGGTAAACACGAAATAGCAAGCTTCCTGGATGAATTGGTCATTGGCCTAACTCAAGTCTATAACCCGATAATCTAGACTAATACGTGGGTATGTATAGAACTGGACGGTGCCGACATAACACTTTGAATTAATCCCGGAGCTAACACCTCCATTGGCAAGGCGTAGTCTAATCTATAACAGCCATGGTTTCATGTTTCAATAATAATATAAAGGATACAGCAGCTTATTATAGGATACAGAACATAACTCCTCGTTTAAATGATGCTGTTTTAAAGCAGGGAAAACCAGCAAGATAACGAAATAAAGATATTTTGTACTGACTTTACATTTCCTTATTAGCGATCATCGAAGAAAGAGTGTTAAAATTATAAGAATTTAATCAATAGAATTTTCCAGTAAAAAAAAAATGAATACGGTTGCATTTATTTATTCACTAGCTTCCGCCCGCACCTCCGGTATGTCGGTTAAAAGTAGCATTTGTCCTTCCTCAGGGTTCAAAGTATCCCCATACCAAATTTCATCAAAATCGGTTTAGCCGTTTAGCCGTGAAACGGTAACAAACAAACAAAGTCACATTCGCGTTCATGCCAAATTAGCCTACAAGTTATATAACTCTATAAATTGTACATTTATTTATTAATGACACACACATGACATCACGCTTTGTTTCCCCAGAGGATTAGGCAGAGGTGCACGTTGCACGTATTATAGTACCCACATTTTACCAGTTATATTTAAGTCCCATGTAATAGGGTGCGAGCCTATTGCCATCACCCGGGCAACAAAAACAGTACAAAAACCGATTCTAAGCAATTATCATATTATGTTTAGACTTCATTTGAAGTCTTTGTGAAACCAAGGAGTACCTATGGACTGTTCACTATAACTTGTCCCTTGCCGTCGTGTTAGCACCATTGCTTGTCAAGCTTAGTTTCAATACTTATAGAGTTCAAAATGGCGACTGACAGAACAATGCTACCAATCTCGTCACAGGACGAGTTATAATGAACGCACTATAGATACTCTATAATATCTGACGGTACTTCATTCTGCATCCTAATTAATAACGCCATTAAACTAGATAATCTTAGGGGATTAAGTAGACAATTAAGGCATCTAAAGCTCCAAAGCCGAACACCCACCAATCTGATCAATTTAATTAATTGATAGTTTAGTAAAGTCGATCGGCGATAGCAGTCCTGCGGCCATAGCTTGAGGAAGTGATGAGGATGACGTCACGCTGAAGTAGTTGCACGAAGGCTGCGCAAGTCCATATTAGGGGGTACCAGTATAGAGGTATATGGATGAAGGTGTAAAGTTAGCTCACCCTCCATAGAAAAGGGAGGATCCTCCGACCAGACGGGTGTTGTGTCTGATGGGCGCCTGCCCGACGATTGATGTCGGGACGTTGTATGTTATATGTTAGACGCGCGATAAACTCTGCTTGCGCGATGCAGGATTTTACGTGACGTCAGTGTGATGCATAGCATGTGGCTATGTAGATTCCGCCACACTGACAAATAGTAATGCCTCTCATTTTGACAATTCAACAATATTTATTGATGGATTGTGATTGAAAGTGTGTTACGCAATTAGGGTCCTGGTATTATTGTACATGTAAGTATAAAGCCGCATTCACACCAGACGTAACGCTCGTTCAAAGTCAGTCGTCACAATCGGTAGTTAAACGCTGATGTTGTGTTGTTTTTTCATACATTTTGAACTGACGTCGACAGATTGCTATCCATATCGGCCACTGCAGGTCACGTCCGAGTGGCAGATGCTCGTGGTGCTGGACGACGTTGGGTGGTGACGGGAGCTGATTTCCCAAAACTCTATTCACTATTAATGCCGAAATAAAAGTACCTAACTAACGCATTTTCCCATTCAAAATCGACTAAGCTTTACCCTGACTAAGGCTGCGGACACGAAGTCAGCGGGCGCGGGGCAGCGGCGGCAGCGGCGCGTTCAAATTCATAGTTTTATATGGAACTGTCGTCGCTCCCCGGGCCGCCGCCTTCGACGCCAGTTCCATTTAAATATATTATGCATTGAAACGCGCCGCTACCCGCGCCACCACTGCCGCCGCCCCGCGCCCGCTGACTTCGTGTCCGCAGCCTAAAACTAAGTGTTAGTAAGTCGACTAAATCCTGAAAAATTGTAGTCGATTACTGTAACAGATTGGTGTAACGATGTTGACAGTAATAGCTAACTAACGACACTTAAAAGTGACGAAAACTTGAGTTTAACGAGACTTTTTAAAGAGGGGCTCGTGGCTAAATGATAACAGCCACACCGATCGAAGGATAAGCTACGCTTGCCGCGGTCAGTTCGTGGGTGACCAGCCATTAGGTACATATCGAGACTCCTCCGTATATCGGAAAGCATTTTAAGCCGTTGGTCTCGGCTGTCATTCGTAAATCATTGACAGTCGTTACAAGTCAGAAGCCCAAAAGTCTGACAACCTAGGTCAACCTAAGTCTTACCTAGGGGTGTTGTATTATCCAGTAACTGGGTTGTGGAGATAGGCAGTCGCTACATGTAAAATACTAGTAGTCAGCTAAATCCGGTTAGACTGGAAGCCGACCCCTAACATAGTTGGGAAAAAGCTGCGCAGATTCATTGAATAGAGTTATTAAGTTTTCTTTCTAGTATAAGTTTGTTTTTAAAGATTTTCGTTCACCATTACATAGTTTAGATGTTAAAAACATTACGAAAAGAAATACCGTGTTTGCTTTGTGTTTTCATTAAATATTTTTCGCTCTGACGTATTTGGACTGGTTTTATTGCAACGAAGAATATCTGATTCCAATGAAAAAGTATGCGACATCACGTCTAGGCTTATATTTCTATTCCATTCTGAAGCGCATGTGAGTGTTTTACTATAGAATTGAATCCGATTGGTCAACAATGGCACTTTTAGTTTTAAAAATAAACGTTTAAAAAAAGTTTATACCTATAAACTCCATTTATTTTAACATTAGACAAATAACGGTTATCACCCTTTCGTTATTTTTATTTAAATGTATTATAAACTCCGTTATTTCACGATAAGTACGAAGCTATGTAATTTATTTACCATTTATATTAAAAATATAATTCTAAAGTGCAGTAATTTCAATATTATAACACAATAATTGTCGTTATTTAGCCGTTATTTGTCTAATGCTAAAGTAAATGGAGTATAGTCAGAAAGGGAACGCCGACCACATTTTTTTTTTTTAAATATGACTTGTAAAAGTGATTCCGATATCCTATTTACAGAATAAACAATTTCATTTCATTTCTACAACTGGAATTGCTAGGCAGTCGCATAACATAGTTGGGAAAAAGCTGCGCAGATTCATTGAATAGAGTTATTAAGTTTTCTTTCTAGTATAAGTTTGTTTTTAAAGATTTTCGTTCACCATTACATAGTTTAGATGTTAAAAACATTACGAAAAGAAATACCGTGTTTGCTTTGTGTTTTCATTAAATATTTTTCGCTCTGACGTATTTGGACTGGTTTTATTGCAACGAAGAATATCTGATTCCAATGAAAAAGTATGCGACATCACGTCTAGGCTTATATTTCTATTCCATTCTGAAGCGCATGTGAGTGTTTTACTATAGAATTGAATCCGATTGGTCAACAATGGCACTTTTAGTTTTAAAAATAAACGTTTAAAAAAAGTAACAATTTCATTTCATTTCTACAACTGGAATTGCTAGGCAGTCGCCTGGTATACCTACTAATCAAGCGCAGGCCACACTGAGAGCGAAGCGAAACGAAACTAAGTTCGTTTAACTTCGCTTATGTAGCTACCGCGCCTTTTCATACTTCGTAGTGTGGCCGCTTTAGAACGCGTGATTGAAATTTCTGTCTTATTTTTTTTAACGAATAACTAACGCAATGAATATCGTATGACTGTCAAATTGAAAGTTATGTGAGTAAATGACACAATCCGGCTGAAAATGAAAAGATACGCCCTAAATTGGTTCTTAGTCCTCTAAATATTGGTAGTCACAACATTATTACAGTTTTTTTTTTTACTGTTGATTTTTCGAAAGTTCAGAGCAAGATTAGAGCGACTTCATGCCAATTCATTAAAATCTGCCTTTTGGTCTTCGTCCAGCTTAACCTCTTGTTGTACCTAAAGCATAGGCCACACCGAAAACAAAGCGAAATGAAGCTAAGTTTGTTTAGCTTCGCTCATGTAGCTACCGCGTCTTTTCATACTGCGAACTACGGACCGAAGTATGTGGTAGGTAAATTAGCGAAGCTTCACGAACTTAGCTTCGTTTCGCTTCGTTCTCACTGTGGCCTGTGCTTAATTAGTATACTACACGAGGCGACTGCCAAACAATTCCAGTTGTAGAAACTAATTTAGGTCAAGCAATAAAAAGTCTAAACAATCGTTCCCTGAAGTATTAACACAGGTACTGAACGAAACGTCTGAATTTACTAAAATACCCTAACGGGGCAGATTCTCGCCTATTTTTATTCGACGCAGACAAACTGTACATATTTGTGGCCTTCCCAATGCTTTGTTCATTCACGTTTCTAAAGAAAATTATGCCTCGACAACAATCTAAAGCCCTATTTGATAGTCCATTGCTCCGTCTGTATAGCGACAAGAAAGAACACTAAAATAACAATGCTACAAACGGAGTAATGGAACGCTAAAGTTTGAAGTTTTCGAGGAATTCAGAGTGAGATAGCGACCGCAGTCTTGTTTTATTCAGTTGTTTACGTAATGCTTGTGTACAATGAAGTTGGGGAAGCGTTTCGGTAACATAAATGGCCTACAGATTTTCTGGTACATTTGTTGTACTTAATCATTTGTTTTTTAGAAAAAGATAAAAGAAACATCACGAATTATACGATTCAAAACCAAGTTAATGTTTATATTGTAAGGGAGTTGACAGGTGGGAAAGAGAACGATGACGTAACAGACTATTGTTACGTCCCTCGATCAAAAATCTAAGATTAGACACTTAAACAAAACGTTTTACAGTCCGTTCAATCGATTTTGACTTCTATTCCGTAGTCATAAGGATGGCATTGAAAGCAAAAACGTGATTATAATACCAACTGTTTACTGCAGCTGCCATTTGTCATGCCACCAACGCAATAGAAGTTAAAATCGGTTGAACGGACTGTAAAAAAGGTTGGTTTAAATGTCTAATCTTATTGTGAATGGGGTATAGACATAGATGACTTGAATAGATGAATGAATTTATCCATGACATGACATGGAATTAATAATAACAAATATACAGAATATAATTAATATTTAAACATACATTATACACCAACTAATATTCTCGAAAAGACAACAACTAAAAATATGGAGTTCAGATATAAATAAAAATATGTACTACGTATAACCAACTGTTAATAAAAAAAAACTAGTTATGCACATTAAATAAAGAAACACATAACATAACATCACGCCTATAGTCCCCGAAGGGTTAGGCAGAGATCTATTAAGTATATAGTATCTACATCCACATTTCGCCAGTTATGTTTAAGTCCCATGTTATAGGGGGCGAGACTATTGTCATCAATCGGGAACAAATCCAGACTCCCGGCTGCCACTGAGAAATTCCAGATGCAAAACACAATATCACTTTGTCCAACCCGGAACTACATGCTCAGCAGTAACACATGCGACCACTACACCAACGAGAAAGACGAGGTAGTAAATAATAAATAAAAAATAACAATAAAGGGGTACATGCAAATAACATGAAGAAGTTACTGAAGCAAAATCTTTATGAATAGCTGATTGATTTCCACTATTAAATATAATAAGATCAGAATCAAATAGAATCTCTCTACGCATCCGAACAGATATTCTTATACGGATTCCGAGAGACCCGGCGAAGGGTAATACCGTACGTTTCAATTCATTTCTCCTATTGTGTCTGAGATATTATATTTTTGCAAGGAGGCTATCGCCGTATTTTTTTTAGTTTTTTTTTTAAATTAACGTCATATGTAGAAGTAAACATGATTGTACAAGTGGAGGTTCAAAAACAGGTAGAACAGGAGCCAAAGTTCCTCACAAACATTGATTATTATGACTTAAATGCAATCAGCTTATGGTGACTCAGCTCATGGTGATACAGGTATCAGTATTGAGAAAGGTATTCATGAGCTGATCGTTAGAATCTCTACTGTATCGTCGTAAGACAAATTCTGCAACCAATTGGTTAGCTTTACTTTCAGCTCAAACTTGGTCAACGTGTAAATATCAATTAACCGATGTACCCTATTATAAAGACGAGAACTGCAAATACAGAACGGCATTGGACGGAGTCACAGACCGTACGACCTCGACGTCTTAGGTAGGAGTGACGGCGTAATATTAAACGCAAAATGAAGAGTTGTCGTACAGTGAGGACTTGGGTTTCAGAATATAGCAGAATACCCGCGATTTTTTTTTCTTTTCATATTCTTTATGGCACCACTTTAGCTATTCGAATATCAAAAAATATTTGCGCTAGGTATTAAGGGTTATGTGTGAAAATTGATTTGTTGTTACAATGTATATTAGATGACAAACAGAGAGAGCGAATTTTGTGAGTTTGTATTTGTATCTCCGGAACCACAGCTCATATTTGGAAAATTCTTTCATCATTTGAAAGGTACATAAATACAGAAAGATTAATATTATAAAAATATATCCAAAAGTACTTAATAATACCAATTTGTAAATCACAGATCAAACTTTAACCTACCACAAACCAACTATTTCAAATGAATACCATTCATTCAACATTCTACTCTAAAACTAGAGGTTCAGTTTACATTAGTTCACGTCGCATGAATACCACTTGAATAAGCTAATACTGTGACTAATTCAGTGGCGTATGTGACGGATTTTACATGCAAATAAGTTTGTTAGACTCCACGCTAAATAACACGGCTTCGTTGAGAGTTCTTTGATGTAAAGCGAGTGTTTAATTAAGGGAAATATATGACTGATCTTCTTAAAACTTATTGACTTTCAGGGCACTTTTTAATTATGAACCTCTAAAAACTTTTTGCGCTTCTAATGATGCACACGATTAATAATGCACACGATTAATAATTGATTGTCTTTTTCACTTTCTGACTTTTTCTCACAGTTGGTCGTAAACTAAACTATGGTACCCCAACTGATTGGGTTGTTTAGTTTGTAACTGCGAACAACCACGCGCGAGCCGAGCGAGCGAAGCAAGCGGTGCCGTGGCACCAGCCAGTGAGCGGTACATCTAAATTGGTTGCAGTTTCTTATCTATTTTATCTACACCCATGCTATAAACCCTCTATAAAAGGTTCTGAAACTCTTAGCTTATTGCCAACACTAAAACAACGAGACCGGTCAAAATCATAACCGTCCTTTTTTCGCCGTAGTCACGTAAAAAATAAACAATCTAAAATTTTATACCTGATATTTACCACGCTTGCCCTCTGTAGGTATGTGGATGAGAGTTCATTATTAACACATCAAAACAAATCTTGTACATTAATCTGTTCCTCTTGTTGGTAATCATTAAGAGTCAGCAAGCACTGTCAATGTCGTGATGGCCCAGTGGTTAAGGCTTCGCCTCTCATACACGAGATTGTGGCTGCAAATTCGTGCAAAATACCAATGAGATTTTGTATCTGAAATCGCCAACCCGTCTTCAGCAAGCGGTGATCAATGCTCCTACCGAACTGTATGAGATGAGGCCTCTGTGAGTAATCAGGTGGTATTATCGGCAGGATTAATTTGAAAGCTCGTAACTCTCTATCAGAGTTTAACCTTAGAATATCCGCATTGCCTTAGTAATTGGATTACCGAGGTCAGGTGGCTTTGCCATGTACAAAATACCTATTGATATTTAGCCGCATCCGGTTTGACCGGAACCGACCACAATACAGTTAGGTAAGGGGGCCATAGCTAATAATGTTAGTGCCGTATTTAGCCGCCTAGTTATAACATACGCGGGTGCTTTGAACGAGCTGCAATCCAACCTAACTCCCTTTGTTTCTATTGAAACAACGAGACTGCCTCGTTAGTCTAGTGGTCGCAAGTGCAACTGCTCTGCTTGAGGTCCTGGGTTCATTTCCCAAGTCGGGCAAAGTTTTATTGGGTTCTCCAATTAAGAATTTCTCAGTAGCAGCCCAGAGCCTGGATTTGTGCCCGGTTTATGGCAATCGGCTCGCCCCTATTACATGGGACTTACACATAACTGGCGAAATGTGGGAGTTCTATAGGTACAGTCCGCGAGGTCTAAGCTGAGCTTTGCATTTGTGTGAGTGCATATAGATAGTGTAGGTGTGACATCGGCCTAGAGTGCAAAACATCCTTTGCTTGGTTTAAACCTGATTACTCCGCCACACACCTTCCACTTTTGGTAATTAGGTACTCACACAAATGCAAAGCTCAGCTTAGACCTCGCGGGCTGTACACCTCTACTTAAACCTTCGGGGATTATAGTCGTAATGTTATGTTATGTTATGTAAAACAGTCAGCAGTGTATGAACGTACAAAATCCTTTAAATCTTAATAAAAGATTTCAAACAAAAGGCCTGTTTTACAGTGTTTGTATATTAAAGGCACCAGAGAAAATGCAACAAATTTTCTTCAAGTTATCTGCCAGATAAATTAACTGGAGTTTATCAAGAGGTGAGAAAAACGGCTATTCATAAAACAAATAATTAATCGCCACACCTAACACACACAAGTATTTTAAGTGTTGAGGAAAATAAACCCATATCATCATCTCATTGAAATAATGTTCCTTGTACTTGGATTAAACGAACATCCTGTATGTAAGTGTTGTCATAAATTGAGGGTGATTTCCAGAAACCTGCTTTACGGATAAGAGGGTAGGCAATGTACGACTGGGCCCCTGATAGATGCGTGACAGTTACAGAAGTGACACCCTGTAGTGTAACCTCTGTGTTACCGGAAACATTAGTGTCGTCATACGCGGTTCTCGTGGGTTCCTATGTTCCTTTATTTTTGAAACCCTTTTTAGAGCCTTCGATGTTATTGTATTTTGTATTATATACATCTAACATTGGATCTATCTAACGTTATTGTATTTTGTATTATAGCTCTATATATACTTACGAAAGATCATTTCTTAACTTAGTTTCAACGTCATTAGAAATTTATTACTCACAAATCCTGTGCACAAAACTAAATCACAAAACAGATGAATCCAAATCGTAAGCTCACAATACAAAACAACACCAAATAAAAACGCATTGTAGCAGAAAACTTCGAACTGTTCTCATGGTAACGAGATACTACTTTCCGTATTTAAACCATAACATAAGGGTGAGTTTGAACCAGAGCATTTTCTTGAGCATTTTTTAGCTTATTATGTAACGTTTTTACGAACGGTAAAGTTAAATTAAAGCTCAATGTAATACAACATTTCCATGTAATGTGAAGTTCCTGCGAATGCTCGACAAGGTGTTCGAAGTAATGCTTACGGCGAGTGAGCATTTATTTGAAACATTCCTTTGTATTTTGCGCACTTCTATGCGCGTCGCACGTGTTGCGCGCGCTCGTGTCTTTGCTTGATGAAATTTTACACAAATTCTCACGTTTGTTTACAAAATCAGGTTATATACAGGGTGGTGATTCGGATACCTCACGATACGAGGGAACTAAATTTTCTTTTTGGACGTCAACCGTCCGGCCACCCTGTATAACAAAGCGAGCATCGTGCTCATTGTTCGGTTCGTGAAAGGGTGACACATTACAGCGGCTCGATGTTTTGTTTCAGTAAATGTTCTGGTCTATACTTATCCAAACATCATAATATGGACGTCCATAGTATCCGCATTGATTACGTGGGTCTTCAAAGTAATTAAAGGGAATTCTTGAAGTTTTAATTTATGTTAGAAGTAAGTGTTATGTAAGTTTACTGTTTCTGTAAACATCTGATATTAGATCATGTTAGAATCACAATCGTCGTCATTGGCAGCCTTGTTCCACCGTGTACTGGGTATATAATAGCCCCCCTCCCTTTTGTGCATTTTCGAGCTCTTCGCGTTAAAATTGAATTCAATCAAACTCCCTAGCCTTTTCCCAACTATATTGGGTCGGCTTACAGCTGAATACCAGTATTTTACATGGAGCGACTGCCTATCTGCCCTCCACAACCCCGTAACTGGATAACGCTACCCCTTGTTACTGGTTCTCAGACTTTCGGGCTTCTGACAAAGATCCACGAAAGGCAGCCGGGACCAACGGCTTAACGTGCTTTTCGAGGCACGGAGGAGTCTCGGTTTGTAAAAACCCATCCACGGACCAACCCCGCCAAGCGTAGCTTAACCTGATAGATCGACCCGTGCGGTTGTTATTACTTAGCCACGAGCTCCTCGCGTTAAAATAGAATTTAAATCACAAAATTCCGAAATATATTTACAGAATCAAATTTTAAAATCGAAATGCAAATCAACCCTTTATACCAACAAACCTTAAAAAACAACCTCCCTGCTACACAACAATGACCTTTAACAACCCAAAAATAAAGGCTTAAAGTTCGAAATTCGCGTATAATAAACCACAATCGATATGGAATCGTTACCAGTATCTACTCGATTACCGCATCGCAGAGCTTAGCTTCGCGCCCCATTAGCTTCGGAGCAAGATCGAGACGAGTCAACCGTGAATCGCACCACGTAACCTATAAACAATTAATAATCGAATTGTTGCTGTTATTCGATTATTCGACATTTTAACCGGAAGACTTTCTGTCGCTTACAGTTTGGAACGAAACCAATAAACGGAGCTTTTTTACAACAATAAAATTTTTAAATTTAGAAAATAATCACATCCTTTCAACATTTCTGGTAATGACCATGATGTCAACTGAAAGATGACCACTGCTGGACTTATAGGCCTCCCCCAAACTTTATCTCCAAGGCCAGTCCTGTGCTGAATTCAGCGGGTATTATTTAAGAAACTAAAGGAGCTAAATTATAGCCTCCTT
Source organism: Eupsilia transversa (assembly GCA_914767815.1). Lineage (NCBI taxonomy): Eukaryota > Metazoa > Arthropoda > Insecta > Lepidoptera > Noctuidae > Eupsilia > Eupsilia transversa. Next base: position 10,945,838 of record OU611892.1, read on the forward strand.
AATTGTTCAATCTGAGAGATTGAACCGCGCTTAAAATAGGACCAAAAAAATACGAATCCCGCCTTGTCTCGAGAGCACATTAATTTGTCGATCCAAATAAGAGTCAAATTGACACAAATTCGAATCACATTCGATTTTATTCAAACCAGAAGAAATCTATACTTATAATAAATCTGTAGAAGTGAAAATTCTGTACATTGAAAATATCAAAAAAAAAAATGGCAGGGGGTGTTACTAGACCGACACCGAACCCAAAAATGTGATTAAAACATTTTTTGTCTGTCTATCTGTCTGTCTGTCGGTCTGTCTGTCTGTCTGTCTGTTTGTTCAGGCATCACGCAAAAACTACCGGTTCCATTACGATGAAACTTGGTATAATTATTCTTTGATATCCTGGGCACCACACTGGGTACTTTTTATCCCGGAAAAGTATCCTATCCTACGGTTGGGGGGTGTCAAAGTTTGTATGGAAGAATTTTAACGCGCTGTCCGATTAACTCGAAACTCAATATTTAGGTATACTTAAACCCAAAAATTAAGAATAACGTGTATCAGGATTTTTCGAAATTCAAACCCTAAGGGGGTAAAATAAGGGATGAAAGTTTGTATGAAAAACCTTATTCCTTGAGGTAATAAACATGAAACTTTGCACGAATAGTTATCTAAATAAATTATAAAGTTTGTAGTTTTTGTTTTTCTAAATTACCCCCCAAAGGGGAGTTGGGGGGTGTCAGTGTTTGTATGGAAGAATTTTAACGCGCTGTCCGATTAACTCGATATTTATACTTAAAACCCATGGGGATGTATGGGGTAATTTCCGACACTCACGCGGGCGAAGCCGCGGGCAGCAGCTAGTCGAGAATAAAGCCCTATTTACACGGTGCAAGTTTTTGGAATGTTCAAGACCATGGCTTAAAGCGTTCAATTATTACCATTCGAGAATTGCATCCACGTGTTTACACTTGCGCGATTTTCATAAAATGGCATACAACAATGCAAGTTTTGCCGTTCAATAAAACTGCATGCAACTTATACCAAGGCAAGTTTGTTGCAAGACGATTATTGCATGCAAGTTTTGGCTCGTCTAAACACAGATATGCACATCCTTGTACAATTAATTTAAGTATTGCCTGTATTTGCGCTGCCAAATATTTCATTAAAAAAATATGGATCGTCTTCTCAAGATTGTTTTTACTTCTTTTGATATTAGAAAATGATGATTGATGATAGGAAATATTCATGTCATGTGAATCCGATTTTATTGTACGGGCTGTTTATACCTCAACCAGTTTTGAACGACAAGTAACTTGACCGAATCGTGCAACAATTGTACGTGTCGTTTAGACGGTGCCAGTTAATTGCTGCTTCAATTTTATGGTATGCCACAGGCAATAAACTTGCACCGTGTAAATGGGGCTTTACCCAGTTGGTTCTATAAAAACGGATAAATGTTAAAAGTCTCAAAAACACCAGTAAAACTTTGTACTAAAACCTCAGACTCATGGAACGTCAACAGAGATAACATAAACCCACCTCTTAATTTTGATCGTCTATAACGATTTGCCATCCTCTATCTCGTTCTGTCGTCAGTGATTTGAACGGGAGGGAAGTTATGACGACGTTGAATGTTCGACACTTACATACGTCTTTGAAATCGATCTGCCACACAATTGGTTGCTATTGGAACGAAAATATATGTGCATTGAATTGGTTTTGAACATTTTATGATGAATAAATTCTGGTATTGAATTTTTTGTTGTCTTTATTTAAACGCACGCCTTTGTAGGTAGTAGCTACACCACCTACTAAATTTTTTACAGACCTACTCCCCTTGCCTCGTGCACGTTCATATTGCACTTAATACATACACTTAGGTTTGATTCCCAGTGGTGGCAAATTTTTTTAATTGTCGTCTGGTCACGTGAAGCCGAATAAGCCTCCCTAGCAGTGCAGACTCCGGCCTTTCTGATAATATCAGAAAGGCCTTCAGGATTCCGTTGACGCTCCCCCGGATCCTACACATTAGAGATTCTGCTTTTTTACGCATTATGGCATAAAAATATTCGACCTTTGCGTCAGCAAACATGCCTGACCAGAGCCCCAGCCCCAACAGAATTCTGAAGGCATTGACATTGAACGCGAAGAGCGTTGTAGGCCCGCTGCGTGTAGTTGGTCTATAGAGTGCTGGTGTAAAAGCTTGAAAACTGTACACCTTGCAAATCTATGCACCAACATAATATTAGCACGATGTCGGTTCGTGCTAATATTATGTACACCTTTCGCTCCCGCTCGATATCTGTATCATCATTAAGGGTCTCAGTCATTATGTGTCCTAGGTACTTAAATTGAGAGACACGTCCTAGAGGTACTCCGTTTAAATAGACCGGGGTACATGGTCCGGTAACTTATTACCTCTAAAAACCATAAACTCCCTTTGACTAGAGGCCCACGAAAATTTTAATATGGAAGTAAGATTCCAAAAAGCTCAGGTACATTAAACAAAGAATATTGAGACATTCCTTTTTAAAGCCTACTTAGCTGAAATATTTAAGATAACTGCCGAAATACACTTATGCGTAATGAGCCTAAGAAATATAGTCTAGAGTTATGTAAGCTTTCATGCATAATCATCTTTAAATGGGTAATTTCATTGATATTTTCTTCTTCAGAGATTCAACTTAGGCAAATTTTAATAGAGCTATTTCTCAACTTTAAAAAAAAAAATTTTCATTACCAATTTTCTCAAATTATCCACCCAATTGCAACTCATCATCATTATCATAAGCCTTCTCCTTGTTGTATGAGCCTCCTCCCAAACTCAAACTCAATCGAACTCAAAGCATTTCTTTCAATTAAACCATTTACAGGCACTTTTGAATTGTCAAGGAGTCGGTCAGTCAGAAATACGAAACTAGTTGCCCATTCCAAAGCGTAGTAGGTACCTACGGAGAAGAACGGGCAAGAAACTCCACGAACACTCTTTTAAATAAAATAAAATTGTTAGAAAACATTGGTTACATCATTCATGTTGAAATTATACATGTGAGAATAATGTAGAAAGACGTGCATGTTAAAAGCGTCCATAATAAAAATTTCAAAAAAAAATAAAAAAACGTGGCAGATAAGAGAACGCCCGTTCACGAACATGACGCATGGATCAGCACCATTCAGCTCAACCATTTTAAAGGGAGCTAAATGAACCAACACCTGCTGTATAAGCCCCCTCTCTGTTGTATAAGTCTCCTGCAACTGGTAACATTTGATATCGATATCAGATTTTCTGTTGAGACTTCATTATAGTAGGTACCTACCACTAGTTGGAATATGCAACCTATTCTAGTAATGGAATAAAATTATGAGATAATTTCTGATACGAATTAACAAGAAAAAGAAAGACACGAGAGGATTGATATGTAACGTCCCGGTACTGTAGTAAGGGCTGTAGTAAGGTAAGTACTGTAAAAATGGCAAAATTTTATTCTTCAGACAAAAGTTATCTGACTATTGAAAAATCAGCCCTAAGACAAGCTATTATGGCACTTTGCAAGAACAATCCTTAAAAAAAGGACAATGACATTTAAAAAACAAAACAACAGCGGCTTTAAATAATAAGAGAATCTCCAATGGAATCCGATACGTCCATAGCTGAAGGCGGGATTATCTCCAGCTGATCTATTTATCGAACGCTGAAACTCGAGCCTGATTGCTTTGTTATTTATAAACATCCTGTTTAAGCACTATTCCGGATTTAAGTAGTTTATGGTCTTGTAGTCATCTGGAGGAGCTCGTGGCTAAGTAGTAACAGCCGCACGGATCGATCCATCATGTTAAGCTATGCTTGCCGGGGTTGGTCCGTGGATGGGTGACCATCTTTGCACACCGAGAATCCTCCGTGCCTCGAAAAGCACGTTAAGACTTTGGTCCCGGCTGTCATTCGTGAATCTTTGACAGTCGTTACAGGTCGTCAGAAGCCCGAATGTCTGACAACCACTCTTACCTATGTATTAGCCAGTTACTGGGTTGTGCAGAACGGATAGGCAGTTGCTCCATGTAAAATACTGGTATTAAGCTGTAAGGTTAGACTAGAAGCTGACCCCAACATAGTTGGAAAAAGTCAAATCAAAATATTTTATTTCACATAATCCTACATGGGCACTTATGAAACGTCAGAAGCCGCAGTTTCCTATGGAGAAGAGCCGACAAGAAACTCCACGGTTTAAAAATAAATAGGTTTTACAATGTTTTCAAAAATGTACGGTTTGAATAGATACTTAACAAAATAGAAAATAGTCTGCAAATCGACAGTCTGTTTAGCCTACAACGTTCTCACATTCACAAAATATAAAGGAATCTATATAAAGGTTGAATAAAATAATAAGAATAAAAACCTATTTAAACCAAAGACATGACATTTACGTAACTCCAGAATTTGGCTCAAAACCAGTTTCTTTAATCAAAATAAAGCTTAAAAGGCTGGATAACGACGTAAGGAGATAAGATTAAACTACGCAAGTTATTGAGCAAGAATATACGCTAGTTATTAAGGTTGAAGATTGCTTACCCGGCCGTACTTGGTACTGGTATTACCTGCATATCCTTAGAGCAAAGATTAGATAGTTTGCTATATAAGCTTGCTTGAATATTATGCTTGAGTAGAGGTATGTTTGATCGTATAAAGTTTGTTACTGAGATATATTATACGGGGTGTCTGAAACGTAGTGGTTCAAAGGCAAATGATGTAAAGCAAAGGGGTCCACCTATCATTAAAAAATTTAATACCAGGGATATTCTGAACAGTTCGAAAAATTTCGCTATAATTATTTTTAAGAAATTTACACTTGGATATTTGACCCTGTGAACATAATTTTCCTGTGAAAATTCGGAAATCATCGTCGAAAAATCCAAGTGTATGTGTAAATTTCTGTAAATCTATCGGGCCCAGTGCGGGTTGGTAAATGTCACATGTCACCGAATTTTTGGTTCTAGGACATGCCCGTTTCCTCACGATGTTTTCCTTCACCGTTTTAAGGATGAAATTATTTACACATAAATAGAAATAATGTAATATAATATTGATGTTTGCGTTTTGTTCTAAGTCAATTTGGACACACTAACTTAATTATTTCATGATATAGACATTGCTGTAATTTACAACACCGTATTTTTTAAATTAAAGTAAGTGACAGCAAGAGAGAGAGAGAAACAAAAGAATCTCCCGTCTGAATCCGAAAAAAGTCGGAAAATTATTCATAAACCAATATTTCTCACAAATCATATTAAAACATAAATTATCTATACATATTATAAATTGATGTCGCTTTTCGTGTCAATCTGTGTTACCGCGTTACGAAATTACGCAATGAATATTGATGCGAGTTTCACTATAATTCAGATAATTTATTCCGGAAAGTTTATGTGTTTAATAAATTAATATTAAACTTAGGTATATAATAAACAAATCTCGATGTTTTGTTAAGTTGTAAAAACCATGGCAAGCAGAGACAGGTCGCTGGTAGTCTATAATAAAACTCATAACTCCGTCATTACTCCCACACAATTCCATGCTACCAAAGAATGTGGACGTCCTCAGACAAACGCGCGGAATCCGCGCGTGTGCGTCACTGCTATTACTTGTGACCGCCATATCAATATAGCGTCGGTATAAATTGACAGCATTCGATAGAACACCTCACTTACGAGGTATGTCGGCTGTGGTGTATAAACAATGGGATATTTTTAGTTCTTGTGTTGGACGTAAGTGCTGTGGACTATTTGTGTTGGATAATAAATGACGTCATATCATTACTGGTTTATTTTTGTAGGGTATTTTGGCATAGACTACCTATTCTTTATCGCTGTTACGTCAAATAGATGGACACAACACACATGAAAATGTTGGGTAATATGTTATCCATAGTCTGAATTTGCGCTCGGTTGGGCAATAGGCTCGCCCCCTATTACATGGGATTTAAACATAACTGGTGAAGTGTGGGTGTACTATAGGTACACCTCTGCCTAACCCTTCGGGGAATACAGGCGTGATGTTATGTTATGTTTATGTGTTAACAATAAAAATAATGAGATTCCTCTTTAATCATACATTAATATCATAGTTATTTAAATGGAATCAACATTTTCTACTTCAAAACAACTTAACAAACTACTCTCGCATTTTTCACTATTAAAAATCTTCAAGAGCTCCCCAGGGTAGGAGCACCCATTATCTGCCGTCCACGTCAATATATTGACGCAATAAATTGAAGTCACTCTGACAGTAGCCTCATTGTGTGCACTGACTTCACAAGATTTATGGCAGTGCACGATTCGCGGGTAGGTACTTCGAATATACCATCTTTTCTTAGAAAATGAAAAATGAGTCTTCAGAATAGTTTTAGAAGTCATTAATTATTTATTAGATATTGTTTTGATGGATTGATGAAATATTGAGATTTTGATTGAAAATAAACACTGTTTTGATAGACATTATTAATAATGTGTTCAAGTTTGGGGTCTGCATGATTATCTTAGTAGATAAGACAAGTAAGCCTTGGCTTACAGCTAAATATAAGTTTCAGTCTGAAGGAAGTTTATTTAGTGCTGCCACCTGTTGCTGGACTGACGCACTTCACAATTTTTTAAATTCTCCTTTTTAGTCATTATTATTTCTTTCTTTATTTCCTTAATTTTCGCAAGAGAAAGCGTATTCGTATATGAAATTATAAATAATACTAATATTGTGGAAAACTAGCCATTGTTCTAAAAAAATTGCCTTGAAGAAGAGATCCATGCGAAAATATCCACTTTCAGTTAATTTATCTTCCCATCTTAAATCATTTTTGCTCCATCGAAGAATACCCATATAAGGAAGAAACTCGGTCATACGTGGTTACTATCTTATGCCATATGCTGACAGATGGTACAGAGTAGATAAGTTCAGAAGACCAGCTTCATACAACTGGCGGAAACAGGCTCACGCACACATAACCTTGCGAAAACATTGATCACTTTTGTCCTTGTCACATTAAACTTGGTAACAACTAGGTGATCAAGGTGCGTGGCAAAAATCGGAACTAACGCCGGAATCTTGATTTTTCAGCATAATTTCACACAAATGTTTACCAACAACGCCCCCCTGGCAATGTTATTCAACTGCCAAAAGATCCTCTATTTTGACCATTTGCACCGCGTAATACGATAAGGTTGAAAGTATGATTCATTTACCTAAGTCGACCTGCGGCGATCTCAAACGAAAGCCGTAATAAAGTAGAATTATATGTCTAATGTTCATGACTTTCATTAATTTGTATTTTGTTGTAATTTATTGTATTGAAGTTTTAATTAGTTTAAATCAGAAAATAAAAGAAGAACTTTTTAACGTACTTTTAGTTTATAAGCAGCTTCTGTTCATTGTCTTTTCTCTTTAAATGATATGTACACCTATAATTTTTATATACATTAGCAGTAATACTTTTCCTAAATACTTTTGTAAACCAATGTTGAATGTATTTATGCTGTTGGTGTTCTTAAATAAATTAATAAGCGTGTCTATGTCCGCTCGTTGTATCGAGCTGATCTTCTGTAACAATCTATTTAATGTTTGTTGGTTGGTCATAAATAAATCTCATATTCAGCATTGCTGCGGTGCAGTGTGAGATTTATGACTATAGTGCGTGATTTTGTACACAATATGAAGTTATTTGTGTATAGTTTGTTGTGTGTAGGCAGCTTGGCGACCGCCAAGCTGTCTGTCGAAATTATGTGGGAATTTATCCTACAACAATGTTATTTATATTTGAAAATATAAGATGAAAAGCAACTCTGCTAAATCTGCAAACAAAGTATGGGATTTACAGTTCTAGTTTTTCAAATATTTAAATGCTTGTGTTCTTTTCTGGATTTCTCTATTAGTAAGTTCGTTCAATTCATTATTGTATTTTTCCATAAATATTCAACCATCATTTACATGCTTTTTTTTTAAAATAAACCTACAAGTAAGTACGTAAACATTCAGGTGCTATACAAGACATTACAGACCGACAAATTAAAAATCCAGAATCTCACGTAATTTGTTCGAGTTATTCCCTAACATGTGTGACTCCGGATTTTTAATTTGTCTGTATGTTTATATCTTTTTAGTTGACTTTTTTTTGTCGTAATTGGGTTTTAGTTTTTTAATACTAAATCGCCATCTTGTATAAAAGGAATTACACTTTGTCAATAGGTACTACTTATATCAGAGAGATCTGTTTAACGCAGATTATTATTAACAGATAGAAGAACGCTTCTGCCTAATCTCTTGAGATAATCCTCTAAGTCACCTTTCACGACACCCACAGGCGGAGAAATATACAGTTACTCCCCATCTTCGGGGAATACATAATTCAAATTATAGGTAAATTAACAACCCAACTGACTCTTATAGACGCTTGGTACATAAAGTAACGTTTTAAAACATTAAAATAATCAGAAAGAAAATTAAAGTTAAGAAATAACATTAGAAATTGATTTTTCCAGCGTTAGATGTCAATTCTGGTACTTAATGCTCCACGTCTAAGGACTGACTCCCAAAATACAAGCCATAGCTTAATTGGTTCAGAACTTTCAGTAAAATTCAAATTCAATGCATTTATTTCAAGTAAACCAATTACAGGCACTTTTGAATTGTAAAGGGGTCGATCAATCAGAAATATGAAGCTAGTTGCCCATTCCAAAGCGTAGTAGGTACCTATGGAGAAGAACGGGCAAGAAACTCCACGGACACTCTTTTATTAAAATAGGGTTACAAAATATTGGTTACATCATTCGTGTTGAAATTATACATGGTAGAACGATACAGAACGTTAAAAGCGTTCCTAATAAAAATATAAAAAAGCAACAATTCAAAAATTCAATGACTATAAGCCATGGCAGCTAAAACATGACCAGACCTTACTGATAAAATACATAGTTACTTTCTATGTACCAAATATTCTTGTGAATCCTCTCATTTTGTGTCATCAACGATTATTGTTTTTGTTTAAAATAAAGTAGTAAACAATCTGACGAGAGCAAAATAAGCTTAGGGCGGATTCGACTAAATAGAAATAAATTTTATCCACGGAATAAGCCTTCTCTTCCGAATAAATTTTGAATTTTTGAGAGTTTCTTCTTGCGAAAACTGTCAAAGTAAATCTTATTCCGCTTGACTTTTTTACAGCTTTTGTATAGAAAAAAATATGTCAAACCGCCATATGTATTCCCCAGATAAAAGATATCTGACGATTGAAAAATCGGCCCTTAATCAGCTAATTACAACTCCCCATAAAGCTGTATCTACACTGTACAAAAAAACACATGTCATAAGAAGCCATCTTTAAAGGTTTGTTTACTGCAACGTTAGGCCGCGGACGAGAGATACTCTAGAGACGACTCGAGCCTTGTCAGGTGCCTTAACACTAATGAACCCTGCCACGAAGCCACGGCGAACGCTTCATAAGAGTGGCTGCCTTGCTTATGTGATGATTTTGTGGGCTAAGGATGTTTTTTTTCTTCAGTGTGTACCCCGCTTTTTATTAGGACAAGCTTATGTAAGTGTTTATACTGTTTTATTTTTAAGCCTACATTCTCAAAACAGAGCAATGGCTTAGATATTTTAAGGGCTTCGATTCCCTTTGACATGGCGAACAAAAATTTAACACAGTTAAAGATGCAGGACATGGAAAGTTATTTAGTTAAGCTTAAAAAATACACTTACATATTTGACTCCAAAATATCAGATAACACCAAGTACCTGAAAAAAAGAACGACCATTTTTATATTACATTCATAAATACTTTTACAGAGGGAGACTTTTCGACTGAAGTGGTACCATCGATCTTGTTTTTGCGTAGACAGGCAGCAACCCTGATTAATTGCCTATAGAATTAATCGGTAAAGATGTACTGATGCCGGCTTTTGTCAGTATGTCATCGCCAGATATGATTCTGATAAACTGTTGTTTTGAGCCATTTGAGGTACCAGGGACGCATATTCCTGGAAGGGTCACAAGACGTATGTACGTATGTTATTGGGACGAATTTAACCGAATATGATTGGGTCACCCACCGTAAAGACCCCATATGAGGTACTAGGGGGACATGTTAACTGTGAAGGACCACTATCAGCTACCACACCATAGTTTCTATCCACGGTTACGCTCGCGTCACAAGGATAATAAAGTGGACGTAAATCTTGAACAACCAACAAACTCACTCTTTAATAGATCATGAGATGTCATCTTATTGAGCACTGACTTGATTGACATGTAACTGTTTGATAGGCCTTTTACTTTTTTGTACACATAACCAATAATCGCGCAGATATTTAGAGGCAAAAAGAGGGGCTCGTGGCTTAATAATAACAGCCAAACGGGTCGACTGAAGGTTAAGCTACGGTTGCCGCGGTCGGTTCGTGGATGGGTGGCCATCCATTACATATCGAGACCCCTCTGTGCCTCGTTAAGTCGTCATTCGATGATCTTTGACAGTCGTTACTGATTTGAAGCACAAAAGTTTGACAACCAGTCTTACCAAGGATATCATTTTACCCAGTAACTGGGTTGTGGAGGTCAGATAGACAGTCGCTCCATGTAAGAGACTGGTATTCAGCTAGAGTGCAAGCTAACCCCAACACACTTGAGAAAATGCTAGGCAGATTGATTTTCAGATAGTAAAACTGTCATGTCAGGGCTGTTTCACCATCTTTTTCAAATATTGAAGTACGTTTTACACGAAGTCACGCAGAATAGTTAGTGCTATAAAAACTTGATAAACAGCAAAAATATAGCGCAAAACTCATTAACCTGCTCTCACGCTGTCTCAAGGGTATCTCGTATAGATAGAAGACGTTAGTAGGTACATATAAGATACATAATTATATGAATGTATCTCGACACGTGCTCATTTTGATATGGGTCGCTACTTCTGATAAATGAGAATCTTGTTTCCCGAATTATTATTTGAGAAAGAATTAGTTTTTCCGGGTGGGTATCAGGAAAACTTGTTGTGACGAACAAAGTTCCATTCCACACTTGGCGTATGACGGATAAACCAAACGGGTGTCGCACTACATTTTTTTAAATTATCTATACATATAATAAAGCTGAAGAGGGTCGAAAGTCTGTACATGGAAGATATTCGAAAAAAAGTTAAAGGATACTTAGAATCGATAACAGAACACGTTCCAACAGATTTTAGAATTTTTGTCTGTTCATCTGTTTATCTGTCTATGTTTATTTGATCGCGCATCACATTAAACCGGCTGAACCGATTTTGATGAAATTTGGTATAGGGATTCTTTGAACCCTGGGGACATAGGATACTTTTTATCGACATAAAACGCGAGCGAAGCCGCGGGCGGAAGCTAGTTATTATATAAAGGTCCATATACATCGCGGATTTTATATTTGCCTACACTGTCTTATTGCTGAGCGAAGGCCTCCCCCAATTCCATTCAAACATCCTTTTCCAGGGCCACCTCGTTCCAACTCTTGCGATACGCGTCTAGGTCGACTCGCCACCTCTTCCTGGGCGCGGCGGCGCCGTCCAGGCTGCCCAGCGGTCACTATGCATGCGGCTGAAATGACCCGCCCAATCCCATTTTAGCTTGGCAACCTTTTTGCCTACGTCAAGGATCCCTGTTTTAAAGCGTAGCGTGATGTTTCGAAATCTACCAGTTCGTTTTACGCCCATAATGCTGCGCTCCGTTGCTCTATGACAAAACCCAAGGCGCAACTTATCGAATCGTGGATACACTTCTAAAAAGTAAATGAAAATAAAGTATGAAGTTTATCTCTATGGACAGATATGAAAAGATGCTGAATTGTTCACAGTAAAAAAAAACAAACATTTTAGATTAATTAATAAAGTTAACACAGAGAGAAAACAAAAGAAGATCGGTTTACGATGTTTGTGTATAGAATGATAAAGTGATATCTCAAATGATATTGTGATATCACAATACCCTTTGAACTGAAAAACAAATGAACACGTCGGTGTAGTTTCGAATACCACTGTTCCATTTTCAAAGCCATAGCGCACAGCCATTTTGTTTTTCTCCCAAACTAAAAGTTTGCTCACATGACACTGACATAATACCAGTTCCAGAGCAAAGAGTTAAAAGTCAATATCAGACGCTCAGTTTCCCGCTGGGAGGCGAATATATTCGATACCAATATCTTCAATACTTATTTCAATTGGTTGGATTTTAGCTGCTTTCGATTTTCTTTGACCATGCAAACTCGGAAATATTCTTGGTGATAATGGAAACCTGTCGATCATGAGGATTAGTGGCAGATAAGAAAATAGTTTAAAGAGGTTTACTTTAAATATTTTGTTAAATTAATCCCCAATTTTTTTTGGGTTGGGTTTAGAAATGTTCCACCTCGCTAGACAGAATGTGAGGCTATATGGGGGTTCTAGAGAGTCTTCTGAAACCTCTACAATTTTTTTTTTACTAGAGACTATTTTTTTAAATAAAAATATTTTTTTGGGAAGTTTAAATAAAACTACTTACTTAGTTTAAATACGGATATACAGTTCAAAATGGCGACTGACAGAACAGTACTACCAATCACATGACTGAAAAATTCAGTGCTACACGCGTCAAGTTATATAGAACGGCCAGTAGAGAAACAATCAACAATATAGTACCTACTAAAATGTTTATACTTTAAAAGTCAGTGACCTCTCTTTCAAAGCCTCAACTTTTTGACCGTCTCATTAGGAGCAGCTTGTCAAAGTTTCCCGCACATCTTACTATCCAGCATTTTTTTGTAAAGCTACTTTCAATGAAAGAGAATTCATTAATTTTAAGTAAATCCTATCTTAATTCTAGCTTATATGTATTTAAAATGCGAAAGTGACTTTGTTTGTTTGTTTATTAGTTTGTTTGTTTGTTACGCTTTCTCGCTAGAACGGCTGAACGGATTTGGATGAAATTTAGCACATGGGTAGACCATGACCTGGAGAAGGACATACGTTACTTTTTATCCTGATATTCCTAAGAGATCGATACTTATGCGGGTGAAACCGAGGGGCGCAGCTTGTAATATTAAATATGCGAAAGTGAGTTTGTTCATTTCTTACGCGTTAACGTCTTAACTACTCAACAGATCATCATGAAATTTTGCATACACGTTGTCAGTGGTATAGAAAAGGGCATCGGGTACCGTTCATCCATAAAAAAAGTACCTACTGATCCCGAGGGATAGAAAAATTATTGACACATCTAGATTGAACGCGAGCGAAACCGCGTGCATAAGCTAGTCTTTCATAATTATGGACATTACAACTGTATGGGAGAGGTATTAAAGTTGAATTCTACGTGATTTGATTAAACCATAGAACCTAGGCGAATGACGCATAGACTGCATAGACCTTCTAAAAATCTAGTTAAAAAAGTTTTGAATCCTAATTGGATAACGCTGTATACGTAAATCTGGTTTAGTAGATATAGGACCTATTCGTAAACTCCGATTCTTAACATTTTGAAACCCAAAAGACATACAATTTCGATCGCTATTTCATTTAACCCCGTTTGATCTCGAATTTCCTGAAACACTCTCTAATCTGGTAATCACATTTCCTTTGAGAAAGGAATCAGAATAGATGAAATAAATCCAGCTTCGGGAACCTTAACACAGTTGGAATTGCAATCGATTTCGACCAATTACAGAATTATTTGGGTTTTTATAGACATTTAAAAAGACAATCAATCTGCCTAGCCTTTTCCAACTATATTGGAATCGGAATAATCGGAAATAATACTATAAAATTAATAACTGAAAATCATCAAGTAATAGTAATTCACAGCTGGACATAAGCCTGCCCAATAGCACGTTAATGAAAGTCTGCCTAGCCTTTTTCCCAACTATGTTGCGGTCGGCTTCCAGTCTAACCGAATACAGCTGAATACCAGTATTTTACATGGAGCGACTGCCTATCTGACCTGCGCAACTCAGTAACTGGGTAATACGATACCCATTGGTAAGACTGATTGGCAGACTTTGCTTCTGACGACCCGTAACGACTGTCAAAGATCCACGAATGACAACCAACGGCTTAACGTGCTTTCCGACGCACGGAGGAGTCTCGATATGTAAAGATGGTCATCCATCCACGGACTAACCCTGGCGAGCGTAGCTTATCCTAATGGAACCCGTACGGCTGTTATTACTTAGCCACGAGCTCCACAGGACATTTAAAAAGACATAGGTACTTTTTAAAATAGTGCAGTATGGGGTATTCATTGTTAAGCAAATTGATATCCCAAGTACGTTAATTTGCCAATTGAATATACCACCATTTGAGTTGGTAGTAATTATGCTATTCTGACTGTACCTACTACAAGTAAAGTCAACTAATTAATATTGTTGAACGGTAAAAATAAAAACGTATTGTGGTTGTGGTAGAAATAACTTGATCGCGAAGCAACTTAGCACTCCATTTCCTCTCATTTCCATGACCACAACATTATTGAGGTCCCCAGGGAGATTATTGGCGAGAGTCGTAGATATTAAACGATGTTCCGTGACGAAAATTCTAGAACAATATTATCGATAAAGCAATCAGCATCCATTATGATTTATTAGAAAGTATTTTTCTTCGCTTTCATCTAAGACTTAGCTTAGGACTAACGATCGTAAGCGGAGTAATCTTGGACTAATTTCGCCTGAGAATAAACTGATGTTTATTTCTGATTTGGGTGAAATTAATGTTAAGTCAAAGATTTATTTGCAAACTAAGTGTACATTTTGGAAATCTTTGGAGGAGGCCTTCACCTGAGAGGAGTCCATGCATATCAAAATTAAAATAATAACTTGAATAGGTATCCTAAAAATAATAATAATTTACCTATAATATGAAATATTTGATTATTCCAATTTTTCTATTAGATACATAAATATATTAACCAAATTGACTATTTTTTTCTTTTAACTCTATTTCTGTAATATTTTAAAGGAAATTAATAATGATCAAGTATGTGATTTGAAATTCAATATTGTAAAATTATTTTGTAATTGCATGGAATAAAAGGCTTTTTTTTAAGTGTACATTTTGGTGTTGTTTTACAATATAAGTACTTAAAACGTAGCGACCTTTTCCAAGCATCGCAAATTTGAGGGTTATTTAACATTAAAAAATTAATATAACTATGCTATTGACACGATTTTACATGAATAATTTCAATAATTTAGTATTACTCTTTCAAATAATGATATTTAAACATTTTTATAATTCAATAATAAAATTAAAAAAAAAAAAAAAAAAAAATCGATCGCCATAATAACTTATTTAGAATGGGAAGTCATCTAGATAGTGGTGCACGTATGTGTAATGTCTGAGTACGAGAATGTGTGTGTTTAATAATAAGGTTCGATACAATAACGGATAAAATGGATAGACCCCGTAATTCCGCTAATATAAATAGGTACCTTGAAAAAATATGTTGCACCCTCTCCAGTAGGACACTATAGTATGGATAGACAGATTTAAATTATTGTGATGTACTTGTACAGTCAACAAAGCTATTTGGTATACAGGCAGCAACTTGAAACTACTTTAAAAAATGTTGTGAGTATGCTGAGTAGTTAATTCTTTTACTCGCTTTAAATACCTATGCCATATGCTTATAAAGTGATTACGCACACAATAAAAATGAATATTGACAGTGTAGTGGAGGGATGAATAATTTTGCCTGTATACCAAATAGCTTTGTTGACTGTACGTAGTAGTGAAGGTTTAAGAGTCCGGAACACCCCTCGGCGGCAATTAGGCCGTTATTCTGTACGGCTTATCTTAATTAAGCAGTCGGTGGCTGCAATGACGGGCCGCTCAAACTTTTGTTCTGCCATCATGAAAACCCCCAAGACCTGAGGGGCAATTCCCTAAGAACGTGCGCATTCACATCATTCACAATCTGTCAAAAATACTATGAATTTACGAGCATTTTTGACAAGTTTGACAGATAGCGACTTGAATGTGAACGTTTTTTTAAGAACGAGAATTGGCCTTCAGATTACATTGACAGTCGTATTTTTTAGTGTTAACGTGCAACTTAACAAATGACATTTTTTATTTAGCTTTTGTAAACGCGCTTTAAATCTGCACCCTAATTGCGTAATGCACGATCTATCACAATCTGGATCGGTTTGAAACAGATTGCTAATCCATTGCATCATAAGTTCGAAAAAAAATCTGCTCAACAACGTAAATAACGCAATGAATGTTGTTGAACTGTCAAAATGAAACAGATTAGTCGGAATCGTTTACGAAAACGTTTTACGCAATTAGATAGCTGCTCTGTGTCGGCCACTATTACGAGCTTTAGAGTTCAAACCCAGGCAGGGACTTTACTAGCTCGCCCACGATATGGACCAGGCCTGGGTCGACGGCGCGTTGTGGTCCACGCGCGCCTCAAAGAGATGACAGCATCACTGACGGGGCCTGCTAGGGTCGATGCCTGCCAGGATAGCGGGAAGGTCCGAAAAGGTTAACGTGGCCTCGGCAACACACAGGCAACTGAAGGAACACGGATAGGTTTTTGTCAGTAAGAGTTTGGCACGCCCACCCGCCGTAACGTAACGTAAGTTATTTGATAATTTACCACTTCAAAAAAAAAAGGCTGGGACTTTACTATTGTATTGATATTGTATTTATCACCACTGCTCACAAAACGGTGAAGGAAAACATCGTGAGGAAACCGGCATGTCCTAGAACCAAAAATACGACGGCTTGTGACATCCATCAACCCGCACTGGGCCAGCGTGGTGTCCACCACTCCTTGTCACAAAGAGGAGGCATGTGTCCCAGCATTGGTAACATTGTAGGCTGATTATACTAAACACACTTTTAGTATAATTGCGAGTAACTATATTTAAATGTCTTATTAATTTTATGATTTAATTTCCGAAATAATTTTGTATAATTCTATTTTATGAATCATATTTAATTTTGTATAATTCTATTTAATTTTGTTGTTTTAATTTCATGTTTGTCACTTATTAGCCTATAACTTGTATGTTTGGTGTCTGACTACTGTTAGTGCAAGTTGGAAATAAATAAATAAATTAAATAAAATAAAACACTTTTAGATTTACGTACCGAAAGCATCACCCTCGAATATTTCTGTTTTGTGAACATAGCCTTACAAAATACGTAGGTAACTAAAGGTTTATTTCCCTTGAGTGATTTGTCAGCCCGTAATCATAAAAAGTAGACATTTCGTTGATGTAGTAATCTAGGCTATCATTTATTTTATCTGCACTATACAAGGCCTAACATTAGCTAGTGAAACTCTCAACTAATGTGATGGGTATTGATATATAGAAAAGATAGAAAAGAAAATAAAAAATTCGATGCCTTCTTCAGGGTTAACGACCGCTAGAGTGTAGTTGGCTGAAATATCAGTTAATTTATTTTTTGTGTAATATCAAATCACGCTAAAACTAAAAATAACTGATTTTAAAAATTCCAGTTGGATAAAAATATACTTCTCTGCTACTATATCTTTAAAACGGCCACCTGGCCATCGCGAATCATATTTTCAACATACAACCTGAAACTGACCTGGAAATTGCAAAAAACGTTAAAAATAAATACGCGGGCTTTGCTGACGCTTCCACCTTAAACGCTATCGACAGGAAATCAGTTACTGATTAAATAATATTTTTTCAGGGAGCAATAAGTCTACATCAGACATGACAGATAAGACCTACAAATGACGTATTCAATAAAAACGGGCGTCAATTTCCGGCACATACAATAACATGCGGAGATATAATATTCTATTTTTCTCCCTCGTGTCCTAGACTTGAGTAGGGTCTTGATGTTTATTTCGATAGCTCTTCAGCTCCAACGGCCCGGATGTCCTAATTTTAGGGACAATGATGATTGTACATTGAAGTCTAGATTATATTGTCACATAAACTTCTTCAACGCACAATAGCCCTGTACGTAATAGGATTTCCGATTGCAAAAATAAGGAACTTCCATACAAACTTCCATTTTCCATTTAATTTCAATCTGCCTAGCCTTTTCCCAACTATGTTGGGGTCGGCTTCCAGTCTAATCGGATGCAGCTGAATACCAGTATTTTACATGGAGCGACAGCCTATCTGACCTCCACAACCCAGTAACTAATAATAATAATACCATACCCCTTGGTAAGACTGGTTGTCAGACTTTCGGGGTTCTGACGACCCGTAACGACTGTCAAAGCTCCACGAATGACAGCCCGAACCAACGGCTTAACGTGCTTTCCGAGGCATGGATAGACCCGTGCGGCTGCCATTTAATTTAGGGGGTGAATATTCAAAAATAGTGCTCACCTTCGTTATATTAGAAACTTTTGTTAATTTCAAAACCCAACGATTTAGGCTGGGCGTTGTCAGTCAGTGAGTAGATTTTTATTACGTAAATAAGCATAATCAGCCATTAATGTTGCCCTGCTGGGGATCCCGCGTGCCGGTCATCCCTAATACCAAATTGGGAACTTGCTAATATTTTAATTACGGCACTACACATATAGTGACCCACCCCTGCTACCGCATGAGTGCAATGGCGACATGTCAAAACATCGAGAATTCTGTGCCATATTTCAATTAAATATGAATACATGAATGAATAAATTCTCTAAAACAGCATCAAAATCCGCTGCGAAGAACAACTCGTTCACACATACAGACAAGAAAAGCGACTTTCTTTTATACTACGTATGAATAGATAAGCTATTCTGATATATTATTGTTAATAGGACCAAAAAAATAATCATTCAAAGTGAATTTAAAACTCCCTTTAGAAACGTAACATATATAAGTAAGTGCAATAAACAAAACAATATAGTCCTCGAGAACTGCATAATAAAACGTTTAATACTTTAAATGTTGCACTGTGCTATAACCCGTACTTGGCACAAAAGCATGGAACACTTCACTAACATAGATACTCTAATTATATCGATTGTTAATCTGGAACGTGCGCTCCATAGGAAGCGATCGCATTGGCTCACAAACTGATAGTGCTGATATTACGCTTCTCCTGTGTTTAGCCAAGCATATTAGTTAGCCGGCTAGTATAATGAAAACTAGGTATAGCTGCTGATGTACGTGGTGATCTTTTAGGTAGGTATCTCCCTATTGGTTATCTTGACGGACCGGGGTGTCTCAGCACAGGGCCATTCATGTATAGAAGAATTAGAGTATTGACTGTAAGATTTTGTGTAGATTTTTGTATAAGATATTGTTCATGGGCTGAAAAATAACAGATGTTGGCTTGTTATCCCAAGTTTGTATGGGAAAATTAGGAATCCAAGAGAATTCGCGGAAAAAGCTATTTATTTATAAAGCGAATGAAAAAATACGTCTCCGATAGAGTTCTTTTAATACGCAATGATATCCGACATCCAGGAAACGTGGTACATTATCAAAGACGAATCCGGATATCGAATAACACGAGCTGACAGGCGTGTCGGGTGTCATGGTACTAGGGCCACATAACACTGACATGATGTTTATGTACCACATAGCTGGTAGTTACCATAGACGGAGGCCCTAGAGCAACGCGCGACACAAAAATTTAACGTAAATATGCACGATTTTTGAATAGATTTGGATAAAAGATCGAAAATACAAACTACCATCTATGGCATTTTGGTTAAAAAAATTGCGACAAGTTCAATTAGTATCATCTGGATATATGAATAAGTTTAAAAATATAATTTTTATTTTTTATTCTTTACTTATTTTAGAATTCATTATTTATCCTATAGTTTAAAAATTAGATAAATAAGTAAGTAAATATTATGTGCGAAACAGTTATCCGCGCGCTCGTATTAGGCCCACGGTTCATCAAAAACCTGACACACAATACAATGTATTAATTTAATAGATAGCTTCACTAGTTTACATTGAACCTGAACAAGTAACTGACGAACTATAAAAATCACAAGACATTTATTTCTTTATTTGGTATACCAACAGCAGTAGGTACATACGACAAATTAAAACAAAACAATTTAAAAAAAAAAAACTGGCATACATGCCTATTATAGGTAGACATTTTGGGTGACATTCAGGATTGACAGGTTTTGGATTTAATAATGACGGCTTTAGTAATTCAATTCAATTCAATTCATTTATTTCAGATACCACCATCATACACGTTTGTTTTTTCTTGATGCAATAGAATATAAATAATTTAACAAAAATAAAATAAAAATGGACACACAGAAACAGAAACTATGTGGTGTCAATTCCTGTGCGTCCACTTCATATGTAATCATATAGTCTTCTTATAGTAATGGTAAAACTTCGGTTCCCAGTAAGACAGTGTCGTGTGTCGCCATAGCTAATTGCTTGGCCAAAATAGCAACGACCAGTCGTTTACAGCAACGGCAAAAATGTTGCCGGAGGCATACTTCGTACGTGACGCGAAGAAATGGGTAAAGACGCCACTTTGTGAAGAGTCAATGTCCAGTAGTCGATACAAAAAATTTAATTTACCAACGACTATTCATTTTTCGTAGAACTAAGAATAAACGTTTTTAAATCAACCCTTTTTCTTTAAAGTTCTAACAGACGTACTACATCGTGTGACATTCGAGTGAGATTCAGTAGACCGGTACAATATTAAAGCCAAAACTCCGGCTCCCAGTAACACATACAGTGTCGTGTGTCGCAAGTGACACGAGTGTCAGGAGTGTCACCCAGTGTCTAGGTCTGGCGGCTTGACATTTTAGGAATGTCAAGGAAAAAGTATTATTTGATTTTCTAAATCAAACAATGCTTTTTGTGAGGGATTCTGAAATAAAATAATGTAGGTTTGTGTATTGAATTAAACAAAGCTTGCTATTCCGATTTTTTTAAATAATATAATGAATGCAATAGGCTTCTCAATAATCAGTTACAACTTCGATTCAAATAGTTATTTTTTTTAACCAACTATAAAAGTAACAAAACTTTTTAACAAGTCTTTTGTTAGCGTTCTTGTTGTAACATTATTTGTTTAAAAATAATTGCTGTCTAATTGCGAAACACACTTTCGTAAACGATTAAGACTAATCTGTTTCATTTTGACAGTTCAACATTCATTGCGTTATTTACGTTGTTGAGCAGATTTTTTTTCGAACCTATAAAGTAATGGATTAGCAATCTGTTTCAAAACGATTCTGATTGTGATTGATAGTGTATTACGCAATGAGAGTGCTGAGGGGTAATTGTGTAAGATACATAAAAAAACATCGATCGCAATTGGTTTTGACAGTTCACCCACGAATGACGCCCACTGAGCAGACGAATTTTTCAAAGCCATGAAGTAATGGATTCAAAACTCTCGGATTATGATTGAAAGGCAAAAATCAATCTGCCTAGCCTTTTCCCTGATACTAGTATTTTACATGGAGCATCTGCAGCTGAAAGCCAGCGACTGCCTATCTGACCTCCACAACCCAGTTACTGTAATACTGGTAAGACTGATTGTCAGACTTCGGGTTTCTGACTACCCGTAACGACTATCAAAGATCGACAAATGACAGCAGGGAACAAGCTTTCCGAGACACAAGGGGATCTCGGTATGTAATGGATGATCGCCCATCCACGGACTGACCTCGGCAAGCGTTGCTTCACCTTGAAGATCGACCCTTGCCGCTGTTATTATGTAGCCACGAGATCAATAGAGTTAAATGGAAGGAAATAGCTATATCCAATAGGGATACAGACGCTAGTACGTTTCTATACCAGAGAGAAAACTAAAGTAATATCTCATACGCTTAAAAACTATCATCAAATTAAGCACCCAGTAGAATAAACGAGTTAACGAACTTTAAAGCTGGGTTTTAGTGCGTTTAATTTTTACTAAATAAACTGAAATTAAAAGTTCAAAATATATTTTGGTCGCTTACTTTTTTAGTAGAGTTAAAAGTTTTGGGTACACTTAGTTTGGGCAGAGATAATCTGTGATTATTGGGCAAGTGTTTTATGATTAAAAATTAAAAATTTATGTTTTGACTTTTGTAACTAACTGTTTTTTTTAAATTATTCAGCTTAAAATTAAAGGCAGGCTCTAAAAACGCAGACGGAAAACATCGTGAGGAAACCGGCAGGTCCTAGAACCAAAAGTTCAAACACCTGCCTACCTGTGGCATCCACCAAACCATGCCTTACAGAGGAGACCTGAAATCTACCAGTAGAAACATTACAGACAGGTTATGTGAGTAAATGTAAACAATAAAAACAATATGCTGACACCTATAAAAGAAACCCTATTCATTCAACTATCTTCTCTTAAACCCAACTTTAAAACTATTATTAAAAACTATTATACCTACGATATCGATAAAAAACAATCAGGCAAGCACTGGGCGCATTAAAACTTGGGGTAAGCCGGGAGAACTTTGTAATGGAGTTAACACAACTACACGAGGACAGGAAGCATCACAAATTGCATTATGAGCCTCCGGGGCATCAGTGACTGAATGTTTGACGAATACTTACGTAGTTAGCACGTTTCTTTTTCAGTACTTTAATGTTTTGTATTTATTGTTTCGAATCGAAATAAATAGAATCGTCAGATTTTTATGAATTAAAAGATTCCGGAATCTTCTAATTAATCAAACATCTTATAGTCACTGACAGACAACTCACATCCTATGCCACTGGCTCTAGAAGCACGAGATTTTGCACAAGAATCCTACTTTATTAATATAATATTAATATCCTACTAATATTATAAATGGGATGGATGAATGGATGGATGTTTGTTACTCTTTCACGCAAAAACGACTGAATGGATTTGAATGAAATTTGGCACACATATAGTTTATAGCCTGGATTAACACTTTTTATCTCGATATTCCCACGGGATCGAGACTTATGCGGGTGAAACCGCTGGACGCTGCTAGTAACTCATATACTATGGTAAGCACTAAGAACGAATTTTTGAGAATTCATTACACAGACGTGATTGGCAAAAAAAATGAAGGGAAGAAGAAGCTCTAGTGATTCTCGTATTTTTAAA
This sequence comes from Eupsilia transversa, assembly GCA_914767815.1. Classification (NCBI taxonomy): domain Eukaryota; kingdom Metazoa; phylum Arthropoda; class Insecta; order Lepidoptera; family Noctuidae; genus Eupsilia; species Eupsilia transversa. The sequence goes on from OU611892.1 coordinate 10,968,868, forward strand.
TGCCACTTCTAGTTTCGCAGCTTTCAGAATATTTTGATTCTTAACTGAAACTTGAAACCTTTGACCAAGGTTCCGTTAACCGAACAAATTATATTATTCACCTTAAAGAGCAACCATTAATGTGTTTTTATTTATATCTAAATATTTCCGTTTATTCGTCAAATAAGTTTGCCAAAAGGCCGCTTTTTATGAAAAAAAATTGTAACCTTTTTCTAAAGACCAAAAGATTTTCTTCAAACGTTTCGCTTAAATTAGTTTATGAAAAGAAAAATCAAACTCGCGTAATTCCTTAGTGCGTCCCCTTTTAATAAAATTAAAACTTTTGAATACCTGTACTCTATTTGAAATAAGATTAGACATTTAAATAAACCTTTTTTACAGTTCGTTCAACCGATTTTGACTTCTATACCGAAGGGGTGACATTAAAAGCAAAAAAAGTGGTTACAATCTGTGGTCTGATCTTATTTCAAATGGAGTATAGTTACTTGCAATTTTTTAACAGCACACACAATCGTAAGCTTCGCAAACAACGTTGAAATACCTATAGTCATGAACAAAACAGGACCAAATAAAACAAAATGTATTTATAATACATTTACCCGAAGTTTAAGAGAACAAATAGGAGTAAACGGGAGCAAACCGGTGAGCTGTGAAATAATAACGAGCATTGACGTGTGAAGACACATGTCATTCACTCCCTCGACGTGTTAGATGAGGAAGAAAACGGATATCAATTATAAAAATTATTATGTGTAATACCGGCTTTTGTTCTACGTAAAGAACTCTGCAATAGGGTTCAAGATAAGGAAAATATCAATGTACATTTTCAACATTTTTTTTATGACTGTAATTCATAATCAATACCGAATGAATAAATGTCATAAATGTTCTGTATTTTTTTTGTCCTTTAAAAATGTATAACTTTTCCATATTTATTGATTGTTAGCTTAGTTTTTAACTATATTGTGCATGCTGGGTCTCCAAAAGTGAAGACACCTATAATTCTGTGTCATGTATTGTGTACATCTTTTGTTGGAGATCCTAAATAAATAAAATTAAATACCTACTTATTTACGGTAATGAAAAACATCGCTATACAATATGTTCAAAGCTTGTTCCCCTATAACGTGCCGGTACAAAATGGCAACATTAAATTAACACACGGGCATGTGGCCATAGTAGAATATACTTAAAAAGTTTTTTTTTTTTTTACTGGTTGTCGCCGACATAGGCCTCTCTCTTTCCTTCATTTCGCCCACACTTTGCACGTTATTCGTTTTAATTTCATTGATGCAATGATATAATCTGAGACCGCGGCAAATGCACTACAGTTCTTAAAGTAAAGGTTTCCCCAAGACGCTATTAAAAAAAAAAAAAAAACAATTAATAATAAGGTAAATGAAATTAAAATATTTTCATAAAACTTAAACGAGAAACCGTATGCGTGTGTTAAATCAATTTAGACAATACAGCGACACACTGTTTATAGTTTGAAGTTTTGAAGAAATTGAACCCAAAAATATCTTTAGACCCTAAAGATATTCTTGGGGTCCATTTAATATTGAGGCCTATTTTGTGACTAATGCCGCTAAGAGGAAAAATATTTTACTCACTCAAAAGCGGTCCTAATCAAATTGATAGTGAAGTATTATTATATGGATAATATTTAAATATAAATATAATTATTATATTCGGTAATTCCACAGTCATCTTTAAGGTTTTTTCTTTTAACTACTGAAGTTGACTACTTACTGAATAGTGTAGTGGAACAAACATAGTAGTTACAAGAAACTGCGGAAAATGATGTAATACAATCTCTCAAAAATTCAAATTGATCAAAAACCACAACAACGACACTAAAAACATTCTAGGAACTTCCGAATCACACCACAGTTCACTCAACACCGGATATCAGGCTCCTATATTCGGCTGAAAAGAAAAAAAAGACGGTTAAAAGCTTAGCAAGTATACCGAGCGTAAATCCGACGAGGGAGTGGACTATCGAGTGTCCGACCGTCCGGGGGGTAGTGTCCGGGTGTCCGGGTGTTGGGGTGTCCGCACGGGCCGCTGTCCGGTCGCGAACCGCAGTTAGGAAAACTTCTGCTGAATTTAAGGTGTTAAGGTGAAAGTGCCTGTTTTGCGCTGCCGGTGACGTTTAAATTCACTTTGTATTTCTTTTCTTATGTTTTTACTAAGAAGTGCCTAGATAACATAACATAGCACTTATGTTTAGCAAAGAACATGTACTCACTGTGCAAGGATAGGCACTTTTTTCAGACTTTGTTTTGCATAATTAGCAGGATTTTGCTGCCTGCTTTGTCAGTAGGTATACTTTCGCTGGATTTCGCAATTGCTTTGATAAATACAATAAAATAATAACTCCTATTTTTTGCTTAAAAAATAATTCGTAAACTAGCTAGATTTTATGTTAAATGTTCACAACGAGATCAGCTCGGCTCCAATCCTATCTCTCAAAGCCAGGACACCACTTAGGTAAACCCTTTTACCGGTATTAGTTCCGGAAATCGCTCAACCGTATAAGGGTTAATAAACCAATACAGGCGGTTATGTTTCCTTTACCGACTGGAAATTACGGATTTCAGGTTTCCGTTCTACCAAAGTAAACCTTTACTTGATTTATGCCTTCTATTCGATCATACCGATTCTTCAATAGGTACTTAACAAAGTTGTAAGGAAAAATAAGTCTATCTTTATTGGCCTAGAAAAATCTAAAATTATAAAAAAAAAGTTGAAATGTCTGTTTGTAATGTTAAAATACCAGCTTTTTACTAAATGACATGAAAGTATTATAACAAAAAAATCATTTTTTTTTTCCATTTTTGTCTCTTTGTTTCATCCGGCTAATCTCTGAAACGGCTGGATTGATTTTGACGGGAATTTTACTGGCAGATAGCTGATGTTATCGCCCGCGCCCGCGGCGGTTTTCAAAAATAATAGTTACTCCATTAACTATTATTTTTGAAAACCGCCGCGGGCTGCAGCTAGCGTAATAACAAGACTAAAGTCTGAATACATTGTTTATTAGCTGGAAAGGTTCAACATACAGAAGAGTTTGCCACATTATGGACCATTTGTGGTCGCCACTTTTCATATAGAATACATTAGTAGAACAATATATTGGTCAACGTCGTTGCGGCAAACGCAGTGAAATGATTTTCTTTTAAAACAAGTAAACCCAAACTGTAGGACAACAATTAGTTACTCCACCCTAGTTAAGGCCTTACAAACGGGTGAAAAGTTCTTTGTTTTGGAAATCTATTGTTTCGTGTGTCCACTAATGTTTGAACCGTTGGGTTAAGTCGTTCAAAGTGGAATAAAGTAAGTGTAAGTACGAATAACACAAGCATTTTGTGTGTTAGGAGTTTTATGTGTTGAGGGGCTGGTGGCTAAATGATAACAGCCACACGGAGTGAAGGTTAAGTAATTTTTGTTTTGTTTATTAGTCAAGACAAAAAAACTATTTACATGCATTTTTATAATCATAATCATTAACACACAAACCATCGCGGGTTTAACAGCGGTATGGCCAGACATGGCAACTCGGTGCCACTGCATATTAATGATTAATTAATGAACAATTTGGTAGGTAGGTACATAGATTTTTTTTTATCTAGAATTTAGGTAATAATTAATAGGTAACGAACCTCCAGTCTCTGATTGACTATTAAAAAATCGAATGAAAGACTCAAAAGCAGTCAGGTTCGGGAAGCGATCCTAAGACATCACGTTTAACGCAAATCACTATTGACGCTTGCAAATATGGAGGCATTAATAGTTATAAGCAACTGTTGTATAATAAGGGGTATTATGGGGGTGGGAATTTGTTGTATATTAAGGGGAGCAAACGAGTTGCATTATGAAATTTAGTACAAACATTATAACACTCGTTTGGATGATTTAATGGTTACTGTGACACTGGTCGTTTTAATGTTGGCAATAAGCTGATTCAGAAACTTTTATAGAGGATTTATAGCATGGGTGTAGACAAAGTCATAGAAAGTATTTCCTTATTTCCTTGGATCCGAATGTTCTTAAAAGATAATCTTCCTTCAAAAACCTCAAATATAAATTGTAAACGGCCTCCAACATATTTGAGAAGTAGGCTCGTAAGTCATCACAGTGGTGGAACGCGGCGACAGCGCCATCTGTGCCAGATGTGGCACAGAGCAAGTTGCCAAGTTCTGATTTATTGCCACATCTAGGCAGATGCGCTGCTATTGATTAGTGTAGGCTGTGAGGAATTGGGGGTAAATTGGAACAGGGTGAAAGTTAACTTTAGACATAAAAATGCATCCGATATAATTATATGATCATGATGCATTTTTATGTCTAAAGTTTTTAAGAATTGTGACGTAGCGAACCCCCACTCCCCTTTAATGCATTTTTGCTAAGTCATTTTTGATTAATATAATAAAGCAAAACATACGTGTCTAATATATTTTTTAATATTTGACTGACTAACTACATAATTTCTTTTTTTTTACCCAGACCTCATCATTATTCTAACTGAGCAACCAAAAACTGTGTTGTCAAATTGCATCACAAAGCCTGAACTTGTAAGTACTATCGCGGACACCGTAAGGACTATTCCTGCTTGCAGGCCTCGGCCGCTATAGTATCGCTTATCTATAAAAAAAGGAGCGGTAAATAGGTGAGGTCATAGTGTGCACGAGATTTTGTTTTCAAAGTGGTTACATATGCGTGACTGCGATGGTACATAAGCACAAATACGCATCGAGAAACTTCCTCCTTCCCCACATTCATGTCCTCCTTATCGTATATAAATGATTCGGGTACCACTTGACATATGAATTCAGGTCCGGTCTGCTTGACCCCGTCGGTATGCGGAACCCTATCTTTACCTGTCAACGCGAAGTGTTCAGGGAATCCAGCCTGATAGATAAGATTGTTATACCTATGTTTCTTTATTAAATAAGTTATAATTTAGACAAAAAAGTGAAGTCAAAATGAACGTCAGAGTAATCATACATTTTTTTAAGTGTAAGAGCTTGCAAAAGCTAGTGTAAAAGAAACAGTTACAATTCAGTGTTGTTATTGCAATTCATAATCCATATTTTAGACTAATAATAACAAAACATAATAACGTAATATTGACAAATTAATGAAAACTGCGAAATATTTAACAGCTAGACGACGTTGCCAATGCTTAGAATGCACTCTCTGAAGCTAAGTTTAAACAACAAATGTAAGTAAGAGATGGATTATAAACTATTTATAAACGAGTAAAAAAATCACCGTGATGCAAACGAGAGATCTATTTTAGGTTCTTATCGAGAACTTACTTTTATTTTGCCCAGGATATTATGTACTAGCCGTTCACTTCGAGTTGGCCGTCACCTCCCGCCACGCTCCCCCGCACCGCCACCTTGGTAACCACCTTTTTAACTTATTATTGGTACTTCCACACACATACATCTCTCATCTTTTTACACTACTTAACTTACTTTTATACATAAGTCTTATCTAGCATTCTTATCTTTCTCTCTTAAGTCTTATCTAGCAGCCTCTATGTGTTACAGAACCAGTTTAAAACAAATTACGAGACGTGTCAAATGAAATAAATTAATCATAACATTATTATTAATAGTAGGTAAGTTCCTCATCGAGCTATGTTAAATAACGCTTTAGTATGAAAATCACATACTTCGGACTCATTACACCGACAACAAAGCATCCAGGTACCAGGATTACATAAAAACAAGCAGCTTTCATGTAGGTAGGTAATTGTTCGCTGGTATCGATACAGCATCGACGCGGCACTAACAAACAATAGGGCTTTGTAAATTGGAAACACAAAACGTGACAGCACAATACGTGTTTTCATTGGAATTTTATTATTTTCATACATCCCTAGTATAATACATGAACAAAAACTTTTTCAATAAAAACGCTTTGGAATTAGAATTGAATTTCCAAATTAATAAATACTACTATATTTTATTCTATACTATATTAGACTACCTATATTTTCCTACATAATTATGGCAAATGTTTGGGCAGAATTCACCATTGTGTGATTGATTTTCAACTAATTATAATTTTCCATGCAATTAGTTCAAATGGGGAACAAAAATATTAGTTTTTTTTTGTCTTCTTCGCCTTTAAAAATATGCAATAAAATAAAACTCCCCAGAGATTGTACCACTTCCACACCATGGAATATCCCTTACAAGACTTTCGGCTTATTTCTCAAGTTTACCAAATAATGAGAAGTGAATCAACTGACCTGAAAAATATTTCTTTACTGAATAAATAAAGCCAGTTTCCGAAAAGCCGATTAAATTGTTAGTGGAATATCATAGTATTACGGCGGAAGTTCTTCCAAGTATCTTGTAGGTTGAGCTTCTGAGAACATAAGGGTAATAAATATTTTGGGATAACAACAGTCGTGAAATATCAAACAAACAAAAATAAGAAAAAAGTAAACTTTTTTCTTATTTTTGTTTGTTTAGAAAGGCGACTGATTGTTAACCCACCCGGGAGTGAAAAACGGAAAAAACAATGCAAAACCTTTTTTGAAAAAAGTTTAAATATCAGTCCATAAACGACCACTGTTAAAGTTTAATCCGATTATAACAGCCTTTATACCTCTTTCCTACTTAGTTAAGTGTCCAAAAACCACAATTTTCTTAGTTAATTGATTCAGGCGTGACTTGGCGGAAATCCAAAATACAATAGACGTTGATAATAATATATTTAGTAACCTATTCCGCTTAACTATTCTTAAAGATTTTTCTAAGAGATTCTTACGTGTATTGTATTTCACAATTTTCTTAACAAAATGTATTATTATAATTCTGTCTTCTAAATTTCTAGTTACAACAAGAAACCTAAATCCTTAGCTAACTTAGAAACATGACACCACCCGTCATCTTGCTAGAAACGTGCCTTCCTTTGAGTCTGACATCGGAAACAATCTCAATAAACACAAACAAGTATTGCAGCTCCACTGTTCATATTTATAAACAGGAATAGATGCGTTTCGAAGATGTCTGAAGGAATACAATTGATATTTGATGTAAATTCAAGGGGTGCATTGTGAGCTGCGCTGTGATTGGTGCAGAGGCAAATGTCAGGTGCGTATGTACTCACTACTTGCACATTGAAATGATGCACGTACGTGTGTGTAATATTTAGTTAAAGAGATGTGATAGTATGTTTGTTGGCTGTTAGTATGTGTATAAGTGTTTTTAGGGATCCGTACATCAAATGACTAAAACTGAGACTTATTCAAAGACAATTTAACACAAACAAAGATCGCCTCATATTGTACGACATATTGTATGCATCAATCAGTATAGAATGGCTGCCAAAAGTATAGTTAGCACCAGTGATAGTGTGACCGTTGGACAGCTAAGTCATACATAGTTCTGAAGTTCGAACCCAAGGCACGCACCTCTGACTTTTCGGATTCATGTGCGTATTGTATAATTATCACTTGCTTCAAAAATGATGAAGGAGAACATCGTGAAGGAGAATTTCTTGACGGCATGTGAAGCCAAGTCAGGACGCCCATGGGTGCCATAAAAACTCTGACATCAGGTTAGTCAGTAACTACACGAAAAAGAAAGAAAGAAAGTCATCATTCTGCCTAGCCTTTTCCCAACTTTGTTGGGGTCGGCTTCCAGTCTAACCGGCTGCAGCTGAATACCAGTATTTTACATGGAGCGAATGCCTATCTGATCTCCACAACCCAGGAATTGGGTAATACGATACCCTTTGGTAAGACTGGTTGTTAGACTTTCGGGCATCTGACGACTCGTAACGACTGTCAAAGATCCACGAATAACAGCAGGGACCAACGGCTTAACGTACTTTCCGAGGCACGGAGGAGTCTCAGTATGTAAAGATGGTCCCCTATCCACGGACCAACCTCGGCAAGCGTAGCTTAACCTGATGGATCGACCCGTGCAGCTGTTATTAGTTAGCCACGAGCTGCTAAAGAAAAAAAAAGAATCATTCTTAAGGTAAGTTTTTACAACAATTGATTCTATTTTAATATGGTATAGATTTAATTTTTATTCTGTAATTTCCACTGCCAGCATGCCGACATAGATTAACTCAGTCTTAAAAGGTTACCGTTTCACTCTAATACAATCCACCAGTCCTATTCTTAACTTAGGAAAGAACTCCCATCTTTTAATCCGTATAAATAATATATCGGGAATCCGAAGTTTTCCGGAGTTAGCTAGAACTCTCAAAGAGTCGCCGGGTCTAATTAATTGGGACTACATCTGATGCCGTGTGACTTCGTGCGAACTTCTTATCGATGTTCCAAATCGGTTTGGCTGATTGTTCTCACCCTTTCGTTATTTCGATATAAACGTATTATAAACTCCGTTATTTCACGATAAGTATATAGCAATGTAATCTATTTACCATTTACATTAAAAATAATATAATTCTAAAGTGCAGTCAATTCAGTATTATTGCAAAATAACTGTAGTTATTCATGGGTCGACCCATCAGGTTAAGCTGCGCTTGCCGGGGTTGGTCCGTGGATCTTTACGTACGAGACTCCTCCGTGCTTCGGAAAGCACGTTAACCCGTTGGTCCCTGCTGTCATTCGTGGATCTTTGACAGTAGTTACGAGTCGTCAGAAGCCCGAACGTCTGACAACCAGTCTTACCAAGGGGTATCGTATTACCCAGTTACTGGGTAATACTGTAAAATACTGGTATTCAGCTGCATCCGGTTAGACTAGGAGCCGACCCCAACATGATTGGGAAAAGGCTAGGCAGAATGATATGAGATAGATAATTAATAATCTTTCCCCCAAATAATAATATTTTAGTAACATATTCGTAGAATCTTCTTAGTTACCAGGACAACAGAAGCTTAACAGAGGTACTTATTTAGTAATTGGAGATAGACTATAAAAGCTTAATTGAGCAGTTTTAAATTAAATGTAGAAGATTACCGTAATTAATTGCTCTACGTACGTTACGATAAACAGAAAACCAGACAAAAATTCTAAAAACTCTTGGAACTTGTTTTGTTATCGTTTCTAAGCCAGTCAACTTTTTTTGGAATATCTTCCATGTACAGACTTTCGACCCTCTTCAGCTTTATAATTTGTATACATGTATTATAAAACTTGTTAGCTAATTACATCTATAATCCTCAACAGTGTGATCGCTTAGTTCTTCATAACTTAAACCAACAGTAATATAATAAAGAAATTTCGATGTTTTCTCAAGTCGTGAAAACCGAGCGAAGCAGGGGCGGGTCGCTAGGTCATAAAAAAATCTTTTTGCTCTTTTGCTACACCCACCTAAGATAATATTCAATATAATGCAACTGAGCATTATTAGCACGTTGGTAGCACCAGGAATAACAAGTTAACAAGGTATTACTGTGGAAACGCCTCTCAGTGCTTACTAAATAAAATAGAAATAGAATATCCTAGAATATTTCTCAATAATATCCTGTAACACCTACATACATTCTGTGTGCTGGAGAAAGATATTTATGTATACCAGGTAATTAACTAACCTTTAAATAGCCTCAGCGCCTTATCAATCTTTTCAGGCAAGTATTTTGTGTGGTCGTGTATATAGTACCTGCAATCAAAGATTTTTTTTTATATACCTTTCCTATACTTTTGTTCAATTCCAGATATTGTTGGTGATTACTAAATAAAGATGTTAAATTGAAAAAAAAATAGCATCAAAAAAAGTGCAAAAAAATACCTGTGTCTTTTAAAGATATAAATAAGTACATATTTATTACTAGCTTTTGCCCGTGACTTCGTCCGCATGAAATTTCGGACCCCGGCCCACCGCGTCGCAACCCATCACCCGCCCCGCGCTATTACTTCGTTTTCGCTTAGGGTTTTTTTCTGACGTTTTTTCATTTTGCTCGGCTCCTGATGTTACATAGCCTATAAACTGGCCGGGGATTTTCTCGACCGATTAGTAAAGTTTGCATCAAAATCCGTTCAGCCGTTTTCACGTGATGCGCGAACAAATAAACAAACAGACAAAAATACTAAAAACTGTTGGAATGTGTACTGTTAACGATTCTAACTATCCCCAGCCAACTTTTTTTCGAATATCTTCCATGTACAGACTTTTGACCCTCTTCAGCTTTATTATATGTATAGATAGATAGATAAGGTATGTTTTGTTATTCAGTAGAATATAATTGGATGAAGATATAAAGCAATTTTGAACCAAATTCACATAGATAAATACGATATGAGATTTGGAGATTGCTATGTTTGTTTACGTCAAGTTCACAATAGGTATGTCATATCTTTCTATTTTTTCTAAATTATTTTTCCATATTCGGGTCTCTCGGCTTTTTTCTTGACTGTTTCGGAGGTACTTCACAAGCACTCAGTTCCATTATTAAGGTTTTCCCAAGTGCCCGAGGAATCGGTTTAAATTAATTTTAAAGTTGTCAAAACAAAAATCACAATCTCCAATGGACATTACTGTCTTTGTTTTGATAGGTACTTCCTGTTCATTTGGGTTTTTCCTCCTTTTTTTTCCTGACCCATTCCGGTATTGAGGCGAACAAAACAAAAATAAAACAATTCTGTCGAGCTGTTTTCGAGTATTTGCGAGACTACACGCACGGCAATCGATTTTTATAAAATTACGAGCCACCCGCTCCTGCTTCGCACGGATTTTATGACCTGACAAAACGTCGAGATTTCTTAGTTATATGTACCTTTAATATTAACGTATTATACACATAAAACTTCCGGAATAAATTCTTCTAAATGATGGTGAAAATCTCATCAAAATCTGTTGCGTGGTTTAGAAGAACAACGCGGTCATACAGACATACACGAAAAACGACTTCAATTTATAATATTAAGTATAGAAGATGTAGTCGTATTTGGTATTGCTATTTTGACTGATAACAAGCTTTCATAAACTGCAGCTTTATCAGACACGTTCATGAAAATAGTCAGGTTTGTTTCTAAGCTCCTGTCTTGATTTACTATGTTCGATATCAAGCGTATTATTTACATATTTGTTAGCTTTCAGATGTACTGAAATAGAGGAGCTCTTGGTTAAGCTAGGCTTGCCGAGGTCAGTCCGTGTATGGGTGACCATCCACTGTGACATAAAGAGCGGACTTATTGCTGAAAGCGATCTTTTAAAGACAGTCTTTAGCTGCTAAAATGGCAATGCTAAACGTTAGCAGATTCTTATAAAACCACTCCTGTTCACGATTAGTAAAGCTTCAATTCTTAATATTTGACAATTACCTGTGGTTATTTTTAAGTCAAGTTCGGTTCCTGTCAATATTATTAGAAATCTGGAATCTGGGCAACCTGTTAAGAGTTTAACGAACTCTTAACAGGTTGCCCAGATTCCAGATTTCTTTGGTATGCCGAAGAACGTGGATCCACACGAGACACAATGGATTTATAATTGTGTCTGTAATTACGGTTTACGAAATGTTAATGAAAGTAAGTTGGTGTGTTTCCCTAGAGAGCGTTATCCCGCCATCATTTTCATGACGGCCGTCACTGTGGCCGTTATGTGGCGGCGCCGCTGTCGTTGAATCCAAGCTTTTGATAACTGCTTAATGTTTTCCGAATTACATTTACATGTCGCCTAGTGTAGTGGAAACGTGCATAACCATCCACTAACTCCACGCTCATGAGCGTTTTGCTCACGAGTGTCTAAAGACTCGTTACACATTCTTCAAGTAAACGCCAACTCGCATCATAAACAGCCTCCCTTCCTGTTCTAAGCGGAAAATTATAGTCATCAAATATCGTTCAGGACATCCAAGAAATCGTTCAGTGACTGGTACTATAGTACTGCTTCATGAACCAATGATATTAGGTATTATACGTCCGTAAACGCAAGTTTATATATACATGCATAAACACACGCCTTCTTCCCACGGGGGTAAGCAGAAACTACAGAACGCCACCTGCTACGATCCTTATATACTCCTTTTGCCTCGTTAACGTTCATACATCTGATCATACACGCACGCTGGTTGCGAGTAAAAATACTACATAACTTGGGAACCTTTGACGCATTACTGAAGACCAAGGAGTTTATTTACAAATGTTACTTAAAGTTAGGTAATGATTGGCGACTGTTTAACAATAATTTTTTGACGTTTGAACGAGTCTTAACTTTAAGCAACGTTTATAAATAAACCCCTAAATGTATGTTCTGTGTTTAATAACTGTATTAAATGATAATAAAGTTTATTTTTAAAAAAGATACGTACTTATAAACGACTTAATGAATAAATAAAAATAACAAAATTATGTAGTAACTTAACTAACTGTATTAATAAAACAGATTAACTTACTAACTACTTAACTATTAATAAAATTTATCATATTAAACAAGTAGATCAAGTAGATGCTGTGCCCGTCAGGGTCTCATTCATTCAATTCATTCATTCAAAACGGTCTGTCAAAATAAATCTCTACGGATTTAAGGGAGATAAAGAAACAGAGATAAGAAAACAACTGGGCTGGGCGGGTTTTGGCAAGTTGTCCGATGTGCTCAAGGGCAACATACTACTAAAGCTGGTTGCAGACCAAGGGCTAACCTAAGTTCGCTTAGCTTAACTCGCAAAGCTGAGGTAATTTTTCATACTTTTGTTCATAGTTTATGGTCTGCGCAACAGTATGAAAAATTACCTCAGCTATGCCAAATAAGCTAAACTAAACTGAAGTGTCGCACTTTTGAACAAAATGTCCTCCCCGTCGATCTTTCATCGAGTTCTCCTTTTATATGGTAATTAATTCTCCAAAAACTTCGCTTTATGAAGCGATTGGCCAATTCTCAGGAAACATTTGGGCCAATACGTGTGACGTCATTGCGAACCATTGTAAACGTGCCTTATTCCGGTCACGTGTCAGCCATTGACCTGTTCTCCTTTATTTTGTTCTCTGCCAATTTCACTCCCTCTATAAGGGTCCATACGTAATACGTTTAGCAAATAGTAGGTGCCGTGTACTCATGTAGTGTGAGTAGTGTGTGTGTAACTGGATGCAGCTGAATATCTAGTATTTTACATAGAGCGACTGCCTATCCAACCTCCACAACCCAGTAACTGGGTAATACGATACCCCTTGGTAAGACTGGTTGTCAAACTTTCGGGCTTCTGACGACCCGTAAAGACTGTCAAAGATACGTGAATGACAGCCGACACCAACGACTTAACGTGCTTTCCGAGGCATGGAGGAGTCTCGGTATGTAGAGATGGTCACCCATCCACGGACCAACCCCGGCAAGAGTAGCTTAACCCGATGGTTCGACCCGTACGACTGTTATTACTTAGTCACGAGCTCCTATGAACAAATATTCTTTTAATTCTCCGCATAAGTTGGACGCAATCCAAGCCAAAGATTGCCTTCAATATTACCCGTTATTTTACATCATTAAACCTATAAAAGACTTTCAACTGTTCGATGAGCAATTGAGACATTAACTCACTATGCAACTACCGAACAATGAAGTCGGAAAAATTATGAACTTCCCTTCGAACGAATTGAATTCTGTTTTCATAGTAATTTTATGTCTATTTGTCGAATTCATTACAAAACTTTGTTAACAAAAACCACAATATTCGATGTCAGAAACAGGTTTTGTCGACCGAAGAATAGACAAAATGACACATTATGATTGTTTATCTGTCATTTTGTCTATTCTTCCGTCGACAAAATCCGTTTCTGACATCAAATATTGTGGTTTTTGTTAATACATTATAGAACAATGTTTTATTTGGTTTCAATTAGAGAAATAATATAATAATCTGGAATCAAAACTGTTTAAGGAAAATGCAGGCAGTACCTGTTCAATAGTAGATAAGTAAATTAAGTATAGATAATTAAGATCAAGACCAACATTTTTGATAAATTACTGAGGATCAATCTACAGGGTGAAATGTATTCATAGGCATCCTCTTAAGGGTTATGAACAACTTTCACTATGGGACTAAAACAGAAATCGCGATAAGAAAGTAACGCTCTCTGACTGCCTACCTTCTCACCTTAACTACTGAATGGATTGAGATAAAATTTGGCGCACAGGTAGACCATAACCTGGAATACAGCAAAGGATACTTGTTATCCCAGGAATTTGTTTCCGTGTGCTCATTTTCGACCCGCACGCGAGCGTAGCCACGAGTAAAACCTAAACCTCCCTTGTAAAAGTTATCTGGATGTCGTTACTGGAAGTTTCTTGCCCGTTCTTCTCCATAGGTAGGTTCTGTTCCTACTACGCTTTGGAATGGGCAACTAGCTACATATTTCTGACTGACTCCTTTACAATTCAAAAGTGCCTGTAAATAGTTTAATTGAAATAAATGCTTTGAGTCTGAAAGATTAGTCTGTAAAACAAAGTCCACCAACGATAAAATTGTTAGTTTTCGTCTTTAAAACCCACCACGCCCTCATGTAATCTAAAGAAACTGATTTATTTCATCAATTACCCAGCTTAATCGGAAAGAAGAAAATAAATTCGACATCTTAATGGCAGCATTGAATCAACATTAACTTTTTGCCGCGCCACAAATGATGGTACCTTACAGCGAAGCCGACATATTTTGGTTCACTCGAACAAATTATACCATTTGTCTACCGCATTCGAAGTATTTCGAACTAACATGGACGTCTGACTGTCTGTAAAAACTGGTTTAATACAATTTAGTCGAGTTGGAAGTCGGACAATTTGTGGTTTAGTCCGGTTGGTTGAGTTATTGTGACTTTTATGTGGATTTTTATTTGGATTTAGTTGGAAACGAATTCTGACTTTACTGTAGACTAACTTTCTTCGGTTTCACCCGCTTATGTTATCTCGTAGGAATATCGAGATAAAAGTATTCTATGTGCTAACCCAGGTGCCAAATTTCCATGTGCCAAATTTCATCTAAATCGGTTTAGCCGTTTTAGCGTGAAAGCGTAACAAACTCACTTTCGCATATTAATTAGTATGTAGCAGTCTATGAACTTTTTTCATGAATACAGGACAAACTCGAGCAAGAATCATAGCTACCGGCGCCCAGTCCCTTATTAGACTAAACTAGATTTTCTATGCCGTAATTTCACAGGGTCAAATTCAATTAGCTAGCAAAACTCCAGAGACGTTATTCGATCTCAAAATGATAGAATAAAATACCGGCCAAATGCGTGTCAGACCACGCACAATCAAGGGTTCCGTAGTTGGGATGGATTTATCTCAAAAACAAATCTAACATTGCAGTTGAAAAACATGTTCTCCTATACATTGACATACGTCACGGTCAATTCTCCAACTGCAAATGTAATTTTGTAAACGCATATTTTTTGTTTATGTTATAAACTACAAATGAAAGATTTTCGGACTTTTTCCTATATTTGTGCTGTAAGATTCTGTTCCTTGCCAAATTTGATGGCTCTAGGTCAAGGAGAAGTCCCTAAAGGCTTTGATTTATTTGAGAGTATCAAAATATGTCGCATAATATTGGCCGTATTTTTTACTGCGTTGACTTAAAACCTTGTTTTAGAGCACCAAGGGATCGTAGACCTATGTATTTTGTATTAATTTCAACTTGAATCCACACGTTCCTGAGAAAAAGGATCTCAACAGACTGACAGACAGACAGACGGACGGACAAAGAAGTGATCCTATAAGGCAAGGGCGGCCAAACCCTGGCACGCGGGTCACGAAGTGGCTCGCCAAGGCATTTGAATTTGCCCGCCAGCACTTCGGTCGGCCAGCTTCTTTTCAACTCTTTCTATACTATCTGCCTAGCCTTTTCCCAATCATGTTGGGGTCGGCTTCCAGTCTAACCAGATGCAGCTGAATACCAGTATTTTACATGGAGCGACTGCCTATCTGACCTCCACAACCCAGTAACTGGGTAATACGATACTCCTTGGTAAGACTAGTTGTCAGACTTTCGGGCTTCTGACGACTCGTAACGACTGTCAAAGATTCACGAATAACAGCCGGGACCAACCGCTTAACGTGCTTTCCGAAGCACGGAGGAGTCTCGGTATGTAAAGATGGTCAGCCATCCATGGACCAACCCCGGCAAACGCAGCTTAACCTGATGGATCGCCCCGTGCGGCTGTTATTACTTAGCCACGAGCTCCTCATACTTAGCCACGAGCTCCTCATCTTTTCATTCTTTTCAACTCTTTCATATATTAAAAATAAATATCGTACATCTCTCACTGCAAAACACGATTCGGATTTGATTGTACTATCAACATCAGATTTAAAACCAAATATCGACAAATTACTAGGTCACATTAAATAAATGGAATTAGATTATTTCATTTCATTTACGAATAAAGTCAATTAAAGCATATTTTTGTGTATAGATTACCTTATGAATATCTTAGTAGTGGTACTTCAACGCCGCCACAGTTTAAAAAATTTAGCTCACCTGGAAAATCTATTGGCCAGCCTTGCTATAAGGGTTAAGTTTTCCTTTTGAGACACGAAACCCTAAAAAACAAAATGATTTAATGATTTTTTATGGGGCCGTCGACCGCAGCACGCTTAGCACGACGACAATAGGAACGGGTTTTGTAGACGGAAGAATAGACAAAATGACAGATTATGATTGTTTATTTATCATTTTGTCTATTATTCCGTAGACAAAACCCGTTTCTATGGTTGTCATGCTACGCGTGCTGGTAGTGAAGTTACTTTAAAAACCGAGAATAAGCATTTGGGTTAATAAATCCAGAGCCACTGTTAAAGAAACTATTAATTCAAACAGCGATAAAAAAACTCAGTTCCAATACCTCTTATAAGACAAAGTACAGTTACATAGTTGAAAGAAAACGATGCATTGAATTGTAAATACGAATAAATGAATAATTTACATAATTTACGTAAGATGAACAAACTTTACCTTTACATAAAGTGTATCGCTATAAGAGTGGACTCGTTTATGTATTTTTCCCCTTTTCCATTCCAGCAGAAATTCCATCATTGCTGGGAAAGAAATATGCAGGAAGATATGGAAGCAGCTAACATTTTATATTGAGAAAAACATTTACTCTTGGTTATTCGAAAGTTTAGAATAGACGTATAGGTACTCCATTTACAATAAGATTACACATTTAAACAAAACATTTTACAGTCCTTTCAACCGATTTTGACGTCTATTCCGTAGGCGTAAGGATGGCATTAAAAACAAAAACGTGATTATAATTCCAACTGTTTATTGCAGCGGCTATTTTTAATGCCACGAGCGCAATAGAAGTCAAAATCGGTTGAAAAGTATATGCTATAATGCTATAATAATAAGCTTGTATTATTATTATTCTTGCTTTAGAGCAGAAATTTGTAGGTTATACATGACTTAAGTAGATTTAAACTCAAACTCAAAGCATTTATTTCAAACTAGCTGCTGCCCGCGGCTTCGCCCGCGTGAGTGTCGGAAATTACCCCATACATCCCCATGGGTTTTAAGTATAAATATTGAGTTTCGAGTTAATCGGACAGCGCGTTAAAATTCTTCCATACAAACATTGACACCCCCCAACCTTTTAGGGGGTAATTTAGAAAAAACAAAAAACTACAAACTTTATAATTTATTTAGATAACTATTCGTGCGAAGTTTCATGTTTATTACCTCAAGGAATAAGATTTTTCATACAAACTTTCATCCCTTATTTTACCCCCTTAGGGGTTGAATTTCGAAAAATCCTGATACACGTTATTCTTAATTTTTGGGTTTAAGTATAAATATTGAGTTTCGAGTTAATCGGAAATCGCGTTAAAATTCTTCCATACAAACTTTGGCACCCCCCAACCGTAGGATAGGGTACTTTTCCGGGATAAAAAGTACCCAGTGTGGTGCCCAGGATATTAAAGAATAATTATACCAAGTTTCATCGTAATCGAACCGGTAGTTTTTGCGTGATGCCTGAACAAACAGACAGACAGACAGACAGACAGACAAAAAAAAATTAAATCAAATTTTTGGGTTCGGTGTCGGTCTAGTAACACCCCCTGCCATTTATTTTTTTGATATCTCCAATGTACAGAATTTTCACTTCTACAGATTTATTATAAGTATAGATAAACCAATTACAGGCACTTTTGAATTGTCAAGGAGTCAGTCAGTCAGAAAATATGAAGCTAGTAGCCCATTCCAAAACGTAGTAGGTACCTATGGAAAAGAACGGGCAAGAAACTCCACGGACACTCTTTTAAATCAAAATATGTTACAAAATATTTCTTACATTATTCATGTTGAAATATTACATGTGAGAACAATGTAGAAAGACGTGCAGGTTAAAAGCGTCCGTAATAAAATATAGAAACAATTCAAAAATTAAAATAAGCCGTGGCAGCTAAGAGATGTCCCTACTGACAAATCAAATCAAATCAAATCAAAATATTTTATTTCATATAAACCTACAAGGGCACTTATGAAACGTCAGAATCTAGGTGCACTGTTCCAATTGGTCGTTTCCTATGGAGAAGAGCCGGCAAGAAACTCCACGGTTACTCTTTTAAAAATAAATGGGTTTTACAATGCTTTAAATGTACAGTTTGAATAGGTATGAGAGGACAGCGTAGGCCTGTCAACAAGATACTTAAAAAAAATAAAAAAAATAGAAAATAATCTGCAAATCGACAGTCTGTTGTGCCTACAACGTTCTCACATTCACAAAATATAAAGGAATCTATATAAAGGTCGAAAAAAAATATTAAGAACCTATTTAACCCAAATGGTTGTCACTACAACTTTAACCAATCCGAGTGAGAACCCCGGCGCCCGTTCACGAACATGACGCATGGAGCAGCAGCGATACTAGTTTACAAGTTATTAATAATTATACCTTATTAGGTAAACGAAGATAGCATAGCGCCAACCTACCATACTCCACAGTATGAGCTACGCCGTAGCAAAGTAAGCTACGCCGTAGCAGAGTGCTACGCCATAAGTTAAGTAGCAAATTCGCCTGTATTTACTGTTCGTAAACTGAATTACACTCAGAACAAATCTGTTTTAAAACCACCATTCCAGCTTAAAAAAACTAAAACCCAACTTTCGTAGTTGGGTTTTAGTTTTATTACTTTTATTTTTATTTAAAATTATTTTGGAGATATAATATGTATATTTTCATTTGATACCCAACATGGCACCATTTAAAAATCTTTTTTTTTAGTTCATCACTTTTTGTCCTCTAGAGGGCGCCATATTCAATTTAATGTGACGTCACATAGGCTATAACCAGTGGACGACCGAGATACCCCATTTGTCAAATTATGATGAGTAGTTTAGAAGTTATGAGGGAACAGATGAACATACTAACCGGTCAAAATCATAACCCTCCTTTATGCTTCGCCGTACTCAGGTAACTATAGTAACCGTCTCTTTGCAAATTGAATTTAAAGTAATTGTTAACGAGCAGAGAATATAATACCAGTTTAGACTACTTTAGAAACCCGTTGAGGACATAAAAGACAATAGAATTGTACAGCTGAGCCGAACAGGTGTCCTTGGAGACGACGCCAATAGTATCGCACTGTATTAGTAAATTAGCAATATAATATAACTATATTTTAAGGTTTTATTGTTACCAGACAGGTCTTTCTGTCGCACTTACAGACTTTCACTAAAATAAATGACCCGTGATTATTAATGTTTTTACACTAATAATCACAGGTTATTTATTTAAGTGAAAGTCTGTAAAAAAGGGTGAAAGGGTGTTTTCACCCTTTCGTGAAATATGACAACGTCACATTTTCTTAGCTATGATTGACGTAGATATATTTAGTAACTATAGTGAATCATAAAAAACCCTGTAAGAAACCGACTCCATTTATGATTGATTTGAATGATAATAATTTACACTTAACAATGAAACTTAGATAGGTACACACATCGAGAGTATAGTGTTATTTTATCGTCAAAATCCTTATGCATTTTGGACCAGATATTCTAGTACTTTTTGTATTATTTTCATTTTAGAATATAACCGTTGAGCTATGGGATATGAAAAAAAACACATGGTATATTATTATGAGTGTATCATATGAATATCTATACGGCTAATGGTGGAATCATGACTAGCCGTTTTCCCAAAATAGTTCTCAATATGACTCAATATAATTCAAAGAATTGTTGTTATAAAAAGTTGTCTGAAGGTCAGTATGGCTGAAGTGAATGCTCAAATTCAACCAAAAGAAGCATTTAATAAAAGCATTACTGTGCAAATTGATAAATGTATAATCAGATGTAGGTACATCTGATTATACATTTATCAAACGGGTGTAATATTGTAAATAGATGAAATCAAATTATGTTTTATCGAAACTGAAGACCACATTGATTTAAAACTAGATTTGAGAACAGATTTAATATAAAACTGCTCCGTATTTAACGTGAGCATTGTTCAAAGTTAAAGTCAAATAATTTATTTCAAATACACACTTTTGAACGTCAAAATAACATGACATCACGCCTGTAATCCCCGAAGGGTTAAATAGAAGTTTTAGCCATAATTCACCCACATTTCACCAGTTATGTTTAAGTCTCATGTAATAGGGGGCGAGCCTATTGCCACCAACCAAGCAAAAATCCAGACTCCACTCCTAATTACTGATGGCAAACCGGAACTGGGAATAGAACCCAAGACCTCATGCTCAGCAGTAGCGCTTGCGACCACTAAACCAACGATGCAGACAACAAAAATATAGTTCTAAAATAAAAACCAGTGTATTATTCGCCAATATCTGTCACATCTTAAGTAAACAAGATATTCTCAGTATACCTAGGTGCTCGTAATACTTAGCGCTACCTAAATACGACGTTGACGCTGAAATTCAGTTTATATTCCGTACTCACGGCGACGATCTCATATCGGCCGCCTGTCGCCGGTATGAGAAATTGTTACCGACTGCCAATATTGAAACGTTTTCAAATTATTATATAAAGTATCACACGGTTTCATTTGTCGTTTAAATCTGTAGGAATTTGTTGGTAGCAGCTCGGATAACACGAGGAAGGAAGAAAATACGTTTATAGGCATAAAGACAAATAAAACACCATAAAAGTATTTATAAGAAAAAAAAACTTATCCCATCTGTGGAGTTCCGCTAGCTAATTTAATTTAACCCTGTACTTTATCAACAGACAGAAGCGTACTACCTATAATAACCCATCTTCTTTCACATCATAAAATAAAATAAAAATAGCCTTTTTTTCCTCAGACCCTTCTGTGGACATAAACAATATAAGTAAAAAATGTAACAGGGAGTCAATCAATTCATGTTTTTTTCAGCAACAGCGCTGTTATTTTAATTATTTTATTATGAATAACGATAGTGCCATTATCTTTCTTGTAACTTGTAGTTACACATTTTAATTTTTTTCCGTGTAATTTACTAGAAATATTTTATGAACTCAGTTTACAAGATAAACCGTCGGGGATGGAACTTTGACGCTCGAATTCGCATTGTTTCATTCAATTCTAATAAAAGCTAAAATTACTAAAAGATAAGTTGAATGTTTTACTTGTATATTGGAGTTCTAGAATATCTTTAAATTCCTTTAGATTTCTCGGAAAAAATCGTAAAGAAAAGCAAAAAATGTTTTGATTCAGTGTCCATTATAAATTCCAAATAAACACAATTTTATCAAATAAATTATATGATAAAAAACTTCTATCTAAAATGAATACGTTTCATTCGTTTTCGTTTTTCAATGTAATAAGACAAAATTACAATAAATAAAATTAACATACTATATATACCACGTCAATTTTTTTCAGCAAATTACAGGAAAAGAATGTGTAACTCCAACTTACAAGACATAGAATGGCACTATCATTATTCGTAATCAATAATTAAAATATCCTAATGCTGCTGAAAATTACAGCGTCAAAAATCATGAATGTGCGTAAAAAAATGTAATAGGACTCATAATACTATTATTTGTACGCCTCTGTGCGATCATAGCGATCTGTGAACTTTAATTTAAGAACTGTATTCATACTATGTTACACAAAAAAAACTGATTTGATTTTACCACAGAAATATAAATAACTTGTTTCTTATACCTATCTATGGATTTTACTAATAACATTTCGTCTTTTTAGTTCCCAACATTCTCATCAGCCTGTCGGACTGCCTTGCGATATTGGCCTCCTTTATTTCCCTCCACTTATTCCTGTCCAAAGCTGTTCTTCGTCAACTTTTGGCAGATCATCACCTTTTCACCTGTCTTCCTCTCGTCATAGCTGTCATAAAATATCTAAATATATGTATATTGTATCAATGTATAATATAAATATTATCGTATTAAACTATCTTAGACATTTCGATTTGATTAAAAGTTTTATTACGTCGATTTGCACCGGTTGTAAAACTTCAGCATAATCTATCACAAAAATGTCAGGAGATATTATGAACTTGTGGGAAATGAGAAAAATAAGTTGTTTATTTACTTTTTGATCATGTTTTATGAAGTAACTTTATGAACGAATTGGGGAGTATGAAATATTTCAAGATGACACACACAATATACTGACAGGTGAAGAGCGCGCCCCTGTTACATGGAACTTAAACATAACTGGCGAAATGTGGGTGTACTATAGGTACACCTCTGCCTAACCCTTCGGGGAATACAAGCGTTATGTTATGCGTTTATAGCACGTGATGTTTCACCACCTCCACCACCACCAATTTCTAGATTTTTTCAATCTACCTAGCCGTTTTCCAACTATGTTGGGGTCGGCTTCGAGTCTAACCGGATGCAGCTGAATACCATTATTTTACTATACTATACTTATACATTATTTTACTATACTATACTATACTATTTTACATGGAGCGACTGCTTATCTGCCCTCCACAGCCCAGGTAATACGATACCCCTTGGTAAGACTGGTTGTCAGACTTTCGGGATTCTGACGACCCGAAACGACTGTCAAAGATCCACGAATGGTAGCCGGGACCAACGGCTTAACGTGTTTTCCGACGCACGGAGGAGTCTCGGTATGTCAACGGACCAACCCCGGCAATGGATCAACCCGTGCGGCTGCTATTATTTAGTCACGAGGTCCTCGATTCTCCTCGTTTGTGTGCAATTTCTAGATTGTTTAAGAGACAAATTACTGCAAACAATTTATGTCCGACTTTTTAAGTTATCACGTAGAAAGTACCTATTTGAAAGCACTGTGGCGGCATCTACATCGCCACATTCGAACTATGCATCAAAGACCTGACGTCACAAATCCTGCATCGCGCTATTAAAGTTTACCGCGCGATTAACATATATAAGACTATCCGACAACAATCCTTGGGCAATTGCGCGCCAGACACAACACCCGTCTGTTCGGAGGATCCTCCCTTTTCCATAGAGTATGAGTGAACTTTACACCCTGTTCCTCATACCCCTCTCCACTTTTTTAAATTTAGTATCATATCCTGTAAAATACTGGTATTCAGATGCATGCGGTTAGACTAAAAGCTTACCCTAACAATCAACATAGTTGGAAAAAGACTAGGCAGATGTTTATGATGATAATCAGGTCATCGGTTTAAACTTATTGGAGAACAAAATTGGAACATTCAATTGATTGTGTTTGCATGCTTTCGTGTCAAATCTATCAAAAAATAAATCTTTTATTTTACACTAATCAAAATAAAAATAAAACTAACGAATACTATTGTATCCTAACGACAAACAAACAGAAAATAATAGAATTTCAATGAAATTGTTTTTATCGAAACAACATGGCGTACGAATTCCTATTAACATTCTGTTTGTGTTTATTTTGCTATTGTTTGTTTTTCGAATTTTGCTATTGGTATTTTTTCTATTCCACAATAAATTACTTACAAGGCCGACATAAATACCTACTCTACATCCTATAAAAACAATAAAACATTATAAAACTGCTTCGTTCGTGTAGTGGTGGCAATCGCTACTGCTGAGCATGAGGTCCTGGGTTCGATTCCCGGTCCAGAATTTGGAATTTCTCAGCAGTAGCACGGAGTCTCAATTTATTTCCATCAACCCGAAATAAAGTCAGACTCCGGGCATCAGGGTCGCCCCCTATTACATGGGACTAAACATAACTGGCGAACTGTGGGTATACTTAATAGGTAGGTACATCTCTGCCTAACCTTCCGTGGAATACAAGTATAGTTTTATTTTAGATATAATTTGTATGTGAAAACTACGCATCAAAGACCTGACGTCACACAAATCCTGCATCGCGCAATTAGAGTTTACCGCGTGATCAAAATATATAATACTATCCGACACCAATCGTTCTGCAGTTGCCGCCAGACACGACACCCGTCTGGTCGGAGGATCCTCCCTTTTCTATAGAAGATGAGTAAACTTTACACCCTGTTCCTCATACCCCTAAAAGTATTTAAAGTATATTTTTCTACTAAACGGCGCAAAACAATATTAAATATCAAGAAATGCAACTATGCGACGCACTCTTACGCTCCTCAACTCGGTTATACATACTCAGGATGTAGACCTGTTCACTAACAAGCTAAGAAAAATTATATCTGCGTCAAATGTCCACCTCACACACTGTCATACAATTTAACCTATGATACCTCTGTGGTCTAGTGGTTAGACCACCTGTCTCAGACCAAGAGGTCCCGGGTTCGATTCCCAGTGGGGGCAAAAATTTTTGCTCGGTTTGGTTGGTGATAGGGCTTGTTTTAAGTCCGCCTGGCTAGCTACCACCATCTTATCTAAGTCTGTCGCCATAACAACAATGTTAAAAGCATTGTTGTGTTCCGGCAGTTAGAGATAAGATAGCCAGTTCCTCTGTGGTGGAGGATTCCGGGTGAAGCTCGCTTCCACCTTCGGCCTGATCATCACTTTCCATCAGGTGAGATTCTGGCCAAGAGCTTCCCTGTTGTGGATAAAAAAAAAAATTAAAAAAAAAATACGAAACTAGGCTAAGTTGTATTAATTAATTAGTACCTAATAATAACAAGTTAAGCGCAAGTTGTAACTGGAAGCGTATATTACACATATGTAACTTGTTTGTAGCCTTGGGTTTACCTGTTAAGTCTACAAAATGTTTTATAAATAAATAAATTAGTAAAAACAGCCTGATTCCCACACTTACATAATCCTCTATAAAAGTTTCTGAAACAGTTAGCTTATTGCCAACATTAAAACGCCAAGTGTCATAGTAACCATTATATCATCCAAACGAGTGTTATAATGGTCATAATGTAACTCGATTGCTCCTTCGATTCCTTGCGGTCAGCGGGTGCAGACCCCCACGCCGACACATCTGACACATTTTCCAAAATACGATACGTCACGCTTGGCGGGTACGGGCTATGGTCGGTTTAATGTTGGCAATAGCTAACTGTTTCAGAAACTTTTACAGAGGATTCATATCATGGGTGTAGATAAAGTATTGTATGCAACTGTATATAATGAGGTATTATACAACAGTTGCATAAATAACTATTACTTAACCGTGAATAGCACGGCTTTTTAACCTGCCGCTTAAAATGCATATTCAACTTCGAATCCACGACATCATCACAGAATTTATTTTCATCATCTCCTCCCTTTTGTGCCATGCTTCCCTGGTCTGTGCGAGTCTCATCCAGGAATTTATTTTAGTCCCGATAAAAATCAACAAGGAAGAAGAGCTCACACAATAAAACTACCGATTTATCATAACGTTATGATAAATAACAGTAATGGAACACAAAAACCCGTATCTATGGGAGTAAAATCGGGGGATCTCACGTCGTTTGTCATTCGAACGATCCTGTCACTCAGTACGATAGGACTGAGACAAAAAAAAGATATTCGGTGAGAAATTGATTGTAGCAGTTTTTTATCCCTTCCGCTATACGTTGTTCTTTCTACGATCGAGTTGGATGCCGAGTACATGACTTGCTGACGACTCGGACACAATAATATGTATATTCGGACACAGTGACCGAATCCGAATATCTTTAATTGATGATTTGGACGCCAATAAAGAACTTGTTTGGTAGTCGGAAAAAAATGCAGTACCAGTGATGTTTTGACAGAATTTGAAAAACCTAAAAGCTGGTTTCCACTATATCTGGGTGATTTTTTTACGTTAGACAATAAATAGTCGTTTTATGCTGTAGCTAAAGGGATCATGGTGATGAAA
Organism: Eupsilia transversa; assembly: GCA_914767815.1. Taxonomy (NCBI): domain Eukaryota; kingdom Metazoa; phylum Arthropoda; class Insecta; order Lepidoptera; family Noctuidae; genus Eupsilia; species Eupsilia transversa. The sequence continues at coordinate 10,995,002 of OU611892.1, forward strand.
ATAACATGAAAAATAGCAATAAAACGAATCGCACTGCAAAATTATCAGAGACAATAGGTTATTAATTATATTTATTTAATAGCAAATAGTGCTGTGGTATGAAAACGCGCACAGGCCACAATTCTTTACACCTACCCCCGCATCTTCTATCTAAGCTTGTTGTTTTTTTGAGGAGCTCGTGGCTAAGTAATAACAGCCGGACGGGTCGATCCATCAGGTTAAGCTGCGCTTGCCGGGGTTGGTCTGTGGATGGGTGACCATCTTTACATACCGAGACTCCTCCGTGCTTCGGAAAGCACGTTAAGCCATTGGTCCCGGCTGTCATTCGTTGATCTTTGACAGACGTTACGAGTCGTCAAAAGCCCGAAAGTCTGACAACCAGTCTTACCAAGGGGTATCGTATTAACCAGTTACTGGGTTGTGGAGGTCAGATAGGCAGTCGCTCCATGTAAAATACTGGTATTCAGCTGCATCTGGTTAGACTGGAAGCCGACCCCAACATGATTGGGAAAAGGCTACGCAGAATGAAAACTTTCAATTGCTTTTTTGGCGTTGTTTTTTTTTTACTATGTATAATATGTCGATGTAAACTATCGAATAAATAAAATAAAAAATACATGATTATTCCCTATTGTCTACAATCTTGGTTACGTACATAATATTGTATCAATGTGTTGCAACAAAAAAATATAATTTTAGTATATAATATAAGATTGTAGGCAATGAAATGAATCTTAGTCTGTGTATACACCTTTTTGTAGCCGATTGTACAAATTAACTGTTTTTAAAAAGCGGTGTAGTCATTAATAACCTACTAGTCTCTTGAGAAACCTCACCAGCGTGGCTGATATACCTACCAGCATTTCTATTTATATTTTCTTGAAAGCGATTTAAAGCTTTGATTCTTAAAGTAAAGTTTCCTAACGTTTATTTCCCTTTAATGTACAAGCGTAGGTAAATATTTATCACCGTCGGTTAACTGGGGTGTTTTGAGTTCTTAAGAAACACAAATATTACTGTGTGTTTCTAAACAACTTTCTAGGTGTAGGTAAAGTGTGTTAATATTAATTTAGTGCTTACAAGAACTCGTAACGACAGTTGTTTGAAAAAAAAACTATTGTACGTACATTCAATGTATCATTTACAATAATGATACCAGCTTTCACATAGAGACGGCACGATTATTGATCACCACGCTTGCTCATTTGTACTTCATGTCCGGATTCAAACCCACAACCATGCATGAGAGGCGCGCCTTAACTACTGAGCCATCATGACAACGTATAATTTAGGTAGAGAAAAACCATTCTGTTAAGAATAGTTTTGCTGTCTCAAGAATCAAGAAAAAAATTGACATTTTTATTTGATAGAAAAAAAAACATTTATTTCCTCTAAACAATATCACAGTATATTAAGTAACAGTATTACGTCTCGGTAGTGACCTTGAAATAAATACCTGAGGCCGCTTAGTAGACAAACCTTCCGCGTCCGTGCGTAGCTGCCGCGCACTCGAGACTGTTCGTACTGGTATACACTGAGATTTCGAAGCGCGTCGTTTGGGCCGTTTTCTACGAAGATTTAATACTATTACTTATTAATACTGTTACTTATTTGGAAATAAGCTAACTGTTTCAGAAACTTCTATGCAGGATTTATACCATGGGTGTAGATAAAGAAACAAAAACATATTCGTAAACATTAATAACAGCCGTTTTCCTACATTAGCATTTTAACTACCAACTTAACGACGAAAAAAAACCCACAGATAAAAAATGACAATAGAGCATTTTTTAAATGCGCCGCGGCTCGAAATAATTTATGGTCGCCATTACTGAAAGAGTGAATATTAAAAGTCAAGTGGTAGGAGAAACGGATAATTATGATAAGCCGTTTTGTTTTCGTATAATGAGGGAACGAAACGGGTTTTTTTGTTGTTTATGTAATCAAGATATTTGGGGTTACGGGTCAGTGATTCAATGAAATGCCAGCTTATTATTTGTAATTGTTTTATCTTAGCTTCAAATGGAGGATAAGTAAATAAAGAAACAGCAGAATTTGAAAGTTATGTGCATGGTTCCCAACAGTTTTATTTGCCGGAGTAACTGATAAGTAAAGATGAAAAGAAAACGTGTTTGCAGTTCAATTAGGTATAGTCGCCGGCACGTAAAGGCGAGGGCCCACCGCGGTGCACGGAGAGGCTACGCACGTGTATTAAGCTTCGCTTTGTAAGAAAATGTATGTGGTTGTGTTCACTGCAACCCACGGAGAGGCTACGCATGAATTGACGTCATTGATACATGCGTGGCTTGCTCGAATAGGCGGTTACATAGCTCAACGCTGTCGACGTGGGTCTACGTTTCCACTGGAGTACACGAATATGACCCACGACTATGTAGGTTCTGCTCACTTATCGCAGCGCAGTTTCCCGCCCGTCCCACCTCCCCACACCTCCCGCAGTGAAGCCCGTGTCCGTGGATTGCAGTGGCACGTGCGTAGCCTCTCCGTGCGCCGTGCCACGCTATACATAATCGTGGGTCATATTCGTGTACTCCAGTGGAAACGTAGAGCCACGTTGTCAAACAAATTAATACACGCAGCTAAAATGCGCCGCGTGCCCGTGCACAGCATGCGCCGCGGTGGGCCCGCGCCTTAAAGCCTTGTGCAGACTAACGCGACGCGATTCTAACAATTTTTTTTAAAGAAAACAACGCCAGTGCAATTACCGGTTTCGCATCGCGCCTTCGCTTAGCACCAGTCTGCACGAGGCTTAACTTGGCGAGGTTTTGGCGTATTGGGAGTAAGCTCACGCATGTACGCTTAGAGCAGAAAAAAAATACACTTTTATTGCATTTCATTATTCTATTGTTAATGCCATTTATTTTTGAACATGTCTGTTTAGGAAAAAAAAGCTAATACGGATTCCACGCATCTACGACTTTTGACGAAATTTTCAATTAATATTCTTTATGGCACCACTTTAGGTAATGATCTATCCGAATATCAAAAAAATATTTGGCCTAGGTCTTAAGGTGGATGCTCCAAAGTAGCCGCGAAATTCGAATTTTCTTACGTTTTTTGCAATTTGCAGTTCTGTGTCAGGTTGTATGTTGATTAAAATATGATTTAACACTTTACGTCAGCAATGCCTAACATCGAACAGTATCTATCTACATAAAAAAAGTTATTTACATTGTACATCATAAAAGATATAACGCATTTTATCTGCGTATCATCTCGCATAAGCTATGGAGGCAATTTAAGGAAACAGCCAGTTTGAGGGCAGCCTAACGGTGCTAGTAGGATATAGAAACTGATTTATTGCTATTTATGTGATAATAATATTTGTATATCTGTCGCAGTAAGATGGTTATAGCCGTGATATAGTTATATCCCTAGGTATATATAAATAGCTATATACCGTAATATAGTTATATGAAAGACGTTCATAATAATTGTCGGAGTGCCCTAATTTTGTTACTACTAATTTCGACGTAGCGCTCGCCGGGAGCCGTCGCGGCAACGCTAGCTTCAGTCGCTCAGCTCGAGCTTAGTTGGTCACAGTTCTAGCCCAACCTAACCTATTTGGTCGGAATGCCCTATATCACTAGATCGTGCTTGAATCATACTTATATTCCATTAAGACAGTTATGAATCGCTTTCATATAACTATATGACGGTATAACTATATAACGGTATAATTCAATAAAAGAGGAACCAGTAAAAACTTTCAAAAACAAACTAACTGCTCTTCTATTAAATAAATGTTACTACTCTGTATCGGATTTTTTAGCTGACAAATTTTAGTTGAATGTTTTTAATTTAGTTGTAAGTTTGTATTGTTTTGATGCTGCACTGCATCAATGTTTGCATGCCTAAATGGTAGAATGTACTAGGATTCTGTAATATGACTGTAACCATCTTATTTTAAATACCTACATTCCGAGCAAATAAATAAATATTCTATTCTATAGTTATATCCCTAGAGATATAACTATATTACGGCTATAATCATCTTAATGCTACATATATCCAAATACTTAGGCTTAAATAGCATGTATATTATGAAAAGTTTAACTCTGGGTTTTAGCCCTGGATTGTGGAGGCTTATTGGAGTCCTCAACCTGTTTTAATAATAATACCAACCTATTATTGCCATTGACAGCGCTCAAGGCAAAAATGCCAAAGACTAATGCGCTCAAAGGTAAGACACCTAATTGGCCCTGGGGCGCCCGCAGAGCTCCCGAAGGCGGAGCGGAACTAACGGTTTAAAGTGCTTTCCTAGTTACGGCGGAATCTCGGTATGTAAAGATGGTCACACATCCACGGAACAACCCAGGCAAGCGTATTAGATAGATCTTGCTTAACCTGATAGATCGACTCATGTGCGGCTGTTATTACTTAGCTACACATGGATATACAGGTTGGCCGGAACATTGACGTCCAAAAATTAAATGTAGTACCCTCGTATCGATATCTGATATCTGAAGTCGGTTAAAAATGATGAAAGAAATACAAAATACACGCAAACAAAGTCGAGAGAAACAGTTGTCTATAAATTCTCGCTTTCTAACATGGTGCTAATAAACAGTAACAATCAAGAAGTCACAGAGAATATTACTGACATAATGTACGTGTGAGATAAATCTCATTCAACTTTGTATGACATCACACAATGCTATTTGAGTTGAACAAACAAAATTATGTTTTGATTTCAAGCTTTGATATAGGGTAACATTGTGTTAAAGTTGCGTATCATAATATGTATAAGGCAACATCTCTCTGTCTGTCTGTCCGTTTGGCGTGCTTGTAACTCGAGACACCATAAAACTTAAAAATCCTTATCCCTATCTTAATCTTGTTAACATGCGGATAATGTAGTGGGCTGCAATATACTAATGATGTTAATACTACATAAGAGAGTATTATTGTTATTTGTAAACATTTTATATTGTATCTGTTTATTTTTCCATAATAAAATAAAATAAAAAACAAAAAACTTTTTTTTTCTTTACCTGTCGAAAAGAACCTTTGATGTGCAAAAAACCCAAAAGATTAGCAACGACCAAATAAATCAAAGATTTTTCTATTTGCGGTAATTTTTACCAACAATGTAATGTACGACCAGCACCACAAAAACCGAAAATATACCATTCATTCGATCATACAGCGATAATGTTCACTACATTCATTCATCAGTTCACTGACTTAGAAAATATTGGACTTTATACGTTTTCAAAAACCTGGTCAAAACTGCAAACAATTGTAGACATTGTAGCTTTGAATTTAAGAATCATTATTGTGTGAACGTGACGACTTTGACCGTTCACATATATGTACAGCTGGTTTAATAAAGAGAGTTAAAGATAGTTCAAAGGTTATGTGACACTCTTCCTTTGTAGGGTATATTTTCAAGATTTACACTAGATATTAAAAATGGTATGAGGAGAAATGTATCGTTGCTAGCTTTTTGACTTGACTTTGTTGATGTACTTACTCAGCACCCTAATTGCGTAATACACGATCTATCACAATTTGTATCGGTTTGAAACAAATTGCTAATCCATTGTTTCATAAGTTGGAAAAAAAAAATCTGCTCAACAACGTAAATACAAAAACAAACGCAATGAATGTTGTTGAACTGTCAAAATGAAACAAATTCATCGGAATCGTTTACGAAAACGTTTTACGCAATTAGATAGCAGTTGTGCTTAAAAAAAACATTATATTTTCACCTATTTACTCAGGCCCCTCATTTCCATTGGGCCCCGCGATCGAAGTGGACTGCCTTGCCTTAAACAAAATCATTATTTGCAGCTGCCGTTCGCGCATTATTATTACCCGATTTAATGACAAAATAATTGATTTGCAGTGCAATTTACAATAAATTTCTAGCCCCAAACTTATGAAATATTAGGATTATGTTTCTGTTAAGTATTGGTTTTATATAATTTAATTAGGTTCAATTGAACATTGAAATAAATTAAATTTGCCTACTATGTAAATACGTAAAATTGGACCAAATGCGGCAATGACATTGAATAATTATCTTAGCTTTTTTTTTTTCGTAGATTTTTAATTCATACTCTATAAGGTGTTACACGAATGGATAGAATAAGAAATTAGTTCATAAGAGTTCTTCTTCGTATAAAGATGTAACCTAAACACACGTCGATTTCTCGTCAGATTAAACAACCTAAATACTTAAAACAAAAAGATATAAATAATAGAATCTGTTATCACAAGTAATTAACAGATGGTTACTGAACGGAAGACATTAAAATGATAATTGCCATCTCGTGCTCAAAACTTCCCAAATCGTTATTAAACTTGGTTTCATTACGATTTAAATTAAATATCTGTTTTTCAGTAAGATGCGTATATTTATAATTGGTTAAATCAAAGTCAAAAATCATTTATTCACCCTAGGTTGAGAATCAGCAATTTTCGAACGTCAAAATTACATGAGAAAGTCCCCCAAAAGGCCACCCTTCACCACTTCCTAGTGGTTTAGCTGGGACAAAGTGGCGCAACAAACTCCCCAGCAGCACAGCTATTAGTTCAGCTAGAAAAAAAAATACAATGCAATAGTACGCAAAATCATTTACAGTACGCAATTCAAAACATACATTAAATTATTAGCCATATGTCAGCTAGCATACGCTACTACACCAACCATTTGCTAATGGTTACTGGCTGATGATTATTAACTACGAGCAACCCCTGCTTCGCACGGTTTTAACATGTTCTTGGGTTACCCAGATAGCGGTAACATTAGTCGTCGAAGTAACCAAAATTATTCGATATCTGGACCGTAATTTATAAAGGTTTTCGGTCCCTGGTAAAAACCAACAGGACTACTAAATAAACAAAACATTCTTTAAACAACATTACTATTTCCTCAACTTTCCTTACCACCTTGAACATACAACAACAACAACTAAGAATCAAAATTTACATGGAAAACTACAAGATCAAGCAAAAATAACTTTATTCTATAAGAAATAATGGTTTCTATAGAAAAACATGACAAGACTTTTCTCTTCCTCGAATACTAAATTGATAAAGATCTCGGTACTATAAAATTTCACAAAGAAAAAACTTATAAAAGAGGAAACAACTTCTGATGTATTGTGAAACTGAATACAGCCAAACATTCGCGTCAACGCTACGGGGAACACCGAGGACACCGGAGAACTGTGGAGAAGAATGGTTATGGAGAAACTGGGGAATCTTTGGAACAGGGGATTGAATGTGATTTTCTTGATGAATGTCTGAAGTTGGTATTCGTATTATAAAATAGCAGAATTTTCCCAGATATGAGACCTAGCTACATCGATTTTTCGCCCCCGTAAACCCCTATATTGCAACTTTCATCGAAATCGTTAGACGTTTTCGAGAATGTGATTACAAAATATAAACAAATAAAACTAATTTAATAGCGACATGATTATAAGCCAAATGCCCGATGTGATTTTCTATTGGCAAAAATGGCGAACTTCCGTACAAACTTTCATCCCATATCTTAGGGGGTGAATTTTCAAAATCCCTCCCTTTGTTTCCGCATTTTCGTTATATAACTCTTGTACAAAATATGCGTTTAGACCCAGCAGTTTAAACTGTGCGTTGTTTATTAGTAAATGAATAAATTTAAGTGTTTGTTAAATATAATGCGGTCTATACAATAAGTGACATCTTAAATTATAAACAAAATTCGAAATATAATCTCATTACTAATGTATTTATATGGATAACGTAATTTTAAAGATCACCTCCAGACCTTAAGATCTCAATAGTAACCTTTGTATATAATTTTATTAAAAGGTATTTTTTTGTATGCTGAAATATGTATGTAAGCAAAATATGAGAAGCTTAGTATATACCATATTTTATGCGAAATGAAGAAATTTGAATTTATAGGTTTTTATGAATTCGATGATTTCAGGCCGCGCATGTACCTCATTACTTAAAATAATAATAACACCCCTCTGTTCCTTTGCGGGTTAAAACATTTATGGTCACATTGACGTTGATCATAGCTATGAAAAGCTATTCAAAATAAAAGCAGATCCTGACAGCATAAAATCAACCCCTTTAGACTTATGAGCAGTGTTAGTAAAAGTTATAATTTAATCTAGGACGTGGAGCAGATAGCTCTGGTTTGATAGCACCCGTCACACGCGCCCAGGTTATTACAGTCATAACATTTTCTAGCCTGCTCTGTATTCAGTTTGACGCATCGTGTATGTTGAAGCTTAGATTACTTTACATGTTTGTATTTTGCATAACCTAACAGCACGGTTATATTCCCCAAAAGAAGGTATACATGTATATATAGGGTATCAAATTAAATTAATTAGCGAAACTCTGCAGAAGTGTGGGTATTGATATCTAAACACGATAAAATAAAAATTAAAAACGACGACGTCTATTTGTCAAGTTTTATATGAGATAAAACTTGATTCTGTGAATTATTGATATCTTGTTTGTGTGTTTTACGTGGAGCTTCTATATAAATGATACAGGATTAGAGGTGTTTCGAAAGGCGTGATAAAAGGCGTCCAGACTTTTTCACCAGTGCTCATTAATAGTTTTTTAAACTTTAAAACCCACCCCGTGTTTTAATGATTAAAACTTTTAATGAATTCAACAAATATTTACAAATACACAACATTATTTTAAGGATGATCCCGACTACGGCGAAGCAAAAAGGAGGGTTATGATTTTGACCGGTATGTATGTATGTGAGTATGTATGTTCATCTGTTCCTTTATAACTCCTGAACTACTTATCATAATTAGACAAATGAGGTATCGTTGGAAGCGTCTTGATTGTTTTCTGGTTGTAGGAATAATCTTCATAAAATAAAATAAAATCTGGAGTCTTACGTAATCTGGGCATAAATCGTGACTTTGGAGCTATAATTTGTTTGTCTGTAATGTCTGTTTACCTTTTTACTTGGCGATTTGGTTGTGATTGGGTTTTAGTTTTTATAACTTTTATTTTTCATAATTTAATGATGAAACAACAACATCAGTTTACACATTTTTATGACACAAAAATAAAAATATAACTTTACTTTCAAAAACAACTTTAATGATTGTTTTCGCCATCAAAATCAGTCGATACCATGAAGCTGTTTTCAAACTACCCTGCACTGCCGTCCACACGTACCTGCATAAAAAGAAGAAAAAAAACGCCTTTTCCCCATGGTGACTCATTAAACTTTTTGCTTACCTTTATCTTACCTCGTACTGATTCAAATAAGGAAGATTATTATTGTTATTCACTGTCTCTCTTTTTAGAGTTACTTCGAAGATAAGGAAAATTTAGATCAAATCACGTAAACGTCAAAAATAAGTGCAAAGACTTACTTATTTGAAATACTGAAAAGTATCCAAACAACAATGGTTTTTACCTAAATAGTTTTACACGATAACTATGATAGGTACCTACTTTTTACTATAAATGTTGATGGACGGAGAGGTAAGAAAAGATGGTTGGATTGTGTGAGATCTTCTAACACCCACCTCTAGATTTGTGTATGTTCTAATAATAATTATAACATTTATGCAATGATGTATAAAACTATAGATACGTTGTCCGCACTCTAAAATGGCAACATGAAATGAAGCCAATTGGCCACATTGCGCTCAGTCACGCACCAACCTGTCGCGCGACGCTACGTTTGTTTTTAATTTATATCGTGTGTGACGTAACTGAAGATGTTTATTTATCTCCCTCTAGCAACAGGCATTCCGCCGTACGGTGTCATATTTTCTTTCCCTTTCTTTACGCGTATAAGTAGTTATCTAGTATTTTCGCCGTTTTTAAGCGCCGAGATGTTTGTTGATAACGTGTCTATATATAATACGTCATTGCATTTATGTAATTATATGTTTGCTTGTTTCAGTCCAGTACTAACCCCGCTGTATCATCGACCTTTTTTTTGCAATACACACTTGCTTTTCCAATTCACTTATGCATTGGCAGAATGGTCGACATTGGCTTTGCATGCCATATAATAAAAATAAAATAGAACGTATTGCGCCGACCCCAAGTAATATGGGACAAGGGCAGAAAGATGGTGACCTAAATACTTTTAGAGAAACGACAACGTGTCTAATTATCTATTATACAATGTAATAGTGAATCAATTTTCACCCCTCCCCCTTAAGACCCACGCCTTATATATATTGAATATTCGGATAGCTCATGACCTAAAGAGTTGCAATTAAGAATATGAATTAAAAATCTCGACTAATTAAAAAGTTGTGCAAATAAATCCGCGAAATTTCGCGGGTATTCTGGTATAATATAAATAAAATAAAATAATTTTGTTTCGGAAAACACTAAAAGATCCATAAATTGTTAGTAACCTGTTTGCACTTAAAATACTATTATTAGGAACTTAAAATAAAGACGAATTAATGAGAAGACCACCCAACAACTAGGCAGAACGAGAAATGGTAATGCCAACTACAAAACTATGGTATAATATAACTCTTCTCACAAATTGCCTTATTATGGCGGAGGAATTATCTGCCGCCACAGCCTTCAGGATACTGTTATGTTAAACTCCAATTAATAATTTTATCTGTTCATGTGCACATCAAGAGTGCTAAACCATAAAGGACCCGTCGTTGTCTTTGCTATATTTTAAAAGAGGTAGCGGTCAGTTATTCAACGCATTTTTCTCATAGGTTTTACTCCCGTGGAAACGCCTGGAGGGGACGCCCCGCATACATATGGTGACCTAATTGATGATTTCTTCAACAAGGTCAGGTGCGTAGTACTCGCTACCGGCGGGCGGGTATGACCAGAGGACTTAGTGTAAGTTTGCAAGTGAGTAAACGTAACTATCGCGTTTTCGTTAAGTTTTTTTTTCTCAGTTTTATGTTCTTAACACTATGATCTATCGGTCAAATTTAAACGCAAACGCGATAGTTACGTTTACTCACTTGCAAACTTACACTAAGGCCTCTGATGTATGAACGTTAACGAAGCAAAAGAATGTTAGGTATTTAAGGATAGTAGCAGGTGACGTTATGTAGTTTCTGCCTACGGGCTTATGTAATTATGTAGGTATTACATTTTCAGAAGAGTATTATTTAAATTGTAACACGTCATTATTTCTATTAAATCAACTTCATTCAAAAGAAAAACAAGACAGAATTTAAATAAGTTATGACTGATATTAGAAGCCGTCTAAAACTCCTTTAGAATGTAATAATAACATAAATCTCGAGCGAAGAGTCTAATAATTATTTCACACCTAAAATTTTCTAAACAACTCAAAATAATTAGTAAAACGATTTAAATCCCACTCAAAAAACAAATATATAGCCGAAGTAAACATTTTGTCATACGTCGCTTTCACCCTTGCGCCATTTGTCATCTCATATCGTCCTCCAGCGGACTCAAAGGTCTACCAGGGTCGCATAACCATGCAGAGATTTTAATTTCGAAAAAAATATCTACATAATAAACTCTCCTTCCTGGGTTGTTTGCCAAATATAAATGATGATAAATGGAGGACTGAGGGTTTTTTATGAAACCTCTACTTTGTTATACAAATTTTATAGAAGCTGCTGAATGACAGTGCGTTTCCTTTTATATTTATTTATTTATTTAAACTTTTCACACACAAAAAAGGTACAAAGGCGGACTTAATGCCTTAGGCATTCTCTACCAGTCAACCAAGGGTGGTGAAGAGATTAGATGGCAGGTGCTCTGTTACAGAGGAACAAAGAGAAAAAAAAGATAATATTTATAATTATTAAAAATATATCTAAATACATTATATAAATAAAAAAGGTAGGGTTAGACTTATAATAAACATACATACATATTTACTACAATATATACCAATATAATATATATATTTATATATATATATATACGAAGTCAAGGGAAAGAGGTGTTGAGATGACTCTACTCTATTTGTTTTGAAAATAACTCTGCAATTTCCGCTTAAATGCATACCGACTAGTGGCCGTCCTGATATCAAGAGGAAGCGCATTCCAAAGAAGAATGGACTGAATATGAAAGGAAGAATGAACAAAGTCAGAAGTATGAGAAGGACAGAGTAGGAGAAGATTGTTAGAAGAGCGCAGATTCTTAGCGTGTGAAGAACATAGATATTGGAAGTGAGACACAAGATAAGAAGGAGGAGTGGGAGAGTTGAGAAGAGAGAAAAGCGTGGTCAAGGCGCGCAAACTTCTTCTCTGGCGAATGGACATCCATTTGAGCTCAGACCTATAGCTCGACACATGATCATATTTCCTGAGGTTGAAAATGAACCGGATGCAATTGTTGAGTAGTCTGTCGAGCTTATCCAGCAAAACCGCATTCAAGTCAAAGTAGCACACGTCCCCATAGTCGATAATAGGGAAAATCAAAGTCTGCACAAGCATAGTTTTTGGTTTTATAATAAGGAACGTTTGTATACATTGGATAAGAAAATCTGCTACGATTATGCTACGGCGTAGCGGTAGGCTACGCTTGCTACGCGGTCGTAGCAATTTCTCTATTTAGTTCATTTTGTTAATCCTATTCTGGAAGCTAGTTTTGATTCATTTTTTAACGTTATGTACTTTAAAATGGTTATCGCCAAAATGTCCTATCGATATAAATAAAAGTCTACATAGATGTATGGCAATGCTGATTTTTTGCCAAAAAATCAGCTATAGCTATCAATAAATAATATTCTGAAACCATTATAGATAATGACAATGAAAAATAAATCTAATCACACTTTTATTACCCCTGAATTGAAACAACTGAGCTCAACATAATTCAATTGGCCTGTCGACATTTCCAATTAGTTTGTTTTGGTAGTAAAACGTTTGAAACAAGTTACCGAAACAGTTTAGAACAAGTTCATTGGTGTTGTTGTAACTTGTTCTGAAATATTCAATAAATTGAAGCTATTTGTAATAATCTGGTATTTTAATTTTTATTTAACTTCAAAGGCTTTGAATATCGGGTTGAAAGTTTTTATTGATAGCTTGTTTATCCCGTAATTAATATTTATGTAGCCTATAATTATATGTTTCTGTAAAGTTCACTCTCTCAAATAACCGTACTCGATTTGAAAGCGAATTAAATCAATCTGCCTAGCCTTTTCCCGCTTTTAACTACGTTGGGGCCTACTTCCAGTCTAATCGGATGCAACTGCCAGACTGCCTATCTGACCTCCACAACCTAGTCACGGGGTAACACGGTAAGACTTACTGTCAGACTTCTGGGATTCTGACAACCCGTAACGACTATCAAAGATCTACACGAGCAAAGGCTTAACATGCTTTCCGAGGCACGGAGGGGTTTCGATAATTATATGTAATGGATGGTCACCCATCCACGAACCGACCGCGGCAAGCGTTGCTTAACTTTCGATCAACCCGTGCATCTGCTATCTTTTATCTAAGAGCCCCTCAAAAGCGAATTCATTTATTTTTATTTTTCGACAAAGCCTCGACAATAATATATCCATCACATATTATTGGAAATGTCACGTTACGTCACACGCTTTAAAGTTGACATTTCAATGCTCAACTGTCAAGCAATGCGTTGCGTTACTTTACGGCCTGCCCTAATTTGCGCTAGCCTTTAGAGTCCTTAATACTTCAGCTCAAATTCACTCTTTACCTCGCTTGCACACTACTCTCTCTCTCACTGAAGAAGGCTCCAAGGTGCCGATAGTTCAGGTAATTTCTTTTTACGGTGAAAATAATGATAATTTAAAAAATATGATATCTGCTCCATAGTTTGTTATTTATAATGCAAAGTTTCATGATCTGAAGTTTTTTTTTTTATACTAGCGTTTTATTAGCTATTCGATATGGAGGTATTTTTTTTAGGAGATTTGATGGATTCGTGTTTTCATCAAAGTACTTAACATTAATCCTCAACTTTAACATATATAGTTAATTCAAAATGAATCCTGCAGTATTTTCGGTATAACGGAGGATCATGCTAAACAATTTGAGGTATCATAGACTTAACATGAAGGTTTTTCTTTGTAAACGCAACCACTATTCAACACAGATAAAGTTGTTGTGTTAGACAAAGTCTGGCCAAGTGCGAGTCGGACTCGCGCACCGAGGGTTCCGTACGAACCTGTAGGTATATAAGTAAAAGTTCATCCATCACGTCAATCGAGTCATAGTTATGGTTTTTTTTTTAAATATTTTTATTATATGATGTTACTAAAAATTTACGGTTTTTGCAATTTTTCCAGTATCGGTGCTATAAGACGTTGCTTCGTACCAAATTTCAAGATTCTGAGTTCACGGGAAGTACCCTGTAGGTTTTGATTCCCTTGCGAGTTTCGAAAATTTGCGGCATAAACGGCTGTATCTTTTGATTGCGTCGGCTTAGAATTTTGATTTTTTTCACAGCTCCAAGAGACAGTAGACTTGAGTATTTCATATAGCTTCATTCAGCTTGATACCTCCACGCGTTTCTGAGAAAAAGGGTCTTGACAGACGGACGGACAACAAAGTGATCCTATAAGGGTTTCGTTTTTTCCTTTCAAGGTACGGAACCCTAAAAAGAAGGTTCTCGAAGGTAAATAAACTTTTTACTACTCATGTCGTACAACGTTTTATACAGATGTTTTCTCGGCATGCCTACCTCCAAAAAGAAGGAAAGTAGTGATAAATGCTCGTACGAGGGAACGCCAAAAGTTTCTACAAAGGGTGAAAAAGTTGTGAGAGACTGCAATCAAACTTTCCACAAACGATTATGTACGTATCGTAAATACATAAATATTGTGTTGACTTACTTCAATAAAATATCTAAATCGAAATTCAGCTTGAAATAACAGTGAACAAAACAATTTTAATATAATAGTTTACCTTACATTATCTACCGACATTTTCAATGATTGATAATGTGTTTTTGTACGGTAGCCTATGCTTATGTGATTTAAGTCAATTTGCGAGAAGAATGCAAGTTTTAATCCAATGTGTGAGACATGTCTTTTGCTATGTTAAAATTGCTGCTTTTTAAAATACACAACAACGCCACCGCCACGGCACGCCAGGCCCGTCAACGGTCGCAGCATTATTAGCATAGTTCATATTTTCACCCAACTTTTTCTTTTTGTGTTTGTGTTCTTTCTTTGCGTCATGTTTACCGAAAAAAAATAATTGTTATGAAATATTGCCACACTTAAACGCGTTTTAGAATCGCTGATCGTGTTCAGTTTAATTTGTGAAATTCTCACTAAATCCTTATCCAACGGATTGCATCCTACAATAACCCACCTCTTTAAACTCCACCTTGTTCATAATACCCTGGTAAATAAGAAACAGTAGCGCTTCAAAACTAGTTTTAAAACAGTTTTATTTTAATTGAAGCGCGGTTATAACGCTCGTAATTAATTCTGGCGCCTTATCTAGAGTCTGGCACGCTTCGTGGCAGGCAGGACATACTGGGAGTCACATTCGGACTTTCATTTTTAACCGACTTCCAAAAAGGAGGAGGTTATTATATGTTCGTAGCGTATGTATGTTTTTTTTGGGACGGATTTAAAAAAAAAAATTTTTGTTTCAAAGGGATAATTGATATAAATTTTATTAACTTTGCTTGAGTACTTTTTGAGTTAGCTTCAATACTACGTATTTTTCCCACTTAGCCTATGTGGATGATGTTCTAATAACTTCCTGTCACTGTTATTTACATAGCAGGTCATGATATTCGAATTTGTAGGGAGTAGGGAACTAAAAAGTGAAAAATAAAGTCTTTTTCCAAAAAAAAACAACCGACTTCCAAAAAAAACACTACATAGTGCAAAATTACTTTAATTTCGGAAGTTGTTTTTTTTTGGTCAAAAGATTTTTTAAATTAAATTTTACGTTACTGCAAGGCACTGTGGTATATTTTTTATATTGAGCGTGTGAAAACCGTCGATCGATTAAAACGAAGTTTACTGAAATTACATAAATAATTAAAACCATGGCCTCAAATTAATCATTCTTAAAATTAAACGCTCACCTCATTTTCTTCACTTAAGAAACGTTTAAATTACACTTTCGCGCGTAATTTACAGAATTTCCAACACCTCCAAGTATTTACGTATTAGCTCTCATAAATTCTGTATGCCTGGTACTATTTTCTGGCCGGCGGTGTACAAGACAAGTACTACACACGACGTGGCATCTCTTTGTTTTTGCGCGCTCTATAATTGCATCCTTCAGTTGTTCCTGAGCACCGTCTTGAGAGCTCTCGTCGTGTATGGACTCCGAGTACTTTCGCACGGAGATGGGAATTAAGAGGTGATTTTATGCACCATGTTTTTACGAGACGTGTTCCTTTTAAAAGTTAATGGCATTCATAAAATACAAAATAAGCCCTACTTGGAAAAATAAAATGCTATTTCACTTGTCTAGCAAATATATAGTGTCAGCACTATATTAAGTTGACAAATAGTACATTACTGTCGCGGCCTGCAACAGAGGGATTGAAGGACGAAAGTGACAATGTGGGCCGAGGCGAAGCCGAGGAGTTCATCAATACGCGTGTCCAATGCCTGGTTGGGGCCAAGGCTTGTTTGTATAATAATTTTCTCAAATAATGCACGGAAATTCAAACTTAGTAAATTAATTCCAGAATCAATGACGAACTACGATATTTTTTCACGCGCCAATATGCTCATTATTGTTTCTTCTTTACTTTAAACAGCTCTATTTGCAAGCCAAATTGGATTTTAGAAAAAATCTTTGATAAGTTACCTCCTTGGTTGCAAAAACTTTGTTCCATTTTTAAATAACACGACAGATATGAGTTTTCATTTGGCCGTTAAACACGACATATATGGATACAAATATATATTTCATACAAACATTGCCGGCCGGGCGCTCGCTCGTCTTCGACCAGTACCACAATTTCGATTTTTCGCGAAGAAGTTTGTTAAAATAATGCTCGAATTTCCAAGCATGTTTGAGAAAAAGTAGTTTGTAATACATTCAAATTAGTACCACGTTGTTACAAGCTCAACTCAACCAGATTATTCAGCTCTTTATCAAAATGTTCTCCTAGTAACATGGGAAACGTTCAGACATTTCATTACGTAGGCGTTACGCTCTCAAGACCCAAATCAGGTCAAGAGTTATGACAATGTCTTTCATACAATGAACGCATATTCTGTTACAGGAAGCCCCTTTTCATACATGAATGGAATGATGGGTCCTTTCATGAAAATAAGGTAATGTAATATATTGGCCAATTAAATTTCACATTCAATTGCCTAGCTAGTAATTAATTAGTTGGTAGAGACACCGAATTAAGTAGTTAATTGATTCAGGCGTGACTTGGCGGAAATCCATTATAAAATACAATAGACGTAGATATATTTAGTAAAAGAGTCTTTAAAAAACCCTGTAAGAAATCGACACGTGTTTCACCTCTCAACGAGGCATCCTCAGGATGACGATAGACTTGTCGCGAACCCGTACACGACGTGTTAACACGCCGAGCGCTGGACGCTTAGCGTCGTTTAAGGTTACTAAATATATCTACGTCTATTGTATTTTACCGAATTAAGTGTGCGAATCTATACATATTATAAACTAGCTGCTGCCCGCGGCTTCGCCCGCGTGAGTGTCGGAAATTACCCCATACATCCCCATGGGTTTTAAGTATAAATATTGAGTTTCGAGTTAATCGGACAGCGCGTTAAAATTCTTCCATACAAACACTGACACCCCCCAATCCCCCTTTAGGGGGTAATTTAGAAAAACAAAAAACTACAAACTTTATAATTTATTTAGATTACTATTCGTGCGAAGTTTCATGTTTATTACCTCAAGGAATAAGATTTTTCATACAAACTTTCATCCCTTATTTTACCCCCTTAGGGGTTGAATTTCGAAAAATCCTGATACACGTTATTCTTAATTTTTGGGTCTTAGTATAAATATTGAGTTTCGAGTTAATCGGACAGCGCGTTAAAATTCTTCCATACAAACTTTGACACCCCCCAACCGTAGGGTAGGATACTTTTCCGGGATAAAAAGTACCCAGTGTGGTGCCCAGGATATTAAAGAATAATTATACCAAGTTTCATCGTAATCGAACCGGTAGTTTTTGCGTGATACCTGAACAAACAGATAGACAGACAGACAGACAGACAGACAGACAGACAGACAAAAAAATTTGTAATCACACTTTTGGGTTCGGTGTCGGTCTAGTAACACCCCCTGCCATTTATTTTTTTGATATTTTCAATGTACAGAATTTTCACTTCTACAGATTTATTATAAGTATAGATATAGATTAAAGTCGCTTTTCGTGTTTGTCTGTATGACCGCGTTGTTCTTCTAAACCACGCAACAGATTTTGATGAGGTTTTCACCATCGTTTAGAGAATTTATTCCGGAATGTTTATGTGTATAATATGAGTTACTTATAACTAAGAAATCTCGATGTTTTGGTCAAGTCGTAAAAACCGTGCGAAGCAGGAGCGGGTCGCAAAAAGCGGGTCTAAGTAAAAACTTTGTACCCCTTTTTACGAAAATTACGCGAAGGAGGAGTATAAAATTTGGCACAGCTAAAGCTTATATGGTGAAGGAGTGTAGAAAGCTAATAGATTTATTTAATTTGCATTAGAAATAAATGAGAAAAATAGATGTGAAGAGTGAAAGAAAGAAGTGAGAAATGAATGATGATGTGAGGGGCTCGTGGCTAAGTAATAACAGCCGCACGGGTCGATCCATCAGGTTAAGCGCGTAGCTTGCCGAAGTTGGTCAGTGAATGGCAGATCATCACAACACACCGAGACCCGTCCGTGCCTCGGAAAGCACATTAAGTCGTTGGTTCCGGCTGTCATTCGTGGATCTTTGACAGTCGTTACGGGTCGTCAGAAGTCTGAAAGTTTGACAACCAGACTTACCAAAGAGTATATTATTACCCAGTTATTGGGTTGTGGAGGTATGATAGGCCGTCGCTCAATGTAAAATACTGGTGTTCAGCTTCATCCGATTAGACTAGAAGCTGACCCCGATATATTTGGGAAAAGGCTAGGCAGATTAATCATTGATGCATTGGAAATAAATTAAATGATTAAAGAGGTATTACACACACTACCATGCGTTTGAAACAAGATGGCTACCTTTGAACAATGACATGGCAGCATGGAATTAGTATGTACGATACACCGACCACTTGGCGACCACAAGTTCTAATTTTTTTATTGCTTTTCAGATCGACATTTGCAATTTCAGTACGCAACATGTCTTTAACGAGTCATTTAATTATTACTTTAACGTTAGCATTACTTTCTAAGCCCAGGAAAAAAAACAAAGTCTACCTTTATAAAGTAGCGAATTTCTTTGCAAACTCAAGTTCCTGACAAATTATGAGGTTAATAAAGTTAATTGGGGGTAATTACCTTCGTTTAGGTCAGTCAAGCTCTCGACCCCAGAAAATAATGTCTTCAACATTTCTACATCACTGAGAAAATATTTTTTCAATTTGATTACGCAAAAATTGTTAGGAAATAGTTCTATTCTTTCCTACTGAAGAATACCTATTGTAAAATGTTAATATTGTGGCTTTTATAATACAGTCTAGTAACAATATTCATTTTTAACAGATTAAGATTAAGTTTTTTTTATACATGTACTTATAGGTTTGTAATTTAAAATGCATCTTAATTTTAAAATTAAATTAGAACATAGGTATATTCCTGTAAACTAATATAAGTTTATATAAGTAGGTACTACTTATTTTAATAAGTTATACAGGATTATACCCCACTATTTGAGATTAATGTGAAATTAATTTGCTTGCCATTAACAAATAAAAGGCAAAATATGGACTGTACCACCACCAACTTTTATAACTGCAGTTAACACCTGTATTTTCTGCAAATAAATGATGATTATTCTTGTAACAGCTGTTTCGTTGGTTAAAAAAGAAGATATAGTAAGCGTATAGTTTGCTAGGTATAGGAAGGCAACAAACGACCTACCTTTTATTGAACGACTGCCCCGTGATGTGAAGCAGGGTTTGACAATATTTTATGCTTATAACTAGCTTTTGCCACTTTCTTATGTAATAAAGATTTTATTGGATTTAAAAGAGTGTTCGTGGAGTTTCTTGCCCGTTCTTCTCCATAGGTACCTACTACGCTTTGGAATGAGCTACTAGCTTCATATTTTCTGACTGACCGACTCCTTGACAATTCAAAACTGCCTGTAAATGGTTTAGTTGAAATAAATGCTTTGAGTTGAGTAGAATTGTGTACCTATAGTAGGTACATCTACATTTCGCCAGTTATGTTTAAGTCCCATGCAATAGGGGGGCGAGCCTATTGCCATCAACCGGGCTCAAATCCAGACTCCGGGCTGCTACTGAGGAATTCCAGAGGGGGAACCCAATAACACTTTGCCCGACTCGGGAATCGAACCCGGGACTTCTGCTCAGAAGTAACGTCTACGATCACTAGACAAACGAGCCAGTCGTTACTATTGTATTATATAATTATGTTATATTGTATTGTATTATATTATATTGTATTGTACACTTCTACTAGTCACGATGAAAATGGTATTATTTTGGACATAGGGATTCAACCCAAACACATAAAAAAACACACAATATTAATAATAATAGTAGTTTTAAAGATAAGTTTACTAACTCTATTGCAAAACTTACTTACTCCAAAATATGTCGATGAACTCAATTTAGATCAATGCATGTAACTTATTTAATTTTGTAAATGACACGTCCCTTCACACATACAACACATGGGTTCCGCCCACGGCGCGTCACGTACCTACGGAACCCTTGATAAACTAATAACGACGTGACGCCTACGGTCACATGGCTAAGCTTATTGACCCCTAAAAAAGGTTTATATTTTTTACTTTACTAACTCTACTGTTACATGGTACTTATTTTTTTTTTTCGTTGATCATCTTTTATTTTATTTATTTACTTTAATTATGTAACAGGTTTATCTGTTAATTATCTTAATGGTACTTTTTCCTTAACGTTCAAGAGCTGCAAACTTTCAGAAAAGCTGTCTTATTGAAAAATATCATATTCATGTATTTGACAAGTTAGAATCAAAATCTTCTTGTAAGATTGTAGAATACGACGATGGTTATATGGGACCTCTCAAATAAGTGATTGATTTATGTATAAACTTTTTCGACGTAATCTATCGTTTCACTATTAATAAATGTATAAATCATAACAGCTTACCAAGTTTCGTACAGGCTCCATGACATAAAATTTCAACCCGCGAAATATTAGACAAGCATTCTAATTGTACAAAATTGCTATATACCTAAGTAGCAGCCGAGAACCATGTACTCAATACTCAATACTCAATTCTTTATTGCATTCCACAATGTAGGATTAGGTGGTAAACATTTATTTGGTAGGTAACAATCGTGGACCCTGTCGGGCACAGCAAAAGATATAATAAATAAATGTGGAGAGGACTTATCATTATTACAATACAACTTATTCTAAAAACATAGACATAACATTAACATTAGAATGTATGCAGATAATGTAAGCAGGTAATTATTATAAAAATCTTTGGAATATTTTGCATTATAACTTGTGTCTACATAGGAAAAAGTGAAAAAACATTGTATGATTCTACTACACCATTGTTAATACGTTTCTTGGAGGGTTTGATGTATAAACATCAGCATACGTAGCATGACCCCGTAGAAACGGGTTTTCTCGACGGAAGAACAGACAAAATGAGAGATTGTTATTGTTTATCTATCATTTTGTCTATTTTTTCGTCGACAAAACCTGTTCCTACGGTGGGCATGCTACGCGTGCTGGTTGCGGTTCCAAATTCAGGCAAGAATCAGTGTGAGATAGATGTTCGACAGAACGGAAACTAACTTTTCAAAAGTGAGGTTCTACGTACCTACAGTCCGCGAGGTATAAGCTGAGCTTTGCATTTGTGTGAGTGCACATAGGTGTGGTGTCGGCCTAGAGCGTGACGAGGCCTTTGTTTGTTTTAAACCGGTTTATAACCGGTTTACCTTCCACTTTTGGTAATCACTCACACAAATTCAAGCTCAGATTAGACCTCGCGGACTGTACCACGCTTTGGAACGGGCAACTAGCTTCATCTTTCTGACTGAGCGACTCCTTGACAATTCATAAGTGGCTTTAATTAATTGAAGTAAATGCTTTGAGTTTGGGTGATACTATTCTCCCAAATGAGTAAGTACTAAAATACATAAGCTTTCGTTCCCCGTGTATCTTCCAATTTCGTGAGTCGTCTATCCCAAAGTAAATGTAGACTTTCATTCTCGACTATAAACATCGACAAATATCTTTACGTGGTTCAAGCAAATACTACGTTGTTCAATAGAAGTATATATTATGTATTGTAAACATTTTGATAAGATCGAATATGCATGCCGATTCTGAGATCATAAACCTTTTAAAATGTAAAAATGCTACCTCGTTTCTACTCAAAAAATTAGTTCACCACGAAAACCCTAATAAAAACCAGAAAACATTTTATGTACAAAAACTTTTCCTGTACTTGAAAATAAATCGAAAAAACTCGCGTAGTAACATAAACTTTTATGAAACATTGCCTAAAATGTAAGACGATTTATCAATACACATTTGCGTTACATAGTAAAATGTCATAACCAATGCGGTACGATAGTGATATTAAATTTCTTCGATAAAGTTTTTGCAGAATTTGTGTGCGATTGTGTGTGTTTTGAATGAATGAGAGTGCGTTGTGACTTTCAATTTTTTTTTTTTTATGCTACCGGTAACAATTACGCCGCATTAATCGTCGTCATACACGCCGATAAATGTGGCGTAATGATAAATATTGAAGATTTAGACGTGCTGAGGCATTTACGTATTTGACAGGATTATAATATTAGTATAGTGATAGTGCTAGCGGGCCATATATTATATGGCCCGCTGGCAGTATCACACTAATTATTTAACGTACATATAATTTCCAGCTTACGCCGGTTTTTTTTCAATTTCATTATATTAAAAAAACAGATATTTCCAATATTTCATATTAATTATTAAATCTAAAATAAAAATGGAAATCTCCTTATGATACAATTATTACTACCTTAAGCAACCAAAAGAAGAGGAAGGAGGACCAATTTTTAAGAAGAACTACATAATTATGGTTTACTCTTTTCTAATCCTGAAAAAGACCACATCTCACCATTTCTCTTCTCAAACATCTTCGGACAAAACAGTTTCGAAACAGCCGTTTCAGTAACAGTTACAGTAACTTAACACGTACACAATGCTCTATCTTACCCATTGTTTATCCGGGGATCTAACTCATTTATCTCTTGCGTCGCCTGTTACCCTGGTAGCATACTACCCGACTACCCGCTAAATCTTTTAGCACCTACCTAAAACCCGTTAGTGGGTTAGGCAAAAAGTTCGCAAAGGGATTGTGAATTGCCATAAGATACGAATTTGGAATGTACTTATTTGTAATTTAAATAGAAAGAAAGAAAATAAATATATATTGAGGGATATTAAAATTAAGTTTCTTATTAATTTATAATGTGTGTAGGAAATATATCTAGCCTTTTCTCAACTATTTTGGGGTCGGCTTCCAGTCTAACCGGATGCAACAAGAAAAAACAACGAATTTCGTGTTTTCGGTCCTCAAGGTAAACACAAACACATGACATGTCGATTTTCAAACATAGGTACCTATATGAAATGCTCTAAAGCATGATTTAACCCACAAACACATTGTTTCGTACCTATAAAATGTAGTCATCAGTGCCAGCACTAGCTAGGAAGCTGTTTAACTATGAGATCAGACTGAATGCATCCCTGAGGAAGCACTAAAAGTTGACTCCAAGTATCTAATACTGTTATCTTCCTAAATGGTATTCTAATGCTAGCAGGCAATGTACTGGAAACTTGAGCACTTCTTGGAGTAGAAATAGCAATAATAATGTGATACTAACAGTGCTCTAAACGTATCTTAACTAAATAGATTAAGAATACTTTTGAATATAATAATTCAAGCCTATATTCGAGCACACTCATGTTCCGAATTAAGTGTTATTTATTTCATAACCAATGCTCTCAAAACGGTGACGGAAAACATCGCGAGAAACCCGGCATGCCCTAGAACCAAAAAATTTGAAGACATGTGACAACCGGCACTGTGACGGCGTGGTGGTTTATGGCGCAGTCCTTTTCAAAGAGAGAACTCCTATGTCCCACCCGTGGGAAGGTTATTGGTTGATAAATGCTTCATTCATGTGTTTCTATCTTATACTCTCTAGTTCTATTAATTTTGTTGCTTTTTTAAAAGTGAAAACTTCTTCACTTTGCTCATTCTGAACAGTCAACGAAACTGAACCGTCACGCTAGGGTCGGTGATCGGATATACTCGGCTCCACTCGGACGGTGACGCTGGATTGTGTATACTCGGCCCCGAATCGCTTATACTCGGCTCTCGACGAAATTTTTCACTGCTATCGTGTCGTCATAACCACACACTCTCTTCTTTTTTGTTGGTTTAATTAATTAACTAATTAATTAAACCTAATTAATTAATTAATTAAACCTACTTAATTAATTAATTAATTAAACCCACTTATGTAATTTTAAGCGTTACAGCTTTTTCGATCATTGATTTTTTAATACGAACACCAATTTCAAAACAGCAATACCAGTAGAGTTTCTAAAGAAAAACAAAACTAAGCTTAGCGTACCGATAAGTGTGATCAAAAAAATAAAGGATTTTTGTATCTTTGTATTCACCTACCTACCCACTAAATCAACGAAAAAAAAACAAACATTCGTTACTCACAGTCACCAACACAATTAAATTATCTGACCCTTCCAGCATACAAATGAAGCTCATTCAAAATTCTCGAATGAAAATTGAATACTAAGCAGCTAGACATTCAAAACGCAAGCCAAGAGCCAAATTAAACTTAGTCAGGGAAAACCTGCATTGCTAAGCTGCACTTGCAGTTGGTACTAGGTACATACCAAAGAATAAGTAGGCAACCAGAAAAGGGTATGCGCGCTTCGGTAATCTTCGTGTTTCCGAATTAGCACGAACGCCGAACCACAGAGTAAGCCGGGGTCAAGGCAGGCTTAATATTGTCCTGCCACGTTTTGAATTGCGCCTGTCATTAGGCGTTTGTATGAACTTTTCTCTCTGTCAGGATTCCTACAGCGATCGCAGACCGCCATTTGTCACTGTTTTTTTTTTTTAAGTGTCTTGGAGTTCCATAGAGTTGTTAATCCATGTAATCGTGGTAATACAAAATAGGCAAGTACTTCCTAGGTTGTAACAGCTCTGTAACATCTTCATCGAGCGTTCGTATTTCCGAAGATAAGACGATGATTTCCGAAGCGCATACTTTTCTTGGATATCTGTAAATACCTATTTAAAAAGCGAAACTCGTACTCAGTGTGAAAACTTTAAACAGTCTGGTTTGTATCGTTGCTTTCGGACAACTTTATGCTCAGTGCTCCGTCATCGACAAAATTGACAACCATAATGGCGAGCGGTAGGTAATTATTATTGATTTAAGATATACATGAACAACATCCCAGATTTAAGTACATCTAAAGCGCTGTACAAACTTAACAACAAAAAAGAAGAACAAGAAAATATTAACAAAAATTGGCAAAATAAGAAACAAAGTAAGGATGAAAATTCAATAAAGAAAAATTACAATTATTTACTTATCCATCTTTCATTTATTCATCATCCCACAGAATCATACCATTCACGGCACACATACCCCGCGTCGTATTTAAAAGCGATCATCGCGCGAATATAGGATCGTTCGTACTTTTTGTTCGGTGAACTGAACTCGTGGTCGCGCCAGCAGAGGGCGCTTTTCCGAACAAAATAATGGCATATTTTGCACGCGACCGATCGGACCTGTCTTATGAGAATGGATAGTATCTGCATGAATGTCGCTTCTATACGATTTTCTTAGTCTATAGTACCTACTACGTAGATAGGAACCTACTCCCGACATCTGCAATCGTCTGCGCTGGCGATGGAAATTGGAGTAGATAGGAACCACAGTCAAGAGTATTTCTAGAACCTACTTAAACCTATAACGTCTACACAATAAAGAGAAGATTTCTTTAAGTAGTTTTTACTCCGAATCTACTGGGCCAATTTAGTTGAAATTTCATACACATAATATGGATTTCTGTGAACACGGACGTGTAACGTAAAAATGGAAAAAAAAAGTTTTGCACACTGTACCGTATGGCATATCAAATGAAAGGGATGTTGTATAATTTTAAAATAAATGCTTTTAAAGATATTTATGAAAATACATGAAAATTGATCATTCCCCCCCCTAAACTCCAAAACAAAAAACTCTGACTCTCAAACTCTGGCACAATAGAACCAAATTTTTTTGTTTTAATTTTGAAAATAATTCTTTAATAATAGATTACAGGAAAACGTTGAAGTCTAAAAAACTGACAGGGTAAATCAAAAGGTAATAAATAATAACAGGGTAAATCAAAAGGTTTTTTGTCAAACATTTGCAGTTGCAATGTATCAGAGAACAGTTTTTCAACTACAATGTTAAGTTTGTTTTTGGGATAAAAAAACATAGTAGATAACATATTTCTCGTACGGAACCCTTACCACGCGAGTTCAACTCGCACTTGTCCTGTTTTTTTCTTTCAGTATGCGACGATTTCGTATGAATACTGCTGGGAATAGGTATGATGGGTTTACATGCGTAAAAAAAGTACCCTCGGCCGCACAGTCGAGTAAAAAAGAAACTTGGCGAAGACAGTTTGATAGATTTCAAATGTATTAGATCCTAACTTATATTCTCATATGGCCAATAGTAGGTGTGACGGAGAAGGGTATCTCTCGTTATTATCAGCCATATATTGAAGAACTACTCACACTTATTCAGTTCTATTCAGCGTTTGCCCATACAAAATGGTTGTTTTCTATGGGCAAACGCTGAATAGAGCTGATTAAGTGTGAGTAGTCCCTAACTACTTTGGATGTAGGTACTATGGATAGTGTTGTTATTGCGCAATAAAAAAACCTGTTTCAGTTCAAATCAAATTAATTACACTAGCAATTCACACACTGTAGGTAGGTACACAACACAACTATACGGAACAGAGAGGAGAGTCTACAACAGACTCTGCCGAGCGCCGCTAGACGGCGCTGGCGCCTCAATTAGTCAAATCAGTGACGTATTTGCGACAGGTTAATATTATTTTTACTTTAAGAGAAAATATATTTTTTAGTTCCATAATTCTAAGAAGGACATATAGTGACCTTATTGGGAGGAGAAAGGTCAGGTGCGTAGTACTCGCAACCGGCGTGCGTGTATGACCAGATGTATGAACGTTAACGAGGCAAAAGGAGTTTGTAAGCATCGTAGCAGGTGGCGTTCTGTAGTTTCTGCCTACCCCCATGGGAAAAAGGCGTGAGTTTATGTATGTATGTATGTAATTCTAAGAAGCAGGTTTAATTAATCATACTTTTACTAGTTAAATCTTTAACTTTTTCATGAATAAAAAGCACAATTATTGAAAAGAAGCCATGCCAATGTTACGTACCTACATAATGATCCTATAGCTAAATGTCAAATTGTTCCTATTAAAAATGAATTCTTGAGCAGTTTCGACGAATGGGGGACCATTTCGTTCTAATGTTAGCAATTCGTCTAAATTGGTTCAGCCGCTTGGGGGATGTGAGGCTATATGTAACCTATACATCAAAACGTGAGTGACATTAGTCTTATAAATTGGTTAACGATCACGTTTTGTGAGGAAATGTACAGTAGGTATAAATGACGACTCAACGACGAAAATAATGTATAGAAAGCACTGACTGATAACTTACGGTTCAGATGTCAAAGAATTCTGGTTACTTCTACGACTTAGGTTACCACTATCTGGGTAACCCAAGAAGAATAGCAAAAAGAAAATAGCGGGCGGGCGATGCGATGCGACGCGGTGGGTCCGAGGGAGTTTTATAAAAATGTGTTTGTTATTTTAGTATAAAATGATCTTTCAATTTCCACGCGAACAAACTCGCGAGCAGAAGCTAGTTGCCAATAAAAGTGTCAAAAATTTTACTTCATTATCTACAACTAAATAAAATTGCAAAGTCGTCCATTGCTCGAGAGATATTAGTCTCACTGCTGACGCTGCAATCTTCAACGGGACATTTTTTGCCAAACACTACTTACCAAATTACATTCCCAATCGTATTAAGGCGGCATGTATAATACCAGTAAAAAGATAAGTTAAAGTGTCAAAATGTCAAAGTTCGGGCATAGCCGAAAAAAAAGTGCAAGTCAATACTTTCAATTCAATTATTATAAAAAAAGTCTTTTGCTCGCAAAATATCAGATTGATCGAATATTTATAATAATTTATTTGACAAATGTACCTATCGAGTTTCGTGTAATTAAAGTTTAAACGTTTAAAAATCACACCGTATTCCTATATTACCAAAAAAAAAACATATCAGCAAACAAAAAAGTTTCCTTTTCGGTTTTAGGCCGAAAACAAACAATTTTCGGTGCGTCTCCATCAATACGCAAGACAGGACACACATCCGACAAGCATGACTTGTCTTCACGAACTGACAAACTCAACTGGTATTATTATCTCCGCTGTGACCATGACCACAGTCTCAATGACTGCTTTCTATGGGTCTTCCGTATCTCTCTGTTTAATAAGACCACAGTGCCGACTTGATTGTCCCTGCTAACTAATTAGGGGCTTAATCTCTGTCCTCTTGGCAATTCCCCTACTGTTTCTACCAGAATTCCAGCATTTTTGTGACATTTTATCATTTACTCGCGTCGTATATTATGGCTCTTGTGTTACTTGGCGCAAATTAGTGATGCTGTTTGCCGGTAGTTATGTGAGATTTATTCTCATGAAATGCTGTATGTCAGGCTTTAATTGAGCAGTTAATATTACGTAAAATCTAACTATCATCCCCAAAATAAAACCAACCGTTTATTGTTATAATTAAGACTAGAACATCGGCGAATGGCGGGGCAGACCAACGTAAATTCGTACGTATGTAATGGTAACAAGATAGAAATTCCAAAACTCAGAGACCAATCACGGAGCATCAAAGGGGATTTCTCTCTGCGATAGTGAAGAGCGCACTGGAGGACACCGCGGCGGGATGCGACGATATGCGGCGGGACGCGAGAGCATGTGGCGGGAGCTAACGCTAGGTTGTGATGGCATGCTGTGGGATGCTGCTGGCATACCGCAGCATCCAATAGTAGCGCCGGCGGCCGCTGACGGCATCAAAAATCATCAGTGTGCGGTGGCTGGCAGCAATCCTCTTCGAAGCCGCCCCTACCTTAAAGAGCAAAGGTCTCTTCTATTAATGAGAATAACGAGTATTGATTGCAGTTAAAACGTTTGCTCTCTACGTGTTTATGATTTCAAACTATTATTATTTTACTACCCTTTACATGAAAATTTTGACACACCTATTATTACATGGGACTTAAACATAACTGTTCTGGCGAAATGTGGGTGTACTATAGTTACACCTCTGCCCAACTCTTAGCGGAAACAAGCCGTGATGTTTTGTTATTCATACAACCTAATAAATCAGCGCAATCCTTTTGAAAAAACCCAGGCTTACTTCTAGACTATAAATAATATTTCTGACATCAAACGCTAGCCAATAATACGAACTTCCTAAGAGCCAAAATGGAAAAGTAAAACATTTTTTCCAGACTGACTGAATGAGAAATCTCGCGGCATTATTCATCACAAATCACATTTACGAATGACGTAACAATAAAAGTTTTAGCCGTTACGAAGAGCGCCATAAAAAGAGCGAAAGACCAATGATTCAAATAATCCAAGTGTAGTTAATTCTTTTCATTTTATTCCCTAGGGAATAATCATGTCCTTTTGCCGTTAAAGAATGTGCGGGACATTAAGAATCGGAGCCATTTAGGTACTCCCTAAGGGTACGGACACATCTATAAAAACGCGACAACAAACGCAAGGAAAACACGCCGGATTTTCTGCGACTCTGCGATGACTTGCTATCTTGCGACAGAACTTGTATGTAAGCAGTACATTAAATGCACTCGCTGGCGCTCTCGTCTCGCGGGTAATTCAGAATGTGTATCATTCATTGCAGCAGAAGACTTAAATTAACGCGCGGTACAGTCACACGAAGTGTTTCGCTTCCACGTTTATTACACGTAGGTATTTCAATCTCAGTATAAGGAGCTGAAATCTGTTTTTCCCGATCGTTAGCGAGCGTGTTTTTTAGATAGTTTAACAAAATGCAAGGTGATTGAAAAAATATATGCTGAAACTTATCTGGACAAACTTCATCCCCTAAATACTGTGTGATTTTTCCACTAATGTCTAAACGACCTTCGGCACACATACATGTGTACGCAACCTAAGGGAACATTACGTAAAGGCCGTCCCTACAACACATCCATCATGATGAGGACAGCACTCGCCGGGTTTCCCGCCGAAAAAATATTGATAATGTCTCCCGAGACCCGATCGCAGTGTCAAGGACATATGACGCCCTGGTACTCGGCAACGAAATTGGATAAACTGTCCTTAGAATGTTTGACGGAGATTTTAACATAATTCGGTTTTTTGTTGCCATGCCAACATTGCCAACGTTTATACCTAACAACACACTTTATTGCAATGCTTTAATGTCATAAATAAAGTTAAAATTAAGACGAATGTACTGAAAAGTAATTTCCAAAGTAAAACAGATTTAAAACACTATCCGAAGCAGTGCCAAATTGCATTTTGTTCCTCAAGCGGAACACACTCGAGAACTGTAATCGCTGCTCTGCCAAAAAGTTTGAATTAAAATATATCTACTGAACTTTCTTATCTCCTAGTCATTGTTTAGACCGCCTCTAGTTGTTACTGGCATTTATTATCGTAGTGAAGATAGTAAACTCACTAGAATGGCTGCTAACTAAATTCAATTTACAGTTAATTTAAGCGGCTATAATCCAAAGATTGGGGCGTCAGACTTGCGAACAAGGGAACTCGATTTTAAAACCTTAACCTGAAGCCCCAGGAATACCAGGAATATTTTTAATGTGGAATAAAATGGGAGAAAATTTAACAATACTTTGGTGTAGGTACATGAGTATGATAGTCAGAAACACGGCAGAAAAAAAAAACAAATGACATAAACATGAAACTACACAGTATGAATAAACTAAACTGTCATCAAGCAAGAAGCACTTGTACATTTATATTTCGGCAAAACGGGACTTCATAGTAAATGAACTTGGCCTACATTGATATTCCCTCCGTCCATCTCAGCAATAACTCAAAACGAAGGACGACAAATATCGCAGAATATTCCAAAAACCCTCATCTTTGCCGAAATTGTAAGCGCCGAGGGCGAAACAAATTTAGGCATTCAAATAAACGTCACTTCTAGGGAACGTACCAATAAAAAGTGTATTAGATAGCCGCTTTATTAACTTTATTATGTAAGGATGATTATTTAATTAATTTTTCCTAATATATTAGCGCGCAAGTATGTAGAATACTTGGAAGGCTCAATTTAATTTGGTGAATTATTGACTCGTTAGATAATAATAAGGCTTATAATTTTTTGCAGATTCGTATTACGAAAATAAGTAGTTCATTGACTTTAAATATTTCAAGTAGCGTCTAAATTTCTCATAAATGTATTTATTGTGAAAACAATATTCTTTTTGGTTGAACTTCAGAAACATTTCTAATTTAATTTAAATAAACCCTTTTGTATCATAAAAAACCATTCCATAGCTTTAACGTCGTAATGGGGAAATGCTTACTGCATTTTTTCTATTTTTATATGTTTTTTTATGTATCAATGAATGTGTTGCGTTTTGCGTGGATGTGCCGCATGCTTTCTCCCAAATTGTTCTTTTTTATTTATTTATTTCAAAAAATACTCGGATAACATAGATCCGTGGTGTTACTACAGTACCTATACCTAGTGTTAGTATATACATTAGTATATACATGCGTTTTGAGTTCTTTCTTTGCGTCATGTTTACTGCAAATAAACGTATTTTCTTTCTTTTCTTTCTTGTATTGTATAATTATGTAGGTTAATGGTACACCACAGACTACCTGCATTATTGTCTCTCCTTCTCCTTTTAAAATCCATTCAAAGGTCGTCTATAAATCGACGTTCGTCTATAAATCGATAGGTCACGCCAGGACCTCCCATTGTGTCACCGTATGTAAAATGCCTACATTTATATTTGTAATTTATATGGTGTACATAAATAAAGAGTATTCTATTCTATGTCAAAGTAATCCCGTTAAAGCATAGCGTAATATTCTACCAACTCACTACTACCAACGTGACGGCATTAAACATTTTGTTATTTAGATGTTACTAGAACAGCTTTAACGTACCCACATTACTTTTAAGGTACTTCTAACGTAGCTATCTCCAAAGTCCTAAAAAAGCTTTATTACTCCCAACAGTACAGTTGTTTAGCACTGCTAACATCCTACATTACCTTTAAACTAGTACGAAACGAGCATACTATAGCAAACAGCGGTAACAATATGTGCACGACAATTTAAGAGAATTCTAGTGCATTTGTTTTTAGCCCGTTAATGAACAAGCTCGAATGGAAATGGAGTGAATTTGTACTAAATAATGCTCGGGTTACGATCGGGGACTAGTGATGTTTAGACATGTAATATATAGCTACAGAACTTTAAACTTTACGTTTACAATAGCACATTACTGTCGCGGCCTGCAACAGGGGCACTGATGGACGAACGTGAAAATGTGGGCTGAGGCACACATACGTGAGTCTATCAATGCCTATGGTTGCGCCCAAGGCTTGTATAGTACTTTTAAGTTTAAGTAAATTAATTATAAATTCCAGAATCAATGACGAACAACGAGATTTTTTCACGCAATGTTCATTTGTTTTTAAACAGGTGTATTTGCTAGCCAAATATAAACTTATATAACATCTTTCATAAGTTACCTCCATGGTTGTCGAAGTAAAAAATTCATTCCATTTTAAAATTTCACTACATTTATGAGTTTTCATAGTAATTTATTCGGCCACTAAACACGACAGATATGGATTTTCATAGTAACATTGCCGGCCGGGCGCTCGCATGGTCAAATACATACGAGTAGGTGACTCGTATGTATTTGACCAGTACAGCATTTTCGATTTATCTTGAAGAAGGTTGTCAGAAATAATCCTCGTATTTCCAAGCATGATTGAGAAAAATACATTTCTTATTTATGTCACTGACCTGTATCTAAAGTATGTATAATCAGGACTGTCAAAGAGACAGTTATATTCAGAACGTTTCTAAGGATCAAAATTAAAATAATAGTCTTCTATGCTAGGCTAGCCTAGGCGTACATTACTGTCGCGGCCTGCAACTGGGGCATTGATGGCTAACCTCCCATCATGCGCATCTGTCACCTGCATACATGAGGTCAGCGAACGGTATTCGCGCTTCTGAGTTGCCGAGTTCTGCCGAGCTGAGTTGGGCCAAACGTTGTGTTGGCCGTTCGTATCGTTTCGTGTTATTTTTGCCATCAAGACGCTAAGAAGAAGTGGACGGTCGCCTTAATGCAATTTTTAAACATGCTGGCATACGGTTACAAGGCACTTTATCACGACAAAACAAATAAGGAATCATAGGCATCAAATAGAACTAAGCTAAAAGCTTTGTCTACCATCGCCTACGCATAAGTAAACTTTAACTCATATATAAAGGGGATGCCAACTTTTGCAACACATTCCAACATTGGCTTCGGAAACATTGTCATCTCTCCAAGAATATTTCTTACAAAAATGTTGAAGATCACAGCAATTATTAGTCTTATGTTCATCGGTGAGTAAAATATTTATTACATAAGTCGTACGGCCGATGAGACTTCCCATCGGCCAAAATGACGAATTTACATAAAAACTCGTGTTGGGTTCTGTAGTTTCTGCCTAACCCCATGGGAACTTAAATCTCCTATTAAACCCCTATAGGGTATTTTTCAAATTGATTTGTTTTTTTGTCTGGTTTGTGGAGGTCAGATAGGCAGTCGCTCCATGTAAAATACTGGTATTCAGCTGCATCCGGATAGACTGGAAGCCGACCCCAACATAGTTGGGAAAAGACTAGGCAGATTGATTGAGGGATGAATTTTCAAAAATCCTTCCTATGTGTTTATTAATGTAACTGTACCGTACATAAAATACTGCGTAGTTTTGAAAAAAAAACCGTTTTTATTCAGTCGGCGAATTTCTCAAGAAAAAATCATGTTAGTCCTACCATTTCAGGAATGCATTGTAGTCATATTTTGTAGTTATGTTAAATTAGTTACCTTGTTGCTTCCTACTAATCTTACTATACAATGTGGAGACGACAATATAACAATAAATGAAAACACTGGCAATATAATTGCATTGGAGTATTTACAAACTATCAAACCAATCCTAACATTAAAATTAAAAAAATGATTTTTTCGAACAAACTAAATACTAGTGATGCGCCGACTATGGATTTTACCAATCTTTGACTTGCTATAGTGACTAAACTATTGGAGTTCTTTGATTGAATTTTCTTATGCAGACTGACAACGTCATTTAATTTACGTTGTTAAATGTGTTTAATTAATGTATTGTAGTCACCACCTTGTATAAGTAATGTGATTTTAACATAAAATATTATCTAGTATTTCAATAGGTATTGACTTGGGTTTTTTTGTTCGTTGTCCATAGAATTTTCAACGATGAACCTCGAATTTAATAGCTAATCATTGGTATTTATTGTTAAATACCTAATGTATCAACTCAATATTTACATCCCATCAGTCATTGGCAGAATGTGTCAGCTATTATTGAAAGGTAGTTTTGTTTTACACCATTTGCACCCCTAGTTGAAATTTATAATATTCTTTAGTACCTTTAACATTAAGTTGACAAATTATTTGCATATGATAAGGAATGTATTCAGCAGTCATAAACAAAAAATTAAATTTAAAAAAAAATGTAATTTATAGAAACATACTGAGATATTAGTAAGCTTAACGTTGGCCGCTAACGTAACCACTATTTATGCCACAACCTAAATTCTTGCAGTGAGCTCAGTGTGGTCTGCGTGCGACTCGTGCGGTAGTGAGTGCGCGAGCGCGTGCGGCACGAGGCGTTTTCGAGCGTGCTGCTTCAACTACCTGAGGAAGAAAAGGATCCCGGACGTCTTCAAGGTAACTAATAGTTTTTTGAAATGTTTTTTTAACCACAACTCGAAAGCTCTTAGCCTGTATCTCACCTGATGGTAAGTGATGATCAGGCCGAAGGTGGAAGCGAACCAAACCGAGCAATTTAAAAAAATTGTATGTAGGTATAGGAGATACCAGCGGTTTTACTTGCATGCCAGGGAGCTACTTTATGTACCCGGATACAAAGTATCACAAAGGTAGACTATGATCTGGATTAACATATATTAAATGTAGATTATAGGCGTGCTGTTTTCTATTATCATCCTTAGAGCAGCGCTGCGTGAGGCCGGTCTCCCGTCGCACGCGGCCCATAGAAAATAGCACGCGCGTGGTCGCCCGCTCCGTGCACCCGCTTAACGCAGCGGACGGCCTAAGGGTTGATTTATTGACTGACAAACATACGAACCTTCTTTTTAATAGTGCTAGTAGGATTTCTTATTTATTTTAGGTTTTTTTGTGCCAAGAATTCTATTTGAATTTTTCTCATCTTTCTTTCCAGGTCTATACTCTCGGCCAAGATGTTAAAGAAACTCAGTTTAGGTCAAATCCCGTCGCCGTTTCAAATGATCCCATCTCCAGGAGTTTATCAGGCGAAAACTATCCATACTCCTCAGACCTTATGGTTGATAATCACTTGTACTAAACTGCACATAAGTATTTTAGATCCAATGACAGTTTTAAACTCTTTTTACTGAAGAAATAATAATCATACATCCTGAAGACCGGTTAAAGAAT
This sequence comes from Eupsilia transversa, assembly GCA_914767815.1. Classification (NCBI taxonomy): domain Eukaryota; kingdom Metazoa; phylum Arthropoda; class Insecta; order Lepidoptera; family Noctuidae; genus Eupsilia; species Eupsilia transversa. The sequence goes on from OU611892.1 coordinate 11,030,997, forward strand.
TGTGTGTTTTTTAAAGAAATGTCATAGAAAAATGTATTTTAATAAATAAGTTCATACATTGTACTTGCAATTTTTAATTTAAAACACAGTCTATCATCCGCACGTCAGTAATAACACAAAAACCGCAATTCTACGTAATAATGGCACTACCAATAACAAATTATTACCATAGAGATAGAATAGTACAGAAGGCCGGCTCCATACAACCCCTCGCGTCTGTGACGCCAACAGGAACACGCACTTGGAACCATCCCGTGTTATAAAATTGCAAAACCATGTAAAAATTGCATAAAACTTTAAAAAAAAAACTACATTGCACTGACCTACAAGTGCTAGTGACCGTTGTGTGAAAAAAATGTGAACTAATATCTTTTACCACCTGTTTTACCACGGGTATTACAATGGGGGGCCTGGAGTTCTAAAATACAGGCCTAGGCTTAGTTTAGTCTTCAGATCTCCCACAAATTATAAAAAAAAAATCATTATAATACCCGTCAACTTAATTATAACTAGAATAAGAAGGTAATTTGTGGAGATAAATAAACAGAATTTTTTATACAACGGTCGAAAACAGGCGGACGCACACATAAAACCAAAATTACATTAGCAAATAAATCATCATTACCAAATAGGGCACATAGAGTACTGCAATAACATTTACAAACATTTAAAAAGTAAGAAAAAATCTTATCATTATTGAAAATATAAAAGTTATTGCTATTTAAAATTCACATTTTGAATACTTAAATTACCCCAATTCTCATAAAAAATTTGCTAATTTTTAACAGGGGTCATAAGTTAAACGATAGAATTCCTCATTGAAAAAAATTGCGGCGTATTTCTTTTTTGCTGTAAATTACCACATAAATAGACCCTCAGTACAATAATTAACAACACCCTCACGGATCCGAAAAGGTTTTATTATACAATAATATGTTGTATTTTTAATTTATGTGCAAGTTATTTTTTAATGGTAATGTAAATAGATTACATTGCTTTGTATTTATCGTGAAATATCGGAGTTTCATATACGTCTAATGTGCTATTTCACTAACAGTAACACAGTGAAAACGAGCGGTAGAACGTCAATCGTCACATTCCGAGTGTCGACTCCAAAGTAGAATACACGAACCAATTCAACTTTTATATTGAATTTTTAATAACCAACTTTGAAGGAGGCTCCGCGTCGCAATGGCGAAATATGAAACTGAATATTTTAATTCTTTGATCGTGTTAAATGAGTTTCTATGTGTTTGGGAATCGTATTTTTTAAATCTCTTTTTTCGATAATAGAGTTTTGTTTAAATTGGTAGGTAAATATGATAATTTGTCGATTTTCTATCGAGCTAATTGTTATAGGGTTTGTGGGTAGGAAAAAACGCCCGGAATTTGAACTTGTGTTCAGCTAATAATGGCAATAGGCTCGCTCTCTATTTCAAGGGACATAGGTAGGTAATACAAAACTGGCGGGTTTAGTAGACATTGGACTTATTCGCGAAATGACCTGTAGTTGATTATGGACTTATTCGCGATATGCCTCATGCGAAATAAGAACGAACTAAACGGACTGGGAATACTGCATAGATTAGACTGGAAGTGAACACTAAGTTAGGATCTACTTAGGATGACTTTGACTTCACAGAAACTCCACAGTGCACAGTAATTTTCGTGAAACTGAGTACTATTCTCCGCTTTTGTACAGATTTAGCGCCAAAGATGTATAGTTCCCTAGTATTGGTGTGCAATTCATGCAATGATACTCTGATAATGTTGCAGTAAGTACCAACAAACACTGTTTTAATGGTTCCCATAGTGGATTCCCGCAGACAGCCCGTCTACCCTTACACAAGGATGATAGGCAATATGTTATGAAAGCCCATATCAGTGCCAACAATAGCCATTGAGAGCAGGATCGAGTATAGTGCGGGGAAACTATAGATAGGTTGTATGTCAGAAATCAAAATCTCTGCACTTAAGTTGTCAATAATATTATATTAAAAACTAGCTGCTGCCCGCGGCTTCGCCCGCGTGAGTGTCGGGAATTACCCCATACATCCCCATGGGTTTTAAGTATAAATATTGAGTTTCGAGTTAATCGGACAGCGCGTTAAAATTCTTCCATACAAACACTGACACCCCCCAATCCCCCTTTTTTTTTTTTTTTTTTTTTTTTTTTTTTTTTTTTTTTTTTTTTTTCGTTTAACCTATATTGTCCCACTGCTGGGCAAAGGTCTCCCCCATATTTTTCCAGTCTTCCTTGTGTTGTGCCTTCTCCGGCCAATCGGTTAGGAACGAGTCTAAATCGTCACGCCAGCGTTTTTTAGGCCTGCCCCGGCGACGACGCCCGTCATCAGGTACCCACTGTGTGACGATCCTGGCCCATCTGCTTTCGTGCATCCTACAGGTGTGACCCGCCCAGTCCCATTTGAGCCTCGCAGACTTATCGCCAACATCGGCGACGCCTGTCTTGGAGCGTATTGTGGTGTTGCGAATTTGGTCGGAGAGTTTAATTTTTAAAATGCTACGCTCCATTGCTCTTTGGCAAATCTTGAGTTTGGACTTCTGAGCCTCGGTCAAAGACCAAGTCTGAGCGCCATAGGTTAGGATAGGCAGGATACACATGTCGACGAGCTTGCGCTTTAATGAAATTGGAAGGTCGCCCTTCATTAGCGCCTTCATGGACCAGTAGCTCCTCCAGGCATTTTCGACTCGACGGTCGATCTCTTTGTCCTGTCTGTTGTGGAAGGAAACTAGCTGGCCCAGGTAAATGTATTCGTCGACATACTGTATTTCCTGCCCATCGACCTCGACCCTATAATTAGCAGCATTGGTCATTACTTTAGTCTTTGACCGATTCATCGTCAGTCCAACCTCAAGACTTGCAGTACTCAGCTCTTGGAGCATTTGTTGCAGTTGGTCTGCTGTAGACGCAAAAAGAACAATATCGTCCGCAAAACGAAGGTTTGTTAGCATTTTATCGCCGATTTGAATGCCCTTTGTTGCCCATGCGTCTGCGAGTTTTTTAAATACTTCCTCGAGGGTGCTGGTAAATAGTTTGGGAGAGAGCGGATCACCCTGTTTTACCCCTTTGTTGATTTTGAAAGTTGTGCCCACAGAATCTAGCTTCACGTTAGCCGTGCTATTATTATAAATATTTTTTAACAGTTCTATGTAGGTTTCCTCTACATCTTGACTTCGTAAGGCTGAAAATATTGCACTGTGTTGAATACTGTCAAAAGCCTTTGTATAGTCCACGAAAGCCAGATATAGAGGTTTTTGAAATTCTGAGTGTTTTTCTACTAGCTGGTTTAAAGTTTGGAGGTGGTCCCCTTTAGGGGGTAATTTAGACGAAGGAGGAGGCGGAGCGCGTGAGGGAGAGGCAAAGTTCGCGCCCTCACGCGCCTAGCCGCCGTAGGAGACGCCCTGGGCGTCGGGACTCCTTGGAGGATTCCCGGCCACCGTAGGCGCGGGCTTGCGGGCGGTGAGCAATGGGTAGCTCGCCCCCGATAAGGACCAGGGGTCGACGGCGCGTCGTGTTCCACGCGCGCCTCAAAGAGATGTCAGCAAAACTGACGGGGTCCGCTAGGACCGTTGCCCGCCGGGGTTGCGGGTAGTCCTAAGGGGAAACCGTGGGCCCTGGCATGGCAAGGGAAGGAACACGGGTGGGTTTTAGTCAGTAAAAGTCTGACACGCCCTCCCGCTCCTCCCAGAGCGGGAGAAGTCATTGGATGATTTCCCACCCAAAAAAAAAAAAAAAGAAAAAAAAAAAAAAAAAAAAGGGTGTAATTTAGAAAAACAAAAAACTACAAACTTTATAATTTATTTAGATAACTATTCGTGCGAAGTTTCGTGTTTATTACCTCAAGGAATAAGATTTTTCATACAAACTGTCATCCCTTATTTTACCCCCTTAGGGGTTGAATTTCGAAAAATCCTGATACACGTTATTCTTAATTTTTGGGTTTAAGTATAAATATTGAGTTTCGAGTTAATCGGACAGCGCGTTAAAATTCTTCCATACAAACTTTGACACCCCCCAACCGTAGGATAGGATACTTTTCCGGGATAAAAAGTACCCAGTGTGGTGCCCAAGATATTAAAGAATAATTATACCAAGTTTCATCGTAATCGAACCGGTAGTTTTTGCGTGATACTTGAACAAACAGACAGACAGACAGACAGACAGACAGACAGACAAAAAAAAATTTAATCACACTTTTGGGTTCGGTGTCGGTCTAGTAACACCCCCTGCCATTTATTTTTTTGATATTTTCAATGTACAGAATTTTCACTTCTACAGATTTATTATAAGTATAGATAATAAACATTTATTTTACACAAAGGTGCCTTAAAACATTATGAAGCTTCAAGTATCATAAATAGAACATAAATATTAAGATATCATGTTTAACAGTACTTATTTTTGGACAGAACAATAAAATCAAAATCAAAAGTCATTTATTCAAACTAGGCTGAGAATAAGTACTTTTCGAACGTCATAATTACATAAGACAGTCCCCAAAACGCCCCACCTTCACCACTTCTTAGTGCTATAGCTGGGAAGTCAACGTCTGTCGGTTCAGCTAGTAATAAATAAATATAACTATTTACTACATCAAGTTATAACACGAGTTAATTAACTAATTTACTCCTCATTAACTACAACGGTAAATACCGGCTATTATAGTCGCTGGCAATAGTTTGGGTGACAATTAGCAGGTCCAAATAGTTTTATAGTGGCAATTATTGCGCTGGCTCTTCATATACTGAGACGTCATTAAATTCTGTATCTATTATAACGTTGGCCCGCCATGACAGTTAAACATGATGGACTTATGCCAGTCCTTTTTTTTAATGGGGAAACTATTGGCTTGCACCTCACCTGGGGCCTAAGTCTACTAATTTATAAACGTCACAATGGTGTCATAATGGTTAGTTTTCGACAGATTTGCCATACAAAAACTGTCAAAAACTAACCATTGTGACACCATTGTGACGTTTATAAATTAGTAGACTAAGGCCCCTGATGGTAAGTGATGATCAGGCCGAAGGCGGAAGCGAGCTTCACCCGGAATCCTCAACCACTTAGGAACTGGCTATCTTACCTCTAACTGCCGACACACAACAATGCTGTTAACATTGTTGTTATGGCGACAGACTTAGATAAGATGGTGGTAGCAAGACAGGCGGACTTAGATTTTGGCCCGTGATTCCCAGTGAATCGATCACCTGTTTCAGACCCAGAGGGGGTCTGAAACAGGTGGTCTAACCACTAGACCACAGAGGCGGATCCTACTATAATGTTATTACATGGTATATTATTTATTATAAATAATATTATAAATGTGACACTTTGGATGTTTGTTACTCAATCACGTAAAAACAGCTGAACGGATTTGGATGAAATTTGGTTTATAACCTGGATTAACTAAGCTATTGCATATCCGACATGGGTTGACTGCTGAGCCTAAATTTTTATACATTTAAAATAAGAAGTAATGTACACATTTATGCAATATTTATGTATCTTTATCTTTAACATAGGATACTTTTTATTCCTATAGTATGTTCCCGTGGGATAATGTTCAGCATACACGTGGGCGAAGCCCCTAGCAAAACCCAGTACTACATAATCAGCCAGTTGTGATCCCACAGTTGGAACACAGGCTTTCTCCCTGTGAGAGTGATTGGCTGTAATCCATGCCGACGCAGTGCGGGTTACTGGATGTCACATATCTTTGATTTTTTTGTTCAAGAGCATAGCTGTTTCATCACGATGTTTTCCTTTACCATTTTCATTAAATTCTCCCACGATCCTTGTATCGTTGCATGCATCCATAAGCATATGTTTTGTGTGCGTGACATTGCGCATTACCGTAAACAAGCAAGAATAAAAATCCTTTCCCGGAAATTATTTTTGCAAACAGTTACTTAGTTCCATTTACAGAATGCGTAGGTGACGACTTCGTGAAGGGTATTTTTACACTCTGTAACTATACAGGATATGTATTACACCCAGACCCTTAAAAAAATACTGACTAACAGGTTATACCTATTCTGAGTCCAGCCAACGGCAACCCCCCTCCACAGAAAGATGTGATCTTTGGCAAGTACTGCTTAAGCATCCTGATTTCTTCGCCAAACCATCAGAGAGCCTGCCATCCGGGCACAAGTTGCCGTAGCCTACTTGGAAAACCTTAAATAGACTTCGTCACCAAGTAGGTCGCAGCAAGGACAACCTCCACAAGTGGGGGTTCATGGGCGGCTCTTATCCCGGGTGTGTATTCGGCGTCTATCCTCAGTCAATGGCTCAACTCCAATCTTGCACCGCATGCCCGGTCACCTGCACACGTGAGGACCTAATGGACAGTGGCGTAGCTAGGCGTGGGCGAAGTGGGCCCCCGCCCACACGTGAGGACCTGGCCAGTAGACCACAGATGACTAATTAATTGAAAAAATGAAATCACGCAAGTAACCAAATAATACTTTTTTCAAATTTATATGCTTTTCAATAGTCTCCGACCGTGCATTTATATTTTTTTACTATCATGATTAGGTATGTCATGTCAAAGCATTTTTGGTAGGATAGATCTATTGGGTAGATCTTGGGAACGAAAGAAAAACGGCCTCGCTGATGCGACTATTGCTGCGTCAAAGAACAGTACTCTCGTAGCTGAGTTTTGGGACAAACAAATTTTTTTTCGTGTTATTTTTAAGAAGGCCTTTTCTATTCTTCTCCAAAAAACTAAACCATAAACTTCTATAAAACAAGGAACAATAACAATTTAATGCCACAAGTGACCCATAAGTCATTATCGCCGATCCAATAATTCCAAAAAACATTGGGACTACCTAAACTTGTTAAAAGTTATGCCAACAATATGATTCCTGAGTTCAACCACACGAATGAAACCTTTTCTAACAAATCTAATATTGCTAAGAGTTTGAAGGGTTATGAAATATATCTCTGTTGCCTTAAGTTATTGTTTGATATTCATGGTATTTGTATAATATTTGTAAATACAGATTTTTTACAACAGGTGGATTGTGCATGTTATTAAAAAGTTATTGTCTATAACTATAAGATAGACCTTTCACGTTATAATTCTGAAATTAAATTAATTTGTCGACCCTCCAAGAGGTAGTTTCGTATGAAAATAAAATAATTTCCAATCATTTCCAATGGGGGAAAATGGGCATGGTTCAATCATGTTTTACAATCTTTAATATACATCTATATATACATATAAAAATGAAACCCGTTTTCCGTTGTCACGACATAACATGAAAACGGCTGGACCAAATTGGATAATTCTTTTTTTGTTAGGTTCCTTATTCTCAGGAGAAGGTTTTTAGGTAGGGTAGGTAGGGTAGGTAGGGTAGGTAGGGTAGGTAGGGTAGGTAGGGTAGGTAGGGTAGGTAGGGTAGGTAGGGTAGGTAGGGTAGGTAGGGTAGGTAGGGTAGGTAGGGTAGGTAGGGTAGGTAGGGTAGGTAGGGTAGGTAGGGTAGGTAGGGTAGGTAGGGTAGGTAGGGTAGGTAGGGTAGGTAGGTAGGTACGCCGTAGAAAAGTACTTAGTGCTACCCGTGCGAAGCCGGGGCGGGCAGCTAGTTAATCATATAAGAGCATATGTGAATACGATGCACCTAGAATAAAATTACTACACAGAAGGTAAAATGCAATTAAAAAAACTATAAGGGTTCCTTGTTGACTACGGAACCCTAATGAAGCAATGACAGTTAAATGAATTATGTCATTGATACAAGCTGCTTACATATTTACAAACATTATAAAAGTAGACGATTTTCCTTCTTTTTTTACATTTAATATGTCAGTGTGTGAGGTAAAGCATTCACAGGACGTAAAATCAATGTCATATCAATAATAAGTTATACAATTAAGTTAGCAGCGCGTTTGATTTTGTCTACACTCTAGATTGTTCTATTGGAGCAGGATCAGCATTCTTATCTTAGATGTAATCCTCTTATTTGTAATATGGTTGTTTACACCGACGTCACGCGAAGCCTGCATCGCGCAAGCAGTGTATACCGCGCGATTAATATATATACAAACTCCCCGACATCCGTCGTCGGGCGGTTGCCCACCAGACACGACAACCGTCCTCCATTTTCTAAAGAGGATGAGAGAACTTTACACCCTGTTCCTCATACATCAATAGTACCATCATAACATTAATCTTTTTAAATAGTTCACTAAGAGATTCGCGGCGACGTAGATTATAAATGACTATAATAGCTCTCTTTTACAAAATAAAGATGGATTCAATGTCAGCAGCCCGACCTTACAGTAAATGCCATACGACGTAATTCTGTGGAAGTATCTAAAATAGACCAAACGCGCAGTTTCTACATCTGTTAACTGTCTTATCTTTCTAACAGCATAAGCGGCCGAGCTTAGCTGCCCCGCAAGAGATATTATATGAGGTCCCCATTGTAATTTCTCGTCTAGCGTGATTCCTAGGAATGTGTGCGTATTAGTGCAACTGCCGAAATTACACGACGGAATGCAGGCAGGTCGGTACGTAATTTACTAAACTTAGGACTTGTTACTGCTTTCAGTCTGTCCAGAAAAAAATGAACTATAATTTTATACCTACACACAGAATAAAAAAATAAATTCTAATCTATAAATTGAAAAAATCCCATTTCTGTACTTCTCATCATTTCTTTATTCAAACTCGATTTTCTGAAAAATAGTTACTGCAATCTTTTGCGAACCTCTTGTAATGTGCTAAGGGTCTCTTAAGTACCTCGTCAGTATATACCCGAGAAACGTCTTAAAAGCGATTTTAAGATGCTGGCACAACTTGATGGTAGATTGATATTGAAGCTGTGCTGTTTATAAATAAGTAATATTTGCAATTTACTTTTAAGAATACAATATTGACAAAGGGCCCATTTTTCAACCGTCAGATATCTTTTATATGGGGAATATGTTTGACGTTTTGACAGCTTTTGTATAGAAAATACGTCAAACCGCCATATTTATTCCTCAGTTAAAAGTTATCTGACGATTGAAAAATCGGCCCTAACTTAACTAACGTACGTAACTTTTTGTAATCTTTTTGTAAGATCTGAATGAAACTCGCACATACCAGGGAGGCATAGGAAGAAGCTTATAGGTACTAGCTGTGGGTAGGATAAGCTTGAAAATGACGATGCTCACTTAAATGTCTCGCTGATGGTGGCGATGTGATGGATCATTCGGTTCCCTATAAAATTTGTTAAGCTGGATGGATCCACGCGTCATGTTCGTTGCAAGCGCCGTCAGTGAGGTCTGGTCATCCCTGCCAGACCTTATTTTTAATCTTAGATTTTGAATTATTTTTCTTTTTTACATTGTTATGCGCCCAAACGGTTATAAGAACCTTTCTAATGGAGTACTATAGAATGTAAAAGATGAAATTAAAATGATCGAACCAAGACGCAAGATAGATATTTTACACATATATGTATATATAAACTTACGCCTTCTTCCCATGGGAGGTAGGCAGAGACTATAGAACGCCACCTGCTATGATGGATACATACTCCTTTTTTACTCCTCCCTTCCTCCCTCGTTTACATTCAGACATCTGGTCATACACGCACGCCGGTTGCGAGTACTACGCACCTAACCTATACATATTGATTTATGTTAAAACCAACAATTCAGTAAAGATAGCCTGTTACAAAATACAGACTACGCACCAATGAAATCCATTCTAAACGAAACACATCCTGGCTCCCCAATACTCAGATTCGAAGAAATCATTAACTTTGCAATCAATATAAGTCGTGCCGCCCTCAAGACATACTAGCGGCGATGTAGGTCAGGCTGATAACGCACCTTATCTAGCCCATTTCACCACAGACCGTGATAGAATCAGACCGCCGTACTAATGTAGGGTCTGCCCTCTGAATGGAATGTCTTAAGGAATATTTGGACCATCTTAAGGGGGTTCGATGTTTCCGGGCTGTATGATGATTAGGCTGCCTTTTGTATCCTTTGAATTTCATGGCTTGGGTGTGAAAAAAGGTTAACGACGTTAAGTTTTTTACATAATCCCTATGAAAATTATACAATCATTTATACTAGATATTACAAAATCATTGGTATATTATTTTAATTGCTTCTTTATGTGAAAACAATGTAAAAAGGAAAAACAATTAAAAATCTAAGATTAAAAATAATGTCTGGCAGGGATGACCAGACCTCACTGACGGCGCTTGCGACGAACATGACGCGTGGATCCATCCAGCTCAACAAATTTTATAGGGAACCGAATGATCCATCACATCGCCGCCATCAGCGAGACATTTAAGTGAGCATGACACACACTGCCATGCTCTTTCAAGTCAAATTACATCGTAATTTAATAAACGGCTGGCCAGGAGCGCCTTTATCGATTTCGTCAATATTGCTTATAAACAGGGACCAAAAACATTTAGGATAAGTACAGGTATCGAAGAATTTCAGTAAACCAAGAAGAAAAAACAAGTTACCTCTTTTAGGTTACACAGGCGATGCTCGCCCGTTGACTAATGCCGACGGCACGAGTAAGATAGACGTAATTTTATTTCGGTAACCGGTATAACTTTTATTTCGGTAACGGTACCGGTAATACTGGTTATATTCAATTTAAGGTAAACTTTAAAAATACCTGTAAAAAATATAAAACAGCCCAAAAAATACCTCGTAATGATATACCGGCTTCGGTCCCTGCCTATCAACTATATTTATCTGGCGATCATGTATGATGTGTTAAATAATTACATCTATGTTACCTTGTTTAACTGTCAGAGTTAACATGAGCTGTCATGGTGCATGCTGACGTGATTACCTGAAACGTAAATATGATTACTGTAGCACAATTCAGTTAGAAATCAATTTGTAACACGTAATTCAGTCTGTCAGTGTGTGTGACAACTGGTGGTTGGAGTTTCGACAACTTGTTATTTTAAATTAATTAACTATTAATATGGTAATGGTAAAAAAAGCGTTGGCAGACCAATGGACAGGTGGGTTGGACGACCTACAGAGGATCCCAGGGAAGTCCTGGATGAGACTCATACAGACCAGGGAAGCATAGCACAAAAAGGAGGAGGTCTATACTCAACAGTGGATGGAACAAGGCTATCAATGATCATGATGATGAAGTTTAAGATATGAGTAAAATGTTCTGGACTTGTAGATTTCTATAACAGCCGAGCAATGAAAATGTTAATCACCTTAAGAGCAATTTTTATCATGCACTGTGTACGTTTTGAATACAAACGATAGTTTACATTCTTGTATTTTGATGATGAAATTGCCTACACCCATCCGGTTTCTGAATTCAGAATTTGTATTTTGTCAAACTCTAGTTTAGCATTGCTTCTTCAAAGAAGCCCGCAAAATTCAAAATGTTTTTGCAAAGAACTTCTGAATTTCGGGGGTCCATTGAAGGAATCACCTTAAGTAAGAGTTCTTCAAATTCTGAACTTCAAATTCTGAACTTCAAATTCTCAACTCAAAAACCGGGTTTTAGCATATTTTGTTCTGCCACTAAAAGGAACCATACAAGTTTAAGTTCATTCTCAAACCTAAGTTTATTCATTGTTACACAAACTGAGGCTGAGAATAAGCACTTTTGGAAGTCATTTTTTTTTTGTTATTGGCCAGCTCTTTACCTTGATCTCGCCTGATGGAAAGCGATGGATGAGGTCTATAATGGAACGGGCAAGCCCAAAAGATGCCTGTTCACACATGCTTTAAAGGCTGACGGGTTATACGTGGAAGGCAACACAGACGCTGCCTGGCAGAGAGTTCCATACTTGGGCCGTGCGCATAATAAACGTGGATGTGAAGCGCGTAGTAAGACTTGTCGGTATATCGACCAAGTGTGGATAGTACCCCGCAGTACGTCTAAAATTACATAAGAGAGCCCCCTAAAACGCCCGCCCATCAACTTCCTAGTGCTTTAGCTGAGTCGGAGAAGTGGCGCAACAAACTCTCCAGCAGCACAGCTGTTCAGTTACTAAGCTATTGTGTACGTTAAACACGAATACATACACGCACAACACACAAACACGATACATACAGCCCTTTTCCTCTCTCCTACTTTTGCTGTGCCCGACAGGGTCCACAATGATCATATTTTCTAAAAACCTGCCACCTAAGTTCACATGTGGAAGCAATAAATTTATTGAGTATTGAGCACAGCAAGTATCACAACTCAAGCTTTCATATATCGTACGCTATAACAATCACAAAATACTATTTCAGAACATTTGATATGTACCAAAGGCCTTTATGACATTTAGGGCAAGCAAAAAGCTATAAAAATGGGGGACAACGATTTTGGGGACATTCGGTCAGTGGAATGCTAAGCAGGGGCGACAAGTAGGACCGGGATATGTTTTTGCAGGAATTTGAATAATGCTTCTAGATATCGTTGAAAGGGCTTTTAGAAAAGTTATTATAATTAAATCAGAAAACTTGAAAAGGTATGTGTAATAGATAGTGGTGATAGATAGAGATACTCAGGCAGAGAGATAGAGATAGCGATACTCAGGCAATAAAAAAGCCTCCACCAGTATTAGTCTGGCTCCTGTAACACAGGTTGCTACCTAGCTCAGGAGCCTGGGTTTCAAATAAGTATGTTACACCTGCATTTTGTGTCAATAAAGAATTTTTATTTATATTTTATATATTTATTACTTCGACTTCGTACGCGGATTCTGTTGCTTATGCCAGCGACAACGGGGTCGTCAAAATCGAAGATCTGAAACGTGTGATATCGAATTCTAAGAGCCCGGGGACGGGAAAACAACGGGATGCGCGAGACGATTCGAGACGTTCCAGATCTGCACTCCGTTCCTTATCAACCCACTATTTATTATATGGATACTGGTTTCGTGCCCGTTCTTCTCCATAGTTACCTACTATGCTTTGGAATGGGCAACTAGCTTCATATTTCTGACTGTTTCTGACTCCTTGACAATTCAAAAGTGCCTGTACAATTACACAATTTACACATGGTTTAATCGAATTAAATGGTTTGAGTTGAGTTTTTTGATACCCGGGTTCGATTCCCAGTGGAGGCAAAATTGCTGTTCTAAGTCCGCCTGGCTTGCTCCCACCATCTTATCTAAGCCTGAAGCCATAACAACAATGTTAACAGCATTGTTGTGTTCCGGCAGTTAAAGGTAAGATAGCCAGTTCCTCTGTGGTTGAGGATTACGGCTGAAGCTCGCTTCCACCTTCGGCCTGATCATCACTTACCATTAGGTGAGATTCAGGCTTCCCCGTTGCGTTTAAAAAAAGTAAAAAGAACCAAAGGCAGTCCATCGTGCACCTTTTTTTTCCATAACTTTTATAATTTTCTGATCGCCACACAATAACAACACCACAGACTACCTGCAGTATTGTCTCCTTCTCTCTTTAAATCCATCCAAAGGTTTTCTTTAAAAGATCGCTTTTAGCTGTAAACTCAATTGTGTCCAAATGTAACATTTCTACATTCATATCTGTAAGTTGTATGGTGTATATTCTATTCCATTCTTTTCTACTGTAAGGAAATCTATCCTAAAATAGCTTGAAAGGCTAGCCCAAATGATACAATAGACGGCTTATTTTATACACTAGCAGGTAGTGAAAGTACCAATTCATGAAATCATTAATAGATTTCCAATATGAGTATTTTGACGGAAACCAGTCAGCTATGTGCAGATAGGTACGTAATGAACACAGGCAATTAGGTAACAATATTACCAATTCATTTATTATTTACAAATGGGTTTGATTTTACACAAAATGAAACCTTTATTTAAGTAACAAATTTACAATGAAAATGGTTTATTAATTTGGGCTGTATTTTGCTATAATAATATACAATATGTTAACGGAAAAGTATGTAATCCGTCATTGTATAGAATTCCTAGGGCATGTGTACAATTCCTTAAATAGATAGGAAATATATTTTGTAATATGTACTTTTCCTAGGAAATGTTTACATTTCCATAGCAATCGGAAATGTATTACATTCGTATTACTTAAATGACATACTGATTACATAAGTAACAAATGAATGTGTGAGATTTATAAGAAATTATACGTAGTTTTTTATGTGTGATGGGCTACTTAAACTGAATAAATAGTAGATTTTTTTAATTTGATAAAATTTGTAGTATGCTGAAGATTGTATGTAGGTGATTGTTACAAGTGATTATGTCAATGAGAGCCTTAATAAAAATTCAGATTTCAGTTAAAAAACGTGTTTTTATTTAGTTTATTCAAAGAAGGCATTCGTTTTTATATATTTCCTAGTATCATCTCGGAATTGCAAACAATTCCTTGGAAATACATACATTTCACAGGAAATGTGTGTATTAAAGGATATTTGAAACATTATTCTACGCATTTCCTAAGTAGGCTCGGAATTGCATATTTATTTCCTAGGAATTGTGTACAATTCCTAGGCCAAATATTTTTCATAGTCGGATAGGTCATGATCATGACCTAAAGAGGTGCCATATAGAATATGAATTAAAAATCTCGACTACTTTAAAAGTTATGCAACAACCCGTAATTTCGTGGGTATTCTGGTTAGTAACAATGAATTAAAAAACTATGTTAGTAAACTTTTAACAAACTAAAACCTTATTTTGTTTGATCCATCTTTTTCTGTAGTATTTATTATACAGTAATCTAACTCCAGCAAGGTTCACAAAACAACAAGACAGCGAGTGCATCCCTCTAGATAATATTAAACGAACCGTATACGTTTTACAAACGACTTCTGATTCCCATCCCTATCCGTTTGAGTGATGTACTATGTCATCTCGTAATCCGGGACTGATCCCGACGTAGTGCGTAATCACATTACTTCTCTTTTCTGTTATCCTGGTACCCGTATTGGATTACGCTGACCAATTTCTGTTTGAATAATGGTTTAAAGATTTTTCGCCATTTATTTATTTATACTTAAAGGGCGAAATTTATTTTATACCATTCCCCCTCTAAAAAGCTTATTTTATTCACGCAAAACAGTGAATAAAGAGCACTTTTAATCACTGTTTTGTTGTCCTGGTGACCCCCATCTCAATGCTATACAACAATATTTTCCTTGCGAAAAAATTAATGTGCATTTAAATTAATTTCGACGGCATGGTTGGAGTAGTGGTTAAGCGATTGACTACTGCGCTGCGTGATGCAGGTTCGATTCCCGCACGGAACAAATATATTTGTATGACCTACATGTAGTTGTTCCGGGTCTGGCTGTTTGTGTATGTCAGTTTAAATGTTTGTAAACGCACCCACGATAGAGGAGAAATTCCTAGTGTGGGGTAAAGTTAAAAAAAAAAAAAAACTTCATATAATATGCCCATTTTCGCTTAAATCTTTCTTTTTCTCGTAGTCATGGTATAAAGTATAGTATGCAACTCTTGAATAAAACGGATTTATATCGAGGGCCACGAATCACTCGCGTCGCTCAGGATTCTAACACTTGAATCACTCGCTATGCTCGTGATTCAATCATCATGAATCACTCCCTCCGGTCGTGATTCACTCGTTAGAATCCTTCACTTGGTCGTGATTCATCTATGGCCCTCGCTTTAAATCCGTCCTTTATTCACTAGTTGCATAATATACTATTATACCATTCCCCCTCTAAAAAGCTTATTTTATTCACGCAAAACAGTGAATAAAAAGCACTTTTAATCACTGTTTTGTTGTCCTGGTGACCCCCATCTCAATGCTATACAACCTCCTTGCGAAAAAATTAATGTGCATTTAAATTAATTTTGACGGCACGGGTGGAGTAGTGGTTAAGCTATTGACTACTGCGCTGCGTGTCGCGGGTTCGATTCCCGCACGGAACAAATATTTGTATGACCTACATGTAGTTGTTCCGGGTCTAGCTGTTTGTGTATGTCAGTTTAAATGTTTGTAAACGCACCCACGATACAGGAGAAATTCCTAGTGTGGGGTAAAGTTAAAAAAAAAAACTTCATATAATATGCCTATTTTCGCTTAAATCTTTCTTTTTCTCGTAGTCATGGTATAAAGTATAGTATGCAACTCTTGAATAAAACGGATTTATATCGAGGGCCACGAATCACTCGCGTCGCTCAGGAATCTAACACTTGAATCACTCGCTATGCTCGTGATTCAATCATCATGAATCACTCCCTCCGGTCGTGATTCAGTCGTTAGAATCCTTCACTTGGTCGTGATTCATCTATGGCCCTCGCTTTAAATCCGTCCTTTATTCACTAGTTGCATAATATACTATAGTTGCCATTATTTTAATTAAAAATAATACCTACTATTTTGGTTTGGTTTTCTTATTATGCACGATTTACGCAAGATAGAAACCCACGCGCCTGAAAGCCATTGATTATCATGTAATCAACCTCCAAGAAAAGGCTTTTAAAAATATGAACACATTAATTTGAAAAGGAGACTTATTAAGTGGAATGAAACCTTAAGCGTACAGGTAGGCGTAGATCAACCTACTACACCATCAATAAAACGTCCTTCTATAGCTCGGAATAGATTGTTCGTAGGTGGTATATTAATTATTCCCG
This sequence comes from Eupsilia transversa, assembly GCA_914767815.1. Lineage (NCBI taxonomy): Eukaryota > Metazoa > Arthropoda > Insecta > Lepidoptera > Noctuidae > Eupsilia > Eupsilia transversa. Next base: position 11,047,569 of record OU611892.1, read on the forward strand.
CCTATGCAATGGTGTGTGGCGTCAATCTGTCTGGCCAGTGGGAGGTTAGGACACGTTTTCATTGAAGAAGCCATTCAATGAATCAGTTTTTTTTTTTTTTTGTTTCCTGTAACAACATCACGCCTGTAATTCCCCGAAGGGTTTGGCAGAGGTGTACCTTAGTATATAAGTTTCCTTTGAGTATTTTCAGCTTTTGTGTTGCTAAGAGGGACGTTATGGAATTTAGCCAAATCAAGTTACACGAAGATTTTAACGCCCAAGAGATTTATTTAAAAAAAAAATACTGTCCACCAGTGGTGGAAAATGCGACAACAGATACCATTCTGCCTCAGTGTCAAACAGTGGTTGGCCAGCTTGAATAATCCCCGTACGGTACCAGGGCTTCATAAGTTGAGCAGCACAGCATGGTAAACTTTCAATAACTCGAGACGAGGATGCAAGTTCTCTTCTTGTTCAGCGTATTCTTAAAAGGAAAACTTGAAGTTTACTCCGGGAAGCTAATATGCGAATGAAAGTCAAACATAAACTTCACAACTAGTGGTGGGTCGTTGTCGAATTTTTCGCGGACGAAACGCAACCGTTTTCGAGACGACGAAAACGGTTGCAAGAAACGGTCGTCGTTGCAACTGGTTTGAAGACGAAGAATAATTGCGTTGCCGTCTTTTCGACGTTCTCGTCGTTGTCGTCTTTCGTTGTCGAAATAGTTGCAGTTTCTTAGTTTCAACTTCAACTATCAACGATTTAAAATGTGTGAATGGTTTACTAAACAGTAAAAACTGCGCATGGCGTTATTGAGGCATATCGGCTCGAATTCCAAGAAATAGCATTATCGACTGTATGTAAAAAGTGAACTTTATATCAGTGATATAAAGTTCACTTTTTATTGTAAGGACTGTTTTGCAAACAAACGGAACGAGACGCATTGACAACTGGTAATATATTATCGACTTTATATCATTGGTATAAAGTTCACTTTTTATTGCAAGGACTGTTTTGTAAACGACGACGACGAACGACGAGTGACTCGTCGTCCGTCCGTCTACTACTTGTCGCGTTCCGTTCGGTCGTTCGAAGACGACGACTCGTCTACTCGTGTTGTTCCGTTCGTTGAATCATTTATCATTGCGTTCTCGACTGTATTTTCAAAGACGTAAATATAGAATCGCACTGAATAATTCGAAGACTGGTTTGTGCAACGAAGACTGTTTGAACCCAGGACGTAAAACGGTTCCATCGTCGCAGAACATAAAACGGTCTTTGGAAACGGTTCGTCGTCGCAACGCCCACTCCTATTCACAACCGCAAATCTTACTTGATGGGTAAGACACAAAACAGTGTGTTTAAGTTTACATTATTAAATAATAGGTACATAGTATTTTTAATGGAGGGTTTTGAATTTTTGTACTGATGTTAAGGATAAAGTTACGTTCTTCAAAAGATCACGGTACTGAAAAAGACAAGGACGGACTAATTTGGCGGCTTTGGATTTTTTTTGTGACATACATGTGTGTGTGTGTTGTTTTGTGATTAATGAAAAACTAAATTAAATATCTAATAACTGCGTATTACCTAAAGAGACATGAAGCACATGTATGAGTGGCAGATTACTACAGACTACTTTGCCAAACAGTTAATAAAACTCGTGATTTACTTTTTTGCCATTAATTCGAAATTCAAAAGCTAAAAACGATCGAATAACCAGAGAGCAAAAATAAATAATTGAATAAAATAATTTTTAATTTTCTCCCGGTTTCGAACGTGTTCTGGAATAGTTTCGAATTCATTATTCGAAAATAGTTTCAACTACGTAATGATGTTACTTATTACTGAATGTCTTTGAAATCAATTTCTATTTTTAGCTCAAGCATCTTGAACTGTTACATCCAATTGAAGATCTAAAGGCTCTTCACTGTGCAATTAAAGAGTCACGCTGTAGTGAATGAGAAAAACTGAAAACTTTCCGTGTATGTGAGAGGGACGAAAAGCTTTACTGAACCGCTAAAATAAGGGTTGCCACGAGTGTGCTTATAAACAGTCTGTGGAAAGGAGATTGACAAATAAGAGTAATTGAATCTCTATACAGGGAGACACATTTTAGCGTAAAGACGGTACGACGCGCGTCCTCGGCTGAGAAACGTCGCTAAGTGGCGTAATAATATGTATTTCTCGCAACGCGATACATGTGCATTGAATAAAAGCTATACTTAGTTATTCGTGCACTGGTTCGGAATCTTTTTCTTTTTTTATACCATTATACCTGCAGTCAAGTTTATAAAGCTGGGTGAATTTATTTTCTAGCAGTAATTTTTTGTGCATACTTGCCTATTATGTTATCTTTTACGTAGACACAGAAACAACATTATTGATCATAAGTACCTCTGGTTATCTTTACAACCGATTGGTGCATACGTACTTCTGCTGCTGTCGATCATAATAATAATTATAATAATAAGTCAATATTTAAATCTAAATAATGAAACCTCAAAACTCAGTTATAAAACATTTTTAACCCCCGACGGAAAAAGAGGGGTGTTATAAATTTAACGTGTGTCTGTGTATCTGTGTAGCTGTCTGTTCCCTCGTAGCTCCGAAACGGCTGAACCGATTTTGATTATTATTTTTTTGTTTGAAAGATGTTTTGATCGAGTGTTCTTAGCTACAATTCAAGAAAATCGGTTCTTTGAAGATTATCAGCTCTTTTCTAGTTGATGATTGGATGTGCGCATCTTCCACAGGTCTGATCGATTCGAAATTTAGTATTATGTTACTTCAATGATATTAGAGGAACATAGTAACCTAGAACCGATACTGCAGCATCACCCGGAATTGTGTCGGGGGTTATTTAAATTTTTAATTTTAACTTGTAATCAATGAAATAATAACAAGTTAAAATTAAAAATTTATAACACCCCTCTTTTTCCGTCGGGGGTTAAAAATGAGTGGAAGAAAAAGAAAAGTGCAATTTATCTTGAGTTGACAACCCTAGTAAATGATAAGTATGGCGCATGGACTTAAATAAATTGCACTTAAAACATAATTACACCACTTTCACGGCAAGTTAATCTCCAACTGAAGAAGCAATAGAAAAACTTTTTAAAGAAGTTTTCTCTGAAATTCTTTAGTTCATTTGATAACTTCTTCTGGGATATTTTTCAAAGTACCAGTAACACATAAATTGAAAGAGGTCATAAAATCCAGACAGCATGCAAATCCATTGAACTGCGTCCAGCAAAAATTGAGTCAGTAAATTGTAGAAAACATTAGTGAAATTGTCTTCGCTCCATTTATTTGCAACTGTTTCTAGCCCCGTAGTCTTACCACCCGTGATGCATAGGTATAAGAAGGTCATAGTTTTGGGTTCATATTGGCAATCGCAATCGCTGGCACCTACCCAGCGTTATTTGTAGCGCTGCAGCGCTGTTGCGGTTCGGTTTAGCGCTGTCAACCGAATCAATTGATTTATTATGCTTAAAAATTCAACTGGAAATGATAAGCGATTGTCTCCGAGGTATTCAGCGGAGTTTTCAAGAGCTTTGTCCTGAAGGTTATTTCTCATAAAAAACGGGCAATTGACATAGGATTTGTTCAAATAACTTCCAGACAAAAACGTCAAATTCATAAGGTCATAACGCTGTGTTTAAGAGTTGTAATCTATGAGTATGTAGACATTTTTCTTGCGCAATATTCCGCGTCATTACCATCGACGTTAGCTGTCATACGAGAACGATTGATCCGAACGGCGGCGATTACTGGCGTACACGTCAATTGCCGAAACGTGTGTGTCTATATGCAACATATTATTATGTAGATACAAGTATATTTTTGGAGAGAGGCCCTTGGCGAAATAATAACAGGGGTCGATCGAAGGTTAAGCTACGCTTGACGCGGTCGGTTCGTGGATGGGTGACCATCCATAACATATCGAGACCTCTCCGTGCCTTGGAAAGCACATTATGCTGTTGCGTTGGTTCCAGCTGTGTTTCTTAGAGTCTGACAACAAGTCTTACCAAGGAATATCGTGTTACCCAGTTACTGGGTTGTGGAGGTCAGATAGGCAGTCGCTCCATGTAAAATACTGGTATTCAGCTGCATCTGGTTAGACTGGAAGCCGACCCCAACATAGTTGGGAAAAGGCTAGGCAGATTGATGCAAATTGATTTTTGTTTGGGGTGGTTTTATTAACAAGGCATCGTCGCTGCTTGTAAATGCAATAATTTATCTACACTAATACTAAAGAGAAAGATTTGTATTTTTGTTTGTAATTATTAAACTCAACTTTTCTTTTCTTCACAAAACCGATCTTGTAATTTATTTATTTATTTACTATGGCTCACCAACGACTAATTAACAAAAACATTAACAAAGATTACTACAGTGAACTTGTTACTTAAAGGTGTGCACAGCACTTACAGCTTGCCTATTTGAGTTAACTAGGGAATTACAGACATAAAAATAAAATCCTAACGGCTGTGTAGGTACCGAATTTATACTAGTGTGCAACCTATGGGAAAACTCAACACTATACATCTACTTGCTATATTTTCATCGCCTACACTGACATACTATTACGTACGTTTCCTGAACATATGTTTCCCTGGTACATAAACTTAGGAAATAGTAGCACCGTAACAATCTAGCAAGCCAAGCAGAACGCTTTATCTTCGATCACGAACTAAACGAGTATTTTACAGCGCACGAGCAATTACTGCAACTATTAGTGCTACGTCTAAGCTCTATAAGGCGCCGATCGCCACGTCCTCGTGTGTTGTTGAAGATATGTAGTATGTTCACTCAAGGAAGTCGATTGATTCAGTAAAAGGTGCTTGATCAAAACTGCCTGGAGTGAGATTTTTTTACAAAAAAAATTACAATTGTTGTTGTAGGGGGTTAATAATTTAAAAAAACTCAAAAGGCGAGATCTTATCATTTAATCGCAACGCCATCACTTTGGGACCAATACAGAAATATTTATGAGAAAAAACAACTGCTATTCCATACAAAAGTCAAAATGCCTGAAACAGCAATTGTTTTTTCGTAATTATTTCCGTGATGGTCCCCTGGTAGAATTTGATAATTTATAGGAGAACTACACTCTCTCAAAATAGGTCTAGTCTTTGACGGCACCCTAATTGCATAATACACGATCAAACCGTTTGGGTTGACATTCTGCGCTTTTGGCTATGTGCGCCTTTGACGTTCTAAGCTTTTGACATTATGCTCTTTTGACAATTTGCAACCCATTTGTCCTTTCGCGCTTTTGACCTAATGCTCCCAAACGGTCACAATCTGGATCGTTTTGAAACAGATTGCTAATCCATTGCATAATAAGTTCGAAAAAAAATCTGCTCAACAACGAAATAACGCAATGAATGTTGTTGAACTGTCAAAGATTAGTCGGAATTGTTTACGCAATTAGATAGCTGACATACTGTATAACATTATGTTTACAGCATTGGATTGTAATCTACTTAAACTAAAAAGGACTGCCTACTTGATCCACTGGTCTAAAAGGATTCGATTTCATGGTCGGGCAAAGTGGAATTGGGTTTTTCCATCAGGAATTTCTCAGTAGCAGCCCGGAATCTGGATATGTGCCCAGTTGATGGCAATAGGCTCACCCCCTACATGGGATGGGAATTAGACTAAACAACGTGCAACAGAAAGGGTATATCTAGCTATAGAATCTCTATGCAAAGTTTCAGCTCAAAATAAATTACTCAAAGAAGTCTCAACTCAAAGAAGAAGTATTTTAGGTTTCGTAAGTTTATTGAATTCAAATCATAACAAACGTGTCACCGCATTACGAGGATCAGAAGGGATCGAACAAGCCGAAAATACGGAGAAGCGCGGTACAGAGTAAATAATAGTACTGAGCGGTTGGTATCATATACTGAAATTTCTCATCATGTTCGTAACATGTAGAAATAAGATTTTAAAACCCTTGCCACATAGTTTGTTATCATCCAAAGAAACCGTGCACTTGATATGTAAATACCCTTTCCGTTACACGTTGTATAACATTATACATACGAAAGTTTGTGAGGATGTTTGTTACTCTTTCACGCAAAAATGACTGAACAGATGCAGATGAAAAGCACACATATAGTTTATAACCTAGATTAACCAATAGGATACATGTATATTTTTATCCCGATATTCCCACGAGATCGAGAATTATGTGGGCTTAAACCGCGGGGAGCTGCTAGATAAACATATCTGGCAAAATGTGGGTATACTATAGGCACCTTTGCCCAACCCTTATGGGATTACAGGCATGATGTTATGTTAATTTATGTTGAACTAAAAATATAGCGACCCATTCATTCATACAGATTAGCTTGTCGAGATGCCCTTGAGGGTTGAGGGTTTTTTTAAATGACTTTCACTCGATAGCAGCACTGAGACGTCAGGTCTGGGCACATATTAAACCACCTATATTTTCTTTAGTCGTGATTGAATGATCAACATTTGAATGAAGTAAATGATGAATCATATATTTCATTTTCATTGTCGAATTGGAAGATCTGGTGAATTTTCATGAAAACCCTAATTGTTGAATTAATGTGATAAATGACACGCGAAAATAATTTATCTATGGCTGTCACTGGCCAGATTTTAGTAAGTCATTTGTTTTTAGAATAAAACCGCCTGTGTGTTCTAATGGTTAGACCACCTGTCTCAGACCCAGAGGTCGTTTCGATTCCTAGTGAGGGAAATTTTTGTGCACGATTTGGTTGGTGGTAGGGTGTGTGGGTAAGGTAGGTAGGTGGTTATCTATGTCTGTCGCCATAACAACAATGTTAGTAGCATTGTTGTGTTTCGGCAGTTAGAGGTATAATAGCCAGTTCCTCTGTGGTTGAGGATTCCGGGTGAAGCTCGCTCCACTTTCGGCCTGATCATCACTTACCATCAGGTGAGATTCCGGCCAAGAGTATTCCAGGTGTGGTAAAAAAAAAAAAATTGTGTCGCGTCGTTGTGAAACGGAAAATTGTATTTGATTCGTAAAAAAAGCTTTGATTTTAGCTGAGATGAAAAATGTGTGCATAGCTATTTTGAAATGCCAGTATAGGTTCAAAGCAAACATTTGTTTTATAAAAATAACAAAATGGAGTTTTAAAAGAACCCTTTGAGGGTCTTTTAAAACTCCATTTTATTTTTCACTAGCAACCCGCCCCGGCTTCGCACGGGTGCAATTTTCATGACGTGAAGACGGTATTCTGTTCAGGACACGTTGTGCAAAAAGTACTAGGCTTGCATTAATTCAAGATAGTATTTCATTAGTATTATTAAGTACTTCTTTTTTTATATAGCCCATACCCATCTGGAATAATGTAGGTACCTTTCAAATGGTGAAAGGATTTTTCAAACAGAAAGAAAATACATGAACGTATTTAGCACAGATGAATAGGAACGGTGGTTCCGAAGATTATTGCTCCACATATACACAAACATAGTTTTTTATTTAATTAATTATGACAAATCTTAAACATAATACATAATCTAAAAAACAAAAAGCGAATTAATTACAAAACTATAAAAACGTTGCATCAAAATAAGTGTTACTTACAGAATTGTTATATACAGTGTATTTAAACTGTATATTTTAGAAGCTAACAATTTGGTCTTCAGGATCGAATCAATAATCATTATCCATCAAACGGTCCTTTTGTCAATATCTATACATAAATTAAAGTCACTTTTCGTGACTGTCTGTGGGACCACGTTGATTTTGATGCGGTTTTTACCATCATTTAGAGAATTTATTCCGAAAGATTTATGTGTATAATACCTACATTAAAATTAAACTTACATTATAATAAACAAATCTCGATGTTTTGGCAAGTCTTAAAAATCATGCGAAGCAGGAGTGGGTCGCTAGTTCATAATAAACAAATCATTTGATCCTCTCTTATGACCTATTCAGATATCGCTATCGCCCTCGGTAGGGATATTGGTCCGAAATGACTAACAAGAAGGCGGACCAGTATCATCGCTTTTAACTACTACACGGTGCATATCCTATCAATTCCTATCACTATCATTACAGATACAGTCCAGCCGTCGTCGAGAGAATGCGTTCTTGACACCTGTTAATTGGACTATTTCTAGTACTAATAAGGATCAAATTCGCCAAAACACATAATTCGTTAGTATGAAACTGACAGGTGTCAAGAACGCATTCTCTCAACGACTGGACTGTAGATAGAATAATATATGCTTAGAAACTATTTTCAACCGACAGCTAAATCAATAACACCAAAATCGGACTATCAATAAAGTGATCCCATATTCAAATGTGCCTTAAACCGGCGATTACATCGGACATACATCAAAGTAACCCTCACGTCCAATTTACGGACCGTATCTCCGGAATTTTTGAGCAATCCCCGCCGGAGGTTTTTTACGCATCACTAAATTAGGTACTTGTTTGAGAACCAGCCCTACGGCAATTAATTTTGTTAAGGCTACGTGCCGAACTTAGGTGTTACCAAAATATCGTACAATATATACCTGTCTGACTGAATAGTCGTATATCACCTGCTTATAAAAGGTTTCGGCTCTTTTTCAATGAAGATTTATTGGTTTAGAATTAATCACAGAATAAACCTTTCTTTGGCGTTTTTCAGGCCATTTGGAGATTTTTCACAATCTGACTTTTATAAAGACGAGGAGATAAGTCTCTGCGTGTGTAACTATATATCCTTTATAATAGTAGTAGGTAATTAAGAGATGTGAGGAGTATAGACCATAGCATCTCTTTTGTTCGTATACAGGGTGTCTCAAACGTAGTTGTCCTAAGGCCTATCATTAAAAAATTAAAAGAAATTTTACACTTCCACTTGGATTTTTCGACCCTGTGAACATAATTTGAACTAAAAGTGTAAAATTTCTTGAAAATGATTAAAATAGCGAAATTTTTTGAACTGTTCAGAATATTGCAACCGCCTCTGTGGTCTAGTGGTTAGACCACCTGTCTCAGACCAAGAGGTCCCGGGTTCGATTCCCAGTGGGGGCAAAATTTTCTGCTCGGTTTGGTTGGTGGTAGGGCTTGTTTTAAGTCCGCCTGGCTAGCTACCACCATCTTATCTAAGTCTGTCGCCATAACAACAATGTTAAAAGTATTGTTGTGTTCCGGCAGTTAGAGATAAGATAGCCAGTTCCTCTGTGGTAGAGGATTCCGGGTGAAGCTCGCTTCCACCTTCGGCCTGATCATCACTTTCCATCAGGTGAGATTCTGGCCAAGAGCTACCCCGTTGTGGATAAAAAAAAAAAAAAAAAAATAAACCCAGCTTTTAAATTGTTTAATAATAGTTGGACCCCTTCGCTTTAACTCATTTGCCTTTGGACCACTACGTTTGAGATACCCTGTATACGAACAAAAGAGATGCTATGGTATACCAATCACAACTGACTGTTCTCAGACTAAAAAAGAGAATAAGAATATTATGTCGTTTTTTTTAAATAAAACTTTTTTTAACATTTTGGATATAACCAAAGCACCGAAAACAAATAAAGATCTCATTAGGAACATACCCAATTTATATGACCGACAGCTAAAGAATGTGGAGGAAGGAATCCAAATTATCTACCAAACCAAATGTATAAATTATGTAAATATACGTAGATAATAAGGATACAGAAAAAATTGTAAGTACTTGAATTTAAATGGCATGATAAATTGATTTTGAAAATTCTTTCACTCGTAGAATACTTCACTGAGAAACATTATCTATAATTTATAAACTTTTCACGCGGGCGAAGCTGCTGGTTGAAGCTAATAAGTTATTTATTTATTTATTAATAGGAGACCCAATTACAGGTTCTCACGGGTAAAAACAGAAATAGTAGTAAAAATCTTAGGATCACTGACAAGCACGATAGACAAGAATATAAATGTATATATAATTCGTGTGTTTGTCACCTAACTCCCTCCTAAACGGCTGGTTCCTTGGATAGTTTAGATTCTAAACCCAGTCCGCGATAAGTCAGTCTGCAATCGAGTTCTAGGAAACAGGACATTCTGACCGGTCAGCCAGTATCATTAAAATCTACGACTATTAATTATTATTAAAAACGATTATGGAAACATCATTATAGTATTTCTTTTGTTAATTCATATCTCCATATTATTTAGTACCAGGCGCACAGCAAACGATGGTGGTAAACGTAATATTCTTTTTTATATTGAGTAACAAATAACGGGCCCTCAAAGTGGAGCGGTATTAGGGCACATACTCAATTTAGGAGCGACACGACGACGAAATGAATGCGGGGACCAAATTAAACCTCTCTTTCCGGGACGAAAAAATCGATATTATTATGTACCCCAATTTGCACCAAGCTTTATTCTTACGGAAATATATAATTAAAAGTCTGTGGTACTCTGTTGCTAAGTAGATTGACCATTGACGCCCATCATGGACTAGGCCGCCATAATCTGAAGAAGCTTCCAATGATATATTGCTATCAATATCATTCGCATGACTTCCAACATCCGTACAGCACGTAGGCCTTTTTATGGGATAAGTAGGAAATATTCGGTCGGTGGGACATTGTCGTATTTCGAGTTTCAAGTGTTTCTCTTTTCCTTTTAGAGGCCTGAACAGGAACAGGGTGTAAAGCTCACTCATCCTCTATAGAAAACAGAAGATCCTCTGACCAGACGGGTGTCTGGCGGGCAAACTGCCTAGCGATTGATGTCGGAAAGTCTTATATATTATGTTGATCGCGCAGTAAACTAACTGCGCGATGCAGGATTTGTGACGCCAGGTCTCTGATGCGTAGTTCGCATGTGGCGTTGTAGATGCCGCCACAACCCCTTGTTTAAACTTTGTCGGTCAGTTTCTAAATACACATCGTGCATGTTAAAATGACTTAACTAGGGGTATGAGGAACAGGGTGTAAAGTTCACTCATCCTCTATTGAAAAGGGAGGATCCTCCGACCAGACAGGTGTTGTGTCTGGTGGGCAATTGCCCAAGGATTGATGTAAGATAGTCTTATATATGTTAATCGCGCGGTAAACTTAAGTAGCGCGATGCAGGATTTGTGACGTCAGGTCTTCGATGTTTAGTTCGCATGTGCCGATGTTGATTCCGCCACAAGTTGAATGTTGCCAGTAACACCTAAACTCTCTACAAAAGTTATAGCACCAGTAACGGGTAACGATCTAAAAGTCGTGTCCCAATTAAGCTGACATTGAGACAAGTGTACTGTAAATAATGTATTGCTATTATTTTTGGCGTAAAAGTCAATTAGGAAAAGAAGGTTTAATTGTTATATTGTTGTTGTAAGTGAGTGTTGAGTATTGTTTTTTTTTGTTTTAAAACGAAATTAGCTCAAATATTTTATTTATGAGGTTTGCCAGATTGAGATAAATATACTCAAACTCAAAGCATTTATTTCAATTAAACCATTTACAGGCACTTTTGAATTGTCAAGGAGTCGGTCAATCAGAAAATATGAAGCTTGCTGCCCATTCCAAAGCGTAGTAGGTACCTATGGAGAAGAACGGGCAAGAAACTCCACGGACACTCTTTTAAATCAAAAACTTCTTACGAAAATTGGTTACATCATTCATGTTGAAATTATACATGTGAGAACAATGTAAAAAGACGTGCATGATAAAAGCGTCCGTAGATAAAAATAAAAAAACAATTAAGAAAATAAAAATAAGCCATGGCAGCTAAGAGATGACCAGCCCCAACTGACGGCGCCCGTTCACGAACATGACGTATAGATTAGCAGCATTCAACTCAACCATTTTGAAGGGAGCTAAATGATCCAACACACACGCCACCATCAGCGAGACATCTGAGTGAGCATGACATACCTACTCACAGCCGCCAGGGCACATTCAAGTCAATGAAAGACATAATATTACCAGGTAAATGGTAGCTCTATAGTCCATAGTACTCACATGTGCTATGCAATTATATATTGCAAAGGAAATTGAGTTTATAGAATGCAAATATGGTCGTACAATCTTCAGCAGCTCCAACAGGCTTTTCAAATGTTAATCAATTACTTAGTTGTGGTTGTGGAGCAGTCTCTTCTGTTATATATTTCATCCTTGTTTAAGCGTTGAGCAATTAGTGAGATAACGCGCTCTGTTTCGTAACACATAACACTCACTTTAGAAACCGCAAAAAAAAAACATAATATTAGTGTCGCAATTATAATATACTAGCTAGCTAGCTATAATATTCCACCAGCGGCCTCACCCGCATCTTAATATTATTATGAAAAAAATGTTAAGTACAAAAATGTTTCTTTCCTGTAAAAATATTCTTTTTTTTTTCTTAATTTGGTAATTTTTTTGTCATTTGATCATTTGTTTTCCCAACGTTTGTAATTATAATTTAACGAATAATATGCAAAATCCATATGAATACACTTAATTGTCACAAATATCCATGATATTTTATCTTTTGAATATTTTATCTTTAAGAATTTTCAATATCGGTCCAGTTGTTATTGAGTTTATCTATTACAAACAAAAGTACAAGTGTGTTCTCTTTGTAATTTCAGTGTATAAGACCCGTCAAACATATTATATTACACAGCCTTTTGGGCACTTCTCCTATTGACAGCGATGCGGACGAATTTTTTGATGCCCTAGATTATTTCCCCTCATATACATAAACACATTATTATTTTAAGACTGTTAGCATTTTTTCTTTATTAGCCTACACCTGGATGGATTTTAGGGAGGCCTTTGCTCAGCTGTGGGGATCATCCTTTTCCAGGGCCACGTCGATCCAACCCTTGCGGTATAATTATGATTATTTTTTAATTACCCACTTCCACATGTATAAAAATATATGTAAATTTTATCCTGTTTAAAAATAATTATACAGATATTAATTAAAACCAATGCTGCCGATAAAAATGTAAAAAACCAAGCAATTATGTTTCAAAGGAAATAATCAAAGGTAATAATTAAACAGACACTCTGTTTAATTAGTACCTCTGATTACTTTCCTATCAAATTCAGTACCTAAACATTATGATTATAGCTGAAATATTAAAAGTTAGAAAGTATAGCCAACTATCTAATACTCTGATGACAAGAGAGTATGAATAAGGGGACCCCTTTTTTTCGCATAATGTTTTTTTTCCTAATATTCTTTGGCATAACGATTTTGGCATAAGTATTTTTGGTCTAATAATTGTTTGCCATAATTTTTTTTTGGCCTAAATATTTTTTGTCATAATTATCTTGTTGCATAATTTGTTTAGCCATAATTTTAATTCGCCTAATGTTACTAGGCGTAATGTTAGTTGGTTTAGGTTAGAACTGTGACCTCCTACGCACGAGCCGAGCGAGCGAAGCGAGCGGTGCCGCGGCAGCGGCCGGCGAAGTGCCAGAAACTACTATAATTATAGAATATAAATGAAAATATATTTATGCTTTTGAATGTTATGCTTAAACACTATTATGACTGGAGAAATTATGCTTAAAATAGTTATGCGTTTGCTGATATGCGAAAGTAATATTATGCGTTAATATTGTTAGAGAAAACAAAAGTATGCCGTGTTATATTATGTCTTAAAATTTTATGCAAATGGATAGGGAACCATGAATAAGACAAGCTCTGCCACAAACTGTGTAGGACAAAGCTGTATATTTTCAACTAGCTTTTGCCCGCGACTTCGTTCGCATGGAAGTGGTAAAACACCCCAATATCTATAGTTACTAATATAATAAAGCTTCTGAACTACGCGTGATGGAACCTCGTTGACCTAGGCATGCAAAGTTCGGCTCTTCTCAATAATTATTGGTGCTAGTCGGGCGGCCGCCCTTAGCTTCCGACCCACCACGTCGCGTCGCATCGCCCGCCCTTGCTCATTTCGCTTCACTTTTCTCGGCTCCAAGTGCGAGTGCACATGAAGGGTTCCGTACCATATTATAATCGAGCAAAAAAAAATGCCGAAAACAATACGTTTCTTCTATGGGGAATCCTTTGAATTATTTACTTTATTTTATTTTTATTATTTGATAGAGTGGCAATAGAAATACATACTCTATGAAATTTTCAACTGTCGATCCATTACTGTTCATGAGATACAGCCTGCTGATCAAAGGATGGATGGACGGACAGCGGAGGTTTAGTAAGAGCGTTCCATTTCACACCCTTCGGGTACGGAACGCTAGAAATAGTGGAACTCTAATGGTCTACCATAGAAACAAAAAATATTTTTGCAATCTTTGTGCAAGTTGCATACAAGTAAGTATTTAGGAGTATAACAGACTATCAAACGTATTATTTCTGCCTATTTTAGTCATCTATTTCTCATTCATACTCTAACTACAAGTATATGATAGCTTGGATATCTCGATGATTGGCAAAGTTAGATATCTTGGAAATAGAAAAACTTTAAATAAGCTGAAGACTTTAGACAAGAATTATATCGAGAAACTAGAAATATACTTGAAATATTTTACTTTATAGATATAGTATTGATTTAATATTTTTTTACAATGAAAATACGACGGTTAATTTTGCTGTTTTATCCCAAGATTTAAATCGTTAGATCTGCCCTGAGAAGAGTGTCTTAATTCATCCCGCATATGGCGTTTTCATGGCAGCATGCGACATTGTGTCTGGCAGAAATGTCAATAGGGCAAATCTATCTATTAAAAATCGAGTCATTTGACAACTTATATTTTTATTTAATTCATTTTAAAGTATAAAGTGTCTATTTCCTCGAAAATCGTTGACATTGGCATAGGGTCATGAGGGGTCATTTGGTTGCAAATGACCTCTCCTACCTTAACAGATTGCTAACATATAACCAATAACCCTGTATATATATTCAAATATTGCTCATTGAATAGAACACCTTGGTATTGGATACCTCAGACTCAAATAAAGAGGTAAATATAAACATTTTATTGAAATAATAAATAACACTCGTTATTCCTTGTAAACATAAAAGCTCGAGTGGAATTCAAATGGTTGAAAGAGGCGAAATTAAATCCACTACTTACAATTCATGAGGCCATATTTATTATATTCAATTACCAAGCCATTTCTGATTCCTACTAAAAACACTTTATGCTAATAACGTTCACGCAAGTTTGATGTTATAGAAACGTAACGTAGAATGTTACGTTATTGTTATATTTATTCATCATTTTCTGTCGCGCACCTACCACTGTTTGTCTCTGCATCACCCAAAGGTTGACTGGTAGAATCACATTTACCTGTATTTAAAGTTTTTCATTCTGCCTAGCCTTTTCCCAATCACGTTGGGGTCGGCTTCCAGTCTAACCGGATGCAGCTGAATACCAATATTTTACATGGAGCGACTGCCTATCTGACCTCCACAACCCAGTTACTGGTTAATACGATACCCCTTGGTAAGAATGGTTGTCAGACTTTCGGGCTTCTTACGACCCGTGACGACTGCCAAAGATCCACGAATGAAAGAAAGAAGAAAGAAAGAAAGAAAAATTGTTTATTCTGCACAAAATAAACGCACATTACAATTTTTGACATGGTAAGTACACACAAATTATAGATAAGCCAAAAGGCTCGTACTCAATACAAAAAGGCACTTTTTTAAAAATTGGCAAATTTTGTCCATTGCCTCCTGTCAGAGCCCTACAAATAATCAAAACGTAAGTAAACAAAAGTTTGCAGAGTGAAATATTAACTTTTGAAACAACGAGCAAATAACAATAAACAAGAACAGTGTTGTGTTGTGCGTCGCATCTGTGCAAGAATAGGTCGTTGCTCAGCTATATGCTGTGACCTCGGACGAACCTTTCGTCAACAGCGCTGATTTTCAGCAAAGACCTTAATGACAGCCGGGACCAACGGCTTAACGTGCTTTCCGAAGCACGGAGGAGTCTCGGTGTGTAAAGATGGTCACCCATCCTCAGACCAACCCCGGCAAGCACAGCTTAACCTGATGGATCGACCCGTGCGGCTGTTATTACTTAGCCACTAGCTCCTCCTTACGTGTGCTTAAAGTAATCTATACATATAGTAAAGCTGAAGAGGGTCGAAAGTCGAAGGTTGGGGTTACTTAGAATCGATAACAACAGTTTTTAGAATTTTTGTCTGTTTATTTGATCGCGCATCACGTGAAAACGGCTGAACGGATTTTGATGCAAACTTTACTAATCTGTCGAGAAAATCCCCAGCCAGGTTATAGGCTATACAAAAACCACTAAAAGGCGTGAGTGAGCGTGTCCATCTGTCAACTTTACTTCAAGTTCCGCCTCCAGGGGAGAGGGAGAGAAATTAGGGATGAATTAGCTGCTTACTGACACAGACCGAATTCCATGCGGGCGGAGCCGCGGGCACAGCTGGTAAATAAATAAATTTTGTTATTTATAATAAATACCAGCCTTTTATTGTCTCCCTGCAGGGCAAAGGCCTCTTCTCTAACAGAGAAGGCATGAGCATTGTTCACCACGCTTGTTCAAGATGGGTTGGCAATTTCAGACTTACATGAACTAGGAGTCCACGTTTCCACAAGATGTTATTCCTTCACCGATGTCAGTAATGTCAAAGATTAACTGGTGAAAAGCTTAAAGGTTTATTATTACATACATACCAGTGACGTCATTAGCGAGTCAAACCCAGGACCTCATGCTCATCAGTAGCGCTTGCGACCACTAGACCAACTATGGTTTAGATTAAAAACTAAAAGTCGCTCCTAACGAGCAACGAACTGATATTTGAAAGTTTTTTAACCGACTTCCAAAAAAGAGGAGGTTTATGTTCGCAGAGTATGTTTTTTTTTTGTCCTATGTCCGTCGATATTTTCGTCAACTATGGACCGATTTTGAACATTATTTTTTGTTTGAAAGGGTGAAAGGGTATGCTCTCGAGGTGGGTCCATTTATATTAACTTTGCTTGGGTACTTTTTGAGTTAGCTTCAATAATACGTACTTTTCCCACTTAGCCTATGTGGATGATGTTCAAATAAGTTCCTGTCACTGTTAATTACATAGTAGGTCGTGATATTCGATTTTGTGTGGGTAGGTAGCACAACTAAAAAGTGAAAAATTAAAACTTTTTCCAAAAAAATAAATAACCGACTTCCAAAAAAAACACTACTAAGTGAAAAATAACGTTAATTTCGGAAGTTGGTGTCTTTGGTTTTGAATTTTCGTTTTCTGCCACTGACTTCTGAAATTAAAGTTATTCTTCACTTTGTAGTGTTTGTTTTTTTTTTTTTTATTGTACATAGCCCATGTCAAATGTCCAATAAGTTGAAAACATATCGGGGACAGAATTAATTATTTAAACCGAACTAAAGTCTGAAGGCGACGTAGTTAACAATTCATTTCAGCATCGATTTTTTAAACGTTGACTAACGCTTAGTTTACCGTAACGATTTTGTATGGTTTCGATTTTGAATGTCGAATGTTTCCGAATTACAGTAATAATCTTGTTTTTTTTCATTTTTTATATATTGTAAAAACGAAAAAATATTTTCATTTTTGTAAAAATTTTGGCGCCATTCGCAACTATTAGGTACCTACTCGTTATTGCCACAATTCCCACGCACAACTCGGTCCCTGAAAATTGTATAAATATGTAAATTACCATCCAAATGGTAACTTTAACGTATTGCAGATTCCAATCTCCTTTCTCATCTCCTAAACATGTCGCTACGTCACAAAACATCTATTTTGTGACGAAACGCGTCTCACGTTCTGATTCTGTTATTGACTGGTTTTAGATGCCCTTTTACTTTATTTCGAGGAAATGGTTGAAAATACAAAAATAATGTCATTTTCCGACCAAAGATTTAAATCGCTAGATTTGCCCTCACTGTACTTACTCACGCGAAAAAGTGTCCATACTGAAAAAGTGAGCTCACACATTATTATGGCGTCATTGCGTGTCAGAGGTGTCAACGAAACAGAAAGGCGACTATCTTTTGACGCGGTAGGGCGAATGTAACGATTTACATCTTTTTTTCGACCATATCGGCAACTTGGATAAAGTGGATATCATCATCATCATCATCATGCTCCTGCCCTTATTCCAATTTATTTGAGGTCTGCGCACTGTCTTTTTCTTCCACACTTTTCTATTAGTCGTCATCTCGATAGTCAATCTCGTTCTAGCCATATCATCTTGCACACAGTCCATCCATCTTTTCTTTGGTCTTCTCCTACTCTTATAGCCATCCATATTCATACTCAAAACTTTCCTCACGACATTTTCCTCATTTGTCCGCATCACATGCCCCTACCATGATAACAGCTGAAGTGAATATATACCTACCTACATATTAATAACACCACGATTGACTATTGTAGACCCTTCATACATTATCTACACAGTGCCTTACGGAAACTGACTTTACCATTCACCGCTCTATGCATATACAAGCGATCCATTACAGTAGCTAGTAATCTATCAATGGACACTGAAGTGTGGTCAACATCGTCCACTGTGGACCGACGCCTTAGTCTCTTTGTGCAAAGGCTCAACATACTATTATGCAGAGATCGTTGTACTAGGAATTTATAAATCGATGGTTCTTAAATGGTGGTCGACACTCGTGGTAGGTGGAAGAATCATCTATGAGAATGCCATGATTTTCAGTTCCAAAAAGATGCTTTCGCCAAGCAATGTTACAAACTAAAGGGTAGATATGTTACGGACCAAGTGATTAATACGGCATTATTCATAATGCCCAGGCAATTTGAAAAATGCCCAATATTGAGTAGGCAATATAATAAAAACTACTGAAATAATTAAATTGACCGGGCTTTCTGAATAATACCCATCACTTATTGGGCAGGGTAATAAAATGATGTGTTTCATGCATCCTAAGTTCTTCTAATAACATTTTAGTTCCAATCATTAATTGCTACTTCTGAATGGTTTAAAAAGGGGATAGCCGCCATCCCCTTCGAACCTAACCTGTCCACTCACACTTCTCAGCGCCGACAAGCGCTGGTTACCAACGTTGGTTGGCGCGGCAGTTTGTAATCAGTGCGAATCGGGGCCGTCTTATCAGATAGGAACTATTCGACGCTTCGCGATTTGGCAAAAAGTATGAAAACTGCTTGCGCGCCCATATTGGCACTAGTTACCAGCGTTCTTCATGAATACACCCTTACATTAGGTAGTACAACGAATACTCATTTAACAAAAAGAATTTGAAGAAATAATGAAACTGACTCAGTGCCAAAGCCTATCGGATAGATTTTGGAAACTTTTTGCATGAAGAGTCAGAACCAGATGCCAAGTTGTATAATGAAACATCAGTTGAAAACGGTTTATTCGTTTCCAAGTTATTCCTTGTCATTTTATTCTACAAGACCAAAGTATCTAGCAAAATCGTAGGAATATATTATACTTATAGGAATAGTTAATTGATTCAGGCGTGACTTGGCGGAAATCCATTATAAAATACAATAGACGTAGATATATTTAGTAACCTATTCCGCTTAACTATTCTTAAAGAGTCTTAAAAAACCCTATAAGAACTCGACACGTGTTTCACCTCTCAACGAGGCATCGCGACTAGTCAATCGTTTTCCTGAGGAAAACGATTGACTAGTCGCGAACCCGAACACGACGTGTTACCACGCCGAGCGCTGGACGCTGAGCGTCACTCAGCGTCCAGCGTCGCCTGTAGTACCCTAAGAATTTCATCAAGTGAGTGTGAGCGACGAAATCGGGGTTTTTTAGATATCAATAAATTCTAAAGTATAAGAGTTATGCAATTGAATCTTTATAATATTATATCCCGACATCACATCCCGAGAATATTGTTTATTCAACAACAAAAAACAAATGAGTATTCAAAAAAACGACGAAGCGCTTCGACAAAAGGTAGGTAGTGCCCTTGCATTTCGCTTGGCTCGTCTTGGCGGAGGCACTGCCGTGCCCCCAGATATCTTAAGTCTGTTATCACTGGACCACCACTCCTTATTCTGTGTGCCTCTAATAAAACACCAGCTATTCATAATAATTTCTGCCCACTAGAATATTACTCGTGTTTAAATTTTAAAGCGCCAACTTTTCAATCGTTACGTTATGACGTCACAGGTAGTTGTCCACTAAAGTATTTCATTAAACGGGGTGCATTGTATGCCTCACAATGGCGTCTCGTCATCCTACCGCTATACTGATCGGAGATACCCTGCCAGTCCTCGCTTTTTATGGCTTTTACTGGCATGGTACTTAAACATAACTCGCGAAATGTAGGTGTACTATAGGTGCACCTCTGCCTAAACCCTTTGGGGAATACCGGCGTGATGTTATGTTACTATTTAGGTTTATACGATCCTGGTACATTTCGATCCATCCTATTCGAATTTTATTTTTGTTAAAGTTTCGATTCTAATTTATCAATAACTCACCTGTCTTTATGTAATCCTAGTACTGCTTTGATATTTTAAACGTAGGAAATTAAAATGAAGCCGAATTTAATAATATCCGCCCCCTGACTTTTAGTTCTAGTTTAAATTGTCCTATGCTGGAATTTTATTTATTTATTTGTATAAAATTAGTCTTAGAAATAAAAAGTAGAAATCTGTGAAACGAAATTATATTTAGGTATAGATAATTTGTCTTGTAATCTGTGGATGATGTTAGTAGAAACGGATTAATATTAGAAAATTGGTAGGTACAAAATAATATTATTTTTCTCAATTTCAGACCAAAAGAAACAAAAACTAATAAAAAAAAGTTAATTTATATTTCCAGGAATATCACTAGAACACGAGCCTGCAAGATTAATAATACTTTATTCGTTTTATTTTCGGACTGTGAGTATTTTACTCTTTTTATTTTATTAACCATCCTAAAGTTAATAATATAACACAATGCTCCTACTACATGGTTTCCTAGTCCACCACATTCATAAATACGCGAAAATGAGTTTCTACGCCTATACATTTGTTGTTACTTTCCAACAATAAAATTACTAAAACAATCTAACCCTTTCGGGGAACTAGCCGCCATGTTATGTTATGTTAGTTGGCTTTTTAACTGAAACTAAGTCAACAGAAAGTTATTCTAAAACTTGAAACGTTGAATTAAATAACCTGTTAAATAGTTAGTTCGTTTTGTGCTTGAAGAGACATTAAGGTGAGTATAGGCAAGACAAATTACTTATAACAAAACATCGAGTCGCTCCAATGTGCCACGAACCGAACAATGAGCACGACGCGCGACGCTTTTTTACACCTTGATTTTGGAAACAAACAAGCGAATTAGTGTACATTTCATCAAGCAACGACACGGGGACGGGCAAAACCGTTTAGGAGCAGCATAAAGTCAAAAATGCAAAATGACAAATGGGCTGTAAATTGTCAAAAGAACAGAATGTCAAAAGCGTGGAAAGTCAAAGGCGCTCATAGTCAAAAGCTCAGAATGTCAAAAAAGCACAACATGTGACGCGGAGTTTGGGTGACATTTCAACGCAAAGTACACCCAAATAGAAAGAAATTTTAAAAGTAAATGGTCACTCACCGTGAGCATTGCTTCGAACACCGTGTCGATCATTCGCGGGAATGTTACATTACAATGTTGCGAAAGAACGTTATTAGACCAGCTTAAAACGTTCACTTTTGTTAAGCTTCGTCAGTACCTACAATTATTACTCTTTGTAATACCTTGGAGACCTGCGATAGATCTGCTGGTTTATTGAAAGCATTGTATAGGACGCTGATTGCAACGGTTTCTTTGTGATCAAACGGTTTGTAGCGGTGTCGATTCGATTGAACACCGGCTGAATAGGGAAAAATATCGTAATATTTTAGTCAATAGTTTAGAAGAAATAGGTACCTAAGAGTTAAAGTTAATTTCACAGGTGACAGTGACAAGGTGGAAACAATTATAGAGTGAACATCACGCCTTGTTTCCCTGAAGATTTAGGCAGAGATGTACCCATAGTAGGTACCTACACCCACATTTCGCCAGTTATGTTTAAGTTCCATGTAATAGGGGGCGATCCTATTGCCGGCACAAATCCAGACTCCGGGCTGTTACTGAGAAATGTCTAATGAAAAAACCCAATAACACTTTGCCCGACCCCGGAATCGAACTCAGGGCCTCATGCTCAGCAGTAGCGCTTGCGACCACTAGACCAACGAGGCAGTCCAGAGTGGTCTATCAGCTATTCAATCAACGAAAGTTACGTAAAGTTTTTTTAAGAAAGAGAGAAAGAAGATAGATGGAATAGTATTTAGAGGTATGAGGAACAGAGTGTAAAATTCCTCATCCTCTATTGAAAAGGGAGGATCCTCTGACCAGACGGGTGTTGTGTCTGGCGGGCAACTGCCCAAGGATTGATGTCGGAGAGTCTTATATATGTTAATCGCGCGGTAAACTCGAATAGCGCGATGCAGGATTTTGTGACGTCAGGTCTTTGATGCGTGGTTCGCATGTGGCGTTGTAGATGCCACCACAATTATGTATTATATACACCATAAAAATTACAGATATACATTATATAGAAGTCTTATCGGTAAAAGCGATATATATTTTGAAGATTTAGAAGTATGAGGAACAGGGTGTAAAGTTTACTCATCCTCCATAGTCCAAATAGTCCTCTGACCGTCTGATCTGGTTGTGTCTGGTGGGCTATTGCCCGACGATAGATAGATAGAATACTCTGTATCATGTACACCATAAAAATTACAGAGATAACAACGACGACGATTGATGTCGGGACGTTGTATATATGCTAGTCGCGTGGTAAATTCTGCTTGCGCGATGCAGGATGTCGCGTGACTTCAGTATGATGCGTAGTTCGCATGTGGCGATATAGATGCCGCCACAAAGATAACTTTTGGATGGAGTAAGGGAGAAGGAGAGACAATCCTGTAGGTAGTCTGTGGTGTACCATAAGAGAGGTTGGTTGGTTGTTATAGTCTGATTATTAGTCTTACATTTCTTACTAGAAATCTTAGCACAACGCGCAACGAGACTAGTAAGTATTTATTTAAATACTGTGTCTCACATACTACCAATGCAGGTGTAGAAATATTAAATAATAGTAGAGTAGCCTACAAGTCACGTTAGCGATCAACGAGGCAGAAAGTTATCAGCTTATGTGATATTATGATAGTTATAACGTGTTATTAGTAGTTGGGAGCAATATCGCCGCACCTAGCAACATCGCGCCGGATTTAACTAGGAACTGGTTGGATAGACACGTGCACTCAGTTCTACGAACTCTTTGGAGGATTTGTTGGACATTATATACAGGGTTTCTCCAACGTAGTGGTTCAAAGGCAAATGAGATAAAGCGAAGGGGTCCACCTAACATTAAAAAAATAAAAAATTGGGATAAAAACTGATCAGTTCAGAAAATTTCGCTATTATTATTTTCAAGTTCACAACACAAGGAGGACTGGAAAAATATAGGGGAGACCTTTGCCCAGCAGTGGGACAATATAGGTAAATGCAAAAAAAAAAAAATGACCATGTAAGTGATTCCGATATCCTATTTACAGAATAAAAAAAATCATTTCGTCCTCGGCCTTCCGCATCCAGTCTTTCCCAGCCATCACTGATCCATCTAGTTGGGGGACGTCCCACACTACACAACACAATTTCTTCAATAATCAACAATTTCATTCTTTTAATTCTGCAATTCTATTAATGAAGATATCCTCCTCGTCATTAGTGAACCCTTGCAACACTGGAAGATGGCTGTCAAAGCAAAATACCCATCAATATGGCTAGCCTACCCACGATCCTGTATGTCACTAAAGTAATGTAGACATTGTTCACTTTTACGGATTCAGGTCAGGTGTCATCGTTCGTGGTTGATTGTCATGCAAAACGCGACACAACCTTGTTTCAACGGATTAGCGAATTTCAGCAACGTATAGGTGTACTGCACCTACGTAATTATTGAGTTCCGTGATCTCTGGGCCTTTTAGGATTCCGTACGCAAAGGGTGCCAACGGGACTTTATTACTAAGGCTCCGCTCTCGGTCCGTTTGTTACATGGCTGGACAATTGAAATTTCCACCGAGTGTGTATTACTATAACCGCAACAAATATTAAAAACGAAATAAAGTAAAAAATGTAAAGGAGATCTAGAAGAAACGTGTTTTTTTTATTTACAAAAGTTTTTTATTTTTATGTGAAATACTGTATTTTAATTCCTACAAAGGTAAAGCTCAGGATCAAGTTTAACATCAGTTTTTATAAATTAAACTTTAATGAATAAAGTTCTAAATACAAAAATGACTTTATGTTTTGTAACTGGCTAGAAGATGATTAAATCACAGAGCACAGGAATATTGAGTACTTGCGACCCGCTCCGGCTTCGCACGGGTGCAATTTACATGTGAAGACGGTATTCTGTTCGCGACACGTTGTGTACAACGTTCGTTCTGACTAGTAACCTAACAAAAAGTACCAGGCTTGTATAAATTCAAATTAGTATTTCATTTGTATTATTTAGATCTTATTTTTCCACCTCTTAAACTATTATAATGAGCAATATTTTTAATCAGGTTCTCGAAAACGGCTCTAACTATTCAATGATCTGTATACCTACATTATAAGCAAATAAATGATTCCTATTTAAATTTCCATCGTCCACCTCGACAATTTACATAATCAAATGAAATGTAAAAATTATACCTTTTAATGAATCATAATCGATCCCGCAAATTGTTCACCATAACATAAAATTCCACCTATTAAACATTATACTGCAAAACTTTTCCTTGATAGCACAAAAAGCGGTAAAAAGAAGCTATAAGCATTCCAGATACTGTTTGTCCGCTTGTCCCATTGAGCAGAACGATCGATTTTTTTTCCATTTTATGATGGCATCGTTATATTCTTGTTAGTTTTATAAATATCTCACATTTTCAATGATAATGGTAAAGTTATTTGCGGTTTTTTCTTTTCAGCTTCTTGGAAATCATCAATTAAATATCAATTTTATGAAAGTTTTTAAAATATAAATGGAAATATAGTACATATCGTTTATGAGGAAACTTACAACAGATTTATACCATAGGTTTCCATCATGAAATGTAACACAACAAGGCGAACTTGTTTTAACGTGTATTACATTTCATGTTCAATTGTGACGTCATGTTCATTTGTTATATTATGTCATGTTACGTTTCACACACTTCCTACAATAAACGCTCGTTTTTACGGAAATCAGCAAGTTTGGCGGAAACCAATAATTACGTCGTGGATTGCCAGAGTTATTTTAACCTATTCATAACTAGGTTAAAAGTTAATAAAGTTAAATTATTGCTCAACCCCTCGCCCTTTTAAGGGCACGTCAACTTTTCCTTGAAATAATGAAACCAAACCTAATTATTTAACAATTTGTTGTTTTTCTTAATCGCTTGCTAGGGGACAATAACTGTTACAACAGGAAAAAATCCGACGGAAATTAATATTCACCAAGAACTTTTTGGAAAAGTCTACTTTTTAGAAAAGTTTACTTTATTATACTTTCCAATTTCCGGGAAAAATTACCTTGTTTCTTTTATATTTAATAATCTTTTCTTCCAATATTTGGTACCAGGGCCGCATAAACGTATCGAGGTTACAGATTCACATCGCATACATTGGGAGATCGGTAGTCTATTTATATACGAGCAGCGCAGCGTGCCAGCCCATTTCCCTCCTAATCAGCTTATGAAGGAACGGAATTACGTGATTCAACTTACCGGTCTCTCTCTTTCATTTTTCGAAGTCTTTTAATTTAATTTTTAATTTTTTTGTTTGTACGACGCAATCAGATGTAAAAAAGCTCTATAAAGTCTTGATAGCCTCCCATCAGAGAAGATTTTTCTTACTTTTTAGACTATGTCTGTGAAAATGAATTTGATCCGTTAACGTGATTTTTAACAGTAAAGTTAGTATGTCAGTCAATAAATATTTTCACCAGTTTTATCCTCTTTGCATGATTAAATTACCATATTAAAGCCAAAATTCTTAATAAAATTTATCCGAGTCCCAGTGGTACGAGTTAATCAGTTTAGTAATTAAACGCCGATACGAAGTATGTGCCGGATGGGGCGATGAGTAATGGGCCAAGTCGAGAACTTCTGTAATTTATCGTGCGAACGTGACGGCTCGCGAATTCTTACATCACACTTATAAGGGATGGACCTTCGTATAGATAGCTCTTGATAGTCATGTTGTCTTGGTAAACATGGGATCAGGAGTGGAGTACATTGGATGGATATATTATTATTGGAAGAACTTTAATTAATCATCAGAACAGTTTAATTTTAATTTTCTGGTGTTATTCTATGTGTTTTATTATCCCTGTAGAAGAGTAAAACTCAACGTTGTCTTTAATTGAAGTGAAAATCATAGTTTAGGTTACGCATTCATCTTGATAAGAAGTTAAATTGCTGTCAAAGTATTTTTAAAAGACCAGCCAAAAGAATATCTGTGTAAGGTAAGTAAGTAGCGAGATTAGATACCCTACATGTTCCCTTTGGAGATGATAATCAGTATTGAAGATCAATATGATCGCTGCAGTAATTTCTCTACATTATTTGTAAGAAATCGCAAAACGTTGTTCCTAAACAAATTCTTTTAAGATTTTTCTTTCCAACCAATATTCAAATAACTTTGTCGTGACGTGGTGGTACTCGCGACGACCAAAAGCAATGCATTCGGGTCGTTCCTTTGCCAAGAACTGGGAAATATTTATATATTCCTGTCATGTTTTAAACACGACGCATTGTTGTTTATTTTTACCCGACTGCGGCGAAGCCAAAAAAGGAGTGTTATGTGTTTGACCTATATGTATGTACCCATGTACAGTCAGCTGCAGAGAAATCTCACCCCCTAGCAATGTATTTCATTGTTGGGGGGTGAGATTGCAGCTGACAGTACATTATGTCCGTCTCTCGTTTTGTTCTCCCGGGTAAACCCACGAATTTCAACGATGTTTTCAGACTTGTTTAAAGCTCTGATAATTATGTCAACGAGCTATCAATTTTCTCTGGCACGAAATTCGTGGAATCGCAATAAAATTTTATTTTAAAACAAAAAGATACTCGGAATACATAATTTAAATCTAAATAAATAAAAGGTTGTCCAAAACTGTTTTTTACGAAGTGCCAGAAAGCAAGAACATTCATTTTCCATTTTCACGTAGTAAAGAATACTATGTACCAGGAGTACATATCATGATATAATGCAAGATAAACACATAGATCATCTACCGTCGCGTCGCTCCGAGGCACTCAGGGCTCCCACACATAAACACGTTACGACGTCGCGTCGTACAACGATGCGGTGTCGTTTCACGATACGACGTCGCGTCGTGGAAATCTACGATGAGCATCGTAAAAAAACACGACATCGTAACGTAATGTGCCACGCACGATGCCGTCGATACAGTGAGGTGATGTTTTAGTTCAATCCGAAAAATGAACTGCACTAGACGCATTCTGCTTCTGCTGTTAATAAGAAGACGAAGAAAGAAAAGACAGATACTCAGAAGATATTGGATCCACCCATTTCTTTCAAACATGAATAACGGGAGTCACTTTATAAAGAAGTACAATGCCTTAAAAATAGACCACAACAAGTTCTTTGATTACTTTAGAATGAGTGTATCAAGTTTCGAAGAGTTACTTCATCGGATAACTCCACATATAGCAGGAAAATATGGCAGAGGCAGACCACCCATCGAACCTCTCGAGATGCTGGGATTAACTGTAAGGTAAATGAAACAACAACTTTCTCATATTTACACAATAGAATAATATCAGTGTAAAAACATAGGTTCGGGGTAAGAATTTTATCGTCTTTTCTAGTTCGACAAACATGACAGATGACAGACACTCTTTTTTTTCAAAAGGTGCGCGTCTTCTGTTTTTTCTCTCGGCGCAGCTTCTAGAACCCTCTAGAAAGCGGTGCGAAAGGAGTTCCTAATATATCCTCAACTGCGCAGAAATGTATCGTGAATTTCTAACGTCACGACGTCGTATCGTGCATCGACACGTTACGATGTCGTGTCGTAGATTTCCACGACGCGACGTCGTATCGTGAAACGACACCGCATCGTTGTACGACGCGACGTCGTAACGTGTTTATGTGTGGGAGCCCTTACACGCTCGTTTACTTTATTACATTGTATAAAAACATACTAAAACAAGTTACAAATCCTATTACGGAACCCTACAGCGCGGGTCGTTTAACCTCACGTAATATACGATTTACTATAACAGCTAGATATATCGCTTATAAGGATGATTTCTAGCTAAATTAAACCTTTCACATGCGCCGATAGAGGCAATAAAATTTCTATACCTTGCTCCTTACGATTATGATATCCTATGCCCTGGTAGAAGATTGAGCTCTTTTGTTGTCCTGTCAAGGTTGTTTCCGGGTAATAAATAAATAGAGGTTAGCCCTTTTGCTATAAAATGGGTGATTGATTATTTGTTTATCGAGTTACGTGGAAAAATACTACAAGATGAAACCTTATATAAGCAGAAAACGACATAAGCTGCTTTTGATGTGACTACTTAGAATAGTACACCTAGAAAAAGAGGTCGATAATAAAATGCCAGTTATTTTGTTCCACAAAAACTTGTGAAAACGATATCAGAAATTGAATCCATCTCAATAACATCAAAATTAAAGTAGGTAGGTACTAGATACTAGGTCAATAGAAATCTCTAAGAGCTGGAGAAACTCGTCCGTTGTTTATGTCAAGAGAGAAGTAAGTCGTCAATTCAATCAATAGCAAATAATCTATTTCCGTGGTGCAGTCGTCGAGGCAATCTCAGGGGGACGTTGGAAAATGAGAAATCTACCGAGCTATCACCGAACTACTGCGGGCTATGCGCCCCTAGTGCTGTAAAGCAAATGATTGATGTGAAATTGGCTTTTTTTTACGTGTCCGGATATCATCAATCGTTTTCGATGGGCCCTAAAGAACTTAAGCCATTTTGATAACTTACATAAAATTACTTGTTTACATAATATCTACTTTTAAGGACCTGTAAGTAATTAATGTACAATTATCTATCTATACAAAATATCTTTCATTTTAATTTTTTTTAGGCTTGCCGCGCAAAGTTACCCATTTTTAAATAAGAAATTAAAAAATTAAAGTGGATAACATTACGTTAAATCTTTACTGTTCGTTGTCCGCGTTGCCCGTATGTACATAAGGGGGACAACGGTAAGGAAATTTATGACGTCCCGTTGTCCCCGTGACGGGGACACAGATTACGGGGACAACGGGAATACACGTTATACACCTTACTAAGAGCAGTCGCGACCCAGTGGTAACAGCCGCGGCTTACGAGTTGTAGGCCGTATGTTCGAAGACTGACAAGCGCTTTACTTTTAGGTGTACATTATTTCATCACCACTGCTCTCAAAACGGTGAAGGATATCCATCATGAGGAAACCGGTATGTTCGGTAACCAAAATTCAAAGATATACCTAGGACAACTACCAACCCGCACTGGGCCCGCGTGGTGGATTACGGCCCACTCCCTCTCACAGAGAGGAGGCTTGCGTCCCAGTAGTGGGCACATTATAGGCTGATTATGCATAAACCTTACCTTCCGTAACAAATTCTTTAATTGAAAGTGAAAACCCCAACCCCACTTTTCATAGTTTTGTAGAACAGCGCGGTCACACAAACAGACACGAAATGCGCCTTTAATTTATAAAATGCATAGACAACTACATTTGCTTTAAAAAACATACCACCTATTTTCATACGATCCATTTTTGCTACCCCGTATCTGAAAACTGCAAATGAATCAAAGTTGAGCATATTTCCACCACGTGCGGGCTTCAACTAAAACTTTGACATATCGGACAGCGAGACCGACGGAAAATAAACAAAGTTTTATATGCGTAAACAACAGAGCAATCTGTTTTATGAATATGATATCGAAGTACTAGGTTTTGTCCCGGATTTGTTCCACGTGGACTTTTACAATTTTTCTTTCTACATCTTGTTTTTTTTTTTTTTTAATTAAATGAAATTGTTTAATCTCTTAATAGGACATCGGAACCACTTTTACACGTCATATTAAAAAATAATAGCTACATGCGGTCTGCGTTTCCTACCTGACTACTCTGAGAAGAAAGGCTGAAACAAACTCAGAGGTCGCAGTCTCTTTTAAAGACCACACATTATCTTGGTGAGGCCATATGAGGACCATGTAGACTAGCGTCTGAAATGGTATTTTGAGAAAAGCACCACACAGATTTGAGTGGACCTGTCCAGTCAGTGCTAGCATTTGTCAGTAATGGTGGAGCTCAACTCAGAATTTAAAGAGCTCATCGACTCGACGAACAATACCAAAGACATTGGGTAAGCCGCATAAAATAGTCAAACTGCCAGACCATTTAGGACTAATAATGAACACCCCTTTTCTAGTTTTATATTTGTCTACCTATGCTTTAAGGATTATCCTACCTGATTAAAGTTAAAATCACATTATTGTATTATTTTCTAAGTTATGTTCAGTCTGTATACAAATTCGTTAAGGCTCATCCAGACTGGCTCGACGCAACACCGGTCCGTGTAGTTTTCATAGAAATTGTTCTACCGATGTCGCGTCGCCGTCGCGTCAGTCCGCACGAGCATTTATTGAACTTTAATGCAGCGTGTGCGTGTGTGTTGCATTGTAGCGTTGTGTGTGTTTGTGTTGAGTGAGTTGTGTGAGTTGTGTGTGTGTTGTATGTGGAGTATTTATATTTTAGAGTTTTTTTTTAATTTGGAATAGTACGTATACGGACGTTTTTATGTTGTATACAACTACTCATAAATTATTATTACTAACTATGTGTGCTTAAAAACTATTGTTTATTCATCATCATCATTCTCCTGCCCTTACTCGAATTTATGTGGAGTCGGCGCAACACATCTTTTTCATAAATTTCTGTTAGTCGTCATCGGGAACTCTCTGCCAGCGTCTGTGTTCCCGGTCACATTTAACCCGTCTGAGCTATAGTGTGTAAGGCCGGTATCCCATCAGAGGATCTTTATTCGACCAAAGTCTGGTGTTTATAAAAGCAGGCAAGGATTTTCCGGTAAATTAGTAATTGCTAGCGCATTAATTACGCTTTCAAGCAATTTTGAGTGTACCTATACAACAACACCTTTTCACCCGACTGCGCCAAAAAGAGGCTAAGTAATGTTTTTACCTTAAGCATTAAGGGATCGAGGCCGACGTTTTAATAAATTTTCATACCAAAGAAACTGGAACAAAAGATTTTCATAATTTTATTTTGACGGATAACTTGCCTCCTGTCGGGGAGAGCCATAACGATTGTTTTATAGTAAAACTTGGTAACAGAAATATAATGTGCTTAAGAATAACCACCGGTCCCGAATATTCGTGATTCCGTCCCGACTTTATTGTTAAACTAGCTTCTGCCCGCAACTTTGTCCGCGTGTTACATAATAATTCTATGGCACTCGGCAATAGCGTAGCTTTCTATCAGATAACGAATTTTAGATTTTGATTTTTTTTAC
The DNA here is from genome assembly GCA_914767815.1 of Eupsilia transversa. Classification (NCBI taxonomy): domain Eukaryota; kingdom Metazoa; phylum Arthropoda; class Insecta; order Lepidoptera; family Noctuidae; genus Eupsilia; species Eupsilia transversa. Next base: position 11,079,027 of record OU611892.1, read on the forward strand.
AATCGAATGAGTAATTTCGAAAATTACCTCCTACTAATAAACACTAACAAACTTTACCTCTTTTTAATATTAGTACAGATGGACGTTGTAGACATTATTTTTTTACCATTCTCTGATTATTCGAAATGTAAAAAAATATATGATTATTGCATTAATACAGAATGTGATTACTCGAAGAATAATAAAAAAATACATGCACAAAAGTTTTTTTTCATAATAAAATGAATGATTATAATAAGAACTTCACTGTTTCCAAATTCATGACATGACGCATGATTATTGCATAAAACTGGTTTTATATCCTGTAAAAAGAATCTCATGATTTCTCACGATTTTCAGCTGACAAGTCTCACGATTTTCTAAAGCCCATTTTTGCAACTCTGTCTTAACGGAATGAGATACGGGTGCATCGTTAGTAGTTAGTTCCGCTACCAACCTTACTAAACCTACAGTTTACTAAGACGGTGAACGCCATATAGCGTCCGCAATATACCGTCGAACGTCGCAACTGAAATGTTATTTAAGAAAGTAAGTTGGCGTGTTTCCCTAGAGACCGTAAAGTCAAACCAAACGGCCATCATTTTCATGACAGCCGTTACTGCGGCCATTATGTGGCGGCCACCGCTGTTTTAGGAAACCGTAGCTTATCTGGCTAATCTTTTAACCAGACAATTTTTTATACCTACCTATCGTACCTACATGTAGAAAGACGAATGACGTAACCTTTAGGCTTCCAGAACATGACGCCGGAGCCGCAAAAAATTTCAGAACATCTCAGAATTAAAATGTAATAAAAACTACGAGGCGCCGCGCTGTTGCGGCAGCATTCGTAAGCAAAAACATGCTGTCCAATGCGGCTCGTTGGTCTAGTGGTCGCCAGCTCTACTGCTGAGCTTGAGGTCCTGGGTTCGATTCCCGGGTCGGGCAAAGTGTTATTAGGTTTTTCCATCTGGAATTGCTCAGTAGCAGCCCCGAGTCTGGATTTGTGCCCGGTTGTTGGCAGTAGACTCACTCCCTATTACATGGAACTTAAACATAACTAGCCAAATGTGGGTGTACTATAGGTACACCTCTGCCTAACCCTTCGGGGAATACAGGCGTGATGTTATGTTATGTTATGTCTGAGATATTGACATCAATGATGTAACAAATATTTTGTAACATATTTTGATTTAAAAGAATGTCCGTGGAGTTTCTTGCCCGTTCTTCTCCATAGGAACCTACAACGCTTTGGAATGGGCAACTGCTTCATCTTTCTGACTGACCGACCCATTGACACTTCAAAAGTGCCTGTAATTGGTTTATTTAAAATAAATGTTTTGAGTTTGAGTTTGATTCTCATTTTTTTTCAGCATGTGGTACGGCGCTCGTGCGGCGGGAGTGACGCGCATGGGTGATATTCATTCGTATCCAAAAAAATGCGGTCCTGCGCCGGTGCAATTCTGGCGTCATGTACAGGAAGCCTTATTACGATTTAAAGGGCTCTACTCTAGATTTATTATTCAACGATGAAGAATCGTCAGTGCAACACGCGATGTCACTTGCAAGGTAAGTGATGTGAGGGGCAGGTCAAGGTGATAGGTAACAATTGGTGCGCATATCTTATACATCGCAGTACCTACACATCACTTTTCGACTAAAATAATGGCGTACTACAAGAGTGAGGAGCTCGTGGCTAAGCAATAACAGCCGCACGGGTCGATCCATTTGCCGGGGTTAGTCCGTAGATGGGTGACCATCATTACATACCGAGACTCCTCCGTGCCTCGGAAAACACGTTAAGCCGGCTGTCATTCGCGGCTCTTTGACAGTCGTTACGACTCGTCAGAAGCCCGAAAGTCTGACAACCAGTCTTACCAAGTGGTATCGTAATACCCAGTTCCTGGATTATGGAGGTCAGATAGGTAGTCGCTCCATTTAAAATACTGGTATTCAGTTGCATCCGGTTAGACTGGAAACCGACCTCAACATAGTTGGGAAAAGGCTAGGCAGATTGGCAGATTTATATTGGCCTACTACAAGAGATATGGACCCCCGGTACTTTTTAGATCATGGAACTCGTAAATATTATACGTATATATATAATATTATAATTATTATAAATATAACCATGCTACACATGGTTTCTACGACTTGACTAATCATCGAGATGTCTTTATTATATGAGATATTAATGTATTAAGCACACAACCTTCCGGAATAAATTCTCTAACTAATGGTGAAAACCGCATCAAAATCCGTTGCGGAGTACGAAAAACAACGCACAACAAACACAAACAAAGCGGTTACACAAAAAGACGCGAAAAGCGACTTTAATTTACAATATGTACAGTTATAGATTTTCCATGGACAGAAAACGTTTAGGTACCAAACTTGATCTCTCTAGTTTTGTAACCTACTCAGTTGAAGACCTACTCATAAAAAGTATTTCAAAGGATCTCCATTCTCAAGAAGATGGTCTCTGAGCACGGGCCATAGGATCGGAGCTATTTTTTTTTTCCAGTTTCAAATCACGAGGTTAGGTACCCCTAAAATTCCAAATTTTACTACTCTTATTTAAACTTTTTCAATTTTATCATAAAAAAGAAGAAAGTTTGGTTTATTTTAACTCCGTCATAAAACTAAATTGTTGTTTGGATATTCTTGATATTTAACAGATTGTTAAAAATACGTGTGTCGTGTGACGCATTTCATTACTAGGAACACTAGGACCGCATAATACAAAAGAGCTTGCAGCTCCTTGTCACAGTCACACAAGATAAACTTCATTTTCTCCAGTCTTGATTAAAATATTTTCTTCCCTTCATTTTTAGAGTTCCGTAGTCAACAAGGAACCCTTATTTTACCTAGTTATCACGGTGAGATTTTTACTGAATAGCATGTGCTATTCTGTAAAAATATCACCGTGAAAACCTAGGTGAAGTAAGCTGTCAATAGTGTCATCCCTAGCACAAGGTGGGTTTACATCTCACTTCACGCTCACTTCACATAAGGTTCCACGGTGAGATTTATGCAGAATAGAACGACTGTTCTTATGAGGGGCACGTTTTGGTTTTAAAAAATGGAATTATAATGTCATGTTTTTGCTTGGTTGGTTAACTTTGCTTTGACGCAGCCAGTGACGATATTTTTAGAACTGCATGAAACAGAATCATGAATACTTTTCATAAGGACCAAAAGAATAAATCTACATATTTTTATGAATGTTTATTTTTAAGAACCTTTAAGAGCTTTATTTATATAATAATGCGGAAGAGTTTGTTTGTTGGACGCGCTATTCTCTGGAACTGCAGTCAGTTTTTTTTTTTTTACACGGTACCCTTAGTAGCCGAGCAAAAAGAAAAAAGCCTGAAAGTACGCTAAGCGAAAACGAAGTAACAGCGCGGGCTGCAGTAATGCCACGCGGTGGGTCGGAGTCGGAATCTAGTTGAAAAATAAAGATAAATTAACCCTTTTCCGAATATTTTTCAATCATCATCATAATTTTATCGACCAAATGTGAATTTATTGGTAAGTATTTATTGGAAATTGCCAACTGAAAACCGCACGGGTTTTCCAATAAATACTTGTATGAAATTAATAATATTATGCAGATTAAAAACAATAATAATAAGTATGTAACATCGACTGCGACTGTAAAAGCGTCACAGTGTAATGTGTACCTACTTGTTATTTTCGTGTAGTTGTTTTATCTTTGCGTCGTGTTTGCCGCAAATAAACGTATTTTCTCTCTTTTTCTTCTTTTATAAATGGGAAACGTTTCACTGATCTTCTTTTTTTTTTTATATAACTGAACCTTTATTATTATTTTTTGCATATCTAATGATGCACACTTTTTTAATAATCGACCCTCTTTTTAACTTTTTGGCGTTTTCTCACGTATTCTGTCGCGGTAGCGGCCGGCAAGCGCTAATAGCTATTAATATTGTTAAGACCCCAAAATAGCAATTATTTGAGTTTCAGTCAATGAGCGTAATCATTGTAGTAGAGTGTTCAATAATATTTTTGGGGGCACAAAATATGAATTATTAATACAAAAGTTTATTTTCTTTTTATTTAACAAGCTTTGTACTACATTGTTAGTAATAGAAGTGCCTTTTTAAGCAAATAAATGCCTGTATTAGGACACTCTACTCTTCTCTTCATTATTAGTGGTTCGATAAAATACATGCCTTCATAAACCGCGTGGCGACTGTTGTTAACATTTGTTTTACAACCCTATACAATTCACCGTTCGTATTCACAAACCACAGTGTAAAGAGAACAGAGAAATAATACATGGTACCGTCTTTATTTTTATAAAAAGTACACGATCTTTTATCTGGTTTCATGGAAAAAGTAAAACGATTTTCTGATAAAAAAAAAGGTAGTCGATCCAAAATAATTTCTTCGCTTAAAGTTACTTGAAAATTTATACAAATATCACTTCATTGGTATTTCAGTGCGAAAAGGATCTACATACGATACGTTTCTCACTAATGAGCTCAAGAGCATATTATGAGAGTTTTGTTTTTAAAAATACTAAATTGAGACCTGATTCTGCGTAGTGACTAATTTTATTAGAAATTAAGAATAAAAGAAAGTAAGAAGAAATGCCTATTATGCCTTTTACTCAAAAGCAAGCGACGTACCAAGCAGGCATGAAAAATAACATTAGGTAATAGGTAATATGAGCTGGTGTCCAGAACTCGAACGCAAAACGCATATTATTATGGAGTTACGAAGTTCATCGAACTGATAATGTTGGCAAAACCAATCATTTAAAAAAATCTATCCTATATTTTTTTTGTGTATGCTGTTTATTTTTCACTGTGTAACAACCTATTAGATGAAATGCTTGTCAAACGATTTGATTCGTTTTATTGAAAATGTTAATCAAGTGTTTGTTATAAAATCGCCCTCCAGGCGATTCCGGGACGACTTTACGATGCCCGTAAATAAGCTTATTTGTTTTTGTTACTAAGCCAGGCTACACAAGCAGTGTGCATGATTCTTTACAAATATCTTAGGCGTAAATTAGGTAATAGGTAATACGGGCTGGTGTCCGCAACTCCACGTCAATGCGCGTATTTTGCGTACGGGTGGGAATACTGGTTATTGGATCCATCCCAGCTCCTCAAGGAAGGCCAGCAACGCCTTGATGTTCCTGACAATATCACCGAGGGTACCTGGGTTACCGAAGTACTTTGCCCTGTAAGCACACCCTGTAACACCGCGCAGCACATTAGCTGCTGTCTCGTCTTCCTCCATGCAGGCCCTGCACAGCGATCTGTCTGTGACCCCTAAGGCAAAGTGGTGACTCGTTACGACGACATGGCGTGAGGTAAAGGCGCACGTCATCTTAGGACATATTGTATGAAAATGTTTTGAAGCGGCATCATGCCTGCGCCGCGCCTTCACCTTACGCCGTCTCTGTATCATTCACGCCTTAGACTACTTGAAATATTGATATGGGAGTTTAATCATTCACACGAATCTTAAAAAAAAAACTTTCAGTTCTGTTTCCACAGTCAAAACACAGTTCTTGTTGAATTATCTCGCTATCCAAATTGGTTAAGAACTATATTGCGGTTCGTTGCCATAAAATCCCTTGTCCCAAAAAACCAATCATACTGCCTAGCTTTTTCCCAACTATGTTGGGGTCGGTTTCCAGTCTAAACGCATTCTGGATACTGGTATTTTACATGGAGCGACTGCTGGGTAACACGGTACCTTGGTAAGACTGGTTGTCAGACTTTTGAGCTTCTCACTACCCTTAAAGACTGTCATAAAGATGTCTATGAATGACAGCCGGGACCAACTGCTTTACGTCCTTTCTGAGGCACGGAGGGGTCTCAATATGTAATGGATGGTCACCCATCCAAGAACTGACTGTGGGAACCCTTGGGTTGGTTAGGAATTTCTTAGCACGTTAAGCTGTTGGCCCTGATGCTGATCTCTCTCGGTCGAGTCTGATTGCCGTCCCATCGGCCTATGAAAGTGAGGGAAGAGAGAGTGCATCTGTGTCGGCGGACACAGTTGTGCACTATGATATCTCCCGCGCCTAAAGGCTGGACTTCCCTGAGATTGGTCGCCATAGCTGGAATTCGGTTTGGAGGAGTATTATTTCCCGTAGGTACTTTTTTTTAAGGTGGAGGTGTCAAGATGGCCCCGAAATTCAAATTTTCTTACTTTTTTGCAATTTGCAGGTCAGTGTCAGGTTGTATGTTGATTAAAATATGATACGCGACCGTAACAAATATGGCTTTACAGAATTATAATCACTAGAATCAGCAATACTTCTTAAGTTAGAATAATCCTCAAATATCATAATTTGATACATTCAATAGGATTATATGAACTTAGAGAGTGGTATTGATGATTTTTATGATTATAATTCTATAAATAAATATCTGATACGACCGCGAATCATATTTAGGTCAACAGACAACTAGATACTGACCTGCAAATTGCAAAAAAACGTAAGGAAAATTTGAATTTCGCGGGCTACACTGACGCTTGTACCTTAAACGAAATCCAAAGATTTAATTTAATAACCAAAGTACGTGCCTCGAAACTGCAAAGGAGAAATATCTTAACATGAGTACCTACTTAAAATCTACTAGAAAAATATTCTGTTCATATCATTCGTCAGAAAAGTAGAAAGATTAGTGTTTTACATCATTGTATCGTCTAAAAATAGAAATACGTTGTTCGTTTTCCTATTCATGTAACATTTGCATGTCGCTGCATCATGTCCTTTTGTAAAAATTCAAACAGCTTACGCCTCCGCTCGTTCTAAAGCCCTACCTACGTTGTGTTACTAAAATCTTTTGCTGTTCAAGTATTTTTCTCAAAGAAATTCATTTTACGAAAATTGGTTCTGTATCTTGAAAGGTTTAAAGATGAGACGTGACTTAGTAAGTTTATCTTGTTTTTTAAATGTAATATTTTGATACTAAGATACTTTGCGCCTTTACGGTTTTAATAATTTATTTTTCATTTTTTTATCATCAGTAACTGAGATTGTAATATTTGCAGATGATATTAAGATAGTGTAGGAATTTAAAAATATACTAAAATATTTTTATGATGATGTGAAAAAACGTCGTCGTATCGTAGACAAAATTCAGCCATACAATTTAAATTTTCTATGTATAAAAAGTTAAGTTTGCTTTAAGTTTATGTAAGTATCTTAAGCAAATATTCGAAAAAAAACGCAAATACAAAAATATTTCGCCAAGTTAATTCAACAAACACTATTACAGAATCACCCACAATCCGCCTTACAAGAAGCAAACATGAACCCGTGGTCAATAGTACAAACTCGTGTCTAAGGAACTCACACCTGCCGATAATTGTCGTCATATTGGTACGGCTTCAACGTAATCGTGTTACCACCAGACTGCGTCTACAAGCCTCTAATTACGACCATTCACCCAACGCAGCATGGGCCTGATAATCTGTTACACTGTGTTAGAGTTACAACCTCCTACGTAATATGTGCTCCTGGTGATTGTCGGGTCCTTGTGTAGGTAATTTGCAATTTGGTGAAATTAATGTTTGGGGACTTTTCAACAAAATGTAATAAACAAGCGACCCGCCCCTGCTTTTAAGACTTGACAAAACATAGAGATCTGTAATATTATAATATGTATGTTAAATAATTTATGTAGGTATAACTAGCTTTCCCACCCGGCTTCGCACGGGTAGCGGGTACTTATCTACAACGCACCTATCTGCCTACCTATTTACTTACTTAGCCGACCTACCTATCTACCCACCCTACCTACCTAACCTAGGTACCTACATACCATACCTATCTAGTAGATAGTCCCCCCCCCCCCTGCCAGCTAAATGGTAAGTTCTGGATATGTGGAAAAATTCACAGCAGTAGTATATATAACGAAATGAAAAGGAAAACTATCACAGCTAAGGGCTCTACAAGTTAACGAGTAATTATCGACCAACTTACATTTGCAGTTGAAAAAACATGTTCTTCCATACATCTTGTATGGGAGAACATGTTTTTCAACTGAAGTGAGCCGTCAATGTGGTCAATCCCTAGCATCGGGTGGAATGAGAGCTCACTTTACCTAAGTTTTCACGGTGAGATTTTTACAGAATAGCACATCTGCGAAACAAATTCTAATCGCGACAGAAAAAATATGGGTTGACGAAATAAAAGATGGAATGGCGCGAATACCAAGATATTGCTTTTGTAGTTTATAAGTATAGATTGTTATTACTCTTTTGGGATTTTTCTTGTAGTTCTAGAAAGCGTACTTTTCTCATTTGTATTGTGAAAATATTTGTCACAAAGGACCGTACCTATTCTGGAACGATCGTGAATCTCGATTGAACGCTTCGAAAAGAGAAAGAACCGTGCGTAGTTTTATGTGAAATAAAATATTTAAAGAGAATACCTAAGTCTAAATGCCTACCATACAAAGTGTACGTGTTCAAGAGGTCTAGTAAAGTAAATTCAGTGTGTAAAATTTGAATTATTTATTTAGTTGTTATTTTCACAATTTGACAACCTCTGTCAAAATGGTAAAAATCTATCTGCCTAGCCTTTTTCCAACTATGTTGAAATCGGCTTTCTAGTCTAACCGGATCCAGCTGAATGCTAGTATTTTACATGGAGCGACTGCCTATCTCACCTCCACAACCCAGTAACTGGGTAATACGATACCCCTTGGTCACACTTTGGGGCTTCTGAGGACCCGTAACTACTGTCACAGATCCACGAATGACAGCCGGGATCTTTGGCTTAACGTGCTTTCCGAGGCACGGAGGAGTCTCGATATGTAAAGATGGTCACCCATCCACGGATCAACCCCGGCAAGCGTAGCTTAACCTGATGGATCGACCCGTGCGGCTGTTATTACTTAGCCAAGAGCTCCTCTGTCAAAATGATAAAGTAAAATAATATTAAAGTACTTACATAAATAAAAAAAAGGTCTCGTCACACGTCACACAACACTACGACTATAACAAGTATTGAACAACGTAATAATGGATTTGTCTAAAATGAAAGCAAGCAATTTAGTTGAAAAATCAAACGAATCTTTTTTAAAGACGAAATGTATTGACCAGCCATTAGCTATGACCACATCTCCTGTGTCTTTAATAACAAGACAAGACCAATTGGAGGACAATATTTTCGAAATCAGAGACGTCTTAAAAACCGTTAATAAATCAACACTGTCTTGTAACATGACTCTCTTTACGGTGAAAAGAAGACAAATCATTGGTCGAAATAAAACGAACATTCTCAATTTCTACATCAGTGTCTGATTTAGTGTAGGACATTTTCCCCAGAGATCGTTCGGGGGTTTAATTAAGCCCATTTATGACCCAAGAGAGGGGGATTCAATCTTCCGAACAAGGGAAAACTGTGTTTTTAGGCTTAAGATTGTGATCAACTTCGACCTCACATAGATTGGGTAGCGAGTAGGTTAGATAAGAAAGCGTTCTCTCTGTGCAAAAACACCTGCACTATGTAAGACCCTTGCGCGGCCAACGATAACGCTGTCGAAGTGGCCGATTTCTGGCTGAAGCTTATTTAAAACAGATAAATGGAATCATCGATACGACGGAGAAGATTGGAGTACCTACTGCAAATTGTAATGGTAGCCACACACGTAATGATTTACTTGCGCAAGTATATCGTGCGTGAAGTGAAGTTATTACGTGTGTTGCAAGATTATTGCGCAAATTTCTTCCAATACACGCAACAATATACTTGCACAAGCTTAAATTTACGCATGTAAATCCTGACGTGTCTACTATTAGACTGTGGAAAGGGAAACTGCGTGGAATAAAAAACAGTTTATTGTCTAAATTATATCAATCTGAATTCAACAAAGCGCGAGCGTTACAAGTTTCAAGTCATCTATTGGTCACAGTAAGATGGTTGAAGCCGTGATATAGTTATATCCCTAGGGATATAGCTTTATACCGTAATATAGTTCTATGAAAGCGGCTTATAGCTGTCTTACTAGGAATATAACTATGATACGAGCACGATCTAGGTTTATAACTATCTTACTAGACTAATCTAGTGAAATAATTATAAGTATATATTTAGTCGTTTAGTGTGTATACATTTTATTTGATTTGCACAACTGGTTACTCATTTTAAATAACATCTCATCATAATGTTGTCATTGTACATCCCTCGTTTAAAACGTTGTAGGTACCTAAATTTTATAAATTCAAAAGATATACCCCTGGAATATCATTTATGTCATTTAATTAAGTACCTAAAGCAAACCGAGAAAATTAGCCTAACCTAATATCTGGTCTGCAAACAGGCAAACGTTGACTCAACGGCAAAGACTAGGTACTTCCTGGTAAATTCCTAGCTGCTGCAATCACTTTAAGTGAAACTAAGTGGGTGCAGCAGTGGTTACTCGGCTCAGTCATACCGCAGCCGGCAAGTGGAATTGGCTGACAAAACCGCAATACGACTGTCGGATTGAATCACGCGCTTGGGTGCACTGCTTCATGTCTTAGGGTTCTTGCATAAAGAACCCGATTTTGGGCCCGACTGTACCTGATGGCTGCAGATTGATCTTCGGATAGAAATGGTTACTAGTTGTAGCTGCTCCTATAATGTGTGAGCACATACATTTACAAGGGATTATATTTTCACCTCCGTACCGACTTGTCTTTACCCGCTTCTTTATGCAACTAACTTTAGCTTGCTCTTCATGAGTTTTGGTGTTTAGAAAGTGAATGTATGATGAGCGATTGGCATAAATCAAAATACTTTCTGGATATTATGAAGCTAGGAAAAATAAATTATTTATGATGATATCCCCTCTGCAATAAAAAGAAAAAAGAAGTGTAACAGAAAATTTACTTTTTTTTGTGTTATCGAGATTTTATTGTTGTTTTTGTTATGAGATCATTGAGAAAAGGCTTGTCATCCGTTTGGTAGGTAAGCTACTAGGATAACATAAAAAGCTAAGAAGTAGCCGAGACTTACAACAGATTTACCCTCAAAATTAAACGTTTCGTAATTAGCGCTAACACAGATACGGAAGAAGAAAAGATACAACTAAAATATTTACTATAATAGTTTCCTCTACCAGATGAGGGGCTTGTGGCTTATTAATAACAGCCGCACGGGTCGATCCATCAAGTTAAGCTATGCTTGACGGGGTTGGTCCGTGGATGACCAACTTTTTACATATCAAGACTCCTCCGTGCCGCGGAAAGCACGTTAAGTCGTTGGTCCCGGCTGTCATTCGTCAGTCGTTAGGAGTCGTCAGAACCCCGAAAGTCTGACAACCAATCTTACCAAGGGGTATCGTATTACCCAGTTACTGGGTTGTGGAGGTCAGATAGGCAGTCGCTCCATGTAAAATACTGGTATTCAACTGCATCCGGTAAGACTGGAAGCTGACCCCAACATAGTTGGGAAAAGGCTAGGCAGATTAAACAATCAGTTTCCTCTACCAGATGCTCTTCACTTAATTTTATTTACTACTTTGTGGGACCAAAGAAAATTTGTCCAATCAATTTTAACTTGAAAGTTCGCTTGGTTATTTATTCTTGTGGATAAAACTCAGGAGGTCAGAAGTACTAGGAGAATATAAGTAGGTAGATCTTCTTATCTCCAGCCAAACGTTGGTTCGACGCAGTTTTGTTTTCCCTAGCTGCGAACTTACAGCACGTGTAAGATTTCAGACATAACGTTGACGACAGTTTACGTGTTGAAGTAGAATTTTTGACATTGTGCTCTTTTGACATTCTGAGCTTTTGACTTTATGCGCTTTTTTTGACTATGTGCGCCTTTGACGTTCTAAGCTTTTAACATTCTGCTCTTTTGACAATTTGCAACCCCAAATGAACTCAGGAAAATGGGTACTGTTACAGTTTTCCTATGTTAAGGAAAACCATTAACGATCAATAATAATTGATTACTTACTTACTCATACTTTTATTAAGAATTGTCGTGTCATCATGTAAGCTAGTAGAACCAGCATCATCTCCGTATATCATGTGTCTGCCAGTTTTAAGTAGCCGCAAAACTGTATCAAGGTCAACCCAATTAAACTATTTCAATTTGTGTTGGTAATTCAAATTGTTTTGTTTTAAAACCTTGTTTACTTGGCCTCGTGTAACAGTAGGGTAGGTTTCAAAATTAGAGCGTTCGTCCCACTGATATTGTCAGTGGGACGAACCCCACCAGTGGGACGACGGCAGTGGGCCGACGGCAGTGGGACGAACGGGAATACACGGAGATTTCTTTCTTTCAAGAACTGCAATAATGCCTCACAGTGACACATCCCTCCCCCCTGTCAGTGTCAACAGGAGGATAAATACGGAATTTTAATAAAAAGTAAATAAGTCAGTAAATGGTTGGGTTTTATTTATTTGTATAGATCTTTTACATTTTTGAATACAACTAAATAATTACACTAGGGACTAAATTAAATGACAACTAAACAAATACCGAAATACAAAAACAAAACGACGCTTAGTTTTCGTCCGCATCGCTGTCATCCGAAAACGTGCCCAGGAGACTGGCAGCATTGCCACGTTGAATGGCAATGCTAATTCTTTTGCCAAAAAACCTTCAGATTTTAGTGATAACAAAGTTTTGAAACAAACTTAAGAGAAGAGCGAAATCTATTTTTCTATGTAAATTATCGGCCTGTTTATAAAAAGTTTAATTATTCTAAGACTTTCATTAGGTTTAAATAAATCTTTACGCCTGAATTACAGCTGGCAATTGATTGTTATTTAAAATGCCTTCTTCGAATCTGAACGAAAGGGCAATAAATTCTTGTCATGTCAATACTGCAAATTGTTTTCGGCGAAATATTTAATAAAGTTTAAAACGGTTTAATAGGGAATCAATTTTGCTAATACGAATGTCGTTGCGTTGAACGTCATTTTAGAAAACCCTCATTGAATCCAATCCTTTTTTTTGCTTACTGAGAGACTGAGTAATCTTTTTAAGCTGTATTCTTCATCTTTTTTGTAATAATTAGGTGTTATTACCCAAGGGGTAATTAAGATTTCATCCCAAGGTTTTATTTTTACGAAAGTCTTTTCGTTCATAAAATGAGAGGCCAAAATACCTAACTTGTAAAGCACCTAAAAGATACCTACCTTTTTTCACGGAAAAATATTCAAATTCTTTCAATACCTAACAATAATCTTTCTTCCATGTTCTGCAATAGTCCTGCATGCATGGAGCTAAATATCAGTATTTTACATAGAGCGACAGCCTGTCTGACCTCCACAACCCAGTAACTGGGTAATACGAAATCCCGATCCACGAATGACAGCCGGGACCAATGACTTAACGTGCTTTCCGAGGCACGGATGAGTCTCGATACGTGAACATGGTCATCCATCCACGGACCAACCCCGGCAAACGTAGCTTAACTTGATGAATAGACCCCTGTGGCTGTTATAACTTAGCCACGAGCTCCTCTAGTAGGTCTCCTCTAGATAGTTCTCAGTAATAATTTCGATAGAGATAACAGGATATCATAAACCACGCTAGATGTGAGCTCAGCCAATAACGCACGTCGGCTCGTGTGATACGATAAAACGCGATACAATTTGTGTTCGCTACAGGAATCCGATATATTTCTGATGTGAACCGTTTCATCCTGGATTTGAAAGCTTGACACTCGTATCATATTGCTATACGTGTAATCTTAGGGAAAATACTGACACATGACAATTGTCACGATATTACTTTTAAAAAAAAGCGTGTTAAAAAAGCGAAATACGGCATCATTTAATGATATCCGAAAGTTGTAGTGTAGGTAATAATTGGTCTAGCAAGCCTGAATTTTGCTAATTTTGAAAGAAGGTACACACATACATACACACATACATAAACTCACGCCTTTTTCCCATGAGGGTAGGCAGAAACTACAGAACGCCACCTGCTACGATCCTTACAAACTCCTTTTGCCTCGTTAAGGTAGGTTTTCGTTATAAATAGGATTTTGACTTATTTATTTATCATAAGCAAATTTTTGTTAGTTTTGTACGGATTTGGATGATTCTATTTAATTCTCATATAATTGACTAGCTTCTACCCGCGACTTCCTTCGCGTGAAATTTCGGCCCCCGACCCACCGCTTCATATCCCATCGCCCGCCTACTCGCGCTATTACTTCGTTTTCGCTTAGCGTTCTTTCTTAACTATTTTTTGTTCGGCTCCTAAGGATCGTAGCGTGATGTTACATAGCCTATAACATTCCTCAAGAATTGGGCTATCCAATACAAAAAGAATTTTTCAAATCCGAATGGTAGTTCCTGAGATTATCCCCTACATACGAACAAACAAACAAACTAATTCTACCTCTTTATTAAGTATGTGATGGTATGATAAAGATTTTCCGAGATAGGAAATGGAAATCTTCGACCACATAAATGCGTGCTTCTCGATCCCCACGTACATTCAGAACGGTTGAACGTATCCCGACATACGTATGGATATCAAAGGATTTAGATGATGATCGTGCGAGCTGATACAGTTATCCTATATCGGAAACATTTTATTCATCCTTGCGTTACTTATGCGATTCTGGTAATCGTGGAGAATTCGCCTGAATTTCAGATGCTTATAATTCTATGGTGCCCATGTTAATTTAAATTAAACCCTGTTTTACATAGACTTGTTAACGAGTTTATTTATTTCCCAATACATTTGGCTTAGTCAGATCACTTTATTTACTCCAATTAACAAATTCTAAGAATAGTCCGTCCATTTAAAAAGTAAGAAAAATCCAACAACATCAGAAACACCCAGATATTTTATAAAATCGCTTTTGTGTTGCAACAATTACATATGATAAAAGAGTAATGAAAAATTTCGTCCTTTTGTCTGAATGTATTATGTTCCGGAATGGCGCAATAACGTCTGAACGGATTTGGATGTGGCACATAGATAGTTTATAACCTGGATCCACCACACACTAACAAAAAATTTAATTCTGATAGTAGGTTCTCGTGGTATATTTTCCGACATCCACGCGGGCTATTAATATTTTTTTTATAATATTTTGCAACCTCCACGGCTCAATTTTCATCGAAGGCAGCATGCCTTGGGCACATGTGCCTTTGTGTACAATGGCTAGAGCCAACTAAAAAAGGGTATATTATCAAGAACAGGCCGGCAAACATCTACTGGCCAGTTTGCACGAGCCTTTTGTAACCTTTTGACTTTAACCCCTAGGAAGTTATTGAGACGTAGCTTCGTTGCAATTTTGACGTAAGACCACTCTTTTATAAAATTAAAAGTCATTTATTTGCTTCAAATGTGGTAAAACAAAGGTAAGGTAGGTAAATAAATATCCTAGTATGATGACAAATTTCGTCATATTTTGGCAAATATGAATAGTAAGGTACTTATTGAAATAGCAATTATCTAATCTTCTGTATATTCGGGGTTATGGGTTAATGTCGGCAATCCGTTAAGGGGACGTAGCAGAGGTCATTTGCAACCAAAAGACCACTCATGACCCCTATGCTAAAGTCAACCATTTTCGAGTAATTATAAATTTCGTATTTTAAAATGTATGAATTAATTTAAAAAAAGTTAAATGACTCGAAAATTGTTGACATTAGCATAGGAGACAAAAGGGGTAATTTGGTTGTAAATGACCTCTTACGTTACAGAACAAAACTATATCTACAATCACAGATTTAATATAACCTCAGACTCGTCTACAATGCATTTCTGTAATGATAGGACCGATTTTTTTTAATTTTTTTTTAATTCACTTATTGAATACTTAATATGTAAAATGAGCCATTTTTTTAGTACTACGCAGTATTTTCTGTAAAACTTGTCTTTGTTTTAGCAAAGACGAAGAAATTCAAAGAAAATAATATTGTTCTAGGTACGAACAATTAATATTGCTAACAAGCTTAATGGAAACAAAGATCTACGTCAGAAGGATCATATTTTATTAAAATAATTTTGTAATAATAATTACTATTTCGTTGGAAAAAGTATCGTAATACAAAAATACACGTCTCCGTGATACGGATACGTGAATTTGTGTATTACGATCCTGTTATGTATTCTGTATTCGCGGTACATAAAAATGCTCTGGTTAAAAAAAATGCTGGTATTCTTTTTGAGTTTCTTGCTAAGGGAGCATTTTTTTAACAAATACAATGACAATGACAATTCAACGCTTTGGAATGGGCAACTAGCTTCATCTAGCTCTCTCTCTAACTTTGTAACTATTTAGGGTAAATAAATACACAGTCATAGACAACAGAGTGGCTGTCACATCACATGTCATAATATATATGTCCTGATTTTTGTAGTTCCTTTATGCAGAGATTTGCATAACCGCGATGCAATTCAAATGCGGCACGTTGTTTAGATTTATGATGCCCTAATAGCACGCGAACTATTTTTGGTTTTGTTTGGTCGATGACAATGCAAAAACTTAATCGACTAAAAAATATTTTTTAATCGAGTTTATAAAAACTATAATCTTCCACTAGCTGACCTGACAGACGTTCATCCAATCCAAAAAATAATTCATGCAAAAATTCCATAGAAATAAGGACGTTCAGCTTTTCCTGAACTTGAAGTTTTTCCGGGAAACTTTTCCAATAAGTATTTCTGTCCATAAAAACCTAAACCACTCACAAAGAGATGCGCTTATCCAACGCATTTCATTTTTAACCGACTTCCCAAAAAGGAGGGGTTATCAATTCGGTTGTATTTTTTTTTTTGGACAAAAGTTTTTGTCATGTAGATAGATTGTAAAGATTTTAATTTATAATTTATTGATTCTTCGATCTTTATGATGCGTTTACAAAGTATTAATTCCTTTAGGCGCGGCTTTCGAAAAATTTTAAAGAGCCAATTAGCGTTACAACGATTGCTAGCAGCGACTACAACTTTTATATTAGCAATAAAGTACTAGGTATACATGAACTCAAAGGAGAGAGGTAATGCAGTATGTCCCTAAGTATACACTGCTTTAATATGAAGTTGAAATGGCCTCGTCTACACAGGCTTATGTTATTTATTATAGGTAAAGATGTTATCTTTTAAGATTTATGTTATAGGCTAATTAATTGGCAATTTATAAGGCATCCATCTTATATAAGACTAGCAATTTAAGGTGTTTGGTTTTATCGTACAAAATTACCAAAATAAACTTAAATAGTTTTGGTGCCTATATTGATAGTGTGATACTGGAATATCACATAATCCATATATGCAAATTTCTTTAAAATCAAATGTCATTTATTCAAACTAGGCTGAGAATCAGCACATTTCGAACTTCAAAATTATTTCATTTCATTTCATAAGACAGTAGCCCAAAAAGCCCGCCCTTCACCACTTCCTACTGTTTTATCTGGGAAGAAGAAGTGGCGCAACAAACTCCCCACCAGCACAGCAGTTAGAAAAACTTGATTCTAAACAATAGTATGCAAAATTATTTACATTACGCAACACAAAACATGAAATTAAATTATTTGCCATATGTCAGCTAGCAAACTGTTACTAACTTTTTACTGACAAATGCTTGCACTGACTGGACACTGACTGACTGGAGGTCCACTCAAATCTGTGTGGTTCTTTCCTCAAAAGACCATTTCAGACACCAATCTACATGGTCCTCATATGGCCTGACCAAGATTATGTCTGGACTTTAAAAGAGACCTCGAAGGGATCTCTCTCTTTTAAAGGGACCTCTGAGTTTTTTTCGGCCTTTCTTCTCAGAGTAGTCAGATAGGAAACGCCGACCTCATCTAGCCTAGCTCTAATATTTTTTTATTATGACGTGTAAAAGTGATTCCGATATCCTATTCACAGAATAAACAATTTAATTTAATTTAATTTCAAAAAAACGCCAATACCTATACCAATAAAAAAAACATCGAAATCTATAATCAATCGAAAACAAAAACAACTTAATACGCGAATAAAAGCCTCCGCCTCACAAAGGGTGTGTCCGCTTACATATAGCTATTAAAGCTGCAACTTGCAAGTCACAAATAATAAACTAGAACCAGTGAAGTAATAGTTATTTATGCAACTGTTGTATAATAAGGGGTATTAAAACACGAATGTGCCGAGTGTGATAATAGTATCACAGAGTGTTTTAATACCTAATTATATACAGTTGCATACAAGACTTTATCTACACCCATGATATGAATCACGTTTCTGAAACAGCTATTGCCAACATTCGTATTTTGAAAAAATGTGTCAGATGTGTCGGCGTGGGGTCTGCACCCGCTAACCGCAAGGAATCGAAGGAGCAAACGAGTTGCATTATGAAATTTAGTACAACATTATAACACTCGTTTGGATGATATAATGGTTACACACGACACTGGGGGTTTTAATGTTGGCAATAAGCTAACTGATTCAGAAACTTTTATAGAGGATTTATAGCATGGGTGTAGATAAAATAAAGAAACAGTTAATTACTAATAACAATAACAAGACCATGGACAGCAAGACGACCAGTCACCATGAGCAGCACCCGTTCACGAGCATAACGCAAAGATCAGCCATCATCCCCTCACCATATATGACATTTGAGGCAACCCGACCCCTGGCCTCCGACGCTATCGCAAGCAGTGATATACAACATTATTTTTTGTTTATGCGAAACCCGAAACACTTGTCTAATATTTTTATGTACACAATCTATGTACAAAATTTCAAAACTGTATCATGAAAAACCATAAAGTTATAAGCTTGTTATGTTACCTGGTTGTCCGTACAAAAACAAGCTCACCACGCGGCGCGCGCGCCGCCTGCGAACACTCATTGATCATAATTTGGCAGTACGTACCTAACCATATCGAGATTGGATTGTAATTAACTGGTGATAACATTTTCCATCACACTTGCAGGCTTTGAACTGACGTAATGGTCAAGCGTAGGTCGATATTATTGTGTACTTTATTCGTAAATGCAGCCGTAAGAGATAAAATGTAGTCAATGCGATTTGTTACACCTTATGCCAGCCATTAAAATTTCAAAGTGGATGAAAAGTGTTAAACATCCACAGCAGACTGTAGGTACAAATAATAACTTTTTACAATTAACCACCTTGGCTTGTTTAAAAATGTTAATCATCACTATTTACAATAATTATTGTTTTAATCACTATTTACAATGTCTTACTAATCACACGATACTTTTAACATACGATAGCTACACGATCAACCGAAACACAACTGTAAGGCCAACGCGCGGCGGCCGCGCGTGCTCGCGATCACGTTACACGTACGCGTCAGCCTGTAGCATCCGGGCGACTGAAGGCCGAAGGGGTTGTTTTACCCCCGCCCCGCTGTGCGCCCGCGCCTACTGCCGCTATGACCTGCCGTGACATGTATTGTGCGCGTATGATTGCGGATAGGTACTTAGTGTCGCTTCGTGTCCAACTTGTAACCTTTTTTAAATATTTTTGGGACAAAATATAACATGGTGTAAAAATTATTGGAATCGATTCAGTTACTTATTCTGAAGAAACTGTATTCAGGTTTCGCATATACTAAATATAATGTTGTATAAGGGAGCATGACGAACTTGCTGCCGGTTGCTCAGGCAAGAATAATTTGATCAATTGTCGAGGTCGCTAGCTACATATTGCAATAAAACGCATATAAGCTAGATTACTCTTCTATTGAAAAAATAAAAATGGTTATACAATTGATTGAATAACGTAAATTCGAAAGGTAGTTTTTAGCTCTCGAAATACAATGAAGTTTTTAACGTAAGTTTTTATAACATTAGACAAAAACGGTTATCATCGCTATAAACGTATAATAAACTCCGTTATTTCACGATAAATATAAAGCAATGTAATCTGTTTTACACGTGTAAAAATAAGATAACTCTATAGTGCAGTTATTTTGACAATATTACACAATAACTGTAGTTATTTAGCCGTTATTTGTCTAATGCTAAAATAAATAGAGTATAGGTACTGACATGCATGACTTAACTAAAGGCAACAGACGAAGTAAAAAGGAAACGATACGAAAATATGTAGGACCATTATTTTTATGTTTCCCGCAAAAATACTATTTTTGCGGATACACTACCCGCGCCCGTTTTATTTATACAAACTTATTATTTCTTAGTAAGTAGGTAAACTTTCACTGTTGTGCATTCTTGAAATGTGTATTTAGAGGTATGAGGAACAGGGTGTAAAGTTCACTCATCCTCTATTGAAACGGGAAGATCCTCCGACCAGACGGGTGTTGTGTCTGGCCGGTCTGGCGGGCAATTGCCCAAGGATTGATGACAGATAGTCTTACACAGTGTGAGTCTTCATAATGTGCACATATCGAAATGAGGGATTGTATGCTTAATTTGACAAACGGAAAAAATATTTAAAAAAATCTATTTTTATTTTTTTATTTATTTTGTATTTTTTACCCCAATGTAAAAAAACGGTGTAACTTTTAAATGATCTATCGCGATGAAACAAACTCAGCTCCATAATGATTGGTAGTAATTAAGTGTTCTTATAAAATGAAAATTGTGGGAAAAACCCCTCCCAAATAAACCCAAAAAACCCTCAATTGAAAATAAACAGGTATTTCGTCCAAAAATCTGTTTTTTTAATTAATTTTTACAATAATCGTAAAAAAAAAACAATAAAACGAATTTTTTTAAATAAAAAAAATGGAAAAAAAATGTATTTAGATTTTATTTTTTATTTTTTCCGTCGATAAAATTAAGCATAGATTCCCCCATTTCGATATGTGCACATTATGAAGACTCACACTGTATTTTAATCGCGCGGTAAACTCTAATAGCGCGATGCAGGATTTTGTGACGTCAGGTCTTTGATGCGTAGTTCGCATGTGGCGTTGTAGATGCCGCCACATGTATATACACCAGGGCCCGAAAACCTTTATAAATTACAGTACAGGTATCAGATTACCGTTTTAATAACGGTTACCACACACACAGGCGATGCGCGCCCTTTGACTTACGCCGACGTGTAAGATAAAGGTAATTTTTATTTCGGTAACAGGTATGAATACTGGTTGTATTCAATTTAAGGCAACCTTTAAAAATACTTCTACAAAATATATGTTTTGTAACCGAAAAATACACGTATTGGTACCGGTTTCACACAAACACAAACTATAACCTGAACTTTGAACGTTATAAAAATAGGGAGGTAGGTACAACTCATAACTCAAACTTTACGTTATAACCCTGCAAACAATAACTTTAACACTAAAAAATCATAACCCGCGAACAGCACGACATGTTTATAATAAAAGTTGAAATAAAAGAATCCATTTGTTTTTTAGGGTTCCGTTCCGAAGGGGTTCCAAAGGGACACTATTACAAACGCTCCGCCCTCCGTCCGTCTGTCACAGGACTGTATCTTTTGAACCGTAATAGGAAGATGCTTGAAATATTATGGCCGTAACAACAAATAATAAAAACACGATAAAGTAAAAAAAAAAACTGTACAAGAAACGTAGGTACTTTGTGTGAGCCCGACTCACACTTGGCCGCTTTTTATTAGACCACTCGAAAGTGCGGCACAACTTCGAGGTACTAATCCCCAAGATGGCGGCCTCCGGAGGGTGCTAAGTAGGTACAGTCGGCCGCTCATCACTGGTAACGAAACCAGCATAAGCTGGCCCCGTCAATCGGACTAGCCTTTTCACAACTTAGTTGGGGTCGGCCTCCAGTCTTATAGGATGCAGCTGAATACCAGACCTCCGCAACCCAGTTACTGGGTAACATGATACCCCATGGTAAGACTGATTGTCAAACTTTTGGCCTTCTAAAGACTGTCAAAAAACTAGGAATAACAGCCAGGATCAATGGCATAACGTGATTTCCGAAGAACGGTGGGATTCCGATATGTAATGAATGGCAATCGTAGCTTATCCTTAGTTCAACCCGTGCGGCTGCGAGTCCCTCTTATAAGCTGGCTTCGTATTCTATTGAAACTGCGTACTACGCTAGGCCAGCTCGAGGTCTAAGTGCGAATTTCACCAGTGAACCTGAACGCGATCAGCACATCTAAACCGGGTTCAAGAGCTGTCAGTGTCAATATTCCAAAGAAAATAATGACACTGACAGCTCTTAAACGTGGTTTATGTGCTGATCGCGTTCAGTTTTTGTTGGTGGTTGTCCCCTTAAGTGTTACACCGACGTGCGGTGGACTGTACGACTTTCAACGTGACTTACATTTGGACGTTATAAGTTTCGTAATATTTATCTTAACCCCTTTTCTTTTGATATAGAAAGTTTATTAACAGATCTTCTTGGTAAGATAGGGTCTAGATTTCGGGGACTTTTGTCTGTCTTGAAAAATATAGCTTCAGTTGACGCTACAAAAATATTTAAATGGTTTGTTTTGGAAATGCGCACAATTTTCTTTCAGAGGTCGTGTTTGGTATACCACTACCCACAAGCAGATGTATTTTTTTTTTTGCTTATGTCAGCCAATTAATACAAATAACTGGCCTATCCACGAGACAGGCACGACCTAGTGTGGAGTTCACAAGTTAACACTAAAATTATGTTTCCTTTGTACAAATATCTTTAGGAGTAATTTACTTGTATTAAGTTTTAAGAAAATGTAAGAATATTGTTTTTAGTTAATAAACGATTTATTATTAATTATTATTATCCAAGCTGATGTATTTTTAAATAAATAGATAGACGATTAGTAGTCGAAAAGCTTCAGTGAGAAGATAGGGCCCTACCAATCGATTCAAAAGCATATTTTCTTATAACTCTATCATACATTTGATCAGAATCTTCCAAAAACTAGGTATTAGTATTACAGACTAATTATATCTAAATATGTATATATCTCTTCTCGCCTCTGAGCGAGCACTATTTCCAGGTAGATTAATTTCCAATCGTTTTGCTTATTCAAATAATCCACAACACCAGCCCGGAATTATTGCTATGAAATGGCTAAGAAGTGCTAAACACATCTTCGGGTCGGTATGATTCGGCACAGCCGTGCGGAAAAAAATAATATTATGTAGATATACTTATGTTAAAAAAGCCGTTCGGCTTAGCTGAAATTGTGCCGACCCAACCCGAACCTGCGAGGGTACATGCCGAACGAAGTTTACGTATCAAAATGAGCCAAATGAATGCTTCGGGTCGGCTTTATTGTTCAACAAATACTACCGAATTGAATGTGCCGACCCGAGCATGTATGTAGCACCCCTATTATTTATATTCCCTGATATTCTTTTCCTCTAAATGTTTGTGTAACAGTGCACATCTCCATCGGCTTCCGGAAACAAACACCTCCCCTACAGATGTGAATTGTTGTGCAATTTGTCATGACTGTGACTTCGTGATATGATCAAGGTCGGTGGTGTAGGTACCTTATGACAATCGCGACAAGAAAAGTCGTTGATATAAGTAGTGTAGGAAGATATAAAATGTTCTAAGAATTAATATTACAAAGGTTTCATTAAAATCGGACACTACAAGCCGTTCTGGTGGTTTATTTTTAGATTCGGATTATTTTTAGATTTCTAGTTCATTAATAATGTTTTTTTGTGTTTTTTTTTAAATTCTTGTCTTTCAGAACTGTAGGTTGGTACTATTTATTATTTTACTAAAAACCAAAAAAAAAAATTATATTATGACGTTTTATATTTATTTATATATTCTATTATGACGTAAACTTACTATATAAGTCGTCAACTTATTGTATGTACTCGTATTCTTGGAAATATTTTATTACCAGCCTATTAATGTCCCACTGCAGGGCAAAGGCCTCTTCTCATACAGAGAAGGCAGGAGCATTGATCACCACGCTTGCTCAAGACGGGTTGGAAATAAATATTATTTTTATTTCATCCTATTTCAAATCACTATGGGCCATTCTATGGGTATTTGATTTAAAAAGACATGATGTTATTCTTTGCCTGGTACCTATAGGTATTTATGAGAAGGACCCCATTTTCTGTCAATTTTTCAAAATCTGTGAATTAAAAAAGAAAATAAATATATCCTGCACAAACAAAACGCACAGTACAAAAAAAAACACCAGACATTTTGTACCTACGTTATTCATTGAAAAATTATAAACAGTTTATTCAGTTTTCCCTTAAGAGTAACAAAGGCTAAAACCAACACTGAACAGTTTTGTACTGTTGGAGCAACTGCACCATTTATTTAAATACCTCGGAAGTCCGCCTCGCCCGCGGTACACTTACCTTGACAGACGTTTATATGTAGGTCAAGAGAAATTAAATCTCATGGGGCTCGAGAATCTCTCGTAAAAATTGAAAAATCAAACAACGGTTTTTTTACGCAATTATTTTCTGAGATCATTTCGAGGAATATATTCAGTTGTCGACTGCCTTGTTGGGCTAGTGTTTGCAAGCGCTACTGCTGAGCATTAAGGTCCTGGGGTCGATTCCCAGGTCGGGCAACGAGTTATTGGGATTTTTTTATCTGGAATTTCTCAGTAGTAGCCCTCTGGATTTGAGCCCCGTTGGCAAAAGGATCGCCCATATTGCATGGGTCTTAAACATAACTGGCGAAATGTAAGTATTTTATAAGTACACCTCTGCCCAACCCTTCCGGGAAACAAGGATAATGTATGGTTATGTTGTATTCAGTAATCATTACTGGGCTTGCCTCTGACATCTGTGAGTTCCAAATCAAATTAAAAAGATTCAAAAAGTTTTCAAATAAGTGTTACCTAAATGAAAGGGTTATTTTGATTTCGATAAATGTAAATTTTATTCAAACCCGTTCGTTTTATTTATTTATTTATTTAATACTTCAAGCACACAAATGTACAGAGGCGAATTTAATGCCTTAGGCATTCTCTACCAGGCAACCTTTGGGGGATGCAGAGACAAACAGTGGGAGGTGCAATAGCGAGAATTGAGGAGTAAATATTTATTTAAATATAAAGACACTCTTAGATATATTAAAGACAAAGAAGACAAACAATGGGAAAACATTACCGTTTTGATGATACTGCCAGCTTCTTGCGAATGTGCTCGCGAACTAAAATTATTAAAAAAATATTTCCGCAGGTGCATGCTGTCACTGTATAACATAGGCTATAATTTATAAAGATATCAAACGGGCGAAGCCGTTGGCGGAAGCTAGTTAAATATGTAATTATTAAAGTTTGCCACAATGTTTGAATATTTCGTTAAAATCAATAGGAAATGCAAATAATCCTTTGATGTTATTAGTAGCGGCGCCTACCTACATGACTGTAGAGATAATTCAAAGTAATGTTGATATTTGCGTCACGGATCAAGAGATTTACTGGAAGTCTGTTGTTTACAATAACAGTTACCTACCCCTTCATCCTCCCAATTTATTTGTGGTCAGCTCAACATGTCTTTTTCTTCGATACTTCTTCATTAGTCGTCATCTCGGTAGTCACCGCCTTTCTAGCCATATCATCTTTCACACAGTCCATCCATCGTTTTTTTGATCTCCCCTACTTTTATACTCAAACACATTCAGACTCAAAACTTCCCTCACGACATTTTCCTCTTTCCTCCGCTTCACACATGTGCACACCTTGACAACCGATTTCCACACAACTTGTCAGTCACCGGAGTCATATTCAGAATTCCTCATAGGCCGCGGACACGAAGTCAGCGGCGGCGGCACGGCGGCGGCGGCGGCGCGAGAGCGGCGCCTTCAAATGCATAGTTTTATAAGGAACTGTCGCCGCTCCCCGCGCCGCGCCGCTGCCTTCGAGGCCAGTTTCATATAAATATATGCATTGAAACGCGCCGCTTCCCACGCCTCCGTCACTGTGTCTGTGTCCTGCCTAGCGGTGTTTTAATACACGTCAAGTATGTATTGGTAATCTTTAGTTCCTTTGCTGTGACTCCCAATAAAAGTGCGTTTTCGCTCTTTATTTGTCGTGTGGTTAGAGTTTTAACTAAGCCCAATACCCAATTCTATTTTTTTTTAAAGTCCATGAGCCTCATACGTAGCTTCACATGCCGTCCAGAAATATCTCTCAGGCATGCCGGTTTCCTCACAATGATTTCCTTTATCGTTTTTGAAGCAAGTGACAATTATACAATCAATACGCACATGAATCCGAAAAGTCATAGTAGCGTGCCTTGTGATCGAACTCGAGACCTATAACTTGGCAGTCTGACGGTCACACCACTAGGCTACCTGTTGTTGTATGCTTTCATGACTAACTGATGGCCAAAAAATTCAAACTTCATGTTTTTTTTTTTTTAATCACAACGGGGAAGCTCTTGGCCTGAATCTCGCCTGATGGTAAGTGCTGATCAGGCCGAAGGTGGAAGTTGCTTCACCCGGAATCCTCTACCACAGAGGAACTGGCTATCTTACCTCTTACTGCCGGAACACAACAATGCTGGTAACATTGTTGTTATGGCGACAGACTTAGATAACATGGTGGTAGCTAGCCAGGCGGACTTAAAACAAGCCCTACCACCAACCAAACCGAGCAGAAAATTTTGCCCCCACTGGGAATCGAACCCGGGACCTCTGGGTCTGAAACAGGTGGTCTAACCACTAGACCACAGAGGTGGTTAAAACGTTCGATACGTTCCTAGAATGGAGCTAGAGTGGATCATTTATTTTTAAATCGGCCCCTAGAGAGTTAATTGCAGTGAAAACGTTCAAGTTTGGAAAGTGTACCTACGTACCAACTTAAAACTTTATATTATGAGCTTAAAACTTGAACATTGAAGTTTATAATGCGGAAATCGTATCCAAAAAAACACGAGCAAAAGTAAGTTAGTACCAAAGTAATCCATATCATATAATATACTAGCTTCGGGCAGTGACTTCGTTCGCGTAGAAGTCGTCAAAAACACAACATACTAAAATAACAGACACATTTTTATGATTTTATAAAAATGTGGCTGTTATTTTAGTACCTATGCCGATTTCGCATCGCATCGCCCACGCTATTTCGTTTTCGCTCAGCGTTCTTTTTAGCTTTGTTTTCTTTTCGCGAGGCTGCTAAGGGTTGTAGCATAATGTTAAGGCCTATAACCTTTCTCAAGAATTGGGCTATCAAATGCATTTTTTTTAAAGTAATTTTTAAATCAAGGTATATTTTGTCCAACCTGAAATGACGCGCCCTACTTCTGCATTTACGCACAAAACTGTAAAGGCTCTTACAAACAGGCGCGTCGCGACTTTAATATATAATTTCTAAGAAAACTTTACGGTACAACATTTATCGGTGTCGCGTCGCGCGACAAGTCGCGCCACCAGTATGTATGCACGAGACGGTAGTGGAGCCCCGTCATTTCAGAATGGACAAGATATAGTTCAGGATATTAGAGCGTTCAAACAAAAAAACAAATTCTTCAGCTTTATCATTCGTATAGATGAAGTATATCTACCGTCATATCATATCGCAGTATCGTACGTGCTTAGACTACGATACCTCGCACACTCGACCATTTAATGAACTCTTGGATTCTAATCCAACTCATTATTTGTTTGCGGATGAATGGACCCAGATTTTGTAAGTATTTTTGTCAGAAGTATATTAAAAAGGATTGTATTTCAGAGCTTTGTGACAAGGCTTGCAGGAAAGTTGTTTAAATATTTTTTTTGTAATTGGTCTAGCGTGCAGACCGTTACAATTCTATACTATTAAATGAGCAATACTGTATATGTTGCAGTCAAAACTCTTAACCTGTCAAAAGTACTATTGACTTGCAAAATCAGTCAAAAGTACTTTTGACCGTATGCTTTAGTCAATAATACTTTTGACTAAAATAACAGTTAAAAGTTAGCAAAGAATTTTAGCGACAGAAGATTATGAAAGATAGTCATTTCAATGTGATGACAAAAGAAAAATTTGAAAAGTTTGCAATGGATGTGGAAGACGCGAAGTTTGATGAAAAGAAAACACCATTACAGTACAGTAGACTAATAGTGCTTTTGACTGATGCTTTATTGCAGTTAAAACTACTTTTGACGAAGAGCGTCAGTCAAAAGTACTTTTAACCGCAAATTTGCAGTCAAAAGTACTAATAACCAATCATTTTCAATCAAAACCACTTTTGACCAACCTGTTCAGTCAAAAGTACTTTTGACTGATTTTGCTAGTCAATAGTACTTTTGACTGGTTAAGAGTTTTGACTGCAACATATATAAATATATTTGTAATCACGTTCTCGAAAACGACTAGATAACGATTTCGATAAAAGTTGCAATTTAGGGATTTACGGGGGCGAAAAATCGATCTAACTTGGGAT
This sequence comes from Eupsilia transversa, assembly GCA_914767815.1. Taxonomy (NCBI): domain Eukaryota; kingdom Metazoa; phylum Arthropoda; class Insecta; order Lepidoptera; family Noctuidae; genus Eupsilia; species Eupsilia transversa. The sequence goes on from OU611892.1 coordinate 11,107,239, forward strand.
CTCATATCTGGGAAAATTCGTTTTCTCCGTATTTTCACTCGAGCAAAGCTCGGTCAACCAAAGTTAACAAGATGGCTACCTTAGAATAATGATATGGCAGCATGGAATTCGTATGTACTATCGTGAGAGCATGGAATTAGTATGTACTATACATGCAATGGAATTAGTATGAACTAGCATTCGAGCATTCTCTATTTCACCCGAGCAGAGCCCGGTCGACCAGGTAAAAACAATTTAATTAACCATGACAGAAAAGAAGACTTCCATAAAAAAATAAAGTAAAAGCATAAAAAAGTTTTTTTTCCCATTATTGCCTGAACTTCTAACTAAGCATGAGTAGTCATGGTAACCATAGTCTCTCGAATTTGTCACCTTTATTAATTTCTTCACCGAAAGATGAAATGATATGTTTTATATGATAATTATAAACACGTGTATGACTTACAATAGACATTAATAAGCAAGCATGTATCAAACATTCTGAAACTTCCTCCACCATTTTTGTTATTAGTTGTATTACAAATTAGCGCCGACATTATAATAATGTTTGCCCTTATCAAACGCTTGCTACGTGTGGGTACAACACACATAAATACACAACATACACAAATAAATTATGTACGTGTTGTAAGTTCATTATATTATTTCGGAGTAAACTGGGAAATGTTGGAGCACTGAGATTTTTACGCTTATTTTTTTTTAGTAAGCTGCTGAGTTTGTTGCGCCACGTCTTCATATTCATATTCATTTTATTTGCTTTCCATAAGGTAAAAAGATGTTTACAAAAGGCTTTATAGCTAAGATCCGTTGTAGACCCTGTCAGGGCACAGCAAAAAACATGTTAGTGTAGCTTAACATCAGCTAACGCACTAGGAAGTGCTGAAGGGCGGGCGTTTTGAACGACTGTTTTTTTTTGTAATTTTGACGTTCAAAAAGTTACTTTTTTATTGTATTTTTTAGGTTGGTATAAAAAAAAAATACGGCAAAGAATAAACTAATGTGCTGTACCTACCTTGCTTTACTTTCTTTTCTTTTATTATACATATCTCTTCAGCCGTTAATTTGTGAATAAGTAACAAACATCCAAACACACATACATCTAACCTTTCAAATAATGATAGTACGTAGATATATCTAATCTAATTCCAGAATAGGATTCTGTTAAGTTGTGATTACAGGATCACCATTAGTTAGTAGTCTAAACTCTAATTAGTGCTAGTCAGTGTACTAGGCTACCATAATAATGCGCATATACAGTTAACAAGTTAAACAGCTGTTGTTCTGCCTACAAATTACAGTTGCGCCATTATTTCGACCAAAAACTTAATTTAGATAATCATCAGGGCTTATGCCAACGAATAATGACAATGCATTGACCTTTTATAAGTTCTGTAATGAAAGTTTAACGTTACGGGGTAATGCAGTATAATATGCCATGGTTCAGACCTCTCTTTAACCCGACTACGGCGAAGCAAAAAAGAGGGTTATGATTTTGACCGGTAATCATCATAATTTGACAAATGGGGCGTCCAGCGTCTGCTGGTTACAGTCGATGTGAAGTCACATAAAATTGAATATGGCTTCCTCTACAAGACACGATTCCATGAACTAAAAAAAAAACATTCCATTTTTGGTATCAAATGAAAGGGTTGAATTTTCACATTTAAATAATTAATAATTTAGTTTTTTAATACTACAGCTAAAGCTCACAAGTATTATTCTCCATAAAATCTTATTTGAAACATCAGTTTGACGTAAATCAGACTGTAAGCCTACATTCACATGGGCGCTCTTTTTAACGCGTAGTTTTTTGCCGCGTATTGGAGTTTCAGCGCTCGGGTTAGCGACATGTTTAAAATCCAACTGTGCACATTTTCAACGCGCTAGGGATGCACTCTATTAGATTCTCAACGCTCGGTTCGACGGCGAGAGTTGAAAATCCAGAGGACGGTCAAAAACTTCGTGTTAAAAAAGCCACCGTGTGTATGTGGGCTTAGACGATAATACGTAAGAATATAAGATAAATGCATCATTACCTCAAAATCAAAATAAAAAGTATTTTTTCAAATAAGGCTCAGAAACAGCAGTTTTTGGACATATCAATTACATAAGACAGACCCTCAAAACGCCCACCCTTCATCACTTCCTAGTACTTTTGCTGGGAAAAAGCAGTGGCGCAACAAACTCCCGAGCAGCACATCTGTCTTAATTTTGTCTAATCTTTTTTATCGATTTTAAACAAGGAAGAAGATTTTTTTTTTGTTCATATCTTTATGTCCTCTAGAGGACGCCTTATTGAATTAAATGTGGCGTCACATGCTTACAACGATACCCCATATGTCAAATTATGATGAGGAGTTTAGAAGTTATGAGGGAACAGATGAACATACATACATACATACCGGTCAAAATCATAACCCTCCTTTTTGCTTCGCCGTAATCGGGTAATAAAACAGTCAACAACCTCTCTGTATTTTAACAACTCCTATTTTTATTCATTTTCTTAAAGAAAGAAAGAAAGAAAGGAAGAAAACGAACGAACTACGAACACGAACATAGCAACTTTCGGACATAGCAACACATTTTAAATCAAAGCCACAAAACTCATCATGGGCTTTCCAAATTACATCAAACACAAAACTGTATAAACAAAAAATATATATTCCTTCCAAAAAAAACATTACGTTCAAACACATACGGACACACGTACAAAAAGATATCATCTCGAGCTTCTCTCCCCATAAGTGACACAGAATGTCATGACACTGATTACCATGTCTGTGAGCAGAGTATTGCATTTCCCACTTTGAATAGAAGCTGGTTTAAAAAAAATGCTGTTTTCTTTGTCACAATCATGGGTTTTGACGTTTTAACAGTGTCATGGCGCTTTGTGAACTAATTTAGATTCGAAACGCAGGAACGCAGCAACACAATTTCTGTCTGCAAGGTTTAAAAATATACAAAGTATAATTATACTTAGTGAGCATTCGGTCAGTAGACACGGAGTTAATAATTGATAGATAGAGGTTTTTAAAATGCTGTTTGCTTTATCACAATCATGACGTTTTAACAGGATCATGGCGCTTTTTGAACTAATTTAGATTCGAAACGCAGTGTCCTGAACGTAGCAACACAATTTCTGTGGGCAAGGTTTAAAAATATACAACGTAAGCATTCGAGCTTAGTGAGCATTCGGTCAGTACACACGGAGTTAATTGATAGATTGAGGTTTTTAAAATTGTATTAATTCAAGTAAAAATTTAAGGAAATGGCGGCATGAGCTGGCTGCTTCAACACACACTGGTTCCTAGTCATCTTGTATCGAGAGAAGTGAAAAGAGATTTGAGAGGCATTTTCCCTAGAGTGGGGCAATAGATTATAATTATCTCAACAAGTATTATAAATGCGAAAGTGAGTTTGTTTGTTTGTTTTTTACGTTTTCACGCTAAAACGGCTGAACGCATTTGACACATGGGTAGATTATGACCTGGGGGTTGGACACTTTTTATCCCGATATTCCCACGGAATCGAGACGTATAATAATAATTCTAATTTCACTATAAAAAACAAAGCTCACTACTAACGAATTTTATTTTATTTTATTTTATTTGGGAAAACAAACGGTTACACATTACATAATACAAATAGGTAGATTCAAATTACATTGAATAATAGTGAAAAGTAAAACTTATAAAAAAACAAAAAAAAAAACAAACTTAAACTTATACAAGAAAAAATATAAAAAAATAAAGAAAGAGGTAAAAGGTAATGATGTTAAATAAAAATTGTAATATTGAATTTATTTTTATTTTTATGGTTGTGTGCTGAGTCCTGCTATAACTTTAAGCGCAATACTTTTAAATTTACCAGCAGAAATAGCAAAGAACTCAGTGCTTTGAAATATATTATTATACTGCTTAGTAATGCGCCGTAGGGGTGCTCGCGAGCCTGCGTTTGACCGACAAGAAGTTATAGCAAACAGTGGTCGTGCGCGCACTCCTCGACATTATTGTTGTTCTGGGCACTACATAACTTATTCTATTACTTATATCTATACAGTCGTATGAAAATGACTGAACACTACGCACAGCGTACGCTACGCCGTAGTACAGCGCAAGCTACGTCGTAGCACGGCGCGTAGCAAGACATGTGTCATTTATTTATCAAAATAGTCGTTTATTATAAAATACCCATAGCATGCAGCCTTGTATGACTTGTTTGTAGCCGTTTTAACGTATAGCCATTTTGCAACAACAACTGTTTACAATAACTACAATAACTTTTTTTTTGCCTACCTTACAACACGACACTGAAAAACTTAACCAAAAGAGTTGTGATTCCCCGCACGTGCGTTCATTGCAGCTCTGTTTAGCTGTCATGTTTAGCAGAGAATGTTTACAAACTGGTAACATTATTCTCTAGAGATACCCAGCCAGCTACCCACAATGAACAGGTTAGACATTTTACAAAATGTACATTGTACGGTCAGCCTCAAACAAATGTATACACCAACATTTGTGTTACATAATACTGTATCGATGCATAGCTACTATTACGTACTCAATCCATAGGTACTTATATATAATATATATCATAAATGCCAAAGTAACTCTCTCTGTCTGCCACGTTTTCACGCCTTCACGGCTGAACGAATTTCGATTAAATTTGACACACAGTTAGACCATGACCTAGGAGTTAGGATATTAAGGATACTATAGTATAGATTCATTTTTTTTCTAACTGATCAGACAGCTGTGCTGCTGGGCAGTTTGTTGCGCCACTTCTTCTTCCCAGTTAAAGCACTAGGAAGTGGTGAAGGGCGGGCGTTTTGGGGGACTGTCCTAGGTAATTTTGACGTTCGAAAAGTGCTGATTCTCAGCCTAGTTTGAATAAATGACTTTTGATTTTGAAGGATACTTTTTATTCCGATAGTGCGTTACCGTGAGATCATTTCCAACCTCTACGGTCACATAGAACTAAGCATGAGCATAATAAGCCTATAATGATCCCACTGGTGGGACACCGGCCTGCTCTCTGTGAGAGAGAGTGGGCCGTAATCCACCACGCGGCCCAGTCCGGGATGGTAGATGTCATATGGCTTAGAATTTTTGGTTCTAGGACATGCCGGTTTCCTCACGATGTTTTCCTTCACAGTTTTGAGCAGTGGTGATGACATAATTGACACAAAGTAATGAGCTTGTCAGGGTTCGATCCCACGACCTACAACTCGTAAGTCGCGGCTGTTACCACTGGCCCACCACTGACCTTGGTACAATTAAAAAAAAACAAATATTGTAAAGGAATTTTAGTCGATGTTTTCATGTTTTTCAGTGACTTTACCTACGGCTGATACTGAAAGCAAACTACGCTGGGAAGGAAATACTGGCCTAGCAGGTAACAGTGAAATGAATAAAATATTAACTTATTTCTATTTTCTGTCTGTTCCATCGATCTTCTGATCGACTCTTATTACGTATACCGGGTATTCAGGACTGTTTGTTTAAGTGAAAGACAGTTTCTTTACAAGCTTTCTATTAAGATACAGGTTAATCTACTTTAAAATGAGGGTTATATACTTGAGTACAGATTTAACCATAGAACCAGATGTATACAATGTAGAGTATTTCATAATGAATCACCTAGGTTCCCATCTGTATTTTATGGCAAATCAAAATTTATTATTATAATTATTTTTATAATTATGTTTACATATCTCGGGACCATGGGGTCCCGGTCTTTTGGAAGGCGTACGAGGGGCCGAAGCCAAATCGCAGAGGCCCCTTAGACAATTTTAAATGGAATGTATTATTGTTAGATGATTTTTAAAGTTTAACTTTCCATTTAGTTCAGTTTCATTATCTAAGTTGTTGTTGTTGTTTGGCTTCATTGACTACCTCGGGCTTAAGTTTATGGGTCTAAAAACCTTTTAAATTGCTCTTTCATTAAGAAATTTACAGTAAGTTAATCTACAGATTTACTGGAGGCGTAGTTAGATACTTATTTAATTTGTTTACATTTTTAGTTTTAATTATTTTGCTTGAGTAGTTTTCAGTGTATTTGTTAGTATATTGGCGTGTGCTATCTAACATATGACAAATAATTTAATTTAATGTTGGGTGTCTCGTAATGTTAATTATTTTGCAAACCTACTTTTGTATAGAATCCAATGATGTATAAAACTATAGATACGTTGTCCGCACTCTAAAATGGCAACATGAAATGAAGCCAATTGGCCACATTGCGCTCAGTCACGCACCAACCTGTCGCGCGACGCTACGTTTGTTTTTAATTTATATCGTGTGTGAAAACGATAAAAATAAATTATATATTACATATTTCCCTATTATAATAATAATTATAATTATATATACGTAATATTACGTATTTCCCTTTCTTTACGCGTATAAGTAGTTATCTAGTATTTTCGCCGTTTTTAAGCGCCGAGATGTTTGTTGATAACGTGTCTATATATAATACGTCATTGATAGAATCAAGTTTTCTAACTGAACAGCTGTGCTGCTGGGGAGTTTGTTGCGCCACTTCTTCTTCCGAGCTAACGCACTAGGAAGTGGTGAAGGGCGGGGGTTTTGGGGGACTGTCTTATGTAATTTAGACGTTCGAAAAGTGCTGATTCACAGCCTAATTTGAATAAATGGCTTTTGATTTAAATAAAAAATTGAGAGTAAATCTGGACTTAATAATCTTAAATAGTCCAAACGCAAACAATTTATCGGTCAATGTTTGAGCCTTCTCGGTATCATATACAAGGCCGTTTAGTTAATGGTAATTAATTCTGGAAGGCTTCCAAGAACTAATTAATGATTCGTATAACAATATAACAGACTAGTATTTCCTAGAATATGAAAATACATAACCATGTTCCAATAACCATTCTGTAATGCTGAACAAATCTAACAGATTGTTACAGCATAATGGGTAACTGACAAAGGAGGTTCAAGTTCGATTCCAACTTACTATTAGTTTCTGTTGGTACCTCCTTGGGGAACCGACTTTGAAGTAAACGGCTGGTCTGAGGGTAAAGGTCAGTGCACACTAAAGTACTGCGTGATAGAACATTATAGGGATTCCATATTCAATTCAATTTATTTAATGAAGTAACTATGACTCATTTGTTAGTAAATTTATCCTTTATTAGTAATAAAGATAAAAAAAGTTTATTTCACAAGAATATAATTGGAACGCTGATCGTCACAAATATGAGTTTTTTTTTTCTGAATCTGGTCAATTAAAGTTGATTAGTTATTGATTACTTTTAAGTTAAGTCTCTTACTGCAGCAGTTAGAGTTTTAATAAATCGTTACCTATGCAATCTAATCCAAAAGTTTAAGTTATATTTTTAAATACCTATCTCTTAAGAGCCAGTTTAACTCATGTATCAGTTTCTTTGCCAAATCTGAAATTAGTTTTCGTAGCCAGCATTCAAATCTTCTCCATTCTCTAGAAACATTTAAAGGTAATTGTTTTTAGACAATTTATATGTAGATACTGGTTGTTCTATTCTTTAAAGTCTACTTTGAAACGTACCCGAGTGCCGCAACACAACCTGAAGATAAGTAATTTTAAGTATATTACATATTTTAATTTAAAAGAGTGTCCGTGGAGTTTCTTGCCCGTTCTTCTCCATAGGAACCTACTACGCTTTGGAATGGGCAACTAGCTTCATCTTTCTGACTGTCCGATCCCTTGACAATTTAAAAGTGCCTGTAATTGGTTTATTTGACATCAATTTTGAGTTTGAGTTTATACCATAACGGATGTTCTGTAGAAATAGAAAGAAGAGAAGAAATATATATACAGGCTGGAATGGACATCCACGCACAACGTACCATGGATTTAGTACAAGATACTGGCCACGCCCGCGTTGAAATTTTACGTCGGTTATTTTTTTTTAATCTGCTGTTTCCTACAAAAGGTAGTGCTGGTACCTACGCGGTGAAAATGTATGGAACAGTAATTTTTTATTTTTTAATAACCGATGACAAACTTTAACGCGAGTCCAGAATCATGTAGGGACTCCATGGTAATAGATTGCGCGTCAATGTCCCTGCTACCCTGTATATATCCTCAATCATCATCTGAATAAAAAAATATTTGACCTAGTTCAACTGATATAATTACAAAACGCCGCAATTCGTTTTTAACACAAAGAAACAGGAAATTCGCTACATAGTTTATCAATAGGTCAGGAATGTTGGAAAATCATTAAATAAACCTGCTCTACTGTAACACATCGCCATTAAAATTTAATGAAATTTAAAAGGACTTTCCGATGAAAGCTTCCCGAAAATAATAGCTACATGAAATCTGAAACAATAACTGACATTATTAAAAATTCTGCGAAAAACGTTTCGTTCGTAGAATTAATTAGTTCTGCGTGCTTTCCAAAAATGTAATGAAATGAAATGAAATGAAATGAAATGAAATGAAATGAAATGAAATGAAATGAAATGAAATTGTTTATTCTGTAAATAGGATATCAGAATCACTTTTACACGTCATATAAAAAATATTAGAGCTAAGCTAGATGAGGTCGGCGTTTCCTATCTGACTACTCTGAGAAGAAAGGCCGAAACAAACTCAGAGGTCACAGTCTCTTTTAAAGTCCAGACATAATCTTGGTCAGGCCATATGAGGACCATGTAGATTAGTGTCTGAAATGGTCTTTTGAGGAAAGAACCACACAGATTTGAGTGGACCTGTCCAGTCAGTGCAAGCAATTGTCGGTAATCGCGGAGCTCAACTCAGAACTTAAGGAGCTCAGCGACTCGACGAACAATACCAAAGAAAGGACATTTGCGTAGGCCGCATAAAATACTCAAACTGCCAGAACATCATTAAAACTAATTGTGCAATAAACAAAAAAGAAAAAAAAAAAAGTGATCCACATAGTCCTCACATTCACAATAATTAGTTTAAAAAAAAAAAATATAAATAAATAATACTTAACAAAGTAATCATGTTTTTTTGTTGTAGTATTCAATAATGTCAATGTGTATAAAAAAACTGGTATTTTTTCTCATGAGTTTACATAATAATTAAAGTGTCAAGTTTTTATGGTTTTATCACAAGTTTTAGCAGAGCGAGCAGCTCAATCCCAAGCTTTTTTGTCTTCTAAATAATCAGAAATTTTATAGTACCCTTTTCTACAAAGTTTAGTTTTGATACAGTTTTTAAAACGTTTAATGGGTAAGTTTCGAATGTCAATGGGAAGTTTGTTGTAAAAGCGTATACATTGACCCATGAACGAATTGCCTACTCTGTGGAGGCGAGTTCGATGTACGGCAAGATTGTGTTTATTCCTGGTATTCAAACTATGAATATCGGACATTTTCTTAAAATTTGAAATATTTTTGTGTACATACAATAGGTTTTCGAATATATACTGTGAGGCTACAGTCAGAATATCTATTTCTTTGAACTTTTCTCGAAGGGAATCCCTTGGACCTAGGTTGTAAATGGCTCGAACAGCCCTTTTCTGCAAAACAAAGATGGTATTAATGTCCGCACCGGTTCCCCAGAGAAGAATCCCATATGACATAAGACTATGAAAATAACTAAAATAAACAATTCTGGCTGTATCCACATCAGTTATCTGCCTAATTTTTTTTACAGCATAGGCGGCAGAACTAAGCCTTCCTGACAATTTTTCTATGTGTGGGCCCCATTGTAATTTACCGTCAATCGTTATTCCAAGAAAAACTGTCGACTCTACTCTCTGTGACTGATGCCATTTTCACTGAAGTCAAGTTATCTGTAATTGGCGCCTGTGTAACTCCAGAGCCATTACTGACTATGTTACTAACTCAATATTCAATACTCAACACAATTATTGCATTCCATATGTAATTCTTAGGTGGTAAACTTATAATTAGATCATATGGACCCTGTCGGGCACAGCAAAATAAGTGAGTTAGGAGAGAGGAAGCATTTGTTAATTATATATCATTACTTAGCGAACTACTATATTATAATAATCAAGTATGTATTTTCTGAGATAAATTAATATAAAATATAAAAAGTTAGGTATCTATTGAGAGAAGTAATAATAAATAATAAATAATAAATAATAAATAATAAATAATAAATAATAAATAATAAATAATAAATAATAAATAATAAATAATAAATAATAAATAATAAATAATAAATAATAAATAATAAATAATAAATAATAAATAATAAATAATAAATAATAAATAATAAATAATAAATAATAAATAATAAATAATAAATAATCAATAATAAATCAAATTTTAAAGTCCACTGTACTGCACTGCACTCGCGCCTGTAATCCCCGAAGAGTCAAGCAGACGTATACCCTCAGGCAGAGGTGTACAACTATATTTCGCCAGTTATGTTTAAGTACCATTTAATAAGGGACGAGCCTATTCCCATCAACCGAGCACAAATCTAGACTCCGGGCTGCTACTGAGAAATTTCTAATGGAAAAACCCAATAACACTTTACCCAACCTGGGAATCGAACCCAGGACCTCATGCTCAGCAATAGCGCTTGCGACCACTAGACCAACATTTATTTATTCTCTGTTACATGGAATCTAAACATAAGTGACGAATTGAGGGTAGCCTTCTCTCATAGAATTAAATTCTCTTAATCAACAACATCTGTGTTAAGGAAATAGTACACTTTGCTAATAAATTGAAATGTACCGGAAAATAATACAAGAGGAATTGTCCGTTCGGTCACCTTCAAGTATAAAACCTCTACGAATACCCCTAAGGCCCTCTCCATACACTCAAAGTTATCTGGTCGAGCAATGGATGTAGCCTCGCTTGTAAAGAAAGATGCAGTTAAGAGCGTTCATTCTAAAAGTTGGCAACGTCGCAAATAGCTGTCAAATATTTCGCTGTTTTTATTAATTATATTTGACATCTATTTGCGACGTTGCCCACTTTCAGAATGCACGCAGGAAAATTTTGAAAATGGCCGCTGAAAATATAAGTTTAAGACACCTTTATGCTGTGTTACTTTTTCCTGTGCTTTTTTTTACTAGTTAAAAAAAATAGTTATGTCACACTTGGCTTAGCAGCCGCTCCATGTAAAATACTGGTATTCAGCTGCATCCGGTTAGGCTGGAAGCCGACCCCAACATAACTATTGGTTTAACAAAAACATACGAACAGAAACCATCGCGGATGTAACAGCGGTTTTTCAATTATATATTCGTCACGTGTTTTTGTCAAAATCAAAATCAAAATATTTTATTTCACATAAACCTACATGGGCAATTATGAAACGTCAGAAGCGAGGTGCACGGTTCCAATTGGTCGTTTCCTATGGAGAAGAGCCGGCAAGAAACTCCACGGATACTCTTTTAAAAAAAAAATACAATGTTTTTAAAAACGTCCAGTTTGAATAAGTATGAGAGGACAGTTTAGGCCTGTCAACAAGATACTTAAAAAAATAGAAAATAGTCTGCAATTCGACAGTCTGTTGAGCCTACAACGTTCTCACATTCACAAAACATAAAGGAATCTATATAAAGGAAAAATAAAATAATAAGAATAAAAACCTATTTAAACATGACATGGTTGTCACTACAACCGTGACCTGTGACCAAATAAACAAGTTTTTCTTTCTTTTCTTTTTTCTTTGTTTAGTATCAAAGTACCTAAAACTAATAAGACTATCACCACGCTTCACAAACAGGTTAAAATTAGCACACAGGTTTTTTTTTCTGAAGTAAGTTGGTCTTAGATACTTTGCAATGAAAGGTCACCGTGGGTTAATCTGTCAATTAAATGACAAAATATAATTGTACAAAAATATCACGTCACGTATCCCATTTTCCCCATCCCACCCAGAGCTTGGAATTCTCGCTATTATCATTGGAACCTAATAAAATGGTATAAATTATAATAGTTATGCTTATAAACCTATTACACCCACGCGGTGTCACCACCCACTTGTTTGATATTCGAGCTGCAGCAAATGATGTATCATGAATGTTGTGACGTGATACTGTATAATGGTTTGTTGTCATTTTGATCAGGATTTTTGAAATTAATTGTGACTATTATTTTATTTCAGCGGATTGCATGATTGATTTAAGGTGATTTTGCTTTTAACATGATAGATTTGCTCGAATTTTGACGATCGACACGTGTCATCAAACAAAAGCTAGTACCTAAATGTATAAGCAACACACGATGAACGTCGTATTTTTAGTACAATTATGTATGAGACGATCAACAATGTATTTTATGTCGATCACCAAGGTGCATCGTTTTTATCGATCGATCAACAAGACAGCGATGCTCGATTTCGTGTGTTCGATTTTACGCGAATGGATAGATGAGAAATGAGTCTTACATAAGAGGAAATATGAAAGTGGCACAGGTGACTGAAAAGTTATGTGGAAATCGGTTGTCATGGTATGGATATGTAATTCATAGAAATGAGGAAAATCTCGTGAGGAAAGTTTCTAGTATTAATGTGGATAACTATAAGAGTAGAGGAAGAAGCGATGGATGGTCGATGTGAAAGATGATATGGCTAGAAATGTAGTGACTGCTGAGATGACGAGTAATACAGAAGTATGGACGAAAAAGACATGTTGCGCCGACCAGAAATAAATTGGGTTAAGGGCAGGAGAATAATGACAGCGATGATCGATGTCAACCGTGATATTTATCGATTGATAGGACGACAGTAACGGTCTATAAAATCGAGCAAATAAATGCTTAATGATTTATTTTCTGTAAGTAGGTTTGTACAAACACATTTACACGTCAATTACATTTTTTTTAACTAGATGAGGTCGGCGTTTCCTATCTGACTACTCTGAGAAGAAAGACCGAAAGAAACTCAGAGGTCACAGTCTCTGGACAGACATAATCTTGGTCAGATTATGTGAAGACCATGTAGATTCGTGTCTGAAATGGTCTTTTGAGGAAAGAACCACATAGATTGAGTGGACCTGTCCAGTCTGTGTACGCATATGTCAGAAATCGTGCAGCTCAACTCAGAGCTCAAAATCTGTAAGACGCTGAAACATCTTTGATCGCCAAAACAGCTTCTCGAGCGACCATAACGCTCGTCAAATATCGAACAAATAATATGTAGGCATCTCTTAAATATCACATTCTAACCAAAGCGAGAACTTGTCAGAGCCAAAGGGCGATATTGATGCAATCCCACTGTGGATACGTGTGTCATCCTGTGATTATTTACGTGATGAAAATGGACCACCTCGAAACATGGACGCAAATTTTTGCATACCAAATAGTAGACTGCACCCTGAATCAACAATTTTCTGTAACCTGTATACATTCTATGCAAATTCAATTCAATTATTTTCAATAACTATTAAATAAAAAACATTTTAGTTCCCTTTATAAAATATTTTAACTAAAATCTTAATTATTGTTGCCGACGTCTTGAATAGCGAAACTTTCGTAACGACTCGACTTTAGTTGAAAATCTTATGGAAACGCTGATTCTGACTTAGTAACAGCAGTAGTAGGTAATGGTAGTATTTCCCCCTAGGGTACTGTTAACTTATACGTTTCCTAGTTGCGTAGTTGAAGCACTTGTATTAACTTCTTGTTAGCGATCTGAACGAAGTTTTGAGGTTATGGAACATATCAGTTACTTATGTCTATTATGAACCAAGTGATTTAATGTTTTAATTTAATACAAAAGTGCATAGAAATGTCTAATTTAAGCTTTCGTATGCCGTAATTAAAGACACTATTAAAAATACATTGTGTCTTGCGTGGATCTACCTACATTCGAAAGGTAACCAATGTTTTAGATGTATGTACGTAATGAAAAAGAAAAGAAAGAAAGAAAAAACGTAGTGTTTGCAGTTATTATGAAATGGAAGAAAACAGATAGGTATTTCTACTTTATTAGGAATGTAGATTCTATTCTCTTTCACATTTTCTGCGTAAGTAATGTATTTTATTTGGTAATGTTAAGCCTATTGTGGTCCAGAATTGACATATTTTGTAGAAGTTACGAATTTATGATCTGATTAATCGCATTGTTAACGTAGTAATTATTATCATTGTCCAATAACATTGATGAATAAATAAATTAGAATGCACTAGTTTCATACATCAGTTTTTATATAAAAAACTGAACTTGCATTTTGTAATAACGTGATTCGAAATTCAATTTTCGAACGAAGCATTCAAATAAAGCAAGTTCATTCGATGCTCCATTCATGAATGTAACGTGTGACGTAATATCCTAGAGTCGAGTAATATAGCGTATTTTTTATCAAAAACTAATGACCGAAAGAAGCTTTCATAAATTAAATAAGATTACTTTATAAAGATGTTAATAAAGCTACATGGCGAACTTTAGATGAGAGCGTAATCCTGGCTTAATCGCGTGCTTAAGACTTCGCAACACACCAGGACGCCAGGATGTTTAAGAAACAGCTTAGTCGAAACTGTTCATACATTTAATATTCTTCCCCCATTTAAGAGTGAATATATCGTCAAAATTAGAGCCGTCATCAATCGTAATCAACCGGCTATTATGTTCCGGAATATCTTCAAATAGCGTCAATTTAAATGAAGTGACTGTTAAATGGTTTCATTAATTATTTTCTCTTACAAATTAAACCTAACTATGGGGCGTTTATACGAAATTATTCGATTAAATAGTAGCGTAAGACGGCGGCCTATCGCTTGATTTCTTTAATCTTTAAGTTATTATAAATATACGAAATATAAACGGAAAAACTCCCGCTATATTTTATAAACGACAAAAAAGAACTGCGTAATGTAAAAAAAATACATTCTGATTCCGTTCTGTAATATATCAATAATAATGATAATGGTTACCTAAACTTCAAAAACTTTCTTCAGGAAACCTTCAAATATCAAAACCATATTATACGTATATGTATAAATTCAATTTCAGAAGCAGGAAGTCGAAAAGTTTCTTAACTTATCCATAGCAGGAAGGACAAACGTGAATATAAGTGTTACTTACCTTATGAGAAACTTCCATAACGGCCGAAAAACACAAATCAGTTCTATAACAGTAACTTTCACATACTTAATTTGTTGTCTCAACAAAAAAAAAAAATACCAATCACCGAACAGTTTTTTATTTTTTAAATTGTTTGTCGAACTAACACAGCCCTAATCTCACAGAAAATAAAATAAATTTTCATTTTTGCAATTTAATTTACACATTTTTGTTGCTGGCACAGTTTACATTTTTTTTTTAATGAATGAAATTTGAATTTTCCTTTGGCGGGCTTGGGTCGCGGAGCGCGCGCTTCAGTCCGCCCGTCCCAACCATTTTATCACACTGAACATTGGTGAAATCTGCCATTAGGGACGTGCCGAGATCTCGACTTTTATTGTTCGCAATAATGCTCGCTATCGAAAACAATATCTTACGTTCGCGCGGAACAAATAAACACTGCAATAAACGCGTTGCAGTGTTTTGTCCGGATGTAATGTTTTTTTATTGCCAAAAAAAAGTGTGTAGTAAATCGAATGGCTATCGTATGGAGGTTGTTTATGTTTAGTCATGAATTGGCGAGCGATTCGGCTCGACAACAACAGATTTACGATATTCAGAAAACCATTGTGTTTTTTTTATACCTAGGAAATTAGTCCTAGCAAAAAAAAATGTCATGCTTACGTGTTATTTAAGTTGTCACCGATCAACTTAGCATTTCACTGGCCCTTGATAGACAAAATCATTTCCCATAATATACCACAAAGCCGAGTCAACGCCTGCCAGATACAGTCCACTCAATTGTCTATACCTCTGGACAATCAATCATTACAACCGTTTAATACAATCAAAAGAAAAACAACGCTTAACAAAAATAATAATCTTATCAATCATCGACTCGATAGTATTGACAACGACCCTCCCTACGGCGTCTCGAGCGACCGTCACGCACTGTCCATGGCACGGGAACAACATTGGTCGAGTTCGCGCATGCGCCCTACATGTTTTTCTCATCTCAACTTGAATATCAGTTCGTCTGTATACGGCCTATAAATCTTAGGGATGAGACGAAGAGGCCCGTTTGCGAGTAGTACAAACAGGTTTTAGTAAACATATAATTTGAACTGAATTTAGTTGAACGGCCCTATAATGCTTAGTGTTGAATGTAAACAAAATTTTGTTTCATTTTTTAAGGAGAAAAAGTTCTAAAGGTTGTCGGATTTTTTAACGAAGTTTTTTTTTTTGATCTTTAGGAGTTGTTTTAGTGATGTGGTTTTTACTGTTTACCGATACCTAATGTATAGCATCATCATAGCATCTCGGTGAGAGGGAGTGGACCGTAATCTACCACGTGGGCCCAGTACGGGTTGGTACTAATATCTTCGATATTTTTTTTGTTCTTGAACATGCTGGTTTTCTCACGATGTATTCCATCACCATTTTGAGAGCATTGGTGATGAAATAATTTATACAAAGTAAAGTGCCTGCCTGGGTTCAAACCTACAACTCGTAAGTAACTAACGTATAACGTATAACGGTTTAAAATATAATATGTACCAAGTTATAGCAGCAATTTAAACAGCATGCCCAAACTTGTATAACTTAATTTGGATAAAAAGTATACCGATCTCTATACATAAAGAAACCGAGAAAAAAACCTAAGCTGACAATTCGTTTAAATAACAGTTTAAAAAAAAACGTTTATTTCACTTTTTTTGCCCATATTTTGTGAGTATTCAAATTCTTATAAGAATAAGAATAAGAATCATTTAATCGCACAAAATACAGGTGTCACCAGATGTACAAGTTAGTGGTTTTAAGTACTGTCCATATTTTGCCTGTTTAGGGCATGCAATTCACATAATTATAAATCTATGTATCTACTTATAAGATAGTGAACAGAAATTATTATACCTATGTTTTAATATAATTTTCAGTTATATTTTAAGTTAAAAATAAAAATAAATATACGTACACATAAGAAAACTAAACCTTAAAATAACATTCTTATTATTGTAATCGTTATGTCGTATTAATGTCTTATCATAAGACTATGTTGGTCTTGATTCATCGTGAAAATTAATTTTATTTGACGATGTAATTTTTGTCCTAAAAGTTACACAAAGGAATATTTTCTTTTGACACTTTACCTTATTCCTTTTCAAAATATTGTTTCTTAAGCCGACAAATTCAACTTTCCACTTAAGTTTACCCATCCCTGCTTCACACGGTTTTACGACTAAATAAAATATCCAGATTTCATTTTAATATGTAAGTTTAATAGTATAGGATTACACTCATAAACCTTCCGGAATAAGTTTTCTTAATGATGGTGAAAACCCCATCAAAATCCGTTGTGTAGTTTAGTAGAACAACGCCGACACACAGATAACATTAAATAAAATTATTATTAGGACAGAGGTAATACTAAAAGCTGCACGACTGCGACCCAAAAGATCCAACCCCGTAGCCGCGTAGCCGCGTAGGCCGGCGTAGCACGTAGCTGTACGAGCCAATGCCTACGCAGATCTGGCAGACCGTGAGAACATTATAATTCACTTAGTTTATCAGTTTCTACGAATCCGGGACAATGAAAAATACCTAAATGGTCCATAGAACATGAATTTATGTCCTGAATTTACATACTGTAATAAGAAACGGTAAATATATAGTTTAGTATTCCCGTGTCTGTTTGATTTAGTATCACGTTTGCGAACTTGAAAACTAACAGAATTTCAGTCTAAAATAGGAAATTGCTCAAACTCATGGCTTTTATTTCAACTAAACCATTTAAAGGCGCTTTTGGATTTTCAAGGAGTCAGTCAGTCAGAAATATGAAGCTTAGTTGCCCATTCCAAAGCGTAGTAGGTACCTATGGAGAAGAACGGGCAAGAAACTCCACGGTAACTCTGTTAAATAAAATAAAAATTGGTTACATTGCTTGCTGTTGTATAAATGGTCATATGTGGCAGAAGTATAACGCGTTTGGATTCCGAAGAATAAACCACTAAGGCCAGGAACACGGACCATTCGCCGCCAGTAACCACCCCGCCTCTAAATGTATGAAAATTCACCAGTAGCGGTCGTCTGTGGTCCGTTGGCGGTTACACTAACCTTGGCTAGTAGATTCAGCAAACGAAATAATTTAGGTTTACCAGAAATAATAAATAACATACTTGGAATTTTAAACATCTACATACATATTTGTTATAATTTTTTTAGTGCTGTAGAATACAATAGACGTAGACATATTTAGTAACCTATTCTGTTTAACTATTCCTAAAGATTCATAAAAAAACCCTATAAGAAATCGAAAGCGCTCGGCGTGGCAACACGTAGTGTTCGGGTTCGCGACAAGTCAATCGTCATCCTGAGAATGCCTCGTTGAGAGGTGAAACACGTGTCGATTTCTTACTGGTCTGGATTGGTAACTTTTACTACGAGCTAAAGAAAAGATTTATGCAATTATGTTTCGCCATTAAATCGTAAACTTAAGGATGACGTGCGACACGACAATGACCCGCGTTGTGTTCCAAGCGCGCCTCAAAGAGATGTCAGCACTAATGGCGGGGCCCGCTAGGGCCGATGCCTGCCGGGGTATCGGGAAAGTCCGAAAGGGATACCGTGGCCCTAGCAACACAGGCAACTGAAGGAACACGGGTGGGTTTTAGTGAGTAAGAGCCTGACACGCCCTCCCGCTCCGCCCAGAGCGGGGG
This sequence comes from Eupsilia transversa, assembly GCA_914767815.1. Lineage (NCBI taxonomy): Eukaryota > Metazoa > Arthropoda > Insecta > Lepidoptera > Noctuidae > Eupsilia > Eupsilia transversa. The sequence continues at coordinate 11,125,925 of OU611892.1, forward strand.
AAGTTATTTGATGATTTCCCACCGAAAAACAAAAAGAAGGTTTATGTGAAATAAAATATTTTGATTTTGAGTCAGTAAGAGTCTGTCACGCCCTCCTGCTCCGCCCAGAGCGGGAGAAGCTATTTAATAATTTCTCACCCAAAAAAATATAAAAAATGATTCTTTGCTTACATTTTCACTAAATATTACCCCTAGATAAAATCCAAAGCACGCTTAAACTAAACTAGCAACCAAATGTATTCTCGCCCAGATGATTGTGATCTCGCAAGATCCTGTAACCCAAATAATATGCCGCCGCTCGTAATAATTTCTTCTCCATTATACGTCGCTTACAGTAAGTGATTGATGACAGCCTATTGGAGCGCATAAAGGTGGATGTGGTCGGATCCTGAGCGAATTTGCTTTCGCACGGGATTTGGGAGATAAGACATGGATTTGTGATGTCTTTAGTCGTGTTTATGGGTTTGCACTCAATAAAACAGTGAAGTAATAAAAATAACAGTTATAAATATAAAACCTAAAACCCAACTACGACAAAAAGTCAACTAAAAAGGTATAAACAAGACATCACATGTTAGGGCATAAATCGAATAGATTACGTGTGAAATATTTTTAGTTTTATATTAATTTATAGTAGGTATGTACTAGCCGTTCACTTCGATTTAGCCGTTACCTCCCGCCGCGCTCCCCCGCACCGCCACCTTGGTAACTACCTTTTTAACTTATTAATACTACTTCCACACGCATACATCTATTTATAGTAGTAAGTATAGTCCAATGCAGATTTTTTATTTGCCTTACCATTTCCACATTATAAATATTATGGTTTCTATGTTACAAAAGGAATACCTATGTGAGAATCCCAGCACGTGGCGTCCCACAGTTTCTGCCTACACACATAGGAAACAGGCTTGAGCTTTTGCATGTAGTCTCACTGTTTTTGTTTCCAATTCCTTTTGAACTTTACATACCTATGTGCAAATTAAGTTATTTTCAGAATGGCTAGTTACTATTGAAAAACTCAGTCAGTCTATTGAAGATGTAGCGCTTACTGAACTTTATGTATGGGTATTAAAGTAATTTTTTAAAGACACATTTTCGTTTTTTTTAATTTTGCGAACGCAGGGTAGTAGCTAGCGAAAATTCTATAAACAGCGCAGCAAGTAGCGCCCTCTAGTTTTGTTACGAAAATGTTGGTGGATTAATTGTATTTTTGACAGATTGTGAATGAGATGCGAATACGAACGTCCTTAAAAATACGGGAATTGCCCCTTTGATGATAGTTGATGTCAGGGGAGCCACTGTCGTAGGTACCACGTACATATTCTGGCTAACATGTCCTAGAACCAAAAATTTGAATACATGTGACATCTACCAACACGCACTGGGCCCGCGCGGTAGATTACAGCCCAATCCCTCTCGAAGAGAGGCCTGTGTCCCAGGCCCCGGAAGTGGGAACATTATAGGCTGATGGAAGTAGGTAATTCTAACTTAAATAGACTTATAGTGCCTGAGACCCTGCGGCGGCGACAATATGCTTAGGTCACGGGAGATCGCGGGAGCGTGCAATGACATGCGCTGTACAATGGCGGGAGGCGGACTGCGGTGCCGTTTGCAGCGGTCGGGCATCGAGCAAACTCGCCGGGCGAGCTGATTTTGACTAGCAAATGAAACTCAACTATACGTGCAAGGTTGAAGGAGCGGGGCCTCAGAACTTTTATGATTAAATGTTGTAAAAATGTTTTTGCATACGCAACACCATCCTTCAATCTTTCCTTTGGTCTACCTCTTTTCTTATAGCCATCGACATTCATCAAAACGGTGAAAGAAAACATCGTGAGGAAATCGGCGTTCTAGATTTTAAAAAATCGATAACATCCACAACCCGCACTGGGCCCGCGTGGTGGGATTATGGCCCAGTCCTTCTCACAGATAGGAAGTATATGTCCCATAGCAATGGAAACTTTGTAGGCTAGTTATTATGGTATCCACATTCATACTCAACAATTTTCATGGCACGTCCTTCCTTCCTCCTCATCCAGGAGTTGGTTACTCCTCAGCTTTCTGGTCACAGGCAAAGTTAATAAGGAGAAAAAACCAAACAAGTGTTTTTTAAGCATGTCTTTATTATTTCAAAGTTACAAACTAGACGTAGATATAAGGGCTGTATTCTTATCACAGCGCTGAAATACTAACACTTAACAAGATACTAGTATTGCTAAATACATTGAACTTTAATTTTATTGGAGAAATCTTTTGTTAGGTACTATCGCGGACACGCATATCTTACACACCGTAAGGACTATTCTTGCTTGCAGCGCTCGGCCCACTATAGTAACGCTTACCTCAAAAAAGGGGTGGTAAAAAGATGTGGTCATCGTGTACACAGGATTTTGTTTTAAAATTGTTTAGATATGCGTGACCGCGATGGTACGTGCCAAAGCTTCAAACTGAGGCGAAAGATGGAAATAAAGCATACAATTTCCAATTCTTGAACCTGAAAAGGCCCTTTTGTGTACCTAATCTTGGATTAAAGGCGGAATTTCATTGCTGGATAGGATGCGCACGGAGAGTTACCTGGGTTCATTTATTTGCGAGCCACGCATCCACGTACATACATAACGTGACCGTAAGTCGCAATCACAGATAACCCGTCGCAATGAATGACCCCGCTTACATTTTCGTACAAAGCAAAGGTGAATGCATAGCTTAGCACACGTGGCTAGCCGTGGGCAGATATGAAACTGCGCCAAAAAACCTGAAAGCTTCTCCCGTTTGAAACCCAAGCTTCCGATCAAGCAACATTGCGCATTACAGCGACAAAGAATTGTGGAAAAAAAAGATTGGGTTACATAGTTACATTACCCTAAAATAGAGAGCAACTAAAACTGAGTAAACAAAAATAAATCAGATCTAATTGTTTTAAAAACCTCTACCACACGGTCATATTAGAGAATTCATCATTTAGCCCAGCTTCGCACACACTTACAGTAACAATGGTTTTCATTTGGACAGTTAAACACATTCATTACGTTATTTACGTTGCTGAGCAGACAAATTTTTCGAACATATGAAGCAATGGATTAGCAATATCCGTCAAATTCATTCAGATTGTGCTTGAAAGTGGGTTACACAATTAGGGTGCGGGCTAATTCTTATGAAGTACAGTCAACCACACGTAGTCACGGAGTTCCACTGGCGTGTGGTTGAATATACGAATAATCATTATTAATTTTAAAAACATATAAAAAAGAAATAGCAAAACTTACATTAACTTATTTTAAACAAGGCCTTACTGCGAAGAAAATAATCAATCACAGGAAGTTAACAACCAGAATCTAATTTAAAATCAACTAAAAAAACGAAGATACCTATTATAAGTAATCTGTATAAATGCATATTGTAATCTTAATTCGTATGAATGCCATGTGGAAAAGAATAATTATTAAACTCAATTGTTATATTCTTGGAACGAAGTTCCTTATCGCACGTTGTCTTTGAGCACTTGGCGAATGAGAGCTAGCCCGCAAAAAGTGTAGCATTTTGACCGTTACGAGACTTTTGCTATAGCATGTACTATCGCGGACACGCATATCTGAACAACGTAAGCATACTTCCTGCTAGCAGCGCTCGGCTGCTATTACCTTCAAAAAAACCGGCCAAGTGCGTGTCGGACCACGCACAATGAAGGGTTCCGTAGCTGGAATGAATTTATTCCAAGAATAAACTTAACATTGTAGTTGAAAAACATGTTCTTCCATACAAAATGTATGGGAGAAAGGGATTTTGCAACTGCAAATTTAAGTTGGTCGATAATTACTCGTAAACTTGTAGAGCCTACTTAGCTGTGATAGTTTTCCTTTTAATTTCGTTATACTATATACTACTGCTGTGAATTTTTCCACATATCCAGAACTTACCATTTAGCTGGCAGGGGAGGGGGGGACACTTGACTCTAACAAAAATTAGCACTTTAACCGCCCTATAGCCCTGTGAACACTTACAACTTACCTATGAATATATGCCTTATGCCTGAATTTTGAATTTTCTTACCGTATTTACGTGCTACCCAGTAACTGTGTTGGCTGCATCCGGTTAGACTGGAAGCCGACCCCAACATAGTTGGGAAAAGGCTAGGCATGATGATGTTTTGTTATCAAACACGGGCGCTTGTAAATAAGGGGTTTAAAACTTATGCGATACCTAAGTATTGAAATCTTAAAATTACATGAAGCGTTAAAAAAAAAATGTTTTCTAGAAGTAATTATTCGCTCGGGAATTGAAGACTAAGGGCAGCGCAGACAGAGCAGAAAATGCTGGAGAGGTTTCTCATTGATAACTTTATAATGAACTTAATCACAACTAAAATAGAGTTCAAAATAGCGTGCAAGAGATGATTCCCAGGGTTGTGACGTGCATTTTTTTTTAATCAAGCCTTCACAGCAAAGAATATGCTCGAGCATTTTGCTGGCTCTATCTGCACCGACCCTAGATTGTACAACTTGTGTCCCAAAAGATAGCTATACCAGGGATGTATAACATCAAAGAGATGCTATTATCAACCAAAAACATATATCATAATTTACAAAGTTACAAATGCCATGTCAAGCTGATTCACCAGCAAAAATTAGATACAGTAGAAGCTCAAAATTGTCACATCTATAAAAATCTGTATTATTATACAGTTCAACTCAACATTAATGGCGGCTCGGAAGTTAGCTGCACACTGCGTAGTGCCCTACCCCTCACCCCCGCTGACACATGAAATTGTTACTGCACCACGACTCGCCGAGTGTTCCGAGCCGCGATTAAGTTTGAATCGAACTAGTACAAGAAATAAAAAAAAACCTAAAACTATTATCTACTGCTAGAGGACACGGCAGTTTCTCTCTTGAGCGCAGGGCGGTTAAATCTTTTTCCTTCTCTTTTCCGGGGTGGTTTGGAAGAGGGCTTCGTCGGCGCGAATCAGCCGGTTGACAGCGCGACTCAACGACACATCTGTCACCAGAAACAAACATCAACCCATTTAGTCGATTTTCTATTTAGTATTATTTGTTTTTGAGTATGGCAATACCATGTTTCAAGGTGTTCTTTTTTTTATGACGCGGCGCTAATTTTTAAATGAAGTATACTTTTTATCATTTAGGCACAGAAATTAAATAAATAATTTAGGAATTAAACAAGTAACAATGTAAAGGCAAGAGAGCACAGCTGCAACAACCAAAAACGAATGTATTATAATTAAACTAAATACTGTAAACATCACTTTTAGTGTTTTCTCAAAAAGAGTTTTTCAAAGTATTTACGGTTAAAGACTAAGCAATTATTATATCACATAGTGTTGCCATATTCAAATATTCTAGTAATGGTAAGCAGATTGTGTCAATTGAATCACCCTTTGCGAACAAAATATTAGGTTAGTTAACAAAGTGAGGTTAAAAAAAAATGAAACAAAAGTGATTTGGAAAATTCCTGTTTAATGTGATAGAATTTTAACAGTCCACTTACTTTCTTAATACATTACATTAACATGTAAAAAATGCACGAAAAAATCAACGCACATATAAATAATTTAAATTAAATATTCACTTTGTTTTTTGGCAGTGAGTGCAGTTTGGTTGTACTCAATCTTTTCGCGCACATTTTACTAAAAAATCTTACCTATATTGCATCTATTATGAAATTGTACTCATGAAAGGCATCAATACGTTTTCATTAATTATTTTATTGAACAATGTTGTAAATTGTAAAATTAACTAGAAAATACTTGAGATAAAACTGTCACCATGACTTGTTGATTTTATATTTAACACTTTGACTGCTCAGAAAAGCGTATGTCAGTCTTAAAATATGGAACATTCCATGAATACGGATTTTGACTAATAATTATTAGATACTAGCTGCCCGCGACTTTGTCTGCGATCCAGGATAAAAAGTCGCTATGTCTTTCTCCAGGCCATGGTCTAACTATGTGCCAAATTTCATCCAAATCCGTTCAGCCGTTTTAGCGTGAAACCGTAACAAACATACTTACTTTCACAACTATAATTTTAGTAAGCATGTTCGAGAAATTATGGGAGAATTGAAAAAAATCGATGGGAATATGGAGAAGCCTACTACTAAACACTTTAAAAGTTGTTGGAAGGGATTATTCCCGTCCTTGTCACACAGTACGGACCAAAGTATGGCGCTTGTATGAAATTACATAGTCGTGACGTCACTTGTGATAGTGCCGTCCTTATCTAGCAGTTATTTTAAAACGTTTATAACTTGGCTTTTTTTTAAGCTTTTACACTTTTTATAATATTGTTTGCACTATTTGTGGAAACAAATAGGTACTTTTTAGAGTTTAAAATTTAAAAAACTGTCATCTTTCCTATTTTAGAAGTATTTGAATAAATAAGTATATTTTAATCCTTCGTAAGTACTGATTTTGCGGAACAGAGCGTAATAAGTTCTAAGTTAATGTATCTTTAGTCATGTTAGAATGGCCTTTGTAAGCAGTCACAATGTTAATATTTTTAATACCTCAGTCCATAATTGTAATATTAATACTTATAATTAATTAAATATTTTAAAACTGATTTGACTGTAACTTGGAAACAAAGTTAGCCTCAAACACGCGAATTTTGTCTGATATAAGTATTATTTTTAATATTCAATGTTAAGCTGGACTTATCAACCATATTATTGAATATTAAAAAAAATATTACTATTAAATTGTATTTAATTCATCTATTGCTGGCATGCGGTCAATAAAACGACGTATTGTCACTGCAAAGTTAATAATAATTACAATTGATTATAACAAGATTCTGTGATAAAGTATATTAGTCTTTTCATTTATTAATTTCTTTTATTAAATATATTAATTAACTTTTAGTTAAAATAAAATTTAAAAAAATAACGCAGCCATATTTATGAATGGCAGCAAAACAGCTGCCGATGTGTTTAGAATCGATTATACGAATCAATCAACTATTTCACATTCAATTCGACTATTTACTTTGTAATGACAATATCGAATATGATTAGTATCGCAAAGGCAGCACTAAATATATCTCTTCAGGAAGACCAGTGTTTTATTTTTTTATTAATTTGACATTGGAGGCAGCTCTGTTTATCAAGATCCTTAACACTAATGTGCCTACAGCCTTGATAGATTTTGAAAATCGAATATGTCATTCAATTATTTAACCAACGATTTATTATTTATGCTAACTTCCGATCGACAAAATCTCTCACATCTTTAAGCACCTTAATAATGTAAATTGCAGATTTTTTGACGGTCCATAATTATATTACCGATTGTTATTTAAATATTAATAAGTACGCACATCCACCGAGTATAATTCCGCCTAAAATAAATAATAAAGCCTCTGCGCCAATAAAAATCATCGTACGACAAAAAATCTTCAATTTACAACAATTCTAACTAAACGTTGTTGCATGTATTTAAGTACCGTATGCACAAATATTTGTTAAAAATAATAACAACACCTAACAAACAGAAATCCCGTCAAAACTTGTATAAATGTATAATGTAAAGTGATTTCATGCAAATTCTACTAATTTGCTACTAATATAATTATTCTAATCATCACTGTTATGTGACTAATGTAAAAGTGTATGTATTTATGTACTTCTTGATTTTCTAGATTCTTCTAGAATCGTATGGTAAAGTTAGGATATGTCAGAAATAAGAATAGGGGTGTTCCGTGTTGAATAAACTGAAAATGAAAATCAATTTATACTATTCTTCGTTTTATTTATATAATTTCAAGATCTACAAATTTTAGCCAAATTACTGACATTTATAAATTATCAACTTTTGTACACAGCTTTGCCAGCATGGAGGTTGGAAATGTTCCCACGGGATCGAATCTAATACCGGAATAAATTCGTGTGCCAAATTTCATCCGAATCCGTTCAGCCGTTTAGGCGTGAAAATGAGACAGACAGACAGAGTTATTACTTTCGCATTTATAATATTTATATGTATTATCACCTTGTTGTATGTCATAATAATGGAAAAAGAAAGACGATATTTCTGACACATCCACTTTTCCAATACCCCTCCCTCCCTATCCCTTTGTTTGCACCTACCCCAGTGTAGTATCCTCGCATGCTTTATGTGTTTGATACATTCCTATAACCTATGACTGACTTATACTATGGTGCTTCCACACAGTTCCTAGTCAGTGCTTTACGGTCTCCGGATTGTCTAGGCTCCATAATTGTGTTCGTCAGAGCATACCTGGGCCACTGAGGGCCATGTATGATCTAGTTCTTAAATATATATGACGGAACTGAGAGCACGAATTGCCCTGACCCTGACCTGTGTGGAAGGACCCTTATCCAACATATTTACCCATTCCATACAACTATGCAGAAGACCTCTGCTTACCCACAGATATAATTATTGCATTTCACGATAACAACTCCTACGACACTGACATAAGGTTCAAATTCGTGAAATGCAACAATCACAAGGCGTCCAGTATATTTTGGTCCTTCACAGCGCTGCTTGCAAACACAATTAATATCAACCAAATATCAAATTCAGTACTTTAATTTAGTTCTATGTCGCCATATGTCAAGATATACTGGACATAGTATATTTCTGACTTCATTGGGCAGTATACTTGTGTATCTAAGAATTGCATTTCACGATGACACATAACATTGTGTGTCTTCATGAAATACAATAAAAAATAATTAGACGTCAAAGTTACGTTTCAATTGTGCAAGTAACTTGCAATCCAGCAAACAAGATTACATCAATGTATTGGAAATACTAGCTGGCACACCTACAACAACTTGTCATTAAAACTACAATTTTATAATATCGTATACTGTACCATTACATTACATAGAATTGTCTACTTAGAGGTGAAAGTTACTTGCACAACATAAACACAGGAATATTATATTCAACAGAACCATGCTTTAAACAATTACGCTGCAATAGACACAGACCGTTCACTATAACTTGTGTCTTGCTGTCATAGTTGCACGATTGCTTGTCAAGCTTATTTTTAATATTATTAGAGTTCAAAATTCGACTGACAGAACAGTACTACCAATCGCGTCACGGCTCAAGTTATGGTGGGTCCATAGTAATAAGTAAGTAGTTCAGTCGTGAATGAAAATCATTTGTATTAAGTTCATTCGTGAGTAAAAAAACTGTGATTGCGTGAAGCTTGTCCTCTGTTAAATATCTACTCTTGTGAAGAAATCGCGTCGTATAAAACAGTATACTTTTTACTGGCTTTACCTTCGAGTTTAAATCAAATCGATTTTAAATCGAATTGGTGTGATTCGGCGTTTAAAATTGTACTTAGTTCAATTATGCGCATATTCAGAACTTCAATATTCAAATCAGATTCGGTTGAAGAAATAAATTTTAATACATACCTATGACTATAGTAATTTAAATTGTTTGACTGACTCAATAACATAACAAAACATCACGCATGTAATGCCCAATGGGCTAGGCAGAGGTGTAACTATAGTAGGTACACCTACATTTCGCTAGATATGTTTAAGACTGACTCAACCTAGACACGGGTCTGACTGACTTGATTTTGTAGAAATTAATTCGTAACAACAGTATTGTAAAAGAATTTGTGAACGCTACGGATATGTAGGTAAGTTCTGAACTGATACAAGATTGCATGATAAAAATAGATTTTAAATCGATTCCATTCAACACTCGAAAGTGAGCCAAACGTTTATGAGTATAAGATTGTATTTCTACCAACCGGGCGTGGTGTTGGCGAGTCGTCGCATGCGGCGCGTGTTGCGGTCCTGGTCGCGGATCTTCTTCTCCATCTCGGCGTTGGTGAGGGTCTCCAGGTGCGGCGCCCATTGCTCCGCTTCTGATGGTTGGCGGTATGGCGTCTGTGGGAGAAAAGAGCGAATTATTGATAGAGTGAGCAGCAAAACAGTGTAGACACTTAAAAAACGACGTACACACATTTAAAAAAAACATGTGTTGCTGAGATTAAGTTTGTTACATCACTTCTCCTTTCCAGCTCAAATACGGAATACCAGGATGTGGTGACTGTTTGGTTGTTTTAGAGACTGCCTTTTGTAACAATTAACATTTAAAAAAAATGAAGTAACTCCTTATAAAATCAGCTACCTGCCAGTGAATCCCGTCAAAATCGGTTCAGCCGTTTCGGAGATTAGGCGGAACAAACAGACAGCCAGACAAAATTTTTTTTTTTTTTTTTGTATAAGTACCAATAGATTCATATGCATTTAGTAAAAAGCTGTTATTTTGTCATTAGAAACTGCAACTGCTCTCAAATAATAATTTACTTTTTCTTACCTCTACAACAGGTAGTGGCGCCTCACTGAAGGCGTAAGTCCTCTGATGCCAGCTCAGCTGTCCTCGCACACTATAAGCGATGCCGGTCACGAACTCGCCTCCTAAGCCGAGCTCAGCACACAGCTTCATGGCAAACTGTTCAGGGTTGTTCTCCTTTTCTGACATATCCCATTCCACCTGGAAATATAAATTGTTGCTTCTAAAAATATTCACCTTGTTGTAGCTGTTTTCTTCCGCTTGAATTAATTACGAAAAATTATGAAATAATTGAAAATTAAAAAGATATTTAAATAAATGTAGATTTTTGTAAAAAATATTATACTATTCGATATTTCGGATGGCCATCGGACTATAGCCCTCAACGCTCACATACCTCAGGCGGTGACTGAGTCGCGCGCAAACTATAGCGATTACACTACTACTAAGCTGCTCCAATGCCACATTAACGTGATCAACTTGAAGTGTTCCCTACATACTGAATTTGACGACAACTCTCTTGTTGGGTGCTCCCCTGGTACTTCTTCTAGGAACACATCAATCTGCCAACTGCATTTACTAACCTGATCAACAAGTGATGTGTTCCCCACATGGATATTGAGTTTGATGACAACTCTTTGATCCGGCTGCTCCTCTAGTATCGCGGGTGGTTCGCTCGGGTAGGCGTCTATTTGCTGCCTAATGGACGACGCGATAGCAGGGATGAATGTACTGGTGTTCAACTCTAAGTCATCGCATAACACTTCTGCAAACTGCTCTGGTGTTATTATTGACTCTGAAATAATGGAAAGTCAAAACTATACATTCAATATTTTTGAACAAAAGTAATTGCTAGGAGGGAGAGTCTGAAGCGGAAAATATAGTTTTTTGTATTTTTGTCCGTTTGTCTGTTTGTCTGGATGTATGTTCCGGATTGGCGCAAAAACAGCCAAACGGATTTACATGAAATTTGGTACAAAGATAGTTTATAACCTGGATTAATACATAGAGTAATTAAATCCCGGTTGTACGTTCCCGTGGGATATTTACCTGCATCCCCCCCAAAACAGTGAGCAAATATTATATGAGGACTTTATGGATAAATGGCTAATTTCTAACACTAGATCAAAATGCATATTTTTCCTTCTGAGAAACACTTTCTATATTTAATTCAGAACTGTCTAAGTTAGATTTTACTTAACGATTAGTAAAAGTAAAACTTTAGTTACCATTTTTGTTCCAAGTAAATGTATCTCTCAGTTTCTGTCCTTCAATCTCCATGTCGAGTCTGATGGGCACGAGGATCTGCTTCTGTGAGGAGTTCTCTAGCATCGCTGTCATGTCCGTGTCGTCGAAGCATAGAGGGAATGTGCGAACCTAGAAAATATTGAAGGTTCATTATGTTATTTGTTTGTTGTTGTAGAGTTAGCAGTACTTATTGTAAAAGAGCTGTGTAACAATTTTGGTGCACGATCTTCTATAAAAACACAAATCACTGAACCTGACGTCTTTTTCTGGTGACCACCTAAAATCAGTGCTGTGTTGTGGGTCCCCCCCATAGCACAGCATCATGCTGAGTGGATGCCTTCTAATCTTGTCACAGTTATGACTTGCAGTTGCAGACTATTTCTGTTTTTGCTAGTGATTTCATACATAAGTACTTATATATTTTGTTTAATTTTGCTTATTACGTTTATATTATTGTGTGCACGTGTTTTTGTGACAAATAAACCTATTTTTCTTTCTTTTCTATACTAATAATAAAGCTGAAGAGTTTGTTTGTTTGAATGCGCTTATATCTTAAACTACCAGACATAAATAAAAATGTATTTGATAGCCCAATTCTTGAGGTAGGCTATTAATTCATTTAACATCACGCTAAGACCCTTAGGAGCCAAGCAAAAAGCAAAAAAAGTCAGAAACAACGCGAAAACGAAGTAATAGCGCGGGCAGGCGATGCGATGCGGCGGGGAGGGTCGGGGAACAAGAAATTTTACACAGACGAAGTCGCGGGCAGAAGCTAGTAAAGTATATTCTATCTATCTACTATCTTTGTTCAAGAAGTGGATTTTGGAGTGCTGATCACACACTTCTTAAGCACAAAAAAAAATACACTTACAAAATGTTACAATTACTTATTATTATTATTTAAAGTAGCGACTATGCCTAGTAAAGGTCAGCCACTTGAGTGAATAAATTAATTGAATAAATTGATTAACAATCACTCAATCTCATCATAATTTGAATAATTATAAAGATGGGAACTGGAATGTACTATGTACATTATACATAATACATTATGTCTCCAGCAAAGGAAAGAAAGGATTAGACATACCTTCTTATTATGTACCCTAGTCCTGCTAATCTGAGTGGCTTGCGGTACGGCATCCAAATGCGAAGAGTTGGGCATAACAGGCAGCCATGACTGGTTGTGAGGCTTCTTGCTCTTGCTTTCTCTCGGTGTTGCCAGCTCTTGACTGACTGACACGGCTTTGTACCTGATTATGAAGAGCTAATGTCAGTTGAACAGCTCAAGTAGTTGTTGCATTGTTAGTGGTGATTGAATGTAACCAAAAGCTGTAGATATACTGCAACACCACAAACACCAATATGATTTATTTAGTATTCTTATGACCCTTGGTAAATGTGATAGATGTTTTAGTGGTTAAAAAACCAAACATTATATACATAATAATGAAAACATGACATAGATCCACAACCTTGATGAATATTTATGATGTTTAAAAAATAATGAAATAGACAATGTTTTAATTATTAGGGAAAAAAGCAGGTCATAACACTGTAGTACCAAAATGATTCCCAAGAGATATTGATATGGAAAATCTTGACAATGTAGTAGAGCGAAGCTTTGAATGATGATTTGAATGACCGGTGACCATCTCCATTAACACTTACCAATGTTTTCTCAAACATCATCACGATAGCCATTCAGAATCAAACTCCTAAAATAGAAAATAATTATTGTAAAACGTACACATACTTATCATCGTTGCCCTCAATAATATCTTCCACCTCGGAAGCCTTGAGGAGTGATACTGAACTGGACAGCACGTGGGCACCTAAACCGTTGTCGATGAGACGTTTCCTCTCGTCATTGGTTAGGGTACGCCGGGCCATGCCCGGGTACTTCTTATAGAGAGACCCACGGAATAACCGTAGGTAATTGCCAACCTGAATGGAGAAAGAACTCATGTTACATTCCAAATACTTAGCAGAAAACTGTGTTGCGTAAGGGATATAAAGTGAAGAGAATTTGTGTACTCTACATTATCGTGAAAGCAAGAAACTTCTGAACAAAATGATATGACTGGCATAGGTTTATTGAATTTACTGACATAAAAAAGGGGATTAAGATAAAGATTTAGATTAATCTTCGGCTCAAGTGAAGGCGAAAGCTTTGGTAGGTAGTTAAAGTGTTTGTAGAGTTAAAACTTATTTTATGCCAATGATTAGCATCAAATATAAACAAAATGAATGCCACCAACCTCTGAGCCGACACAATAGAATTCTCCTCCCTCTTCTATTTGGAAGCTTATCGGCTTATCGCCGTAAGTTCTCAACGCCATTTTCTCTGTTTTCCTTAACTTCCAACTAAATATAAACTAAATAATACTGTATAATTTCACTAAAATAGTAAAACCATTTGCTTTGCTACGTTATCGATAAGTTGAATGACACTGACTGAATGAATGAATGAATGAAGTGAATGACAAAATTAATAAATAATGTCAAACCAATGCGTCCATTTCAATGTTGGCACAAAGAAAAATATTTACTCATTCCGTTTTAGTCGATTTTTAAGTGCTAAGCAGATGATGGATTTGTCCTTCTTGCAGAATGGTTATAAAAACTGCCACTTGCTCATTTCAGATGTCACTACTACCCAGCGTCTAAGAATTTGACAGCTAGCTGTTTTTTTTGTAAACTAAACAAGCGTTTTCTTTTACTTTCAACAGTATAACTTTAGTCAACAGCTGCAAAATGCGGGACGGGAACCGATTTATTTGCCAAAGATGTTAAAATATGAAAACTGTCTGAGAAAGGTCTCTAGATTATGTGCTATCCTGAAGACTTGTATGGGTGAAATTTGTATACAGCCTATACAGGTGATGCTCCAAAGAGAACTACAACTACGCTGTATACAAATTTCACCCATACGGCTTTAGTCGGTTTTCATAACCTACAGAAGCACTTGTGATGTGTGTGAATCTGTGATATTATGTAAATTATAGTATAGGTGCGTGTTTATATTTATCATGTTAGATCAATGCTAGAATTAACACCTCTGAAGTTTTTCAGAGATGTTAATTCTATCAGATGAGAGTTGGTTTTCAATTCCGATCAGGGTCCAAGACTTCAACAATTTTTTTTTGTCTACAAACATAAATAACGTATAAATGCTAAAATATCCATATTTTATTTACCTTTCCACAACAGCTGCTGTTTTACATGTGGTAAACGCTTCTCTATTAATTAACTCGTCTTTTAATAGTGCTACACTCCAAAGTCATATATTTATCTAGTTTTCCTTTAATTTGTGATCGACAGAAAAGTAAACATAAACAAAACAATAGCGGCTTGTAGACTGTGAACAGTGCTGCCATCTATGACGATCTTTCAGTCATCCATTTTGTACGCGAAGATGGAACATATTATGGAAATCCTGGCAGATTATTTGTCTAAGGTGTACATTATTGCATAGATATCCGTACGCTTTATCGTAGCGGACAGTCCGCGGACTAATTGTCCATCGTCTACTCATCACTATAACACTGCAACAGTGAGAATTATTTATGTTGACATTGGCAACACTGGTCTAGTTACCCTGTTTCCCAAGAGATTTCAAAACATTTCCCATCAGTGTTGCCAACTTAGTGGATTTTCCACTAAACCTGGTGGTTTCGTCCCCCCTTTTAGTGGTGAAATATTGGGTTTAGTGGCTGGTGGTTTTTTCTAGTGGTTTAGTAGACTTCAGTTTCAATGACTTTCAGTCATTGACATGCTATCACTCAACCACTAAGCCACTAAAACGTTATGAAATGTATAATTTTTACTTCTTTTATGAATGAATGAATTTGTCGCAAATTCGCAATTCATTTGCTGAAATGGAGCAAAAATACAAAAAAATATTGGAATAAAGTATTTCTATTATTTATTTTCATTTCAAAGCTGCTCAAGGGGGGTGTAGATTTGAAGAATTAGCAAAGAACAAGCAAAGGAACAGGATGAAGTTGAATTTTTTAACTGCTTTATAAGAATAGGAAGTGTAGAATAGAAAGTGTAAGATTGGAAGGAAAAATTGATGATTGTGAAATTCCATTAAAAGTCATAACAAATCGGTACCAAAGAATCATATAAATGTGAAACCGACGATGATGGTGCAGACAAAATTCATTTGAAGAAAACGGATTTTAGCATATCAGTTTAATTTAAAAAAAATATTATGGCTGTTGTTTGAATATTTTTGTTTCTGATCTTGACTTGTTGATTTTAAAGAACATTTTTTACTAATATAAAGACTGACTTTAAAAAAAAAAAACTAAAAATGTGTTTAGTGGATATTTTAGCGATTTTTAGATTAGGGCCGATTTTTGTTAGTGGTTTTCTGGTGGTTTTAGACGTTGAATCTGGTGGAGAGCTACGTTAACCGTTGGCAACACTGTTTCCCATTTTCCCATTAGTTTCGAAATCATTGTCAAAGAGGGAAGTCGACGCAGCCGCTGTCGTAAACGACAAGTGCCTAAAAAGAAATAGTTATGTCTAACAGACCACTAGCATTCAAAAATCCATTCTCTAGGCCATGGATGTCGGAAACTGGCGCAGCGGCTGCGGCTGGCGAGAAAGCTAAAGGTTTGAAAGGTGTTGTGGCCGGCGGAATAACTGGTGGCATTGAGATTTGTATAACATTCCCAACGGAATACGTGAAAACACAGCTGCAATTAGACGAAAAAGGTCAGTAAACTGTTCTCCTCTTCCAACTATAAGCTCGATTTCATTCACCAATCGATATTTCCGTATCGCTTCCAGTGTCTTATTTTGTAAACATCGCATTTAGAAAAACCATTCGCTAAAAATACTGCTGTTCAGACGTCATTCACTATTTTTATTCTATTATCGGCTTGATATTCATTTGTTTCTAAGTGTAAACTTGTTTTCAAACATTTCTAGCCAGATTCCAATTGGACTGTAAAATAAATTATTCTATACTTACAGGTTAGATAACCTTGGGGTCTAGGGAAGCGCTCTTTCGCTCGATATCTCTTAGCTAAGCGTAGGAAATGTTTTGAATAGCTATATGAATTGGACTTTGGTCTGGTACCACAGTTATGTCAGAGAACAGACAAATAAAAATATTACTCAAGGTCTTTTCCTTCAGAGCGACACTTGAGTATGTTACGCGAATAACAACTAATGAATATTTATTATTATTGTAGAAAAGATATTTTCTTGATCATTGTGTACCTCTAGATCGACAAATTACGCTTTTATAATAATTAATAGTCTTATAATTAGCTACCCCCCTAACTATAGTTGCACTGAAACAAAATAGAATCTAAAGTGTTAATTTAAGTAAAAAAAACTTTTTGTGCAGTTGACTTCTTGACCCTACTCAAACCTACATGTCTACGTCATAAAAAAAGTTTTAAATACACCATGTTATCAATAATTAACTAGGTACAATATTCTAATCTGAAAATAATTGCCCGGCTTTTATTCTAATAATTCCATGATATTCAAATAAAGTGTTTATTGTGTAAGGAATAAAGAACAATATCAAATGTCCTAAAACTTTTTGTTAATATGTATTTAAATTGAAGTGAATAGAATGAATGTAGTCTATTTCATCATGGAAAAAATAATTGGTTTAGGCAGAAAAATATTACAGGCACAATCAAAATAATTAAAAATAGAACTGGAAACTTTTCAAACAAGTATGATCATTGAAAATTATCATTCCCTTGTCAAATTCATGTTTACAAAAGTTATTAGCATCCTGTCCAAAAACGGCAAGTTCTGCCTAGCAACGACAGTGCCAATAAGGAAACAAAAAATGCATTAAAATGGTTACTAAAACTGTACTAAAATCGCATATATTCAGAATATTTGTGTTATTAAAAAACGCTATTATTATTGTACATGACAGCTCTAAGTTAAAAAAAAAACATTACATTCCCTAAAGTTTACATAGGTACTTATGTGTTAAGTCAGCGTATATTTTTAACCAGTCGACATGACTTGACTACTATGTTTTACTAATCAGAGACTTGATAAGGCTTGCAACTATGGGTTAAACAGTTTTTTTTTTTTCAGTCATTATTTTCCCATAGCTGGACAAAAGTGTCCCCTACAGCTTTCAACTCTTCCCTATGTGTTGTCTTCTCCGGACAATCTCCCATAAACACCTCTAAGTCATTATGCCAGTGTTTCCTTCGCCTACCTCTGGTCACTGTAGTTTAATCAAATATTTCCATGGTTAAATTATCGATTATTAAATTATCAACTGATTAAGAGTTACTTCATATAAGCACTGATAACAGATTCTTAGTTGTAATAATTGTACAACTTGCAATATTTATGAGGTACCATGACAACTCATAAATAGTCATATTTAGGGTTAGGCAAGCTTATCAGTCACCCTATTATAGTCAAAAGTAGCTCATTCATTATTTAAAGTACATAATTATATTTTGTATCATGCCAGTTTTTTTTATTTTATTTTTTAAGTTTTCTGAAAGAATGATTATAAAATTAAATGAAAATATTCAGTGTTGTTAAACTTTGCACCTAAACATTTTGTTATCCGTATCAGTCGTTGTCATGTAATGCCGATATCGATTGATAACATGATCCATGGTATACATTCCTTTATCTGTTTGCGTTAAGGGAGCAAAGGCCGGAGAAAATAAGGTAGATTGGAGGCACACGACTTACGTTCATGTAATTTTGATTATTCTAATGGTACAGCCCGATTCAAACTTTATTGTGGCTCGGAACATGAGGCGAGTAACTGTGCATTAAAGCCTCGTAAAGACTGGCGCGACACGGCACCGGTAAGTTTTCTACTGTGAAGTTTTCTTAAAAATTGTATTGTTAGAGTCGCGTCGCGCCAGTCTGCACGAGGCTTAAAAAAAATCATGTGTGTCAGCAGTGGTGAGAGTTGCGGTACTGCGCAGCGAGTGAGCAGATAATCCTGATTTAACTTGATGTTATACGGGTTATACCTCAGTTAACGTAGCGTTAACCCGCCATCAACCTTGACGTTATAATAAGTTAACCCGCAGTTAACGCTAAACGGGTTAACACTAGTTAACCCGTTTTTTTAAAGGCATTCGTTGCTGAGTTTCCTACGTAAAAAGGACTTAGTTAGACACACTACTGTCGATCACGCTTCTTCAAAGAAATTAAGTAACCTAGCATAATAAAACTTCTAGGCTAATCACCTCAGGGCGGATTCGACCAAACACGAATAAATTTTATCCGCGGAATAAGATTTACTCTGACAGTTTCCGTATGGAAGAACTGTCAAAAATTCAAAATTTACTCGGAAGAGAAGGTTTATTCCGCGGATATTTATTCCTGTTTGGTCGAATCCACCCTCAGTTGGTCTGGTAAGCACAACTTGACCTAGAAAATAACATTCACGGTCGACCACTTATTAGTTATTACATGGTTTTCTGTCGTGTGTTTTATATTAAACTAACTGCGCCCCGCGGTTTCACCCGTACAAGTCTCGATCCCGTGAGAATATCGGGATAAAAAGTATCCTATGTCCTAACCCAGGTCATGGTCTAACCATATGCCAAATTTCATTCAAATCCATTCAGCCTTTTAAAGGATTGATTTCCACCAAACGGCTCGCATCACATCGGATCGGAACGGATTTTATTTATTTATATAAACTTTTCGCAATCAAAAAAGGTACAAAAGCGGACTTAATGATTTTACAATCTTTAAACGATATAAAATCGCAAAAGAGAATAGATATTTCATTGTCTCATTCATTACTAATCAAACAAGACTAATATTAATATCGTACCTATAGTAATCAGGTGGCGTTTTGTAGTTTCTGCCTACCCCCATGGGAAGATGGCGTCCGTTTATGTTTAATGCATGGAAATAGTAATATTTTATGTCCTGCCGTAGGTACCTATATGAAATTACAAAAAAAATATCCTTATCCTGAAATAGCTACGTAGTGTACCTACTATGTAATCAATTCGCCTCATTGCAATTGTAGGTAGCTACGTCATGGAACAGAAAAAGAAAAAAAAACATAAAGCAGAACGTAAAAAAATATACACTTCATAAGTTTTCCAGTTGCCTCCCACGCGAAATTATTTTAATACGCGTCTCACCAGAGTTCTAAAAACAAAAATATTTTATGCATGCACCGGCTGCAGTTCTGTTTCCGATAGCTAAAAATATCTTTCGCTTATAATTTTACGGTACTGATTCTCACAAGCAAAGTATTTGTACATAAAACGCGCAAATTTTTGCTAAGCCTCTATTAATTAAGACAAGAGCAGGTTCCAGAAGGTCCCCTCTGAATACCTTCTGGGGCCTGCTTTTGAGATTACCCCTTCTCATAAAAATCCTTGGAAAGGGCCTTGTAATCTTGCACCATTGGTACATTTACAGACTGATAATGTCTGGGGGCACGGTAGTGTCTCCGCCAAGTCGAGCAGAAACAAAGGCATAGCCGTACCATCCTTCTCTCGCCATTCAGGACACTTTCGACCCCCTTGTAACTTCGTTGTGACTAAAGCTAGGAGTCGTATGCGATGGCCAAGTAATTATATTTAAATAAATAAAGATGTCTAATATTTATTTATTTGCATAATGTACACTCAGTTACAGGCTAGGCTAAAACTAAGAGTACATGACCCTGTTAGGGCGCAGCAAGTATTATTAAATTTACTTATAACTAGGTTAATTATTACATTATATTAGCTTAACAACTAGATATCAATATCACAACAGTCATTATTATTAGTAGGTAATATAATATAATCTCTTTCTAACATATTTAATTAAATTTATATTAAAGTAGTAATTAATATTGATACGGTCACTATAAAAATGTTGTTAGTTAACTAAGTGCGAAGTTATGTTAACCTAAACCAAGTTCAAGAGCTGTCAGTGTCAAAATTCCAGAGAAAATATGACACTGACAGCTTTTAAACTTAGTTTATGTGCTGATCGCGTTCAGTTTTTATTGGTGAAATTCGCCCTTACAAGGTAACAATTTATGACAAAATTGTTGGATAGATGCTCTCATAAATGGGTACTGAATAAATTTCCCGACTTGGTTTTACAACTCACGTTTTGCGATAGAAGAACTGCGTTGCGAGACTTGCATTTTTTTTTAACCAATCCTCTTAATTTTCCAGGAGGTGCCAAGAAGTACACGGGTATTGGAGACTGTGTGAGGAAAACCGTCAAGTCACATGGAGTGTTCGGTCTGTACAGAGGACTCAGCGTTCTCGTCTATGGCTCCATACCCAAATCCGCCGTCAGGTAAGCAATTTTTGTTAAGATGGTAATTAGGAAAGTTACTTTATAATGTTTCATACCAGTGCAGCAAAATTCAATACGTTTTTTGCATCATATTTATTTCACCGTACAACGTACGTCTCACAATGGTCAGTTTTTAACAGATTTGCCATATAAAAACTGTCAGAATCTCACCATTGGGAGACTTTAGGGGTATGAGAAACAGGGTGTAAAGTTCATTCATCCTCTATAGAAAAGGGAGGATCTTCCGACCAGACGGGTGTTGTCTGGCGGGCAATTGCCCAAAGATTGATGTCGGATAGTCTTATATATGTTAATCGCTCGGTAAACTTAAATAGCGCGATGCAGGATTTGTGACGTCAGGTCTTTGATGCGTAGTTCGCATGTGGTGATGTAGATGCCGCCTCAAGACCATTGTAACGTTTATAAATTAGTAGACTTAGGCCCCTGATACTGACCTGCAAATTGCAAAAAATCGTAAGAAAATATTAATCTCGCGGGCTACCCTGAAGCTGCCTTAACAAAAACATCATCAAGCACCCATTTAGCCAGAATTCCACTATGCAATTTTATTATTTAGGTAAATAAATGCTCAAAGATTATGAAATACAGTAAGATACGCTTGTTTGACAAGCACTCGAGATAAAATTGGTTTAGATTACAGCATTCTGTTTTCGTTAACTTTTCTAAAAACATCTCGCGACCTATATTACACAACAACAATTTGTTTTTAAATTGTTGTTTTGTAAATAACAACCCATGCAAACCGGCCAAGTGCGTGTCGGACCACGCACAATGAAGGGTTCCGTAGTTGAGATGAATTTATCCCAAGAACAAACTTAACATTGTAGTTGAAAAACATGGTCTCCCACACATTCCAACTGCAAATGTAGCAACGCAACCATTATCATGTGTTTCCAACCATTTCGGTCAGTTTTAGGTCAAATCAATAAAGAGGCGAGTGCTCGGTCCACGCGGCAATGGTTTTTTTTTTTGAGTAAACACAATTATTCAAAAACATTAGGCACTTTCGATGAAACCGCGTTTCGTTTCAACGTTATCATATTTTAGTTATCTTATCAAATATAGAGATATCCCGGTTATGTCTTGTCAAGTAATAATGAGCAGTATCATTTGAGTCTACATCAAACACTGGAAGGTATCGCTAGGCAAAACATCGTTAGGTACCATACAGATTGGTTAAAGAGATTACGAAATTGTTATGATAAAATTCCGTTAGTGTAAATGACTTAGGTCTAATTATACGGAGGCATTTTGGGGCCTATTGCGACACCCACACCTCGAAGAGTGTCTTAGAAGTGAAGAATATTATGATGCATATGCGGTATGGCTCGCTAATCCTTCCTTATCCTGAGGACACGTTTCTTCCCTACGATTACCGCGCCACCCGGTGTACTCCTTGATATTTAATGGCATCTGTAGCTCCATGCAACATGAGGCTCCACGGCCTAGTGCAAATCTTGGGGTTCATTCGATTTATCGAGTCTGATTAAACCACACTGGGTTCGACGCATTTCATTAATTCAATACATTGATGTTTTATACATTGAATGTTTATGGCACGCAAATTAATTTCACATTAATTATACCTATTAAGTACCTACTTAGTTTAATAAGATATACAGGAATATACCTATGTTTCTAGAAATATGAAGTGTTCATAATATTACATAGCACTTGTAGGCACTTACCTACGCAACTAGATGGAAATTGCCGCTGATATTGATACTTATTTATCACCTTGACCTTTTGATGACTACTTTGTGTTCTATTAATGGCACAATTGATAATAATTAATATTTCCTTGGTAATAGTAGATACTAGGCTGCAACAAAATATAATCATCTCTATTGTGAAAATCCACGTTGTTTGGCGTATTTGCTGAGCGTCCTCCTTCGTGGATTCGATTTTCAGGTCGGTGAATGTCATTGGGTTTTTTCTTCAGAGAAATTGTCAGTAGAATTCTGGAGCCTAGATAATTGTGCTGCCCCCAACATAACTGGCGAAATAATGTAGGTTTACTTTATCCGCAACGGGAAGCTCTTGGCCTTCATCAGGCCGGAGGTGGAAGCGATCTTCACCCGAAATCCTCAACCAGAGGAACTGGCTATCTTACCTTTTAATTGCCTAACAACAATGCTGTTAGGCAAAAACAACCCGTGACCTCTGGGTCTGAGACAGGCGGTCTTACCACTAGACCACAGAGGAGGTTACAGTTTAAAATCCAATTAATTAAATATTTATCAGACAGTTCACTAGCAAATAAACAAAAATGCTCACTAACTTTATTAGTAGAACACACTGAAAACACGCAACATAACCTGACGACATTGACCATTTTACAATACCCATAAAAAGGCAATCCATCCATGCATACAGCGAATACAAGTGTCCTAAATCCATCATAGTGACGACCAAGTACCAGGGTTACATAACTCGACAGTAGTTCTCGATTTCTCCGAGTAAAGTCGACACGTATATCTCACGTTACGGCATAGTGGAGCATAAATGGCTGATAACAACAGTTCATTGTGTCACTTAGCTGAAGGTTGATGCAGATAAACGGACTCAATGACATTCAGGGCATTGCGTTGCGAGGAGAACTTGCACGGATTTAATTTGCCTTGAGTAATTTTACCGTCTGCAATTTCTGCTAGATATTCAGATGTCGTTTGCACTAAGGTGGCTTTTTTCAACAACACCAAATCTCAAGTTTGTCCTTTTTGCCATTCATGGCACGCAACACTGGAAAAGTGTCAGGGTAAAATTATATAGCGTTGATCTATAGTCCAGCTAAGTATAGATAGAGCTACAAGAGTCATTCCCCCTTGTCATGAACACCAAAATAAAATTGTCTAGCTAGTTGGTCGCCAAAATAAAATGCTCAATAATCGTCTCTGTTTGTAAAGTTTAATAAATACTTCCAAAAACGTAAAAGATGTGATTGAGTAAGTAATTACTCAGTGTTTAATCCTCATTGATACATCCACACTCTTGAGATGTCATGTGCTGAAGATTCAACACGAAAATACTAGGCAACCATAAATGTTTAGTAACTATTGCTATAAACTAGCAATTAGTACTGGCGGAATGAACAGTCTATGCATTGGTCACGTGAAACGCTACCGATAAAACTGTATAGCAAAAATTATCGAACAGGTATTTTGGTACCATAGCAGCTGTAGCATAATCAGAACGATAGCTGCCGTGGAATGCATACTTGTTAAATACAAGTCAATGTGCTAACTGACGGCCAAAACAAACTCAAGGTCAAATATGACATTATTTCAATTAAGTTCGTGGAGTTATGTCATCATAGCAAGCCTTCCCAGCCCAACCGATGTATTGCGCAAGTCATCGATCGGGCAGCTCAACCCTATTTTAGGGAACTATAATGACCTCAATCACTACGCTCCCATCTACTGTACGGTTTCCCAAATTGGATGGAACTGTTGCACAACTTTCCTCCTCTAATTTGAGTATATTATTATTACTTAGAACTAGCTGCTGCCCGCGGCAGAAAATTGCGGCAAAGTTTTACCGTCTATATGTCTGATTACCTTATCCTCGAAACTGCTGGACCGATTTTGACGGTACTTTCAAGGGCAGATAGCTGATGTTATAAGGAGTAACTAAGGTTACTTTTATTTTAGAAAAATAATTAGGGTCCACGGCACGGGGGCGAAGCCGCGGGTAGCAGCTAGTACATATATAAAATGGATAATACTATATCCAGTTTTTATCGTCGCAGTTTCACGAAACTGAAGAAAATAGAGCATATCGAATAACTATGGCTACAGGTGTGAAACTCCTCACATATACGATAAAAATCTTACTTCACAATACTACTCGTATTGTTAAACCTCGTTATCACTAGTATTCAAATGCGCTAAATATAGCGGTCAGTGTACTTTGTAATGAGGAAAAATATTATGCAGTCCGGATTTTGTATGACACGGTTGACAAAATTCGTGTTTTATAATGTTGTCACGAAAACGCTAAGAAATATCTTCACCGTTCATTTTAGAAGTTACCTATATAAGGTGCTATAAAAATATCTGCCACGATTGTGTTTAAAGATAACAATAGTGAAGAAATTTCGTACCCCGGCACAGTTAAATAAATTTGAGAAAATAAAGTAGTTAAATAAACATTGACTCTACTCTGCATAACGTGGTTCACAAATTACGCGCGAAGTGCACTTCGTCAATGAAAACAACTGCTATCTCTTTCCATCTGTTCTGTGAATGAAAACTGAAATCAGCTGACTAGTTCGTCACTTGCAAATTTATACGTACAATTTTTTGTATGAAAAAAAATATGACACATGATCAATAATTTATCTTTACTATTGTAATCTATAAACACAATACTATCTCCCATTGCAGCCGTGGCAGATATTTTTATAGCACCTTATATTTTATGAGATTAGCCAGTCAGCTTAATGCCTTAATTGTTAGTGTGAGATGCCGACTGTTCTGGATGCGCCCAGAACCTTACTACGACGTCTACTTTAGTATCTTTACTGGCGGAGGTTCTTTTCATGCATCCCAAGAATTATAACTCGCTCCCGACTAAAGCCTCGTGCAGACTGGCGCAAAGCGACGGCGCGACGCGACTCTAGCAATACAATTTCTAAGAAAACTTCACCGTAGAACAATTACACGAGTTTAATTAAAGGTTTGCACGAGGCTTTAAAGTAGGAGGACCCTTGTGGTTTTAGTCGGTAGGAGTCCCGCATAACCCTTCTTTCGCCACAGACAGACGGTTTCTATGCAAAATCCAAATTTTCATCCGTTTTTTGCAAATTGCGCGGAAATTATATTAGTAGGTATGCAAATCGTCATATTTTCACGAAATACCAAAAAATCAGCATAAAAGCAGCGCCGCGTTTGGCAAAAAACATAAGAAATTTAGAATTGCGCCGGCTACATTCAAGGAAATTAAAAGGTACCCCGTAATCAGCTAAAAATTTACCTAATAATTATTCCTCCTCAGATTCGGTGTGTTCGAACAAGCCCGATTGTATATGGTAACAGAAGATGGCACACTGTCCGCGACCGGCAAGCTGGCTTGCGGTCTGGCCGCTGGTGTCTCCGAGGCTATCTTCGCGGTCACCCCCATGGAGACCGTCAAAGTCAAGTTCATCAATGACTTGAGGCTCGAAAAACCGAGGTTCAGAGGATTCTTCCATGGAGTCAGGACTATTGTTAGGGAAGATGGTGAGTATTTCATTTTTGAAACTTTACTAGTGACCCACCCTTGCTTCGCACAGTTTAACGACTTGACAAAACAGAGTAACAAACTGTCAATCATTATCTGAATGATTTTATAAAGGATATTGCTAATCCATTGCTTCATAAGTTCGAAAAATTTGTCTGCGCAAGAACGTAAATAACGCAATGAATGTTGTTGAACTGTCAACATGAAAGACATTGCTACTGTAAGGGTGTTACGCAATTCCCTCGCTGTTCTTTATTATAAAATGACTTTATAAAGGGTGCACTATAACAGGGGCCTAAGTTTACTAATTTATAACGTTGACAGTTTTTGTATGGCAAATCTGTCAAAAACTCACCATTGAGAGACCATTGTAGTTTATAAATTAGTAGACTCAGGCCCCAGAGGAAAGGTTCAAATAGGCTAATTTTATAATAAAAAGATTTTGGTGACAGGCGCAAAGCAATGACTATGTGACATCTGATGAACCACACGGCTGGTTCGACACTTTTCAAAGACACCGACAACATGTTTAATGCCAGTTATTATCAGATTCAAGTGCTCGAACTCGTAATAATAATACTTAATTAACTATATAACCTGAGTCTAATAAACCATATTCTATTTCCCAGGTGTCGGAGGCCTATACAAAGGTGTAACAGCGACAGTGATGAAGCAGGGCAGCAACCAAGCCATCAGGTTCTTTGTGATGGAGTCTCTAAGGGACTGGTACAAGGGAGGCGACAGGGACAAGCATGTGCCCAAATACATTGTGGCGCTGTTTGGTGGCATGGCTGGTAAGATCCTACACTTTTTTCTTCAATAATTTTATACTTGCTGGCACTCATTGCCTACGAAGTTTATGACTGACTTTTCTAGTACTCAAACCTCAGTTGGTCCCGTAGAGGTTTTTGATCCTTAAAACAGGATCGATTGGCATAAAAAAGTTTTAACGAAAATTGGCCATTTTCCTGCTGACTGTACATTTTTTTCAGTAAAATACTTGTATTCTCCATGTAAAATACAGGTATTCAGTTGCATCCGGTTAGACTGGAAGCCGACCCCCCAACATAGTTGAGAAAAGGCTAGGCAGATTGATTATAGACCTAGTTTTGTAATAACTACTCTAATAAATAACCTCCACATTCCTTCTTACAGGTGCTGCATCAGTATTCGGCAACACACCGATAGACGTGGTCAAAACTAGAATGCAAGGTTTGGAAGCAGCAAAATACAAGAACACCTGGGACTGTTTCATCAAGACCTGGAAAGCGGAAGGTCCCTTGGCGTTCTACAAGGGAACGGTACCCAGGCTATCTCGAGTAGTCTTTGATGTAGCTATTACATTCACTATTTATGACTCAATCATGGATCTTTTTAACTATGCGTGGAAGTAGAAGTAGAGTCAACCATCTTTGTTTTTAGGCATTCATTTTCGAATGGGTTGGTTCTTATTAAGTCGTGGTGACTATAAAATAGGGAACGATAGAATAACTTTCAACACGACAGAAAATTGCAGGATAAAAATGTCGTCAGTCATTGTGCTTACCTATGTTGGATCAGGCAGGCTATCATCCACAGGCGAGAGAATTATGTCGTCGCACTATCTCGCGAATAAGATATACGCGAAATATATATCTAACTAAATCCATTCTATAATGCAAACTTTCTTCATCATGTCTTAGTAAGAAGTGGCTCATTGTAATAGGTAATGTGGCGGTAGGCTAGCTTAGCTATATGTATTTTTTTTCTACGCTCGAAGTACCAAAGTAGTGCTAGTACCTATGAACCAGTTTGTGTTGGGTACAAACTCGTGTATACCTCGCATTATTTAATGAGTAAATAATTATCTAAAAGAATGCCAGGCTTTGTGACGTCATACGCATATTTGACCAACAAATGAGCATTAAAAAGTAATCTACGTTGACGTTATTTTTACCTATCAAAAAACTAGGGCGCTTACGCTTATCACCAGTGTAAGCGCTGCTAATTCATACATCCTTGCAAAAAAAAAAAGTTATTGATTCTTGGACAACAACGAGTGAGAGACAAAAGAGTTTTCATTTATTGCGAATCTGCTGTTTTGTGTACAGAAAAATTACAATAAACAAATTAGATGTACAAAAATTGCATCCCAAAAATCATTGGACTTATTTAGATCATACTGTCACATTAAACCTACTTTATAGACTCATTTATTAAATGTAGATGTACAAATATAATGGAGCTGCGCCTGCGATCAATATTGTAATTTTAAGTGCAACTTTTGTTTTAAGTGTGTTGAGCTTGAAGCCGTCGCAGATTTAGCTATTATGGTAAATAATAATCTGCTAATACAACTATCTATTATACATTGTAACAGGACTAATTAAAAAATTATGCAAATAAATTCGCGAAATTTCGCGAGTATTCTGGTTATTATTCAAAAGAAAGGTGAAAAAAATACTGTAAATTAAAAATATCTTCTCTACAGGAGAAGGGGCCTTTACCATTCAAAGGTATAATTTACAGGTTGATTGAATCCAACATTATAAATTATGTTGGGATAAAAAAATGAAATATTTATTACTACTTTGTCTGTGACGACTTTTAATTTAATCAAAAATATATTTTTGTAGGACTTACGTTATGTAAGCTATTGTTTTTGTGTTGTTAAATATAATGTATTGGTTAGAGATCGCAAGCGCAGCTTTCGTGAGGTCCTGGGTTCTGTTCCCAGGTCGATCACTATCAGCCTGAATATAATGAATTGGCTAAATGTGGGTGTATGGTGATACACTGATGGCATATGTGCAAGTAGTTACAGTAAGGTAAAGTGTTGAACGTTGCTTACCAAACTGTCACAGCACAGTTTGTTAACGATTGTTACTACATACAAATGTGCCAATGCTTTCCCCTTTAGGGACGTATTAAAAATAGTGTAGTTTTTGACAAGAACCAGGGTTTTTTTTAATGTATATTATATTTTCGGAAATTATCAGCGAAGGGGGTATATGTATGTGATTTTTATTTACCGGGTTTTTTATATGGCTGTATTATTTATTTTTATTTGTTTATACTTAGATTATTTATATGTGATTTATTGCTATTGGCTTTCTAGTTATGAATTATGTATGAAACATTTTTATATATTGTTACTCTAAGTAGATTTTCTACTATATTTTTATACACCTGATTAAACCAATGTTTGTATGAATTTTCTATATGAAGTGTACTGGTATAATTATTATTTTGGAATAGATTGTATTGTATCATGTTTTACACATAGTTACATGATACAAATAAAACCTAGTCTTACATGTAAGGCTGTCACACACTAGAAAGTAAAATTAATATAATTACTATTGCCTCATACCCGATTTCTATATCTTACCAATAGTTATCGGTAATACAAATAACGATAATTATGCTTTTATGTATAAGAATCGGGTTTTAAAACGTTTATGTTCCAAATATGCATTTCACTATTTCTCTTTTTAAGAATCCTATTTTAGGTCTCTTTTGGAGAAGGCTGTATGGTATTAGGCCTATGTTGACTTGAATCCGTAAGATATCTTAAAAAGACATTCCAGAACTTCCACATTGACGCTAATTATTGAGTTTGTTAATTATTTTGTATCGTTTCAGTTTTATCGATGTTGACATGTTTATTTATTTATATTTTCATTTAATAAAATTGTCTGACAGTTTGAAGATTTATTTTATTATTTGCTTTTAAGTACCCACCAGCAACTGATGCAAAATAAATGTAGTGAGAATCTTTTCGGAATCAAAACTCCAATTATAACTAAAAAAAAATTTTTTTATTCAACACGAAATATACAGTATGTATTGCATTACAATATTATGTTATTCCTTACGTCATAATATCACATTTCGAGTTACCAACCCTTGATCAAAGAATACCCCAGATTACCACCACTAAAACACTTTTAAAAGTTATTAATTTTTAAAAGGAAAATTTTTCAAGTTCTTGAAGGCAGTGGCAGGAACACACCTATGATCAATATTGAAACTATCTACTGTTGCCATCTCACTGTCCGTGAGTTCAAAGTCGAAAAGATTGAGGTTCTCTGCGATACGCGATTTTGTGAAGGATTTTGGGATCACTGGGATTCCACGTTGCACCTGAAAGTGAATCATTTTATTATAATAACAAGATTATACAAGGTGGAGACGAGAATATAACAATAAATTAAACTGCGTAAGTATATCTATTGATGTTCCCAGTCTGCATACGAAAATTCAATGAAATACATCCAATAGTTTAGTCACTATAGCTAGTCAAATATTGGCAAAACCCATTTTCGGCGCATAACCCGTGTTAGTTTTTACCCGACTACGGCGAAGCAAAAAGGAGGGTTATGATTTTGACCGGTATGTATGTATGTTCATTTGTTCCCTCATAACTTCTAATCTACTCAACATATTTTGACAAATGGGGCATCGTTGGAAGCGTCTCGGCCGTCCGATGGTTATAGGCTATGTGACGTCACATTAAATTGAATATGGCGCGCTCTAGAGGACAAAAAGTCATGAACTAAAAAAAAAAGATTTTTGTTTGGTGCCATGTTGGGTATCAAATGAAAGGGCTTAATTAGCACATTTCAAATATATATATATTATTACCCCAAAATAATTTAAATAAAAATAAAAGTATGAAAACTAAAACCCAACTACGGCAAAAAAGTCAACTAAAAAGATATAAACAAGTCATCTCAGACAGACAAATTAAAAATCCGGAGTCACACGTAATCTATTCGACTTATCCCCTAACAAGTGTGACTCCGGATTTTTAATTTGTCTGTCTGAGATGACTTGTTTATACCTTTTTTGTTGACTTTTTTGCCGTAGTTGGGTTTTAGTTTTCATACTTTTATTTTTATTTAGAAAAAAAATCACTTTTTTAATTTGAATGTTAGAATGTTTTTGATAGTTCCTAAATACTGCTATGCATTAATATTGTCAGTGTTTTCATTTATTGTTGTATTGTCGTCTCCACATTGTATAGAAACAAAACTAAATATTTATTGTTAAATCTTAAAGCAAGCCATGGGATGGAGAGAAAAGACACCAATAAAAATGTTAAGCCTAATTACAGACTAGGTAAGACAACTTGGGACAGTCCTAACACAGACCAGCCTTCTATGATTCCAGGCATTACAGCACAAAGGACAATAATAAATATATCTTACCAAATATCTCAAACCAATCTGAGCACGAGTTTTTCCATACTTGTCAGCTAAAGCACTAAGTTTCGGATCAGTTTTGATGCCATCCTTCCCGATAAACTCCGGCCGCGCTTCAGATATGAGACCCAGAGGAGTGTACGCTACTGGAACCACCGAGTGTTGCTTGCAGAAGTTTACCAGTTTGTGCTGGGTTAATGTTGGGCTTATCTGCAGACAAAAATGGAAAACTTATAATGGGTTAGATAGGGTCAGAAAGTTTAAATTAAGACTGACTTCGTGGGAACGCAAATTATATTAAAATTAGCGTTTGCCCCTTAATCCATTCTGTATTAATCCAGGTTCCAAAATATCTGTTATGCCAAATTTGATCCAAATCGTTCAGTCGTTTCTGCGTTATTGAGTAACAAACATAAAAAGTTTCACATTTACTATAATTATGTAACCATTTTTAATGACACATGGGGTATGTATTAAAACACTAAAGTTCCTGTATTAACAAGTAATCAGATCAATATTCCTGAAAAATTTAAAAGAGAAGGTATGCTTAGGTGGTTTGGTCATGTTGGGATGAATGAAGGGCGACTAACAAAAAGTAGGTATTTACAAGGCAGATGTGAGTGGAAACGCCGGGAGTGGACGCCCTAGGAGGACATATAGTGGCCTTATTGTTGATGTCCTTTAGAAAGGTCAGGTGCGTAGTACTCGCAACGGGCGTGCATACATGACCAGTTAGTGTATTCTGTTAAAATCTCACCGTGAAAACTTAAGTGAAGTGAGCTGCCAATTCCTAGCATCGGGTGGACTGACAGCTCACTTCACTTAAGTCTTCACGGTAAGATGGTTACAGAATAGCACTGCAGGTGTATGAACTTAAATGAAGCAAAAGGAGAAAGTATGTAAGGATCGTAACAGGTGGCGTTCTGTAGTTTCTACCTACCCCTATGGGAATAAGGCGTGAGCTTATGAATGTAAGTATATGTTGCTTACCTCAAACTGGTTAATAACAGGTTTAACGTTCGAATTCTTCAGCAGCCTCTCGAGCTGCTCTTCATTGAAGTTGGACACTCCTATTGACTTGGCCAGCCCAAGTTTCAAAGCCTGTTCCATGCCCCTCCAGGTTTCTAAGTAATCTATGTTAGCTTCCTCTCCTTTATCCTAGAAATAACATATTTTTTATCTAAGGAGGACTTAGTAACAAAAAAAATGTATTCTTATTATTATTGATTTAATTATTTTAGCTCAAATTGATAAACACAGGGACAGCCGACATCAGGACCCGAGGTGGCGGCGCGTAGTGTTCCACGCGCGCCTCTCTTAGACGGCGCGGGGGGAGTCACTCCCCCCGACCCGAGGAAGAGGCCCGCGTTCGCGGGCCGGCACCAATCGGGGGTTGCGGAAGATTTTTGCGTTCCCGCGACGCGTAGGTGTGAGATGGACCACCGGGGTGGTTTTTAGTCAGTAAGAGTTTGACAGACCCCTCCGTCCGACATCCATGAGGATTTTCCACCCCGGAACAAAAAAAAAAGGGACAGCCGACCTTACAAATATGGCTGGGACAGACTGGATGCGGAAGGACAGGGTGTTGTGGCGCAGCTTGGGAGAGGCCAGCAGTGGACTGAGATATTTGACTAAAGTTGATTCTAATAAGAATGTTCAAATAGCATAGGTACTGACTGTGTTCGTTCATATAAGTTGGATCTATCCTATAACATATAATAAATAGTTAAAGGAGATTTAAGAAATATAAATGAAGTATATAAAAAATTCCAGAATTTCAAGGTCAATCTGGAGGCAGAAGGTAATATTGGATTGTCATGAAACTTTCTCAGTTAGGTCCATAACATAAAACAATTTATTGCTATTACTTATAAGACAAAATAAAAACATTTTATATTCCATACTACAATGACTCACTTTACTGTGTATATGTAGTCAGCCTATCAGAGAAATTAGCCGCTGCCAGTCAAAAACATTAGAAAAGTATATTGCATATCAATTTACATATTATAAGTAAAAAGTGATGTGGGTGTAATATAGGTACACCCCTGCTCAACCCTTCGGGGTGCTACAAGTGGTGATGGATGATATGTTATGTAAAAATGTTTAGACTAACATGTGGTTTCTGAATTGAGAATTTTGAAGTTTAGGACTCATATCAATAGAATTTGTCAAGATCTCTATTCAGAAAACGCTTGAAAGTATTGGTAGGTACAATTTAGCATAATTTGCCTCACTACCTATTGAAATACGAAATGGATTTTTCGAAAATAAAAAAATCTTACATTTACTGAGAACGGCCAATGAACAAGATATAAATCAACATAATCCAGTTTGAACCTTGCTAAGGACTCCCTCAATGACGGCACTACTTCCCCTTCTGCATGGCGGTCGTTCCAAATCTGGAAAATGAATGAGGAAAACATATAAATTGAGATAAATGTTTCGGTATGCTTATTTTTGTAAAGATCCTGACCGTCTGCTTAATACTGACTGAACTCATAGGAAGTATTCCTATGAGTACAATCAGTATTAAGCAGACTGGCGCGACGCGACACTAATAATACAATTTCTAAGAAAATTTCACGGTAGAATAATTACCGGTGTCGCGTCGCGCTAGTCTGCAAGAGGCTTTAAGATCAACTTTATTTGTTAACTGCAGTAACAATTAATAATATTATTAGAATTCTCGGAAATGCATTGTCAAAGACGGTATGGTTGACATCTGTTGAGCATACTAGCCCACCTCCCTCCAGAAGTTAATTAAATCTCCTGGTCTTATGCAGTATCCTTGTACTCAAATGTTATATTATTAAAGCCCTAGGAAGTGGTGAAGCGTGGACGTCGTGACTGTCTTATGTAATTTTGATGTTCAAAAAGTTCTGATACTCCGCCTAGTTTGAATAAATTACTTTTGATTTGATTTGATTTGATAATTATGTTGTATGTCTTTATGTATTTTACTGTGTGCATAAATAATAAAATAAATAAATAAACAACATTTTCAATAAATGTTAGCCGCCAGGGGGGTAATCTGTGATCTTTGCCTACTCTTTTTGAAAATGTAGGTGTTATGTTTAGCTGTGTCTAGATCAATATAAAAATACCTTAGTTGTAACAAACAGTTGATCTCTGGTAACTAATCCTGATTTAATCTTGTTGTTGATTCCTTCTCCAACTTCTTCCTCATTACCATAGAAAGATGCTGTGTCTATGTGTCTGTACCCGGCCTCTATGCCCCATTCCACTGCTTGTCTGAATTGTCCGGGGTCGGCTGTTCTCTGAAATTAATTTTGCCATCCATTTAGGAGGTTGTAGTAGGTAATACATACAACTTCAGTGTATCTTCCAACAGATATGATGATGCTTGAGATGTTATCTGTCATACATAATATATAGTTCAATGATTATTCATATATAATATAGTTCAATGATTACCGATAAATACTCACAGCATAAGTGCCAAGGCCAACCATAGGCATTTCTCGTCCACTTGAAAGTTTAATGGATAGAACTTTAGACACCATCTTTTGCATAAAATGTAGGAGTTTTAGCTGTAACAAAAAGACAGTTTATTGATTATCCTCCTTGAAAGTTATGCAAATTATAAAGTTTCTTTCACGATCTTATCAAAAAAGTTCAAGTTCAACTAATTACTTTAAACAAAAGTCAAAACAAGTGGGCAGGGGCACCCAGGGCCAGTAGTAAACTGACTGATAACACTAATCCGTAGTGTCAAGATTAAGAATGTCATCTGTACGTTGTATACTCGACTAAAATAAAAAAATTACCACTCAATCCAACACTATGAATGAATGATAGGCCGCGTTCCGAGTTAGGCCATAATCGCTCACAGCGCTGACATCAATATTTTGCGTTCCGATTTAGATATTATTACGATTATGACAGCTGAGATCTGTCATCAATTCGGAACGCTTGTGAACGCGCCTACAGTGCTTGCTCAACGTCAAAACTTATAACATTACTTAATTCTTTGTATAAACATCAGAAATTTCTTTTTCTGCTTTGGTTAGTGGCGGTAGCCAGAAGCACAATTTAGAAAAAAGCCACGTTAGTTTATACATATTTGCGACTCAAAACTACAGCGCTGCCAAAAATGACAGTTCAGTCAACTGTCATTTTTGACAGAGATCACGGTGATATTAGTAAAAGGCATGGTCGGCGTTATCGCAAGATGGCGCACGTCATGACGTCATCTAGGACTTTCATGGGTCGGCGTTATCGCGCTAACGCTTATTCGGAACGGGTGTTAGCACGCTCAAATCGATTACATTGTAACTCGGAACGCAGCCATAGGCTGCGTTCCGAGTTACGATGTTATCGATTTGACGTAGATGACGTCATGACGTGCGCCATCTTGCGATAACGCCGATTAGAGAGAAGCGATTATGGCCTAACTCGGAACGCGGCCATAGAATGCTCTAAGGCCGCGTTCCGAGTTAGGCCATAATCGCTCACAGCGCTGACATCAATATTTTGCGTTCCGATTTAGATATTACGATTATGACAGCTGAGATCTGTCATCAATTCGGAACGCTTGTGAACGCGCCTACAGTGCTTGCTCAACGTCAAAACTTATAACATTACTTAATTCTTTGTATAAACATCAGAAATTTCTTTTTCTGCTTTGGTTAGTGGCGACGGTAGCCAGAAGCACAATTTAGAAAAAAGCCACGTTAGTTTATACATATTTGCGACTCAAAACTACAGCGCTGCCAAACATGACAGTCCAGTCAACTGTCATTTTTGACAGAGATCACGGTGATATTAGGGCCGCGTTCCGAGTTAGGCCATAATCGCTCACAGCGCTGACATCAATATTTTGCGTTCCGATTTAGATATTACGATTATGACAACTGAGGTCTGTCATCAATTCGGAACGCTCGTGAACGCGCCTACAGTGCTTGCTCAACGTCAAAACTTATAACATTACTTAAAGTTTTTGTATAAACATCTGAAATGTCTTTTTCTTCTTTGGTTAAGTGGCGACGGTAGCCAGAAGCACAATTTAGAAAAAGCCACGTTAGTTTATAGATATATGCGACTCAAAACTACAGCGCTGCCAAAAATGACAGTTCAATCAACTGTCATTTTTGACAGAAATCACGGTGATATTAGTAAAAGGCATGGTCGGCGTTATCGCAAGATGGCGCATGTCATGACGTCATCTACGACGTTTCATGGGTCGGCGTTATCGGGCTAACGCTTACTCGGAACGGGTGTTAGCACGCTCAAATCGATTACATTGTAACTCGGAACGCGGCCTAGTAAAAGGCATGGTCGGCGTTATCGCAAGATGGCGCACGTCATGACGTCATCTAGGACTTTCATGGGTCGGCGTTACCGCGCTAACGCTTATTCGGAACGGGTGTTAGCACCGCTCAAATCGATAATATCGTAACTCGGAACGCAGCCTAAAAATTCCGTGTCAAGGTGTCAATATAAATGTCAATTTATTTGACTTTGACGTTTGGGATAATAATAACAAAGTGCATGCTGGAAAAACAAAGATTTATTTATTGATTTTTACATTAATTCATAAAAAAAACAAACCCAAAATGTCAGCAGAGGAGACTTTTAACAAAGGCGCCGCTGAAGCAATAGTTGGCTTTCTAAAATCCAATGTCTCAAAATCAGGACAACAAAACATGGACACCGAATTGAAAACCGATTTTGTTCTGGCCAAGAAAAGGGGTAAAGCACAGAAAAGAAAACCAAATAAGAAGAAAGTACGCTGTCTTACAAAAGTAGAGAAGAAATCTTTAGGTTTCTATGCAATACCAAGGAAAGGAGTGAAATACAATGATGTCTTGCCTTTAAACAAAATGTGGCTAAAATATATCAGTGGTGTGCTCGAATTAGACAAACCCATACCAGATTGTATGAGCAAATCCTGGGAAACCTTTACTCAAGCTCTATTCAAGGCAGATTTTCATGGAAGCATCTTAAATGTAGTCAGATCAAAATGCCCCAGCTATGTTGATAAAAGTGGAATTTGTATTATGGATACAAGAAACACATTTAAAATTGTATCTAAAGACAATATAACAACTACAATACCTAAAAGAGATTGTGTCTTTGAAATGTATTTAGGGAAAAGTAAGGTAACTTTGTTTGGTAAGCATTTATGTATACGGCCTGCAGAGAGATCTACTAAGAAAATAAAGGGACATAATCATCCAGATTTATAAAAATATATTGTTTTATTTATAATTTTAACATATCATTATTTTGACCAATGGGTTAGTTTTCTATTCCTTATCAAATCATGTACAAAAACTTTTCATAAACTGCAATAATAGATTTACTTATATACATAAACTCACGACTCCTTGCCATGGGGGTAGGCAGAAACCACAGAACAGTGGCGTCCCTGACGGCGCGAAGAGGCTGTGGCGTGGCTACAGTAAGTCGTAGTAGTACAGTCCCGCTGTCTTGCGAATCTGGAGCACAGGTGACATATATATAATGTACTCTGTGACGGGTGATCAAAGAGTTCGAAATTAGAACACGGCGTACCGTAACATGCTCTCTGCGAATGGTATGTACATACATTACGGCCCAAAACACCGGTCAGTACCCACCTTTACATACTCCTTTTGCTTTGTTTACGTTCATACAATCCAATTTTGTTCTTTCTGAAGAACATCACCAATAAGGTCACTA
This sequence comes from Eupsilia transversa, assembly GCA_914767815.1. Taxonomy (NCBI): domain Eukaryota; kingdom Metazoa; phylum Arthropoda; class Insecta; order Lepidoptera; family Noctuidae; genus Eupsilia; species Eupsilia transversa. The sequence goes on from OU611892.1 coordinate 11,163,890, forward strand.
TGTCCTACAAGGGTCTCTGGCCCACAGAACACATATACTCCTAACGGAGAAGAATGCCAACTCCATACAATATTTCGTAGAACGGTTACGCCAGCGCCATCTATACTTAGCCCGGAGAAAAAACCTTAGTATGACGGTAAATTCAAATGTTGCCTATCATCCCTAATAATGTTTTTTTGGTAGGTACATTCTCTTGTAAGAAAACTCAAAGAGTTTTCTTACAAGAGAATGTACCTACCAAAAAGTCTACGGAATTAATATGGCAAAATAAAACTATAAATAATTCAAATTGTTTTTTATTTATTTCAACAGCTTCATTACAATTTCATTAAATACATATATTTTACATTTTTAAATATTAGAATATCATTACAATTTATTATTATTGTGTTCGTGTTATTAGATTCAAATGCTTTATTTACAATCTGTTTGCAGTAGCTTCAGAATACATACTAACCCAGAAGTTTATTTTAACTACATTTACAGAGATCTTACAACAAAATTAGACAAAAATCAATTTTCAAAGTGTACCCAAACAGAAACAGTAGATTAGTAGCAGTAGTGACAAAATTATTTATTCATTTACGATAAGTACAGACGGACAGAACCTGTGTTCATGTCAGTTATAATAATGTTGATACATGTTAGTCATGTTACTGTTCTCAACTTCTTTTTATTATTGTGTGAACCGTCCTGGCCCTGTACTACTTAATACTCATGAAGTTTTGCTATACAATAGTAACTAAATTTTATTTGCTTATGGAAGTCATGAAAAAAACAACAGCCTACCTCAATTTGTAACCTCTTATATGTTAAAAATCTTCTATAATTCCCCTTATGACTGACATATTATCCTTTTCTCCAAACAAGTATTCTTGTTTGTTGATAAAGTTTAAAGAATATATTTGTATTGGCCACAGTTTGCATATTTGTTATGTCCCCTAAAAATATTCTTTGGGATGGACCAGCTTGTGGTTCGGCCAAATCAATAAGTACGGGTTCAGTCTGAAACAAAATTATTCCATTAATTAAATTTTGGTTTGAAGCACCAATATTTATAACAAATTTAGTGACAATAATATAGTGTAGATAATCAGTTATTAAAATATTCACTTACATCACATGGAACAGCAGCTTTTCACACAGCATTCTGTGATCATTGTACAATTTTGTCTGATTTTGTAAAGTATAAACTATATTGCTCTTCTGGAAAAATGTACTTTGCCCACAGCAGAAAACTGAAAGTGAAAAAAATAACATTTTCATCAATCATCAATAGTTCTGGCTAACCACTGAAATATTTATTATAAGGTACGTGTTAATACTTACCGAATAACGTTTCGAACTCCGGGTTTAGGAAAACGGAACAGTTTCATGTTCGGCTGGTAAACAGCCACACTTGAAACATTTCCTTCTATTTTCATCCATTTCACAAAGTTTCAAAACTCACAACAAAGATAAAGATCACAACTGTATACCTGTCCTGTATACAGCGTAGTGCTACTATGAAATTATCAAAAATATCTACTATATTTTCGGTTTTATTTCATTTTAGACAATATTGAGGTATTTTGGGTAAATCAAAAATCAGTATAACTTCAATCGATCATGAAAAAAAAATATGATCTAATCAATATTTATTTTTTGTTGGCATATTTCTAGCTTAAAAACTACTATTTGGAAAGAAAAAAATAAACGAATCACTTTCACAGTGTTGCCAACGGTTAACGTAGCTCTCCACCAGATTCAACGTCTAAAACCACCAGAAAACCACTAACAAAAATCGGCCCTAATCTAAAAATCGCTAAAATATCCACTAAACACATTTTTAGTTTTTTTTTTTTAAAGTCAGTCTTTATATTAGTAAAAAATGTTCTTTAAAATCAACAAGTCAAGATCAGAAACAAAAATATTCAAACAACAGCCATAATATTTTTTTTAAATTAAACTGATATGCTAAAATCCGTTTTCTTCAAATGAATTTTGTCTGCACCATCATCGTCGGTTTCACATTTATATGATTCTTTGGTACCGATTTGTTATGACTTTTAATGGAATTTCACAATCATCAATTTTTCCTTCCAATCTTACACTTTCTATTCTACACTTCCTATTCTTATAAAGCAGTTAAAAAATTCAACTTCATCCTGTTCCTTTGCTTGTTCTTTGCTAATTCTTCAAATCTACACCCCCCTTGAGCAGCTTTGAAATGAAAATAAATAATAGAAATACTTTATTCCAATATTTTTTTGTATTTTTGCTCCATTTCAGCAAATGAATTGCGAATTTGCGACAAATTCATTCATTCATAAAAGAAGTAAAAATTATACATTTCATAACGTTTTAGTGGCTTAGTGGTTGAGTGATAGCATGTCAATGACTGAAAGTCATTGAAACTGAAGTCTACTAAACCACTAGAAAAAACCACCAGCCACTAAACCCAATATTTCACCACTAAAAGGGGGGACGAAACCACCAGGTTTAGTGGAAAATCCACTAAGTTGGCAACACTGCACTTTCAATGAACCTGTGTTACAACTTGAAAATCGGTATTATTAAAGACCTAATTTGTTGGGTCCTTCATAATTTTTTTAACGTTGGCAATGTAACAACTTTGCCCCGGGTACCTGTCCTACATTGGCCCATACAAAGTTGATACCCCCTGCTCTGGCCTGGCGGCGGCGTTTCCATCAATAGGAATCACAGAACACATATACTCCTAACGGAGATAGGAATTATCTATAAAATTCGCTGTGTATGCTAAACTAGATGTGTGGATAGCAGTTACCTACAAAATATTGCATTTTTTTTTTTTGTAACAATCCAAATTATGTATACAGTCAACAGTGTGAGTCTTCATAATGTGCACATATCGAAATGAGGGATTATATGCTCAATTTGACAAACGGAAAAAATATTTAAAAAAATCTATTTTTATTTATTTTGTATATTTACCCCAATGTAAAAAAACGGTGTAACTTTTAAAATGATCTATCGCGATGAAACAAACTCAACTCCATAATGATTGGTAGTAATTAAGTGTTCTTATAAAATGAAAATTGTGGGAAACACCCCTCCCAATTAAACCCAAAAAACCCTCAATTGAAAATAAACAGGTATTTCGTCCAAAAATTTGTTTTATTAATCAATTTTTACAATAATCGTAAAAAAAAATCAATAAGACGAATTTTTTTAAATAATTAAAAGGGAAAAAAAATGTATTTAGATTTTATTTTTTATTTTTCCGTCGATAAAATTAAGCATAGATTCCCCCATTTCGATAATTATGTGCACATTATGAAGACTCACACTGTATAAGTAAGAAAGACAACTAGTTAATTTAAAAAAACAGGTTCCAAACAATAACAAAAAAAATGAAAATGTCAAATTGACAAGCTTTCCGTTCATGTGTCACTATGAAATGTCAATTAAATTGTCATTCGGCGATTAATCAGCTCACGAATAGTGGAAAAATCGAGCTATTCGCGTAAACAAAAATAAAAATCATCTCCCCTAAACGTATTTCAGGTTATTTAAATTATTAAGCGATGGCCAATACAAAGGACGAGCCAGTCATTCTCGCACACGAGTGTTATGTAAAAAAGGATTACACAGGAGCATTACAACACCTTAATGAATTGGAAACTTTGGTTGGCACGAGCAATAAGAGAGTGCAGCACAACAAAGCGGTGGTTGAGTTCATGATCAGCGACATGAAAAACGTGGATAAGTTAAAGAAAGCCATTGCACAGTTAACGGGCCTCGCATTTCCGGACATCGATACAAAAGACCTCAGTTCACCTTTCTTGTTATACAATTATGCAGTGTTATTGTACCATTCGAGATACTACTATCAATGTACCGTGCTTCTAGAGAGATTACTTGGTTGTAAGAATGTCAAAGACAATAAATTATTTCAGCAGACTGTCCTACTGTTGCTAGAGGCTTCTCTGTGCAGAAGAACCTATGAGAAAACATTGGACATAGCAAAGACACATGGTGACCCTCTAAAAGCTAACAATGAAGTGAGTGAGCTCTTTGAAAGGCTGGTCAGTAGGGCTCAGTTGTTAGTAGGACAGAAAGTAAAGTTAAATCTCAAGGCTGACTCAATAGAAAATGTTTTTATAATAGCTCAACAGCAATATCTCAATGGTGATGTCAAAGACGCAGCAACTACACTAGGTCAATACAAAACACTCAAATATAATTATGATTTGAAAACGCAGGGAGAAGACATATGGGCAGCTATCAACAACAACCTTGGAGTGATATATTTATCAATAAAGAAACCGTTTTTAGCATCAAAATATTTCCAACATGCAGTTAAAGAACACTTCAAGGCAATGGAATGTGAGGACAGTGAAAAGTTAATAGCTTGTAGAGACAGACCTCTGTACGTATTTAACTTGGGGCTAGCGTTACTTGCAGCAAACAATTCAGAAGGCGCCTTTGAGTGTTTAGTTGAGGCAGCCCGGCACTACCCCAATAACCCTCGCATTTGGCTGCACTTAGCAGAATGTTGTGTGAAAAAGTGTTGCAGTGAAGAAGCACAACAGTACACTGTGAAGAAACTCGGCAGTGGTCCACACACACGCATCTTATTGTCAAAAGAAGGGAAAGAGAAATATTCAACATCAGGAGAATCATTTGCTATCCCCTCTTTATCATTAGAATTTGCCGCATTATGTTTAAGAAATGCAATAACGTTACTACCAAATCAGGAAGCACCTGCTGATGTTACTGCACCTATTATTCAAGCACCTCCGGGCCCACCAATCAACTGGAAACAGAGGTGTGAACTGAAAAACTCAACATTTGTCCTCCAGAGTTATGTGTTACTTCATCTACAGGATCCATTGTCTGCTTTGATGAGTGCAAATGAATTGTTAAGTCAGACTGAGGCATCTAGTAGCCACAAAGCATGGGCACACATTTATGCAGCTGAAGCTCTCATAAATTTGGACCGAATAGCAGATGCGGTGGAGCATTTACACCCACCAATGATTCATGACCTTGTGTCAGTGTTGCCATATCAAATGAGAGATATGATAGCAGTCAGTGTGTGGGCAAAGGCAGCAGTTTGTCATATTTTGAGAGGTGATTTAGTCACTGCCAGAAAAATACTTTTGCAAATAAATTCGCCAAGAGTGTTGCCATTGCAAATGTATTTAGAAATATGTACAGGGAATATAGAGAACTGTCACACGTTACTAAGAAAACTTAGGTTTACTAACTTATCACAATGAATTGTTTATTTTATAATAAAATGTTTATATACCGAATCGAAAACTGGTTTTGTATTCATATTTCATAAATAAATTCCAATAATCCAATATTCAATTCAACCTATTTTATACATGATGACATGACATGTGTTGCTGTGTGAAACAGACGCCTCAAAAAAAGTCTGCTCAACAACGTAAATAACGCAAGGAATGTGGCTGAACTGTCAAAATGAAAGAATGCAATCAATTGTCATTGTATGTTTTAATGTGTGTTACGCTGGCTTTTAGTTGCTACAAATACCTACCTCTACCTCTAAAACGTAAATATTGGTATGCGTGCTTGGCCACTAGAATAGGCGCTGGTAAGACAAATTTGAAAATAGAGGAGGACGCTTCATATACCATCTATGGGCCTCGGAATATTAGCCCTACTACCCCATACCAGTAAATACAAAATATAAAGTTACTACCAACTTTCTACTAATTTTACTTATAATTTGCTTACGGCAACATTTTTACGCACAAAAATAACAACTGTCAAATTTTTCTGTCAATAAAAAGTTACGATTTATTTATATTTTAACAAAAATGCGAAAAACGGTGTTTAAAATACAAAGAAATAACTGAAAACGATCTGGATATGTACTCTAACTAATCAGGAAATTAAAAATCAATGATAGATTACACCTATCCTTGTAAAAACAACATGATAACGAAATCAAAACACAAAGTGGGCAGGGGCACAATAATCGCGAAATCATGAATCAAAAAAATGTTTATTCTAAAAAGAATTGAGTTAAAATTAGCAGCTATGTCGCGAAGATCGATATTTTTCCTAGCGGCTGCGGTGGTGATGTTATATTTCTCGATAATACTGTTTATGTTGAGCCCTTTGCATGGTTCAAGAGGTGGTTACTACGGGGGCGGATATATGAATAACTTCGCGTTTCGTCATGACCCGCCTGTGAATTGGTGCAGTGAGCTCAGGTGGCGGTCACCACCGTCCCCGGACGTGGTCGCGTTGGTGTCATATCCTGGCAGTGGCAACACATGGCTCAGATATCTGCTGCAACAAGTAACAGGTATATAAATATTACATTAAGTTGTGTCACGTGAACTAGCAACAGCTAAATAGATAAGGCCCAATATTCTATTCTTAGGAATATTGTTTGTTACGGATGAGTGACTCACCTTTACATATGTGATCCTCCATACCTCTAAAAGCACATTAAGCCGTCGATCCGGGCTGTCATTCATGGATCTTTGACAGTCATTACAAGTCGTTAGAAGCCTGAAAGTCTGACAACCAGTCTTACCAAGGGCTAGGTATTGTATTACCCAAGAGGTTGTGGAGGTCAGCTAGGCAGTTGCTCCATGTAAAATGCTTGTATTCACCTGCATCCAACATATTTGGGACAGATGATTGTTTGTTACAGAGTTTTATTTCTAATCATTCCTGCTTTAAAAAATAGTAAAAGTACTCGTAGTAATTAGTAGCTGCATTGAAAATAGTTTCATGGTATGAATTAATCTGTTTCTGGGATCTTAAAAAACTTTATTCAGATAAACAAGTCTGTTTTTTAAACAAAATCTACCCACTTTGCTATTTATCGCTATTGAGAATTGTAGGACACCTTACAACAAAATAGTTATTTGAAAAGTGGTTAATTGTCTGTTTATTTCGTCTTTAAAGTTTTTTTTTTTAAAGTATATATTTATTTATTTATATATATACCAATTGCTTACTGCACTTACAGTAAACACCAAAGCGGACAGCAAGCCAACAACATAACATTTAGCTAAAAAACTTCATGCAAACATTTAAAATACTTGCTTTTTAACTAAATGCCCAACATTTCAAAAGTTAATTATTGTTGTACGCATGTATTCTCTCTCTCTGTCTAGTTCTTAGATTCATTTTAGTGTGTATATTTAAATGTTTTTTAAATTATATACTCATAAAAAACATTTCCAGGTGTAGTAACAGGCTCCATATACATGGACTATGGTCTGAGAGTACATGGCTTCCCTGCGGAGAATGTCACGGATGGCTCAGTGCTTGTGGTCAAGACTCATGCAGTCCCAATGGATTCCGACAAGTTCCGATCTGCTATACTGCTGATACGAAACCCAAGAGATGCTATATTGGTAAGTATGGAGGTTTTATGCCAACAGATTATATTTTAAAAGTTCTGTTTTGCAACCGTTTGTACATAATTGAAGGCCTTGTAGTTGACTGTTTAAAGTTGTAATATAAACTTGTTTTATGTAAATTATTATGACCTTATTCTGAGGTGTTATTGATTAGCGGATCTTCTTAAAAATATAGATACTTTAGATTTGTGTAAGTATGAGTGATTTGATGGATGTGTGAATGGGCAAAGAATGAAAAGTCAGAACATTCAGAACCATTTCATGGAAGCACACTCACAAGCAAATGAAAAACGTGAAAAAAAAAAAAAAAAATTTGCTATACCATTGCTTATCTAATCATGAATGGAGTGCAAGAATGTTTCTTCCCGCATAAGTCTTAATCCCGTGGGAATATCGGGATAAAAAGTATTGTATGTCCTAACCCAGGTCATGGTCTACCCATTTGCCCAATTTCATCCAAATCCATTCAACGGTTTTAGCGTGAAAGCGTAACAAACAAAAAAACCAACAAACTGTTTATAATATTAGTTAGAATAGTTAGGATGGTGTTTGCAGTCACATGTAAAGTCATGATGTTTATGAAAGATAGTTGTTTTGCAAATTCATTTTAGTAATGGATCGCTATGTGCCTGATGTAAAGGTAATAATAGATTGGTTGAAGATGATGTTAGAGAACATTTGTGAGTTATGGTAATTGATGAATGATTAAGGGGCTAATTTTACCAATGAACTGATCAGCACATCTAAACCGCATTCAAGAGCTGTCAGTGTCATGATTGTTGGGGAACATTGATAAAGTTTACCATTGGAGAGATATGAGAAACAGGGTGTAAAGTTCACTCACTCTCAATAGAAAAGGGAGGATAGTCCGACCAGAAGGGTGTTGAGTCTGGTGGGCAACTGCCCAAAGATTGGACGGGAGGTCGTATATTGTACTCGTCGCACGGTAAACCCTGCTTGCGCGATGCAAGATTTGTGTGACGTCAGGTCTTTGATGCGTAGTTGCGTCGCATGTGGCGTTGTAGATGCCGCCACACCATCTCCTTTTACCTCTTAGGGGGTTGGTGTATACCAATAGTTTTTTTTTGTCTCAGAACTACCTAACATAGTAATTTACATAATTTCTGTTTATTTTATTCATAACTACCCCATTAATAATAATAGCTTTTTTATATTTTGTGTACATTTTCAGTTTGTGTTTTGCAGCTCTTTTAATGGCCTTGTTTTTAACACTATTATTTGCACCCATATTCACTCACACATTGCTTCATATGCTCTTACCAGGCCTACCAGGGCGACACGGCCACAGAAGAGGTTTTTGGTAATGGTAATTATTATTATTTTGCTTCAGTTTAATTTGTTTAAAATGAACAAGTGTTAATTGTGATTGCTTTGCATAATTTTTTAATTTTTGCAATACCAATTGATGTTTTTTCAATAATTTGACATTAATTTTATTTAAACTATTTCTTTTAAATGTATAATGCTTAAAAGTAAGTTCAGTTCAATTATAATAAAATATTGTTTAAATATTTTCAGGCTGATTTCCATAGACTTCACAGAGGACACATAGGAACGGCGCCAAAATCTGCATTTAAGAAGAAATCTCATGAAAATAAGAAATCAGGTGATTAAAAAATACGTGTGTGGTCGGGGGACCCCTGTCAGGAACGAAGTTCCTTACGCGATACTCGCACGCACACATACACACTCGTATATAATAGAAAGAGAGAGAGAGAAAGTCACATGGAGGGGGCATAACGCTTTTACCTTACGTGACTTTTTCTAGCAGTAAACTCCTGCCGCAAGCCGCGTTAAAATGTTTTTAAGCATAATGAAATTATGCAATAAAGTGGTAGATAAATAAATTTAATTACATATTATTTATCCTTTAGTGTTCCAATATAGGGCAATACATAACATATCATTACGCTTGTAATCCCCGAAGGGTTAGGCAGAGGTGTACCTATAGTAGGTACACCCACATTTCGCCATTGCACCCTGCCACAAATCCACTGCTACTGAGAAATTTCAGATGGAAAAACCCAATAACACTTTGCCCGACATGTGAATCGAACCCAGGACCTCATGCTCAGCAGGAGCGCTTGTCATCACTAGACCAACGAGGAAATGCTTCGTATCTAAGCGAAAAATCCAATTTCATGTAATGTAAACCATACTGGACTCATCTCACATCTGCTCAGACCCGTTAATTGATTGACGGCCAAAAGAGCTATTTTTATCATGATTGTTTGAAAACTGTTTTACACAGCGCTTCGATCACATGAAACTATTTTCATTTAGAGCGGTGTTTTTATCAAACAATCGTGCAATGTTGCACGAAATATACATTATTTATTTATTTTACTTCTATGGTACTAGTTTATCATTTAAGACTTCCAATTACAGCTTTATATGGCTCTTTTTAACTAGAGGCTTATAATTAGATATTTAGATCTGTTTACGTTAATTTTTTATTTCTGCTAGAGTAATTTTACGATGTTTTTGGTTGGTATATTGGCGTGTGCTAGCTGACATATGGCTAATAATTTAATGTATGTTTGTATCATATTTTTCTAACTGAACAGACAGCTGTGCTTCTGGGGAGTTTGTAACGCCACTTCTTCCCAGCTAGCACTTCTTGCAGGTGAAGGTGCTAGCTTACACCACTTGGTGAAGGGTAGGCGTTTTAGGCGACTGTCTTATGTAATTTTGACATTCGAAAAGTGCTGATTCGAATGGTTTTGAATTCGTAAATTCAAAACCAAAGACACCGACTTCCGAAATAAAGTTATTTTTCACTTTGTAGTAATTTTTTTGGAAGTTGTTTGTAGCATTTTTCGCATTATTGTGTTCTTCTTATATTTACCTTTTCCTTAAAATATCCTTTTTCCTTATCTCAGATTGGGCAACATACGTGTCGACTCAGCTGACGGCGTGGGAGACTCTGCATGAGCTGTGGTTGACTAGGTTCCCCGGTCCGCTACACATCGTGTTCTATGAAGTCCTGGTACGCGACAGCAGGCACGCGCTGCAAGGAATACTGGACTTTTTGAGTTTCAATGTTACAGAGGTTAGTTAATTTTTTTTATGAGTATGATGAGGTAGGTATGAGGAATTCGATTTTTTCTTTTGTACTTCATTATTTGGACCACCTGTATAAAGTTATATTAATTTATTCTGTTTACCAGGCTGACATGAACTGCGCGATGGCTAACAAAGAAGGCATCTACAGACGGAAGAAAAAGCACCAAGACTTTGAGCCGTTTACAGCAGACATGTACAAAGCGCTGGATCAGGTGAGGAACAAAGTGCTCAGTATGGTAATGGACTACAAGAAGAGGCATCACGAACCGCAGACGGTAGAGTAGGAAAGTTGATAAGTAACTTTATGACACAAAGTAAATAGGTACAGAAGATTTATTAGTGATAGTATGCGAAAACAATAATAAATATAATTAAATGTGATTAAAAAAGCTGCGGGTATAGTTTATTGAATTTACGGCCTAAGTAAACGGTAAAATAATTCGTTTGTACCCGCGTAATATTTAGAGACATAACTATTTTATAAGGACAGTTTTTTTTTGTACTGGCTACCCTTCGTCGTAGTTTGTGGCAACTTTTTTTGTTCCCTTCAGGAGCTTGTCATTGTGTAATAACGAATATTGTTTTAATTAAATAAATCTTCTGTATCCTATCAATTTTGTGTAAAACTAAGATCATTATAACTTTATAATATCAGTATTTTTATAATATAGATCAGATTTATGTACTTAGAGGACGTGCAAAGAAATGGTAAAATAATATTATGTTGTGTTGTCCCTTTCCGTAATTGGATCGATAAAATCCTTAAATGAAACAGCTCAAACTTTAATTATGAAGCTTTTCTAGTTAATTGTGTAATTAGTAATTAATAAAACTCGAGCCAAGGTAGGTTTAACAAATGTACAAATATATTGATTCTTTACCTAAGTGTTGTGATGTGATTGGATGTATTTATATCAAGTTATTGATGTCTACAATGATCTATGAAACAATTCCGCGTACTACACAACACACTGCAATAAGGATGTGCGATTTTCTGTAATTTATCGATAATATTGTCGAAATCGACAACCTCTACGTTTCTAAATCATTCGATAGATTTGTTACAATATTCCGGAGAAGTAATACAAGTACATGAGTGTAACGATAAAAAATATTGAGATTATCATTGTTGCACCAGTCGTGGTCCGATCGTAGAAAAAGCCAAATCATGATTTGCCCAGTCATTTCACGATACGCCACCTTTTCATAATTGACAGGCATTTTTAACCCCCGACGGAAAAAGAGGGGTGTTATAAGTTTAACGTGTGTCTGTTCCCTCGTAGCTCCCAAACGGCTGAACCGATTTTGATTATTATTTTTTTCTTTGAAAGGTGTCTTGATCGAGAGTGTTCTTAGCTTACAATTCAAGAAAACCGATTATCAGCTCTTTTCTAGTTGATGATTGGATGTGCGCATCTTCCACAGATCTGATCGATTCGAAATTTAGTATTCTGTTACTTCAATGATATAAGAAGAACATAGTAACCTTGAACCGATATTGCAGCATCATCTGGAATTGTGTCCAGGGTTATTTAAATTTTTAATTTTAACTGATATTGATGCCGATTCCCTTGTTCACAAACTAAACTAAATTTAAGTTCCGTGCATCTTTTTCTTTGTATTTCATTAAGGAGAGGACAGAAGATAAATTTTAGTTTAGTCCTGTCAAATTAATCAGCGCCTGATGTAAATTGCCGTAATTTTAGTAGGCAAGTTTTTAATAACGTCTAAACTTGTATGGAGTAGTGACAGGCGCTGATTAATTTGACAGGACTAAACAAAAATTTATCTTCTCTCCTTTTCTTAATGAAATAGAAAGAAAAAGATGCACTGAACTTAAATTTAGTTTAGTTTGTGAACAAGGGAATCGGCACCATTGTGTGATAAATAATTAAAAATAACAAACATTTACGCTGCTTCTGCTGGCTTTACGATAATGTTAATCGGGTTTCACATAGATCTGCAAAAAGGATACCTCTTAACCTCTTATATAGTTTTGCTAAACTTTGAATAGTATTTCAGATTGTTCAACAATACCAAAGAAATTATTTATTTATATAATTTTAGTCTAATCTATTGAACAACTTTATTAGCTCTACCTAGATACTTAATTGTTCCTAATTTAAGGCCTAACTTTTTTTTAAATTAGTTTATAATTAATAGTTTATTACTAGTCAAACTTTAGTCAAGTTAACACTGTACTTATAATATGTTGTTATTATAAAAATACTACTAGGATTGCATAATACACACGAAGGCCTCACAGGCACATACCTATTTTAAAAGTAAAGAAATTCAACGAAATACACATTCAAAGTTCAAAAGAAGCCTAATCTAATGCACTTGGTTAAAATATGCACTGTATAAGTTTATTAGGTCCTAGTACTTACTGAAGCGAACCTTTAATTGTTGTTAATTAATTAACTATTGTTTTAGAAAATTTTGTTAGAAAGAAATGTTATTTTTTTCATATTAGGTACTATTTTTTTAGTAGATCTGATTTACAAACCTTTATTTTAAAATCTAAGTATATTTTATAATTCATAGATCGACAAAAATAAATGTTTATAGAAAAAAGTACCGTGCATTTTGAGTGGCACTATAATTTTAATTTCGAGTTTGAAAATGTGAATTTTGTGAAAATGTTCTTTAAATTTAATTTTGTAATCCTATTTTTCCCATTAAAATGCATGGTGTGTATGATAAAATCAAAGATCTGATTAATGTTAATTGCATGTAAAAAAATTATGTTACATGGCATTATAATTATGTTGTTCTTTATCAGCAATTTTAGTCTTTTATTGTTATGCAATAATAAATAACTATACATTTTGCTGTTCTAACATTTATCTGCAAAACGTCATTCCTGATGATTATCATTCGCTTTTTATAAACATTTTAAAATTATACTTATTTTATTATTTTTTATATGGATAAATGTGACAATGCTGCCGATCCTGACGTACCTATTGTATGATAGGTAGATTAGCTGATTCGTGCATTTATTTATTGTCAATGTTGATTAGTTGTAAGCACTACTGAGATTGATGTTAATGGATGCTGAGAATAAATGACTTTCCAATTATATTCTAGTTTGATCTATACGTGGTTTAGGGCCAAAGGGCTGATTTTTCCAACATCTTTCGTCCAGGAATAATAATGAATTTTAGAGTTTTGCGAAAGAAGAATTTACATTTGAGGATGGTAAATTCAGCCCTGCATTTTATCCTACGGTTCTAACCGGAAGCGAAGAATACGAATGACTTGATTGATGACGCGAGTATCTACTTCATATTCGTATAAAAGAGCGTGACGATCGCGTACTCGCACTATGATCGCTTTCCGTTAGGACGCTACTTTATTCGATACGATGAGCTCGAAATTGGGGAATACCATAAGGCCAATTTATTCTCGTACTTAAAAAACGTTCACATTCAAGTTGTAATCTGTCAAAAATGTTGGTTTATTCATTGTATTTTTGACAGATTGCGATTGAGAAAGTTCTTAAAAATACGGCAATTTCCCCACTGATTTGTATCACGAACGTAGTGTTTTCCTCAACTTTACTGCATAAAATTAAAAATACGTGTTTCTGGAGTTGTCGATTCGCCCACAAAGCCAAAAATAAATGAACATCGTGCGAATCGCCACAAGAAAGAAATATATAATTTAAGTGTCGATTCGCCCGTTTCGGGCGAGTAAATTCGTGCAGATCAACCAATAAGCTATTAGTAGTTGTAGTTTGTAGTTCATTGTTGTTTTTTCGTAGTAATTAATAAATACAAGCCATTACTTTGAGTGTTTCACAGCGGGAATTCGCGCAATATTTTCAATCCTAACCTAAGTCACGGTTATTCCTAGTTTAGGAGTCAGGGTTTCAACTTTTGTGCGCCTTTAAGTATTGTGTACTTTAGCTAGATATTAAACATATTGTAAGGACTTGTATCAATAAAGTATATTATTATTATAATCGCGCCGGATGATATCGGGAAAAATAAAAGATATAACTCATAAAACTAAATATGCTTTATTTCACATCGTGTCAATATTCATTGGTCACAAACAAGTTTTGCACTTCGACAATACTTACACGTTACTCCGAGCTTTTCGTTTACAATATAAAATATATGCAGTTAACAACAATCCCCTCAGTTTACGAATAAATTACAAAATCATTTTTATTTATTATATACGAAGCAGATACGCTGTCGCGCGGCCCTCAGCGACAGTGCGGCGCTATTATATCCATGTATAAAAAAATGTATTAAGAAAATAACACCTATGGTAGAATCATTTTTCTATTAATATATTATTTTTTAGTATAGAGCTGATGTGTCTGTCGTTAACACTATGCCGCACGTCGCTGTACGGAAGCCGGGCCGCGCTAGGCACATGTCTCACTCGAAGCAGGTCTATACTATAGTTGACACCACATGGACATTTGCTCCTAGTGTATGACAACAGCTAAATCAACGCACCGCGAGGGTTCAAATAATCACCTGTAAAATTTAACTTGTAACATGTTATTAAACTCTTAATCATTATACAAAATTATCATCACAATATCACAAATAAAATACAGAACTCTGACGCTCTACTCTACGAAATTATTACGGTGTGAAAATTTAGTACACAATATAAATGTATCAACGTAATTATAAAGCTTAGTATGGATTTTATAAATCAATATGCCCAATATAGACATCTATTCTTATCCATAAGCAAATTCAGTCGAATATTTAATAGTACAAAGAAATGTATTTTATACATTTGAAATTAATGGAAAATGTCGAATATACAAATTAAGTCTTATATAAGGTTGTCGGTCTCTCGGTCAGATGACGGCGAGCAGTCATCTGACCGGAGACTTCCCAGTGTCTGACCAAGTGTGAAACAAAACCTTACTGTACAAAAATAATAATAGAACAAATGAAACACTATAATACAAAATAAAAAGAAAAAAACAAGTTTATACAAAGTGATACCTACGTGTATGTGTTCACACCAGTTGGGGCCAGTTACATCCATCGCTCTCTCGACTAACAAAAGAAAAGGAAAAAGAAATCGAAAAAACAAAAAACATTTAGTGAATTTATTTATAGAGACCGAAAAAAACAGTCATAGAAAAAAGTTTAAATATTAATCGTAGAAAGTCAGCCTTCGTGTAACAATTCACTATACCATTTCCTAACTACATTACCGCGACCAGCCATCCAACATCCAACGCCACACCACAAACCACGAAAGACTAGATCCTCTCCATATTCGCACATCATTCTGTTACACGTTATGTAGCAGTATCAAACAGTTCGGTACGGTCGGTCAATGTCGTTAGCACATTTAACATTTGGACAAAAATAATGAAACAATAATGTCATGGTGATATTAATGAAAATAAAGATGACAATCAATTTGAATTCTCATACATAATTCGTAGATAAATAGCGTTTTGAAAACTTTTCACAAGCTAGTTATCGAAGCGGCATGACTAGTTATAAACGTAAAACTGTTTAGACGTAACTATATACTTTACTATTGCTTTTATAATTTTATAGGAACGCTAATCTAGTAAGATCGGCCGGTAGGGAAGCGGGGGTCGGTCTAAACAGTTTTCGCACTCGCGCAGACGTCGGGCGGGCGGCCGTGTGACGTCACCGCAGCGCGCGGCAGCGACGACACACGCGCATCGTGCCGCAGTCGCCCCACGAGCTCATCTCCGAGCACGAACCGCAGAATATGCCGCCACACCGTCTGCGACGAAAGAACAACTGTTTAACTATGATAGTCTACCGTTGCTTTACGTAGTTAGGGGGAGTTTGTAGACAAATCTTCGGGAATTATGTGGTCCTGGTGCTTACCTGCAGTGGTGCCTACGTCTGGCCAGCCAGAAGTGGTTCCTGCAGTACTGGCAGCGCGGCGCGGCGCTGTCCGGGAGCCACACGACGCCGCGCGCCTCCTCGCCCACCTCTACTTCGGACGCGCTGCCGCTGCTGCTGCCGCTACCTCGCACAGACCCACTGCCGCTGCTTGTTTTCTGTACCGGGAGAATATTATTGTTAGAGAAATGCTGAGAGCAATGCTTTGAGAAACAAAACAACCAAAAAATATGTTAGGAAGAGAGATGTGAGAGTGAGATATCAATTTCTGAAATCGGTTTATCTTTTTATACAGGCCTTCACTATCAAGGTGAAGTTTACTTGCGGAACGAATGACCAATTTTTTCAATGGGTCTTAAAATGTACCAGAGTGACTAAGCAAGAGAAGGGTGTGTAGCGGTGTGTGTATGTATGTCGTCGTACTTGCGTGGGCGTGGCCGCGTGCGGGGCGGCGGGGGGCGCGGGCGCGGGGGGCGACGACAGGCGCAGGGCCTCGCGTGCTTCACGCAGCTGACCGCTCAGCTCCTCAACTACTTTCTGTAATAAACAAATTAAACCTGAAATTCTTCATTTGTTTTTATTGCAAAAACACGTAGGTAGTTATTTTTATCATAATTATCCACCCGCTTCTAAACCACTTTTTTGGGTAGGTCTTGTTTACTCCTTCGATACATTCTGTATTAACCAACATCCGGTTATTTATTAGCAATACTGGGATTTAAAAAAAAAATGCATTTGAAGCCTAAACTATGTGGAAAATGATAAAAGTATTACGACGGCAATGCACTCGGACCAAGGAACTGCATTTTATCTGCAGTATATTTGAGCCGAAAGTACTAGGCTAGCATAAAATACAAAGCGGTGCGCTCACCTTCTGGTAGAGTATGATCTGGTGCAACCGTGCCTGCAGCGGGTCGAGCGCGGGCGGCAAGCCGTCGAGCGGGTCGGCGCGCGGCGGCGCGGGCGCGCTGGTGGCGGGCGCGGGCGCGCCGCACACGCAGCGCACGCGCGCTCCGCCCAGTGCGCCCCCGCATACTCCGCACCAGCACACTTCAGAGCTGCCGCCTGACTCTCCTGATGTTTCAATACCACCTGGAAAAGGCACGAGGTTAATACTACATTCGGGATACGCCATTGGTTCGGATCAGTGCGCGTGTCTCTATTAATATATAAAAAAAATTATTCTAGATCATGTTGGGACAAAATAGAGAAAATGATAAACAAAATGTGTGAGTGAAACAAAGGATTTTTATAACTTTCGTGAGACAAAATTTACAGCAGCTGCGAGCGTGCCACGCGCTACATAGCATTGATGGATATTTTCTAGAAGTACTAGACAGTTACAAATCACTGGGACTGCTGACTTTCCTGGAACTGTGGCGGCAGATGATGCGATAGGTGCGATGACTCACGTGAACGCGTGCATTTTAGTTTGACTTACATAAGTACCAGGCTCTCATAAATCACACAGAGGTTGTACTCACTGCTACAGGGACTCCTAGAAAAGTGACAGACAGCAGGCAATCCGGCTAGGTGTCGCGGAACATTGTAAATAGGTTCAGGATGCGAGTAAGTTTACCTCATTGTAATACCAGGCTATCAGAAATTACAAAGAGGTTGTACTCACTAGTAGTGCTAGCTCTCCTTGAACAGTGGCAGCAGGCAATACGACGTGGTGACGTGGGACATAATGTGAGTTGGCTCGCGACGCGCGTGCGAGTGTGAGTGTGAGCTGTCCGCCTCGGCTGTGTGTGTGCCTCGCCTTCGCTTTCCGAACTTATACTGCTTGATGTTGCTCCACCTGAACCAAAGAAGAAAAGAATTTAAACGTTATTCTCGTTTTTAACGGGCATTATCCCCAAAGTCATACGATTTTTTCAATAGTCTTGAGCAATTTAAAAAAGTATACTTTTAAAGTTCTAAGGCAAAACTATCTTACCATTCAGATCGACTTCAAGAAACTTAGTAGCTACATCATCGATCCCGTTCATTGTTCCATTAGTCGTCACTCCATTTTCTCTCGTATGGTTGTTATCGGTGACCACATTGTGGTTGGTCCTATCTTCGGTGGTGTGGTTGTCGAGGGGTGAGGAGTCGTGAGAAGTGTTTCTGGATGCCGGTGGTTCTGCGCGACCCTCGTTGATCTCGAAGCCGGTGGACGATTGGTTGCTGGACTCTGATATTGATCGCCAGGTAATGCTGATGTTGCGGGTGCGGGCTGATTCTCTTGCGGCCTGTGACAAAAAATATATGATTTAGAGACATTTTATTGAAGAACAATTTTTTAAACTAAAATACGCATAATATTTTTCGGTATCTGCAAAAGTTGAATAGAATAAAAAATACATTTAAATTTTCCCATTGCATTTGAATTTCTGTCTCAATAAAATGGTGAAGATGCGAAGAGCATAATTATAATCCATAGCAGCGTGTACTATTATTTATTTAGGGAATGATGGGACTGTCGTACGAATTGCGGTTATAAAATTCCATTTTATAAAAAATAAAAAATAAAGTACCAGGCAAACATAAAACAAAAGGAGTATCCTCACCTCAGCCATCCCAATAACATCAGTATAGGTATCACAGACGAATACAGGCGGTTCTTCAGGCGTGTCCACGTCTGGGGAGGCCACGCTGGTGACCACGTCGGCCACACTATCGGCCACGGTCCCGTTGAGCTGGCTGTTGTCCGACGCGGTCAGGTCGTCTGAGTGGTCGATGACCTGGTCGGGTATGAGTTTGTCGGTGAGTTCGCCGCCTAGCTCTCGTTCTAATGAGGACGAGCCGCTTGCGAGGTCTCGGGGAAGGCGCGTGCTGTTCTCGAAGTGGTCGGGGTGGAGGCCGTCGACCTGAGGGAAAATTATGTGTTAAGTTTATATACTCCATCTTATCTACTAAAAGACCATTTCTCGTAATTAAGACATTAAAAATCCACTCGATTTTAGACCACTGAGCAACATGGCAAAAACGGTTGGATGATCGCGGCGACACTCGCTATCTGCGACATCTATAATACCCTAGTACTGACCGTCTCGTGTTGTCGCTGGCCAGCGGTAGTACGGACAGCTTGTAAACACACCACTGTCGGTGAGCACAGCGCGACACTCGCCAACTACTATGTACATGTATATGTTACCCTGGTACTGACCGTGTCGTGACAGTTGTCGCTGGCGAGCGGTAGTACGGGCAGCTCGTCAACACAACTATCGGTGAGCGCGGCACGACACTCGCGGCGGTTTTCACACTCGCTGTTCACCACCATTGATAGTTTCCTGCAAATAAACAGAGTAAATAAGTATTAAGCTAGTAGTACACACAGATATCGTTTGAAATATAAAACGATACAACACTTGAACCACATAAATCCAGTAACCATTAGAGCACCAATCGGCTATTCTCATCTTATGCCTCATTTACATTCAGCCGAAGTGAGCAGGGAAGTGGGCAGGACGAGTGTGTAAACACGATACTTCTCATGCCACTGCTATTGAGACTCGCGAGACCCCAAACTGGCGGTTTTTTGTGTGCGCGGCAGTGTCAATAATTTAGGCAGTTCAATAATTTCATTAGCATAATTTATTACTAAAACCGATTTGAATTTGATATGAACAGTTAACTTACATAACATCAGGTGCCAAACTAGGGTCACTACACCTCCTTTGCGCCGTTCGCTTCTCTCCCTCACTCAGCAGGTTATCACATGATCTTGTCTTCGTCATCAACCCTGAAACAAATGAACCAATGCAATGAGCAATAGAGAAGGCATGATAGTTTTAAATTGTCAGCAAGAATGACCTACGAGTGGTAGGACCAGAACTTTTGATTAATATCACTTTACTTCTTGGATTGAGTCTTTTTAGTACTTTATAGGAACAGTGATCAACAAAATGTTATTAGTAAATCTGATTGATGGATCAAAATAAATGAATTTTGCAATTATTTCATATATGCTTTGGAAAAAGTATAAACTTTAGTTTCCGATTTAGTATTTTTATGACCTTTTCAATTGCATAAAAAATATATTTTATGTTTAAGTTTTATTTTGGTTTTTTGAAATTATAAGGTAGTATGAACTTTTAAATATAATTCACTTACCGTTATGATTTTGTGTGCTATGCAACTGTTGCGCGGGCAGGTCAGGCTTGTGTTCAGAGCGCGGTTCTTCGCGCGGACTTTGCGCGCAGAACATTCCGCTCCAAACGCACATCGTACGCACTGAGTACTCCGGCCAGATCGCCTGCTGATAAATTAGTATAGGAGGTTAGTTTTAAGTACGATTGATCCTTGGAGTCGCCTAAACATTTGCAGAAAACATGGCTTATTAGATATCCAGTCATGCCTTCCATGGCTTATGGATTAGTAGTTATCTTTCGTCTAGTTAAAGAGTGATTGTGAATTCATCAATATGTAAAACAGTGTGTGCCGGTTTATTGTATGGCCGGCAGCTTTCTCTCTTAGTTTTGAATCGCAGTGTGCGTGATGGAATGCACAATGGCACGCAGTTGGAATAGACTTGACGCAGAAAGCTTAATAGATTAGGTTCTACTAACTTGTTTAATTTGTGTAATTTAATTTATTAATTGTAATTTGACAGGTTATTTTTTTATTTTATTAATCTACTAGCGATTCGGCCAGTAGCGGTATACTCATGCATCATAATTTTTCCTATCATCAAACGTACCTGTTCAAGTTGATGCGGCGAGTACAGATGGTTCCTATAGGCCGGGGCCCGTAGTAGATGCCACACGTGCGGCGTGACGTCACTGGTCCGGCTCTCACTCCGCTCTCGGCCCGTGTTGCACAGGAACGTGCCGAACATGCACGAGTGCACGTGTGTGCCCAGCTTTATCTGCGTACATGTTACACGGTCTTATAACATTGTCACCATCTACAGAGATAGGGACAGAGGTTTAGTTTTTGGCGGGATTTGATGGTGACCGGTCAGTTTGTTTTTCCGTAATAGTTTGGTTCTTTGTTCAAGAGCTTGATTATCCAATGATTATTCTGAAAAGTGGAAAGTGAGGACGACATAGTCTCTCGTTGCCATGACACATCACTTGTTAGCTAAAATTTTAGGTGGTGAAGCGTGGTTAAAATACAATTTTCGAAAAACAAATGACAAGAACGTTGAAGCGAAAAGAAGTTAGAGCTGGTGGGGGTGTGTGGGACAAGACTGATTCGGTGAAGTCAGGGGATGCCCGTCAAGTTCCTTGCGCAATAGGTTCTCGCACGCACACACAACACTCGTATATAATAGAAAGAGACAGACAGATAAGTCACATGGAGGGGGCATAACGGTTTTTCCGTACGTGAAGATTTCTACCAGTCAACTCCTACCACAAGCCGTGAAAAACACTAAGATTTTTGACGAGAAAGATGTATTGAGCTGAAAAGCCTTGGAACAGGATGACAGGAGATGATAATGATTTCCACTCCTACTTACCAAGTAAGCCTCATTGAACTCGAAGCTGCAAGGAAACTGCAGCATCATCTGGTGAACGACATCAAGCCATTGGAGGAAGATGGGTGACCTCTCGTTAGGGTCTTCTGGACCGAACTGATGCCCGCATCGGTCCGCGAACTTGTGTCCAAAGTCCAGCCATTCACGTTCGATTAGTATGCGGAATCCCTGAGAAAGATAATGAATGTTTTTGAGCGTTTTGCCGCACTACACTCGAAGTAAACTACTGCATTAGCCTGCTGGCCGGGTAGCCTGATATAAATATTGTCTTTTACACATCATATACTTACTTCATTAATTAATGGGAATCCAAGTTAACCCATATTAGGGTAACAACTTTTATATCATGCTCCCCTGGTTTCAGAGTCCGCTTTACCATTCAAGTCTGAGAGTTTTGAAACTGCCATGAAGGCGTTCGCGTTTCATGGCAATGTTCTGGCCCTTTCCACTCCTCTTCACATTATGTAGGCCTGGTACTTCTAATGACAACTCACCTCTAAAGTTCTGTAATATGGATCCAGTATGAGTTGCGCTGCGGCCACGATCTGCGGCGTCCTGTCCCAGCCATCGGAACAGTGCACGAGCACAGGCCGGCCCGCGGCCACGGCGCGTGCTACCACGCACGACGCGCGCACCACGCCCGACACGTACTGCAGCCATAGTGTGCGCTCCAAGTTGCTGTGCCAACTGGGACAACAGAAATAATGAGATGAATATTATAACAAATATTCGAATGCTTTTGCAGTAACTAAAATATGGGATAAAATTAACTGGCACTGTCTGCTGTGGTTAATTCTACGACTAAATTTACATAGCATTATGCCTGTGTTCAACCAAGGGATAGGGAGAAGGGTATCACTCACATTTCACCAGTTATTTTTAAGTCCCATGCTATAGGGGGCGAGCCTATTGCCGTCAACCGGGCACAATTCCAGACTCGAGGCTGTTACTGAGAAATTATTCAGGGGATGACGTGCAGATAATAAATTTTCTTTTAAAAATACGCCTCGTAAACACGTCATACAGCGCAATGTTTCCGGAAGAGATATTGCGAGTATTTGCGAGGCGGGGTTCAAAACAATGAGTTCATTCGGGCACAATGCCAACTGACACGAAAAAACCGGTAACACTACCTAGGTCCGCGTAACGTAAGCATTGCCTATTAAGTGCAGGGACACTACCTCGTCAGTAGACTAATAAGGCAGTCTCCCTGCACTAAATAAGATTAGAGATTACTAGAGTAGGTCCCAACCCTGGCTGCTGAACTTGGGTCTCTGATTTCTATTCCCAGGTCAGGTATACATTTTAATCTGTGTTCTGGAATTTCTCAGTAAGAGCCCGGAATAGACTAGAGGCTCGACCCTATTACATGGAATTTGAACATATCTGGTGAAATAAGGCTGTACTTTAACCTCTGTTTACCCCTTCGTGGAATACAGGCGTGAATTTATTAAAGCAGGAAGTAATTAAACTGCCAGAGGAAATGAACTGTAATGTTAATCTAAACTATTAACTCGATAACCGTCCTAGTTGTGATCGTAAGTGCATTACGGCTCGCCTTAAATGCGCCACCCACATCCATTGACATCCTGATATCGATTATACTACGCAGTCATCTAGTATCGTCTATATTATGCCATTAGGATAATGGCCTTGACCTCAACCGCACTAACTTCATTCATTACCTATTGCCTGACGTTAGTTTGACAGGTATACGTCACAGCATGGCGAGAGATATAATGTCCTGTCGATATTGATTTATCCATAAAAATATATCTTAAATACTACGTCTATCTGTCTATGCGTTGAGGTTGGTTTCCTAAGAAAGCAGTAAACGTTTACATAGTAACGGCTGTCCAAATACAGAAGGTTTATTGACACCTTTATGTCAAATGCTGGTGAAAATAGCAGAATTTTATGACGGCTGTTATAATATGGTGGAACCGCTTTCCAAGGAAACTAAAAACAAATCCGATTTACATGATTATTTATTTTTATTTACAGGCCATTGATGGCCAGCTGCACATGACATAAAAAATATATCTATTATAGTTTCACCGAGACTGTGTAACGCGCCTTAGGAATGCGCGGCAAGGTACGGCAGCGTTGACGAATGAGCGGCCTGCACTGCCTGCCCTTCTCGCCGCATACATACCTAAGGCGCGGTACAGCGGTCTCGGTCAAACTATACCACGAGTTTTTTTTTTTTGTCGTCATTCAGCATAATTATTCGTAAGTAGGCGTAAACTTGGAGTAGGTGACGGTATCTGTTATGATGTTATCCATTACCAGTCTGTTGTGATAACTGAATAAGTGGGCGTAGTACCTATACCTATAGTTTTAAATAAATATTGTTATCGGAGCTGATCAGGCCGTGACATTAACTTATTGATTTCCGCAGTGGGAGGAACTAGCGCCTAATTTTTGTCACCAAGCAGAAGTAGCGTTGTTGTATAACAGTTTTAATGGTATAGATTTCTATCGATAAAAGAAAAATGTTATCTCGGTCATATCGGGTTTGACAAGACAAAGTGTGAGAGCCGTTGATTTGATTTGATAAAAAAAAGGAAAAAGAATCGTTTTGTCAGAAATTTGTCAGCCTACGTACTACATTATCGGGACCAAAATTGACTTTAAAAAAAATCTAGTCTTCACTTCAACAAAGTTACTTCTACTTCTTTAATACACATTTTTTGGCAGCAGTTCCGTTTAGACAGAAACTCCTCTCTACTCTACTTGCCTGGTAGTACGGTTGGCAGTCTTAGCAGCTATTCTACTCACTTGGTCTGGTCGCTGGGCTCGGCCGCTAGCGCCCTCATCTGCTGGAAGCTCCTGCGCACGTGGTGTATGTTGGGCAGGCACATGAACTGTATGTCGGCGGCGGGGTAGTACTGTTGGCACTCACAGCCGCCGCCGCGCGCGCGGTTGGTCACCGCAGACGCGTATGAACGTGCGTCTACGATTAGCAGCTTTAGTTGCTGTAACAATTAATAAGATACGTTATGAAAAAGAAATCTGAACATCAGAAGGCCAATTCCTGTGATTAAACGTTCAAAATCTAGTTGCAATCTCATCTCAGCAAAAATCAATGTCAATAATGTAGGGAAACTGGAGGTATTTTTGATAGTTATAGACTGAGATTACAATGTGATATTTACACCATTAGGATTTAAATGATGGTCTTTTGCTAAAAGCAATTTCTATCAGACAACCATTCGTTGGAAATAACCACTTAAAGTGTAGTTTGGAGTGAACTGAGGCTTTAGTGTAAGTTTGCAAGTGAGTAAACGTTACTATGGCGTTTGCGTTAAGATGTGACTGATAGATCATATAGCTAAGAATATAAAGGTGAGAATAAAAATCTTAACGCAAACGCGATAGTAACGTTTATTCACTTGCAAACTTACACTAAGGCCTCTGGTAAAAGTTACTAGTATTATGACAAAAGTTATATTACTTTATGAACAGCCATACGCTTGCCAAATAATGCGAATATTTTCCTCCTACAGTTCATTCACATTGTAGCTGGTATTGCGAGGATCACAAATAAGCACTGGACATTGTGATGATCATAAAGTTATATTTGATGCATTACTCGACTATGTCTAAACCATTTCAATGTAAACCTTATTTGATTGATATAAGGTCCAAAGTTGTTAGATAAGTATTATGTTAATTGAATCTTAGGTTTACCTAGCGCCATTATAAACTTGTTCAATAAAGTTTCCTGTATCGTAACTTATGTATCACGGACAGATACTGAGTGGGCAATACGACTAAGTAATAAGCATTATGCTATAAATATCACAAGTACTTCCTGATATCACAGTTCTATTTATAATTTTGTCGGAACTGCATATTGAGACGATTAATATTGATGGTACCAGGGGAGCATTATCGCGAGGAAGTAAGATTAGCTTATAATGCTAATTTAGTATTATAATCTTGTATTGTTACAATAATTTTGTAATTGCAATATAAAGTCCGTTATTAGTTTTACAATGTAGTAGCGGACTTATATTATATATTAAATATTAGCTTCTTTTCTAACCGCTTATGATAAAGAGCGATAGATAGAATACTCTTTATTCTGCTCACCATAAAAATTACAAATATAATTTAGATATATATAACAGAGGGCAAAACAAGGCTTCAACTTTTTATGTGCAAAACTTCTACACAATTTTAAAATTTGTAAAATGGCCAAACACAATTGTCATTGATCACTAACCCAACCCAGCCATTACCCAACTATGTGCGGGGCGAATATCATCATCATCACACACAGCCGATAAAGAAACATGAATGACTCTTGGGTAGATGAATAGGCCTCAAGGGTACCAAGTTTCCACGCTCCTGCGCCATCCAGGTTAGCTCCACGGACCGCGATGTCAGTTTTAACACAATTTAAATAACTACCTTATTATTATTAGGCGGCTGCATGCCGCGGTCCTGGTTGCAGGCGCTGACGAAGGCCGCCAGCAGACGCTCGTCCTCGCTGGAGCGCCAGCCCAGCCAGCCCACCTCGGGCTGCGACGAGCGCGCGATCACGGCGCCGCTCGCGCGGTGGCGCCACACTACCGCCGGCACGCGGCGCATGGCGCGGAACCTGGGGACGACCGCAGTTTTATAATTATATCTTGGCTACTGAACTTTTCCCAAAATTGCATCTGAGAGCACAACACACATGGGACGTGTATTTGCCCAAGCAAAGCATTGGTTTCTTTTTTATCAATTCTTTGCTTAAGCCATCGGATAGGAGAGTATCATTGGGTCCATAGTCACGATGGTACTCGCTAGGATCTGAGACTGACGAGGATCTAACAAGTAACAACCAAAACGGTTTCACCACCCTCTATGGCACCGTAAATACCAAAGAATGGTAGCGCGGCTGATTGCAGTGTTAGTATAGTACAGTATAACGGGCTAGTATCCGTTCAGTTTAGAAAGATTCAGTAGACCTAAATATTCTATTGTCGTGGGGTTCTTACCTCGCAACCGAGTCGAGGTCTTCATCACAGATAGACGCGGGCACTACGATGAGGGGTGGGTACGAGGGGCACAACTTGTACTCCGCGTTAGCTGCCGTGACCCGCCACGCGCCCTTCGAAGTGAAGCCTAGTCGCTCCACCTATGGGTAAGCAACAGGTTAATATGGCTCGAAAGGGAGGAAATTAAACGGTACTAAGGGGAAAACGTACTACAGGTTAATTTAATACATGGATATAAAACGGTACGCCATTTCCCATCGCTCATTGAGTATGTGTGCAAACGACAGATATTATTCTTTATTTGTGCGTGCTGAGATTTTCTCAAAATGTCCTTCCGCCACAATTTTTCTTTTTTTTCGCCACCTACTTTGCGGAAAGTGGGGGGGATTCATCAGCGTTGTCTGCCTAAGGGCTGTTAGAAAGAGCTGCCCTAAATAATAACACAAAACTGGTGCCCTCTTACCGAGCATAGAATAGCGGTAATATTTTGTTTTCGGTTGACTCAGTCTGCTTAATTAAAATCATAAGCATAAACACCCCACCCACCCTTGTTTGGCTTTGTCGTAGTCGGGTAAAAGAGTTTTTCTTATAAAAGTACCAGGTAATCACAAATAGAAAGGAGATATGCTGAATGGTAAAAAGATAAGAAACAAAATAATGGAGATAAAGAGAAAGTTTTACGCATAAAAGTACCAGGTTTTCAGAAGACACGAAGAGTTACTTACTTCAGGACCAAACCAATGCCTCTGTGGAGACTGTGACGCCCTCATCAGTGCTCTGTGCACTGAAGTGGGCGGCTGTTCCTTGGCCCACGCCGCGTACGCCGCAGCGAAGGTCTCTTGAACGGATCCGATAGGGGCGAGCGCGGTGTTCAACCGCCTCCACCATTCTATACATTGATCCCCTGTGTTGAATGAGCATCTACAACAAAAGGATTAATTATCTGTATGGACTTTTAGGTACGAGAGCTTATGACATACACGCGAGGCCCCCCGAGCGGGACGGGTATCCCCGAAAACATGTGTATGACTATAAAGTTAACCGTATCAGCTATTTATAAATTGTACTAGTTCACGAGTAGGTAGCAACTAAGATAATAAACATTCGTTTCAACAACTTTATCTTATTATTGAAGGAAAATTTACATGTTCGCTTTCTTTAGTCGCTAGGTGATTATCAGTCAGTACCCTCATTTTGGTGTTACGGTAATCGAAAATTAAATCAACATTCATTACATTACATTCGGCATTCAATACTATCCGTTCATTAAGTATGTAAATAATTATGGACTTTTGTACTTATTAAACATTGACAAATGAATTATCATAGCAGAGACAAAATAAAGTGTGAATTTTTTAATTTAATTAAATATTGAATAATGAACTTAGCACGTTTTTTTGTTCAAACAAGAGAATTTTTATATGTTTTCAACTTGGCATATTTACCTATTTGAATATCTCAATAACTTTGTTATTATGTAAACAACCACTAGATATGTACAATAATAATGTAAAATACTTGAAGAACTATCTAATCAGCACTTGAACAAGCGTGTTGTATGCCGATTAAAATTGTGCCTATGTGGAACAGAAGTTAGCCGATTATCCTTGTTTGATTTGATAACTTTCTCTTGAAGTGGGAATTGAATCCAAGGACTAGAGGAATCCTCAAAGCGGGAATTAGCCGCTTCATTTATTTTAGGTGGTACTTAAAATATGGGTCTGACTGAACCAGGAGACCATGAACACGCAAGGATACTAACTTGAGTTGTCTTCCATTTTTGCAGAGCACGATCAAGTGCAGCAGGTCCCGGATCTCCAGTGCGTCGATGAGACGGAGCGGGATGGACGCGCCCGGCCCGTTCCTTCGACGAGGCTGGACGTGCAGACGGTAGTTGGACATTGCGATAGTTCCACCGTCCGCTGTTCGACCCACCCACTGTCAACAAAATTTTAAGATTGAAACTACATAGAGGTACTTGAGCAATACCACATAATTTGGAAGACGAAAACGCAGGTGTTTAATAATACTAACAACAGTTAATTTAAGGTATAACTAACATAGTTTTAACAGACTACACCTGCAGTTGAAGTACTGAGCCCTTAGTTCTGATAATTCAACTTCATTTCACATTCTCAGCACGAGAGATTTTGATAACATTTACTCCTGTCATGCCCGACTTAACATAAGCACACATAGTACTATTTTCGCAAAGCTGCAGTTTCTACAGTCATAAGTGCACGCTTTGGGCTGATAACGCGCAGTCAACGACCTACCAGGAATGCAGAACTAGAACGGAGTTAAACACTATCGGAACGTCATTTCGGTTCGTTCAACCCGATGCATGCGACCTGCTGACCTTTTAGGCCATCAGCCGTATTAGTTACTTAATATGTGCGTGTTTTATCTATTTGTTACTATTTCGCTAATTAATTATTGACGCGGACTTTGGACTAGGAAATACGGTTGTTTACTTACGTGTTCGTAGCACATAAGTCATGGAATCATTAAGACGTCATGTCTATTGAAGAGGTTGCGACAACCATGTAATTATGTTGGGAAACAATACCGTACACAGCGTACACGGTATGAAGGTAACAAAACATACTATTAAACTGCGATTACTACAATTTTCATTTCAAATTGCCTGATTCGTAGTTTCCCGTAAACAAGCTGTTATTACCAAAAAATTGCCTACAAATAGGTACCAACAAATTGTTGAAATTGCATGATGATTGAGTGAGTCTACCGTCATATTGCGACAATGCATGTGTGCTTGCATTCAAGGCGATTATAAAATAATAATACCCTCTATAAATACTATGCCTATTTGGAGTTTTCCCTGTAGATATTTATAATTTTATTGCAAAGATAAATATATTTATCTCTAGAAATGTCCTCGAATGTCTCAGTGCCGCCTATAGTGACAAAACGGAGACCACTATTGCCCAAACAAGTGAATTTATTGTCTGTGGGTTGGGCGCACAACCGAAAATTGACGAAACTACTTTCCCTGGATCACTACTTGAACTGTCTGTGATGCCTGTATTCAGGTCCCATGATCAATCAAAAGCCTGATTAAGCACTAGAAAAACCACAGCTTTCCTAATTCATTTAACCATTGTACCTCACCTGCACAAACTCCCCACATATAGGCGTGAACCCTGCATCCAGGCCGGGCTCATCGTAGTGTGTTCGCAAGCGCGGGTACAGATCAGCAGCACGCACGCGGTGCGGCGGCGGCTCGGGCTGCGGCGGCGCGCGGTACCGCTCGCGATCACCCATCTCGCTTGTCGATGGCACTACCACCTGGGGACAAAATAAATCAAGTATTAGAAAAGATAACGTAAGTACATAACATCACGCTTGTAATCCCCGAAGGTTAAGGCAGAGGTGTACCTATAGTACACCCACATTTCGCCAGTTACGAGAAGAAGAGAGAGTGAGTTATTAGAAGAGGTTGTTTTAGAGAAATCGCCCTATCGTAAAGACACGAAAAATTAAATTGATCATTATCATTCTCCTGTCCTAATCACAATTTATTTGAGATCAGTGCAACATGTCTTCCTATTCTACACATGTAATGAATACTTCCAAACGTATAAAATAAATGTATATAGTTGGCATCTTGCACGTGTATACACGTGCAAGATGCCAACTACCTATATTTATTTCTAGACAAATTAGACAAACAAATGGTCCATAACCACTTCATTATGATCCCAATGCCAACAGCTTCATTGAACAATGTCATTTCCTACTATCGCCAATAACATATTATGGGGTCCGCTAGTTTTGGATAAAGCTTTTGAACAGAGTGACAAAAACTTCAAACGCGTTAGTTAATTTTAACGCTTTTGACATAGTATTTCTGATATCAGAAATACTATGTCAAAAGACGAGCTGGAGAATTTAATTTTGAAATAAAGAAATATTTATTTACTCTCCATCCGCATAATACCTCGAGAAGGCCAGAGATATTGAGACACGTCACATCCGACATAGACACGTACAGTAAGCGGTCATAAGTGCATTATCACGCTTAGGATTGTATTGCTGTGAACGAGCGACAGGCCGAACCTATATCTGTGTGTGTAAGTGATGTATCAACACAGAATACACCTCAGAACTCTCACACTGGCGTCGAATGAAACAAAAAGCATACCGTCACTTTTTCGCAGAGTACGTAATTACTCGTGACCTTGGTCGGTTCATAGTAGTGCTAAAAATTCACATATTGGTATCAAGTTCCGATAGCTGGTAGCGTATTGAAGTGTATGGTGAAACACACAGGTCTGGGTTCAAATCACGAAACGAAACTTTTATTTTTCTTTTAAACAATCATCTTCATCTGTTTTTTTTTATTATTTAATACATTAATAAACAAGATTATTAATTAATTGCTAATTTTATTATTACTTATATTGTTATTGAAATAAGGGGTTAAGAATAAAAATGTTTAATAAGTGATTACAAAATGTTTATTCGTTATCATTTTATGAAGTTTAAATAAATAAACTTATAGAATTAAAACAGTTTATTTTCCCATAAATAACAATTTATTGAGATAAAGTACCATGAACCTTGACAATCAGGCTTAATATATTGTATCTTAATAATAAATAATAATGTCCTTTAATTAATTTTGTGTGTGGGTAATGTAACAAACCAACTCGCAAATCTACGCAAATCTACCCACGTAAATACAAAAAATGCGGAATCGTTGTCACAATACAAATAAATTACTCAGTATTACTACTTTTATTTTACTACGAGTAAGTTTGAGACCTCACGTTCGTGTAACGAATAGTTAACAAATCGTATTTAATAGGACTTATTGAGGTTATAGCTTAGTGTTCATTTTCATTACGAAAAGAAGATTGAAACTAAACCTCAAAATAATCCTTATTACGGATATGACACAATATAATTTTAATAGGTAATAATTATTATTTTATTATAATTATTATAATATAATTATAATAATAATTATTATTTTATTATAATTATTATAATATAATTATTATAATATAAATTTTATAACATAATTATTATAATATAAATTTTATAATATAATTATAATTATTTTAGATTTTAATTCATATATTTGAAGCATTTATCTGTTCCCCTTAAATTTTCCCATATTTCAATACAATGCAACTTCAACTGCTCATCAGACCGCTCATTCCGTGCTTCCCATCGCTGTATCATCAAACCCCATAGGTTTTCTATAGGGTGGAGGTCAGGAGATCGTGCTGGCCGTGAAATAACTGTTATCTCCGGGTGTTTAACCACTCACGCACGTAAACATTGCACACAGTGGGTAACATGTAATGCAAACCTTCTGCGCGGACTGCACGGCGCACGGTTCGTAAAGACGTGTTGAATAATTCTTCAAACGTCTTGTTGGTATGAAACCACTTATTCCGTATTCGCTGACCATGTGTTGTCGGTGCGTCTCTTTTATATCTAAAACAAAAAGTTTTATAAGTAATAATTATTGTCAATAGAAACACATAAATATTTAAAATGTTATTTTCATCGTTCAAAGATC
Source organism: Eupsilia transversa (assembly GCA_914767815.1). Taxonomy (NCBI): domain Eukaryota; kingdom Metazoa; phylum Arthropoda; class Insecta; order Lepidoptera; family Noctuidae; genus Eupsilia; species Eupsilia transversa. The sequence goes on from OU611892.1 coordinate 11,196,241, forward strand.
TAAGTAAATAAATTTACTTTGATTTTATATATTTCTTCTTCTATTTAGACTTTATCCACAGATGTGACATTTAAAGATCAGTGGTTGTAACTAGTCGAGCATTATTAAAGTTAACAAATGTTTTGAAATAAATAAGTAAGTTATTATAAAGTTAGCTATAGCTACAAAACCAAATCAGATCAGAAACAATTTCATTTACTTAAATTATGCAATAAATAAATAATATTAATAGGGTAACAATAAAACGTTTCAAAAAACAATTACCAGGATCAGCAGTTATAATTTAATTAGATAAATGTTTGATAAAATAATTAAATCATATTACTCACACTCAGTCCGGTTTTATCAGATATTTGTGATAAATATTAAGTCCGCTTTTACGCAGCGCAATAATATTCGCTTTCATTTCTATATTCTTTGCTTGCATTTCAAAATGAACTTTAGACACCGCTAACATATTGAACACACGTCACTAACCTACAATTACAAACATCGTTCTATTTATTCGCGGTGAATGAGTCGTAAGTTAACTGCGTCTGTCTACCTTAATTATCATTTAACTTATTTAGGTTTCCGTGGGTATAATCATAAAGTTTTGCGAGTTTAGTGAACACGACGAAAATGACAAGGATTCAATAGCGTGATTATTCGAATGATTTTTAAAACATTAAAAAACTATCACCGCGCGTGAGATTTGAACCCACGACTCTCTACGCATGAACGCGTCAAACCAAATACGGTAACCACTAAGCTATCATGACATATGCGTTATGAGTCGAATTTATGAAATACTATAATTGTTAAACTAATGAGAGTGTGTGTGTGTCTATGACTTATTATAAGAAGGTCGTAAGTTAAACCGAAGCGTCAATCTATTGCTTTAAGAAATTGCTACTCCACTTATGACCGTTACTGTACATATTCATATTCAGACAGATTTCGACAAACTCTCTCGTAACATCGTATCTATTGAACAAATTAAGGAACAATCGTTTATAAATTGTGCACACAATGGGCCACAAGGTCGAATTAAAATTCAACACGAACGTAAACGGAACAAATTATTTACTAATAAAGTATTGATCGGAACGCGTTCACTTTTGTATTGAGTTATTGTCTAACTGTTACTATAATTTGATAACGACTCCTTCCAGGCAGCAAGATGGTCCTACGGATACGACAAGTGCGAGCGGGATGGCAAGACACTTTCTCTTTCTGTATTTGTGTATTGATACGGTATCGACAAACATCCCTTATATCCCAGAACTGTATGTACCTTATCAAGAAATGTGTATCCGTTGTTCGAATATCTTCCGAGTTCTGTTTCTTTACGGAGGACCGCCTCTGTGGTCTTGTGGTTAGACTCAGGCCCAGAGGTCCCGGGTTCGATTCCCAGTGAGGGCAAAATTTTCTGCTCTGTTTGGTTGGTGGTAGGGCTTGTTCTAAGTCCGCCTGGCTAGCTACCACCATCTTATCTAAGTCTGTCGCCATAACAACAATGTTAACAGCATTGTTGTGTTTCGGCAGTTAGAGGTAAGATAGCCAGTTCCTCTGTGGTTGAGGATTCCGGGTGAAGCTCGCTTCCACCTTCGGCCTGATCATCACTTACCATCAGGTGAGATTCAGGCCAAGAGCTTCCCCGTAGTGGTTAAAAAAAAGAAGGGGAAGAACCATAGCCGATATAAAACTCAAATCAAGATATTGAAAACATTAGAGACAATAAATAATAGTCAGAATCTGCCCCGGCAGTTAAGGATTCGACACTCTGTCTAATGTTATTCAAAATACTGATGTTCCACTATCTGGAAAGACAAGAACTCAACAACAACATAGGAAAAATACTAGGGTTTATGTTTAAAATGCCTTAGGACAAGGGTTAAATATTCTGAATAAGTAATAGTGACAGATTTCCACTTCATCGCTTATTTATGCAGCATCACAATAACCTTTTTCCTTCAGTTACTTCTCACAGCTTACATAAGATGAAAAACAAACTTTGAAAATACATACTTAAGGTCGCTGTTTATATTTAGCTTTCATTCGGGATTAACTTGGAACAATACCCCTTTCCAAGCTTCCATCCTTTTCCTTAAAAATACAAAGCGAAAATTTTCAAACGACAAACTATATTTGGAGAAGTTATTTAAAATCAGGAACGTTTTATAAAATTAGATTCTTCAACACACTTTCGTTACATAATGACATGCACTATTCCGATGCAGTTCAGTTAATTGCCTAAATACATACCAACACATAGATATTATGTAAAAGGCGCTGTACGTGGAGTTATGCTCTCGGTATCGTTTATCGCCGGTACATAATAATCAAAGTGCTTAGCAGTCGACTCGAATCATGTATCTTGCGTGCTGATGATTTACTGGTGGCGCTTCGAAACCTCTTTACGGAATGTGGTTACTTCTGAGGGGTTTAATTTAATAACATGCGTAAGAAAACCTGTCTCGTTACTTAGTTGGCTGATTGGAGAATGTTGTAGTTACTTCGGACAGCAGACAACTTAATTGATCCAGCTGAGACTATGAAAGACTATAATAAAAGACTTATATAAATAAGGTGCTTGTGTCAAAACATGGTCCTTCGAGCCGATTTTGAGGAATCAGTTAGAAATCAGCAAGAGGAGATTCGTCGCAAATAAAATCTTTTTGTTTCTACGCCTATGACTTTAGCTACCGAATCGGCCCTTAAATGACCAAAGAATTCAACGTACGTCATGGAACTTTTAAAAGTAAAGAAAATCCACCGTTTCTAGCCATTGCACATACTATAAAGCAATTCACACTCGACTCACGCCCATACTGCATACCTGTCCCTCGTTGGATACTACAAAACACGTTAGAAAGCGACCTTGCGTTACCTAACTTGGCACTCATGCGCATTACTTATAAGTACTTTTAAACGCTGGTTAACTCTACAGGATAGCTATTAAGGACGGAATTCAAAGGATAAAATTTGCATTTTTTTATTCATCATTGGAATGCTCCATGCTTCCTCGAGAACATTGCACAGCATTATTATTTAACTTTAATATTTACTTTGGAATCGAGTTGCAAATCTTGCAAACACTAAGATTTGATAGTTACAAGCAACACTTAAGTAGGTACATAAAATATTATGAACGATTCACACATAAGGCATTATAATAAATATAAATCTTTATTTCGGCCCACAGAGAATGCATACAGTAGTGTATTATGCATTTAATACTATTTTTAGGCACAAACACAAAGTTTGGTGACACAACATGTAAATAAGCTTGAAGAGTTTGATGTACAAAAGGCAGGTAGGTACCTACTGACATTTCAAAAGTACCTATACAATATTTGTTTTACTCGTACAAACCCATGTACTATGACATGGGCTCATACCTACAAGTAGGTACCAGGAAAGCATAATAAACAGTAGTAACTAAACAATTTTGCAAGATGTGTCAAGTTTCTCCTGCGAATTCCTACAAACAAGTTGTTTGGTAATTTCTAAATTGCTGCAAGCTATGAGGGCGGCTATTTAGGCTCTAAGTTATTTATACTATAGGGTGCACCTCGGCCTAAGCCTTCGGGGAATACAAGCGAAATGTTGATATTTATGGCATCATATTTTAACTATGAATCTTTAAGATGCAAGCCAGTGCATTCCTGTACCTACTAACAGTTAAAGGTTACCCTACCTACTTGATAATTCAAGTATATTAAACTCAGTTACCAAAACTTTAAAAAAATATGATAGTCCTCCTTTTTTTCACTGCAAGGCCTATTATTATAATAAGAAGCGAATTTAAACAGGTAATACCGCTGTAAAATTCCGTGTTTTGTTAATTTAATAACCAAATACACCAATTTATAAAGAATACAGCACAAAAGGAATTACTAACGAAAGATAATTAGTGGTTAATTGATAATGTATGCTATGACAACGATAGCAATGGCGGTAAGTAATTGACCTAATTTGACCACAACTATTTTTTTTGTTTAAATGCTATCAATTTGACGTCTAATAAGCAATGTATATGTATGTACAAGCGTTTGTTTTGAATTGATCTATTAAAAACTCCTAAAAAAAAAGGCGTACCTATTGCACAAATAAAAATAAAAAAACATTTTGATATGAATGGAAAATGGGAAAAAGCGTATTTGCATCAATAAATATTCAAATCTCATACACATACACCACATGTAATATTTATACTTCCTTAGATCTAAGCTCCACTTTCTATCATATGTAATTGGTGCAGCATTCCATAGTAATGACGTAATCTCCCGCGGCGGTTCACATGAGCTCAGCATAGAACATACACTTACATGGCCTATGACTATGATTCATCTCGAGTGATTGCCTATTATAGCTATCATTTAAGCTCACAACTCAAGTTGTGTATCTAGATGACTTACACATTTTTTTTTTTTTTTATTGAATACAGAGATTATAATGTTTTATGGCTCCTGTAGAACAAGATTTTATATGGGTTGAAGTATAAAATACAAAGAGTAATGAAACATTGCCTACTGAGGAATGGCGACATTAAAATATTAGGCGATCGTGGGTGTGCGCCCACGGTCCTTTTAGCACATTCACCCTCTGCAGTTCAATGAACACTAACTTTTGCACAACAACGGAGACAGACATCCAAAAAACTAAAAAGCTTTTTTGTTAGTACTAACCAAACGTGACCAACTACGCCATTACAGACGTGCCTGTCGTTACATAAGAAAGAAAATAGCGTACATTCTTGCGAGATGAGACAATCAAGTGTGTTGTCGACCGTATGACAAAAAAACTAGATCCAAAGCGGAGCTGTATTTTTTATTGAACAAATCGTAACGTTAGACGGTTTTATTGTTGCCCTTTACGGCGCTGAATCAGAATTTCAGATAAAACAGCGATATATTAAAAGGAGAGTACAGACACTTTTTATAAACTGTAGTGTAAATAAACAAAGCTTACTGTTCAAAACAGAAACAAACTCTGTACTAAAGCATGGTCGTAATCATTAAAACAGTCATCAAAGCCGCGCGGGTGGGCGCCTAGAGCTGACTACTACCGAATGACTAACCAACCAACTAGGAAAGCCCCACTGGTTATTATAAACTTCCATTGAACGAGGATCCCCACACATATGGTTGGGTTAATAGTTGAATTTGAAGCGTGGGTCGTTCACCTCGTGTGTCGATGGATGTTAAACATAAAAAGAACTTGCCGAGTCTGAAGAGCACCAAAATATATTCTAGAACGTTTCACACTGGTACATACCTTTAATTAAAACAAAACAGGATCTTGCTTAAATGTTTTTCATTGTGTCCTTGAAGTAATCGCTTTTGTATCAAATTCTAACGACGTAGTACCGAGGTCGATGCCTTCCTCGATTTTCTTTTATGTTAAAAAGCTTTTTAGGTGTTTACGGAATATCATCAGGGAAATGAATTATTTTGGCGCTTCTATTCCTGTTTTTAGCATACTCTTTAACCGAATTTTTGGAGAATATGAAGTCTTACAAACCAGGGTTTAAAGTGTCTACAATTTAAGCTTTTTCTTTTAAGATTTGGCTAACACAATATTTTCAATGTTGTTTGCACTTGTAAAGTCAACGACGTCTTTTCTTTCTTCAAAGCGAGGAAGCTGTAATAATTTCCCACAGTATTTAAGCGCAGCGGGAGCTTTAATATACCAGGACAGCATAACAATTAGTTGGTGTGAAACTATGAATGAAATGTCTGGGCAGGCAAGTAGTACATTCAGAAAGTGTTTGCGGTATGCAATAATAAATCTTTGTATCGATATGGGTTTGTTGATAACATTCTAGTTCCATATTTATAGTTAAATTGTCCAAGACGAATTGATTACAAAAAATATGTACATATTTAGTTACATCATAAGTTTGAGTTAACTTATTTTTTGTGTCCATCTGTAAAACCTGTTTGTTTTTATACATAATATAACGTTTATTCAAATGAAGTAGGTAATTTACAGAATTTTAAACAAAGCATTGACACACGTCATCTGAGAAATACATAATTCTTGAATACAAAATATTCTCAAAACGTAATAAACAATGGCACATACATATTGAGATTATTTAAATTTTGATTGGTTTCCTGTCTCCTGAGTAGTTCTATGCCTGAAACGTAGGCAGATACGGCTTGACTTAATAAGACCTGTGCAGTGCTTCGTCTATGGTGTGACGTGGATCATAATGAATGAGTTGAAATAGCGAATTAACATTAAATTTATTGGTCAGGATTTTGACATCTTCCATTTACAAGCAGCACCGCTTTTCATTTACAAAGATAGGTACGTCAGTTCTGCAATAGACAGATCCCCGACGCTATCAAAGCGTAGCATTAGGCAATACCATCTGCGGAAGGGGCAAGCCTTCGCTTGCATAACGTAAAGCGTGACTAATGCAACTGTAGTGTGCGTAGGAGAAGGAGATAGAATAAGGTCGTTTGAGGTTAACATGACGGACATCATCAGCTAACGTCCGCGTGTTGCAGAACTTACAGAATTATCACACTACTTGTAGCTACTTGTATATCTTCTTCTTGAGCTATATATGTATATAGCTGCATAATTATTCATATGTTATGGCTTGCAATGAGACAATTATATCATTACGTGTAGTAGTCGGAGCAGTGTGTGAAACAAAGGCGCAACACAAAGACTCATAAAGAGACGGAATAAAAAGATTTATTACCTAAAAACGAACACTAAATTGACTATCATGGCTACCCCTTTGTTTTAAACGTGTTCGCAACTTCACAAGTTGGTAGTAGGTACGTTAAAATAGGCTTTGATAGTGATGCAGATAGTGAATGAATGAAAGGAGCGTTCATTATCCATTCAATCAATCATTCATGTCATTCAACCCTGCTCGAGGCCGTGTGTTGTATTGAAAGGCCCATTCAAGGTTTAGTTTAGTACTGACATTTTGTAGGATGTTATGAATTCCTGGTACAAAATACAAACACGTGAAGGAGATAGAAGGTGCGTAGTAGTTGTATGTAGATTGTAGCTAGCCGCAAGCAGAGTGATCTGCAGACTTTTGTGTGTCACTCTTCATTGCAAACAACAATGGATTAAAAAACTTCCGGCGTGTGCAACTATGGGCAGCATTATCTGTTTGTGCTCATGTGATCCTGGTTGAATGCATCTGTGACGTCAGTGACGTAATGACAAATTGCTTGGCAAGATGTTCAATAACATTGAAAGTTATGTAGATCTAAAATTAACTACTAGCCACACGTTTCGTAATACATAATTATTATAATCAACATTTTATCACTCACTGCATCAAATATTTTTGGAACACACGTTTGTGTTTACAGCATTGAGTTCTACGATATTTTTAAGTCAGACAGTAAAAACTAATTAACAGAGTCCAAATTAGGATACACACACAACCCAACATGTGTTCAACAATGACAGTAGCGAGCGAGGGAACATGTTTCTATAATGAGTCACGAGTGTGGCTCATTACGGTGCATCTGACTTTGTACCGACCATTACTGCTCATATAACCATACCAGTAGCTTCAATTGATAAATTACGATTTTGACTGCGTCTTATAAAAGGAAACTTAATTTAAACTGATGGGTTGCCAGTAGAAATTATTGTCCAAACAATCAATGGAAGCACACAGTGGGTGTTATTTGTTCACAATGTAAACATAATTTGTAACTATTTTATTTTTAGTGGATGACTCAAGATATTGTTGATTGTATACATATTGTGATTGTTTTCGGTGGAAATGCAATCATACCAAGTTGTTTTCATCGCCTTATCATCTTTACACAACCTATACCTATTTTAGCTGTACAAGACAAAACAAACAAAAATGTCATACAGACACCCACATTCAAAGCTTCAAATCCCTACTTATTCACTCCAGTCTTAATAAAGTACAGAAAAGTCATAAATAGAATTCCAAAGCTTCCTATTTCGAACTACTTTAATTACTTCGAAAAGTTCCAATTACTCAGCATAGGTTGATAGTATTCTCGTCCTTCCGCCCCCCTTTGAATGAACAGACGAGACGGGGGGATGGGGGGAGGGGCGTCGACGTATACACAATTATTAGTCTCAAGGTGAAGGACTCGTCGTATACCGTTACTTTTCTCCGCTTCATCAATATTTAAGTACCTGCTTTGCAACACAAAGTTCTTCCGTAGCGTAGATTTTTTTCTAAACTTTTTTGCCGTGGCACCCAATAGGAAGTATCGAGTTATTGCAAGACGATATTCAAGAGATATTGTGTTTTGTGTATTAATTTCAATAAGTATTCTGATGTAACTATCTACAATATACCTTTTCACAACAATTATTATATTATCGATTACATAACTGAAAATATAATTAATAGTAATGTGTAATTCATGATAATTTATAGGTACTTAGGTGTAAATTACTTTGGCAAAACAATAAATAAACGAAATGATGATTAACTATGAGCTAATGTAGCATCAATTTTATAGCAATAATATTGTTTTTTTGGAGTTTACTCCATAAGAATCGATTTTCATATTATGGTCCTCCGTATGAAAATTGGATGAGGAGTCTTTATACAAGCGTTCACTTTTTGTATTGTGTTTTATTCGTAAATAACAAGGATTACAATTTTGAAATAAACATGTGACATATTTCACAATTCAATCTAGATATTTCGGCCGTGCGGTACACGAACACGATTACTTGCACTTTACTGCATCCAATTAAATCGCAAAGATAAGTCTAAATTATGATCTAATTATTGTTCATTTGTTATTTAGGCTTTGAATAAATGTGTATACTTGTATACGGGGGGGGGGGGGGGGGGGGGTTGGTTTGCTTTAAGAGATGCGTATTTACCCTCTTTGCCTTTTGCATATTCAGAGTAAACTCCAGTGGTGCGTCGGAGCTGACACACACACATTTGATCTTTTTATTTTTCGGAGTTTTTGCTCTGAATCTAAAGGACTTTAAAAGTCAGACAATTGTTATTTTTATCTTTGAATATCTCAGAAACCTGATGCTTTAGGATATTATGTTACTTACATATATGACATTTTTTGTTTGTATAAGTGTCTTCTATCTAAATATATAGGTAACTTTCGTTGTGAACCGCAATTCTGAAAAATAAAAAACAATGGCGGCCGACGTTAGGCCCACACTCTTTACAAAAATTTTCAAACCCCTTTTTCCTTTATCTTTAGCAAACTGATTTTACTTCTCTCCAGACATTGACACACAGCTTTGGCGCATAAACAATAATTTACCCGGCTTCCATAAAAAGGAAGTGTATTCTGCACAAACCTGTGAGTATTCTGGTGAGGGCGGTCTCGGCGGGTACTTGGAGGCCATGCGCGCGCCGGCTCCACAGCCCTGCACGGCCGCAGGCTCATCCTCCGGATAATACAAGTGCACGAAATCCTCCGTGTCCAAAAACGTATTGATCAGCATAATCCACACGATATAAACACTAACTAATAAATAATTTAACGCAGTCTAACAGATCAGACTTTACGACCACTATGCACTAGTTTAAATTTAAATCACTGTAGTAGGAAGCACGCCATCGTAACGCATCGGATTTGTAACGTTCCATGTTTTGGGTCCTCATATATCTGGATATATTAAATAATAAATAAGTTAATACGTTCACTACACTTGTATAAATATAAATTCACATTTGCACCGTTCGACCGCACACTTATCTGGTAAAAATTGTGTTATTTGGTTATTTTTATGTTGTCATCGTTTTAGACACTACTATTATGGTTGTTATCGCAACTGAAAACGAGGCCTTTTCGGTCGCTTATCGGTGACGATACAGCTGTTTAAAGGCCACCAGCGAATGTAGGGGCGTGAACACTACTTATCTTTGAAGTGACAAAAAATATCTATGAAGAATGAAGATAGTTTTATGATACACCATCGAGGTATTAACACTTAAGTTGATAGCAAGAGCTTCACGAACACTTTGCCACTGGTACAAATTGTTTTATTAACCAAACTGAACGTTATTTACACGTAAAACGTTCGAAACACGAGAATATTTTGAAAAACATTTATTATTTTCACTGGCAACTTAATACGTGTTATTACTGAAGTAACGCGATGTAATATGGCGCTCAACGATCATTACGTTACGTTGCAGCGGATAATAATTACTAGCAGATAAAACGACATAGTAACGAAATGCACTTTTGATAAATGTGCAGTAATTTAAATACGTATGAAGCACACTATAATGTACTGCAATGATAGTGTTATTGGAAAGGTCAATGATAGCGCAGAGCTGCGGAATTTTACTGACTGACGCACAAAATTGGACAATAGGCATTTTTATTCCGGCCACAAAAAATGGGACATATGTAGATATTAACTATTCAACACCAATAGTCAGTTGTCATGTTGATAAGAAACCTATTATAGTAATGGGAAATTCCGGAGTGACTTGACAATTCGTTTGTCTTTAGGTATTCCCTAAGATAAGACGTGTTCTTGGAAGACAAAGACATCTGTTTTGATTAATCTTGAGCTAATAATATTTTATAAACTTGACTTGCAGCTTATAAATTATTCAATTCATTGACAATTTTTAGGGGGAGAAAGTACTCATGAATGTCTATGGGACCAAAATCCGTACCTAATTCGATTTTTTTCGATATGTCAGAGCTGACTCCACAGTAAAAGTGGAAGTGGAAGTGAGGTGGAAGATTTCCTAAAGTTAGCCTGTATATTTTAATAATATGCTCATCTTGGAGAACGCCAAATAAGTAGTAGCAGCAGATGTTCAAAAATATTGTACCAGGAGCACAGATTGGTTCAAGAGGTCGCCAAGTAAATTTCGAATCCAGCCTTGTTTACCGCTAATAGTAGTGTCAGAAACTTATTAATTAATAACTGTATGATATGCACATATTTTAGGTCATGCGTCCGATCGTGCGGGTATGAAGGTTCAATTGACGTCATTCATAATAATGTGGCGCTTGTTTACAGAAAACTGTCTGTGTTGTAACTTGTAATGCGAGATTGTTATTATTGTTTGGTTAAAGAAAATAATTACATATACCTTAACTGAAGGACTTTCAGCTCTACTAGTAGAAGATTAATAAATATCGTCATGTCATCAATATGGATTCTTCTATAAGTAAACCATTTTAATATTCAAAATGAAAATCAGAAAGACGCATACGGAATATCAAATCATCCAAATAATAAAAATCTTGTAACAAAGCGTATAGACACTGCATGTAGTCATCGTTTAGAAACAAAAGATACAAACTTTATCACCCATTGACCACTCGTAACTTATCGTATCTACTTATAGACAATTTTTTTAAAGCTGACTGACAGAATTCGAGTTGCTTGATTATCTCAAACCAAAACACTTGCTTTTCTTATTGTTCCAAGTATCTTTTGTTTATTGTCATTGAATAGTGTTTGTTATCGCGAGCAAATAACGCATGCGTTATTGATACAATTCAAAGTCGACTTGGTTCATTGACCCCGACGGATATGGGATCATCCATTGAAACAACTACTTGTGTCATTTCTAGAATGGGCATTTTCCACAAAACTAGCTAATCTGTTCCAAATTCAAACATTGGTGTAGCTGTATGTCACTAGTATGATAATGTGGTTAGTGATAACATTCCCGTCCAGCAAAGAAATATGAATGTTTTACACAATACTGAAATAAGTATCAAAAAAATCGGTGGATGCCAAACGCAAAATGCAAACCACTTCGACTATATGAAGAAGAATTTTGGTACCATCTAAGAAAGACTAAAGTGTGACTTTCGAATCCGTCTGAGTTTGATGCTGATTATAATAATAAAAAGTATTGTGAAAACATTTAATAAAAAAAGAAAGGTAAAGTTTATGGAACCGTAAAAATTATTAACGTTTCGATACTCACACATCATCACAAACATCTAAATAAATTAATATACATGACAGATTTAACACTGGACATTTGATTTCCATTCAATAAAGGTAATGGTTACCTTTTCCTTCACTTCCATTGTTGTGAAGTAAATCTGATGAATTTCAACGAAGAAAATTATCATTTAAATCGAAAACTGCACAATATCGAATTTCCTCTTGCATACATGTAGCCCGTTTCAAATATATTATGTACTAGGATCCGTGAAGATATCGAGAACTATGGTACTGCAAATCTTATAAACGTTGAACGGATGCTTGCTCCACTTTCAATACGCTGCGACGACGTAAAGAATGCGGTCACCGGCGCCTACAGAGTGATAGACACATCTGTAAAACTATACTGTCCTGGTACATGCATTAAAAGTCGACGTAGACGATAACAATAGCAATTGTTAAAAAAGCAAAAAACATGTTCTATTGAAAAAAAAAGTATCAATGAAAATGTAAATCACGCTGAACGACACGAATCTAAGATAATAGATCTCCGTGAATTCAATTAAAAGAACCTTAGTACCTACTTCAGCAAGGCCTTTTGAAAGACTAACAGCAATTATTCCAAGATCAGTTTTTTTTACTGAACAATACGAATTTCTTGCGCGAAGTACAACATCAAATTGCGTGAATAATTCTACTGAAGAAGTAAGCTTGCGCTGTCAGTGATTACAAAACACTCAAGTGAGGTCAGTAAAAAAACTTATCGACACTTTCCGTATGTAGTAACTAAACAATAATATGTTTGTAAACGCAGCCAAACATTCTTGCACAATTGAACCTAATGTGATTATGAGAGGAGGATCTTTAGAAAGGGCACCATGTAATTTAGGAAACCAACGATTTAAGAAGGAAATACAGAGATTTATAAAGAGCATTATAATGAAATCAATAGAAAGACGCGAGCAAAGCGGCCGCGTATCACATTCCTGGACCGCAAACTAGCGTAGTTGTCGCCGCTCGCCAGCATTCTCATGTTACTTACGACAAACATGTTTTTACACCAAACAAAATAAATTTTCGTACGAAATCCACTCTTACGCCTTAGAAAACACGGTATTTTAAGTCTGAAAACTTACTTGTATGTATGCAACGATATTTTTGTTGCGGTCTGTTTTACGGTTGGAGGTAACATGATCCACTACGTTCGAATTGACATGCAGTTTTGTACTCGCGTAACTGCGTAACATGTATATTTTTGCAACCAGGAAAACGTAGGTAATAATAACTGATATGTGCAATATCAGATGTCTGAGGAACGAAAGGTGGAAAACTGGCAACACAAGAACAAGGAATTATTATTCAGCAGACTTTAAGATAACAAATTGTGAATCTATCCTTGAAGTTTCTAATTAAAATATAAGTAACTAAGTAAGAAAGAAAACAAGGAAGTACTATGACAAGAATATACGATATGGAATAATAAATGTATATATTTATCGTAAGAAAGATCCAAATCATAATTATTCGTCATTATTGGGCCAAGGTCTACGTCCGTGAAACCGCGTCGAGGATATGGAAATAGCGACAAGACTGAATAGAAAACCATGTGAACAGACTCAAATATTTAATTATGGTGCCTTTTCCAGGTAATGCAGAAATAAATGACAAATAAACACAAACGAGTTGGAAGTCGGATGCTGTTTACATGGCTCGTTGACGACCTTCTCGCACATTCACACAGTCCACTGATGGATGATCAAATTGATTGGACCTTTCATTAGACACGGACCGCGGCAAGCGTTCGTAACAACACACGAACTGTGATGACAAACATTTGGTACTCTTTGTATCTTCACATTTACACAAGCTCCCTTCGAAGTGACTTGCAAAATGTATATTTAGATTCTCTTCAAATTGTGTGTAGACTTGCTTTGTGCAATATTTCTTGCTACTTACGGCAAAGATTTTGCGCAACGTTTCAATTCCAACAGCTCCAATAGCCAAGTGTTGCGTGCTTAAGTGTTTAATTTCAATCAAGTATCAACTAACTCTGTCCAATCAAACGTAACGTACAAGATAAACAAACGGTTATTATTGGTTATATCGGGTCGAGCCGATTGTTAGAAAAAAATATAAACATCCTTGACAGTTGTTTACCGTGATAAATAGACTTGGTATTAAGAAGGATAAGATCCTTTATTTCGCAATTATAGCGCAATATTACGTTCATTACATTTATCTAAATCGAAAGAAATATTATTACTCAGTAATTACGTGTCATTTCGAAGAGAAATATTATGACTGCAATAACTGTTAGAGAACCAATAATATCACAATGACCCATACGCTCATTCCTTGAATTATCGTCCTTTATTGAATTGACGTCAGCTTCATAGCGGTTTTCGTCAGATAAATCCTAACTAATATTATAAATGCGAAAGTGAGTTTGCTTGATGTTCCCTTATTCCCACGATTTTTTATCGACTTATATGGGTGAAACCGAGCGGCGCAGCTAGTAGTCAATATATTAAAAGCTATTAAAGATAATGCTATTCTATTGCTATTGCTTTGCCAAGAATAAATCTGTGATAGAAGTGTCAAGTGTTAACACTAGACATAAATGGAATGAAACATGAGAGCGTTCCGGTACGCTGTATTTAAATGCATTATCTAGGCAATTAATTTTCCTCATTGAATAGTTTAGACGTATGGCCCATTTGATGGTGAATTATAACCATAGCATCCATAATCGTCGTGTCATTTCTCTCGCAGTGGGGTTCTCTCAAGGAAAAGCTTCTCATTATTCGCAGACAGCGATGTGGTTTCCAGTTTGTAGTTAGGGCTTTTATAATATCTCCTCCTGTGGGTGTCATAAAAGATGATGAATATTTATTTGTTTCTTCAATGTTAAATGCACGATGTCCGTCCGTCCGTCCGTAAGCTTGGTGTTCTGAAGATGGTCAACCATTTATCCTAATTGAATAATTTATTTTCAATCGAAGATCAGCAATATCTTGTTCTATCTGAACTCTAATCAAATATTATATTTCCTCAAGCGGGAGCAGACAGATAACAACAGTTGCATTCCAGAAAATCTAGATCCAATGCATAGCTTTTATAACACATCTGGTGATGGTGACACACTGAACAACAAGCGTACAACTGTTTATTTCAAACAAAGAGTAAATAGTTCGGAAAAAATATTTGTTTAGCAGCAGCTGTAAGACCTACAACAACTTAAAGTAAACATTACCGCACAAGAAATATTTCCAATCTTCTTTTATCACACTAACAAGGTAGCAGTTAGCTAGAACTTCCATAGTTAACACTGCAGTTAAATTCAAAAACTGTACATTACCGACAAAATGTAAATTATATCCATTTTGCGCTCAATATTAGCAGCAGAAAGTTGTCGGTTAGAACGACACTTAAATAAACTACTGTTATCGCACAAGGAGAATAAATCAAGTCAATTTTCACCTTAATCTGTCTAAGGACAAAGCACGGACCTTATTCAATGAGGCTATATTATTCACCTTTCCCCAAGTGCTTACGGCTAGAAATCTAGTCTGGATACAACACAAGCGAACCGTAAAATAGTTATTTATGGTTTATTGCAGCATAACCAGTAAGACCTATATAAATTATACCAGGAACTGACAGTCGAGATTTTCTAAGTATTTTTATGACATTAGCAGAATTTAGTATGCATTGTCGTATATAAAGATCAATATCTCATATATTATTAAAGATTAAACGGACAGACCTATCCAAATGACATTAAATGAATGTCAAGACTTTTAAGCAGATTTGATCTCCTGAAAAAGTAGACACGGATACTAACATAGGTTAGAATAGGTTGTTAGAAAGTTGGAACCTCTCGGTTAACGCTTTGCAATTATTGAAGTAGTTTCCAAACAGTATTGCACGAGCTGTGAAAACTGAGGCTAAAGTAAACTGCGAAGAAAGCTCGTGTTGACAGATTGAGATAACCCATTGGGGCCGCTAAGAAAGTTTTGTAACGTGAACCTGATCTAAATGTTCACAGAACAAGGAAAGACGTGACTGCAGCAACGCTTTCCATTCATATTGCTTCAATTAAGCTTCACCGCCCTGAACTTTCAAGCTGTCCAGAGAACGTGCATGATTTCAATAAGTTCATTACATCCATTTACATTCTAATAAGACACGACACAAGAAACCATCAAGTTCCATACGAAGATGGAATACATAATGAATGAACCAATATTAAAAAGATAAACACTGATGATAACAAGAACAACTATGAGTAAATTATAATATTCAATGACACAATACATCCCAAACAACGAGATATCAAACAATGATTAGTCATCGTTGAAAAAGCCGGGCCAGTACAAACATATGTCCATTGTGAGTAACCCAAATGTAGAGCCGACCACATGACTCAAGTTATAAGAGCAAGGTCTTTCCCTGGCGGCCTATAAACGCGACCTTGCTGTACACTACACTTGTTAGATTCCAATGTGACGACAGCTGAAAAAACATCTGGATAAGGAACTCTAAAAGTCTTATCAGGTCTCATGACAATACCTCTAGAAGGTATTGTCTTGAGAACTGATAAGACTTTTATGTATTCGAACATGTTAAATTCTATAAAGATCGTTACCTACGTCTATTTGAATAAATACATCTATAAATAGACAATAGTCTTGTCCTATAATCGCGGAAGACTTATCAATGAACAAACACTGCATGGTTTCTAGGAATATAACGTTCTGAATGAAATTCAATCCATGTTATTGGTTCTAAGGTGTAAAAAATAAAACGCTTTGAATAAACCATACATATCCCGCATAAATAGTAAATACGTTTTTGTGTAATAGTCGGTTGCAAGGCATGAACAAATTAAGATACTACGACCAAGTGCATATAGCTTATCACTCGCTCTAGGAGCGGAGATACTAGCATTTATGTAACGAGGTTCGTGAAAGCCGACCAATCACGTTCGAACACGCCGTCCGCGCCGTGAACGCGGCACATACAAACAACAAGTCATGTGAGCGACTGAGCGCCGCGTCCAGGCGCCGAGCTCGACCATGACCTTCACCTGTGCACGTCGATGAATCGCTGTAAACGCAATTACTATGTACACAAACCAAACACTAGTAAGAGCACAACAAAGGGCTATAAATAAAACGAGAGAAAAAAATAAAAGATCCCGTCGGCATTACGCTGCAATTTGCACAATGTATTGAACGGAAGTTTAAATCTTCAGACAATGAGCCCAATGACGTTATGGCGGTATTTCAATGTGCAAATAGAGTCATCATTTCAAGAACATTATGAGGAAAGCACGAATCCAAATGTTTGTGAATGGCGAATTATATCACAAGGTTTTTAATCTTAGACTAAGGAGATTTAATCAAGATGATAACTTACAGATGATAATGATGGAGAGGGCAAAAATAAACGAAGCTTTTTATGTAAATCTTGGAAGCGGTTGAATATTTAATTAATTGTACCAATACAGAGGTAAAGATTGGAGAGACGAGGGGCTTCCGCGTTAGATGCAAACGCTTCCGTGATGCAACAAGATTGTAAGTAGATAAGTTCTTACTGAGTTAGCGACTGTGAAAGTTGACTCTCTGTAAATGTCATTAAACGTCATGTGGCATTAATTGAAGCGGACGTAGAACTGACATTCTCCACTAACGGCAAGGTCGTCTAGACATGACCGATCAAGGTCGCATTCTCAAAACAAGACAAACTTAAAATCTTAATATAAATAGAATGAGAACAAAAAGTGCCTCAAAGCGTTATGTATGATTGCATTATCTAGTGTGCTGATGTATGATTGCATTATTGTCTCCGCATTCAAAAGTGTATTTTAAAATTCTTTGTGATGCCAAACTTTCTTCAGCAGATTCCCGGTTATATTAATTTGAATGTGTGTGTTATTGTATGTGTTTGTGTGTAATGTGACTTATTTATGATATTGTACGTATGGGAGATAATTTATAGTGGATTTTTTCAAGTAAATTTTTTATCAACAGACTTACTATAAGTACATATTCAATTGTTATTCTGGAGGACGTTACTAATTGGAGATTCCCTAGAATCACACTAGAGGGTAAGACGCCGGAATGTGTGTCAGTGTTTTATTGTGGTTTAAATTGCATTTTCTAAAAAAACAACTAGTATTCAGGTGTATCAGGTTAGACTGGAAGCCGACCCCAACATAGTTGGGAAAGGGTTAGGCAGATCATGAATTTAATTTCCTAGAACTTGTTGGTCTACGTACTTGCTATGGTAATGTATGGGTTTGGATGCATCGGGAGAGAAAGTCGATTTGGCAGACACAAAGATCACAAGCGAAAAGCAAATGCACGATGAAGTACATACTGAAATGGAAATAAGTCACGTGAAACTCGATAAAGGTCGAGCTGTACACGTCTTGGCACTGATACTTATGCAGTTTAATAACAAAGTCTCATGAATATGGAAGGATCATGCTGATGCACTATTTGATGGCATCGATCGAAGAATAACAAAAAAACTTCATGGATCATTAAACATTTTAATGGCGTCTAAGCAAAAGAGAAAGATGGTAATAAAAATCCCTGAAATGAAGCACGCGATGAGTTCGTGGCGACCACGACCTAAAAACATAACGATAAAACGATGAACTTTACGATTGAGTTGGAGACCAAGTTGCAGACGATACTCGCAGTGATTAAAAATATTAATTTATGGCTCAGGATACCTTCAAAGAAGTACACTTATCAGAAGTTTCAACCAATTGATCAGAATATTGATCTGAAAGAGGTTATAACTAACGACAAGTTTATATTTTAATTAATGGCCCTTAAGCATAGTTTAAATATTATCCTGTAGAAGCTTAGCCGAATTGAATTTCAGAACGTAATTATTTGTACGTTTTACAAAATTAAAAGATTTCAATTCGTATCTATCGTCCAATATACAAATAAAACCTTTTATCAATATCAGTGATTACAATATTAATAATCTCTAGCTTAATTGGAGCACACATGGGCTTGGATTAATAAAAACTGATTAAGATTCCCAAATATATTGTATACATAATTCGTATTGTAATCTAATCTATGGAACTATTAATAAAAGTGTAACATATGTTGGAAAGAAACAAGATAAATAAAAGAAAACAATAACAGTGAGTGAAGCTTGACACCATAACATAAATAGTGAGCTATTAATTGAAGCGAAAGATGTGGGAGCAATGAAAAGAGAATTCTTTAAAAAAAGCGATTAGATTTTTCGACATACCACGTGACAGAAAGTGGGTGCGTTGGACGATGGTAACGATTTTCTCAGAACACAGCTGAGACGAGGTTGTAGACTTGCGCACTGGAGTCTACATCCACGTGGCTACTCCATCCATTTTTAATTGGATTCATAACCCACAAATCCTACGAAGAGGATTAAGAGGAACCTAGAAAGAGGATTCTAAGATTATCGCAGGACTTAACAGGACCCAGAAGATATTATGTTTTTTCGTGACCAGCCTGTATCGCAAACTAAAAAGTCAAATCAGAAATAAACCCAAACCCTGAATGAAAATGCGTTTAATGAAAAAGTTATTAAAAATAATAAAACGATACGGGGCATCCAGAATGCTACTTCTTACCCTATGTCTAGAATATAGTTGCAATGTCATGGATCTATCTCCCAGGCATGCGCAGAGCGAAGGGTAGTGCCACGTGGCAATCTCCCGTTGCATAACCTTTCCCATATTGCGGTGATGTCTCGCCAACCCCGAAATATAATATACCTATAATTTCTTGGATAGTCCAAATTAAGATTAAGACCTTCTGACACAGTTATTTCTAGTTTAGAATAAATCGATAATTTTAGAATATATTTCATGGATATTATAACAGATGCGAATTCTTGGAAACTACCCCAATCATATCGATGGTTCACATTTTTTTATTCGGAGAAGCAGAAGAGAATGGTCTGGCATATAACAAGTTTCAGATGTCAGTTTACTAAGTGTCACGCTAGTCGTATCTATTCTAATTAAAGTAATTAGAATGTTTCGCGTGTCATGAATAATTAGCATATCATCGTTATTGCGGGTAAACGAACCTAAGTTTGTTTAGCTACTATACAATAAGTGAGACTCGCTTCTAAATATATTCACACCTATTGAACAATGTTTGCACCTATTTAAAACCTAGATTTGAGATAGAGTTTTAGAATTATTGGATAATAATTGACGCAGCTTGTTCAATCTTTAACGAGTTCAAGTACCAGGAAGTCAGAATCGGAGAATGTCTCCGACTACGCCTACAGTACCCTATTAGTTAGTAGTAGTACTATGGCATGTTGCAGCCACGTTGCACTGCTGTGACTGTGCGCACACATGCACAGTTTTAAGACCCACACAGGTGCAAATTCTGCAGAATTACTGCGGAATTCACCCGCCATTTTAGACAGAACGAAAACACCAAATTGGATTCTATGGCTAGTTATTCACAAGTGTTTCATGGGGAGGATACTAGAGGGATACTGTAAAAAGTAAATTCCAATTGAGAAGAAATGAAATTAGTCCCATAAAATGTAAATAAGGCTAGAAGAAGGTTGATGTTAGTAGTATTGTATAGATTCATGCGATTCATTCATTGTGCAAAATGATAAGCTAACGTTTTCTTGAGCCAGTGACCTCGGACGAAATCATACTTTGAAGTCTGAACAAAGCAATAAATAATGTTCTCTTTGCTTGAAGAATTCTAGACACTCAATACAACAATACCACTTCCACTTTTGAAAACATTTATGTCACCCATATCTTAACATTTTTACTAAACTGTATCATAATCAATTTATACATCATATATGTCTCCTTTCTGCTTGGCATTTTTTGGTGGAAAAGGTATAAATAAGAGATTCCCAAATACGAATATACGTACAACATTGTCAGAAAGCGAAAACCCGCCATAATGTAACGTGGACGCCACGAGTACCTACGCCATGCTGCGACGCAACCAATCCTTGAATGTAATTAAAGGAGTATTTCTGACTATGTCAGACACAATATTTACACTCTCGCTTTACCGCAACACAGACAGTTGTAAATCCTGACGTAATTTCCGCAAGCACCATATTATTATGAAGCCATGTGCCGAACACGTCGGCGCGCTACGGTTTGCCATATTAGAAATTCCAATGCGGACCTTATAAAACTAATAGTTTCTTGTGGCACTTTACAATATAATCCATTTATATTTGTCAAAGACTTCGCAGAACCACAAATAAGCGAACTGGATGTTGATAAGAACGCGGATTTGCTGTATATCCATATTACGGTAGAGGGATAGCGGGGTCGCATGGAGTATGCGACGGACGCGCGCGGCAGCTGCGGGGCAACTAAAGGCGCGCTGACGGGTGTGGTGCTGCGGGGGGAAGCTCGGCGTGCCGGCGCGCGACGTGCCGGGGGGGGAGGGTAGGCGGCGTCTGAACCGCGTCTCTAGTTCGCTAGTAGAGGCCCGCCGTGAATTGTGCAACGTCAGCAGGCGCGTGCGTACAGTCGTACCCGACTTCGCAACAAAAACCTCGATAGGTACAACACTTGCGTCGGGCGATTATGCGAGCATCAAGTTTTCACACAAACTCGTTATACTATACCCCGGCCCGATGTTTCTTTATAATAATTATTATCGTGGGATATGAGTCGCTTCCATTACTTAACAGTTTTTTCGTTACTCCCGTCAAGGCTGGCGTTGTTTTTATCACTATTGGCTAACACTGTCTTGTAACTTGTAACATGTTGCACGTTCTTATGAACGGAAAGTTTATTTGCAGTCTGCGTTTTATACTTAAAGAGGAAATTCTTAGCAAATATGAAACTGAAGACTTGAACAATGTAGGTAATCAAACAAATTCTTAGAATTATTACCAAAACTCGTCCCCGATTACAACCCGAATCGAAGAATCTGTTGTAAAACAAAGTGATGGTTTCCCTTTTCAATAAATGTTATTTCAGTTATCATCAGAATAGGTAGTTGGCGATGGAAAATCCAGACACAGCAATAACTTCACGAGTCTTAATCGTGACAAGGATATGAATTTGTGATTGTATGATGATGTTGATACATCATCATGTATGTATGTTCATATATGTTCAGAATGGACTAATATTTAAATTTATAATTTGAATTGAGGAAAAAGTAAACAAAATGCATTAGATTCAAATATGAGATTTCTTGTGTACATGTCGAAGGATAACATTAAGTCTATGATGGTGGATGACGTGATGCTACCGGAGAAGTGCATGATGAAGTCAAAATAAACATGTATCATGATTTCAGAGCACGACTAGAGAAAAATAAGCAACATAAATAAAGAACTTGTATCGAAGGTTGTTATCTTGATGCAAATGCTTGAGAGAATAGGATAGAAAAATAACAAGTTACAGAAAGAAAATCTGTGTCAACAGCAGGTAAACATACATAACAAGTGTCCTCCTACTCAAGAGTAGCTAACAATGATAATGTACTAGGCGATCACGATATTGTGGACATTTTTTTTTTATTAACTATCTATCCATCAAGCTGTAGCTCATCTTTGATCTTTACTTGACTAAGAATTCTTCACAAATTCTTAGGCAATCATCCTCAAAAATTAGTTTACGTTTCATTTCGTATGCATGCAGCCTAACCATCGCGTTTAGACATATTTCCGGTCATATAACATACTCGCTTTTGTAGTCACAAAAGCAGTTTCTTACTAACCAAATCAACATAAACCTTGTAACTAGTGGAAAATTTAAGATTTAACCAGTCAATTAAAATTATGCAACTTTATGGAAAACGCACGACTTTTAAGGTACGATAATGGATACTGCATGATATTTGTAGCTATGGCAATTAATTTGAAAGAAACGATAAAGAAATTTCCAAAACGATATAATTAAAACCTTGGTAACATTTTTATAGCACCCATGTCCATGTAAAGTGACAAGTAAATGTAGACAAAAGCGACAGCAGATAATATCAATATAATTCAAGTGAAGAATTTAATAAATGATCTCACGATTCTTTTCACTTTCTTATTTAGGCATACTTTTGCATTTCGGTTGAGCTTTTCTTAACAATGCATCCAATGTCAGAACCTCGTGCAATATCAACCATAGGTGACATTGAATGATGAAATAGTAAACAAAACTAAAGAATTTATCAATTTGAGAAAAAAGTGTGTTATTAAACAGGTGCGGAGTGCCAAGGTGATGTTATACAACACTGAAAGAATGTTAATACAATTAGAAACGACGATAAGAAGTAGCGTGAAGAAAAATCAATGGCGGACATTTCCTGCGATTGTCGACAGACTCAGCTATGGTGTTTATTGTCGATTATAGCGTATCATGGTTTTCATTACTTGCGTTACTTGGTGGCTATTGGACGGATGCAAGGAAACCTACTGATCATCTCATCGCTTAATAAGTGTTTGTAAGCGCTGTAGCAATTCTTCTTCTTAAAACTCTTGGTGAAATGATAATCTAATTATATAATCATCACGGTGGAGAGACCGAAGATAATGGGGTGTTTTTTGAAAGGCGGAGGAATTTTAATTGAAATATAACACAGGAAAATGTTTTTAATATCCATGAAATTGGCAGATAATTTTATGGCAATAATGTTTGAATAGGATTTCGGGCATGTGGCCGCCGGTTTGCTTATGGCATAAGGGTGAAAAGTGGTCCACCGCCACTGTCGGCGTTTGTACATTTTAATTTATTTTCTCCGATCACTAGTTGGCGAATTAGTTCCACCTCAGCCACATACGTCGTGTAAAATTATGGCTATGTTAGTCGTTATCAGGGCTGCAGAAGGTCGAGGAGGTATTATACACGTGGAAATCGCAGTCGCTATGGAGACTAGTTATAGCCGTTGCATAGTACAATGAAACCGATAACGAAAATATTTTTATTGCTTTTTGCTCACACGGTTTTACAACTGCTAATAAAACGATCTCAACGTTACCAGTTTCTATGCTCATTTCGCTTAGATTACCAACATTCAAAAATAATAATCTTAATTTAAATAATAGGTAACAACAAACATGTAAAAGAATACTACAAAACAGATCTGATTATTTAAATTATCAGAGACGCACCTGCTTAAAAACAATATCAAATAGTTTCTCTTAAACATAATGACAATCCAAAAAACGATATAAACAGCGACACAAAATAATTAATTAAAGAAGCTTGGCTGAAATCCTTGCAAAGTTGTTGAACAAGTTTTTAGGCACAGTGATCCAATCCCGGCTTAGGCTCGTTAGTGGTGATAAAAACACCGGATTAACCAGTACCTTGACCCAAAGCTACAAAACAGACGCCAACAATAATGGAACAACTGTGTTTTCAGTATCGTACAAGATAGGTTTTCACACAAATACTTGGAACATGATTCGAGAATCGCTAATTTCAGCATCGAATGCTGGTTTTGAGAGTGTAAGATGGACACAATATGAAAGGGAAGAGCTTTGGATGCAGTAATGTTGCGAAGACTCAGTTCTTTGTAATCTCCTCGTGTTCTGGCCGGAGGTGTGGTGGGCGGTGGTGCAATTCCCCGCCCACATATTTCGCCCACAGTCGGGCGCCACTGAAATATATTGTGACGTTTTGCATTTGATAATGCCGACATAGTTACTCGTACTATTTTAAGTGACCTCGTTTTCAATGAAACAAGTTTGCAAAGAAAATTTTCCGAAGCATCGGCAGCTTAAAATCGCATAGTGATTTTTATGTATGCGTTAGTTGACCTCTACGTATAAATTGTTGCTTCCAACAGTGACAAGTTTTTGGAAGAATAGATAATTTGATTATTCGATTCCTAAAGTCGCGGAAGCACGTCAACGCTAAATGATGAACTCATTTCCATTTCAAATCGTCCTTCACTTTCCACATTTCACGTGTAAGGCCAGGAGCGCTTTTAACAAAAGCTGAAGTTATTTTGATTCAGCTTTGAACATAAACATGCTTGTATCAAGAGGTTTATTTTCAACAACCACTCAGTGGATAATGTTGTTTTTGCAAAATATGACAAGAGGTTATCTGGTGATATAATTAAGTTCATTCGGATAAATAATCCTATGTTAATTATATCTGACGTATTTATAATCATCATGATACAAATTATGCATTTTGTAAATTATGTGATAGTGTTATACCTTTGTATCAATCGATAAGATTAAATTTTCCAAAGAATCCAACGTTGGAATTTTTAAGTATCATATCTCTGTAGGAGTGTGTCATAGATTTAAAATAATTTCAGCAGCCTTGAACCATGATACAAATAGGACAAATGAAGCACATGTAAATGAACAAAAAACGCCACCATCATAACTAGGCCAGAAACAACTTTTTAATCGGGAAAATTGCTAGTGTGACAAGTTTCCGTGCTCCATGCGATTTAGCTAACTCAATTCCATTATAAGTACGGCAATCGCAAATCCAACACGCCCAAACTAGTCTAGACGTACTCGGGAGAGAATTAGGCCACGAAAATCGATAGAACCAGAATCCATTAAGTGTTCTACGTTAAACTTGTAGTAGAGTTTACTATTAACGCTGGAAACAATACTATTGTGGTTGTGAACCAAGTCCAAAGGTTTGCTTTTCTATTTTCATAATATAGGTTTTGGTGTGACCTAATCGTTTATGAGATTTATTATTTCGTAGAGAGAAAGGGGTTTTTCAAAAATAGTATGGTTTCTGACGTCGTCGGTATATATTGGGAATTTGGGATTGCCTTGATTTGTTTGTTTTAGCTGCAGCAAGATTACTTCAAGGCCGTTTGCTTGAATCCTTACAGTCGTATAAGGCATACATATCTCTGGATTAATTTTTATGGATGAAAACCAGTTACCTAGTCCTTACATATAGTTTAGTTTTAAATCGAGTAGCAGGTAAAGGTAAGCAAGCTAGGAAACCTAGCCTGTGTTTACTTACGTTGTCATTGGTTTACCTTAAACACAGTTTACATGAAGAAAGGAACCATGAGTAGAAAAATATTTAAAAAAAACATATCAAATAAAATGCATTGAAGTAAGTAAACAGTAACAAACGATTACTTATCGATCGCTTGCGTCAACCACGGTAACACGTTACCTTTGCTTGACTCCTGCGCATGTTTGGGAGGCGATAACCAATATAGGTATTCACTTAGTTTAAGAAGACATTTCTGATAAAGTTATTTTGTTTACAGGTCAAAGCGATATTGAAATCGATAAAGTCTTTATTTTCAAAACAACATTCTCACTCAGTCCCGTCGGTACTTTGATATAGTGGGGCGACTGGCCTTCCAGATCAGTATCTACAGAGAGTAATAGCTACTATTCACCTGGCTTTGGGTCCAAATTATAACGAAGCAAGAACAGCTATAAAACTGGCTACTAATCTCAGTATTAACATTGTCTGCTAGGATAGTGAACTCATAAATTTACACACGACTGATCTTCAATCAGACAATAAAACGTTTGCGATTATGATTCCGATCGCTTGCATGTGTTGCATACTAATGAGCATCGAGCACTCGAGCTTGTACTTACAGTACTGAGTAACGCTAACGCAAGGCAGGTGCACATATCAAAGGCCACTTGATGCCAACTGCATTTGGTGTCTCGCTCGTCATTTCCGTAAGACTTCCGTAAACAACACAGCCTCAACCTCGCGTAAATGTGAAAAACGTGATTCACATCCTCGTCTTCGTCATCGTGATCAAACTCTATGGCTTTGTAGTAAGCTGCTTAAGACCGGTCTAGACGCTTTGGTCACGGTGGCCATTGATGACTTGTATTTGTTAGTGTAATTAACTTTTTTGACATCTGTCAGTTAACGCAGGCATGTTTAGTCTAGTGGCCACGGAGCGTAGAGTTGACACGCTGGGACAACGCTATTGTTCTATTTGTTTTTGTTATGAGGTGTTGAGGTTTTTGAGTTGACTTACAGGCATTGTTTTATCTTAAGTATTTAGACAGAATAAGCTTTTGGAAATATTTGTACATTTCAGAAGTAGGTCGCCGTCGGTTATCTCAACATGCTTAACTAGCACAGAGTCGGAATCTATTGAAGTAAACGATTGCTCAGAGTATAGAAATTCCAAAGATAATAGATCCGTAAGTATCCAGTGATTAATGTATATGTTAAGTTTCTTCGACGAGTGCGTAGTTGTGCGGCCATCAACTTTCCAATTTCCCACACACATAAATACGTGTTACAACTCTTTAACAAACTGAATGGATGTCAAGTTAGCTTAGCCGCTCATTTCGTAGGAAACACGATACAATGTTACAACGGCTGTATCCGATTTATTATTCATATTACATTTTGGATCTTGTGTTACAGCAATAAGAATGCCCAGCATGCGTTTGATAGTATTTCTGCCATGTGAGGCAAATTCCCAGTCTCACGCAATGTTTTGCATAAAGGCATTGTTTAAGAAAATTTACACAATATAAAGTTTAAGTAACTGAAGTAACTTGTTTTTATGTTTCAAAGGAGCAAGCCGTGACAAGTCATTTATCAAAAGTTGCTTACGTGAAAATATTCTCGCTCATTAGCAGTGAATTTGCATAGATTGGTAATAAAGACATCGGTTCAAGACTAATTTTATATCCGGGACATTAGCTGCACACAATTCTATCTACCAATGTGAATAAACTTCTAAACAGACAACTTGACATCAAAATTCAGATAGACATGATGAAATATGTAAAGCATTTAAATGGTAAGTAAGTAATCAAAATCATAACCGTAAATAAAATAAACAACTATTAAACTGATACTTTCGCTTATTTTTATTAGTCACCATAACATTAATTCGAATGACGTAACCAGGAGAACATGGCCAAGCAGAAGTTCAAAGAACTCGGTAGTATCAATCAACGGCGGAACGACTCGACTACTCGAGTGACTCCCACAGCAGCTGATTGACCTAAAAAACAACAAGCAAGAGAATTCTAGAAAGGGACAGCTAGAGGAATAGAAAAGCGCGTGAAGGGCGTCACGTAGGCAAGCGACAGCAAGCAGTAGGGCAAGGTCGTCAATGGAATTTTGTTGATGATTTTGGTAATAGTAGGTTATGGTTGCGTGTGCACATGTCCTTACTTCCTAAGGAAGTAAACATGAGTAGCTGCGATAAGTATGGAAATAACGTAAATAGTTGATACGTAATTGCTCAGATTTGCTGAGGTTTCAGGTCGTAGAGGTCAAGATTGTAGATACTCGTAAATAAGGTGAATGTAAAGGACGTTAAGAATAATTGTTATACTTAGGGCCGATTTTTCAATCATTAGATAACTTTTACCTGAAGAATAAATGTGACGTTTTGACAGATTGTCCATACAAAAAATGTCAAAATGACAAAGTTATTCGTCAGATAAAAGTTAAGTGGCGATTGAAAAACCGGCCCTTAATGGAATAATTATGATATTTTTTCTTTCCAAAATGTTACTGTTGGGGATATTAAATCCTTACCATTCTCCAAAGTTTAAAAAAAACATTGGTACCATTACGAGGACTACGTCCTTTGAACGACCTTTACTACTACTCATCGTAATTATTTAGATGTAACAAACTACATTATTATTCCACAAGAACCTTCTTAAATCTGACAGAGCCACAGAGCAGTAACTTTTCAAACATTTAAATGTCAAAGGCGAAAGTATATCTTGGCACAAGTTTTCCAAATTTTCTCGTTTTGGACAAAGAAAGCATAATCAGCCTATAATGTTCCCACTGTTGGGAGACAGGCCTCCTCTCTATGACAGGGAGTGGGCCATAATCAACCACGCGGGTCCAGTGCGGGTTGGCGGATGTCACAATATATTTTCGAATGTTTCGTTCTAGGATTATGCCGGTTTCGTCATGATGTTTATATTCGCCGGTTTTGAGAGCAGTGGTGATGAAATGAAATACACAAAGTAAAGTGCCTTGCCTGGGTTAGAACACACGACCTACAATTCGCACTGGGTCACCACTGTCATACTGGACAAAGAAAGACTTTAGGAGAATAATTGAATAAAGTAAAAAACATTGTTAATATCTTTATGAACTTGTTTATTTGTTTACTGGTTTCTTATCTGGTTGACAAATCGTATGTGGCAAGTGGGTCACTTTGATGTGTGAAGGCAACGGCTGCGGCGACGCGTAACTATTTAAAAACTTTGTTGGTGTAGGTACGTGGTTTCTCACAATTCTACCAGGGCACCATAAAAGACAAGTGTTACGTTTCACATTCCACATAAACACTATTGTAATCTTTTTCCCAAACTTTTTGGAACATTCTTCTCCATTCGAATTCCAACCAGGTGCTACTAAGCCGGAATACCGTTGCGTTGATACAGAATTATTGCAAGCTGACCAATGGACCAATTTCATAAAATTAGATTCGTTGTCAAGACTTCCGGGTTCTGTCTAACTGCCCGTGGTGCTGCAAATATTCGCACGACCGTCTAAATATATCCCGTCATGTATGCATCTACAGCATCTATTATTTCTAACACAGTTTTAGCACGGAGGTCAGTCTAAAACCGATGTTCTAACGACTGCATCATTGTTAGCTAATAGTCCACAAGGTGTATTAGATGTAACAGTTCCAGGGAATTACGATTCATATGGCTTCTTTATCGCATCGCGTGTCTATTCATGCGTTGATTTACTCGCCACTTTACGGTATTTAGTACTTATTGTGTGTTTTATGTCGGGGATTGGCCGGTGACCAATGGCTAGTAACGTTGTATGACTTGTAATAAAAAGATTTTTCTTTTTAGCTTTCGGTATGTAAAACCAAACCATCACGCACGCTGTATTCATAGAACAGAGTATGAAGTTTTGGGGAGGTTAATTCTCCTAAACGTAACGATTTCTGGCGTTATAGTCTGGTTATAAGCTGGGACTACTACTATAATATCCAACTATACTCCATTTATACATAAATTGACAAATAACGGATATCACCCTTTCGTTATAAACGTATAATAAACTCCGTTATTTCACGATATTTTTTTAAACTTTACAAGTTCAGTTATTTAAGCAATTGACACAATAATTGTCGTTATTTGTCTAATGCTATAATAAGTGGAGTATATCAGGCAATGATTAAATCAAAAAGCGTGGAGCGCTTTGTTAAATTAATTAAAAGTACAATTAAGCTAAAAAGCGCTCCACGCTTTTTGATTTAATCATTGGATATAAAAGAAGTGACAAGCTGCATTGGTACTTATATCGTAACTAGTACAAGTCAATAAAATTATTTTCTCATTTAAAGTTTGTGTAAAAAGCATGTTTTTAAGTTTTTCTTTAACTACAATTTTCATTCGCTATGAGTAATGATGGTAATATTCAACAAGAAAAGTCTCGTAATCTCTCGTTGGCTTTCTCTTTTCAATCATCTGCAATGATTAATTGCGTAGGCGAAACCAGCTAGTGCATTAGAAAATAATTACGCACAGGGGATCAAAGGTTTTTGTCTTGGCAAACTCGTCGATCTCATTAAAAAAGTGAAGATCGGGAAGTAAAGTTCAGAAAAAGGACTTATCTAGATTACTTCTCCCCATTAGCAAGAAGACAAACAGAACATTCGACCGTAAAGTGAAATCAAGGAAGGTATTGAGAACATAAAAGATTGTAAGCTCGACGGCACTTGACTATAGCTCTTAAGAGTGTCGTTGAGTTCTTTTATTGTTAGCCACATCCTTTTGTTCCTTGAGCACCTATTAACATCGCTGAGAATTTATGGATTTGTTTGAACAACCGAAGAAGGCGCCGCCGCCGGCGCTGGCCTGACATTTGCCCAAATAACAGAAAGTTCTCGACCATACTCTGATTCAGCAACGAATACATAATATTATGTCATCATTGGGAATGAATACGAGACTAATATGAATTTATTATACAGTACAGCTGGGATCAACAAATAAATTTGCTGAACGAGCCTCGCCGTTATGCCAATTACCTTCCATTGTGATGATGTAACTTACTAGAAAACCATATTTATTCTGATTCGAACCATATATATG
Source organism: Eupsilia transversa (assembly GCA_914767815.1). Taxonomy (NCBI): domain Eukaryota; kingdom Metazoa; phylum Arthropoda; class Insecta; order Lepidoptera; family Noctuidae; genus Eupsilia; species Eupsilia transversa. The sequence goes on from OU611892.1 coordinate 11,227,159, forward strand.
CTAAATAACTATTAGTTTGGCCGTATTGCTTAATGAACTGAATATTTCGAAGTCTCCGCAGAAAGGTGCACTATTTTAGTTCCAAAATATGTAAATCACGATAGCTCAAGTGTGGACGCCAGGCTCCCAAAAAGAGTCGAAAAACAAACCAGTTAGAATTTTTTTGTAGACAAAAAGTGTCTACTTTATTTAATATGTTAATACAGCCCAAAAAAACCTTTTAAAGTTTCAAACGCAGTAGACAGCCCTTGAGGGTTCACCGTCATAAAAACATCGAGTCGTCCAAAATGGCGGCGAACGTGACCTTGAATAGTACTACGGGGATGGGGACTGTCTGGATCAGATTAAAATTGTATCGATTTTACGCATGTGTCGCTTGCGGGTACTTTCACCCCTGTAATGCACCTCATAGGAGCGTGACAGTTGGTAGTATCGGTTCTTGGAAATTGCTCCGATATTCTCATTGATAAAATATGTAACAGTAATGTCGTTGTTCACTGTTAATAAATACTCATTTTTCGGAGTGCGGGTTGTATCATATTAAAAACCCTTTAATCACAAATTACACTAACTCTTGAACAGTTTCATCACAGGGTCTAAGTCCGTGCCCTGCGAGACGCCGAGCGTCTTGCTCTGTTTATCAATGTTGACCATTGTGTATCCTGAGCGGCAGCTTCGCAGACAGTGAGTGCCTGTGGCGAGAATGTGTTTGTACTAAGACAGAATAGATAATCACATTAGCAGCTGTCTTTGTAAACCTAGATATGATTAAAGAGATCTAAGGCTTAGTTGAAAACGATGACCAAATGTTTCAGAGTCCAACTGTGATTTACTATCAGAGCTTATCATTGTGATCTTTTATGATTTCTACGAACGTTTATCAATTGTTTTATCTGTATTGATGGTCATTGCTAACAGATAAGACCAATCAGTGGAGATTACTAGAAGAGAATATTACTATTATGAACACTGACACAAAGACACAGTAGAGTGATTTAATAAAGAGCTAAAGAATACTTCAATGACAGTCATGTAACCCCAATTACTAGTAACTACTTTGACGAAATTTAATTAACAGAATTATATAAAGGTCGACCATTACCAAATAAATAATCGATATTATTAGATAAGCAAAACATGTTAGGTATGGTGTTTCGTAACTTTTAAGAAGTCTGTTTATTTGGTAAGCCCAGGAATTTTCGCAGATTTCAGAGATTCAATTCAAAGATAATAATGATATAATTAAACAGATAATAATATCACTAAAGTTCACAAGGTCATCATTTCAAAAGTAACGAACATATAGTAGAGAAAAATAATTTAGGTTGACTTAAAGTCTCATAGTCAGGTTGAAAACAGCCCATGTTGTGTTTCGAGAAAAGGCTAGGAGGCTGGATATAAGTCCCAAAAGTGTTTCTAAGTAATCTAATATCAAAAGTGTCAGGCTAGCACTGCTGGAATTTTTAGTACAACTTTTGATTCAATAGAGAAGTTCTAAAAGCGGATAATGTATAAATGAATATTAAACATAAATTATTATGAAGTCTTTAAACTTCCATTCATTAGATTGTGTGTTAACAAAAGAACAAGGTCGGAATAAATAAAACATTTCCACGTAATAAAAATGTTCAAAATCGGAGAATACAACGGAACATTAGAGCACAAAGTCCACGGGCTGCTGGAAAAAAATACAAGGGCAGGGGATACCTTTTTTATTCTATGACTCACCGCAGCAAGTGTGTCGGATTCGTGGGCTTACCTGAAAAAAAAAATACAACGATACAATATGCGATAAGGGATCGGCCTTGCCTTAGGTTGATATTATAATTTGGATTTCATTGAGTTAGAAGCAGGTGTTTTCGAATGTCAGGCTCAGTGTAATGGGGAAGGCGTATCGTTTTCGGTAGCAGGTACTACTCTGTCGCTGTATGAATATGATTGATATTTATTCGCTGTTTGTGTATTTATTGAGTAATGTTGAGCTGTAAGCATTTGAATGCCTGCAACAGCAAGCGCGGATTCAACATTGTGGGCACAGTGAGGGCACTAATTGAGGTCGATAAGCTGATGTACACAGGACACACGATGTGTGCGTGAGTATATAACCCTACAAAAGGCATTATAGCAATATGGTTTTGATATTTAATGTATCAATCGTGAGCGACTCCTAATCCAACGTGACCACAACCTTTTTTGAGCGCTGGATCCACTCCTGTGCAACAGTGTACGTAGTAGGTTCAAAAGATAACAGGGAGAAATAGATATTATTCCTTTATGATTGAACACGCACAATTGTAAAGCCATAAGGCATACCATTTTTAGCTTCGAATAAATCACTTCGTTTTTCACCTTGGTTAACACAACAAGTGGTAAGATACTTCAATTCAAATTATTGAAGAATTTGCATTCATTTCTTTACTTGTCCTAGACACATTATTGAAAAACTGCGAAAAATGCGTTTAATAGAAACGGTTGAGTGATTAGTTGTATATTATGGCGCCAAATGTGATTACTTTGTAAGGTATAATTTAAGATGCAGTTAACCGTATGAAATAGTTTTACATAATTAGTACAGCTCCTAGGTAAATCAGTAAAAAGATTAGCCATGAAAGACAGATTGCTCATAATATATCGAACTTCTAGTAATTATGAGTGACACAAAAAAAAAAGATTTTGAAAATATTTATTGTTATTTTCATAATATTTCCTTCCACATATTATACAAACGAGAGAGAGAGACATAATTCAGTTGACACAAGTGAACGAGTTGTGTGCCAAATATAATAAACCTACTTTAGATTAATATTTTATTTTAAGCAATTGTTGTTGTTGTTAGAATTAAACCTTCAAACAAAAATTCGGTCCAAAAAAAAGTAATTAATTAAAAAAACGAACAACTTTTTTTTTGGATCTAAATTAGGTAGGTACTTTAAAAAATAATTATAATTGGTATATATTGTTGTAATCACTTTTTAAAACTCTTCATTTTGCTACCCCACTCGATGGGTTTTTTGAGATTTGTTTAAACATACATTTTGGCGCCAAAAATCCGCCACTTTGATTTTATTTTGATACAAGTACCCAGTGACACTCGCGCATTAAAGAGGACGACTTATCATTCATAAAATCGGTTCAGCCGTTTAGTAGTTACGAGGGAAGATAGAGACGGACATACATACAAACATACATACAGGTCAAACACATAACCCTCTTTTTATGGCTTTGCCGCAGTCGGGTATTGATGGCTTCATCTTTAGTGAAAAAAAGCAGCTTTGTTTTTTGGTAACAGGGCTTAAAACGTTCTACAAAGACCACTGGCTTAAAGAAAGAAACTCTTCCAAGCCACAATTAACATGATTAACTGGCGAATGACTGTCGCCCATCCTGTAGATAGCAGTAATCTCATAATCACCTGTACCGACAACTACTGTGGGTGATAAATTGGACCTATCTGTGGTCAGGATGAGACCATACGGGAGGTTGCTGATAACTATTAAAAGTAGTGCTTAATTAGAATTGAATAGTTATTTTTAAAAGTGGCAGCATAAAGTATACTTGTGTATAAAGTGGAGTGTTAAATACACTACATATGAAAGATTTTAAAATATTTGACGTTCCTTGTAAAATTAGCAAAAAGTGCTAAAGATAAAAAAGACCAGCGGTGAATAAAATTGACTCATCATTATTTCCAAAACCGGGTTAATTGTTTAAATATAAAGAGAACTTCTTTAACACGTGGGCGTTTAAGTCAATAAATAAATTCAAAAGGTCGTCGTACTTTCTGCGTGCGATAAACAAGTCTCAGTTTAAAATTCAAGGTTGTATACGTCGTCAATGTACTGAAAATAATATGAAAACGTTAATTCTGATTGTCCTTGTAGCTTGTTCACTCGTCCAAGACATAATGAGTGTGTATTTGTTTACTGAGAAATATTTTAAAACAGCTGTTTAACATTACTTTCGTGGGATAGGTCACGTAGACGGGACATTTTCGAAGAGCAATGATTGGGTTTTCCAATGAGAGTATTTAATAGGAGATGAGAGGGGTCATGAATAACGATATGAGGGCATTTGGTAATGAGAAAAGACGAGACCACTAAGTACATCAGCATTTCAGCTGAAACACACTACTTTAAGAACATAATGCTTGATTACATGACAATACTGCCCCACACACAACCGTTTTATGTAGCGGTGTATGATAAGCTTTACCATAAGCAGTAACGGTTACTAGACGACAAGTGACAATATAATATACCCATTTTAACTGTCCATCATATTATTATAACTTTATATATCTAGGTTTTCTTATGGCACCCAGATTGGGTCTTTCAACTGTTCAATAGTACAAACGAAGTTATTGATTAAATACAAGAACTCATTTTTCATTTCTTGGAAAGCAGTTAAAATTCAATCAGCTACGAGATTGAGACCTTTTTGGATCTTCCTTGCTTTCGAATTTGCACAGCAAATATGAAATTTTATGTCTTCAACAACAGATTGAAAAACGAACGAACGGAATTCACTCGACATTTCAGAATTTTACTTATTCAGCAACTGTCTGATATTTTCCCAGGCGAACCTTCAGAGAAAACTGTCAAAAATTCACTATACTATCGTATAAAATGTTTGTTGCATCTACTGTCAAAGTGAAACATCACAGCCTCACAGCTCGTAGATGCTTGGCTGGCACCATTCCGCTTGAAACCATATACAAGGCTTTAGAGTCAAGTGTCAGTTATGAAAGATCAATCGTAACTGTGGTTCGTGCTCAATAATGAATGTTTTTAATAGCTTATTGCAAACCGTATTGGTCAATAGTCTGATTGACTCATCATTGAGTAAGGGATTTGCAATTTGAAACCGGTAGCACTTTGCAAGAACAACATTAAACGATATCGTTATTTTATAGCTGAATGTGGGAAAGGATTAACCACCCTTTCCCACATTCAGACGTGATTGTTTCAGCATTTTTGGAAATATTCCATCTTAAATGGCTCGAAATCGACTCGACTATGACGGAAGAGCTAAACACAAACAAGTCAACAGAAATCGTTAAATAGTGCACATTAAAACAAATCAAAACACAGCTTATCTATCAAACAAATGCGTCACTCAGAACCTTTGACAACTAGGTCTGAACAAGTTGGACTTATCACATTAATACAATTAAAATAGCCCAAGTCTCATTCAGCTATCGAATGAGTTATGTAATTAAAGTAAGTATTAGCAAAACAATATGCCAAGTGCCCTTCAAAGCGCGAAGGTCATAAGTGTTTGTATAAACCAATTGATAAAATTTGATATGCCTTATCTACTCATTTACAGAATAATTTCACCGCGGAGATCCAGATATGGCATGTAAACAATGTTGTAGAAAATATAAATATTCTTAATCAAGTTACATACTTACTCGATTTAATATTTGCTAAACAATCTCAAAATTGCCGAGTTAACGCGTATCCGACACGCGGTGAGCGACAGTAGAGTTATCACAAACTTTAATAACTTGTTTATAGCGCAGTTACGGTAACAGACCGGTTAAACTAAAAATAACTTGAGACTTTGAGACTTAATCGCCAACATCTCGATGCGTACGCGCACGGTTTTAATCTAAATGTTAATAACGGCGATGCAATGATTTATGGAATAAAGTTATAGTTGATGTCAATGCAATTCCAAAGATGGATAGATCTGATGGTTCACAACAAGAGATCTGCTTGTTTGATAAATGCATAATTGGGATGATTAGCTTTCAAAATATTTATGCCCAAAAGAATGAAGACAAAAACAATAACGGCTTTTTGTTTTCAAAATGTTGTTGCAATGAAATCATCGGCAGGCATATGAGAAGCCATTCAAGTATCAGATACGCGGCGCGATGAACGATTGCAATAGTTCATTGAAATGCATTCGATGATAGAGATGAATCATAATCGAGTAGTTTCATGCCAGTGATGTAATTATTCCAAAAGCAGGCTCGTTTAGGTGCACAACTGGGTCAACCGTAATATAAAATGCGAGGGCCATATTTGAACACACATCGACAAATCTGGCGATAGTTTCAATTTGCGAAGGACTTGGCGCATGACCAAATATTTTAACAGAAGAATTACTTTACCTGTTGTTCTACGGAATTGGTAATAAAATATGTGTACAAAGGTAAGGATTGGGTAATAACGCGTTGAAATATTTTTTACCTTTATAGGCTTGGTGTATGGAAAAACACGATTGGCGACGCGGCGAGACTCGACAAAAATAGCTCGCATCAGTACGATACGGCATTTTGAAATGGCCGCGCGGCGCATGCGTCTGGGCGGGGTGCAAGTACAGAAGATTTATTGAAAGCAATCCAAAATCATCCATCATATTGAAGGGTAATGTTCGTAACAAATCTAGCTCCAACTATAAAGACTTAGGGAGTGCGAATATGGAAATCATTATTTGAAATACTTACTTATTACTATTTTTGAACTTCGACAAATTGGAAGAACTTGTGTCAAACAATATGCCCATGTAAAAGACGAGAATTGGACAAAAAGCTAACTGGGTATCACTATTCATCCAGATAAACGAACCAAAAAATGAGTGCGTTCTACCTGATATTAGGCTTATAACACGACGCTGACCTTGGTCATCCATCATTTACGGAATCTATATAAGACCGCTATCCGCCAGTCCCTTACACCTCGACTCACGCGCATGCACGCTGAGTCAAGGCCAGACGTGCATCTGCGGGCCTGCGTGCACGCACCGAGGCCATCCCAATATATTATTTGTGTACAAAAAAGTTTTATTACACTCTGGGAGACGAGGCGAAGCTCGTTTTAAAACCCAAGACTTCACCTCAACTTATATGATTGTTATGTTATGAACCACAATCATTTATGCACTGGAGGAGCAATATATGGCACACCAGTTTGCCATATATTGCTCCTCTTTGCATGTTTTGTAAATAAGATGCCATATCTTTTATCTAACCTGAATGGCCAGTTGTTTTTGAACCTTGATAATGATAGCACTGTTACGCTACAAATAGACTACACAATACTGAACAATACAGATACAAACTTAGTAACAGAGCGGAAGCTCGTACAGAACTCTCTTTATTAATGACGTGTCTGCAACACAATAGTCTTTTTTTTCACGATGCACGATGTGCTAAGGATTGTCTTTACAACGGATACGCTAGTCTTGTTGATGCACAATGCACGTGAGATATTTGCATACTGCGTGTATATACTAGTAAATAGTGATCGTGACTGGGAGGCGTGATGCCGATGTGAAGACGAGATAAACATACCGACAACTAACTTGTTAATCGTTTAATTGTATGGAGGTGTTGGTTAAAACGTAAACAAGACTGTTGCTATGTGAATGCTGTTATCCTCGATCAAGGGCTAGAGGTGGATATAATACGTAACTATCATCAGCTAGCAGCAACATGCAGGAGGTCAGCTACATGCCATGCTTTAAACACGACTGCGGAATTATAACCCATGTTTATAAATAAACTAACACTATCACGTATTAGCATTATAACATGGTAGATATTATGCTTATTTCTCAGAAAAAAATATAAGAGTAAAGCATATATAGACGACGTTTTGATAAAATGTTGATGTCAAAAACAAAAAAATTGCATAATCAAGGCCACAAGGGGATCTTATAGAATTTTAATTCATTACTGGCACATCATTGTTACAATGTAAATATTTTATTTAAGTCTTTTATTCTTGAACTGCCTTATCAAATTATAGTTGTGAGCACTTATTTCTTAAATAATACGACTCAAGCTCAAAGCATTTATTTTAATTAAACCAATTACAGGCACTTTTGAACTGTCAAGGGGTTGCTGTCAAGGGGTTGCGAGCTAGTTGCCCATTCCAAAGCTTAGTAGGTTCCTATGCAGGAGACCGGGCAAGAAAATCTCATCAAAATAACTTACATCACGACAGTTTTAATAACAATCATTTAGACACAGGAAATGTTCACAAGATTCAGCTTAATAAAATATGAAATTACAATTGAAGCATCAAATAGGCAATTCTGTAAGCGATTCGATGGAAGTCTATGGACATTACGCTCAATCAAATGGCGCGATCAGGCGTGCAATGGACTTTGACCTGGCGCAGCTCAGGAAAAAATATACCTCAGACAGCAAATTAGCTCTGCAAAAAATACAGGTGTTGTTTTTCATAAACATTATCCTTCCTCAACCAAGTATTATGTCGTAAATATACACCTACTGATGTTTGAGGTGCGTAGGTTTTAAATTTTGTTATGTTTGCCTTTATTTTCAAACCAAAATGTGAAACAACGCCTGAACTAAGTTTATTCAACGTACATTTTGGTGTAACCAAAAACCCCTAGGCGTCAGGTTGTGGACAATTATGTAGGGCATTGAATTTGATATTCTACTTTGAGTAGGAGACCCTAGCTTTTATTTACGTTCAAAACTATTTCTGACAATGAGTGTGTTTTTTTAACAAAGGAGTGCAATGCTTTTTAAATAGCACACTGAAATCTAAACCAGCTTGTGAACTTCACAAATTCACAGGGATTCCAAAATTGTGGTCTTTATTATATTGCAATTTAAAACCCTACTCCCAAGGCATAAAGTTTATATATGCGTTCTTGATACGTTTATATTAATTGACTTTCTTAGTTAGCAATGAAACAGTCGAAAAAAGGCGCAACGAGATAAAAACCTTTTTAGCGCTAAATATAAACAGTGCTGACGGTTAAAACCTGGGTGTCACAGAGAAACTTTATTTTGTTTGAACATGCGTTCTGTTGAATCATGCAATCCCAGTAAGATCAAGATTAAAATAGATTCAATAAATGAACAGGGGGATCAAGGATCAACTCCATTTGTAGGCAATTGACGCAGGCGACGAAAGTACAGAACTGAGTCAGTCGTTAGGACTTTAATCTGCATAACTGCGGCTTACGGGCTTGCTCATAAATTATGACAAATTCATAACATTGACAATCGCAATTGACGGTGTTATGTCCTCGTAGGGACTCGTTGGTCGAGTTAGAAAATAGACCAAGGGTGGGGGCGGTTCAACGCACTCTCAGGAACTGCGGTAACATATTTTAAATAGTAACCTCAACAACATTGTGCTTATAAACGTTGTGTTGTTAGCTGATTGCTTCATTCTCTTTGAGATTTACGGAATAGATAAAACAATGCAACTTTCATGCTAATTAGCTTTAAGTTATGTGCAGTAGATGGCTGCAGTTACAGTGAATTCAACGACTAAATTAGGCCTAGCAATTTCACTTTTTAAATAGTTGCTTTAACTGGAATGCTTTTAAGTAAATTCCAGACAGGACGGTTTTATAAGATAATGTGGCTAGATTAATAAGCAAGAATTTAAATTCAATTCAATCTGAACTCGTAAATCATTGAAAAAGAAACCCTGGAGACCACCCAAAGAACGAGAACACTGTGTACAATATTTCGCAATTAGCTAGAACAACACTACAAATAATTCCGGACTGCAAACTGCTAATAACTTACAACAGTAGTATTAATTAAACATGGTTTCCAAACACTTGGTTTCTACCAGTTAGCACCACAAAATGAAATTTTATTAGCTTTCAATTTCAAGAATATTGTTATTACTAAGTACGAGCTGTGAACTGCTGATATACGTTATCCGTTAATTAACATTGCTGCACCAAAACCGGTAAAATAATTAAACAGAAATGTTAATACGTTTAAGTTCTTAAATGACTCAATGTGAACGATAAAACTTTATCCCTGTATTAAAACGATGATTGCATTACTGCCATTATTAGAGTACTGCTGGTACTTACTACTAACAAATTCTGATAAGATCTTCTCATTGAGTATTCTTGGTAGTTGTTTCAGTCCTAAAGCAATAACCTAGAATGAAATACGAACGTCATGGGAATCTTACGAGAGTGGCCGAAGGGTTTTTGCATTATATGATAATTGAAAATGTTAACTTACGTCCTACAATTGCAAAGTAGGTACGCAGAATTCTCAGCGTCCTGCAGTTTCATTACCAATTTTGCATTCAAATTACTGCTGTATCTTATTAGTCATTACGACTACGTACGTCATGCTATGTAAAAGGCATGGTGAGTAATTGCCATTCTATATTCTGTAGTACCATTACAGCCAGGAGGCTACCTAAATAACTATTTCGATCAAATATCCTATGTTCTCTCTCAAAAACAACAATTCCAATTTACCCATTGCTCTGATCGTTCCGAAATAAAAATATTGGTGTTGGAACGATATTGTAAATTCCGAATAAATTGTGTAGCGCCAAACTGTAAACATTTACATAAATACTTCCATCGTTTAAAAAACGGCCTAGGAATAAATTGTTCACTGATTGTTCAAAATGATGCGATTACAGCCATAAATATTGTAAATGTGGGTGCTTCATTTTACGCTACACAGTTATCGATAACGATGGAATTTATTACTACATCATTTCACGGCTCTGACTCCGGTCTACGGCCTGATCTAGATGGACCATAATCATAACCCATAATAGCTGCAGGGGCTTAGATCTTTTGCAGACTATAAAGAATGGCAGTGAAGACAATAAATCTAGTGGCTTTATAGAGTTCCGTATTTATTTCAGAGACTGCTATTCGCTGATAATCTCTCAATACCGTTCGCAGAAAAAGTAGCAGTATTGGTTATCAACGCCTGATAATATTAAATAGCAACTATTAGTCCAAGTGCGACTAAAGTTTAAAACAGTGTATATTGCTCAGGAATTTTATGCACGAATCATTAAAAAAGTGATAAACAGCCAATATCTGCGATATGTTCATCAGAAGTGATCTTCAATATCTCTTTGCGGCTTATGATGCCTTGGTAATTACCCGTAATAAAGATTAACATTTTGTACCTAATGTACAAATTAAAAAGTAATTGTGTAGGTACTCATTTTTGAAGAGCCTAATAATAATCAATAATCCAGAACATACGGATGCCCAAATTTAGGTCCCTTTAATCTTGCCCTCTTCACAGTCTATGCCGCCATGTCAACCTTGGTTTTATTTTTAACTTGAATGCGGCTTTCATATCTCTAGTGTATAATGTATTACATACAGGGTACCTACTTATAAAACTTCAAGCGATATATATAAACTGCAAAGTTCTTATTGCAATTTATATCGCCCTGGAACTTTTCAATTCAAGTGTTAGTTGTGTTTCAAAATTAGTTTACTTTTCCCCTCTACAAAAACGAAGATCCTTTGAAAATGGAAATGATCAAAGAAATCTTGAGCAATTAAAACAAACGTCCTTCTTTGATCTACAAAATTTAAACTAGCGACAGGAATGTCTTGCTTCACGCAGTTGCACTACAGAGGATCAAGAAAGCACTTCTCAAAGATAAGTGTAACTGCAGTATATAATTTGATAGTACCGTGATCTATCTTTACACCGTGTGAGCACACTAATTAGGTAATGTAAGCCGTGGAATTACGGAGCGAGTAGAAATAACATGCTCATAATTATTATTGTAGGTCTCATAGCGACAAACTTTCAATCACAATTTGAATGATTTTAAAGGATATTGCTAAATAAACCATTGCTTCATTCATATGTTCGAAAAATTTGTTCGCCCAACAACGTAAATAACGCAATGAATGTTGTTGAACCGTCAATATGAAACCAATTGCGATAAATCATAATTGGTTACTGATCGTGGATCAGTTAGATTTTTGATAAATGGAGTAGAAAATTTTGCTTGACTAAGGTGCAGGAAACTCCTCTTGTATTGGAAAGTAAACGCTTTGGGGCGCTGAAGCAACGGAATAAGGTAAGGAAGCACATAAAGGGTGCACAAAAGCTTAATATTTCTGGGTAAAAACTGCAGGAAGAAGAACGGATCATTCCCAAACACCAGAGTTTAATAATGGAGAAGATAAGCATAAGAAAGCGATTAACTATTTGAATGGGACGCACCAAAGGCCAGTATTTCATGTTCCAATGTTTTCATTGTAAAAGAATGAAGTATTGGAAACTTCATAGTTTGTGGATTTCGGTTAACAACTTAACATTAACGTGGATGACACACATGATGAAAAGAAAATGACATCAAACAACTATTACGCAGCCATGTATGATACCTAGAACCACCCACTTGTAAAAGATATCATGGTCTGAAGTCTGAATAACGAATCGAATCAGCTTTATCGTAAATCAGATCGACTTTATCAAGAGTAAGTATTCGGTTTCATTTGACCTTTTAATAAAATATATGTAGAAACTGTAGCTTTAGGTAGTATATATTTTATTTTCAACAGGCTATTTTGGTTTTGCTAGAGGAGAACCATTTATCCTACTGGTTTGGTTTGTCGTTGCCTAGCGAACTGAACTGAAGATTCTATTTGAAGTGTTAAGCCGCCAAGTCGAGCAAAACAGACATCTTTATTTCTACAAAGTTTTAGACACTGCTTTTTTTTACAGATTGCATGGGTCTGTCTGCACATGATGAGCAAATATTCTGCGATATTATCAGGGATATCTAATGCCTAGGTAGCGTGTACCCAAATAACCTCCATAAAAGAGGGCACTGATTCTGTTATGAGTTTGAGTTAACCAGCGGCTCAGTCGACATAATATTTATCTACCCTTCGATTTTCACTTAGACAAAAATGATTTCGAGCAGACCTTCTCGCTCGTGGCTTGTGTTATCATCGGCCCTCGCAAGGACTCCAAATAAATATACACTGTGTGACCAGTTTTGTTCTATGACAAAACTTCCGTAACAATCTCTGTTTCACTACTAACGCGATATGAGAGTTTACCGGTAATCGGACACTTGAAGTGTTCCTATTAATTATTATATTTGCACTGATAGTAAGGACTCAACGAAAGTGCTTTATCCAATAAGTTAACGATGAGATAAAGATCTAAAAGGGAAAAGTTCTCTTTTTTGCGACCACTTTGGAATTAAAGTTGAGGAAACTACTTCAGAATTAGTTAACTAGGCTGATCTGATTAACTGTTTGAATTTGAATTTGCTTAGACTAGATTACCAATGCCACCTCCTCTTTAAAAATTCAGCCCTTCAGTTTTCAAAAACTACTGCTGCGAATAAAGGCGTACAATGCTAACTTTTACGCCACTCTTTCTGCTTTATCCACTGGCATTTGTAAAGCTTTTAAGCCCTAGTACACGTTGGGCGAGCAAATACACTCAAATGAAACGGCAAATCACGCAAAAGGCCCACGACACGTTGGGTGAGCCCGTCGCTCTGCCCACGTGTAATGGGGGCTCTAAAATAATTCCCAGAAAACAAACGGCAATTCATTCGACTCAAAATCAAACAATATCGGGGGTTAGTTTTACTCTCGTTTCAAAGGAAAGCGTAGTAAATTCATGCAATTCGCTTCGCTTCAATAACATTCACTGTTTTCCCAGAACTGTTCGGGAAAGGGGGAATATAGTAGTCAGTGGAGCATGGAGGGGGTTGACGGTGTGGTGGGCGGACGGGGGAGATCTAGACGTCCTTAATTTGCGCCCTTGTCCTCGTCTACGTAGGAGCTCGTGGTTAAGTAATAAAAGCCGCACGGATCGATCCATCAGGTTAAGCTACGCTAACGCGGGGTTAGTCCGTGGATGGGTGACCATCTTTCTTTATCATATCGAGACGACATAGAAAGAACGTTAAGCCGTTGGTCCCGGCTGTCATTTGTGGATCTTCGACAGTCATTACGGGTCGTCAGAACCCCGAAAATCTGACAACCAGTCTTACCAAGGGGTATCGTACCCAGTCACTGGGTTGTGGAGGTCAGATAGGCAAACGCTCCATGTAAAATACTGGTACTTATTCAGCTGCGGTAAGACTGCACGGTGACACCAAAAGTACCTTTAATTTATTAAAACGGACACACAATTCCCTGTGATTATTATTCTAGCTTTTTATGGCACTTGTGGGTTGCAGCTGAAAGTCAGCGTCAGGTGGTACACTTTGTGTTGTCATCTGACATTATGCTGAGCTGAGGCCCTTTTCTTGAGGAATTCTAATCATTGTTTTCTGTTTTTATAGTTTTAAGGTGTATTTTTCTGCTGTAACGCCAATAAAGGCATTTTTCTTTCTTTATTACTTTTTATGGGTAGGAAGATGATGGTGATGTTTTTTTTAACCACAACGGCGACGTTCTTGGCCTGAATCTCACCTGATGGTAAGTGATGATCAGACCGAAGGTGGAAGCGAGCTTCACCCGGAATCCTCAACCACAGAGGAACTGGCTATCTTACCTCTAACTGCCGGAACACAAAAATGCTGTTAACATTGTTGTTATGGCGACTGATTTAGATAAGATGGTGGTAGCTAGCCAGGCGGACTTAAAACAAGCCCTACCACCAACCAAACCGAGCAGAAATTTTTGCTCTAACTGGGAATCGAACCCGGGACCTCTGGATCTGACATAGGTGGTCTTACCACTAGACCACAGAGGCGGTGATGATGATGATGATGACTCCTGACTACCCGAGGCGAGTAATCAACCGACGGATACTCAAACCAGTCTTGGGCATACATGCTCACGTCTACCTACAGTCTACATGTAGACAGGGCTGGAGAGTTTGTGCAGTATGTGGACAATGTTCAAATCCGAAAAAAAAAAAACTTTACAAGCTAACGAAATCGCGAGGCAGATTTTTTTTTAATTAACAAAAAAAAAACATTCCTAATCGCTTATCATATTATATAAATTTCGTGCCACTAAATCGATTATCGTTTCATAAAATCACACCTCATTCACTCCTCCACAATTACAACAAGCAGCGCCATCTATGCAATAACTCGACAACTAACTCAGCCTGATATTTGAACAGCTTTATCAAAAAGGTCATTATTATTATGGTCAGGTCATCAGGTACAAGAGGCCACAAGGCAGGCAGCATTAATAACAAGTTTATCAACATTACATTACAATGTAATACAAATACCTAAGATAACTAACTTGTTGTAACTTTGTAGTTATTATTTAGTGAGTTTAGAGCATAAAAAATATATTTTAGTTTGCTACTAGGTACAATCCCTAAATACATTTAAACATGAATTCAAGCCTTCTTCCCATAGGTAGGCAGAAAATACAGAATATCTCCAGCTACAATCCTGCCTTACTCCTTTTGCTTAGTTTATGTTTGTACATCTAGTAATACTCGCACAATGGTTGCGAGTACTATGCTATAATCATAAAATTACAATATTATGTGCAGGTACTAAAAACAACTTTGTAGCAGTCTTGTCAATTGTAGGATGGTTGGGAGGGGCCTAGGGAACCCTATTTCGCAACTTGCCAAACCACTTTGAGAAATATAATGTTTATTTTTTGGTCCCCAAGGTCTACATTATCCTATAAAACTGCAATGTTGATGTTACCTATAGTTGATGATGTAATTTACTGTATTATTATGCTTCGAGAGAGAAATAGTTGCCTTTGCATTATTGGGCTGTTATGAACCAGATTACCCGCGAGATTTGTTGCATAACTTTTTAATTAGTTGTGATTTTTTTATTCATAATCTTTATGGCACCTCTTTAGGTCCTGAGTTATCAGAATATCAAAAGATATTTGGCCTAGGACATAAGGGGGAGGCGTGAGATATGCTGTATAGAAGATATGAGACAACACATGAATTTATCATCACATTCTTATTTATTTAACTTGTGTCTAAAAAATATTGACACAGGTGATGTAATGTAGTATGGAATTCATTTTTTGTATTTTAAATACAAAATTTATTTATTTATTTAACAGCTAGCTAGACACATATTTTGCTGCTATTTTTCGGGATTCGGTCGTGGTCCACCTGCTTAGTTCACCTGGGTGGACCACGGGCACTTTTTCTTGCCGGTGGATCACCCCAGTCCACGTAGGTGGACGAAGAATAAGTGCCCGTGGTCCACCCAGGTGAACTAAGCAGGTGGAGCACGACCAAATCCTGCTATTTTTGTATAGTAAAAAAAGCAGGCAAAGCAGAGTCTCAAATGTAATGATTGCTGTAATGTAATGATGGCTGTGCCCTACAGGGTCCGTAATTGTACCTTAGCTTTAAGCCATTGTAATACCTTAACTACATTATGGAATGTAAATAAAATATGAATATGATTTTAAATGTTCCGGTTTTCCATCTATGGCTTTGACGAAGTGTTTGTCTCCACTATGTGAATTCGAAACAATTACAGTAAGTATACTTATATTGTGGGCACAGAACCACAGTGTGATAACCTATTACATCCTGTTACATAATCTCCTATTGATCTGTGTGTTCCTAGTACCTACACTAATTAGTAAGTTTGGAGCTAAATATCATATGAAATTAATAGTTGCTAAATACTGATTTATGGTTTACTGGTAAATGTATGTTTGATTTCCAAAATAATATAATGTTCAGTATTGATATCACTGGGTTTCCTATCAACAGCTGACCTTGTGATGCGACCCATTGCAACACAACAATCAAAATATGTCCAGAGATAAAATATCTTACAAAACATACAATACAAATATTTTAATAAACACATTTATAATCCTTGAATATTTTATACATGGTAGTCTTTAAGAATAATTTCATGGTTCTATGTCAGGTAATAATATGGTTGTTTGGAATTTTATAGCCATTTGTATAGTCCTAAATTGAATAAAATTAGAATGAGTACTGAATCGTGGAAAAATTGTGGTCATTAGCAGTGAAAGTCATTAGACACCAATTTAAAAGGTATTTGGGGCAAGAGGCTACCAAGGATCACACCATTATGAAATCAATTGATTTCACATACTCTAGGAACAAAGAAAATAGCACCAAACTGGTATTTTATTGCTCAAGGTTGTCAAAAAGATATTTTATGTACCAACAGTACAAAACACGATTGTCACTTAGCAAGAAAAATTGTGCGTAGTTGCCTTACCTGGTTAGAAAATCGCGCTGCTAGGAACGAAACACCGAAATCCAAGCTTTTTAAATACAGTCCACGTTAACTAATCACGGGATATTACTACTGATAAGGATAATCTGCAAAACACAAAAAAATGCAAGACCATCGGGACGGAACAACAAGCGAAAACATACCGAACGACCAAGAAAGAATTGTAAAACAAGGACAGACAGTTTGACATGTCAATACGAAGAGGCTACAGTTTGAGCTTGAAATAGTTTTTACCTCTATCTTTCTACACACGAGTAAAAGAGAAAAAGCATGATTTGAATCGAAATCATTCACACATTATGTTGCCATGAGCATGAAAGGGACAAAAACTGGGCGACATAGAGTAAAATCAGCTGTGGACCTGGACAGCTGTTGTCAAGAGAGGGATGTTTGTGGGTGTTTTGATTTACAGTATTTTGTTACAAGACAACTAAAACAACAACAACTTTTTCGAAATTTGGTATAAAATTACCAATGTTCTATTCCAGTTCACAAAATTTTATCGCAGATTTTTAATCGAAGTTTTCGGCCACTTTCCTATTTGTATTAGGTAGTGACGTGTGGTTTGTGATTGTTGTTGGTTTCAGTAATTACCCGATATAATGTGAGATGGCGCTGTTTCCAGTTTCAAGCCTCCACTATGGTCTTTTGAGTTATCCTGTTTTGGCCAAAGACAATGCAAGGCAATTGCTGAATCGAGGAGACGTCTTTGTCTGTCATTGTCATTTTGTGACAGATAGAGCCGTTCACAATTTTGTGATTTTACGCTTATTGATACGCTAATTGATAATTTTTCTAAGTATATTGGCATCAATCCAAACCTACATACAGATTATAGTACATATTTTTTATATAAAGTTATTAATTCAGTATTTTAATCCCCATTATTTAAGTGTTTAACATCAAGTGGAAGCTGAAGAAGTGTTCTGTCAGTTGTTCACTTCACAACAATAACCTTTCGTCATTGTGGCTAAGCTAATTACGTATAATTAGTAGACGAAAATATAATAACAGCGACAGTGAACGCGATGGCAAAGGAGGAAGACGACGACAACTTGCCGGATAAAGATGCGGCTAAAGAATTCTACGCAAGATATGAGCCGAAGGAAATAATAGGCAGGTAAGAAAATAATTGTGGTGCTCACTAGTGTCTCGCGATTTTTGATAAGTTGCGTTGGTGCCAATTTTTAAGGAACTAGGGAATTATTTAAAGCGTCTGGGCATCATTACAAGTGATGTTACTCATAAGTCTTCTGAGTGACCTTGGGAATGAAACCGTTAACTTCCTTTGATAAATCAATTAGTAATCGGATTATTATTATTTGACCTCTTTAAATTGGCCTTCAACATTTGTTTTTTTTGGTAAACAGGTATGTTTATTATTAAAGTTTTATCAGCTTTATGTTATTTACATGTAATTCTAATAATATTCATGCATTTTTTTTAAATCAAAGTCTCATTCAATCATCATAATCGAATATATATCACTTTATTACTTTATTTATCGCGTTAAATTTTTTATTGATTATTTTCAAATTTTATATGATAATTACAGTTTTTTTTTACGTTTTCTCACACAGGGGCATAAGTTCTACAGTGCGAAGATGTATAGAGAAGGAAACAGGAAAAGAATATGCAGCCAAGATCATAGATCTGAGTCAGGAGTCCCAGGATGGGGTAGACACGCACACCATGCGGGATGCTACGCGGCAGGAGATACACATCCTGCGGATGGTAGCTGGACACCCTTATATTAGTGAGTGAGTTGCTGGCTCTTTATTGCATAAAATGCTAATTGATATTGGCTTGTAAATATTAACCATAAAATAAAATTATATTGGCCAAACGTATTAAAACAATAAATTTTTTGCATATGCATAATTCAGCCCATGTTTCTAAAAATATTCGATGGTTTTGTTGTCATTTACAAAAGCGTTTATGTAATTTAAACCCTTCTTTAATTTTGTGGGTAAAATATTAAAAAAAAAAAAAAAAAAATTTTGGGAAAACTGTGGCATCACTTACACTTAAAAAATTACATTTGCAGCCTAAATTCCAATTTTAATGATTTACTTGAACAAATCACCTGAAGTAATATAATTTGTTTCAGTTGAACTGCAGGATGTATTCGAGTCAGAGACATTCATATTCTTAGTGTTTGAGCTGTGTAAGAATGGAGAGCTCTTCGACTACCTTACCTCTGTGGTCACACTGTCCGAAAAGAAGACTAGGTATATTATGAGGTATGTTCGCTGCTACTTATTATATTTTTGTTTATTGCGTAGGCAGTAAAAAGGTAGGTAGCAGTGGTGGCCCAATGGTCGCGACTTACGAATTGTACACACATGCGCTTTACTTTGTGTAAATTATTTTATCACCACTGCTCTCAAAACGGTGAAGAGTAACATTGTGAGGAGACCGGCATCTCCTGGAAGCAAAAACACATGTGTGAAATCTACCTACCGACCCGCACTAGGCCCGCCTGGAGCCTAAGTCTACTAATTTATAAACGTTACAATGGTCTCTCAATGGTGAGTTTTTGGCAGATTTGCAATACAAAAACTGTCAAAAACTCACCATTGAGAGACCATTGTTACGTTTATAAATTAGTAGACTTAGGCCCCTGGTGGATTACGGCCCGCTATGATGGGGTGAGTAGATAAAATCTATATACTCTCAATAAGAACATCAACACCAACAACAATGAGCTGTTTCAGAAAATTAAAAATTATGCATTGTCCCATTAGTCCCAAACATACATGGCCATTTGCGTGACCTGTATCCGTCAAGGGGGAGATTCTACCTGTTATATTAAAGAAAATTCGCTATGAAATACATACATGAATAAGATTTATATTTAAAAAAAACACGTTTGCATCGAAAAGTTACTGTTTAATTAGGAATTAGATTTTTTTTCACGAATTGGCTATGAGTTTCATGGTGAGAGTTGTTTAGTATGACGGGTAGAATGACCCCCTTGACGGATGCAGGTGTTTAAATCGCCACCCTGTATACCTACTCGAGTTTATTACCGTTTGTAGTCATAACTTTCTAATAAAACAATGTGTTCTAACACTCACGTGTAAATCACAATAGTGTAATCTGTAATATAAGAAAAGCCTTAACATGCAAATACGAACATTTATTAGTCCATTGTCTGCACAACAAAGATCTATCTGTTATCAAACTGCGTATAACGCGCGTGTCATACAGAGTGTTCGCAGCATGCACTTGCGCCTTATCTAAATTAATTTGATGCATCTGTGACTATAAAGGCTTCATCACACAGGCGCGACTCGCGAATCCTCGCGCCACAAGTTGCGCATGGACGGTGGCGCCGATTCCGTGGGCGCTCGGGGGTTTCAGCACCCATGAGCATATACAAACTGATCAATCAATCGGAGTTGACCGATATCTCTTTAACACAGCCGCGCGGCAAGACTTGGACGTCTTGGGTCTACGGTCAGTGGGTCATCTTAGGGGCGGTACTTACTATACCTATAACATTAGTTGCGTAATAACCTTTTAGAGTGGAGTGCGAAAATGTTCGAACTCGCTTCCCTCGCTCTTCGAAAATCTGCCAAATTTAATGTCAAACTTCCATACAAACTTTTTCCCCTATTTAACCCCCTTTATTGGATCAATTTTCAAAAATGATTCCTTAATGTTCACCTACGTTTAATAAAAGGAACTCTTGTGCAAACTTTCTTAAATGTCAGTGAATTTATTTAACTAAACTTTCGGTCCGGGAGCTAACCGCGTCGCCCGCCCGCGCTATTACTTCGTTTTCGCTTAGCATTCTTTCAGACTTTTATCTTTTTGCTCGGCTCCTAAGGGTCGTAGCGTGATGTTGCATATCCTATAACCTTCCCCAAGAATTAGGCTATGCAATGCAAAAAAGATTTTTTCAAATCCTTATCTCCTACATAAACTTACAAACAAATAAATTTTACTTTTTTATTATACTAGTATAAATATTATTTAATAGTTAGGGACAGATATGGTAAAGTCGAGAAGTCCCGTCTCGTGCCCCTGTGTGGAAAGGCCTTTAATAACCTTTCACCATTCTCTTGTTTCCTTTGCCCCTTATGACGTGAAACCAATCTGCATAATTCGCTCATTGTTGGTTGTACAATGTGGGTGATAGATACAACTTAAGTAGGCCGTTTAGTATAATATTTTGTACTAAAATAGCACGTGATATTTACGCGACCCGCTTGGGTGGTTTATTTCAAGGGTAGTCTATTGTGCATTGTGGCTTGAGGTACGGGTCATCGGGCTTAATTATCTCAGTTATCTCTAAATGTCTAAGGTTACGATATTTCATTTATTAGTTCCGGGTGTAAAAATAGTATGGAATAATAGGTCCCCTTATCTTTCTGCTAAAAGTTATTTGAAAAAGAGTATAATCTTACTTGAAAATCTATACTAATATTAAAATTTGTGAGTTTGTATGTAGGGGGTAATCTACGGAACTACTGATCCGATACCGAAAATTCTTTCTCTAATTCTTTCTCTCTTCTTTCTTTCTGGATGGAATCGAATATTGCTGAGTGTCATAGGATTTTCTTTTAAAACAAGAAATTTCTGCTAATTTGTTCTATTCGAGATTGGACTCGCGAACTACCGTGTTCCTCCATATAAAACTAAGTCCATAGCTAATTAAAGTAAATAAAACTTAATAAAACTTCCTCTGGTTCGCCATAATCGGGTAAAAATACGCCTAATGTATAGACTATGTACAGATAAGTTATCTCGGCAATTAAAACGATATTTCCAAGTAGTTAAAGTGGTAGTTTGATTTTATCAATATCGTTCCCTATAATACGTAATAGGAAATATACAGGGTTAAATTAAATAAGCTAGCGAAACCTAAAAAAGCTGCAGATGTGATGGGTATCGGTAACTAAACGACGAAATAAAAATAAATAACACAATGTTTTTTTTTTATTGGTCTCGTTAATTATGAGATGAGAAAATCTGTTTCCTTTTATTATATCATATTTAGATATCGATACCCATCACCATATGTGAAGTTAACAAAACAAAAAAAAATGGTATTTAAAGTACTTAACTAAATTCGGTCGAAGACTGCAAAAAAAATATTGTTTTATCATGTTTAGATATCGACACCCCTCCGTCACATCTGCGGAGTTTCTCTAGCTAATTTAATTTAACCATGTATAACAAAGAAGTCAGACTGGTAGGAACTATGTAGTTTAGTATTTACATTTTGCTTGTTCCTACCATAACTTCCGGATGTCGTACATGAGAGGCGAGGCTTTAAGAGGGTGCATCCTAAAAGTTGGCAACGTCGTAAATAGCTGTCAAATATTTACCTGTTTCGATTAATTTGGAAATAATACTGTATGGAAATAAGAAATGTGGCTAACCAATTGACTAGAATATTAATAATGAATTGCAATTATAACATTGAATTTGATGTTGTACCCGTTTTAGGTGAAAAAAAGGCATTTGGAAAGTTCCCAAATACTTTTTTTACATCTAAAACTAACTATTCGGTGTTACGATATTAATTATTGCATTTCATAATCAATATTCTAGTTCGCTAGTTAGCCACATTTTTTATTTCCATACAGAAATATTATCAAATTAATCAAAACAGCGAAATATTTGACATCTATTTGCGACGTTGCCAACTTTCAGAATAAACCCTCTTAAGGCTCTGGCGACTCTGGTGCAACAATTTATATGAAAACTTCACGGAAATTATTCTACTGCTGTCGCGGCTCACCGTTGCGACACCTCAGTCTGCAGGAGCCTTTAACTACTAGGCTATCACGACCTGACTTACAGAAATGAGAATTTGAAAATTTATGGACACTATAAATAGTAGCCCATCGGGCAAGAACAGCGCCCAGATGCGGTCGGTCTGGAGAAAAGGTCCCCCTAAAAATAACACCGTGTGTCAGAAATACCCTTTCATGCCCTTTATGGATTAATCCGCTGACCTATCATATGGGATAAATACATACCGAATAGTCAAAATAGATAGTCAAGAATAAGTTTACTTAAGTTTTTTTTTCTACTGGGCCTTCCTACCTTCCAAACTTACCTGTCTTGATACCTTCTCCTTCCAAACTTACCTGTGGTGTGCGACCCCTGGCCATGGTGGCCAGACAAACATTATCAGATCGTCACATCACCACCTTCGCCATAGTCTACCTCGACGGCGATGACCTCAGGCGTCCAGTGAGTGACTTGAGTTATACAGTTTACTATATCAGAGCACATTTTTAATTTTCATAAAACATTCACTTTATGTTCTTTCTCCTCTAATCAGTAACGTAACGTCATTGACCCAATTGGTTCCAGTTTTTTCTCGTAATCTCTCCGTACAAAATTAAATTAATTTACGAGTTGATTTGGATAGTGGTTGTAATCTTCAAAGCTTTTTTTCATGGCATCATCGGAGGTTATAACGACAACCTGCGTTACTACCTCCAATGACACCCAAAGGTCCAACCTGGACATGAGTTGCCTTGGGAAACCTGGACCTGTCTTTAAACAGACTCCGGAACCAGGTTGGCCGAAGCAAGGAAAACCTGTTCATGAGATTCATTGACGACTCCGCCTTGGAGTGTAAAGGCTCGTAGTACTGGCGCGACTTGTCACGCGACGCGACACCGGTAATTGTTCTATCGTGAAGTTTTCTTAGAAATTGTATTGTTAAAGTCGCGTCGCGCCTGTTTGAAGGAGCCTTAAATATGGTGCTGTTGCACAAAGTAACGCTGAACGCTGCTGCAGGTTACAGGAACTTTTGGAACCTAGTGATGGCCCCAAACACGTAGCCGAATTCTGGGCTGAGTCCACTTACATTGCCATATACACACTAAGAAAAGACACATAGAAAATAAGCAAGAACTTATTATACCTATTAAAAGTACCTTCAACCTGCCATCGCCGAATAGTGCCTCTGTAAAGGCTTGCGCATACTGGCGCGAATTGTCGCGTGAAGCGACACCGGTGGTTGTTCTACCGTGATTTTTTCTTAGAAATTGTATTCTTAAAGTCGCGTCGCGCCTGTTTGTAGGAGCCTTAACAGCTGCGAATAGTTAAAAAAACCGTAACCGGTCCTTTCGTAAAGAGAAAATTAAGTATTTCGTCCATTACTACATATAATACCCGTTTGTTTTAACCGAATTCAATTATCCACCGCACTCAGCTCTGCTTTCTTTTTAAAACGACATCCACAACGAATCTTTTTTAAATATTCCTAGTACTAGAAAAAAGGAGGTTACTCAATGAAAAACAGCATTTTATATCAAAACATCTTTCGTGATTATAAGAGACCATTGAGACGCCTACGTAACTTTTTATCGTTTTGTCAGTACGCCATTAGGCTAGGGACAAAACTGAGAGAAAAACGCACTCATATTTCACGGACGTTTTCTTACTCCATGGTAAAAAGAAATGCTATTTTTTACCTGCACCCTAATTGCGTAATACACGATCAGTCACAATCTGAATCGTTTTGAAACAGATTGCTAATTCATTGCTTCATAAGTTCGAAAAAAAATCTGCTCAGCAACGTAAATAACGCAATGAATGTTTGTTGAACTGTCAAAATGTCTTATTCGTTTACGAAAATGGGTTACGCAATTAGATAGCTGTATTGTCCCACTAATGAGGGAAAACTTGCCCCCATGTCCTTCTTATCTTCCTCGAATGTGCTTTTATGGCTAACCTTCGATGAACGTTTGTAAGTAATTTATTTTGAAGTGCGTACCGCGGTAGCGTAGCATACGGCTGTGACATTTTGTCGCGTTTTTTTTCGCTCAGGTTTGTCATTAGCTTTATATTCGTCATACGCGAAGCGGATAATTATAGCAAGCGTTGTTTGTAGGTGGTATGCGGGTGTAATGGTAATGGGTATCGTGACCTACTTTGCTAAATAGCTCTTCAATTATCTATAGCCACTATTTTTCGTTTCTTTTATTTGTTTACAATATTTGTCTAGTCTCTTTAAACATAGTATAGTGAGGTATTAGCATTTTACATTCGCATGGATTTGTTGTGTTAGGAACAGAATCATTGACCTTATCATCACTCTGGCGTTTGACCAAGTACTTGGTTAAGCCAAGTCTAAGCAGTTGGTAAACATAAAACTAAACATTGCAGAACACACTTTCAATCACAATCTGAATGAATCAAATCTTATCTTTCAGACAATATATGTAATAATACCCATATATATAAGATTTAATTGAATAAATAATTAATTTGTAAAACAGTAAAAACATAAAAAAGTTATTATCATAAAAAAATATCATTAAAATAATGTCATTAAATTTTTTTTAAAAATTGCTAATCCGTTGCTTCATATGTTCGAAAAATTTGTCTGCTCAACAACGTAAGCAGCGCAATGAACTGTCAAAATAAAAGCCATTGCTACTGTAAGTGTGTTACGCAATTACCCCGCAGGTCATTTATTTATCTAAGGTCTTTTTTATTGCGTCCATATATTTGTCACGAGCCGACTGCTATCGTTTTTTAAAAAACAAGTCTCAGGCCGAAGTTCAGTGTTAGCCAAATAATTTATCTATCTCTTAAGTACACTTGTTATCAATTTTCAATACATATTTGTGCGCACTGCCCGGAATGGGGCGGGGCTATACAAGTACGTATTGCCACACCTCCTTTGTTGTATCATCGTCTAGGCAGCCCCGGATGTCTGCCTAGGCCTACAAGGCCTCGGCCTAGGGGCCCTGTCAGCTTAGGGGAACCCCTACCCACCCTACCAATCCATCTACCCCGACCAGGTGTAGCTTACCTGCTTGGCGGCAGGCGGGCAGGGCCGGATTAACCACGTAGCAGGTGTAGCATATGCTGCAGGCTACAGGCCCCGCGCTCATATCATCGTACCTATACCTCCCGTAGGTCCTATGGAATATTATCTATCAATGGTCAAAAGAAATCTGATAACTCCGAGGCGGGATGCAAATTTTTTTCGATCTCACTAGGCTGGCTTCTGCATCATAGTTTCGCTTCTTTCTTCAGCTTTTCTGCATAATTCGACAAAGCTTAAAAAACTTCTATTTCTGTTTTTAAAATATCGAAAAAAAAATACCGTCTTGAATGGACCTTGGGAGGGAAGGGCCTCAAATGTCAAGTGCTTAGTGGACCCCGGGTCTCAGTCCGAGCCTGCGTCTAGAACAAAAATAACCAAGCCTGAATAAAAGGTTTCTAGCATACATTGACCCTCTAATAAAGTCCGGCTTCAACTATAGACACCTACATACTTGTAGATAACACGCACATACAGCGTCATTCTAATTATTGTATCGTTGTGTGAGTCGTGTGCACAGATAAACACTGGGATTCGCGAAAATTATACGCTGTACGGATAACCCAGTGTTGACTTAACTTCTGCACTGTTATAGTCTCCTGGTACTTCACCACAGTGACTTATTGCTTTTTAATATTTTTTTTATAAATTCAGTTTTGTTCTTGAAATGGCTTTGATCGTGTTCTTCAAGTTTGAGTTTGAGGAGAATTTCCTGACACAGCAGGAATCTATCGCGTGTGTTGAGTTTGTTGTTAATTATTACAATGTAGTTTTAGAAGTTTTGTTTAGTAAATGGTTGAGGTAAAGTTATTGTTTATTTTTTCAAAATTTTCCTTTTATTGTTTGGGTTATTTTATTTGGTATCGGTTGTTTATTTTTGCCTGCATTGATATGTTTTTAGTATTTCCTGTGAATCGTTTTTGAATAACATGATTGGTAAATAACGTTCTTTTCTTGTTTTTAATTTTCGTATCACCGAAAAACATGATAAACATCTTCAAGTGAATTGTCAATAATCTCACGGCTGGCTATTTCATAAAAATATATTGCTACGTATGTAGTATACAGGGTGGCACAACGTGTTACCATAGATTCAGTAAGTACATGATATCATTATTTCTTCGGTTATATTTTTTTTTTAAACTGCTCTTTCGTACAAAGGTGCAACACCTAAGCAGTCAAAACGTATGGAACGGCACTTTTTTTTTACCCGGTTTCATGTACTTCCAGGTATCTATCCAAGCTGTGCGTCGATGTCTCTGCCACCCTGTATATTTTTTAATTTTCTACACTGTTTTATTTGTCGACTCCAAAAACAAGTGAAAAGTTAACGCATTAATTTTAAAACTTAATTAACAAGCGGCGCCTATTTCCATTTCAAAACATATCGTCCTATCGACAACTACCAGGACACCATAACTCTAAACACGTTTTAATTTACTTTCTTGCAGACAAGTCCTGGAAGGCGTGCGACACGTGCACAGCAAGTGCATCGTGCATCGAGATCTGAAGCCCGAGAACATTCTGCTGGATGACCAGCTCAACGTGAAGATCACAGACTTCGGGTTCGCTAAGGTGCTCAAAGATGGAGAAAAACTGTTTGGTTAGTGAAATATTTTATACTTGACTATGGGCTAATTAATGCTGGCCAAAAGAGTAGGGTAAGACCAAAGACACGAGGGATGGACTTTATGAAAGATATTATGGTTAGAAAGGAGGTGACTACTGAGGTGAAAACTAATAGAGAAGTAGGAGACATGCTGAGCCGACCCTAAATAAATTTGGATAAAGAGTGAATGATGTTACGGGGATTTGGAGAAGTTGATGTGAGGGTGGGTATATTTATTTAAACAATAATTAAATCTTCTTCCATCCCCTAATCCCAGTTCTATCTGGGGTCGAGTCTTCTGTACAGCGGCACCAGGACGCTCTGTCCTAGGTTGTCATAATTAAATTAAATATAGAATATTATTTAAATGATTTCCCATTCAATACATTTTTATGATAAACGGCTTCATCCATTGGCCTTTTTGATTTAAATTCCATTCTACCTACATAGAAGACTAGTTGTTGCTATATTGGTGAGTCAAACATATGGATGTTCTGAGAACAGACTTAATCTAACACAAAATCGATTTTGAACGTTAAAGTAACTCCCATTGAGTTATATGGCAGAGATGACCTGATAGATCTTCCTGCACGCAACGCATGACAACCATAGAAACGGGTTTTCTCGACGGAGCAATAGACAAAATGACAGATTGTTGTTGTTTATCTGTCATTTTTTCTATTCTACCGTCGACAAACCCGTTTCTATTGCCCGTTTACTTACCCGTTTCTTTACCCGTTTTATTCATTTATTCCATCATGGCTTCCACTAAAGTTCTCAAAAATATTCCTGCAGTGTTTAAATAATATTAACTAAATAAGTACATAGCAACTAGATACAGTTGCAACACACAGAGTCGGTGATACTCGTTCGTCACGCTCGCTCTACGACCGCGTCGCATCTAGTCTTCCATCTGGTTCTAAGACAATACCCGATAGTTTCACCTGCTGAACAAAAGCTATTGTTTATGTTTATGTTATCCGCGTACTCACGTACAGTACCTTCGCTTTATCTCTGGATATATATATATGCTGTTAATTTGATGAGTCAATGTTTAGAATCGAATTAGCTATCGTTGTAT
This sequence comes from Eupsilia transversa, assembly GCA_914767815.1. Classification (NCBI taxonomy): domain Eukaryota; kingdom Metazoa; phylum Arthropoda; class Insecta; order Lepidoptera; family Noctuidae; genus Eupsilia; species Eupsilia transversa. The sequence continues at coordinate 11,255,604 of OU611892.1, forward strand.
CTGTCAAATGGATATGTAAACTTTTTGAAATATATTGACTTTCTTGTTGTAGCTCAGATAAATGCTGTAAGACGTTAATTAATACCTTATTTAGCGTATTAGCACACTAGTAAAACCTCTTTAGTAGCACAATTGCGATGCTGGGGCCACACAAATACGAGTTCAAGTCTGTGTCATTTAGGGTTCTATTCTCTTGTTTATTTCTCGGGCACGAAACCAGCTGCGAGGAGCGATGGCCTGGCGCACAGTGAGCTGAAAATCGACTTTCATAGACTTATAATACTTTTTTCCGAAATGTCCACTTTTATGACTTATAAATGTTTTAGAAGACTAAAAATATCAAAATTTGGGAATAGCATTGCAAACAACGCCCACAGAATTTTTTCTTTAAAAATTACTATGAAGCTGCCATGAAAAAGTCATATATCTCCGCTATCAATCAATTCGCCCTAATTCCCTCGCAGGTGATTAATCCTTGAATTATTTAGATTTTTTTTGTCATACTCCAGGAAACGGTTTGAGTTTCTTTTATTTTTTTCCAATCGCTACTCCGTTTTTGGCTGTAAAGTGGTGTTGATATATGGCGGGGCGGTGGCGACGGTATAATTTTTTTCCATCGCCACTGCCCCGTCCGGCTTAGCAACACCACTTTACCTACAGAGTAGCGATTAGTGTTTCGTTTCCTTCATCAATGAAACTCCAGCATATCCCATCTTCACCCATTGGAGCAAATCTATCTAAAGACAATTTCGAAGATCTGAGAACAGCTTGCCTTCAAATAAATACCTACCATAGCTACATTTTTACTAATTTAAATGCTTTACTTCTGTTCCAGAGCTGTGTGGTACTCCTGGCTACTTAGCTCCTGAGACGCTCAAAGCCAATATGTTTGACGACGCACCTGGTTACGGCAAGGAAGTTGACATGTAAGTAACAATATTTAAAAATTATGAAATAAGCCATTGTTCGGTGATTGACCCGAACATCTTCATCATCAAATCAGCCAAAATACGTCCACTGCTGGACATAAATTGGTCATTGTGGAGATGAATGGGAGAGCCCAAATATCGCCAAAATAACCGGGTTCTCCCGTGGATTCTCGAGACACTTTGCTCGACTCCTCCATATTTGTCAATCTGTAAAGCCAATTCAACCTTCATATGTTAAGCTTTTTTTGAGTATACAATAAATACACAAATCTTATCTTGTGAATTGTTAGAAGTAAAATTTGGACTAAATTACCCATAAAGAAATATGAGTGTATTATAGGGAATACCTCTGCCTACGCCTTCGGGAAATACAGGCGTGATGTTATGTTAACCATAAAATGTTGACCATTCCTTGCCTCGAAAGAGCGACTAAGGAAGAGGCTTAGTTTACAGCTGACACTTGAATCGAAAATGTTTGTTTCATATTTATAACGTGTTATCACGTGATATCCAACTTGGTTGTGTAATTAATGTTTTATGAAGAATGCAACAGATTTCTATGTTTGGCAATTTGACCTAGACGTTCCGGTCCAATTTATGTACACGCGTGTTGAATTACATGCAATCTGTACTACTGTAATAGGATAATGCCCAAAAATGTATGGACCAAAAAACCCAGAATCGATTTGTTTGGGATGGTAGAGTAAACATACTATATCCCAAATCCAATAATTGTTTCCGATTAAACAATCGCCAAGCATTTTGACTTTGACTCGAGAATCCGTTTGCTCGCTCAGCTCGCGCGCGGTTGGTTACAGTTCTAACTTAACGTAACCCGATTCACCCAGTTCATAATTTTTCGTCGGTTTATAATCTAACGGAAATAATAATCTTACGGTGACTAATCTATTGCTGGTATATTATTTGATAACAGCTTTGTCTAAAGAATCTTTAAAGACTTGGCATAAGACCTTCCAGTTGTGTAATCTTCTTGTCGTTTATCATCATTATTCTCCCGCCCTTATCACAATTTATTTGTGGTCGGTGGAACATGTCTTTTTCTTCCATACTTCTCTATTAGTCGTCGTCTCGGTAGTCACCCCCTTCTTGGCTAGAAAGGGGGTGAAAGATGATATGGCTATATCATCTTTCACACAGTCAATCCATCGTTTCTTTGGTCTTCCCCTACTAACTCCTATAGCCTTCGACCTTCATACTCAAAACTTTCGTCATTGACGTTTGTATAAGAGGCAATTCTGTGGTCTGTCCTATATTCTAAATGAAGCGTGAAACTCATAAACTTGATCGTTATCAATGTTATTAAAGTTCGGACACAATCATAAAAGTTGTTATGTATGTCCGCATTATTTACATACGTCATAAATGTTCGCTTCACTGATTTTAATTCTCTGAAGTTGGTTAATAACCGTTGGTTGTTTTTTGTGATCCTACTATCTTTGACCAAAGTTTCATTTTTGTTAACAACAACAGCTGATCTTTTCTGCGAAAATCTCACAGTGAGAACTTAGTGATGTGAGCTTGAAGTGAGCTGCTCATTCAGATCATTAGGTGGAATGACAACTCACTTCAAGCTCACTTCACCTAAATTTTTTCGGAGAGATTTTGCAGAATAGATCGCCTGAAGTCAAAATTGGTACTAGTGAACTCCTGCATCAGCTGTCCAATTGATTAGGTATTTATTTGAAGTACATTTTAAACGCCATAGTTCACTAGTACCAATTTTGACTTCAGGCGATCTATGCTGCAAAATCTCTCCGTTAAAATTTACTTGCAACTTTTTTTATAAGAATGAGCATTATCTTCGCTGATAAAACGAAGCGCACATATCATTAGGTTGTAAACAAAAGAAAATAAATGGTACGCGGAACCTGCATTTTGATGTTTATTTAATCGGCTTGTAAATATACTAGCAGCGTATCTACATTATGAGATTGAAATTAAATGAAAATGTAGGTTCCGCTTTCCATTAATTTTCTTTTTAACTTTTGTGAGACAAAAAATTCATGTTTATTCTATACGCAACCTTCTTGAGCCCTTACATAATCCTTTTGCTTCTAGTGCTACGCATCGAACCTTTCTGCAGGTTTATAATCAAGGGCTGATTTTGTCAATGAAACTGAACGCGATCAGCATTTATTCTTATTATTTTATTCAACGTTTATGTAGATTCCTTTATAGTTTGTGAATGTGACAACGTTGTAGGCTCAACAGACTGTCGATTTGCAGACTATTTTCTATTTTGTTAAGTATCTTGTTGACAGGCCTACACTGTCCTCTCATACCTATTCAAACTGTACATTTTTGAAAGCATTGTAAAACCCATTTATTTTTAAAAGAGTAACTGTAGAGCTTCTTGCCGGCTCTTCTCCATAGGAAACGACCAATTGGAACCGTGCACCTAGCTTCTGACGTTTCATAAGTGCCCATGTAGGTTAATGTGAAATAAAATATTGATTTTGAGCACGTCTAAACTGCGTTCCAGAGCTGTCAGTCAGTCAGTGTCAATATTCCCAAACATGGCAGCAGGAAGCATGTTTCCAGATAACCTGACTAGTTTCCTTTAATATTGTTTTTCTCAGAAGTTATGTCTAATATGTATAGTTTATTAGTTTGTTTATTTTTATAATTGATTAATAACAATCTGTTTTATCATTTCAGATGGGCGTGTGGAGTCATCATGTTTACGTTGTAAGTTAATTTTTATGTTTACTTTTATGTCTGATTAGTCGGAAACTATGTTTCGTAAAATAAATATACTTAAAGGCCTGGTCACCCAAGCAATATCAAAACAAATATTTTGTGACCACCTAATGGGCCCAACTAATATTTACAACAACGATTTGTTTTGGAGTTATGAGGGAATAGATGAACATACATACATACATAGCCTGTTAAAATCATAACCTTTGGCTTTGACTTGAGTAGGGTAAAAAATTCTTCATTAACACAACACTATCTTTAACATTTTCTTGAGAACGCTTCTTTTACTAAAGAGTTCGAGAATCGAATAAGTAGTATTTAACTACTAAACTACTACTAACGTTAACGTTTGCGTTAACAATTGCTGAAGTTAAAAGCCTATTTATTATCCTGTATATAAACATGCAAAGAGGCCTGTTATGTAAACTATTCATTAGCAGTTTGTTCGTTCAATTAGTTAAGACATAAAAGTATGTGCGAAGTACCTATAAATATCTTAAATACTTAACTTACCTTTACCTTTAGTAATATTAAGACAGTAGTGCTAAAATAACTGTGACGTCCTAGTAACTACTTAAATAGTGTAGTTAACTATTCAAGAGTACGTTATTTACTCAGCTACTGAATTAAATTCGGTAGTACAGTCGCAGTAAGGCATTTAAGATCAAATCTGAAACTCTTACAAATCGAATTATTATTTAATTATAGTATATGCAAACTTTACTAGTCTCAGAAGCTATTTAAAGAATGCGTTTTAGAAGTTTTTATTTTATTTCGGCTGAGACTGGGTATTATGATATCTTATTCAGATAAATAACTAGGTGAATCAAAATGCTTCTTTTGAAAATAATTTATTGTGTTTACAGACTGGTCGGTTGTCCTCCGTTCTGGCATCGTAAACAAATGGTGATGCTGCGGAATATAATGGAGGGGAAATATTCCTTTACCAGCCCTGAGTGGGTGGATATATCAGGTAAGTCTATCTGATCTATCAGCTAACTTGACGATGACCCTATTTCTTTTAAAATAAAATTTTGTTTTGTGTTAGCGAAATTACGCGAATATTTGGACAAATACACCAAACGGAGTGCAAGCTAATCTAATAGCTATTTGGCGCTCAAATAGCGTTTCTTATAACCGACGCAAAAGCTTGAAATATGGCCAAGAGACTTTAAAATTTGGGGCTCGTTGCCAAATAATCACAGCAGTAACAGCCGTTCGGGTCGCAAGTTTGAAGAAACAACAAAAGAGAATTATCTGAATATGGTTTTTTGGGACATGCCGCACGGGTCGATAGCAGGTTAAGCTATGCTTGCTGCGGTCGGTTCGTGCCTCTGAAAGCCACTCTAGGCGTTCGTCCCGGCTGTCATTCGTAGATCTTTGACAGTCGCTACGAGTAGTCAGAAGCCCAAAAGTCTGACAACCAGTCTTACCAAGGGGTATCGTGTTACCCAGTAACTGAGGTGTGGCGGTCTGATAGCTCGTTACTCCATGTAATCACTGGTATCTATTCAGCTGCATCCGGTTAGACTGAAAGCCGACCCCAATATAGTTGGGAAGATTAGGCAGATTGATTGACTTTGTGACACTTTTGCTAAGCGCTAACGAGACCACCATAATTATGATTTGGAATTCGACCACCACAGCCTAATTTGATTGCAAAATAACAATTAGCAACTCAACCGCATATTGATTACAGACGACCCAAAAGATCTAATTAGGCGGCTTCTAGTGGTGGAGCCAAGCGAAAGGCTTGACATAATCCAGGCGCTCAATCATGGCTTCTTCAACACTATGGTGAGTGCTGTTACAATTTATGTTATCCTGGTGATTAGAAAATCGGTGTATTTGATTTTTATTTAATTTCAAAGGTTTCACGCGTATTCTACCGCTTGCACTACACATATCACTAAATAAGTACCTTTAGTGCTAAACAATATAAAACAGCACTGTTTCTGTCTACTTCAAACGATTGACCGAAACAGAACGATGTTTTGTATTCGTTTAGCGCTAAACGTATTTAATGATTTGTGGTGCAAACGGACCCTAGAATTTTTCTATTATTTCTTTTTGCGATTTTGCTACGTAATATGGCTTCTGATTTCTTTTGCTTTACTGCTATTTTTAAACAGCTTATTTGACTAATAGAACATCGCAACTACAGCAGATGTTAATAATTTTCGTTGTAAACATTTACTTCTTTCTATGTGCACTAAAACAGTGCATGGCGCACTGTAGAGCTTATTCTTTTATTTTGCTTATTTTATGTGTTCCTAGTTACTTAGCCGAACAGCAAAATCGATTATTTATTACAAATCAAATAAAAAAATACAAAACGAACATTACAACTACCACGTTTTCCCATTTTCTGGTGCATATAACTAGGAGCACATAACTCAAAGCGATTATGTTGAAACACAATACAAGTGGTACATATTTCTGCGTCCCTGGTAGTTATGGGATCAAGACATGACGCCGCTCAAGAAATCCTTGTCCAGTAGCAGCCGCCGGATGTCTAGGATCGACCAGTTGGCGATGGTAATGTCATTGTGACTAATTTATAACATTGGGTAGTAATAGTTATGACGAGATTTCGATAAGGAATTTATGTTCTGGTTAATATTCATAATAATAATATTCATTTTGGGGGAAATGGCATGCATAACATGGTATTTTCATAATTTTACCCTGTTTTCGAAGAAAAAAAAACCATTTTTGTAAATATTTGTCTTAATATCTACATTTCTATTGAAATATGATATTATTTCGAGAACTGATAAAATTAACAAACAGCTGGCATACTTATCAGTTCTGAGTGGCTGATGAAAGACCAAAGTAGTCCAAACATGATATTCTACAAAGTAACATAATTTGCAGCTCACGTCATATCTATTAATTGTTGCATCATTTTGTGTGAACTATAATGATGTTCTTAATTAATTACTTTTTTACCAATTTACTAAAACCAGTCTCTTAGATTAGTTTCCAGAGCATTAACTTGGGGAAATCTTAATGTTTTTGTCATTAAACTTTCTCTGTATATGTACGAAGGGAATTTGTTTGTGAACCTTTAAAACATTGTATTCAAGCTTGGGGGTACCTATAAAAACACTCACAGTACTCACACACTTTTACATTCACTCACACAGACACAAACGTACTCAAATTACTGCTTATTTGGCCTCAATTTCTTTTGCATGTTAGCATGACTTTTCCTGCATTGTCGTTACTACTTAAATAACTGTATTTCCCTTTACTTATTTTCTTTATTTGAAGCACTATCTGTAATTTGGAAGTGAAACTTCTTGTCTCCCTTGTGTGACGTATTCCAGTTAAAATACTGTCAGATATTGGCTGTGGAAAATATATTCTGGGGATCTTTTAATGTATTTTTCTTACGAACCATAATTACAAATCGGTAAGAACCTAAGATGGGAGGAGATGTTCCGGGTCTGGCTGTTTGTGTATGTCAGTTTAAATGATTGTAAACGCACCCACGATACAGGAGAAAGTCCTAGTGTTGGGCAACGTTTTAAAAAAGAAGAAAATAGAAAAGAAAGATGTTTTCCAGGAATGCAATAATAAAGCAAAAACTTAAATGCTGGTTAACATAACTGAAATGTATTTCATATTTAGATAAAAGCCGAGGGTTTGAATGCTTTCCGGCCTTGAGGGAGATTTGATAAAACCGACGAAAATGCCACAACCAATATCCCATGAACTCCTAGTCATTTGGTAACATAACCGCGTACTCCAGGCTATAAAGAGCGGCGGGTTCAACGCGCGCGCCAAGCTGCGCGTGGGGCTGGTGGCCGTGCGCGCCGCCGTGCGCCTGCGCCGCCTGCCGCACACCGCCACGCGCGCGCTGCCGCTCGGCGACGCGCTGCGGGACCCGTACACCATGCGCGTGCTGAGGAAGGTAGGATTAACACTGTTATCTATTCCTGAAGAGTATTATTCATTCATTAAACCCAATTTCACGCAGAAAAATCATACTTACTCATACGTCTCGCGTAGGCGTTCGTCGAATGTTTAAGCAATGTAAACGCTACACAAACGCGGCGTGTGGTTTATATAAAATCACGACTACGCAACGCTAACCCAGCATATTATACATTTACGCAGTGGTTAAGCGGCCTGACCGCTATTTATGGACGTCTGCAGGTGTGTTGGTTTTCCAGTAACTGAAATGTACCTGTCCTGACCCTGTGATTACACCCGTATCCGTATCCTTTAAACCAGAATGAACCTATTTCTGCCGCAAAGCAAAATATGGTATGGCGGTAGTAGGAACGACAGGAAAAATTCAAGGTTTGCCATAGTTTTCTCATAAATATTCTATATCGTCAATTCCAGGTGATAGACGGATGTGCTTTCCGCGTATACGGGCATTGGGTGAAGAAGGGCGAAGGTCAGAACCGTGCCGCTCTGTTCGAGAACACGCCTAAGACCGAACTGAAGAGCCTGTACGTCAGCAACCTCAGCCGATAGCCGCCCCGACCGCTATGTCGGGAGACATCCTTGCCGTAGCTGCAATCCTGGTATATTGGTGAGTGTCTTCATGTTAGCTAAAGGGGTTCTTAGCCTGAAATAAATGTTTTAAAGTGAGAGAGAGAGAGATGCCGCTATATAGTACCTACAGATAACACTATCCCTTTTACGATACAAGAACCACGGCTATGCCGGGAGATATCCTTGGCGCTGCTTGCAACCTGGTACATTGGCGATTTAAAAAAAAAAAAAACTGATGTATGGCAGCCAATCCTGCAACCCTGACCACTCCATCATATCTTCGTGGGCACTTAGAATTCTAAATCTAAGGGTAAATGATATAATATATCATTTAATGCTGCTAGGGACGATTTTTTACTGTGCCTTTTTTTTGTGTATTCTTACCAGTTATTTGATCAATATATTTACTTACAAATGCATAGTGCTAAGTAATGTGGATAAATCGCTCCGGAGCAACTGGACAGATTCGCAACTGGACAGATTCTCAGCTGGACAATTTCTCAGCTGGACAGATTAGCAACTGGACAGAATGTGTACAGTCCATGACATAATTAAAGTGGTTGAGTTGGAAATACGGACGTTATGAAAAATTGGTCAAGATAGGAAAGTGGACGACTTGCTCCAGAGGGCAAGGGCTGACTCTTTTCAAGCTTCGATTTGAAAAAATAGGCCTATCAAATTAGCAGACCCTACACATAGTTAAATAACTCACGATTTTCTTATTTGATTTGAAATTGATATTATACAACATCAAATACTAATAAAACAAATTCTATACTTACATAATAGTATATTAATACCTGAGGGCTTTTTGTCAATAAATGAAATGGCAGATGATGAAGAATGTATTTTTTTTTTCCTTTTTCAACTATTTCACAAATTACGGGTTGACGAAAATTACGAATGAACAGTTATCTTGTCACGGAGAAAAATTTAGGACTACTAACGCTATAGAAGGTTGGCACCGGCGAATTAATGCCGAAATACCAAAAAAAAGGAATCGAAAATCAGTGATACCAAAATAAATAGAAGTTCCTATCATTGTGAGGAAACAAAACGTCGATCAAAGCAAATTTTGATTGATAAGCAGATACAAAATATATTATCGGATTGCGTTAACGAAAACATTTCAGTCATGATATGCTTAGAACGCCTGCGGTCGTTAAAATTATCTCAATATTAGTTTTCTCCCCGTAATCAAGTTACAAATTGAAGATTTTCTTTAATATTATTAACTTATCTTAAAACAAATTCTCAATACATTCTATTGCTGTGCCTTTGTGTTATATAGACTTTCCTTGAATAAACACTTTTTAAATTGAATACCTATGTTTCTTAGTTTATAAACTAATTTTTTCACACGACTGTACTCTGTCCAGTTGCTAATCTGTCCAGCTGCGAAACTGTCCAGCTGAGAATCTGTCCAGTTGCGAATCTGTCCAGTTGCGCCGGAGCGGGATAAATGTGAGGGGCCAAAAATCAAACTCCCACTGAGTATGATTTTTGGCCACTCTCATCGTGCAGAGGTACATGTTCAGCAGTGAACTGTTTTAAGATGATGATAATGATGGCCTTTTTCGCTTGATTGAATGTTTATTAAAAATCTTAAATTAATTTACTGACGGATAACGCACAGCCTAAACCGCTGGGCGTAGAAGCATGAAATTTTGGACAAGAGTTCCTCATACAGATAGGCAGTCGCTCCATGTAAAATTTGGTATTCTACTGCATCCGGTTTGACTGGAAGCTGACCCCAACGTAGATGGGAAAAGACTTGGGCAGATTGATTGAGATTTGCGCCTCATACGTTGTATATTTGGCTTGTCAATAACAAACTGCAGGAAGGAAGAACAATCCATAATGTATTTAATGTTTTATTTCACGCTTATTTTGATAGTGTCTATTTACTGAAGTAATTTTTTTGTATGCTTTCTCTAGGAGCTCTTCACGTACCAGGGTAGCAGAATATTCGAAGACGTGATCTTCGGCCAACTAAACAAGCCGGAAGCCACGTTTCAACGAGTGATGTAGGTTAGTCGTAGTTACAGTGAGTAGTATCTACATCGGTACACTAGTTCAATTGTCTACCTGTATTATCGAATGGCTGCAGTTGACTGTACGTCGTAGTCAACAAAATAGTGTAAATTACATTTCGAAATTAAATTATAGTACAAGAATGAAATCTATAGCAATAATCGTTGCTGTGATCAATAATTTTCGTGTTATTTCTTGTGTTAGTCGTTTATTGTTTTCTCACTATTCTAAGGTCCACATTAGAAATAATTTAGTATTATTGAAGTCCTATAAAAATATTGTATTGAACAAATTAGTTCTACAGATTATCTTTTTTTATTAACAATAGTGAACATGTGGTCATGGACAGACCTGTTACGTTAGGTTGATACGACGTAGTACGTACAAAATGTGTTAATTTAATAGCAATATTGTGTCTATATGTTTTAACGACACAGAGATAATAAAATATCACAATAAGGTGCCTTCTAAGTTCTTGGTGCGAGAATTTATATCGTTTTATATATTTAATTTGAAAATGTTTGGTGTGTTAGTAAGAAATAGTGCAAAATTAGTACGGGCGTTCCGTTATGTAATAACGTTTAGTTTCAAACCGGATTTTGACGATACATAAGGATAATACTGACAAAATAATGTGTGATGATAAAAATATTTGACCAAATCATGGAGATATTTTATTAAAACAATTTATGAAGGATATATATAATTTATATTTAGTATTTTACAAAAATTACATAGTGTTGATGCATAGTTTTCACATTAGAATTTCTACAACGGACTAATACCTTCATTCTTAACATACTACATACATTACTCGAATGAAAACTACACTCTGTTACAAAATTATGTATTTAATTATAAACCACACACAAGACTTATGACCACGTTTCTTGCCATTTGCCTTTATAAAACGTGTTCCGATTGATGTCCCGTAACTCTAAGGTTGTATACTAAAAGTAAAAATAACACAAAAAGTCCTAGAATAATTGTTCCAAAACTACATAGTTTCCAATATAAAATAACACTCAACTATAATATTGATGTGTGTATTTAAGTTTAATTGATAAGTACGAGTAAATAATTTTCATTCAAACCAATCATTCATTGTGTTTTTTTTTTAATATTTCATGTAAGGGTGTTTCACACAAATATTCATGACGTTGAATTATTTGCTATGAAAAATTAAAACGAATTAATTTATAAATAATTAATATGCCAGTTGATTCTTTGACATGGTCTCATTAATACCATAGAGTTATGGGATATAATAAGGAACAATTTGTATATTATCGCGACATTTCTACATAAAACAAGAAAGTTCACTTTAGTCACAAAACATCTATGAACATACACAAGACAAAGACATATTTTAAAAATAAACTTTATTAGTTGCAAGTTATATAATTACTTCACCTTCAGACATGTTATTATAAATATAAAATGGACGTTCGTATCTAAAACACAAGAAAACAAAGAAACTTGTTTTATTTTTTTGTAATCTATCGAACTTTTTTCTATGTCGGTCCAAACAGGATACAACTTATTATCTCCTTAACTGGAATGTTATATTTAAATTATAATACCTATATATTTTGTCTGTATATATTTATATTATGTAAGTCTCATATTGTATGTGTATCGCCTTAGTCATCATATTTAAATTATAAGATCCGACATAACTACCAAATATAGTTTCGATCTTTTTATATTTAATGTATCTAACTGATTCTAGATATTAGAAATTAAATATATATTTTTTGTACTGAAAAAAATATCCTCTCTTAGAAAAGAATAATAAATTATAGAACTTCCGGAATATGTAAACGCAGGCTTCTCTAGCGAATTTTTAATTTAAACTTTGTACTTTTTCACTCAAAGGAAAGTAGTCTCCTTTTCCATACACTGCTATTTATTATTAAGTCTAGATTTCTGTATACTTCGTACGTGGAATATGAATGTTATTCTGTGATGAATAGTTCCACATGAAAGACAGCTTCTCAATTAGTTATCACAATACATGTTATATCCCTTATAGAAGAATAAATTTATTTAAAACTATGTGTGATGAAGTTTTGTACTTCCCCTCATATACCTCATTGACCTATCCTGCTTTGATTAAGTTCTGGGTATAATATGATTATAAGTACTAGTATGACTAGTATGGTAACTGTTCTGATGTTACCAATATTTAAGTAATTATGGTAGGAGTATAAATAAAAAAACTTTATTTAATAATAAATATATAATTATTTAACTCATGAACCAGATAAACATTTTGCATAACACACCACATAATTGATATAATTCGTGTTATAAAAATACATTCAGTCTTTTCTGGATTTGTTCCAAAAAGTGACGAACATTTTCCTTCACCGTGTAATAATTTCTCCCTTTCCTCTTGACGTAACATCTCGCGCAAGGCACGTCATTGTGCGCTTGTTTACAACTCACTAACTTTTATTGGTACCGTTTTGAATCCACAGCTAACAGTATAGAGTTCATTTCACCTTTCAACTAAAAAAATCCTTTGTTAGTCGAAATAGTGAATGAATAGGTTCCGACCCTTCTGACCACACTTTTAAGAGGGTTTATTCTGAAAGTTGGCAACGTCGCAAATAGATGTCAAATATTTCGCTGTTTTGATTAATTTGATCATATTTCTGTATGGAAATAAAAAATGTGGCTAACTAGCGAACTAGAACATTGATTCTGAAATGCAATAATTAATATCGTAACACCGAATAGTTAGTTTTAGATGTAAAAAAAGTATTTGGTAACTTTCCAAATGCCTTTTTTTCACCTAAAACAGGTACAACATCAAATTCAATGTTATAATTGCAATTCATTATTAATATTCTAGTCAATTGGTTAGCCACATTTCTTATTTCCATACAGTATTATTTCCAAATTAATCGAAACAGGTAAATATTTGACAGCTATTTACGACGTTGCCAACTTTTAGGATGCACCCTCTTAATTGTTGCACCTTGTTCAATTTCCATAAAAACGTTGTCAAAGTCATAAAACTACGTTCTTCTTAAAAGTCGGAGAGAATCTTAGCGTCAAAATATTGATCACAAAAATTCATTGAACCTAACAACTTGTCCGTGATAACTCAGGAAGTGAAAGTCGGCCGGAGTAACGCACGTGCGCGACTGGGAGAGTGCTCTAGAAGGCGACGCAGTAATGCAGCCACTACTTCATTTATAACAAATAACGTTCAGATCAATTTTTATCAGGAACCAGTGAGGAATACACAGGAAAAGTATTAGATAAACAAAGCTAGAGTGTGCCGCGTCACCGGCTGGCGGGCGGGGGCATGCATTCGATCGCTGCAATGGCATCGATCGCGCACGCCCCGCGCGGCTCCCGCGGGCCGCGCGCCCATTGGTCGCGAGCACGTGTCACGTGCCCCGCGCGCCGCGCGCCCATTGGCTGATGCGGCGCCGGCCACGTGAGCGGCGCGCGGCGCGCGTGGCCAGTCGCGGCGTGACAGCGGGCGCGCTTGTACCGCGCGCGGCCGTGCCGCTCCGACATGAGCCTCCTCGACACGCTGCTCGAGGCGGCGCGCTTCATCGAGCTGCAGGAGCGGCGCCTCCAGGCCGGTGAGTAGTGAGTAGCGACAGTGTCCCGCCGCGCGCACGTCACCGTGCCCGCGCCCTGCCGCGCGCTGCGCCGGGCGCCGCGTCCAGTCGCCGGCGCGCCGGTGCAGCGAGCCGACGCCCGCCGCTCTTGACCTTGAACAGCACGCAGTCCCCCCCCCCCCCCGCCGGCTCCACGCGCTCCCGGCGGCCTCGCCCCACGTAAACAAAGGAAGCCTGAAATTTACTTGTCGGACGCCACGCACCGCACGTCCACCTCCGTTTACGATTACTGACTGTTTACGATACTCCAATGCCTGCCGTTATCGGTCGTGTTCATAATATCGTACGAGTGCACGCACTCCCAAATGTTTTTATTCACGCATACAAAAACAAGACAGAAAAAGCCACAAGTACAAAACAATCCGTCATAACGTATTTTCCTAGTGGGAGTGGGTGGTAGGTAAGCGGTCTGTGCAATGTATACGTGGAGCGAGTTAGTCAACATAACGCATGACGCATTGCTTCGGACGAGGCAGGCAGGGGGCGCTCGAGAGTTCGGTCAGCTGATCGACGCGTGTGCCGGGGGGGGGGGGGGGGGGGGGGGGGGGCGGTGCGACGTGTGCACACGCAGCGCAAGGCACGGCCAATGCGCTTCACTATATGCATTTTAAAGTAATTTTAACTCCACATCCTCTCGAAGTGTAGGCACATAGGTTTTCGAATGTTTAACAAAAACTAGCACAAGGCACGGTTGCGTAACGGTGCGTGCGTTAGTATCTACTTCATAGACACCTATTGTTCTTACTACTCGATGAACGCATTGTCTTATTGTGCATTATCGAACCTGGTGGTAAACGCCTCCGTCTGCGCTAAATGAACTGCTCTAACAGTTGCCACGTTCTGGGGCCTAAGTCTACTAATTTATAAACGTTACAATGGTCTCTCAATGATGAGTTTTTGACAGATTTGCCATACAAAAACTGTCAAAAACTCACCATTGTGAGACTATTGTAACGTTTATAAATTAGTAGACTTAGGCCCCTGTTCGAAATCATCTAGCGTCAAACTTTGCTGCTTCGATTAAAAAGTCCCTTTGGGGGGGATAGCAAATGTTCCTTTGCCAACACATCAAACAATTTTTATCAACTGGAAAATACATTAATACCATTTTGTAAACAAACAATTATCTTATCAGTTAATTAGCGTGTTGCGAAACACGATTAAAAAACACCAAAACAATGTTATGCTGTATGATATTATGCCAAAATAATCTTTTGTATCCTTACTTAGCAACGTGTTACGTTGTGAGGCTTCCGCAATACTTTCTTTGTAATGCAAAGCAAAAAATCTTGAATGCACAACTACGCCGCGTCGAAAATAGGGTCTCAAATCCTATTTGATCGTAAAAAGTTTCTATTATAAGAGAGGTTTATTACAATTCTGGTCATACAGAAGGAATGTTGTAAGTTGAATTTACAATTTATTCACCAAAATATGCTGAAGAGATTTTAGGAGACTCTATAAAGTCTTGAAATTTATTGCCATCTGGAAGTGTTATTAAATGAAAGTAGACTAATGGGCTGGCGTTTATTGCACGACCTATAAAAGTAAATGAAGGAGGAGGACCCTAAAATCACAAGGAAATTTAAAGGCCTTTTAAATCATGCAAACGGAAGAAACTGAATCCTCAATAGAAATGTACTGGATGAAAGTAATCAAGATATTTGTCTAGAAATTAGCTAGAGGCATCTGAACAGAATAAGAATTAATGAAAGTAGAGAAAAGTTTCTAGTACTTTCTTTGTACTTCCATAAAAATAGTAAAGACTCATCAAGGTAGATTCAAATATGGGCCACATTTTTACACCAAAAACACAGCTTGGAAATATCCGATAATGAAAAATAGTTGTCCTAATCTTCCAGTGCTTTCTTTGTCTTCCGTTAAAAAGCAATTAACAAATGATAACAAAGCAACAAAGTTATTCATAAAGTATTAAACGCTGACCAGAGAGTGAGAAAAGGAGTTAGTTGTAACACAAGGCCGGTAACACGTTGGTCTGCAAACCGCGTTATCATGTTTGCCCGACACTTATCAGTGGACGCCGCTAGCCAATACCTATGTATAGGCGAATGGCTTTAGTACCGTTGAACCGGCGGCGACGTGACTTGAGGCAAATCGCGATACCCTATCTAAAATCAAAGCTTCACACTCCTACATTATTCTAATGACGCTAGTGTGACGCTAGTTTGGATTTTGACTTTCCTTTCACACATATCGACCGTTTCGTTTTAATTTCAACACGTATTTACATTATCTTTAATGCTATTAATATGTATTGTTTTATATCATTTGTGTTTATTGCGACTTAAAATTTTATGAGTGAGCACGCTCCTCATATAGGTTCCAGCGATTGCTATGGCCGTTTCATTGCATCATGAGGTTTCGAACTGCTACTACTAATATTTGTAATCTATTCCGTCATGTAATATACACTTATCGCGTACCTTTGTGTTATGTAACACTTTGTTACATTACTGTCTCTAAAAGAAAGGTCCCTTGATTTTGCAGTTATCTGCATTCAACGGAAGAGAGAGTAAAAAATCTGTTCAATTCACTTTGACTGAAAAATTGCATTCATGAGCACAAAGCCGAAGTTTTGCACACCTTTAAACGAGCGCAGTTCAACGAGTAACGTTCTAAATGCCTTTCAATTCACCAATCTGAGATTGCTTATGCCAGCCAGTAACTTCGTAAAAATGTTGCAGAATTGCAGAAGCTGCATATTATATATCGAATCAAAAACGTTATAGCCAAATCTAGCGTGTCTGCAATGAAGTCACGGTTGGTCGACGATATTCTACTGTTCATAATAATACTTTTACGCCGCTTCTAATTAGTGGGCCCCTCGGTACTGGCGGTTAAGTAGGCGCGGCAAACAATCGTATCATCAAGGCTCGTGTAAGGTCGACGCCGCGACGGTACCGGGCGAGCAGAATGGTGAAAGGGATCGCGTGACCTCGCCATCTGCGACTGGTCGGTGAGGACGCGTACGTTCGAGGCGTAGTATATTGAACTTCGGAGGAAACGTCGCGCTGCCGCAGCGGCGATGCGACGCACGCCGTTGCAGATATTAGTCACACAAACGACTGCCTGTGTTTCTACTTGCAGAAAGCCGATAAGATAATCTGAGTGCCTTTACTCGTGGAAATGTCTTCACGTATGAGTACTTAGTAGGTACTATTGCATTATTCGCTCAAATAAATGAAAGACTTCGACTAAACCAATTGAATAAAATATTTCACAGATTCAATGCCCGCTTTTCTCAACGTTCCCTGATAAATGCCCATTAGACTTGTTAATATTTAGCCAGGAAACTGTATAGAGAGAGTGTATAACATTATCTAAATATTGCTTATGTATTAGAATTCGACAAACGGTAACTTCAGCCAAATACCGCTAGTTTTTTAAATTTCCAATGATTTGGAATACATATAGAGTGGTGTCATTAGAAATGTAACAACATTCTCGCCCGTGGTATTTAGGATTTGCGATTAAGCCATTTGCTTGAGACGATGAAACATACAATATTAAAACGATATAAACCAACTTTTTGCTGTCCTCTTTGACAAACTATCGCGCGAAAACTAATCTGCCACTTGATTCATACGAATCATTAATCAATTCGTATCTTGTCTCCGTTCATTTGCTGTAATAGTATCTTTTCTATTTATACGTTTTGGGTCTTTGAAAATTGATATTGTATGCTCTGCTTATCGGCAAAATCAATTGCATAAATCAGGGAGCTTTCGCACGACGCAGACCGCTCATATCTCGACATCCGGCGGGTGGATCCCCCCTTTCCCAGTGTTTCCACTTCGACTCACATGTCGTTAGTGTCATTAATGTTGTTATTGATTGTTCAGTTTAAAACTTCAAATAAGAGTTCTTTCTTTTTTTCTGTTTCTACAAGAATGTTCTCTGATGCTAATTGCATGTTGCCAACTTACACAGATGGGTCGTGTTTAATTTTGAAGACAGCTTGTGAATTGACATCAGCATACATTAGGTCAGTTTTTGCAGCCTGTCGATTGACGCGTGAGAGAATACCATTGTTATCTTTTTCATTATTGAATTCATTGTTGGCTTGATACTTGGAGTACTTGATTTAATGGGGACTCTAGCTTCCAGAAATAGAATCTAGGCACGGTGCTAGGTCGCATCGCAACAACCTGCTAAACCGGCAGGTGTGGTTGCAAAAGGTACCTATAAGAAGAGCGAGGGAGGTATTTGTGCGGCGTGGTGTTCCCCAGGCGCGGGGTGCGGGGCGGGCCCCCCGGGGTGGGGCGGGGGGGAGTGCGGCGGTGCCGGGCCGGGCTGCACGCTGCACCGCACCAAGGTCAGCCGCCGCACGCATGCGCGTCCCTCCCCCTACCTGCCACCTTATCGGAACTCGGAACCTGCACCCGTGCCACTTATGCGTTCCTCGTAGTTGCACTCCAAATAATGTCCGCACCGTCGCGCGAGGAGCGCTTCGACTAGTGGAATCTTTTCAAGAATCTTGTATTACTTTGCCTAGGAAGATAGATTAGGGTTCGCTTGGTATGAATTTGCAAGATTGTCTCTAAGCAAGCTGTGGTGTTTATACGAAAATAAACCTTAAGCTCGTATAAACCTTTGTGACGAGTGAGGACAATGTGCCGATACTATGGTACTGCTTTAGACTTTCAGGATGTGCATTGTCCCATATTCAATATAAAATATTTTTCCTCGTCTTAACTGAGCAACCTTAAACTTAGTTTTGGTTTTGAATCCAACTCCAAGCCTCCAATCAAATAACTTCTTTGTCTGTCAGTGCCCATCAATCATTTCCGCAAGAGATTTAACAGTTCACGTCTGCAGTAAAATGGCTTGACTTGTTCTTTCCGCTTCCGCAAACTGATCACGGTTCAGGGTTCCGCAGCACTTGCATGTATTGGACTAGTCTTGGCCTGATTGTCGATAGCTAGACTGTATCTCCAAATTAAGATAAATAAATTTAAGCATAGGTACGTAGAACCGAGATAACACGTGCCACTCGCGCCCCGCGCCGACGTAACACCAAATACTAAACGTTCTGTCGTAAACTTGGAGAAATCCTATTATGAAGATTAGTACTTCTGACGTAAGAGCTTCGCTTAATTTAAATGGTAATGCGTACATACTGCTTCGAATCATATACTGCATTTACATTCATACTCCATACTCTTCTAGATTCCGTTTGTTTATCCACGAACAGTTGATGACATGTTCAATATAGCGACTGGTCCTTCGAGCCGGATGCTATAACTGTCCTGACTTTACAGTAATTCTAGCTTCATCTGGGTCAAACTTGTAAGTTAGTTTTCTGTTAAAGTATGTTTGTGTGTAAAGGGGAAGTCTGACAATGCTGGCTGCGCCGACCACGTATCATTAGAAAGCTATTCGCCATTGTGGCTCGTGCATAAGGAGCGGCGCGTCGCAGCCGCTACACGACTGCCGACTCCTACGTTAGTTCGCACAGTTGCGCCGCTCGATTCGGTTGCAATGTTCCATTCACCTTATTCGTCGGCGACGAGGTTCAGTGACTCCGATGCCGACCGACTAACTCCTCGGAACACGTCATCTGCGTGCTAATGCCGCCGCTGTTTCATCACCTACGGCCGATCGCCACAAAGTTGTTTAAATTCTGTAGGTGTCCCGCGGCGCGGTCGTCGGGGCGACCTCTTTTCGCGGGCGACAAGCGAATGCGTCGCGCGCCGTCCATGCAGCGTTATGTAAAGTTGAGAGCGGTGCAGCGGTGAGCGTTGCGCTCGACCGCGTGCGCGCCCCCCCGCGGCCCTCCCCCTCGCAATTTCGTTCGCCGTCGGTTTCACTCGCGGCCCGCGGTGCGGGGCCCCGGAGGTCGCGCACCTCCCGCCTCTCCGCCTCGAGACGGAGCCGGTCCGCGGTCCGCAGCGGCCACTCAGTCGTCGAGCGGATTGCGTCGGCGGCGGTCGGCTCCGCGCCTCGCCTGTCGCTGTTTAGTCTGATGACCCGCTATCGGCGCTATCGCGATATGCCGACGCTGACACGACTCGAGTGAATCGCACCGCCCGCGACGTCGCGCTTGCAGTATACCACCGGTCGCGCTTCCGTTTCGGGAGTCTTTAGTGATTTCGCGGCTGCGTTTGCGACGGTCACGAACACACTCGTCGAGCTGACGACGTCGTGTCGAAAATAGCGTGCGTTATCATCGCGACCTCGAACGGCGAGACGAGATAGCGCGAGGTCGGCGGCACCTGCCCGCGCCGCGCCCCACGTGCCACCACGAGCGCTGCAGCCCACTGACGGCAATTAGCGAATGCGAGTGTTCGCGCGACACCCTGTCGGCCGCACTGCCTAGCGCCTGGCGCCGGGCGCTCGGACCCTCGCTCTGTCTCATCTCGCCCTGGCACTAAAGCAGCACAATCTTGGATTTTTTCAATTGACGTTCGGAGCTAAGCTAGATCGTACTATGAACTCCTGACTGGAGAGCTTTCCAGAATACCATCCAACCGACTTCAGACGTGGCCGCTTACCTGAGAAGTCAGATTCAGGCAAATATTCTATCCACCATATAAACTGAATTCTTATAGGCACTATCTTCGTAACGATGCGATGATTAGTAATGTGTGTAGTTAACTGTAATATTATTGTAATAATTCCTTACGTAACGTTAGTAACAATATCACCGATATGGATATTACAATGGTATCTTTATCGCTACGTGGTATATGTATGATCGAGCTCCTCGACATATTTTCCGGATAATTCAAAACTTCACAATTTACATTTTGGTCAAAACTTGGCAAATATCAGGAGGCATGCAGACTTTGCTCAATGATTGCCTGGTTAAACTTATGTCATTGAGACTTCGTCCATGTCTAATGTTATTGAATTACTTTCATATATTGTCCGTCCGGTGTCAAAATATTGATGTGAATATTAACATTGTATTGTTACCTCCAACCATTATTCTTGTTAACCCCAAATGACTGCAAGCTTTCAGTTGTCATTCAATCAGAATTGGGTCATCGTGCAATACATTTGTTTGTGAGTATTTTTTAGAGTCCTTTCGATCTTCTATTGTTATTTCTGACACCCAATATATTTTATAACAATCGTAAACCTTGCGAAAATTTTGGAGCAACATTTTCCTTCAAAGGACGCTTTCTTACGACACGATGGTGCTGATATTTTCTCGGCTCTCTTTTACGAGATGTTATTTATGAAACAAGAATGTCTGCTTTGTTAAAGTTTTGATTACCATGAATAAATGTCACGTTAAAAAACAATAAAGTTGATGTATCGGATGAGATTACAGTCCCGGATTTACGACAAACACCAATAACCGTGATAGCTAATGAGTTGATCTATAAACTCCAAGAAGACGGCATTGAGAATGTCCCTAATAATGTGGTCTCTGTAAACAAAAATATTATAAACTAGCTGCTGCCCGCGGCTTCGCCCGCGTGAGTGTCAGAAATTACCCCATATACATCCCCTATACAATACATCCCCATGGGTTTTAAGTATAAATATTGAGTTTCGAGTTAATCGGACAGCGCGGTAAAATTATTCCATACAAACACTGACACCCCCCAACCCCCCTTTAGGGGGTAATTTAGAAAAACAAAAAACTACATACTTTACAATTTATTTAGATAACTATTCGTGCGAAGTTTCATGTTTATTACCTCAAGGAATAAGATTTTTCATACAAATTTTCATCCCTTATTTTACCCCCTTAGGGGTTGAATTTCGAAAAATCCTGATACACGTTATTCTTAATTTTTGGGTTTAAGTATAAATATTGAGTTTCGAGTTAATCGGACAGCGCGATAAAATTCTTCCATACAAACACTGACACCCCCCAACCCCCCTTTAGGGGGTAATTTAGAAAAACAACAAATTACAAACTTTTTCATTTACTTAGATAATTATTCGTGCGGAGTTTCATGTTTATTACCTCAAGGAATAAGATTTTTCATACAAACTTTCATCCCCTATTTGACCCCCTTAGGGGTTGAATTTTGAAAAATGCTTCCTTATTCCTTGCCTACATTATAAAGGGAACCTCTGTGCAAAATTTCAGCTTTCTAGGTCCAAGGGTTTGGGCTGGGCGTTGATGAGTCAGTCAGTCAGGATTTGTCTTTTTATTAATAGGTATAGATATAGATAGTAGGATAGGACACTTTTCCGGGATAAAAAGTACCCAGTGTGGTGCCCAGGATATTAAAGAATAATTATACCAAGTTTCATCGTAATCGAACCGGTAGTTTTTGCGTGATGCCTGAACAAACAGACAGACAGACAGACAGACAGACCGACAGACAGACAGACAAAAAAAAATGTAATCAAATTTTTGGGTTCGGTGTCGGTCTAGTAACACCCCCTGCCATTTATTTTTTTGATATTTTCAATGTACAGAATTTTCACTTCTACAGATTTATTATAAGTATAGATCTCTTTCCGGAAAACATTATTCTAAACTGTCCCGTTATATATAAATTTTTATGTCGATCAATATGAAGAGTCATCATTCGATAAAAACGAAGCAGTCAATACCGCACATAGTGAAAAAGTAACTCTGGCACTAATAATATTGCAATTACAATCTAATGGAGTCAATAAGAAAGTTTAGTAGCAATCTGATTACCCGATAACAAGAAAATGTATTGAACCAATAATGTTAATGAAAGAGCACATATTTGCTGAGCATACAAAGCAGCTACAGGACCAGAATTCCTTTGTTTGTTCCAATAATACAAATACTAAGATGTCATATTTGTTAAGAGATTAATAAACGATCTGAGAGTCTTAAGCCGTGATGGGAACGGTATTTAACTAGTCAAAATATTCGTTTTATTGATATTGCGCAAGTAATAATCGGTTTTATGTTATGGACTATTACATAGTTGCGCAATTTATGAAAAATGCACGCTTGCTTCCAGCATGTCAGGTAGTAATGTTAAAACATCTATGCTGACGCCTTGCTTTTGTGGTCTTTGAATTATTTCTTTACAATCAGTAGAATTAAGGTAGGACAGCTCTATTTTTTACTCTTCTTCGCTCTTTAGTTTAAGAGAAGATATTACATGTTTGTCTCTCTGCATTATTTAGTACCGGACAATTATCGCGGATCCAGTTGTCAGTGAGACGATCGTGACGTCATTTATGGCGTGGATTATTTACGAATTTTCCTCGTATATGCTTAAGGTCTATAGATAATTAACAATACCTTTATAGAATTCAGAGAATAGTATTCTTGGGTTCAGTGATGGAAGACTTGAATTCCATATCAAAATATACTTCTATGAAAACATTAATCATCTTGAAGAAATTATGCTGCGACTAGATAGCGCCGTAGACAATGTTAAATAATATGAACCTCAAATGAGAGATATACAATATGTCGATAGATCTCCACAAAATTAGATTAATGTGCAATTAGTTTGTTTTATAGTGTAGTTTTACCAACATACGTTAGGAAAAGCCAGTATGACAAGCTCCAAGATCAAATAAAAGAAAAATATGTCATCCAGTTGCAAATCCAATCATCTAATAGAAGTAATAGTACACATAGATTAGGCATGTATAGCTCGCGTTGTAGGTAAGTGTAGTTACATAATATAAACACGGACACGTGTCGTCGTTTGTATTGGCTTATGTAATCCGCGCATGTGTACGCTCGCTTTATACGTTCGCCTCGATATGACTGACTCCTTACTGGAAATTGTTGTGGAAATTCGTATTGACCTATATTCCGTTCATGATATCCTGGTTCAGGTCTGACATTCCTATGTCATTTAGAAATAACTTGATCAATCAACTTCATTATGTTCTTCTAGCTCTGAAATAACTTCAAATGGCACATTACTCTTATCTTGAAATACATTCAGTTGATAACAGTTTTTAAAAACATGAAATTGTCTATCTCCACCAAATTTTCATGAACTTTTCGATTTTTCTGAAGCGACGCTCGTTTGTTATTGCTTTTCCGCGATAACAGTATGCTTTCGAGGCACGTGTACACATGTACACCGATGGTTGTGACCAAACCGATAACGTTTCCCACTTCTTTACGAATAGTCCAACACCTGTTCGCTTTTCTTTATTTTGTCACGCTCCAATGGCTATTCGCCTCTAAGCTTCCATTCAGTCTTGGTCTGCGTCATCTAGCCAAAAACACTATTCGATTCGCTTTTTAAAAGTTTCAGTGATGAAAAAATTCTGTCAAAATTTCTTAACTTACATTTTTTGACTTATTCTTATTAGACATGGTTTTATTGTATAGGTTCATAGTACAAAATCCGTTAACACGCCTAAATAATTATATGATGTAGTCATAATTAAAAAAAATAAAAGCATTCATTTAAATTATATTTTTTCAATTACATTTGGCAATCTCAATTTTGTTACATCCGTACAAAAACTAACTTTTCATGTATTGTAGTCGTCGCACCGAAACACATTTCCGCACGTTCTTTTGTTTGCCGATGGAAAATCCACTATGTCTGCCAATTCGGTCGGCCACAGTACCAGGGCCGCATGATGTGGGAGGAGGTACAACTAGCTGTCAATGTCTGTCGGAGGCAGGCGCGCGGGGAGGGCGCGGCGAGTGCACGTGCCCGGCGGGTCGTGCCATGCGTTCGACGCCCTCCCCGCACTTGTTGAGCGCCGCGTCGAAGCCGCGCACTCCGCTGCCGCTGGCAACACCTAGGTCGCTCGCACTTACAACACCCATTCTAACTAGCACCTTGCCTTGTTCATGCATGCGCCATCTCATTCTGGTGAATTTCATTCTGCGTAGGAATTGAGTCTATTGATTTCACTTGGTATTTCCTAAAATGCAAGGTTGCCCCAATTTTAAAGTGAGATTTTTCTACTTTTTATTTGTCATTGTATGGCAACATCTTTCATACGCCTCAGGGAAACAAAGCATCGAAATAAAAATTTAGGAAATTAAAATAATCTGGACCAGGTAAATGAGCACTAAGAGGAAACTCTTTGTAATTAAGACAAAGTGCCTACCTACTTGGAAAGTTTTGGAACGACTTTCCTTTCAAAAGCCATACATTTGGATAAACTTTACATCACAACGAAGAGTTTTTCATTGTTTTGTGCTGAAACTTTTCTTATTTTTTTCAATAAACTGGTTGCGCAAACGGTTACCCTACGACAGAACTCTTCAAAGCAGCCCCACGTTTCAAGTCACTTAACTTTTTGTATAAAGCCCACGGATTTCTTAATCGTTTCACAAACTTATAACAATACGCTCTGAACGTCAATTGACTTATACAATCCTTTCAAACTTCGTAAACGTACCGTATCGTAAAAGTTTTTCATTGGTTTCTTCAGAAAACTTCTGCAGAATTCAAGCAATGAATAAGTGAAAAATTATAAATTTAAGTAATCAAGAGACTGTTGTACAATTAATGAACTTAAAAATGAATAGGACGCAAGTGAGTCTATGACAATGAGGACTAGTAGTCGTAGTTAGTTAATATAGTGGCCCATTGTAGAATGGGTATACTTATGGAAACCACCGAAGCGAAACTGGGCACTGCCGGTTACCGGAGACGTCGAGTGCAGCCAGAACTGTTCGGCGCGATGGCAGCCCCCGGGGAGTACTACGCCGACACGCTCCACACCATCGCGATCAACACCAGGGAAACAGAATTCGGCAGCATCGTCGAGCCGATACCAATATCGCTCAAAGCATACAAGCAGCTCCAAGCACACGGGCATGCCATCAACGGCTATGGGTTCCCGCAGCAACAAATGATCACGTCGTTGGTTGCTGCTTCTCGAGTCCCCGAAGTTGAAAGACCCTCCACGAGCCAGAACTTCGTACCGAGCCCCATCAAAGATGAAGTTAAGGACGCTCAAATCCGACCACCCCCTAAGAAGAAGTGGATTAAAGAGTATCTGGGTGAGTTATACATAAATAGAGATCCTACTACTACTGCTTTCTCATAAAACTTGTAGTTTTTTAAAGATACGTTGTCGTGGGCATATTTTTTGGTAATATGAAATTATCTGTATAGAAGATAATCTAAATATTTATTAGGTAAATAAACTTCTTCCAATATATGATTTTCTTACTATTTCGAGAAACTGAAAGCAAATAAACTTGTAGCTATCAATAATCCAAATACTTATTTGGCATGATTGTTCTTTCTATGGGCAGTTGTTAAGCCGTTTAATGCAACAAAAAATAACAGGCTTCTCCTGGAAGTCTTCAGAGCAGCCGAAGTGTCAACAATTCAATTGTAAAGTGATATTTGAAAGTGATCCAATAGGTCAAATTGTCCACACGACTGCATTATTTGACCTTGCCGCATAACCTCGTCTTGTTTTTGCTCAACAGAATCCAAGAGCACGACTAATACTCATATTTATGAAACTTTATTACATTAAGCGTTGTCAATAATTATTCTGTTAGATGCTTCTTCATTACTATTTTAATTGAAATGAGTTAATTTGAGATTCTCATTTTATTCATTGGCTTTAGTCACCCTTTGAACGTTCTTCAAGAGCTATTTTGATTTCTCTAAAAGTGTCTTCAAGTCTATTTCGATCAGTAGTTGTTGTTTTATTCAATTCTGCGTAGTAAGCCTTCCCATTGTTACTATTATCTGAATTTACATCTCTCTATTCCTTACATTTGAATAAGATACTTACTCAGCTATATTATCAAATGGTGTAAAATACAATGTATGGTTTAGTAAATGTTATTTGTGATTCAAGATACTCTTGGCACATAGGAGAAAACATTTACTGTAGAAAACGGGTCACTCTTAGTATGTTGCCCGTAGTAAGCTATAACCTAGCAACTAAATATTACTACTACACTGTTAGAACTAAGCTGCTTAGACCTGAGATTGTAGTAAGAGAAAACCGCAAACAATGATTGCTTACATCCAATCGTTGGTTACATAGCAAAGTTATTCTTTACTTCTTTTTTGATCCACAACGTTTGCATTTTGCTTCAAGTAAGCGTTTGTATGAACACAGAAGTGACCACACTCGCAATTTTTTCAATTCAAGTTAGTAGTCATGGTTAATAGCGAACAATAATTATATAAATTGCTAAAGAGCTTCATCAGTTAAATATAATTCGTTAACTACGGCACCTTATAAAGGATCTAATTAACTATAAAGGATATACTATAAACGGTATTGTATTAGGGCAGCATAACGTACGAGGAAGACAAGCCACAAACCAAAACACCGAGGTAGGTATTGCGTGCGTACTAGAAGTCAGCGTGTTGCCGTCAAGGCGTTCTTCTTCCCAAGGTCGTAAATATCGTAGTGTATGTGATGTTGTGTCCATATGTCGGTCTTGTGTTGACGTGCGTGTTCCAAACTCGCTTTCCTTCGTGACCTCACATCTATAATATATTTTCCTCGAGTCTGCTATTATGCCTGTTTTATTATTGGGACGAGACAACCGCCAGCATCCTGACATGGCCGAGCACCTTTTTAGGTTCTTACATTGGGAAAAAAGTAGGTCCTTGAGTTGAAGACGGCGAATTTTGAGCTGAATTTGCAAAAAGTTGTGTTGTCAATAAAATACCTTAATCCAAACCAAAACAATTTGTATCAATAGTATAGTAGGTGTCCGTTAAAGAAGTCGTAGATGTTTTTGAAGTTATTGCGAGATTAACAATGTAGGAAGTTACCGATACTATACTATATCTACTTATTGTATTTGTAGGAGTTGCAGTTTTTACTACATTCAATCGTAATTATTGTAAGTTATGTAAAATTGTAAATAGTGTTTTGAATGACGCACTACATACCTCGCGATATTCTTCAACGGTCAAATACTTTGAATCTGTTCAGTGATTATTAATTCTCTTTTTTTTATGAGTTCATATTGAAACCACAACGCGTCAAAAATGTTTGGTTGATGTGGATGAGAATGATTGATCTTTATAAGAATCGTGGTAAACAACTTGAGGCAGATACAATAACAACGTATGTTAGAGACATACGTTCTTGTATTAATAAGCCAATAATTATAGAGGAAAATAATAGCAATATTTTACGTAATAACTGGCGGATGTCGCACACAATGAAAGTCGTAATCCAATAAGATGGCCGGCGTGTGTCAGGCTGTCAGCGTGACGTCGGGCGGCGCACGGTTGCGTAACAGACGCAATTACATAGTTTTATGAGATTAACTACTTAACATGTATATGCAGAGGTTCGCTACACCACTGCCACCGCGCTTTGGTGTCAAGGCTTCACCTCTTCACAACAAAATCCTAAATACAACTTCTTGCATCTTCATCATGATCATCTTCCTGCCCTTGTCCCATGTTGCTTGGGGTCTACGCAACACAATTTCTAGCATCTTCCACACGTAAATAAATAAAAGTTAAATCCGTTGTTTTCGTTAGTTTTTGTTTTAAGGCTTCTTGTTGTTTTGCACTTATGATAATGAAGCCATGTTTCAGTATTGTTATTCTGTCGCCAACCTCATCGTAACCATATTTGTTTTCATAAACATTATCTTATCGTGGTTTCTTTTGTTTCACTCTTTCAATACGGTTAGCTCTGGTCCGCACGTCACACGCGCGTAATTTGTATCATTTCATTAGATTGTGTGCTCTTTGTGTTTTGTAATAACGCCTATATTGTGGTCATCTGTATTCGCTGTACGTAAACTTTATCGTCGACGAGATACACGCTTGACGCTGCCTATCTTTGTTCTAGAACTAACTTCATTACGGGGTGACCTCTACCATTAATGGTTTATTGATTAAAGCTCTGCATTTTGCCGTTATTCTGGAGATTGCGTAACCAAAGAGGATGATTGATAAGAGGTATTCTTTGTTAATTTTTAACACGTAGATAGTAGTTAAACGTGCTCATAGTGTATTACGGATCCGTCATTATCTTCTAACTATGCCCAGTTGAGATTGCCAAGGCAAATCTAATTGTTGTCGAGTGCGCTACACGTGTCGTGCGATTGTCGCGTAATGAAGCGTTGTAAAAATGTGGAGCGAGCCGCCGCGTATTGGCGAGGTTATTGACATTGAGATAAAATGTATCACACCCCGAAATTGTAACACTTTGTTCAGTTTATGGCACGCTAGCCGTTTATGATCGCTTTCGTTGATGTCTAATGCATTGGTCCTTTTATTCTGGTCCTGTGATCCGTATACGTTTATTTTCAGTATTTTATTTAGATAACATGTTAGTTATGTTAACAAAGTATGGCCCTTAGGTTTTTATTTCTCGGAAAATACATAATATTTCAAATGACTCAGAACCTCAGAAACGAGTAGTGCTTGTTAATAACTCACCAGAGCCGCAGAGTTTCAAAAGAGTTAATTTTATTGTCCCAGTCCGGTGTACTTGGAGGCAAGGTGTCAGTATGTATGTGCTAGGTAGATTGTATATCCTACCCCCCTCCTACTCGAGAGCGCGTTGCAGCGGCCGGCGATGCGTTCGGGTGAGTTCGTGCCGCGTGACAGCTTGTCACGTGCCGATGCCGAGCAAACCTCTCCCCCCCAAACCTCCCCGCTACACCCGCGCTGGCCCACCGCCCTGCTTATCACTTGCAGACCCGGAGGCTCCCGCAGCCCCCTCTGCACTCCCTCCTAACTGAACTAGTGGCCCTCTCACTACTCTATATTCAATTTATTACACGTATCGCTTTTGTTCGGTCGCAAACCTTATCTACATAGGTATACCTACATACTCACACATAAGTACTATGTCTAAATGGATGTTTCCCCGGGTATATCGTGATAACTACCTTTGAGAGATAATATTTTTCTCTGAAGCTGGGTTTCCAATAAAATTCAGATATAGTCTGTGTTACATTTTCAAACACGACCCAGACCGTTTTTTTTTCTTTCTTTCTCCCTACATTTTCGACCATGAGGAAACAATAGTTTTTTGAAATAGAAGAAAGGATAAAGGTATAGGTTATGGATATATAGGAAAGGATATAACCTCCTATCGATATAATCGGTTCCTAAAAACTTTAAACTTTCGTTCAAATGCGCAGAACCACAAATACTATATGGATCCACAAATCAATAAACGATACCTTGAACAAAATCTCAGTCAAGTCCATATTGTGACATAGGTAGGTCAAATCGCACATGTGGAACGCAAAAATGTTTGATTTTTGTTCTTAGAACAAAACTTGGTTTTATAAAACTTTTGAAACAAAAAGAAAATTTGTAAGACTGCGAAATTCACCGATCTGACTCAAGACACCATTCAGGCATTATTCCGAAGTTACTCAAAACAGATTAAAAGCAGTAGGAAAGAAATCCAAACTACAACTTTTGCCATTGTTAAAGTAGGTACGCACTTTTATGTTTTTAAAAGAACGTACCACATATAATGTCGTTACTCAAGAGGCACGTGCCGTTTTCATCTAGGTACTACATTTTTGAACCATATTTCGTAACAATCTGGCTAAAAAGATGAATCATTCAAATAAGTGATGAAACTTATTCTAGGTTGACTGAAATTTCAGCTCGTTTAAGTTCGTGATTTCCTCATTTTTGACAACTGTTAGTACTTAGTTCACAGTACCTAATTCATAATCAGGATTTAAAAATGAACTGATTTTTTCAAAAAAAGTCGTAGTTAAAAGTTAGGTTAGGTCAGGTTGGAAAGTTAGGTTAGGTTAAAATTTTAGGTAATCTCGTCAACAATTTGCGTGATGTGATGAAACATTTATATAGACGGAAGCGTTTCTAACTGATACGAAGGAGTACAGTAGCTTCGCAGAAATTGATCACAGTTTTGCAAGCCACATTCTGCATACAACCAACGCCTATTTGGTGCTGGTATTTTAAATACCGGTCTCAGATCAGCAACAGATGCACATAGCATCGATACCGGTTCACTAGTGTCTGGAATCACAGTTTCACTTGCACGTGTGGGTGTCCGCGTCGTGGGAGATGGTCGGTGTTTGCGTGTTCGTTGCTTGTAGGCGCGCGCCCGCCATGCGCAATTGTACCAGGCAAGCATAATCCAACAAGAGGTGTTTTGTTTCTTTTAGCATAGTAGTACCTGTGGATTAATATTACTTGTTTATAGAATTTTATAAGACTTTTGGGTTACTTTTTAATTTAGATTAAAGTTAATCAGAACGATTAAAAGTATCCTAAGCGTGTCGAACAAGCCCTTCAAACTTTGCCAAAACTTTACGAACTAAAAGTTTACTAATTTTTTCTAATATTTATATACAGCGAATTTAGGCCAGTTGGAAGAACCTAATACTTATTATAAATTTCAATGCAAACAAAACACATAATTATGTGTAATCATAATTAATATTAAGATTGCACTTAAGTGGTAACTGACTTCAAACTTCAATCTACTTAAACTAGCTAAGTACGTACCTACATACTTTGATGATTAATAAGAAAATTAGGACTAGACCGACTATATTTAAATACAAGCTACATTGAAAGTAGTTTTGCACAAGATATTATCGTTATTACTCGGACTAAACATAATATTTTATGTTATTTACGTCATCTCACAGCTACAAGGTTTCTTTCCTGTCCAGTCTTCAAAGGTTCTCAAGGGCGAATCTCAGCGGCTATATAACAACCCCCTGTGAGGTTGCCAGAAGGCCAATGACGCACGTTACTGTTGCCCCTCCCCGGCCACTACCTACGCGCTCATTCTACCCTGGTACTACCTGCAATTGACAGCCAATAAGCCTACATAATTTTTTTAATTCGATCACTTGACAGCTCGTCGATTTATATAAATATACAATAAAACATGTATATTTATCGGTGAACAAAAAAAACATTTTGTATTTCTTCTATCGAAATATCTTTTACGTCAGAAAGACACTCCGATCAAGTGTTGAGTAAAATTTTATTTCCTCACTTTATCGAAATCTATTTGACTTGCATGAATAAATAAATTTTCACCATTAAAAATATTGTTTTCAGCTTTTTGTTCTCTGATTCTAATGCAATGAAGTCAGTTCCTATCAGAATACTGAATAATTTAAAGCTATTTTTCTCAAAAGTATTTTCAAGTTCAATAGTCGTGTAAGTGATTCTACTCAATATTTATAGCGTAATTTCGTATAAATTGGTATTTTGTCGATTTTTTTCCACATCTTTGGTCATTGTCCCTTTTTATTCCAAGAATTATGTTTCAGTTATAAAATGTTGGGACTTTACTAGCTATGATAAATAACTTATCATGAAAAATGTTCAATTGTCACATAGAGATCCCATTAATATGACAATCTTGCAAAAATATATTAAGTATAATATATTGTACTCCTAGTCATTATTGGGCACTAAATACACGTCCAAGAATATTTAGTCAAATGGAGACCTTATAACCTGGTTCGGCACCCTAAATTTAAAGAGTTCAGATTATGGTCAAGAAAGTGGACATTTTATTTGAATTTATCGAAACCAGTGACACGAATACACTTTTAAATGTCTTGATAGCATTCATGATTATTTCTGAAGAACGGGAGGGGTCTTCTTTTGCTAAGAAAATATTGCGACATCATTGCCTATATTGTGTGCCTATGTAATGCCTATGTTAATTCTAAGAATTGGGGCCATTTTGCTATTTTACTTTTGGTGTTGGCGTTTTCAGATCCATAAATAAGTTCATAATTCTCGACATCCTCTTAAGTCTCTATGATATTGGAATATTATTTCTAGATTTATGTTTTTGTGGCGTAATATACATCATGTTTATGTTACTGGACTATATTATTCTGTTCATTTTATCAGATGAATGATTAAACGTCATATTGTAGGTACTAATAATTACGGTGACTAAAGAGTGCCAAACTCTAGTTCATTCAAAAACATGGTAATCTTTGCTAAACCCCAGGTTTTCTATGCTATTCTTACACCGTCATAACGTTTCTAGTTTTTCGACTATAGTATAAATTATAAAATCACGCCTAACAAAATATCGGAATTTTACATGGTTTCAAGTAAATTCATAGATTCTAAGTTGGATTACAATATATGTAGGTACTGATGCTGTTTTCAAACAAATGGCAAGAGATTTGTCTAAGGCTTCACTTTTTGGTCTATTATTGAAAGTTTGATATTTGTAGTTCAAGACTCGTGCGGTGGTGCTAATAACCCCTTATTTACGTCATGGTTTAGCAGTCGTGAGTAGAGACCTCATTGATCTAAGTTGATTCTCTGAAGGCAGCACTACAAAGTCGGGATGTTTGTGAAAGTCACGAGTGCAAAATCCTACGCCTCGTCTAGGAGACGTTTGAACAATTCTAATTCATATTGAATACGATTGTATAAATCGGTCAATAACCACCTACCTTTTATGTTTTCCTATTATTTAGTTTGTGACTCGTTTAGTTTGTTTAATAAACGAAACATATAAAGTGAACTTCAGTTGCTCATCTTTGTGATGAATGTTGATCAACATCATGCTTAGTAACTTTAATTTCATGTTGAAATGCTTTCATTATTTCATGTTTTAGATTAATTTCAAAATCATAACCGTTTTGAAGATTTTTTTTATTAACGTCATGATGCACCATTCTATTGTCATCTATTCTTTAAAAACGCAGTAGTCAGCTGTCGCAAGTGATGTTTTTATTACACGTGTGCAGATTTCTATAAATATCTTCACAACAATAAGTTGACAAAGATCACACAATCTGGGGACATACCTACTACGGGTATCTACTACCTACGTTTAAGTCGATAAGCGTATTTTCTATTGTACTCATAGCTAGCATTGCAACTTTAAATGATTTGTTTCTCTACAGTACCAGGCAACACTATCAACATTCTATTATTTATTAATGGAATACCTATTTAATAATTACAGCACTTGTATAATATGAATGGAGTGATGGATAGTGAAGTGTTTCCAATAATGAACGATTCAATAATATTTATAATGACTAATATAAAGAATCTAAAAGGTGACGGTGCTCATTACTCAGGTCGCAATAATTAGTCATCCAATCGACATTTTATATTTTATAATACATGGAACTCATGACAAGAAATAATATACGAAGCAGTACCTACTGCGTAATTACTGTAAGATAATTATGTAGTCAATCATTACTGTTCCGACTGCGTTACTGAATTATATATTAGCGCAAAGCCGGCACGGTAGAAGCAAAAGCTAGGTCTAGCACATATAAATAGCGAAGCTCTTTATTCAAACTATGTATCATTAACATCAAAATATTTTTCCAGTAGGTATTTTAGATGGCATTTAGTCTTTAGCTAAACGAAAACAACTTTGTTATGCTATATCTCTCGGACGTGATATAATAAACGTCTGAGATATGCACCTATCTGTTATTAATAGTGGTTCGTCGAAGTTATTGATAATACATATTTTATCTGTAAAAAAATATACGTTTTTTACCTACGCGAACAAGATCTATAACCCGTATATTTGGCACGTCGTCGCTCAACAAAACAAACCCAGCCCTGTAGCAGACGCCAGTCATTTTACGGGCCGGTTACGACGCGACTTGTTTTTTCTGGCACCTCGCTGAGCAGCTGATTTTCGGCGTGGCAACTGTTAACGCCAAACAAACCAAAAACACGCGCACAACCACATGTGCTGACGTAATTTTATCGTCAGACCACGCCCCCGCTTCCATCTCTTTCAATACACTCGAACTTATCCTCTGTCTCACTCGGCATTGCAGCGTGACTGATTATCTTTAGTTTTACTCTACTATGAACTTTATTGCAGGTGCGTAAAGTTCACTATCGCGTACCGTTACTATCTGAAAGTAAAGTGGGATGATGCCGTTTCATTCATTCTGATATGGCTGTTTCATTCACACGACTGTATTGAACGCTTGCGGAATATGTTCGCCTGGTAGTTTACCGCCACGGACTGCAGCCGTCGACGAGCGGTTGACACGGGTTTGACAAGTGTTGACCGACCTAGGTTGGCCTGCTCATTTCTAATAGGACCTTAGTAGATTGATGATCAAGTTTTCGTAATCATATTGGGTCCAAGATAGTAGGTTGCGTATTTGTATAGCTCCTTCTGACGTGTCACCTTTGTTTACAGAGGAGGAGCCGAAGTCGCCGGTGTCGGTGCGAGTGGTGACAGGGCTGCCGGTGACGCCGCGCATCAACGGCGTGGTCCGGCCGACGTCTCCGGTGCCGGTGGTGCCCCCCTGCCCGCCCGCGCCTGCCATCGTTGCGCTCGAGCCGGTCCTTGCGGCGACCGCACCTCCTCCCGCGCCCCTCCTCGACTTCGCACAAGAACATTCCAGGCCGCGAACGACAAGTAACAGTCATGGGTATGTTCTCCTAGTAACAGCGGTGTCTGAAACAGCTGGAGATTCGCACGACGCACGACGATCGTTGTTTTGTTGTCGCTAAAACTTGAATGTTTTTATACATTCGACATTATTTTGTTTGTATTAAGTAAACGATCTTGTAGTAGTAGATAAAACAATATTTTAATTTTAAATAATTACTTCATAATTTGCCGCTTCTTTATCATTATCACCAACTTGTCATTTAGAAACATTCAGTTATTCTGCCTTCAAACAATAATAAAAGTAAAAATACATGTATTAAGTTTGACTTTGCATTATGAAGCTCGTATGCTATCAACTTCTTAAAACTAACTCTTTGTGGGAGTTGTTAAATACTGGGAGAAAAAATAAATTGTTAAAGTATTGGGAGACTTCTAATTTTTTTAACGACAATTATTTGTGATAGATACTTTTATGAAATATGTGTGTGTATGTATGTTGTGTCAGTTTTTTGAAACCCTTCATGAAATGGGGCTGAGGAATCTCCAACAATAGAGCCAAAAATTTCTCCTTTTACCATACGTTGAACGGAATACTGACACTGACGATAGAAATAGCTAAAAGCTATTGATATATAAAAGGTTTTGATACAGCCTTTTTTTGCTTCCGTTACTAAAAAGTCTGTACTTAGAAAGAGTAAATAATGCAAATTAATCGAAGTCAGGTGATTGATTTGATAAAAAATTAAATAAGTAACATACCTGACACAAAAAGCGATGCAAGACGACATTTTATTCAATCATGGGTGGATTCGACCAAACAGAAATAAATCTTATCCGCGGAATAAGATTTACTTCTGACAGTTTTTGTATGGAGAAACTGTCAAAAATTCAAAATTTATTCGGAAGAGAAGGCTTATTCCGCGGATAAAATTTATTCCTGTTTGGTCGAATCGACCCTTACTACAATGTAGGACATCAAGCGGTTCAGTTAACAAGTTTATTAAAAAGTAATGAGGACACCTGGTGTACAAGTCTATCTCTCACTAGGTATTTCACATCATTATCACTTACTCGTGGTTACAATACACTGGTGAATTAATAAAATATATTTAGAACTTCACGTCATAGAAATACAATAAACAAGTTTTAATGGAAATTGTAATTTCATCCTTGCGTGTCATCCTTGCAATGTTATGTTGTCCTAGTTTAAGCGCGTATGGTGCTTTTATTTTTCAGTCGATTGCTGTCAAGTTTTGCATATTAACAACCATGTTGATGACCTAATCATCTATCAGCTAGGGTTTGGTATTCATCAGGGAATAAGTCCTTGTCAGTATCAGCATCTGTATGCATCATTCATTTGAAGGTACGATTGTACGAGACTGTGTTTTCAAATAAATGTTGTGGAGCATTTACAGAGTCATCTACATCTATTTTTGTCTCTTAGTTAAGGAAAATATTGCTGATCTGTGCATATTGCATGGTGCATCCAGTAGCTAAATATACAATAATGAACAATGATTTATTGTTCAGTCATAATCATTGGTACACATATATCAAGCTATGCATTTCCAGTATAAGCTGATCTTTCATTGTACGGAAATCGTATACAATGCGAGACCCGCTTATACTTACTGGAAATGTATAGGTTGATATATAGCCGTGTGTACACGTGTTGGTTAAATTTTTTTATTTAGGTATCCAATGACTACATGTGAATATATATTTTGTTCATACATTCGAGGAGAGCTTTTTTAAATACAACGTGCTCAACTCCTAACGTGTTTGTCGGTAGCCGTTGGGCAAAAACTTGATCTTGATTGTAATAAAAATTTCATACTTTTCTGAATTTAATTATAACTTAATCATTAGTATCCTCCTTTTTTATATTTCTTGTATCTTTTAATTTTAATTTAAAGAGCATTAAAGACGTTGAAATTTCAAATGCTACCTTTTCCACAAATAGCAACATCGGGCGATTTAAATGATTAAGTGAAGAATTGACGCGCCAAGCTAATGCAATTATATTGGATTAATACTGTCTATTATGAAATAATGGAATAATGCAGATATAGTTATGACTATGCTATTATTAATCATAATAATACGCACTTATCAACAAAACGACAATAATGCCACGCGCTAACGCTGTCTACTTTCCTTATTCGTCGAGTTAGTTATATTATTATTGACTAAGGGCGGATTCGACCAAACAAGAATAAATTTTATTCGCGGAATAAGATTTACTTCTGACAGTTTTCGTATGGAGAAACTGTCAAAAATTGAAAATTTATTCGGAAGAGAAGGCTTATTCCGCGGATAAAATTTATTCCTGTTTGGTCGAATCCACCCTAAATCATGGACGATGCTCTCTGAAGATATAATTGTTAAACGTCATTTTAGTATACTTGATTTAAAATGTGATAGAAACTACTATACTAGTTTTAATTTCAAAAGAAAATCTAGTAGAGTACATCGTTAGTCTAGTGGACGCAAGCGCTACTGCTGAGCATGGGGTCCTGGGTTCAATTCTCAGGTCGGGTAAAGTGTTATTGGGTTTTTGCAGTCTGGAATTTCTCAGTAGCAGGCAGGAGTCTGGATTTGTGCCCGGTTGATGGCAATAGGCTGGCTCCCTATTACATTTGTCTTTAACATAACTGGCGAAGGTTTACCACCTCTGCCTAACTCTTCGGGGACTACAGGCGTGATGTTATGTTATCTAGTAGTCTCAAAGAATGAAGAAAATGAAATTAACAAGAGTATTGCGCATATTTTAAACGCGTGATTATGTAGATTGCGCAAAAATGGTTACATGAAATACAAACAAAATGATGTTATGATTGCTTTACGTACACGTCCACTAGCAGGTGACGATATCGCGAGATTCCGATTCGAAAGCTTTGCACTTGATTTAATGTTTGAATGTCGTATTTTGTCCGTTGGCAAAATCATTAAATGTTGCCGGAAGGAGTAAAGTGGAAGAAGTAATGGAAAGTTCTTTCTCATAAAGTCCAGTTATGATGGAATTATACGTATTAATAAATATATTATTCATTGTCAACAGGCCACCCCCCGTCCCTTCCCCACCATCGGTTAGCAGTAACGGCAGTGGCAGCGGTTGCAGCAACGGCAGCGGCAGTGGGGGCAGCAGTGGCAGTGCCCCCCGCGCCGGCACCAGAGAGGTGCACAACAAACTGGAGAAGAACCGGCGGGCACACCTCAAGGAGTGCTTCGAGCTGCTCAAGAGACAGCTTCCCGCCACGCCTGATGACAAGAAAACCTCCAACCTTTCTATACTCGGCTCCGCTATTAGGTATATTCAGGTTAGTATCAATCTAATAACTCTTTGCAGCTCTGTTTTCCTGGTAGTCAACGCCTTTGAAACTAATGTCGATAGCCTTCGCGCTACCCCAATTTGTTTTATTAAAATCGTAAAAACCGGTCAAAACATTTACTTACAAACTAATATTTTAGTCTAATTAATTACTGTTCTACTAAAATTTTCTTCTAAAAACTTGGCTTATTTATTACTGGGTGATTAAGTACAGCAAATTAGAGCGTTCCCGGTATTATCATAATTTCTATAAAATGATAACTAAAATATACAGAATTTTATTCAAGTTCTTGTCGTGGTGTTTGACTATCAATTTTGAACAACAAACAACTAAATTATCTTATGAAAGGTCGCGAAATGTCTCTTTCGGTATTATTACGTCTTTTAATTTTCAGTCTGATTAGATTAAATTGACTTTGTAACTAAAATTTGCTAAATTACACAAATCATTATGGCTTTTTGGAAAAGCCATAATGATTTGTGTATAAATGAATTGGAAAAGCCATAATGAGTTGTGTGCAAGGAAAAAATAAGTATGAATAATTTTCATTCACAATTTATTTATTATTCGTCATACTTTAATCACCAATGCTATATCTGGGCAAAGTGACCTCAATTTGAGACGAGAACATTTAACTTTTATTTTATCTCATGAAATCTAGATGATACTGGTTCAACCTAGTTATCTCATGCTCATTTATTCATGCATGCAGTATTTATGCATCATGTATGCATGTACGCAAGGTGTGCATCCCCTTGATTCATAATCATTATTCTTACATATTATTTTAAAGTGACGACGATGTCCAAGTACAAGCTTTTAGTCCATCGTTTTTACGCCATCATGTTGTATTTCTAATTTATTCGGAATAACTGTTATTTTTGATGTTTAAACATTATGTGTTGGCAATCAACTCCTGAAGTTATTAACATATTATTATTGAAGTCACAATAAACTCAAAATTAATTAGTTGTATTGGGTAAATTCTGTGAAGGCAGTACCTACGTACGCTTCATTTCGAAGTCTGTGTTTTTGTTATATTATTTTCCTTCACCTTTTGTCTGTACTGAACGTTTCTTGGAAACACCTCAATAGCCGGTTAAATGAGCGACTAGATTTCGTAATTCAATTAAAAACTACGGCTTCGCTCCAATTTGAAAATTGTTTCCAACTTCCCTAAACACTTTTTGAGTCAAAAGTTCAGAATTGACTAGGATTCTCTTGTTGCTTTTGAATTTAGCCTTGGACTGATCGTTTTCCTCAACTCCTTTTAAAGTTCTATGTAAGGTAAAATAAAATAAACTAATTTAATTAAGTAAGGGCCGATTTATCAATCGTCAGAAAACATTTATCTCAAGAATAAAAATGGCTGTTTGACATATTTTCTATTCAAATACTGCCAACTGTCATATTTATTCCCCAGATAAAACTTATCTGAAGATTGAAAAATTCACCCCTAAGAATCAATATTATACAACAAGGTAATAACTAGATAAATATATAGTAAAATTTTCAATATGATGTTTGCGGTGAAAAATAACAGCGGGTACTGTTGAATTAAAGATTTGATTAAAGTCAACTTCTCTCGAGTTATGATATCCTGGTATTTTGCCCGCAGGTTCTTCGACGTAAGGAACGCGATTGTGAGCACGAAATGGAACGGCTGGCCCGTGAGAAGATCGCGGCGCAACAGAGGCTCTCCGCCTTGAAAAGAGAGATCTCGGTCCGAACTACTGTTCGCCCTCTGAGTATTGGTGCGTTAACCTTCTATCTTGTTATGCGCGCCTGGTACATTTGGTCGAGATTATTTAATATTTGGCTTCGATGCATCTTTTAATAAATTGATTGATTTTATAATATTGATAAAAAAAAATTACAAGGAGTGTAACAGAGTTTTTTTCATAAAATTTGATTCCATCTTTTTAATTAGATATTTTCATCAAACACATCGTCGATCCTGGCTAAATTATATTTTTTGACTTTATTTTTTATTAGATGCCATCACAGAAGACAAAGTTGTAGAAGATCCTGTGAATGGACAAGTTTTAGGAATACCTTTAAGTGTAAGTATTTCTAATTATAATTCTAATTAGAAAATATTAATGAATAATCGATCGATAAATTATATTTATTGTTGACTAAACTATTGACACACAATTCTAAAACTGCAAGGTCAAGTAAATAAACTGTCCCAATTTCAGATATCAGCGTCGCCGCCGCGGTCGGTATCACGAATGGAGACGTCTCCTCCCCGCACTCTAAACCTAAGCACGAAGTTACGTACGCTGCCTATACAAATCACTCCCACCACCTCGCAGGTATGCTCGCCTAGTACAATGTTAGAAATTAGAGCTGACCTAATCTTGGATTAGGATTTGTGTTACTCCATTGTTTATCGAAAGGTTAATCCGAAAACGAATTCATTGTAATTGAGAAGCTAATTATCAAGTTAATGTAAAGTGTGATTTTTGGTAATGTTTCAGGTTGTGCGGACACCGTACGGTACGAGACCCAGTACGCTAACGCTCACTACGCTTGCGCCAGCAGAACCTTCCATTCAAGTTAGTATTATTTACTTTTTTTAGATAAGCTACAATTATTTCATTTGTTCTGAAGTTTAAATATTTATTTCTTTGCTTGACGTAGGTACTAGGTACACGTCCACGTGACGATATCGCGAGATTCGATATTTATTTATTTGAACTTATTTATAACAATATTTCAAACGGTTTAACGAGAAAACGTGTAGGTTTAGATTAAAAAATAATTAAGCATTTTGCATTGTAAAAAATAGCCTGACGTATAAATTCTATGATTCACTAAGTATACAAAAAAAAACACGGATTTTTGGCATTCAAATCAAATGGGTCCAAAGTGGCATCCCTGAGGAACACCGGATGTTTTAATGATGTTGTTTTCAATAGAACAGTGGCAGCTTGACTAAAATCTCGCAACCGTAGCTCTATGAGAATTGATTGGATCATGACGTGTACCAATGTACTTTTTGCTTGCTTGGGCAATCGTATCTTATGATGTATTCTGACGAATGCCTTTGAATAATTACGGGAAAAACTGGATACTCGATTATTCTATGACAAATTGTTTTATAACCCTAATATTTTACGCTAACGGACTTAAAATTGACGTTCAATGCTATGTTAGAATAATGTTAAATATAAAGTGCCTGAGAAAAGGAACGTGAAATGCGCATATAGCGCTAATACCGAATAGAAAATGCGTGCTAATTTTAGACACGAATTTCACGAGTTTCAAATGTCAAATGAATGAGTCACGTAGTCACGAATTACTGCATACATAGGTACCAATTTAAACTCTTTGTTAACGATATCTGTTATAAAACAATGAAGCCTTTTTTTTTGAGCGAAAAAAAAACCTCATGGGTATTGTTTTCATGATACCATATTATGTAACACAGAGCGTGTATATTTCCTTCTCGATTTTTTTATTATTTTTATTAAGGCCAGGGTTTAAGAGTCATAATATGATTTAACGTCACCTTGGTGTTATCTACTTGATCTTGTGAAAGTTCTCGACGTTGCATAGCATCAGCTACAGAGTCAACAGTTATCGTAATATATGCTTCTGACGCATCTATTTAGTGAATGACATATATAAATGAAGTCGTCCCACATTTCGGGTAAATAAAATGGTT
The DNA here is from genome assembly GCA_914767815.1 of Eupsilia transversa. Classification (NCBI taxonomy): domain Eukaryota; kingdom Metazoa; phylum Arthropoda; class Insecta; order Lepidoptera; family Noctuidae; genus Eupsilia; species Eupsilia transversa. The sequence continues at coordinate 11,297,683 of OU611892.1, forward strand.
AAATGATGACGCATTTTGGTTAAAAAATTATAACAGATTTATTGATCTTCCTGATAATTAGAATAAGGGAAAATAAGTAATTCTTCCTTATTGAATTCTACGGAAAAAGACAGAGAATTATTCCTCACAAGGATTTTTTTCGCAGAAAATTTCTTATTTTCCTGGGCTATAAGAGATTTGGCTGTAAACCAAAAATGAGACAAAGCCCTAATCCAGTTTAAAATACTAGAACACTATTTCTTAATTATTTTAATATAAATAAAATATATTTTGCTTTGTTACAGAATGGGCAGACGGTAGAAAACGGCGTAACGAATGCGCTCAACACCTTAGTACATCCAGCTCAAATACACCTACCCATATCGCAGGTGAGGCAGTTCTGTGTTATTTGCTTGAAAATATTGTACCACCCACCTCGTCTTTAAGTAATCATCTTCTTGTCCTTGACCCAATTTATTTGGGGCCGGCGAAACACGCCCTTTTCTTCCATATATACATCTATATTAGTCATCATCTCAGAATTTACTCGTTCTTTAGAAATATTATCATCATCTTTCCATCTATCCATCACCTGCATCTCTACATTTTTCGAAAGTCACATGAAAATATAGTGATCTGCAGTTCGGTGACACCGACTCACGCTGAACAGAAATGCTTTTATAAGTAAAATAATGAATGTGCGACATCCCCTGTAGAATTTTATGAATGTGTTGAATCAATAAAATTTAGAACTGAACATGTTAGGAAAATAAATACTTTGCCATTTTAATGATTTTCAACCGTTAAATAAATTTTGTAATGGCGCTTATATAGGTACGGTAAATTACGGCTGGTATTAAGAAGCACGGGGATATTAGACGGGTGATACCTACCCGGTGGGACTTACACGAAATTTACTTTTCACAAATTTAGTTTTCACGAAATAAAAATTAGAGCATAAAGTACTACCAAAATGATAATGATAAACTTGATGCGATTTGAGAGACGCGTATACCCAGAAGTCCAGTCCAGTCTAGCGTCCATTGAATTTCGGTAGGCTTTATTTAAATAGGAAAGGCTAGACCTAGGCTATCTTCATCTGTTATCAATTTTTTTATGTCGACTTATCTTTGCATAATCTTGTAGTAACCTTAATTTCCATTTTCATAGGTGGTTGGTAGCAGCGGGCTAGTAGTGGGCTCAGCGGCGCTGCAGCTGTTGTCAACTAGCAGCGGTCTGCGAGTTTTGCAGCATACCAACGGTGAGTTATGATACCCTGGTACTTGCTTGCTTGCTGCGCGATTTATACGTGACGAGGAAACACGAAACAAGGAAAAAAATTGGAAAATCCAAAAATGCACGCCTCATTCAAAGAAACATGTTGAAGATAAATTTTACGGAAAAAATCTAAGAAAACTCATCTATTTTTGTAAATATCTTCCAACGGTTAAGAGTTTGATAACGAAAATCAATAGGGATCATCCAAATGATTAAAGAAAACATAGAAGAGATTTAGATTATTCCATTGTGTGTGACGACGTGAATCGTGACGACAAACAGACACAGTTCCCAACGGAAAGCTCTACTTGTAATGTTTTCATTACATTTTTCTATCTAAAAATATATTATTCTTATAATGTCAAGTCAGGTAACTCAGATAATCTTCAGTAGGGAAATAATACAAATATGGTGTTCCACGAGACCATTTTCGGTCATTTTCAAACAGTCTATGCTAATTTAAGAAAACCTAATTACCTACATTAGTTTAAAAATAATTATCCTCACTAATCTTAATAAAAATATGACTAGGCTTGACCTCATTAACTAAAACAAACGTTTATTTTGTTAACAGGTGTAACAACTTCGGTTGAAAGTAGGTTAACTAAAGAAAACGGAATTATATCTCCGACGCCAATTTCCACGACTGCAGGTATGCATTTTTACTTTGCATTATTTACTATATCAACTTATTCGTTTTGTTCTTAGTGTGTCGATGGCAAATATTGTTTGGAACAAAGTTAACTTTTTAGTTTGGCCCAGTACTCAGCAACGCTAACACCATTCGCTGACGTAAATCTTCAATTAAGTTATAAACAATCTGAAAGTAAAGTAGGTATAGTTTGACCGAAACCGCTGTACCGCGCCTTAGGCATTTGCGCGGTGAGTCAGGAGGTGAGAGGGAGGTAGTGCAGGCCGCTCATTCGTCAACGCTCACGGCGTACCGTCGCTCATTCGTCAACGCCGCGCATTCCTAAGGCGCGGTACAGCGGTCTCGGTCAAATTATACCAGTCTGAATACGTGCCTCGACCTATACAGGGTGGCAGGAACATCGACACACAACCTGTTACCATGGATTCAGTACATCATTCTGAACACCACTGCGGTGAAATTTTTCCTATTGCACTTTGCTATGAAACAGCAGATTTTTTTTGATAGCCAACGAAAAATTTCAAAAATGTGCGTCGATGTCCCTGCCACCCTGTATAGTTATCATAATGTATAACGCAACAGTTCAGGCCTAAAAATAGCCTCCGTTTTCTGAAAACATTACCGAAATCTCATGTTAAATGTTGTGATTGATTGCCCAAAATAGCGAACGATCAATTTTATTTGACATTTGATTTGAACTCCGATTAAATTGAATTGGGTTTTAGGAAACCGCGTATTTTTCACTCATATTTGCTGTGTTGATGCTACAGTTCACGTGCCCACTTGATTTAATTCTTGTGGTTAGACTAGTAGCCGACCCCAACATAGTTGGGAAAAGGCTAGGCAGATTGAGTATGTTACATTAATTAATGTAATTCCTTGCAGATGGCAGCGTGGTCGTGAGCGGACTGACCCCTCTTGTAGTAACGCAACCTGCCACGCATTTGTTACAAACGCACACACTCACACATAAGGTAAGCATTTATTGTTATTGCAGATAGTGGCATTCACGAAGACGCGCCCCACTCCGCGATTACTGTACTGTAAGCTGTACTTTAGACGTCCCCGCATTTTACGTACAAGCCGCAAAATGTGGTTGTGGAAGGCGCCATTTCAGACTGGACAAGCTATAAGAGCGGAGCGGAGTGGGGCGCGCCCTCGTGGATGGCACTATCTGTACTAGCGACTGCATCACACTTTCTAATCGGCCCGTAATATGCCAAAACATAGCGTACTAATAACAAGTGATAGGGGTAACACTTATGTATACGCACTTGTGTGAGATACCTGAGATACAGTTTGACACATTCCTAGTTCAGGTAGAATCCAATCATTCCAAACCTTAACCTCTAGCTTAAGGCCGTATTTTGTAAATTTGTATGTAAATCAATTATTTTAATTTAAAAAATCAATTTCAAACTGTCTCCATTTTTAGCTAAGGATTGGTGTTTGTTGCTTGCCAAACGGAACCCTATTACTAAACCTCCGCTGTCTGTCTGTCAGTAGGCTGTATCTCATGAACCGTAAGGCCGTTTGCCCACCACACCATGAACGGGACATCAACGAGAACAATATGTCGACGCTCAAGTAGCGACAGGACATTTAGTCTCGTTTCTCGTGGACGTCCGGTTCACGGTGCGGTAAACAAACGGTTTATTAAGTAGACAGTTGATTTTTTCATTGATTAAACGCCGAATAAAACACAACCCATACAATAAACGTGTTTTTTTCGGCGTTTTTTTTTGGTAAATATTGTCCAGTGGTAGGGACCGAACCCTTCGAGTGCGAATCCGAATCGCACTTGGCCGGTTTTTGGTACTCACGGGTGGCAGAATAAAAAGTCGATTTAGGTCTAAGTGGTTGTATGCATGTATGCTATTTTTTTACCGAAGAACTGCTATTCGTTTTAGGGCGGATTCGACCAAACACGAATAAATTTTATCCGCGGAATAAGCCTTCTCTTCCGAGTAAATTTTGAATTTTTGACAGTTTCTCCATAGCAAAACTGTCAGAGGTCATATTCCGCGGATAATAAATTTTTTTGTTTCGTCGAATCCGCCCTTAATGACTGATATTCTTAAGTTAGTCCGGATATAAAACTTCTGATAACCCGTCACTACAAGTATAAAACAGCTGATTTCTTAATAAAAAATATAGATCAACACGGATATATTTTGATTTGACGCATAGTATCGATATTTAAGAGGCCTATCAACCCACAAATATTGTATTTGCTAATCTCATCAGATTGATCTTGAAATGTTGAAAACTAGTTTTATCAGAGTTTGCTACAAGGAATAGTGTGGTAATTGAAGTCCATATGCCACATGGACTTTCAGCTCAATTTCACTTCTTGTGGATAAAAATAAAGTGGTAATATAAAAAGACCAGCAAAAGTTCAACTGAACGAATAGGCCTCCCAAATGTCGCTAACGTATGTCAAGACGATTAACGGCTCGTACACACTGGCGCGTTATTGCGGGCGCGACAGGCAGCGCTACCCTTGTCGCGTTCGCGATATCGCGCAAGTGTGCACGAGCCTTAATAAACTTGTAATCAATATTTTTTAAGAATTCAGTTCTAACCCCTATATTGTAGAAATATGCTTTAGCATCGATTGTGAATCGAGACTCATGCTTGAGCTTTTTTCTAGTCTTTATACAGGATGTTTGATAAATTACTGCAAACTTAAAGTGGTACTGCAAACTCATAAACTCAGTTTTCCCCTCACTGTGTCTGTCTGAAAGTTGCCGTATTGTTAATAAGGAGAAGACGTGTAAAGAGACGCGAGTGCTGCGCGCGACGGGCGCAGCGCGCGGCCCGGGCCCCCACCCCTACCTGCGGCCCGCGGCCCCCGCGCACCCCGCACTGCACGCGGCCTCCCCGAGACACATTGATAACTCGTATATTAATTTCCTAGAGGTAAATAGTAAAATCATTTAAATTATATTCGTTTAAGTGACAGTGTTTCATAAGGTGCGTCGAGGCTTGCGTCAGCATGTGCTGCGCACGCGTTGAGTTCAGGCGCAGTTTGTGTAAACAGTTAGTTACAATTTCAAGTGTTAGTTTCAGTACGCTTTTGAAGTTTTTTGAGTGAATACTGAGCACTATTAGCCTATGTTGTTTCAGTCTTGTCTGTGATCCCAGAGGGATCAACAGGGAGGAAATTCTACTGAGTACACTTACAATATGGTTAATTCAAAGCCAAGACTGTCGCGACGTGTAACGTGTTTGTTTGTATGTAATATGTTTGTACCACACCTGAAAAGGTTTGCAGTTATTTAACAACAACTGAATATTGCTAAGATCCCCTAAATCCTCTAGCACGAATATTAATATAGTTTTGAAGATTACATTCTATTTTATCGTATTCTCAGATGGTGGAAACGCAAATGGTGAAGGGCACGGTGGCACCGCTGACGGTGTCGGCACAGTACCTCAGCGCCACCACCATCGTGAAGCCCGTCGTCGTGGTGTCCGCGGCGGGCGCGGCCCCGCACCCGCACCAGCCCTCCTCGTGAGGGTCCGCCCCGCGCACGGCGCGCCCCCCGCGCCCCTCGCGCCCCTCGCGCCCTCCGCGCCGCTCCCCGCGCAGCGCGCTCGCGCTCCTCTAGGCTCCACCATCACCTGGCCGCTATGACTGCCTGGTACTTTGACACAACACTCTGTGCTTTAAGCCAAACATATAAGAGACTGTGCTGAAGCCTGCTAGCAAAGCCCAAGTTCGAGACTGAAGAATTTAGTTCCACAGAAGATCACGGGTTCGGTGACCCCCAAGAAGCGACAAATGGAGACGAAACTAGAGCGCTAGGTCGCGCTATCGATGGCTAGGATTGCCATACACTGCCAAAGTAAATTTCGAGCAATAATCAAATACGTATACTTTAAAACCCCAGAAGTGATCAACGAGCTTTGGAACACGGAGTAACTACAGTGTCACGTCATTACGTCAACCACACCTGGATGTGACGACGAACCATTCCTTATGAAACATAAGACGGGTGGACGGTGGGATGTCGGTATCGACGTCCTTATCTCACTACGAGTTGTAATGATATGTGCGAAAGAGATGAGTAGTCGCCGATGTGTGTCAGGAACGCGGATCGCGCGTCTTATGTTAAGATCGCGCGAATGTATAATGATGTATTTATGCAATGCCTACTAGTAAGTGGTGGTTTATTTCAAAGACGGTGATAGCAAAGTGACAAAGAGTGATGGACAATAGTGGATATCAACAACATAATGATCCGCGTCATATTTTTCTACTAGTTAAAGTTTTAGCATTGTGATCGAATTGAACAATAACTTGAATGGATGTAAAAATTATTTATTAACTTTTATTTATTGTTTAAAGTCAATATAAGAAGCAAGTTTGTTTAGAATCGAGATATGAGATGGAGCGGATGCCTTCGAGAGAGTGGCAGGAAGAGTGCAGTACGTTTTATATCAGTTAGCTTAGCGAAATGCGTCCATGTGTTGTTATCATGTCTTATTATATATACATATTAGAATATATTTACTGTACGTTCTGGGTCAGTAAGCGCTGAAGCTAAGCTTGTTCAATCATGTCAGTAACCCCAGTCTATACGATAGTGAGTAACTCTGGTTCAATATACGATGTAAAAGATTCCCTCTTTGTGAAATATAGAATTAGGCTAAAGTGTACTTGTTATGTATAGAACTAACAGGAATAAAGTTTATTTTTTCTATATCTGTGATGTGTGCAGTTAGGTACCGTAGTTATCGAAACTCTGTACAAAGACCTCTTTAGGTGTTGTCAATTTCTAACAGTTGTGTATAATGTCAATAATGGACATATTGGAATTAATTAGCTAATAAATAAATATGTGGCTTATATATGTCGCGTAATGCAATATGTACTTTAACACCTTTTGTGATAAAAGTGGGCATTGCACCCGGAGACCTGAAGTTCAGAGCAACTTGTAGAACACTTAGGTTATCGTGCTGTCCTGCTCAAACGTTTTTATTTACAGTACCGTGTGATGAAATAGCACTATTTGTTACTTCATTTTAGTTACGTTCGTTGGCGTGCGACCAGCTCTTGTTGTTGATGTGGTCCTGGTCGCCGGATGAAGGTCTCTTCGGGTTGCGCGGGCCTCGGGCCGTCCTCACTGTGTGCCTACTAACTGATAGTAAGGGAGTTGTAAATTGTATTGTAAATTGTCGAGTCGCAAAGTGAACTTATAAGTCTGTTCTACTCAATGTTATGTACAAAATTCAACCCTCTGTTACTACAGATGATGTTGACAGCTAGATTTATTCGCGGTCTTAATATTAGATCCATTGAAGTAAAGCTTTGGCTTTTTCATGGCTATGTTGAAATATATGGAAAATAGTAATCGCAATATTTAGTTTATTTATCCAGATTATTTGGTGAATGACATAAGTTTTATTATTAAGACGTATTGAGATCGCGAATAACATACAAAAATGATTGTTACTGCAGTTTTAATGATTAATTTTACTTAATGGACAATATATCTGAAGAATGGCGGTAGTTGGTTCACGTTTATCCTTGACCTGTGCCAACATTAGCTGTTATTGTTGAACTAAGCTGCAGTTAATTTATTTATTGTCCACTAGGGCAGCATAATATGTTAAAAAGATTGACGAGGGCGTAATTAGGGACAGTGTGTAATATTCTGCTTACAGTCTGTTCAGACTTGAAATTGTAATTCACGTTTAATTTATGAATGCCTAGTAACGTTATGTAGCATTCATGTTTATAAAGCATTTAATTTTTCTCACTTTGTTTTCTGACTTGGAGTTTATTTACGCCCCTAAGCTAAATCGTAAAATATAAGAAACTGTTTTGTAAAATAGGTACATACATGTTATCACGAATCGAGCTTTAAAAACCCAATTACTTATAGTGCAATATCAAAATTTTGCTAATTGAGATATTTTTGCATAAAATATTTTTAATTTTTTGACTTAACCTACATGTCGATCTTTCTAATACTTAACAAGAACTGGGCCAATTCTTTTAATATGTAGTTATAATAAATTAAAAAATCTTCCTTTGGACTAAAATACTAAATTAACGGAACCTGTAAAAATTATTCAAAATATTTCCTTTATTGATTAAAACTAGAAATCAAAAACATTTTGTAATTCTACTTGCCTTTGTCTTTTTCATATCAAGGGACAGAGATGGCAATAGAATTATAAAGTATTTTTAAATTAAAACAAAAAAAGGAGATTAAAATATTTTAAAAATTTCGGAAATTGTTATGATTGGCTGTGATGTTTTTATCCTCAAACAAAATACGTTTTGGACAGTTTCCGCTAGTCTTGACATAAAGAATATTAATATTATTCATAAATATTGTAAGCTCTAACGTCCGGTTGCCACACAAATCACTAAATACGTTTAGCGCTAAACGATTTTTAACATCGTTGTTTCTTTCAGTCGTTTGACGCTGACAGAGACAGAATGATGTTTTAAATCTGTTTAGCGCTGACGACATTTAGTGATTTGTGGTGCGAGCGGGCCTAAATCTATATCTCGTGATTTGTTCTTCGTTCTCTATCTCGCGTATGCCTTTCAAGCGCCATCTATGTCGCTCAACTGTAAGCCAGGGCCCGCTCCTATGTAGATTCTATTTTTAAAATATTTAAAAAAAAACAGTATTTTTTTCTAATGCTTTTTGATATGCGAGAAGTTTTGTCACTTTGCCTAAGAATAGGTGAAATAAAAATGTATAAATAATATAAATAAAGAGAGAAAATTATTTTAATTGTAATAATATTGTGAAGCGATAATGCTCATGTAAATAATGAAGTAGTGTATAAAACTAATATGTTAGAAATACACAGGAAATTACATATAAAATGCTTTGTTTTATTGTTTCCTTCGTTTTACGACGTCTTAACCCAAATTTGCCTGACTTTTAGGTATATAAATTACAATACCTACATTACATTCTATTTTTACTTTCAACTGGCAGGGGAACCCATAAAGGTAGTTTTACTTATATTAAAAGTACGAATGGATGCAGAGCTCTGCTACACCTACAGTGGTAGAGGCTACTTAGTATCCATAGTAATTTAGCAAAATATTCTTTTTAAAATTAATATTTAGGTACATAGTAATTGAACTATGCTACACGAAAAAAACGAAAAAACTACCGCATGAATTATTTACTTTGTAAGTAAATAATTCATGCGGTGTTGAGATACCAGCTCAAATCCCAAGGGAATTATGGGTATTACCTAGAACCAACCCAACTAAATATTGTTCAGGGAGAACATTCAGCAATAGTACGGTAGGGGAAAGGAAGGTAAAAATCAAAAGTAATTTATTCAAACTAGGCTGAGAATCATCACTTTTCGAAAGTCAAAATTACATAGAACAGTCCCCCAAAACGCCCACCCTTCACCACTTCCTAGTGCTTTAGCTGGGAAGAAGAAGTGGCGCATAAACTCCCAAGCAGTGCAGCTGTCTGTGCAGTTAGAAAAAAACAAACTATACTACTACGCAAAATCATTTACATTACGCAACACGGTAAGACAGCCCCTACAGGTACAAGGGTCCACCTAAATAATTTTGAAAGGAATAACGCCATCTCTGAAAGAGTGCTGTCATGAGAAAGTTCTTCATGGTCCCTCGCTTGGTCAGCGTATTCAACGCCGCCGTCCACGTGAGCACTGGTTGTTTTTCCACGTTTTGATAATCGGCTTGGCGATTTTCAATCTACCTACAGTTTGCTTAGGCTCATGATAATTATGTTCTCGCGGTCTCTAAAATGCAAAACGGACCGGAAGAATTAGATAAAAAATTAAAAAACTTGTTCTCTCATACATTTTGTATGGGGGAACATGTTGTTCAACTACAATTACGGAACCCTTCATTGTGCGTGGTCCATCACGCACTTGGCCGGTTTTTCTTACTGCATATGCAGCTGAACCTAATCTATTTGAACGAGCTGTAATGCTCTAGCTAGAGTAATTCCTAGAAATACAGTTTCCGTTATAGCATCTAGTTTCTTGCCATCAAGTTTTAAATTTAGTCCCGTGGCGTACATTTGGTAATGAGAACTTAAGACAATAAAATTAGTTTTGTTCTCATTATTATCTGGGAAAATTCGTTTTCTCTGTTTTCACTCGACCAGAGCTTGGTATGCATTAAGTTAATCATTTTAGCAGCGAACCATATCGAAAGAACAGCCAGACTATCGTTGACAAGTTGTCATCCGTATCTTTTCTATAATATATATTAAAAAAATAAGAGAAGAGTCATTAGCGAATAGAATTATATTCGATAAGTTAGCCATAATGTAAAGAAGGTCATTAATATAAACTAGAAATAGGAGAGGGCCAAGAATTGAGCCTTGAGGTAAGCCCATCTTAACTAGAGACCCCAAAGACGTCAACGACCCTTTAACGTTTACTTTTTGCTGCCTGTTTGATAATCATCTGCGCTAGCTTCCAGTACAGGCGGATGCAGCTGGATATCAGTATTTTCGTGGAACGACTGTATCTGAACTTCAATACAGTTACTGGGCCCTCGGTTCGACTGGCTTCTATTCCAGAAGACTGAATTTATAAGTGACTATGATACTATCTATAAGATGCCGTAATACGGGACCCCTATTTCTTTTTATTGTCTCCACACGTAGGTACGGATCTATAAATTACTCTATTTTATAGCATTATCATTAAGTAACAATTAAACGTTACTTGACCCGCCTCTATTTTAATGCCTGATTAAACTTGTTTACGGCAACAGTCGGAAAAATACCTTTTGATAATACTGCAGGATTAACAGTTCTTCGATGTCATAAGGTTTTATGACAATTTGTACCTATCGCAAAAGAACGCAGGGCATGACCACAATATTTTTTTAAACCAAGCAGATCGTTCCATAAAACCATGCAAATTGAGATTGAATTTACAAAAAAATGGATTCTGCTCTTATAAAAATTCAGAAAACATAAACGACACTAGCTTACACACTACACCAAAATGATGATAGTTGATCAGCCGGTCTATTCTGTTAAAATCCCACCGTGAAAATTTAAGTGAATTGAGCGTGAAGTGAGCTGCCAATAGTGTCAATTCCTTGCATCATGTGGACTGACAGCTCACTTTACTTAAGTTCTCACGGTGAGATGGTTACAGAACAGCACAGCAGATCACGCACACCCTTCACCACTCACTACTGATATTCGTTTGTTTTTTAGTTACTATCCTTTTTCGAGCCCATCTTCCGCTTCACCCCTCATCGCATTCGTTTCCTCATGCCGCCCCCGCACTTCCACGAACACGAGAATACGAGGCGACCTCAACCAAGGACAATAGTGTTATGAATCATATGCCATATTAGGCATAACCAGTATAACTAATGTGTCTATTAAGTCGACGTTTCCGCGGTCGGTTCCGATTTCTCGACACCCTGCGGTTTTGGATATACGTCATCGGTTTATTGTTTTGTTGACATTGTTCGAAAATAAATAAATATCAGATAAGATTTTATATTTAATGATTCCTTGAGGAAAATATCACAACCACCATCTATTGCAATTTGGCAGACAGGAAGGCGATGCTATCCATCTTATCGAGGGAATCCCATTTTTTGTACCTGACACAGAAGAAGAAAATGCATTCACGAAGGTATTGATCGAGTTCGGCAGGTATCCTTGCGTTAGTTCTGAGCCAGATCGTAATTTTGGATCCTTAAAATAAGTATTAGCGGAGAGAACAATGGGAATTAGGAATTATTGAAACAGCAACGGCGGACGGACAGAATAAGGTGCTACATCTAATGAATAGGTATATTAATAGGGAAAGCAACACATGTGACTGCTGAATAACCAGTGAAATACGATGCCCCAATGGACCTTACCGGTACAATGCCAGTTTATGTATATGCTTTATAAGTTTATAACCTTTATACCTATGTACTGTTGTACCTATTTTATTTACAACGGCGACTTTATGATATATTACGATATTAGGATATATAATTAATAGTTTTTTTATATTGCGTTGTTCCTCTCAAGCAGAGCACCTGCCATCTAATCTCTTCACCGACCCTTGGTTGACTGGTAGAGGTAGAGTCCTAAGGCAGTAAGCCCACCTTTGTACCTTTTTTTGAGTGCGAAAAGTTTAAATAAATAAATAAATAGATGCCGGTAAAGTACCTACTTTTGATAAAAGCGGAAGTTCATCGAAAAATAAAAGAACGCACGTTCATCTAATGTTTATTTATGAAATCACAACTAAAAACGATAACGCTAACAAGGAAAAAGATATTACTTATGTCACACCCATGCAAGGCATATTATATTTAGATAGGAATTGTTTAACGACGATGATGCGACATGACTCAAGAGTCAAAACATCAAGATATGTCGTGTTTATGGAAACGATAATGTTTCCTGAATACGTTATACTGTGGAGGTTGTTCGTATCAACGAGAAATCCTTCCGTTTACTTGTAGATATTAAGACCTTGTGTGTCAATGAACTGAGTTTGGGCCGGCATCATAATGTGACACATTTGCTATTGTGACGTAATCACATCTCTCTCTAGGTCAGAACAAGAGGTATGTCAAGGCAGATGCTGTATTCTGATCGGAATTATTCGTAATTGGTTAGTTTCTTGTAATGCAAGATGTCTGCGTGGGAAACTGACTCATTAAATGGAGATGTTCGAAATTTTCCATGTAACCTTACTGCGGTCGTGAGTCCAGTCATGTCGATTTCATAGACGTGATTCTTCATTACCTATATGAGTGTGAAAGGGGACTTATTAAACTCCAAGGTTTAGACATTAGAAGAAGAAGAAATGCTTTCCGCTGCTTTTTTTAATCAAAAACTTTCTGACCTGACAGACGTTGTCCTGTCCAATTTTCAATAATTCATACAATATTCCAATAGACTTTGGGAGAGTCCCGTAGAGTGGGTGTTTACATCTGGAATTGCTCAGTAGCAGCCCAGAGTCTGGATTTGTGCCATTGATGGCAATAGTCTCGCTCACTTTTACATGGGACTTAAACATAACTGGTGAAATGTGGGTGTACTATAGCTACACCTCTGCGTAACCCTTCGGGGAATACAGGCGTAATGTTATGTTATGTCATTCCCATAGAAAATGCACTTTCAGTTTTCCCGAATTTTCCAATTTTCCCGGCAACTTTGCATTTTTTTCTCTCGTAAAAACCTGATTGAAACTATTGCGAATAGATACTTTGTTCTTTTTTTTTCCTTATTAATAAGAACTAAAGATCTTAGTAATTGATTCCAATCTAGCCTAATAGACTAATAAGTAATTTAATTCTAACTTAATATTTTACGAGATAGATTATGTTATAACTAAGAAGTGTCAATTCAACGAACACTTAAGACTACCATCTACGTACACCTAAATTTCCGGGGAGAAGCCAGGTAAAGTCGTTGCTTTTAGACTAAAATCCCTCGACATACTTAATGGAGCGAGAGTCACCTATGCATTTTTCTCTTCTTCTTGGAAATCAACGCAGACGTTCATCGCAGCACGTTTACAAATCATGCCATTTACCACCGTAGGAGAAAATACTTTTCTATGGAGAAGTGCCATTGGCTTAGCACAGCGGGATCACCAACTTATTATCGTATTTAGTTTATTCATGAGAAAATAAATATGGATGCAGTTTTTGCAAATAAGCCTTCTATGCTGTCATAGCATAGGACAATGCATAAAAGGGTCCGCTTTGTTTTCCTCGTTTTCAGTATAACACATTGTTTTTTCCAATGAAACGGAAACGGATGTTTCAGATAAAAAATATTGCAAGCATCGACAGCATTACTCTTTATGTGCATCAATAAAAGATAAAAACCGGTTTTATAAATCTTTATTTAATTGACAGAAGTCGTTAAATATGCCTTTTTAGAATAGAAGAATGCAATTTGTAACACTTCCAAATATAAAAATGTATACAAAGATTTATGAAATTAGTCTTAAATATTTTGTTTTTGAGATAAACTTGAAAAATATTTGCAATTATCAGGAAACTGATAAAGATTACAAAATTTCATAACCAAAACATCAAAAATAGAGGAAATGTAAATCAAAAACATTCAAGGCTGCTCTTATCGATTAGTTTACATATTCTCGTTCGCATCCTTTATCAGGAAGTAAGGAGTAACGAACCTTGTCGACATTTTGTCCGTTTGTGTTTACCCTATGACAGGTCTTCGCGACACCTTTATAAAAACGCGCGGCACACCAATTTACTTCACATACCTATTGCTGTTTTCTGATCGCCTAGTCCTTTTTCATAAAACAAGGTTTTTATTTTAAAAATAAAATAATATTTCGTAGCTTTCAGTTAAAATAAAACTAACCTGAAACTAGCGTATTTCAGTCAAAATGAATTCATTCATTTATTTCTTTTTAGTAGTTTTAATTAGTAGAAGTAACGCGTTGCCTGCACGAGAGGGTTATTATAATTTAATCGATTTTTTATACGACGACGTAGAAGAGAATAGTATAGATGGAAGTCAGATTATAGATGTGTCGAGTTTGGGTCCCGAAGCTTATGGACTACCGAAAAATGAGAGCGGTGAGTGATTTGATCATAAAATTAATATAATTATATTGTGAGAACCTAACATTCAACTTTTTTGTTTAATATAAGTAGAATATCGAAGTGGTTCCTTAATAGGAACCTATAATTGCCGCAGGAATCCGTTCTTCGATATCATTTCTTTGGCCTTCGAAAATAGGGCCAATATTAACTGGCAGGTGTGACTTCAAACAGTAGACCTCAGCTCCTCCTCAGTTTTTGAAACTACAATTTCAATTTGTGTAATAAGGAATACTTTTAATTAATTTGTCAGAAGAATTCTCAATACTTACGTATTTCTATGAGACATAAAATTGACCGACAGAAAATTCGAAAAACGATGGGTAAATATAAATAAAAGTTAAAGTTTTTATGTAATAAAGTAATCATTAACTTATTTAATTATACAAGTAAGTAATTAAATTACAGTTTCCTTTATCATCAATTTGCATTTTAGTGTTGTAATTACAGTTGTTATCGGGTGTGTAAAAATCGCGTAAAATCATTAACTTTATAGCACGTTCTGTGTGTTGGTATCTAATTCCTTAGTTTTTTAGTTGATTGTTTAGTCAACTCTAACTCAAGCTTAATAATTATAAAAATTATGAAGATCAACTTAGAAATTATCATCGACAATTCTAACGTTAACTTATTAAAAGTTTTGTAACACTTATAAAATAAACTACGAATAAAATATCATAATTTTGAAGTTTTTATTTGTTTAAATTTTAAACAAATGCATGTAAAGTGTTTTTCTGTTTTGATTTGAATAATAAACAATAAAAAATAAGACGTTGCATTTTGAACCCAATATTTCCAAACTAAAATGTTCTGAATTATCATAAGCTTAAAATATTAAATGTACAAAAATGTACATGTACATAAAAGGTACAAAGCAACACTGATACCTCAATGAACTAAAAAGAAAGGAAAATAGGTAACTGTGAGAAAGGAAATAATGAAAATGAATAATTAATAATACATGCAGATCAATTCAGGTCGAGATGCATCGCCTGTCATGTTCGCACGATAAACATGACAGCGGGCGTGTCAACCTCATCCGATAATAAAATAACGAAAATTTACCAAGCACTAAGTTGACAGCCCACTTCCTCGACTTCCTGATATCCTAATCATGCCATGTAACTACCACATTACACGTTGCTCAACTTTATCGATAACTTTTTATATCTTCATTCATGCTTGTCCCGGTTCCGGTGTAAAAGGAAATTGACTAAGTGGCATCATCGATCATTGAAATCATTAAACAGTTCGGAAAGAGGCGTAGAACATAATAAGCGAAAGGAATTTAATTATAATCGATAATCGGGTACTGCGCTGCGTTCTGACTCTTAACGACCCTTCAGTTGACAATTTTATTTAAGTTTTTGTTTAAGAGGCCCGATTTAGTTCTCGAATATTTTGGAATAACGCTCAAAATCAGCTAGT
Organism: Eupsilia transversa; assembly: GCA_914767815.1. Lineage (NCBI taxonomy): Eukaryota > Metazoa > Arthropoda > Insecta > Lepidoptera > Noctuidae > Eupsilia > Eupsilia transversa. Next base: position 11,313,612 of record OU611892.1, read on the forward strand.
CGAGAACAAAACTGGTCCCTTCGAGTTGAATTTGTGTTACCCCTTATTTGGTAAGTTTGTTAAGCCATGCGAGTGTCCTTATTCGCTGTGGAAATACCTATAGATACGGCCACAGACAGCAAGATTAATTTTTATGAATTATTGTTACCGCAAGAAATATCCGTGTTTACGTGTAAAAAAATCCGGATTCTCTTCCTGAGTGCAAACCCTGCAATTTATTCCAGAATGTCTTGCTGTTCTTATTGCTTTGTAATTTCCAGGCGATGCGTTGGCAAGTTGGTCGGAGTCATCCCTCATGAACCCTGAGGAGGTTGGGGACTACGCCGAGGGAGACATCCTCATGCCGCCGCAGCAGGGGAGGAACGGCGTCAGGGAAGAGGTTCTGCGCTGGCCACAGGGACACATTCCTTATGTTATCGAGGGATACTTCAGTACGTAGTAAAAGATAGCAGAGTATATTTATGTCACTCTTGACGCCATAACGGGATCGTCAGAGTATGGGCTACTGATAAATCCAGCTCATAAACTATTGGGTAATTTCCTATTTGACCGAACATTCTAACGGTCATTGGGCTTCCCAAGTTCAGCAGCACAAGTTTACGGTCTAATATTGATGCGCTATCTAATTGCGTAACATATTTTCGTAAGCGATTTAGACTAATCTGTTTCATTTTGACAATTCAACAACATTCATTGCGTTATTTACGTTCTCGAGCAGATATTTTTTCGAATTTAGGTATGAAGCAAAAGATTAGCAATCTGTTTCAAAACGATTCATATTGTGATTGATCGTGTATTACGCAATTAGGGTGCAGATTATACCTTCTCGTACCTTTTATAACTACTGTAGTATATGTTGTGATGTAGATGTTTCTCATATCAGGCTCCACGGAACGGGAAACCATAATGAAGGCGATAGCGGACTACCACAGACTGACGTGCTTACGTTTCGTCCCATACAACGGACAGAAGGATTACATTACTATCCAGAGCAAGAACACCGGCTGCTGGTCAAGCGTTGGGAAAATTGGTAAGTCTTGAGATGGCATCAAAAGTCATTTATTCAAATTAGGCTGAGAATCAGCACTTTTTGAACGTCAAAATTACATAAGACAGTCCCCCAAAACGCCCACCCGTCACTTATACCAACATACATAACATAACATCACGCCTTGTTTCCACGAAGGGTTGGGCAGAGGTGTACCTATATAGTACACCCACATTTCGCCAGTTATGTTTATGTCCCATGTAATAGGGGGCGAGCCTATTGCCATCAACCGGGCACAAATCCAAACTCCGGGCTGCTACTGAGAAATTCCTGATAGAAAAGAAAATAAATTATTCATTCATTGGGAATGAATAATAACGACTAGTTCAAGAATCCGATGTTGAAATTACGAATAGTTTGACTAAATAATCGTAATTTAAATATTTAATAGGGTAATATAATATATGAAGCCACATTATTATGCTAAGCTATGAAAATTGTGCTTTCAAAAGCATTTACTGACAACTGCACAGTTATCAGTTCTGCTTTTGGAAGCACATTGGAATTATATCAAACTGGCCGTAAAGTTCTCTTATCTATGTTTATTTCCAGGTGGTCGTCAAGAAGTCAACCTTCAGACTCCTGGATGCGTGTCCAAAAAAGGTACAGTCCTGCACGAGCTGCTGCATGCCGTGGGTTTTATGCACGAGCAGAGCCGCCCCGAGAGGGATGACTTCGTTATCTTGCGCTACAATAACATCAGACCAGGTGAGGCATCTGACAGTTCTCACTCATGGAATCTGTAATCGATTATCAACCTTATATTAAATGCAATAAAATATATCGAGTAGCTATTAATTTGCCTAAAACAGCTTTTACCTATAAAGCTTTTTTATGATGACGATCAATTTGATGACTCCTCTTTAAATTGCGTCATAGTTTTTTTTTAAATTAATGTTTAGCTATCAGCAGCTGGTGGTTTTTTGCTAACACACTATTAATTGCTTTCAATTGCTGGAAAAAGTCCTCCCCTAACATCGTTTGTTTTGTCACTTGAGGCTCATCAGCGGGAGTGTGAGATATGTGTAGAACCATCGAGAAATTATCTTATACAGGTTCCGAGACCAACTTCAGGAAGGCGAGCACCAAGCAGACCAATGACTTCGGCATTCCCTACGACTACAACAGTGTCATGCACTACTCCGAGTACGCTTTCTCTAAGAACCAACAGAAGACCATCGAACCTAAGGTACGTTATAAGATTTTTTTTTGAAGAAAAAGAACCTAAAGGCTTTTAGGTACTGCAAAATTCAGGCAGGATATATCAAAATTCTCATAAATTAATAACAAGAAGATCACTATAACCTAAAACTTATTATTATGGTTCTTGTAGACGCAGAAAACTAGAGAAAGAACATTGTTCAGTATAATATCTTGATATTTTTTTCAATTGACGTATTCAGGTTGGAGGTGTGAAACTGGGGCAGAGAGAAGGGTTGAGTCGCGGCGATGTCAAGAAAGTCAACAATATGTACAAGTGCAAGAAAGAGTGAGTGGTTGCTTACGTTTTGTGTAAAGTAGAATTGGTTCTGCTAACACGAAAACCCTTGAAAAATATATTAACTTTACATGAAAGCTAAAAAAATCAGACCGTTGTAAATATTCAAGATCATAATCGTTTTAAACGTACCACACATGGGTTCCACCTTTTTCAAGATTGTTTTACCTAACACTTCAAAGCAAGGGCGTCTACTAATTTTAATACTTAGATCTTAATTTCCAGGGAGCCACAAACCGGCTGGTTGGGAGGAGTCTTCCAGAACCTCTTTGGAGCTAAGTCACGTTAATTAAAGAGTTTGTTTTCACTTGTCTGTATTTAAATCACAAAGATCTGATAGATGTAAGTTTTCTAGTCTTTACGTTTGTATGAAATAAAGCGTAATTATTATTTATTTGTGTCTTTTTAATTTTTTGTTTTGTGCTTTCATTATTTCAACTTTCTCTATGCCACTTAAAACGCGATCATTATTTGGCTTTGTCCTGGTTCTGACTTCTAAACTGTAGCAATAATTTTTAGTCCATTTTAAGTGGATGTCGATGAAAGATTTACGCAAGGAAGGATAAATAATAAAACGTAAAAAGTAACAATTTGATTCATCAATAAATAATATTTATTCAGGCTAAACTAATCTCTACCTTTTGCTACAATCATGATTAGAATATGTGTCATAAAAGTGCAAGTGGAGTACCAAGTCGGCATGAGATACTAAGAGGTGTCAGCTTCAGCTACTAGGACTTTTCATATTTCTCTATTTCCATCGACATCAAACATCTCAGGAACTGGTAAGATCTTTCGCAGGGGCAAGTTTCCTCTGAAAAACATTTTTTTTTACTAACATTTGATCAAGTATAAAATTTCGTGGTACTAGGGTATAATAAACTTACGTCGGTCAGCAGCGCATAAGGCAGTCATGTCTCCAATATCATCCATAGACTTTCCATTCCTTTCTCCAGCAAAAATGACCGCTGCCCGCGCTGGATTGAATTGACGACCGTCTTCTGATACTATGCCTACGTTCTCGAAGACGCAACGGATGAAACACTAGGTGTAAAATATTTAAAAAGAAAAATAAAAGATGGTTAGCGATAGATTTTTATAGGAAAAGGGAAACTTTTCTGAAGGATTTACATATAATTTTTCTTTTCGTATTGAACAATACAAAGAGAAAAGCTGTAAATTCTTGTACCTACAATTTAGTGGGGAATATAATGATGCCGATTCCCTTGTTCACAAACTAAACTAAATTTAAGTTAATCAAATTATTCAGCGCCTGTCACTACTCCATACAAGTTTAGACGTGATTAAAAACTTGCCTACTAAAATTACGTCAATTTACGTTACGCGCCGATTAATTTGACAGGACTAAACTAAAATTTATCTTCTGTCCTTTTCTTAGTGAAAAAGAAAGAAAAAGATGCACTGTACTTAAATTTAGTTTAGTTTGTGGGCAAGGGCATCGGCATCATTATCGTGGTCAAATATCACCTTAGTAACTGGAGATTATAATCAGCCTAGATATTGTTCCCACTGTTAGGTCTCCTCTTTCTGTGAGAGAGAGTGGGCTATAATCCACCATGGCCCAGTGCGGGTTGGTGAATAACACATGTCTTCAATTTTTTGGTTCTAGGACCGTGTCCTCTCGATGTTTTCCTTCGCCGTTTTGAGAGCAGTGGTGATGAAATAAATTGCACAAAGTAAAGGGCATGCTTGGTTTCGAAGCCACGACCTACAACTCGTAAGTCGCGGCCGTTACCGCTGGGCCACCACTGCTCACTGTTGAGATTGGACAGTTGGTATTATGAAGCTAGACTCACCTTAGGCGTTTTATCAGTTTCATCTATAAAACTGCCGCTCTCATTCAATGCTTGTAAATAGGCTGCAATAAAATTATACAAATTACACTCGTATCGATATCATAAAATCTACTATCTACTACAGCAAGAGCTTTATCGTGAGAAGTATTTAAAATATATACATGTATCGCTTTAAATGTGGAAGACCTAAGAAAAGATGGATGGAATAAGTGACAGATGACATGGCTAGGAACACTGAGATGACGATTGGTAAAGATTTATCGATAAAGAAGACTGTGGCGAATCCAAAAAAAAATGAATAGAAGAGATGATACTAATGATGAGTAATCATACTGACAGATAAGTACATTGCCCTTTTTGGTCGTAAGTAAAAATATTTACTATTTTAACAAAGCTTACCCATTTCAATTCTGAAACTATCATTGCAGGCGTTCATAACAGCCATGACATCGATATCTATCTTATCGATGCTGCTATCCTGGTCAGTCATGGTGGTAGTCGGCATGTCATCTTTCGCTTGCGTATTCGCCGATTTCGTTAGCGCGAATGTGATCACGGTCAGAACGATGGCTAGGAGCACCTTCGTCATTTTGATTGTGTCATGAACCCACTGACAGGTACTGAATATGGTCATTTGATCATTTCGCTTTATATGTGGAGTGAGTAATTGATTGAGGCAGAGGTTGTAAACGTTTCAAGTTTTAACAAAATTACAATTTAAAATATTTTACCCCGCTTGTTCAGTGGATGGGAAAAAATCTTTGTTGAAGTTAAACGTTTGAAATTGAAATGTAAATCTATTTAGGAGTTTATACATTTCTGACGTATCTTCTAAGTGAGTCCTGTTTACCTATCACGTAGCGTTTTAATTTTCATTGTTACATATTCAAGTACCTTTTTAAAATGTTTACGTTGAAATTGTATTTTTTACCATTTTTTTTGTCTAAAATAGAAAATGTTTACGACTTCTACGTCAATGATAACATAAGTACGAATGCAGGTAAATAAGTACGTCTATTTTTGGATAGTTTTTCACTAACTATCACAAATAGCGGCTAACTTTTTTTTCTAAAATTATTATAATTTTATACAAATAGCTCACTATAGATGTACGTCACAGTTCCTGTATCATGCCGTTAATGGAAAATTAATGCCAGAACTCTTTACGCCCATTTATTTTTGATCTAGTATCCATAGTCTTGGAACTCTTATAACATTAGAAAAAGTACACATTTTTTTTTTGCTATCTATCGGTTCTGTCCGGAAACGGAGGTTTTGTGCATAATTTCGTTCTTCAACACTCTTGTATCAGTCAAAAGATGACTACTGCGGACCTGGGGCCTAAGTCTACTAATTTATAAACGTCACAATGGTGTCATAATGGTTAGTTTTTGACAGATTTGCTATACAAAAACTGTCAAAAACTAACCATTATGACACCATTGTGACGTTTATAAATTAGTAGAGTTAGGCCCCTGATCATCGTTGGCCTTAATCAACAAGAAGCAGTGATAGCCTAGCTATTATTAGTCCCAACCCCGAAGCCAAGGCACGCACCTCTGACTTTTCGGATTCATGGACGTATTGTATAATTATCACCTGCTTCAAAAATGATGAAGGTAAACATCGTAAGGAACTGGCCTGCCTGAGAGATATGCCTTGACGGCATGTGAAAGTCAGGGGCCAATCATGGGCGACATAAAAACTCTGACACCATAAGATGATAAAAAATTCTGTCCATTTTTTCTGTCCATAGATCTATTCTAGAATAGTCATGTTTAATCTGTATAATTTTTAGTAAACCACAGTAATCTCGACGAAGTAATTGCCACAAATTGAGCGAGGTCACCAGATAATGTGCCATCAATATAATCGGAGCAATTTGTAATCATTGCCTTTGAAAACCTGTTTATTGAACGTGAGAACTTGCATCCTGTATTTTTCATTTCAGTTTGGAGCAATTGTTCAATTTAGTATCTACGTTTTAGTTTTCAGTGTTTGCATTATGCTGAAAACGAAACGGTGTGTTTTTTAAATTAATGAAAATTATGAAAAAGAGCTTATTAATTTCCGACAAATTGTTCACTTGCTTCATATTTTCCTACCAACCTATTATGTGCCACTGCAGAGCAAAGGTATCTTCTCAAACACAGAAGGCATGAGCATTGAATCCCCACGGTTGCTCAAGGTGGATTGATAATTTCAGGCACTGGTTCACTTAGAAAAGGTAAATAATTTATTCTCTTGAAGTAAGTTAATTGTTCTTATACAACGTGTGACGTTAAATGCGCAAAACCTGAAAATTGTTTCATCAGAATAACGAGCAGAATCAATTGGACTACTTTTTAATATAGGTCACATTTTTCAAAAAAAATCTTCATTAAAAACGTTGCCGTGTCTATTTATTAATAGGTCAAGCCATCACATGCGCAAACTCGCCAAAATAGGTAAACAAACACAAATTGTTGTCGACCAATTTAAATTTTCTCATACGCGGGATAATTATATAGCTTTTATTTCAATGCAAAGAATTGCCAGTAAAACTAAAACAGCACTTAAAACCTTTACAAATTTTTTTTCTCTCTGAAATAGGTAATTTGAATTAAAAATCAGTTGGGGTGTCTGAGGTTTTGCGCATTTAACGTTACACGTTGTATATCATTCACCAACACGCATCTCTTAAAGTATTCATTTTATTTTCTCTATTCTTTTTTAGTTTAGTCAATAAAGCACTAGCGGCACGGTTTATATGACTGGACAAAATATCGAGATCTCGTAGTTATATACATATAACTTTAATACCTTCCGGAATAAATTCTCTAAATGACGGTGACAACCTCATCAAAATCTGTTGCGTGGTTTAGAAGAACAACGCGGTCATACAGACAAACACGAAAAGCGACTTTACTTTATAATGTGTAGTATAGATTATTTATTTGAACTTTAACTCTTTGCTATTCGATGTCCCCAATATATCAAGAGTGCATTGCACATAAACCATTGTGTGTTCAAATTTACTCAAAGAGTCATGAAATATACATTACTCGTTACATCTGTTCCATATCTGAATGCCAAGGTTCATAGCAGTCATACTGGTGTTCTCTGTACGATTTATCTTTTTGATAATAAATTAAAATACCTATAATTCAGTGCCTATGAGTGTTGAGGGTTTAACTCTGTTATGGTCTAAGTTTCGGAACACTCATTTGCTTCTTCATTCATTCAAATAGGGTACTTAAATTTTTCATGTACTTCTCACATCAAATACTTTATGTACTCATATTGATACTTAATTCACCATTCTTGTTTGTAGATTTAAAAAAAAAACATTTTCTTTATGGCACCTCTTTAGGTCATGAGCGATCGGAATATCTAAAAATGTTTGACCTAGGTAAATTTTCACACCTCCAGGCGTAAAATTGACCTAGGTCAAATATTTTTGTCAAATATTTTGGCGTGAAAATTGATTCACTGTGACAATCCTACTATCCTACTAATACTCGTATAATAAATGCGAAAGTTTGTGACGATGGATGGATGGATGTTTGTTTGTTACTCTTTCACGCAATAAAAGCACGGATTTGGATGAAATTTGGTACACAGATAGTTTTTAACCTGGAGTAACACATAGGGAACTTTTTTCCAGGTAGTACAATCCCATGGGATAATTCCCGACCTCCAAGCGGGCGAAGCCGCGGGCGAAAGCTAGTTTATAATAATTTGTTTCATTTTTCGTAATAAATGGTTCTTGTTTCATAATAAATGGTTCTTGTTCTTGCGTTTCACCGAAAACAATATTCCTTTACCGCAGCTTATTATTCAGGAGAACACCAGCTTATCTCGGAACCCGAAAAACAATAGTTGTTTATTTAGCAGGCTGCAACATACATAAGTCAAGAACCACTAAATCTCCGGCGTGTAAACAGTTTTAGTTGAACAAATAATGTAATATTAATTTATAGTGCTCATTCGACTGATGTGTGATTTTGCACGTGGTTATGTATGATGCCAATGCCCTTAAAATTAGTCTGGGAGATGCGGGAAAAGAAAATAATCAGCAATGTTTAAATAAAAAAATAAAAAGATATTGAAAATCTAGTTAAAAAAAATATAGTTTAGTGTTATTTAACTTTAATATAATGATGTAAGCTTACAAAGTGACGTTAATACTCCAATCAATAAATTGTAAGTTGATTTTAAAACAAATCTTAAGCTAAATGGAAGCTCAAAAGAGTATGATTTATAATTTTTACTATTAAAGGAGTACGCAGGTCTTCGCTTCCTGCATATAATATTAGCGAATGAATAAATTCATTAATCATCTCATCCATATGCTATATAAAGGTATTCTGCGCTGAAAATAAACAATTCTCTGTTTAAAGAAACATGAATCCTAATGCAAAATGCAAAAGTGAGTTTGTTTGTTACGCTTTAGGCTAAAACGGCTGAAAGGATTTGGATGAAATTTGGCACATGGGTAGACCATGACCTGGGTTAGGACATAGGATATAAGTCGATTTAACATTTTTCTGAAAAAAGCGGCAACTATTCAAAAGCAGTTCTGTCAGGATGACAGGATTCCAGCAAACCTTTGAGTGATTCGCAGGCTAATTCGCAGATGTTCTGGCCTGTTTGGAGACCGCCAGTAATCCGTATACAAATGAGAAAGTAAGTTTGTTTTTTTGTTCGTTACGCTTTTTCGCTGAACTCTTTTGGCTGAAATGGGCAAAGCAGAAAATTGATATTCGAATGTAAAATTAAAAAGTTTATTAGAAACAATTTTGGTACCTATAACTTAAAAACAAAATAGAAATAGAAATATCATTTATTTGCTAAAAACAAAAAGACACGAAGATAGCTGCAAAACTAAAAATAGTGTAGTGCAGCTATCAACACTCAACACAAAATACATGAAAGACTTCCGACCTAAGGAAGTCCTATAAAAAAATACAAAAGAAAAGGAAAAAAACACTAAGGCATGTGTTCACCAACATTCAAACCGCCGGTTAGTTATTAAACAGTTGGTTTATGTCAAATTTCCTGAGGAAATTTTAAATATAGAACTGATTAAATATCTAAACAGTTGATTTAAATGTTGGTGAACTTAGGCCTTAAAGTTTGCATGAAATGGTTTAGAGTGGAAGTTAGAGTGAGAGTGTTAGTGTGTGTGTGTGTATTTATTTCGAATATATTTGGCTTGTTTTTATCGCATATGGAAAGAATCTCTTTGCCGGATTGACAATGAATAAATTGAAATTCAAAATTCAGTAGCATTAAATTCATATATGGAGTTGTATAATCATACAACAATATGTCGTACTAAAGTCGCGTTTATTCGCACCTACTGCTAATTAAGAAATTATGAAAAATTATGTTACCTTATTAACGGCTATAAAACTAGTTTAACCGTAGTCTGCAGCAGCAAATTGTTTATTCAATTTTTCATCGATTTGTAACCAACTGGGTCCCTATTACCAGCGGACGCAAACTGTTGGATTCCTTTAATTTAATGGCTCTTGCAAAGTTTACAAAGTCTACAAAATGGCCACAAACCGTCGCCTATTGTAAGTGTCGTAAAAGTTAAAAACATTTAGTTACTACTTGCAACTAAAATAGAATTGTGGACGAAATGTGAAAGTGAACGAGGGTTTTCAAATAATGCGAGCTAGTGTAACCTTTCAGGGGTGATTAGGTCGGTTCTAATATTAGTAATATACCTACAGTAACCTACATATAAATAAAAACAATAAGTAAGTAGGTGCTGTTTCCATGTAACGTGCTATCGAATTCTGACTTATAAAAAGCTTTAGAACTAAACAACGGGACAATTCGAATACCAATATTTTTATTTCTGTACACTTGGTAAGTTTTGGTATCAAATACAATCGACGTAAATATATTATGACTGATGACGATTGACTTGTCTTGTTGAACACAGCGTGGTAACACGTCGTGTTCGGGTTCGCGACAAGTCAATCGTCATCCTGAGGATGCCTCGTTGAAAGGTGAAACACGTGTCGATTTCTTACAGGGTTTTTTGTTATGACTCTTTAGGAATAGTTAAGTGACATAGGTTACTAAATATATCTACGTCTATTGTATTTTATAATGGATTTCCGACAAGTCATGCCTGAATCAATTAACTAGGTTTGGTATCGATAATGCAGGTAAAGAAGGACTCTTCTGCATTGGACTGTTGAATATTTAAACAGCCCTTTATCTTATCTTTACAAATTACGACCTGTTCAGCCTCCTCCCTTTTTTTTTGTGCAGTAACTCATACGAATGGTTCATGACTAGTCGTAGTGAAATAAATAATGAAGTTTAAACGATATCAAACAATATTCGTTGTTGTTTTGTTGAATTTTAATGTACTGGGAGTCGTAAGCCAAGTTGATGGTAAGTTTTAGTAAGAAGAATTGTTTAAAAAAATATCTTTACTAGCCAAGCCTACTTGTGTCATCAAACTGGATATTATTTGAAATTATTTTACGTGGGTGTGATTTTGCAAATGTCTGTGATGCGTTACCATAACCTTTTTATTAATGCGATACATCCCGTATTTATTTCTTAGCTCACATTTTTTTAAATATTATCTGTTAAAGAAGGTTCATTTCTAATTTCTAGAGTCAAACGAAGAAGCACAACCAAATTATGAATACATCCAAATATTTAAAAGCATACCAGCTCTGTTTGAATACCTTTTAGATGCTTTAGAAGAAAGACCAGAAATATTAGAGAAAAACGATGTTACCATGTTCAAAAGAAACATTGATGGTGCAGAAACAGAGGAATGTGAAAATTCTGATAATGAAAAAAAAGTTGACAAACGAAATGCTGATTGTGATAATACTAAAATACAAGACGAACGTGGTGGTTCTTATAATGTAAATAAAAGAGACACCAGTTCTAAGAAAGATGTATCTGAAACAACTGTAGCCTACGAATATGGTAACAGTAATGTGGTAATGAAAGGTTTGACCGAAGTAGAAAATAACAGAGTGATTTCTAAAGGATATGCCAATACTGCTAATTTTTACAATTTCGCTGATAAGGAAGGAAGCAAAAGAGAATTACATAGGGGAGAAAACAGAATAAGTCGAAAGAGGAGAAATGTACTATTCAAATTGAATGAAGATGCAAATGACATGTTTCAAAACTATGGTGAAGTATTTTTTGGATTTGAACATTTATTTGGTTTAGATCTGAAGCCTGAAGAGATTGAAGAACGCATTCTTACGGCTGAAAAACTGTTGGAAGAACATAATAATAAAAAGGAGAAAAAATAAGAAATAAAAGCAACAATGAATTGATTTGTAGAAAGTTAGACTGAACAAAGAATTAAAGATTAAACAACAGTTTTTGATCTAAGAATAATGTAATACAAATCATATTATGATTTTCAATGACACTCACTTTGGTCTTAAAAATAAATATAATTGCCCTAAAGCTGTACGATGACGACCAAGTACGTAGTGATGCTTCCGAGAATCTGTAAAAAAACGTTTTCTTTCCCTAAAAATAATTGTAGGGAGATAAAAATATAAATCAAGCAAGCAAACAAGCAAGCAGTGTCCAATGATCAATCGGCAAGACAGACAAACACATCAAAATTATTTCTGAAAATGTGACCAATAAAGTTTACCAAGAACGTTGTTGTATTCTATTAAATTATTAAAAACTTTGGCAGGACTCTTGACTCTAAATATTTGGTTATTACCGTTGTAATAAGTGTCCTATTTAGAGGGAACATCTTCAGCGGTGCGTAGCTCACTTCGTTCAGTATCAGATGCTGGTAGAACAGCTGAAGCTCCAACAAGAGCCCGCTGTCCTCGGAGGGCGCGTACCGCATCATCTGACTGACCAGGTGCCGTGTCAGCTCCATCTGGAAGTTCATTATTATTAGAGAAGACCATCAATCTGTGCAGTTAAAGATTGATTTAGTGAACGTGGTGATAGAGGCCGTCGGTCCCGGCTGTAATTCGTAGATCTTTGACGGTTGTTACGAGTATTCAGAAGCCTGAAAGTCTGGCAACCAGTCTTACCAAAAGTTTCCGAGTAACAACGTAGTAGAGGTCAGGCAGGCAGTCGCATGCATTCAGTTAGAAAAGATAGTTGGGAACATAGCCATAGTCTGTTAAAATCATTACCCCTCTTTTGTCTTTGCCATAATCGGGGGGTAAAAGGATAGGCAGCTGATAATGAGTCTTATTCTACTTCTAAATCTTTGTTACTTCGTCTTCAAATAGCTGTAATAAAATAGTTTACCTCATCATGTGTCCGATGACAGGGTTCAATAATTAGCAACAAATTGGCAAAATGTAGCACAACCCAGTTTAACTGCAGCAGTGGGCTTGAACGATCAGACCTGGATTTGTTGACTGTAATAAGGCATAGGAAAATGAATGGCTAAAACATTCGAGTAGTGTCTAAAACAGTGTAAAAGGCCACAGTTTTTAGTAATGATGGATGGCATCAAGATATGAATTTAGGTAACAGATGAATTTTAACATTTTGTAACTTAAAGTACTAGCAGCTCATAAATCCAAAGAGGTTACACACTTCACACTCAACCTACAGATATTAGTGATGACATGGTACGGCGTGATAACCAGGTGCAGGAGTAAGCACAGCAGCAGAGCCACAAGAACAGTTCCATAGCTGTCATTCACTTGACGTACCACATCGCATATAGAACAGTATAGCAAAGCCAGACGACGGACAGTGATCGGTATTGACTTTGGAGAAGGTTTCCGTTGATCTGCAAATTGATTAATAATATGAATAAATGTAGTACATACGCCTGCATTTGATAAATATTTTTCCTATACCTTTAAACATGGTCATAGTGTCGACGACACTGTTGATAGATTTGTTGGTAACATTAGTGTTCATCTCTATTCGGTATTCCCCGTTTGTCATTGCATGTTTTCCTTCAGGAGCTGCAAGTATTCAGTTCACTATTAAAATGAATTCAAGGTTTTAGATTTTAGAAAGGTTCGTTAACTAGACTTTTGATAATATTTTCAAAGAAAATCTAACACTTTATACTGAGAACAGGATGATAGGCTATCTGGTGCAAGCAGATGATTCTTGCTGTTTACAACTTAAATATCTCGTAAGTAATAAGTGTACATTATTTACTCGTAGGTAAAAAGTGAAAACTATTCTAGTTGTGAGAAATTCTGTTCGTTTCCATCCCGGAGGCTTGTCACACAGACCTTAACTTTTACTTTAGAACTATCTTCAACTCACAATTATTCAGTATCTCTTGGAGGAGGTCCTTCAAGCAGTTGTTTAGCGTTTGTAAGGAGGTGAGCACAGAGGTCGCTGTCTCAAAGAAAGTCAAGAGGATTACTTGCTGCACCGCTGATGATATGTTGTAGAATATATACATGCATGATACCGTCACTGAAAGAGCATGGTTATAGTCAAATTCAGGAGTAAAACGCTGTTGAATGGAGGAGAGAGATGGTCTAACGCTTATTCAATCCGATTTTTTCACAAACGGGTTAACTAGATTTGGTTATTTAAGTAAAAGTAGTATGAATTGGTACATACCTTTTCCATCATAAGTGACAACTTGGTATATGAATATACCGTAATCTAGTACTATAGTGGCACATGTAAATATCATAGAGCTTATAACTATCAACATTCTTCTGCCTTCATGCGATGGTTCTTCACGGTAGAGACTCAATTTCAAGTTTATCTGAAAACAAAATTATATCTGTGGTCCTGACCTTCCAGGCCCGACTCGGATTTTGATTACCAAGCAAAATGTGGAGATATTAATCCACTGGTTTGCAGTTGGTAAAGTTATGACTAACGTGAGACATAGGTATGTATCTTTTTCTCAAAACATTGAAAATTATAATTTAATTTTGGCGAACGTCCAAGAGTAGCGATACCGCAGGAAATAGTTGCAGTCAGCCTCGCTACGTTCACGCTGACGGGCTAGCACCTCGAAATCAGATATAGTTCTTGCCGATACGAGAGAAGACTTGAACAGAGTTCCAAAAATCAGGGACTAAAAGTGTGATGTTTGCGTGCGTTAGAAAGACCGTTGGCCAATTAGGAAAGGTTATCCTATCTACCCCAAAAAATCCTCCCTAAGCTGGATACTCGAAAACGTGTGTCCGAGAGTCCACCCTAAAAAAAGGTGGATTCTTGGACATACGTTACCGAGTATCCACCTTAGGGCGGATTTTTTTAATAATAATATTCTTAATTATTACCCACCTCCTGCAGCTTCAGCAAGTAGACCGTGAGACACTTCATCCGCATCAGCCCAGTGAAAGCTGCGGTACAGACCACCAGCCCCACGGTGCCCACATCTGCCACCCATACGATGCGGGTCGAGTTGGTGCGTGTCCGGAATGAGCGCTGCGGCTCAATGAGTGTGTCTAATGCTATGGTTAATGTTGATAACAACCCTGGTGAAGATAGTGATGTCAGGATATGAACTCCTCATGATCATTCAGCATAACTTAGGACTCCCCAAGCATTGGTAACGGTCTGTTCTATAGTTCCCGTATCCAGCGCATTCCTACCACTTTCACAAGCTAATCAGTCTACTTTGTAAATAAACTTTTTATATATTTATTTTTTGTTTCGATGTGGAAAATCCTCATGGATGAATTTCGCTGCGTCTTTTGTATGAACTACATATTTATAAGCAGGAAATGTTTGTCGCGGTTGTCGGGCAGGTAGGGAGTAGGACGTATTGTAAAGTCAGTTAGTACTTTAATTTAAGTGTCTGAAGAATTCGGAGGAACTGTTTTTTTTTTGTTAATGCTTTAGAAATTTTCCATCCATCACACTAAAGATGGAGTTTGGAGCAGGCCTATGCCCAGCAGGGGGACATCTTTCGGTTAGATAAAAATGATAATGATGAGTTTAAGCCCACTTCCCAGATTTTTCCAAGTTTATTATGTACTTGGAAAAATCTGGGAAATGAGCTTAATCTCTGAAAGAAATCTACTCACATAAAGTAAAAGAGAGTGTCTTTCCGTAGAAGTTAGCAGCCTTTGACACTCGGACGCACCAGCCAGCGGGCGTGCGCCTGAAGCTGAGAGGCGCCACCCCGGTGATCTGCGACATTCGCAGCATGAGGCACAGGGTGCCGGATACCACGCATTCCGCCTGAGGGGGCGAGTGCATCGTGCATCGGTATCTGGAGAAATTCACAAGTTATCTACAATAAATATACCTTGCCAATTGGGATATTTGGTTTTCGATACACAATGACAGGATTAGGAAATCCACTTTTGTAAGTTTCTAATAATTATGCTCTATTCACTCCCGCAATATTCTGGGCAATAACTAGGTACTCTAAATTTCACTGGACATCACATACCTACTAACCTTTACCGTTCTGGAAATGTCTGCTAAGTCTAACTTCGAAGAATGAAGTAACCAGTTGAAACCAATGTGTTAAAAAACCATTAAATATGTTGTAGACACATGAAACATTAATTTAAATAACCTAATCTTAAAGTCTATCGAAAGTCAGATTTATTTGTCTTCTTTTAACAAAGATGGTATCGAAAATTGAATTATGGAATCGAAAATTGTGGATAAGATTTTTTTATTTCGATTAATGACAATAGCTGCGTAACCCAATGTTTATATCTGCAATTATATGCTTAACTCAATTTAAATTTAGAGAACCACAATTTTATTATCACCTCTTTAGGTCATATGCTATCCGAATATCAAAAAATATTTGGCCTAGGTCTTGGGAGGCGTGAAAATTGATTCGCTGTTATAATGTATAGTAGATAAGTGTTTATTATTTTATAACCGTGTCTATTTCAGATATACCCGACTAGTATAGACTGTGATAAAACCTTTAACATACCTAACTAAAATTAATTGTTTTCAAGATAATATTGTGGTGTGTGAAAAGGTTGTGAAGACAATAAAAATCTTTACTCGAAAGGCTAATTCACGTAATTTCATGACGCGCCGATGAAGTTGCAGTGCAGTAGCAGTTAAGTTTAAGTTTGAATGATAAACGGTATTCTTCTATCTTTGAACTGAGCGTTAGCTGCGCGTGAACTGCACGTCAACTGCACGGCAACCAACTTAAAAGCTGTCATTTTCAGATGTCAAACGAATAGTAGAATACCGATCAAGCTACGTTCAGAATCACGCACTATTGACGCGCAGCAGTAGAATGCCGATAATGCGCTCGCTAGCTTGACACGAACGTATCTGACAGCGGTAGAGAATACGAAAATCGTTGTTTTGATCGAAACTTAACTGCAACTGCACTGCAGCTGCACTTCTTTAGTTACGTGAATTAGCACACGTTGCCAATAAGTTGCCATTGTCAGTTTTCATATCGGACACAGAAGAAGACACTCAATAGAAAATTCAGCATTGCTCGTTTTCAGTGTCTTCGACTATCCACACATACCTACCTAACACGTTCTTTGAACAAAAGGATATTAATTGTTTATCTTTGTTTAACTTGGTGACAGTTTAAGTATTTATTTAATTCTGTTATTTATTCGGAAAACTTTTTGTATTTTGTAAACAACAGGAGGTAAGCTGATTGAACAGAATTTACTATTTAGAGCGTTAGTTAAAATAATTATTATATAACGGTAAGTTCGTAAATTAGGAATTGAACCAAGTTTTTTCGACTCGGCTGAAGAAGAACTGTCATATCAGTGTATTCATGTTTCCGCGCAATTCGGGTTATTAACGATCTTCACGCGAAGATCGATTACATGGTATTTGAGTGAACTCACAAAAGTACAGATGTTTATTTTATGTTATTGTGTAGATTAGATTATGCTATGTATTCTGGTTTTTTCTATTTCAAATATTGTATGTTTAGGGAACTTAGTAAAGTAGTTATAATTTTTAGATGTACGTAATAAGTACTACTAGTTTTTTACGTTTTTCATAGTTTTAAATTATAAGTAGGTTAATTTTAAGACCGCCGACCGTCTATCGCATTGGGTATACACCTGTAATATTATATGTAACGGAGATTAAAAAATAAATAAATTAGTAAGCTTATGCGAAGTAAACGAATACGAACTAGCTGATCATGTTAGGCGTCAATAATATAATAATACCAGCCCACATTGTCTCACTGCAGGGCAAAGGCCTCTTCTCATACAGAGAAGGCACGGGCATTGATCACCACACTTGCTCAAGACGGGTGACAGGCGATTTCAGACTTATATTGCTGTGGCGGCATTTACATCGCCACATGCGAACTCCGCATCAAAGACCTGACGTCACAAATCCTGCATCGCGATATTTAAGTTTACCGAGCGATTAACATAATTATAAGACTATCCGACATAAATCCTTGGGCAATTGCCCGCCAGACACAATACCCGTCTGGTCAGAGGATCCTCCCGTTTCAATAGAGGATGAGTGAACTTTTACACCCTGTTCCTCATACCCCTAAATAGCCAATAAGTCTAGGTTTCCTCACGATGTTTCCCTTCACCGACGTCAGTAATGTCCAAGATGAACTCAGAAAATACTTAAGAATTGAAAAAGTCATATTGGTAGGTACTTGCCCGGATTTGAACCCACAACCTTGTACATGAGAGGTGAGCCTTAACCACTGAGCCATAATTTATGAAAAAGCGTAGTAACACGTTTTCCTAAAGTCAACATGATGTCATAAACAGTTCCACTCCACCATTAGAGGATCACGTATTTACAAACTATTCGTTAATCTAAGCCAATATTTGGCAAACGCGGAAATGAAACTGATTGCTTCAACCTAATTCTCATTTGCGTGAAAGAACCGGCTGTGGGCTGTAAAATGCTGCGTTGACATTGACATAAATTATTTTCCCGAGAAAACATTTTTATGCAAATCCCTTATGTATCTTGCGATGTGTGAGTTGGAACCGGGTGCCGCATAGTTCACAGTGGGTCGGAACTGTCTGCGGTGATTGATGGTGCTTTGAGTTTGAGTTTTTGAGTTTGATTCCCCAGTGAGTCGGGGTGGCGCTGCGTTGTGATCCAGTGCGTCGGATGTGGTACAGCGCCGGGTTGCTGATGAGGCTGAGGGTGGTGACCGATTTGCGTGAAAGAACAGGCTGTGGGCTGAAAAATGCTGCGTATGATGATACATTGACATAAATTATTTTCCCGAGGAAACTTTTAAAAGCAAATCCCTTATTGTATTCACAAATCCACCGCTCACACAACATAGAACAACGTTAATCAAATTGGAATTGTTTTATTTTTAAATTACACTGTAGGCATTAAAGCTTACTGAAATTGTATTATTGTTATTGATTTCAGTATGTTAATGTTGATGTTCACGTTTCAGAATCAATAATTGTGATACAACTACTTTTTATCCGCATCTTAGCTCGTATGGTTGTCGGAAATTATTCTACGGAACCGTACTATCGGGATAAAAAAGTCTCCTACGTGTTAATCCAGGTTATAAACTATCTGTGTATCAAATTTCATCCAGATCTGTTCAGCTGTTTTTGCGTGATTAAGTAACAAACATCTAAACATACAAACTTATAATTCAGATTTGGGGGAAAACTTTCGATAAACACTTGTACATACTATATTTAATTTAATATAATTTGTTGAATGAAAATGAATTTATTTGTATAAATTGGATTTTAGTGCAAAAAAAAGTATTACCATATTGATTATTAATAAAATTGGGAAAACTAATCTAACTGTTTAAAAATCATTTGAGTAAAAGTTGTAAACGGAGTCAAATTAAAACTACACTCATATTTATCAAACTACGGTTTATTTCCAAATGCCAACCACCACATAAATAAAAACTATCATCATATAAAACCGTGCCTCAGCTTCCGTTTCATCCTAAGCTCGGTAACTTCATAGGCCTCATCACTGCTTGAAAAGTGCCCATGAACATCTGAGTGTCACCATCTCCTGATGGTATAGGGAGAGGATTCTCACCATCAGCTTGTCTCTTTGCCTTTCCAGAGTTGTGTTCAGAATCTGAAGTATTATCCAGTTCCAAGGAATTACTATTACCGTAATTTAGACGATTTTCTTCGCTCAAGACGATTGAAGAATACTCATTTGTGTCTCGCTTTTTTAGATCTTTATTGTTATCATAATTCTCCTTTTCTACTTCTTCCTCTATTTCACTTTTTATTTCATATTCTGTTAGTTTATCTACTTCGTCTGGTGATCTCTTTGTTAAATATTTTGATAGTTCAAAGTTGGTTAAGCTTACTGGCACATCTTTAGCTGTATAACTGCCTGGTATATCTTGTTTAGCTTTGATGCCTTCTTGAACTTGTTCCTCATTGTTCTCTTTCTTTGAAATATCATTTTTGGATGTAGTTGCATATTGAAATGGAGATAGATTTTTAACAATATTATAATTCGTCAATTTCGTATTGGACTTTTCTTCATCTTGAACTTTGTACCAAGTATTTTCACGTTCCCAATTTAAAATGAGTTTTAGATTGTCAGTTGTCACAATTAGATTTTGAATAAGAATGTCTTTGAAAACTTCAAATTCTTTTGTTTGCCGCTGATTTATTTGAAAGATTTTTAAAGGAAATGTTTCTACATTAAAAATAGTTAGAGCAAGCAGGAGTAAAATTCGTACGCCCATATTTTCATTGATGTTTTAGCAAAGAATAGTTTGGGTAAAGGATGTAACGAGCATGCATATGTATCAGTTATGATAAGGTACTAAAACTGTTGTAGTTCATTTAGGACGATAGTGTTAAACGGTGTTACTTGATAATATCGGTTCGCATAATTATAGAAGCGTTGATGATAGCAGGGAACTATAGTGCGTGTCGACAGACACATGAAATGAATTAGGTACCTTAGGTTGAGGTGAATTTGATTCGTTGCGAAGTAACCATAAAGTAACTAATTAAAGAGGTTCATGTATGATTTACAAAGGAGACTGAATAACCAAAAATTGCATTTTCTTGAGGAACATTGAGTGTCATGATTTTTATTTCTAGATGAATGTGAAGTCTTGTGATTGATAAAGCTATATTATATTCAGGCAGGCACGACTAAAAGGAATGAATAAAGTAATGAAATCATAACTTTAAACTCCCACAAACAGGCGCGACGCGACTGTAATAATACAATTTCTAAGAAAACTTCAAGGTAGAACAATTACCGGTGACGCGTCGCGTGACAAGTCGTGCCAGTCTGCTTGAGCCTTAAATCGCGAAATAAAATACCTACAGTGACGATAGGCAACTCACTAACTACAATCAAACTGATCAAACATGTTGCTTAAGTCCAATAACGTGTCGTGACCAGCGATATAATGTATAGGAGAGATGTAAGGTATGACATAAGTACTCTCTTCTCACTCTCCTAGCGAGTGAAACATTCCACAGAAATCCTGAACATTATCATTCGCCTAGCAACTTTTATTACGGCCAGCTTTCACCCTTTTCAGATGCGGTTAAATATCGATATTTTACATAGAATTAATACATTGTTTCGAGCTTCATACTCCGGTAAAATGAAATAATTTCAAGCTTTCTGTGTTTTCATTTGGATAACGACAGACGATTCAGACAGTCCCTAAGTAGACAACGGATCTAGCCTTGAGTTCGTCTAGTATCTACTAGACAACGTCACACGCTCATTATATTGGAAGCCGAGCCTAGGAAAAAACCCTCGTCCTCTCGAAATCCTTTCTCGGAACGCGAACGTAACAAGCTTAACAGCAATGGAGACTTACGTTTTGTTTTGCTTAGGAATTAATCCGAGACCTCACTCTCGACAGCTGCTGATTTCAATAAAACTACAAAATAGATAACTATGTACTGACTAGGCAGACTTTGAAACTATATTAATTAAGAGGCGATTCATACCGTTTAGACGTCAAAATGATTCGTAAATATGTGATATTCTAAACCTCTTACAGCAAAAAATCACAAAACAGTCGGCGTTGAAGTCGATTAATCAAAATTAAATGATGAAAATAAAAAAAAGTTGTTCATTCATTCAGATCAGAATAGAAATTATATTTTATGTTTTGCAACTTATAGAAACACTGTATTTTAACTGTAAAATCTCGTCTGTAAAATCACGTAAATCAGCGAAATCGGCAAAATTACGTAGGTACACGCTCTCATAAGTTGCACCATGATTCCGCACAATACAGTGTTATAATTTATACTACAGCGCGACCCTAAACTGTGAAATCTTTTGTAAATATTAAAATATTTATCAATTCAGACAAGTTAAACGCGCGTTTAGAATATAGGTGATATTGACCGATTCTTTGATTAATAAAAAACAAATTTAGTTGATTTGGTTTCTTTACCTACTGCATCATATCGATACAAATCAAGCTATTTAAAAATCCGCCATATGACTCGACTTAGAGCATATTAATTAAATCATTTTAAAGAAGTAACCTGTTAATCCATGCCATGGGGCAATAAACTAAACTGCTCGTGCCAAAACTTCATAGATAATCCCTTGACTCTCATTCACAGAAACAAAAATATCAGAACAATACCATTAAGACATTGTAGGGCTTACTTACATTCATTGCAGTTTTTCCATCGCGGTTACAAAACCAACGTTAACATTGAAGGCAATGTATAACGTTTTGAAGAAATAATCACAGCGTTACCCACCGAACGGGCTGCCTCTCAAGCTATGATTCGGTTTAGTCCTCGCCCCGCCCGCCCGACATCTCCACGCGTTTCTAGGACTCTGGTACTTTACTTACGATATTTTACACAGGTGTTACAAGTTTTGCCAAAATATGGTGTTATTAAATCATGTAAATGGGTGAAAAAGTTCATTGAACTCAGTGTTTTGTCACCGATGGGTATGTTATTATTCTCGTTTTTTAGTTTACAAAAAAAAAACTTTTTAATAAGATAAAGATGGAACTTTTATATAAAAATAAATCGTTATAATCTTTTGTCATTTAGATACATTATTATTAACGTTAACGGACCAGTTTATCAAATATTACTTAAATCAAAAGTAAAATGGTACATTTTAGCAAGAGCTTTTATTTCACATTCAAATAAATATACGTACATAAAATCGCAAAGACAGGCACAATGTTTATGTTATCTCGTTTCGAATACTGTGGGCCTTAATGGATATTAAATGCTTTTCTGATACTAACACTGATAATTTTAACTGCCAATATTCGATTACATTTCGTGTTGTTTACGTTTGATCTTTTGATCTATGCTTTGTTTACGTCTTTTTTGTAAAACCGCGTCATTTGACTATACAATGTCAGTCAGTCAAAATATGAAAAAAATCCAAAATTTTGTACTGTTTATTTTTCACACTGAAATGATGACGAAAAAATTTTTTTTCACATATTTTCATTGGGTAAGTTTTACATTCTTGTGCATAGCAGATATTTATGTTGTTCGATAATTCGTTTTCAGAGTTTATCTCATAGTGGAAGTTGTTTATATTCAAGATTCACCCCCTGAAAGATTATGAATCTAATTGCCAATTGCTTCAAACTTATTTCAATCTTCGAGCATTTCAAGTAAAAAGCTTCCACGTGTGACAACTAGTAAGAACACCTGGGTCACCTTGCGTCTGTCATGACTATGTATTATTTACCACTACATGACCATTTATCACACGTCACAAGAGAAAATAAGAACACGAATGATCGTCACTTGTTTTTCAACGACTTTTTAAAATGGTATTTTGTAATGAGAACAGTCGTTCCATACTGTCTTTCATACCTTATTGGGCAATTTCTATATTTTACGGACCGTTTTGGTAAAAATGAACACTCTTGTATGTAGCTTTTGCATTGTAGACCTTCCCATATGGAAGTAGAGGTAAAATTGGTTTACGAATCTATTTATATGCCTAGTTTGGCAATAAAAAAGTTATCATTGGTTAGCAAAACGATTATTTTTTGTTTATAGGAACCGAGCATAAATCAGCAAAATCTAAGAGGCTCTTATAATTGAACATAGAGATTTAGATCAGTGATTACTAGAGGGCTTAACGCTGATCGAATGTCACTTTACATTCGATCAGCGTTAAGCGCAGGCCACACTGGGAACGAAGCGAAATGAAGCTAAGTTCGTTTAACTTTCGTCCGCGACTTTTCATACTTCCGTTTTCGTTTCGCTTATTACGCGGTTTGAATCTCGAAGTATGAAAATACGCGAGTAAAGATAAATTAATTTAGTTTCGTTTGTAACGATGATATTGATAGTAAATTCAACACTGATAAAAATGTGTTAGATTCAAATCTGCCACCGAAAAGCTTGTCTCAATACTGTTGAAAGTCTTTGTTTAATTTAATACGAAACGCAGTAAAGCGAAGTATTTATGTAAGTAAATTCTCATATAATATATTTATATTTAAGTGAATTGTTTTTTTAATTTACCTATGTATTTCGTTTTCTCTTCTACTGTTATACACGTCGCGTTGTCTACATCTCTTTTTATATACTTTCCTATCGCAGGTATGCTGGAAGTTTTTTTTTTAAAATAAGCATTGCCTTTGTACGTATTTTCCTGTTCCTGTCTTCTTCTCTGTTTATATGTGTGTGCATAAATGGTTAAATAAATAAACACTTTGACAGCGATTGCCACTTGTCTAGTTCCTCTGATGGCTGATACTAGTGATACTATACCATACCAAATCCTTGGACATCCTACAGCAATATTCAAACGAGTTATGCCGAGACCGTCTGCAAGTTTACTCTATATATATATTTTGGATTTATTTCTAAGCATCTAATTTAAAAACATGAGGGTGCGTCCAACGCACGCTACTCAGACCATTCTTCAGAAATTGAAAGTATTTTTCTTTCGTGGAGGAGCTCGTGGCTAAGGAATAACAGCCGCACGGGTCCATCCATCAGGTCAGGCTATGCTTGCTGGGGTTGGTCTGTGATCATTTTTACATATCGAGATTCCTCAGTGCCTCGGAAAGCACGTTAAGCCGTTGGTCCCGGCTGTCATTCGTGAATCTTTGACAGTCGTTACGGGTCGTCAGAAGCCCGAAAGTTTGAAAACCAGTCTTACCAAGGGGTATCGTATTAACCCAGTTACTTGATTATGGAGGACATATAGGCAGTCGCTCTATGTAAAATTCTAGTATTCAGCTGCATCTGGTTAGACTGGAAGTCGACTCCAACACAGTTGGGAAAAGGCGAGGCAGAATGGTTTAAAAAAAAAAATTCTTTATGTTTTTAGTTCGATGGATAATCGACTATAAATCCTACAAAGAGACTTAGAAGTGTGCGGTAATAGGTGAAGAGATAGAAGCAAACTCGATTAGAGCACAATTGCATTTCTGAGTGGAACGAATTGTATGGTGTTACGGTTAAATGTTCCGGTTGAAGATTCGTGACTATAAAGCAATTTATAGAAAATCTTGATAGAGTAATTATTTCTTGAAATTGACCAAGGTAAGGTAACCATTGATGTATAAGTATATCAATTGTAGGAAGCTCTTTGTCTAATTCGAATACCAAAAAGGCATAGGTATTATAAACATAAAAATAATTAGTAAGTATTATATTTTTTTTTTTTTTTTTACAATTTTTCGACCAAGTGACTGCTTATTTAATTTGTTACCAAACAAATGGTAACATGCAAGCATGCACACGATTGCGATATTATTTACTTATAACAAACTTTATAAACATTGTTTACCTTGGAATGATGGCGACAGAAAAGCTATTTTAATTGCTTGCGACACGTCAACAAATTAGTAGGTTATTGTATGAAGAATAGAAACATGCTAGTTTTTTTTAGTTCATGATTTTATACTGTGGGAAAAGGTTTTCAGTTACGCGGACATCGTGATCAGGTTTAATACCTATGGGTTTTGTTTTGAGTTATACTTTTTCTAGAGAAGATTTATAATGTTCACTTTAGTAGACTTTCATAAAAATAATAAGACTTATTTTTAGGATTAGTGTAATCAAGCACCCTATGAAAAAATAATTAATAGAATTTAAAAATTTCATTATGAATCTGTGCGTGCATTAGTGAAATTGTAAGATGTAGTGTCTTAAATAAACTGTGATTTGTGATCGAAGACATTCGCCATGTTATGGATAGAAACACGTCACTATGTTAGTACTGTTGGTACGTATGCTTCTGTTTACATATGAAACCCTAGTACTCTGTTTGTTAATCTTTGAGAATCGATGGCGTACTTACTTCCTTTACCCATGATTTTATGACTGTTCTAAATAAACATTCTTGCAGAAAACAATATTTTGACAGGTCCTGGATTCATTGATATTCTGAAAAGTGTAAAATAAATGCTAGAAGATAGAAATCTTCATCCTCTTAACATGTCTCTCTGTTTATCAGAGCGTGAAACTCGAGAGATCCTGATTACCTATTACATTCTCTGGCTAGATTTCGGTGTATCTTCTATACAAATTATATAAAAACTATAAACCTAACTGAGGCAAAAATGCCAACTAAAAAGGTATAAAACATCACATACTCGTTAAGAACTTATGAGGGAACAGATGAACATACATACAGTTCAAATTCATAACCCTCTTTTTTGCTTCGCCGTAGTGGGGAAAAATTAAATCACTTTTCGTGTCCGTCTATATGACTCCGTTGTTCTTCTAAACTACGCAACAGATTTTGATGCGGTTTCCACCATCATTTAAAGAATTGATTCCGGAAGATTTATGTGTTTATTATAATATTATAAAACGGACATATATTAAGGAAATCGCGATGTTTTGTCAAGTCGTAAAAACCTTGCGAAGCAGGGGTGGGTCGCTAGTGTAATAAATAAACGAATCTAAGTGGAATCGATAAAAAATCTCCACCTTTAGGGCAAAGTATGGTGATAATATAAAATTTCGCCTGTAATCCCCGAAGGCTTAGGAAAGAGGTGTACCTATAGTACACGAACATTTCACCAGTAATGTTTACTTAAGTCCCATGTAATAGGGGACGAGCCTATTTCCATGAACCAGCAGTAAGGAGATCTTATTCAAAATTATGATTGTCTTTTGAAATAAATAACTTGAAAAAGATATGATGAATAATAGAAGAATGTCCGTGGAGTTTCTTGCCCGTTCTTCTCCATAAGTACCTACTACGCTTTAGAATGGTCAACTAGCTTCATATTTCTGACTGACCGACTCCTTGACAATTCAAAAGTGCCTGTAAATGGTTTAATTGAAATGAATGCTTTGAGTTTGATATTCTTGAAACACTAGACTTAATCACTTTCCAATTTACACTACAAAGAGCTTAGTATCAGATGAGATGGCGCGTGTAACATGTCGGAGATAACAGCTTTCCTGTCCGTGTGTGATTATGTGCCGAAGCTTCACTTTGACGCATAATTCTGCTTTTGCTATACAGAAGACGGATTAAATCGGGCTTGCAATACTGATTTTATGTTTCATTATTGTGATTATAATGCTACGGCTACATTGTCGCGATAACGCGAGCTCTCACCCACACCGCTCGACGTCTCGCTGTACAACAGAGAGCGCGTGAAGTGTAGTTCGCGTTCCGATAACGCGACAATGTAGCCGTTGCATATACATAAGTAGGTATAGTTTCAAGCTGTTTGAGGTCGAAACGCTCGGGTCATGGAGTCCTGAGTGCGCGTCTTTTTTAAGGAAAGTTCTCGCCAACTGGTCGGGTACGTGACTAGAGAGCTGGCTCGTTCTTTGGCCAAAGAATTAGCATTTCCATTCCACGTGGCAATGCTGCCAGTCCGGGCACGTGTCCGGATGACAGCGATGCGGAGTACTTCGACGCATAAGTGTCCTTTTGTTTTTGTATTTATTTGTATAGTTAGTTAGTCATTTAATTTAGAACCTAGTGTAAATTTATAGTTAGTTGTGTTAATATTGTATACTAGCTTTTGCCCGCGGCTTCGCCCGCGTGGAAGTCGGTAAATATCCCATGGGAACGTACTACCGGGATTAAAAGTACTGTAACATACATCCAGAAAGACAGACAGACAAACGGACAAGTTTTTTTCGTTTCTATTTTATGTTATGTGTAGATAACCGTTAATGTATAAGAAACAAATAAACAAAAGATAAATCAATGCTCAAAAAACTTTTATTTAAAAGAAGCAATTTAAAAACGCTTGCTAAAAGATTGGCTTCTAAAAAAGCCAGCACCCTCTTTGCGTAACACACTTTTAATCACAGTCTGAATGAGTTTGAAGGATCTAGCTAATCCACTGCTTCATAAGTTGGAACAAATTGCCTGCTTATCAACGTAAATAACGCAATGAATGTTGTTGAACTGCCAAAATGAAAGCCATTGCTACTTTAAATATGTTATGCAATAGCCCCGAGGATTTGTAAAATTAATGTCAGTAAAAATAGCAGTTAGACATTGTATTTCGGTATGGTACATACATTGGAATGGTGAGAAGGTTTTCGTCAAAAATAGTCTTCTATTAAGAAGATGTCGACTGATTGATTGACGGAGATTGATAAACAAAGTTCAACCAAACCAGTAGGTATTTTTATTTCTGGATATTGTTGTCTAACAAATCAAGAAGTATTAGAAAAACATATTCATGTAGGTACGACTACTAACATTAGGTACTATAGAAAATATTTTTTTTTATCGTTTTTATATTTTGATATTGTGAACAAAGAGGTGTGGCCTCGACATCTTTTATTCAATAAAGTAATCTTTATTTCTAAATAAATATTATAGATTATAATCAGAACCTACCTATAACCTACGTATAGCCTGGGCAGTGGGCAGTCAGCAGTTAATCTTTTATTCGAAAAATAAAAAAATATGACCTGACTTAGTAATTCTTTTGTGACCTTTTAATTTTTATATTATCAAGTGCTTCGTAGAAAAGCATGGAGCGATGACTGATATGAATGAAAACTTTCCTTCATAAAATTAACACGTAATACTCCCACATTTGTACAACAAAGGTTAATATTTACTAAAAAGGTACTGTCATAGAATTTTGTCAATAAACACCGACGTCACCAGACACACCTCAATTTCTTGTAAATGCGTAGATATTATAGGCCTGTGCCGGAAAACGTAGGGTTCAAAATTGAGTGGCAATAGTGACTCGTAAATTCTATGGAACGTAATAAGAATCGGATTGTCACTTAAGGTAGTCGTTTTTTTATTGTTTAAGTTGGGCTTTTTTACTTTTGTTAAAGTACCTAATAAAGAACCAATTTTACTTTTCGAACGGTATAAAGATATTACAGAAAAATGGTTCTATTTTCATAGAAATAACAACAAGAGAAACTTACTTAAAAAAATCGTGGTGAATAGATAGACGGATGTATGATAATTAAAATAATATTATAATACGAAATTCTGAGCTTTGATCAGACGATTATTATGTTATTAGTGCAACCACATATGAATGCAATAAATAACCCACACCTACATAAATATGGGCTGTATTTAACGACACCAACTCAAATTTCTGACTCCCTAGTACCAAGTCTATAATAAAAGTTACAATCTGAAATGAAATCCTACATTCGTTTCAGTTGGATGTTTGATCCCACTCGCAGGAATGTATTCGGAGCGATCGCAAAGCAAACATGAATGATTAATATGAGAATTATGCCAATGCGGATAGATCGACGACAGCGATCGAGATGTTATGTATTTAAGCTATAAATTGCACGTTTGGTGGTCGGTTCCTACTTCATAAATTATAATAATTTAAAAAAAACAGCCTATTACTGAGACCGGCTTAGTAATAACAGCCGCACGGGGCGATCAGGTTAAACTACGCTTGCCGGGGTTGGTCCGTGGATGGGTGACCATCTTTACATATCGAGACTCCTCTGTGCTTCGGAAAGCACGATAAGCCGTTGATCCCGGTTGTCATTCGTGGATCTTTGACAGTCGTTACGTGTCGTCAGAAGCCTGAAAGTCTGACAACCAGTCTTATCGTATACCTACCCATCGTATTGTATTTTCCAGTTACGGGGTTGTGGAGGTCAGATAGGCAGTCGCTCCATGTAAAATACTGGTATTCTGCTTTATCCGGTTAGACTGGAAGCCGACCACAACATAGTTGGGTAAAGGTTAGGCAGATTGATTTTGACCAGCCTATTACTGTCCCACTTCAGGGCAATACATAGAGAAGGCACGAGGAGTACAGACACAGTGCAGTGATACAATATAGTGTAACAAAAACCCGTTATCAGAAATGTATCGTGTTGCCTTGCAATGCAACTTGCCGCATCTAGTTGGGAGAACCGCTGGCTTGTACAAACTATACCACAGTCTTCGGCTACTTCTATTCTAAAAGGCAAATGCCGGTGGTAAAGTTTGAGCTTCTTCTAGCCACAACTATTCACTCGGCTCGGCTCCTAGTGGCGAATAATTGTGACCACTACTAGAGGTAAGCGATGCCCAACTTTCAAACACTACGCAAGTAGCTGCCACAACCTCTCGCGCACTGAGCGGTCGAGCGGTCATGACCGTCACTATGGTCGCAGCAACCAACTTTTTACGCTATATTTGGAACTAGCTTCCGCCCGCGGCTTCACCCGCGTTGTATGTCGATAAAAAGTATCATATGTCCTTCCCCAGGGTTCAAAGTATTGTCGTACCAAATTTCATCAACATCGGTTCAGCCGTTTTAATGTGATGCGCGATCAAATAAACAGACATACAGATAAACAGACAGACAAAATTAGAAAAACGTGTTCTGTTATTGATTTTAAGTATCCCCAGCTAACTTTTTGCCCAATACCTTGCATGTACAGACTTTCGACCCTCTTCAGCTTCATTATATGTATAGATATATTGGTCGCTGTGACCATGGTCGTGGTCGCCCAGTGAGCTGGAGCCCTAAATGTCGTAGGACGGAGCTCTTATTCGACGCACAATACGTCACCTTGTTCATTCTAATAATTTACGTAGGTGTGTCAGTACGACAGTAAATAAACTAGACGGGAGTGACAAATGGTAGTGTTTGTTTTGGTAATAAATTGCCTCGTTAATTATTCAATGGGTTCACGCCCTTAAAAACAGAGCACTGATTGACCCACGATGGAACTGAACACTGATGTTTTATAATATAATTTTCCAAGAGATCGCCAAACTGTTGGTCGGCTCTTCACATAACCAGAGGGCTGGGTTATTTTTTGGGCAAAGAATCAGCATTGCCATACAACGTGGCAATGCTGCCAGCCTTCTGGGCACCTTTCCTGTTGACAGCGACGCGGACGAATGGCCTTTAATGGCCCTATGATTCTTTTCCCGTCCCATTTTTTATATACATGTACATATTATTATTATTTTAAGTATGTTAGTGTTAGATTGTATATTATATTTAAATAATGTACAGATTAAGTTCAAATTCGGTAGTTACCAATAAACACAGTTTCTATTTAATTTAACTGACAGACACCACACAGCCTAAACCGCTGGAGCTGGAGCATGCAATTTAGCAGAAGAGTTCCTTTTATAACGAAAGTGAGCACTAAGAAAGGATTTTCTAAATTTCATCCCCTAAACGGGATAAAGAGGGAATTGATGTTTGTGGGGAAGTTCCTCATTTTCGCTGACTGGAAATCCCACTGTTCACACAGCTTGCAACATAATTTTGGTACTTATTATTGACCGGCTTGAATTGAGATTCGTAGAGCACACGTGGTCGGAGGAAGGAAGTATTCCAGTAGGATGCTGGTAGGGCTCTTGACCATCTTCCCGGCTCTGGAATTGCTCTGATAGCCGTAGAATACCTCTCCAAACGTCATAAGCACCTCAGGACATATTGCTCCCTTGTCACTATGACACTATGTGCTAGACTGTTTTCGGGGGCCTATTATTGAGAACTATGGCCCCTGCCTGACCAATGTGGTCAGGGCAGGGGCAATCTTTTCATAGCCAGTTCACTTTAGTCACCCAAACCCATAATCCATTAACTTTGTTTCCACATCCTGCAATAGTCCTACACCAACGGTCCACCTACCCTGCGGGGGTTGTCCTTGGCTGCACTTTCATAATATGAACAGGGATAATCGTGGTTTGTTGCCTTATTTAATTAAAAACGTCTAACGGGCCTCTGCGAGTTGGTTTCGGCCCGACGTACGCCTTCCAAAGGTCCGGGACCCCAGGGTACCTAGATTATAAGATCAAAAACATTTTAAAAAAAATGGTACTTACACTACTTTATGCTGCAATACAGCATAAACACTGTTTCTCACTCAAAACTTCAACTTAATGCTTAAAGGATTTTTCTCACAAAAACAAGTTGGTCGACCTTTAGTCTCAAACGCGGCTGCCGGAATCTATGGCAAATATACCGAAATAATAAGTATAAATTACACCATCTATTGCTAGTAGGTACCTCTACATCAGACAATAGACATGACATGGTATTATTTATTTATTTTTACATCCTGTCCAAAAAATGGTCTACAGAAATAATACAATTTCGTGAAACCCTGTTATGTTAGTAAACAGACGTCAGTTACCGCTATGTTTACAGACCAGCATTTGTTTAGACTGTCGTTGACGCCAACACCCCTGCTACGTATTTTTCTTACCAATACCTGCTGGCTTACAGCATTTGCTATGCGGACGAAAGGTCAGTTGTATTATTGTTCAAAAATCATGTCGAATTTGGACATTGTCGGGGTGTAAATCTGCCATGATTTACTTTAAAAACATGTGCTTATGATGAATTTCAGAATTGTGTGCCGTCGCTTAGTGAGGTTCCTAGTGAATTTCAGGTTTTATGAGTTTTGAAATGCATGATATGGCATTGTAAAGATAGAGCAAATTGCAATAAAAAATAGTTTCGGGACCAAAATATTTGTTTGTTCTGAAATGTTTGTGGATCGGTTCAAACATAAGAGTACAACCTTTGAACCAAAGCATACCCATTTTGTAAGATCTTCAGACAATCACGTATTCTTCTTTTTCGTATAGTTAGTGACTAACCAGAGTTTATGCGCCGCCCAAGGGCCTCAGACTTGGCTTCACATGCCGTCGAGAAATATAAATCTCAGGCATGCCTGTTTCCTTACGATGGTTTGCATATTTACATACATATTATACATACATAAACAAACACCTTTCTCCCATGGGGGTAAGCAGAAACTACAGAACGCGACCTATTACGATCCTTACATTCTCCTTTTGCTTTGTTTACGTTATACGTAAGTATATTTAATTATCTTAAAAGTTATTATCACAAAACTATCTTGCAATTACTTACGCTTGTTACAAAACCAATGAGTACTTATCAAAGTAATGTAATAGCACAAATAAATCACTTTACCAAAAAAACAATACAAATTACTAGTTCCGGACATGTTGTCCATTTCATTTGACCCCAGGACC
Organism: Eupsilia transversa; assembly: GCA_914767815.1. NCBI lineage: Eukaryota > Metazoa > Arthropoda > Insecta > Lepidoptera > Noctuidae > Eupsilia > Eupsilia transversa. The sequence continues at coordinate 11,346,274 of OU611892.1, forward strand.
TTGAACACCAACATATGTTATTTAAGTATCCTACTACTTGTTTTGACGTCACACAGATTTGGTTCATTTTGAAGGTGATAAAGAGATTATAAACAACTTATTGGGGACAACGTTATTTAAAATATCATTTCCGATCATTTGGACACACGGCGGTTTTGTTTAGACAGCACTGACTTGAAATGTAGATAGAGTGAAGGAACCAGATCATGAATAGAATAGAAATAAGTTTAAAATGATCCTTATACTAACTACCTTAACTAAGGCATGAAAACAGTTTAAGCTATAATAATAGAGATTCACTTAATATAATAATTTATTAACCTATTCAATCAAATCAATACAAGTTTATCATGTCAAGATTAAATTCAGTAAATAATTTGAAATAGGCAATACAATACTTAATGTCAAGTTTAATAAAATGAGATGATGATACAATTATTACCTGTAGTGCTATTCTGTAAAAACCTCACCGTGAAAACCTAAGTGAAGTGAGCTGTCATTCCACCTGATGCTAGGGATTGCCACTATTGACAGCTCACTACACGCTCACTTCACCTCCGTTTTCACGGTGAGATATTTACAGAATAGATCGGCTGGTAAGTCATGGCGATGGCGATCACTCAAAACCGTGGGTGGTCATTTTTCGGGTCATAGATTTTTCAGCTAATTTTATACAGGGTTATTAGTTATATGTTGTTAATCCATTAAGGGGATGTAGGAGAGGTCATTCACAACCAAATGCCTTTTGATTCCTATGAAAATGTCAAAAAATCGAGTCATTTGACATTTTATATTTTAAAATGTATAAAATAAAAATATAAAATGTCACGATTGTGACAAAATGTGACTCGATGTTTTTTGCGGTAATGAATTGCCGAGATTTTACCAATAACCCTGTAGTATGAAGATGATGTAAAAACGAGTGAATAATTCTATGATAAAATAACATAATATCACGCCTTGTTTCCCCGAAGGGTTGGGCAGAGGTGGTGTGTATGATAAAATGTATAATTAAAAAGAAAAAATAATAATGTGTCTATAAATAAGACCCCTACTGAACTTGTTCCAACATAATTGTATAACAACAGCATGTGTTAATAATGTAATCTTCCAGTTAATAATCTAATAACTTCGTAGACGCCTACGCCGTAGCAAAGGGCCTGTTCGTACCTGCTACGAAAATTTAATTTGCCTTTCATAAAGCCTCGTGTTGAAAGATTTGATTATGATTGTGGATAGCTATAAGAGTAGAAGAAGACCAAAGAAAAGATAGTTGGACTGTGTGAAAGATGATACGGCTAGAAAGGGGTGACGACTGAGATGACGACTAAGGCACAGTACAGACGAACAGCACTTTGCTGTCGACAGAGCCAACTTTGGCGGTCGATAGATTCAACTGCAGCTGCCGCCATTGGCGGGCGTTTGCTGAAACTTGAAATAATGGTGTCGACATGGTTTACAGCAGTTGAATATTGCAGGAAGAGCTGAAGTTGGCTCTGTCGACAGCTGAAGTTGGCTCTGTCGACAGCTGAAGTTGGCTCTGTTGACAGCTAAAGTTGGCTCTATTGACAGCCAAGTGCTGCTCGTTTTTAGTTTGACGTATTTTTTGTTCCTGAGCCGTTTCCTAAGTGAATGCTTTAATGTTGTTTTGATTCCGTTTCCACTTAGGAAAAACTTTGTAACTTATGATTTTGTCTTAAAACGTCGTCGCTTCGAAAATGTCGTTATTTTATTAGTGTTGATCCTCAGGAGAGATTGTTTGGCTGTACTCATTTTTTTTTTTTTTTCATATTTAACTTTCTAAAATAAGCAATGTTTTTGTTAATAAAAATGACGATATTTTGCAGCTTGATCACCAGGAATCTTTAACAAAATTGATTGTGTGACGAGCCCCTTATTGTAATTTGAAAATAACAGTAATTTAATCGAAAATAAAAATTCCCGATTTTAGTACAGAGCAGAAATCTTCTTAATAAATAAGAAATACATCTTACTGTAGTTATCTGCGGTTGGTAAACAGTATATTGAGCGTTCTTACAATGGACGGACATGAACGCAATACATTTGCCATTACTATTTCCCGACTATGATTCACGGGACATGAAAACAGATAGTTTGGCTTCCATCAATAATAAAAAATACAGTGCAACTCGTGCCTACCCATGGTAAGCTCGTTCGGTAGCACTTACGTGTAAAAAAAAACTAAGCTAGCTCCATCAATCAAATGTTTTCTGAAAAAAGAATGTTTGTTTTTGGTCCTTGGATTTTTAAAGTGTTTAGTTTGATAGTTCATTTAACGATAGTGTCGTTTTAAGAAGACTTTTGGTAGTCATTTGGATGTTTTTTTCTTTTTAATTATAATGTTTGTGTGCAAAATCAGGAGGAAGACAAATTCGTTTATATCGCTTTTCAAAAGTAGCTGATATTACATACCTGCGTGAATAGTAGAATATTATAAGTGTGTGTGTGTGTGTGTCAAAATAAATATGATACGTTCTAATTGGACATCTTCAAATAATTATACTTTAGGTGTAACTCCGATTGGCAGGGTGATATTTGGTATGTATCATTTTACATTAAATTTTTTAGAGAATTATTATCGGTTAGTTTCTTACCATAAGGTGGTGGTGGTTTCTTATCATTAGTAAATATAAGCTAATTTAAGAAAAATTTATACTAGTAAGGTCACAGTACACTTTTTATAGTAACTCCAGTTAGTAAAGTGCACGAAAATTATGTGAAAGAGCCTTCTCATACAGGCATTGTTTGCTTAAAAGGAAGCTCCAAATACGTTTAAATGTAATGTAATTTTCTATTTGTCACAAAATACAATTTTGTAAAAAAAAATGACACATTTCTTACGTAAATGTGTTTTTAAAGTGAAAATTAAACGTGCGTGCGTACGTAGGTACGTGTTATTGTATTATTAAAAGAGTATGTAAGGATGGTTGCAGCTGGCGTTCTGTAGTGTCTGCCTACCCCCATGGGAAGAATGCGTGAGTTTATGTAGGTATGTGTGAAAGTTAAAAAAATATCTCTATCCTCAAATTATTGCAGTTGTCATAATGTAAATATAACTAGTACTAAAATGTGAGTGCAGTTATAAATATTGAGAGATACCATATATCAGATAATTGACGGCACGGTTAGCGTAGTAGTTAAGCGATTGACTGCTGCGCTGCGTGTCGCGGGTTCGATTCCCGCACGGAACAAATATTTGTATGACCTACATTTAGTTGTTCCGGGTCTGGCTGTTTGTGTATGTCAGTTTAAATGTTTGTAAACGCACCCACGTTACAGGAGAAATTCCTAGTGTGGGGCAACGTTTTATTAAAAAAAAAAAAACACAGTATTTTTTATTAAACTAATACTAGCTCAGCCCGTGGTTCCACTCTTGTAAAACGATAGTAATAATTAGAGAAGAAGAATATTTAAGACAGTTTTGAATTACCTACACATAAGTACTACTTCTTATACCTACGAGCACCAGGTACGGTCAGCAACACAAGACCATTAACAGTACCTTTTACATAACATCACAATTTACACAAAATGGTTCGATAAACTGCTTTTAGCTTTTCATAAAATAGAATAAAAAGAATATTCTTTAAATTTGACTCCTGTTCCAATTAAAATTAAAATATTTTGCTCAAAATTAAGATTTAAAAAACTGAAGTGTTAATCGACTTTTGTTCAGCAGTGGCGTAACAGCAGTGCTATTCTGTAACCATCTCACCGTGAAAACGTAGGTGAAGTGAGCTGTCAGTACACCCGATGCTAGGAATTGACAATATTGGCAGCTCACTTCACGCTCACTTCACTTAAGTTTTCACGGTGAGATTTTAACAGAATAGACATACTGCTTTCGTCCTAACGAATATGTGGTTTCTGAATAGATCCTGATTATTACTAGAAACTGTCCAACTGACAGGTGCCAGGAGCGCATTCTCTCAACGGCCGGACTGTAACTATTTTATTTTATTCTATTCGGGAAACTTACAGCTACCTTATACAGTGTTCTTAAACAATATAAACTTGAAGACCATTTACAAGTTTCACAGATAAACACTAAAACTAAAAACGTAAAAAATAGGTCAATAGTCTAAAAGTCGTAAGCGCCGCTGCTTATTTGGCCGTAAGTTCGATCATAACAGTATTGAAACGCAATCGTATCTATTTTAAATCGCTTCAGTGTTGAATCGAGATTTAAAACTATTAAAATAAATTGTGCTTATCCCAATTTGTTAGGCAGGAGGATAATGATAATGTTGATTTGTTAGAAATCTCTATTTATATCTAATATTTCAATCGAGATACGTGATTGAGTACAGTGATTACCGATCTAGTAGATATACGAGGCTAAATCCTAACTAATATAATACAATTTTAATGCGAAACTGAGTTTGTATGTTCGTTACGCTTTCACGCTTAAATGGCTGAACGGATTTGGATGAAATTTGACACATGGGTAGACCATGACCTGGGTTAGGACATAGGATATTTTTTATCCCGATACTCCCATGGCATCGAGACTTATGCGGGTAAAACCGCGGGGTGCAGCTAGTAATATAGGTAATAATATAAATATGGCTGAACGGATTTAGATGAAATTTGGCACATGGGTAGACCATGACCTGGAGAAGGGCATACTTTTCATGCTGGATCGCAAACGAAGTCACGGGCAACAGCTAGTAATACAACAATATTTTTCTGACTGCCCATAAATATTGTTGTAGGTAAATATTGTTATGGAAACTTTATGATATTGTCCGAATTTTATCAATGGCGTCATGTGTTTGTCGGCTTTTCTGACACATATTGTTATGCTGTTATAAGTTTTATTGATAAATGGCCTCCCACGAGCAGTGTATTTATGAATATTTATGAGTTATTGTCTCGGGGTAACACTTCGAGATTATGTGGGATATTATAGTAATCACGTGGTTTTACATTTTAGTTGTCCACCAAGTACAAAATACTATACTTACTACTTATATTTATAGCTTCCACATGTTAACTTAGGTGGTAGGTTTTACAAAATATGATCCTTGTGGACCCCGTGGGGCACAGCAAAAATAGGAGAGGAGAAGAGGGCTTTAATTTGACTACTTAGTTGATATTCTATAAATTGTAATTATTTTAGAAACTTGTAATAAAATTCAATATTTGTTTATATTATAATAAGCATTTAGATAATAGAAATTGTTTTAGTTTATTTATGAATGTATTAAGTCTTTATTTTTTCTTCTTTAATTATTTCTGATAATTTATTATATATTTTATTTTAATTGACATGACTATTGCACTTTTTGAGTGCATGTTTCACTTAGAGTAAGCTTTTAACTATAAGTAAGTAGCAGGGCATGATTACCATGGGTACTCTTGATTGATGCGAAAGCAAATAAAAAAAAGACAACTGATTACATCGACGGCTGTTGTCTCAAAATATGTGGACAAGGACGTGGTAGAAGACCCAAACATGTTGTAAAAAACATTGACGGATTTTTCAATTAAATTTTTAGTAAAACCTAGTTTTCCTGCAACATGATTCACACATTAACCGAAGAGAATCAAATAAACAAGAACTCTCGGAATAAATGTAGTGCATTGCGCGTGTGCTCAATGGAAATCAAGTCATATCTTTATGAAATATGATTCATTTTACATTACCACCAGCTGGAGTGTTTTGCGGAGATAATTAAAAAGTTGTAGTATCGACAGGTGTAAAGATAGATAGGGCAGTTTAATGAGCTGCCGGCACTCGGACCGGGCAGCTCTAGTTTGAAACGAAACGGGATCCTTCTTGCCATAGTATTTTAAAGTAATTACGAACGTGCAAACTTGAATATTAACTTTTCATTATTCTGAGACTTAAAAAAAAAGTCTAATTATTGCCTGGTGTTGCATGTTGTAGTGTTTTTTTTACAAAAAGTTTTATCGAATTGTATAGACTTGCAATATTTGTGATATTTTGAATAATGAATTTTGCAAACATCTCTCATGGTATTCCTCGTAAAAAAGGTAGTAGTTATAGTAATTGTGGCTGTATTTTACCTATTGTTAAAATATTAGTCCTCCATAATATGTGAGTGGGCTTTTTCAAGGAATAGAAAGCTTTGTATCCTTACCCGTGGATATTGTTAAGGCCAAAAGGATAGCTAGGGCCAGTAGCGTCCTTTTTTTCTGCTAATAACATCAAATTACGATCATTAATCAGTCTTCCAATCGTAGTGTAGCAATTTCCCCTTAGATCGTTCATTGCAGCGGCTGAGGAAAAAGGAAAAGGCCTATGTTCAGGAATAATGACTGATATGAAAATATATGGCTACTATATAATACCTGTTTATATTTTGTATATCTTGTTCAAAGGCGTGGAGTCAGCGAAGGTGGAGGAAGTTACGGCCTCGCCTGTCCCGACCGAGTCGGGGGCACGACCCAATCGCCCAACACACTGCGTGGTCGGCGGAGCACATGCCTTCATTCTTAGGGTAAGTTCTCCTGCAGTCTATGTCAGCCTGGTAATGTCTGTACCACTGCCGACCCGAGTCGGGGCTAAACCGCGTGACACGCGTGATCGGCGGAGCACACACGCCTACATACTTCGATTGTATTTTATGTAACCCTATAAAAGAATGCACCAGTCAACTCTTGGGACAAGACCCGACCCGCTTTAGGGGCTGTACACAAAACTGTGATGCGATATCGCAAGATATTCTTAGGAATGAAGCTTCTGCGTTGCGTATTCTAATCACATTGCAGTTTTATGTGTACTTACAAGCCCTTACATACTGCGTGATCCGCAAAGCTCATGGGTACTGAGAATCTGCAATTGATGCAGCCTTAGTATTTGAAACACGGTTGTGGCTAGACACTAACGAGCCAGCAGCCACAGCAACCAGTAGCCCAGAGACAGGCGGCAGTTCACATGCTTTTTTATCATAGTTTTTGTATGGATTCGTCGCGCATGTGTAGCCGGTGGCGGCCACAGCAATACTCAACACCGCAGCAAGAGGTGACAGCCACCGGTGGTTGTAGCCGGTGGCACGTGTGCGGTTACCCTAAGTCATCGTTTTGATCTAGATCCATCTTTATTCGAACCGTAAAGTTATGAAAATAAAATCAACCGTTGCATCTACTTCCAGATCTCAAGTTTCTTCGGGCTAGCCCCCCTGCGCTTCGAGTCCCGCAGCAATGGCTTCACGGTCAGCATATCTGGTGCCATGTGTGTGTATAGCTACATTCTAGTCACAGTGCTAGGTGAGTCGTGTTTGTGTTCGTTTAACATTTGAAACAGTAAACGTTTTCCTGTAAATGTTTACCCGCGGCGCGTTTCTTCGTTCTATTGTTTTTGTTTAATTTGTCTTTTTCTTTTATTTTCTTGATGGTAGTAGTATTACATCGACTCAAACAAATCGTGTTCTTACGAGCGCCCGGATTTCAAGGAAGAGTTGACCCATGTTTTGATGATCAATGAATTTGAAAAAAAAACTATGCCCAGCAGTGGGATGTTACGGGCTGTGTTTTTGGATTACATTATGAATTCTCAAGGATAAGCCGAAGTAATGATTTTTTTTTCAAAATTTTACCATGGTTCATGGTTGGCGGTTAATGGAAAAATTTACAAAGATTAAAAAAAAAGCTGTTTGTCATCCGCGTTTCATTTACTTTTTTACCACCAGCAAAAATAACTGCTTCCAGGGATGAGCAAAGCATTTTTATTTCAAATAAACCAATTACAGGCACTTTTGAGTTGTCAAGGGGTCGGTCAGTCAGAAAGATGAAGCTAGTTGCCCATTCCAAAGCGTAGTAAGTTCCTACGGAGAAGAACGGCCAAGAAACTCCACGGACACTCTTTTAAATCAAAACCACCACTTCGATCGGTTGTGTGCTTCCCGTATCCAGCATATACCTGCCGCCATCACAAGGTTAAGCTATTTACTTATTGCTTTTACTTTTCACCTTCCAGTAATATGCACACTGTTCGGGCTGGTAGCAGAGATCAACGTGGGCGTGGAGCTGTCAGTACGCATGTCATCGCGCATGTCGCAGGTCGTGTCCACGTGCGACGTGCTGGTTGTGGTGGCCACCGCCGGCGCCGGAGTGTACGGCGCGCCCAGGAGAATGAGGAACATGTTGAAGTTTATGGAGAATATTGCTTCGGTAAGGACAGGAATGAAGTTCAATTGAAATACAAAATTAAAGGTTCCCATTAAACTTGATGTTGAAAACTGTGTTGGGGTCGGCTTCCAGTGTAGCCGGATGCAGCTAAATACCAGTATTTTACCAGCTGAATACCGTGTTTCTGGATATTAAATTACTAAAATTTTGACTGCGAACGAGGTTGCATACTCAAAGACTCTCGTGCTAGATCAGTGTTAAATTAGTCTTTCACGCTGTTTCCAGGTGGACACTAGCATAGGAGGTCAGTACTCGCTGCTAACGGAGCGCAAGCTGTGTGGCATAATCCTAGGAATCCTCATCTTCTTCTCCGTGCTCATCGCCGATGACTTCACGTTCTACGCGCTGCAGGCGAAGAAATTGGACAGAGAATGTAAGGAAACATGAATCACTTTTGTATTTGGGCTCTTTCGCGCTGAAGCCATACTAGTTTTGGAGGGCCATATTTTAGGGAAATAATTTAGTGATCCTCTAAAAACTTATAGAACTTCTAGTTATGGGCGCTTTTTGAAATGAATAAACTGCTAAAAACTTTTTGCGCTTGCACTGTGATGCACACTTTTTTATTAATTGAGCCTCTTTTTATCTTTCTGGCCTTTTCTTATATGTAGTTGGTCGCAGTAATTAAGCTAGGGTACCCCGACCAAACTGGTTAGGTTAGGTTGGAATTTTGAACAACCACGCGCAAGCCAATTTGGTCGCACTAAATAAGCTAGGGCACCTCGACCAGGTTAGAACTGTGACCAACCGCGCGCGAGCCGAGCGAGCGAAGCGAGCTGTGACACGGCAGCGGCCGGCGAGCGATGCATCCAAGTTGGTCGCAGTTACTTGGCTATTGTAATTGTTAGTATTTTTAGGACACCAAAATAAGAATTATTTGAGTTTCACAAAAAGAGGCGCGCGCAATCATTATATTAGAATGTTCAATAATATTTTTTTGGGAAACCAAAGTGGACATTATTTGAGGTTTGATTATAAATAATTTATAGCATTTTAATAAAATATAATTTTAGCAATTTAAGTGAATTCCCATTAGTTTGAACCAGGCTAACCCAACTAACACTATTTTTTGGAAATGTTTAAACTGCCAAAATAGTTTTTATTGTAACATCTGCTTCCACCTGCTTCGAATATATCCCTAAAGTGATCAGACGCTGTGTCGTCAAATTAGGTTTTTAACGAATACATTTTTTTATTTATAATATTCTGTATGTTCCAGGGGACGTGGTGACGAATTACCTCGGGTTCTACATGCTGTGGTTCGTGGTGCTGATCCTGGAGCTGCAGTTCGCGTTCACGGCGCTGTCAGTACGTGCGCGCTTCTCAGCTGTCAATGACGCGCTCGCGCTCACCGCTCGACAAGTCTCCATCCCTGGTACAAGCACATTGAGTATCATTAATTTATATTGAAATGCTTGGGCATCCAAATCATTACGGATTCTTCATCATAATTTTGTTTTCACCTCACAAGCTCGGAAATAATCTATTTGTCATTCGAAATCTGAGTGCAAAAGTGCATTTTATCCGCTAGCGTGGAAAAAGTTTTTCAAATTCGAACCTTTCTATTCAATAATTTTCTATACCGCCGGTTCCACTGAAAATGCATAAATACTTATTTCATGTCAATGCGCCAACGTCATTATTAGAATAATCGCACTGGCCTGTAAGACGACTGCATGATATGTTTTTCTTGCACCTAGAATTTTCCTCGCTGTGGTGAGGTGAAAAGTTGTGTGTTTCGCTCGGCAGCAAAGTTATTCTGCGTCTCGTACCTTTGAAACCTTCGCGTGCTCAGATTTCAATACAAGTACTCGCACCAAAAAACAACTTTGCAGCCTTGAATAACAAATAACTATATTATTCCGGAATGTTTCAGTAATGTCATTGACGTTAGTAGAAAATATAAATGTGGACTTTATGAACCAGAGAGGAAAACGATAAGACCAATATTTTTTTAGATCCTCGAAGTAAGCCAATATATCAACATTCAAAAGAAGTAGTTATTATACTCAAAGACAGATTGTTAAGATGGTGATTTAGGAAAAAGGGGCTTTCCAAAACATTTGTTGACTTGTTTTTTTTCAGTGGAGAAACCCAAGAGCGCGTCACCTCTAAACATCTATGCTATTCGGGTGGCACCGGCTGACAACCAGCGGTCTGCAAACGTGAGTCTGCTGGTGGACTCCTTGACTGGCAGGGAACATGTCGTCATTATCAAGAGAACTGGTAAGATTATAACCCCCACATCTATGCTATCCTGGCAGCACTGACGAGAGTTCACGCCACCAAAGACCAAAGTACAGGACAGCCAGTACGTTTCATTATAATTTGTCCTGTGACGCGATTGGTAGGTAGCACTGAATTTTGTAGTTTTAGTTTAAATGAGGTTTAAATACTAATATAATTCAAAATGGCGACTCACACAACAGTACTACCAATCACATGACTGCAAAATTCGCGTCACGGGAAAAGTAATGAACGCACAGTGTAGTCCACAGATGCGGTGCTATAGTCGTGCGACAAAATGTTGTTAACCTCTGGCGTTTTCAAATCATTCTAATCTCTATATCTCTCTCTCTATTGTATTAGTTCCATTGATAGCCTCGGTGCTTTCTTTAGAAGCGCGGACTTTACTGGTGGAATACCTTGATAATTACCTCTGAACATATATGCTGCCCTGGTAACTCCGCTGGTTGTCTCCACGCGGTCTGCTATCAAGGTGATAAGCAGCCCGCTGTTTGTTTTCCATCAAATAATAGACAAAACTCGGCAGTTTTTAGAAGCCAGCAACAGTGTCTCTTATTTCAGCGAACGGGGAGCCTCGTCTCATAGTGTCCCCGTGTGACGCGGTGCGACGGCTCGCGGCGCTGCACGGCACGCTCTGCGACGTCGTCAACAGCATTGACGATAGCTACGGGCTGCCCCTCATTGTCATACTAATATCGACTCTGCTGCATCTTATAGTCACGCCTTACTTCTTGATTATGGAAATTAGTGAGTGAATTTGTTTAATAGTTAACTATCTTTTGTCCGCGGCTTGGCCCACGTGGAGATTATCCCACGGGAACGTACCGCGAGGCGGAGTTACTTTCGTATTAATAATTATTAGTATGGATTCAAAGCAAGACGCGGTTTTGGGGAAGGCACAATAATATAATAAAATTTCTGTCTTTTCTTTCAATATTGCAGTTGTGTCCACGAACCGCGTGCACTTCCTAGTACTTCAGTTCCTGTGGTGTGTGACGCACATGCTGCGCATGATCGTGGTCGTGGAGCCTGGTCATTATACTATAGCTGAGGTTAGTATCTTACTAACTAGTTACTGTTCTATGTAAAGGACATAGATCAGTATTACGTCGATTCATGATCCAGAACAGAGGTATAATTTTTTGTACGTGAGCATTAAATCATGAAGACATAGCAAAGAAAGTTAATAGTTACCAAAATGTTACAATAGCTCAAAACATTATGTTTTTCGGTAGGAATCCTGGTTTGTAAAATCCTTGTAAAATCTCTTCTAACAACAAAATAATAATAATTGATGATGTTTTATTAGGTTTCTGTAAAGTTATCACTGTCGTTGTACCAGGGCAAAAGAACCGAAGGGCTAGTATGCCGCCTGATGACGTCAGCGCCGTCTACCGGAGTGCTGCCCTCGCGGCTGGAGATCTTCTCGCGACAACTGATGCTGCAGTCAGTCAGCTATGCACCCATGGGCATGTGCACGCTGCATAGGCCGCTGATTGCTTCTGTGAGTTTATAGCTATTCGTAGTTCTTCAAGTTGTACGTAATCTTCAAAATATTTGAAGATTACGTCATTAAAAATACTTAAAAATTATATCAGCTATATTTCGGCCTCCATATCCTCAAAGACCTGAGGCATAGAGATTTCAAAATTATTCTAAAATCTGCTTTAAAAGACCTTCTGAAGATAGATTCTGGTGGTCCACAAAACCACTGTATTTTTTTGGAATGGTCCAGCACGGAATAGCCGCGCCGGCAGCGACTAGAAACGCCAGTACTAATAATATTTGTGCCCACACAATTAACGCTGAGTGTAAATTCGTCTGTAAGAGGCATTGTCAGAATTGACACGGGCATTGTCAATTTCTTGACACCTTTGGTTTGGACGGAAATTGTTGACAATACCGTCTCAAGCAGCTGCCGCAGACGCGTCTAGGTGCTGTGTGGCTGGAATCCAATCGGTTTACAAATTCCAATAATGCACATGTTATTATTTTTACAGGTGATAGGAGCGGTGACGACGTACCTGGTGATCCTCATACAATTCCAAAGATACGATAACTGATACTGATGACGTTAAGATAATAATGATGGCTCTAGTCACACATGGGTTCCTAGTATACTTTTACAAGAATTATTTTTATAAAACGAAATGCAAAAGAGACGGGTTTGTAAATAAATTAGTAGAAAATATTGTGTATGTTTAAGTACAAATAATAGTTCTTATAAAATTATTGTGTTTTATTTAACTTTTGTATTTTCCGAACTGTCTCGTTGGTTTAGTGGCCACAAGTGCTACTGCTGAGTTGAGGTCCTGGGGTTCGATTCTCGGGTCAGGCAAAGTTATCCCTTCGGGTGTTACAGTCGATATGTAATGTTATGTACTGTCTGAAAGGATACAAACGCATTCAGAAAATAAAGAATCCTCCCATATTTCGACCGTTCAATATTCAATAAAAGTGCTCATATTACATGTTTCATAACTTTCTATTTTGTTCATTAGCAAAATCGCAATTTTGCTCAGAACCTGCATAAAAGTAAGTACGTGTGAAATTTCCTTCAAAACAGCGTTTTAGTAAAATAACAAAAGCAACCACAACAACACTTTGTGGCCGTTTTGAAGATATGAGAATATGTTGCACATTACTGCGACGAGGCGCATATTAAAGTTTTGGCTATTAAATGCATTGCATAAGTGAGATGCTCGCTTTAAGGAATTATAGTTTAGTAGGTATAGTATAGTGTGCTATAGGGTGTACCTATAGAGCACCCACCGTCTTTTCCCCAGTTGCCTGTAATACTAGGTAGGACCTGCCTTGGGAGATTAGGCATGATTTTGCGTTGTTTAATTTTGTGGGGGTCCTTTATAACTGATCTAAGTAACTATTTCGCAATTTGAGGAGTTCGTGGCTTAGGAATAACAGCCGCACGACTCGATCCATCAGGTTAAGCTACGCTTGCCGGGGTTGGTCCGTGGATGGGTAACCATATTTACATATCGAGACAACTCTGTGCTTCGGAAATCACGTAAAACCATTGGTCTCGGCTGTCGTTCGTGGATCTTTGACAGTCTTTAGGGGTCATCAGAAGCCCGAAAGTGTGACAACCAGTCTTGCCAAGGGGAATCGTTTTACCCAGTTACTGGGTTGTGGAGGTCACATTAGGCAGTCGCTCCATGTAAAATACAGGTATTTAGCTGCATCCGGTTAGACTGGGAGCCGACCCTAACATAGTTGAGAAATGGTTAGTAAGTAGATAATTTCTATTTTAAATCAACACTTTCTGAGCTAAATCCAACTGAGTTACCTTCTAACTTCTAAAATACCTATCAACAAACAATGTCTCGATTTGTAACGTCCATTCAACTTCTCCGCTTACCTTGCCACAACGTTCGTTCATGAACGAATGAACGAGCGACATAGCTTCCCATTTAACGTTGAACATACATTAAAACTTACTCAGTGCTGCATCTCAACTTTACTGTAAGGTATATGCTACATATAACGCGGTAGCGGAGCGGGAAAAACGCCGCTCCTCGGTGGTACATTCCTTGATCAAGATAAATGCGTGTATAATTCAGGTTTTACTAGGAAACTGTACCTACTACTGACGCAGTGCAACGAGCCCATTTTTAATTTACTATAGCCGTCTTACTGGGTATCGTGTAAATCAGTAACTTGTTTATGGTGGTCAAACCGGCACTCGCTCCGCGTAAAATACTGGTGTAGCCGCATCCGGTTAAACTGGAAGCCGACCCCAGCATAGAGTTCCCAGGAAAGCTAAGCAGATGATGACAATTAAAATGGATCATAATTGAATCAGAAAAAAGAAAAAGAAAAAGAAAAGAAAGAAAAATCATGTTCAATACCTAAACGTAATATTTGTAACCATACATTTTACCTGATTTTGCAAAGAATAACTTCGAGTTTGGTATCGACGTAGCATTGCAAAAACTATAGAACCTTTCGTAAGCCATAGTTACAGATACAATAAAAAATCCATTGTGTCTCTTGCCGATCCACGTTCCGGCATACCATAGGTTAATGAAGGCGCCCGCTACCCGCGTTCTATGTGGCATAGTCTTAACATTTTGCATAGTTTTAGCACCGGCTACTAAATAGTACGGTTATGCTTTTATTCTCACATGAACTAAGTAGAGTTTAGTGGGAAGATATAATTTGAGAGTGAGTTTTATTTTGTTGTAGTTTATTTTTGGATGCATTTGGAGTTACGAGTAGTTTCGGATTTGCATTATATTTGAGTGGTAAAATGGAAGCTTTAGGATTTATCGTAGAAATTAGTACTTACTTATAGGCTTCTCAAACCAAGGATGGTGCACATTCCCAGCTTTAAAGCATTTGATACATTGAAGTTATGCTTAAATATTTGAAAAACCGACGTCTCTATGTACTAAATCTTTTTGTTAGTGCTTATATGAACTTTACTATGTATAACGTGACATTATGTTTAATTGTTACATACCTGGGGCCTTAGTCTACTAATTTATAAACGTCACCATGGTGTCATAATGACTAGTTTTTGACAGTTTTTGTCTGGCAAATCTGTCAAAAACTAACCATTATGACACCATTGTGACGTTTATAAATTAGTAGACTTAGGCCCCTGGCTCTCGCGATGGCCTCACCTAGGCCATCGCGCATTACTTTGCAAGTAATAAAACAATCGCACCAGGGAACCATAACAACAATAAAATAATTTAAAAAAGTTTATTCAGGTAATATACATATTTGCTTAAATACAAATTTGCTTAAATCTACGAAAAATTCAGTAGGTAGGTACCACAGGTACAGTGATGGTACTTCTTCCAAGGACGTTCCATTTCAGGAGCGCTTCGACAAAAATTACAATATAACAGACAACTATGCTATGTATCATAATTATTATCTACGGCCAGATGTTTAGCAGCTGACAAAGTTGCACCGTGTTATCTGTGCCAATCTCGATATTAAGTTTCAGGCAGTATCGCTAAACAACTACTTCAGTAGTTGTTGTTAGTACAATAGATATACCTATCAATCCCAACTTAGTAGCTCACTGTTCTACTTAGTATCGACAGCTTAATCTGTGATTATATTTTATTTATCTATCTTGATAGAAGAAATACCTCGACAAGTCGACACCCCACTTTTCATAACTTACCACTTTGTCAGCGTAATTAATATGTATACTCATGCCAAATTACAGCTTTCTAGTACTAACAGTCTCTGAGCTAAGCGAGGGACAGACAGACAGACAGACGGACATAGCGAAACTATAAGGGTTCCTTGCCTACGGAACCCAAAAAAATTGATAATTTCTTCAACTAAAGTTGCTCTGTCTGCGGAGCGCCAAACACAACGCAACGCTAGTTGACAGCATGTGTATTGGGTTACTGTGGGCTAGCTTAAAATACTCTAATATCAAAACCCAGTTTGTTTTAAATATGATGTCAGCACTGACGGGGCCCGCTAGGGCCCATGCCTGCCGGGGTTGCGGAAAAGTCAGTAAGAGATACCGTGGCCGCTGCCCTGGCAACACACAGGCAACTGAAGGAACTCGGGTGGGTTTTAGTCAGTAAGAGTCTGAAACGCCCTCCCGCTCCGCTCAGAACGGGAGAAGTTATTTGATAATTTCCCACCAAAAAAAAAGGTATTGAATGTTATAATATCATAATACTTCTTTCCACTATCCATTACTCTCATATTTTTACAGAATGTACCGGAAATAGCACACACATATTTCAGCAACTTTTTTAATAAAGCATTCACATACGATTGGCATAAAGCACGGGCTCCACCGTGCATCTCTTGAATGTGAAGCAAACATGCTGATGCGGAAACTTTCCTGTTACAACTACCCTTTTATGTATTTTCGCCCGTTGAGCACTTGTTGGTATTTCAATGAAAACTCCGTGTTTTTGGGCCATCTCTGGAATGGGTGAAATTGGATGGTGGATGAGAGCAAAATTCGAATGATTGTAGTGTAGGATGGAAAGGTTTGGACGTATTGAAATTGGTGTAAATTATTGCACGATCAGAAGTGGATTTCCGTATGTGTATATTTCTGGACGAATTATAACAGATTTGTAGAGTCGATGAAGGATGACGTATCTAGTGAGGCAAGACACATTTCAAAACCAAGGACAAAAAAAAAAGTAGTTATAACTAAAAGGGGGTGGGAGAGATTGGATATATGTAAAATTAATTTGTTTGGATTGCTAACCGACAAATCAGAAAAATAAAGAAACAACGTGCACCAAAAATATCCTGTATTCTGTGCAAAACTGACCCGTATTTTAAGCGCAGTCTCAAAACAATTTTATGTGTAAGTATTTTTATTTAGGTTCGTTTCGAATCGGAAAACCATTGGACGTATCGTTTACTTCACTCGAACAAATTGAACAGTGGATTCGGAAAACATATTGCTGAGCGCTGCGTTTAACAAGCAAGTTGCAAGTAGGAACGTTTGTTTTGTAGTTATTTTTTGAGTATGTAAGTGAACCGACACTACACTACTTGTAACTTGTAAATGATCATGTAGGTTTAACAAGATTTTAATTAAGTATCTGCGATTGAAATAATTTTCTAGCTCCAATTTTAATAGATTTCAAATCTAACTGGGAATGAACTAATACTTAAATCAGTTGTTGAGAGTACTAACCAATAAAAACAACCAAACCAAACCTAGTGATATGACCCGCGGTACAGAACCGCGGGTCATTCCACTAGGTTTGGTTGTTTAAGACCTGGATGCAAACCGTACAGACCAGGGAATCATGGCACACAGGGTGGTGGCTTTTACTCAGCAGTGGGCGGAATGTGGCCTACATATCTATTTATTTATATAAAAATAATAAATAAATAATGAAATATAGCTTTCAATGATGATGATTCAAAGAAAGGAAAGAAAGAAAACACCTTTATTTGCGGCAAATATGACCCAAAGAAAGATGGAAAACACGAAAATAACAAGTTGGGGGAAAATACTAAATACGCAGGACCATCCATGCAAGACGGCCATCGCTCAGCGTAATTAATCTATAGCTGGACTAGCTGCGATAAAGTTCAGTAAACGTAGTTTTTATCACAACTCTTATCTCCAAAACACAACACCTTAAAAAAAGTTCAATACCTTGCAACCGAAGTGTGTGAACCTATTATTTACAGCCAATTTCGTAAATATATCACCTACATAATAGTTTAGGAACAATCGGTAATGGATATAAATTAGTAGGCTGCAAACAAAGGAAGCCGGTGGCTTTCAAACTTGCACTACAGCCGCTCGATGCAAGTTTAATACTAGTGACACACACACGGCTGCAACAAACAACTTATGAACTTAACTGGTTAGTTGGCTGACTTGGATTAAACTGGAGTCAATATTAGAGCTTATAAACTAACATAATGCTAGACAACTACTGCTGTTGCTGCTATCCTAGTACTTAAATTGCGTGACATGGTTTTCTAAAAAGGTTTGGTCGGCTATCAGTCGAAACAGTTGCGTCGGAAGAACATCTTTTTTTTCGTGGAACGACTGCCAAACGAAGTTCAGAACTGTTCTTAGCATTGAGCTCCACGATTACTTACAAATGCTTGCACTGACTGGACAGATCCACTCAAATCTGTGTGGTTCTTTCCTCAAAACACCATTTCAGACACTAATCTACAAGGTCCTCATATGGCCTGACCAAGATTATGTCTGGACTTTAAAAGAGACTGTGAACTCTGAGTTTGTTTCGGCCTTTCTTCTCAGAGTAGACAGATAGGAAACCCCGACCTCATCTAGCTTAGCTCAATATTTTTTTTATATGACGTATAAAACTGATTCCGTTTTCCTATTCACAGAATATACAATTTCATTTCAATTCTGTGTCATTTTTGAGAAAGTAAATTCTTTAATGTCTTTGATTTTTACTTTTCCATCATTGTTATTGCTGATAGAATGTCTTTTTTCTTCGTCCGTTGTTGATTAACAATGCGTTAATAACGAATTACCAAGGTTTTTCGACCAATCCGTCCGTATGTATTCATATGCATCTTCCATTCGGCGCAGTAAAGTAGCGGATGTAATGCACTCTTGAGTTCGGTTCAAGTCCCGCACGGTTAAGATACGGATCAGTTAAACTGCGCGCATTAAACTCCCGGAGTAAGTGTTTTACAATAGAACTTGGGAGGTTCTGCTAAGTACCTGTACTGTAAGTTCGGAGATAGTTGGGAGATACAGAGAGATAAACGGGGTACAAATTAAACGAAGACTGTACGTTTTTGAATTTTACTCTTTTTAACCATTAACCATTTTTTCTAATGGGGTATTTGTCTACCAGTAATAAAATAAATTCATAATACCTAGGTACATGTTGCAAGCACATTTACAATATGTCATCATGTAATGCCACCCGAGCAAACTTTTGCTAAAGCAACGGTCAAACCGGGTGGAAGGAATTCTACTATAAACTTACTAAAAGAGAGACTAGTGTATAAAACCTCATTTTATAATTTGCAAAACCAACCAAGAACCGTAATACTTGATTAGAAATGCAACCATCTTATCGTCGAAATACCACCTGCATACACGAACCATACAATGTCCGCGCCTAACTATAAAAATCAGACGTTAAGCTTAATACACACGAGCGGCGGTCGCCTATATTAGCAGTAGGCAGTGTAAGGGAGTAATATCAGTCAATATAAAGCTATACTGTGCGATGTTTGGTGTGTGACACAGCATTTGACGCGACAAAGTGACATGTGCAAGTGAGATAGGCAGAAGAACAGAGAGTGAGTTGTATTGCAATTAGCTAGTGACCTCGACAATTGATCTTGCCAGAGCAACCAGCAGCAAGTTCGTCATGCTCCCTTAGATGTCACTGCTTGCGGTAGCGTCGGGCGTCGGGTTGCCTCTTTCCCTCAAATATGGCGCGGGGGGTATATGGCTATAATCGCTTGACAGAAACAGAACGATGTTTTAAATTCTTTTAGCGCTAAAAGTATTTAGTGATTTTGTGATGCTCGCGGGCCTAATCTGAGGATCGAAAAAATAAAATGAATAGATCACTGCATAGCACAGTATAGCGTAGTATAGCTTGCTGTTGATTAACCACCCTATGAGCGGTGGTCGTCTATATTAGACGTAGTCACGGCTATAACTGTAGGTGCTGTAAATCGGGTCGTTGCATGCAAAGTCGCCGTCTCACTCGTATTACACATCCACGGCACATCGTAAAATCCTTATGCAAACGATACTAGTAGTGTTGGGAGAAAGTTTTGATGTAGAATAGTAAATTGTGGTCGTGGAGCGAGTTTGTGGTACTAGGGTTTATATTATCATCAGCTTGTAGGTTCACTGATGGAATTGGGATTCTAAATGACTTCAGAAAATAATGGATTAAGAAGAAATTGTTGGTGTTATGATCGTTTGATAACATAGCAGTCAAAAGTGATAAAGACACTTGAGAAAAGAGACATTTTGTGTTATCTTTTTGTAGGAATTGCTGGTGTGTTTATTTATTTTTTTATCCAGCTTCTTAAAGTTTGGCTTCGATTTCTATCAAAATCGTACTAAATATCTGAATGTTTAACCGACTTCAAAAAAGGTTCTCAGTTCGTCGTTACCATTTTTTATGTATGTTCCCCGATTACTCGAAGACGGCTGGACCGATTTGGAAAATTCGTTTTCTGTTTGAAAGGGTATACAGCGGTATACTTCCTAAGTGGTCCTATATCAATTTTAATAACTAGTGGTTCAGCAGTCGTTTTTGAATTAGCTTCATTATACGTATTTTAAGTGGATGATGTTATAATAACTTCTTGTCACTTTTATTTGTAGCAGGTAGTGTATTTGAAATGGTTTGGGGTAAGTGACGGAACTAAAAAGTAAAAAAAAAAACAACTGACTTCCAAATAAAAGTTAAATTATGAAATAAATTGTCTTTTTGAACTGTGGCTAAACAACCCAATTTATTTAACGCTATAGCTGGCAATACCAATCACTATCAAAAGTAATCGTCACTTAACCGATTTTGGGGTCCTGATTACGCTATAATACTGTTCATAAAAAGTTTAAAAATGCATGCAATAATCATACTTAACACCGTTTTATACTCTTCCTTTGATCCCCTCTCATCGTCTCCGTTCCATTTAACACTTCTACTTAAATACAGGCGTACTTCACTCACAAATCCGCGCCGTAATCAGTAGTGTTAATTGCCTAGCAATAATTAAACGTGGGTACTAAGCCGTACATAGGTAGGATTAGATGGGATTACTACGTGTGACGTGTGTAGTGTGTAAATTGTAGTAGGTAGTAATGTACTAGGGTATTATGAAGGAAGAAGTGTTAAAGGAGTAAGTAAGTATTGTAGCAGATGGCCACAGTATAAATATTGGGCAGTATAGAAACTACACAGTAAGGCCGTCCGCTGCGTTAAACGGGTGCACGGAGCGGGCGCCCGCGTGCGTGTTGTTTTCTATGGGCCGCGTGCGACGTAAGACCTGCCTCACGCAGCGCTGCTCTAAGGACGCAATCATTGACCTCAAAGCGATTGTCACGGTGCTGTCAGTTGTAGGTGGCGTGTCAAAACGAGAGGTCGCCGCGATCTTTTTAAATAAAATGGAGCGTAGGTAATTATTTCAACAAATAGGGCTAGTTCCCATTGTTCCTGACGTCACATCGGGCCACACACCACACCGCGGTCGCGGGCTTCCCCCCGCCATTCACTCGCTCGCCGACACCTTGAGCGTGCGCACACATTACGATCGTCTCAAAAATTGTTATCAGCCCTACGAATTATAATATTTTAAATCAAGCAGTTCGTTTTAATAAGTCAAGACCACCAGCAGCACACCTGGAGCTTGATACTCAACACCATACTGTCCATATTTATATTGTGAGGTGCGGTTTGTAGTTTCTGTATAAAGGCGTGAGTTTATTGGATGTATTCAGTGTAAAAGAAATCGTATTATTTGTTTCGGGTACAAACAATCAATGAGCCGTTTTGTTTAATGACTTTCAACATGGATTGTTTTAAGCTTTTCGGTAGCTTATGTCAAACCAGTTTTTTTTTTTTACTTTTTCATTTTCTTTGTCGCTGACGGAATGTCACTTTGACTAGGCCCTTTGGACTAACAATGGCTGAAATTTTACACGCGCTATGCAAACCTGTTGCTCAATTCTCCTTGAGCAAAAATACAGATTTCTAATGTATCTAATGGACTAAACTACCAAATCTACTACTACTACACCACTTAGTCTTGGCTGAATAAAAAAAGAAAAAGAGAAAAATTGTTTATTATGCGCAAATAAGAAGCTCAGCTCTCCTAGTTTGACTGCGAAACCCTAAAAACGCATAGCAAAGGGCAATCGCTACGAGGAAGCTTAGCAAAGGGACATCTACTACGACAAAGCGTAGCAAAGGGACAACTGCTACGAGAAAGCGTAGCACACAGCTGCGAGCCTAGTTCTTGCTACGAAAATGACCAAATCTGCCCTTTCTTATCTACAAATTGCAGTACTTTATCAAAAGCTAGAAAATATTCTTATCTTACTAAAGCAAGTCAAAATAAAATCTTAAACACAACAGCTGAGTACAAGGAGGTGGTAACGACGTATTATTCTGTCAAATTACTGTCAAGCGTCCACAGGGCTTTTAAGGGACCCTTTGTGTTTATAATACTGATGTCTAGACGTTGTTGTCTGATAGGACATTGGTCTCGGTAAATACATTAACATCGTCTTGGTGGTTGTTTCTAAGTGAATATAAGATATCTATATTATAAAAATCTCGCGTCACGGTGTTTGTGGTCGCACTCCTCCAAAACGGCTCTACCGATTTTTATGATTTTTTTTATGTACCTATTTTTTTTTATATGTGAGAAAATATGGAAAAAACTGTAGGTAAGGTAGGTAGGTATGTATGTATGTAATGTATGTAGGTAGGTATATAGGTAGTCAGGTAGGTAGGTATTTAGGTAGGAAGGTAGGTAGGTAGGGAGTTAGGTAGGGTAGGGTAGATATGTAAGTAGGTAGGTAGGTAGGTAGGTAGGTAAGCCTTAGATAAGTAGGTACTTATTGCTACAGCTGCGGGCAGCTAGTGGTGGTTGTTTCTAAGTGAATATAAGATAGATATTGTTTGATAATATTTTGTAGAATTATTGACAAGTGGACTGGCTGTTTTTGCCCTGTTTGTTGATTTTAACTAACTGCGCTCACTGATGCGTATGATTGGTTATGGAAATTTTCCCTTTGACCATTAGTTATTAGGATGGCCATCAACAGCAAAGAACTTAAAACACTTCAACTTTATACAGACACACGAATTTAGACTATGGATAAATTTTTTTTTCGTTTTTTTTAAGGTAATTTTTTCCGCATGCGGGAATCTTACAAGACATAAAGTAAGGGGTTAACTGTCCATAGAGTACACAGCAGCTAAGCGACTGCACTATTCACATCTTAAAATCTAATATTTTTTCACTCAATCTCTTAAGTTTTATCCGTACAAAATCTAATAAACTAAAACGTAACTTATCTGCATATTTTACTACAGCACTTTCAAGACTCAGTTTTATCGATATACTCAGGTTATATCGACACGTGTAGCATCACTAGCGCTGTAAAGTGTTTACGTTCATATTTGCAAAATGGCGGCGTTACGACTCGCTACACACGCAGAAGGGGTAAGCACATAAGTAGCTGCCACCTGTATAGGTATAGTTTATTTGAATATTTTTAGTAAGCACTAACTATATTTGTATAGTGTTTGTCTACGTTTGAATATTTATTTAATAGTGAAGTTTTTGTAAAGTATAATAAACTTTAATGCTTAGACAGCGGCATTAATTTATTTAAACAGAAAACAGTAATATAAACACATTATAGACACGACAATGTATTTTTAAAGGTATGAGGAACAGGGTGTAAAGTTCATTCATTCTCTATAGAAAAGGGAGGATCCTCCGACCTCCTTCTTATGTGAATCGCGTGGTAAACTTAAACAGCGCGATGCAGGATTCTTGACGTCAGGTCTTTGATGCGTAGTTCGCATGTGGCAATGTAGATGCCGCCACGTATTCAAATAGACAGAAATGACAATTTAAAAGTTCAACAACATAACATCTCGACAGAATTCTTCGTAGGATTAGGCAGAGGTGTATCTTTAGAACACCCACATTTCGCCAGTTATGTTTAAGCGCATGTCATAGGGGGCGAGCCTATTGCCATCAACCGGGCACAAATCCAGACTCTAGGCTGCTACTGAGTTATTCCAGATGAAAAAGCCAAATAACACTTTGCCCGACCCGGGAATTGAACCCAGGACCTCATGCTCGGCAGTAGCGCTTGAGACCACTAGACCAACCAGGCAGGCGAATTTAAAAGTAATCACTTTCTAACTGTCAGATGTTGTCCTGTCCAAAAGTTCATACAAAATTCCCATGAAAAAAAGGAATTGCAATTTTTCCCGAATTTGAATTTTTTTCGGGAAACTTTTCAGGTTTTTCTTTCCTTAAACCTAATTACAAACATTTTAAAACAGATAATAGCCAAATTCGCTGTTCTTAAGTGATGTGCTTACCAACGTACAGAATTTCATTTTTATTACACAAGGTGTTTTTATTAATCCCATCGCTATCCACTCTAAATTATGAATGAGACCATACGAGTATCAAAGACTCAACTGGCAAATGAATTATTTTTCAGTTATAATTTTTTGTTTTTTTAATTTTTCATACAATTTTCATAAAATAATACGACAAAGTCGATTATTAATGTAAAACACCTACCTTTACGTTTTGCTAGCTTTAAATATGAACTGACATCATCTGTCATCAGAAGACAGCCGCCACGCAACCATCGATGTCTAAATCTGAGGTCTAAATGCACAAACCGTGCGAAGCCAAAAGAAAAGAAAAAGAAAAAAACCATCGATGCGACCTTTAGGCGCTCTGCTAGAGTGACTCTGACCAGCCAGTGTCACTCTTATCCGGTGATTCCGATGAATGAAATATGATTCCGTAACTTCCGTATTGTAAAAGGAGCTTACCTCATTAGTGGTGTTGAAGTAATTGGGATAAACTCAAGAGTGTCTACAACCGATACTTTATTAAAATAATAAAAAGATAATAAACATTCATTTCAACATCGTATTCCAATTAGAAATTCTTGATCAGTAATAAATTAAAACAACTTAAGCTAAGTTAAGTAATAAAAATGGGGTAATAAGCATTAACCCAATTAATACAATAAAATTCTCAGCGTTCAACGAGGAATAAAATATTCTGAAGAAGACGTTGAATAAACTAGGAATGAAGGCTTAATCGTCGAAAGTCAAATTAGTTCCTGTGCTTATGAATTAATCATAAGTATTGAAGAAAATTGCCAGCTGCTGTTCATAAGCTTCCCAATGGCTGAATAGTCGATGCAATAACTACTTTGAATAGTCAAAGACAAGATATTTGATTGTCAAACATCTTGTCATTCTAATTGTGAGTCATTATAATTGTGGACTGCTGCCCATGCTCTTTAAACGTGTGGGGAAATTGTCTACTTTTTGCTGGAAACGATATTGATACATGTATATATCTTTTTGGTACCTATAACCCCGCTCTAAAACCAACTGCCTTCTTTTCCTTGTCTATTTCTTACCACTATTTACATATACTTTTTCGGAAGTGGTTTAAAGTAACTCCTCTCCCCCCTCTGGGGAAAACATGCGTCATGTTATTTCTACTTTTCATAGTTACAGTAAAGTAAAAACTTTCTTCCGCCCATCGATATTCACAAGACACTACCAGACGGTAGCACATCACAGGCACATACCAGACACATGAATCTTTAGGTAGGCGTCCAAAGTTTGATAAAAAGAGCCTGAAGATCCGCGCCGTGGGACTTTAGAGGATAAGTGAGCGGGTAAAGTCGTTGGCTGCCTCCCGCGGGACATTGCCCGACTTGCGGCGGTGTGACCACTGTATGTGTGTCTTCCAAGTGTGTGGTCCAAGGCTTATGCTTAATTCTTGGTGGGTTATGTTGTCCTGGTACCAGATAATGCAGTGGTAGAGGTCTTCTGAAAGGGGACAGACGTCACCTTCCCCGAAACGATATTCATAAGTCACAACCAGACGGTCAAGTCATATACCAGACACATGAATCTTTAGGTAGACATCCGAAGTTTGATAAAAAGAGCCTGAAGATCCGCGCCTTGGGAGTTCAGGAAATAAGTGAGCGAGTAAAGTCGTTAGCTGCCTCCCGCGGGACATTGCCTGACTTGCGGCGGTGTGATCACTGTATGTATGTCTTCCAAGAGTGTGGTCCAACGCTTATGCTTAGCTCTTGGCGGGTTGTTGTAAACTGAGTGGATCAAAAAGATGAACTTTGTTTTATTAAAAGCTTTTATTTTACTTCACTTGTATGTATGTCCTGGAATATGCATTTTAGTGATGTTTCATTTCCACTACAGACAGACGGTTTTATGGGGGTTCTTTAAAATCTTGTGGGAGACAGGACAGACAAATATCGATTACTTGAATGGTCAGTATTATGACTGTTAAATAGCAACCTTATTTGTTAAGATAACTAACTAACTATAACCACGTAGCTCATGGAATATGCGTTATAATATTGTTTCAAAAATATTATAGTTAGGTATGCAATCTTGAACTTCCGATATATCAAAAAGTATTAACTTATTCATCGTACTGTGATACCAGATAAACTCGTAAATGTAATATTGTACGTTCGCCTGAAAACATTGAATTGTTACAACAATTCAATGTTTTCAGGCGATAGATACCGTAGCCAGTTTTGATAGCCATGAGCCATAGAATTCAATATTATTAATAGCTAGATTGCTTCTCGACACGATACAATAATAACAATGTGTATTTATTTTGGTCCATCGAAATACGCTTTCTTCCATAACCTGCACCCTGCAAACTTCACCATGTCACGATGCATGTATGTGTGTACTTCGTGGGTAGTCTTTCGATTCTGAGAAGCCATATTTACCAGGCAAACATAATTACGTAAGATATTCAGATTAAGTTGGACTTGTATACAATTTGAGTGAGGGAACTTTGGGGAGCATAATGTACTGTTTATGAGACAAGCTTGAGTAGGGGTATCAACCGATTGTAATTAGAAAAGGCATACGCCTTTTCTTATATAACAAAAGTATTTTTGGAAGTATTAAACAGTGCCAATTATTATTTCCCTCAAAATTAAACGCAGTAAACAAACAAGTGTGTAGATTTTTTGTAGTTTCTCCTCTGTTTGAGAAGCTTTTGCCCCGTAAACAGGCAATTTCAGCACGATATTATTAAAAATCTAGGGTCAAAAACCCACTTGTAGCTCTAAGCAATCCACTGGTTGCCATTTTTAAATCCAATCAATAAATCAAGCGCGTGACCAGAATAAACTGAAGTTTTGTATTAGCTATGCTTCGAAAGTACCAGGAGGTCAGCGGTCAAAGGCGTAGGCGTTACAGTTGATTTCGCGTTGTAATTTCAACCTTCAATCTTTGAAGTGACATTACGTTTATAATGGCAAGCCATTAGGCGCGATTGGTCCAATTCGCGATTGGTCCAATCAACATATTCGCGATTCCTCAAAATCCGATTTCGAAGTTCATGACCCCACTAACATTCCTTGCTTGTTTCTATTATTTATTCTGGTAACAACCTTTCACACAAAACAAATACCCAAATCCTTACCAATCCTGCTTTTAAAGTGAAACAAAAGACATAACTCGAAATTACAAACAAAGAATTACTGAAACGTAAAAACAAACTTTTATTTCATTACATTTACACAAAAAGGTGTCTGGGTAGACTGGGTCCCTCCCCGCTTCCCCCTCTCACACACCGTATGGTTCTAACGTTCCTTCCAAAACTTGAGGCAAACGTTAAACGCTAAAGAAACGAACTTTATTAATCAAACTTAACTAATACAGCTTTAATGTTACTGCCGCCCTGGTAGGGTCAGCCAGGCCTCTGGGGTTTAATCACTAGATTAAACTCAATTTAATTGTGTGAGCAACTTCGCGGTACCCTATAACAGCTGTTATGGTGGTGTACTTGGATCGTTTTTGACCGTATGCTCCTAAACGTACTTGGATAATGTAGAAAGGGACAGTACATTCAACCATATCTTCATAAAAGGTGCGTGTAAAGTATAAACTCACGACTTCTTCCCATGTGGGTGGTGGTGGGGGGGGGGGGGGGTAGGCAGAAACTACAGAACGCCACCTGCTACGATCCTTTTGCCTAGCTAGTCAAATATGAACGCGCAAGATTTATTAAAAAAATATATTTATTTTAAGTAATACACGTGCGCTCGGCATGAGCGTTATGACAATATAGAACACCTAAATCTAGATTACATTGACTTAAATACTACTGAATGGTTTACATGTGTGTGTCTGTGACTGGACCTCGCAGATGGCCAGTAACAGGCTTATGGGTCTCATATTTTATTAATTTTGTCATCATTAATTTTATTGTAATTAACCATTTGTCACATAATATTTATTTATTTGGTCATCGTTAAGTTTATTGTAATTAACCATTTGTTTCATGATACTTATTGAATTGGTCATCGTTAAGTTTATTGTAATTGATCATTTGTTTCATGACACTAACGGTTACTTGGTACATGTGGGTGGCATGACGTGATCCTAATTTACTAATACAGTACGGGGTAAGGGTTGGCTATGCATAACTCCTCCCTCCGTAAGTGCAAAATCATCATCTAAGGGTTCATCGCTTGGTTGATGATTTTGGTTAAGTTTACGCAGTAATACATATTTGTAGCGATACATAACTATGATTAATATAAAGAACAATATAAGGTAGATTACAATAGTTCCTATACTAACACTGTGCACATTCACAAAGTGACTTTCGCTATTTATCACTTCACTGTTATCCTTTAATGCGTGCGCTAGGAATTGTAGATTTCCTAGGTCAATCTCGTCCAAGCTGATAGTTTTGCGTAGTACAGTATCCTTTGGTGTTATAATACTGGGTAGATGTATAGATGGTGAACTGTGGAAGGCTATTTCTCCTGTTTGAAGAATGCGTTTTCTTAGCGTTGCTGTGCCAAGTTTTACTTCACAGGCATCGTTGAGTGTTAGAATGTATGTGCCCATGATGTCGTGCTGGTTCATGTCGTTACCACAGTATTCCGTTAAGAATGTAGGAGAACCTGTGAAAATTATCCAAGAGTCTGATTGTATGGGTTTTATTTTAATGTTAGATGCATTTACGGGAAGAGGTATGCACGATGTTATCTTCGTAGAGAATGTCATTAAATCCCTGATGCAACTGTTTTCTTCCTCCGGGGACACGTCGCTCTCGTGACAAAGGAATTTTCCTTCGTCTATCTCTTTGCAGGGCTGGGACAGTGATACTATTTTCAACCCTTTCGCAAGAATATGGGAATGTTTAGGAGTAATTAGGAATGATAGGTCAAGGTGGGTATTATACATAGGGAAAGGATGTAAGGTGTAATAGTTGTAGACATCTAATTGGACTGTTGGTACCGTCATAATAAAGGTTATCTGTTTGCCTTTTACATAAGCTTTGATATCTATACACTGTTCTATTCTTATTAAGTTTTCAATAGTAACAGGGAATGCTAACCTATCTGTTTTCTCAATGTTCTTAAGAATGTTAAACAGTTCAGTCGTATCTAATATGGACTGGTGTAATACGTTAATTCTACTAAATGATACTGCTGTCCCTACTTCATCTAAACGGGTTAATAGTATTTGAAAGTTATGAATTAACATGTTATAAGTGTTTATAACAAGGTTCTTACTCCTTTGGAATTGAGTTTTATTTAAGATTTCTTCTATTTCTTTAATAGTTTTCTCTAGTATTACAAAGTTGTTTCTAGTTGAGTTAGTAATGTTGACAAATGTGTCGACAATTTCAGAAACTAATGTTATTCTATTTATGATTACATCTTGCTGTGATCGCAGATTGTTTATCAATTTATCATATCTAATTGCATCATCGTTATCTAAATTTCCAGTGATAGCTTTAATAAAAGATCCAGCAGGATTGATAAGTCCCCTCTTCATTCTAATGATTGGAATTAATTGATTATATCGTTCTATAGTTATATTCATTATATATTGGGTTTGCAATTCAGCATCAACAAGACTACCATCCAGAGTATACATATCTAGCTTCTCTTTCATATAGTTAGAAATATCATTATATTTTCCTATATTGTAATCTAAATTCTTATGAACTAAGTCTAAGTCTAATATCTTAATTATATGCCAGTTATAGAGGCTAAGTGAAGCTTGTCCTTCCTTAACAGGAAGAATTCCCGGATTGTCTTCAATCCTTTGAAGTTGAAGGGCCAGGTTCAGGGTTGCTTGCATCGTTACCACCAGGACGAACCTGTGAAGGACGCTTAATGTCTTTAACGGGTATTTTCTTAGTCCTACGGGATTTATTTTGAATTGTTACTGTATTTCTATTTACTTCATCTACAATTGTCGCCTTTTGGTATCTAGGCTTATCTTTACTACGTCTAGTGTTAACTCCTTTCATATAAATGTTATCTCCCTTTTTAATGTTGAATTGTTTTTCTCCACCGCGTTTTTCTTTTGTTTTTTCTTTAGACTGTATCATTTTATTAGTTAAATAATTATATAGATATTTAGTACGCTTAACATGATCGTTCACTAACTGTTGGGTGTAGCTTTTATTAAAGTCTACTGCAAAGATGCTTGAAGCATCGGTATGTCCGAAGACTACTTCGAACGGTGTTAAGCCGGTAGTTGAATGAATGGACTGGTTGTATGACATGATAGCATACGTCATGACAGATGCGGCATCGGTTATTTTCCTCTCATATTTTGCTAATCTATAAATCTCTATAATAGTTGAATGGAATCTTTCTACTAATCCCATAGAGTTTGGGTTATGAGGCGTACCTATGTGTAAGTCAATTTTGTAAAATGTTAACATTTCTTTTAATAAATTGTTATTAAATTCTGATCCCGGATCTGCGCTAATCCTTGATGGAACACCATATGTGGCGAAATACTTTAATAGTGCCCTGATAACTTCCGGTGTAGATCTATTTGGTACTTCAAATGCTTGTCCAAGCTTACAAAATGCGTCTATGATCGTAAGAAAATAGGTACCTTCTATTGAGAATATGTCTATGAATATTTCTTGAAAAGGTTTTGTTTGAGTTTGAGTTAGTTGTAGTTCAGGTTTTAGCGGTTTTCTATCATACTTCATTTGCTTACAAAGTTCGCATGAGTTGATTATACTAGCTACGGTTTGGTCTAAGTTATTCCAATAGTAAGTTCTTTTTAGATGGGCTGTTGTTTCTTTAATACCACGATGACATGTTTTACCGACATGATATTTTAAAAACTCTTTCGGTCTATGTAAATAACTCTTTCGGTGCATTCATAGATACTAATTGCATCCTTTTTAAATAAGGTTGTAATTATGTTCGAAAATTGTTTGCGGTGGCGTTCGTCTTCAAAGTAGATGTAATATTTTATTTTAGGGCGGATATATTCTTTTAAATATTCTTTAATTAATTCGGGTTTATCTATTGGCATATGTACTTCAAACACTTTTTGTCTATCTCTAGAAAGATCTTTAACACTGTATTCATTTCTATGCCAAGTGTATACGAGTATTTGATTTGGCTTCGTATCTATGGCTTCCTTTAATATAGGAATATCGGAGGAGTCTGTGTTATCTTCGGAATGAACAGTTACTAATGAGGGCGAGTCTGCTATTTCAGAGGCTGTGACTGTTTCGCTTCCTATTGATGGTATTAGGTAAGGTGAGTTAGTTCTACGTTTAGAATTGTTGGATGAAATAGAATTGTTGTCTTCATCTGATGAGATGATAATAGTTTTCGAATCATCAGTGTTTACTATCATTGAAACTTCCTCTAGAGCATTAACTTTTATTCTAGACAATGCATCTGCATTGCTGTTTTGTTTACCAGGTTTGTATTTAATTTCGTAGTCGTATTCAGATAATCTAAGTCTCCATCTAGTGAGTCTGCTTCCTGGTTCTTTAATAGAATTTAACCATACCAATGGTCTATGATCGCTTATTATCGTGAACTTTTTACCATATAAGTAAGGTCTGAAATGTTTACATGCCCAAACAACTGCTAATAATTCTTTTTCTATAGCACTGTAGCGCGTTTCAGCGTCGTTAAGTGTTCTACTTGCAAAGGCTATTGGTTTATCACTACCAATTGGACCTTGTGATAGGACTGCTCCTAATGCAAAGTTTGATGCATCTGTTGTTAGAAGGAAAGGTTTATCAAAATCTGGAAATTGTAATAATGGTGCATTTGTAAGTAGTTCCTTACATTTTTCAAATGCATTTATGAATTCTTTAGTTATTGTAACTTTATTTCTCTTTTTTAAACAGTTTGTTAAAGGTTGAGTTATCTTGGAAAAATCTTTAATGAATTTACGATAGTATCCTACTAAACCTAGGAAACTCTTTATCTCCGTTGGTGTTTTAGGCAAAGGGAATTGTAAAACAGCTTTAATTTTATCATTGTTTGGTTTAAGACCGTCTTTGGTTATTGTGTGTCCCAAATATAATACTTCTTTCTTAAGGAATTCACATTTATCTAGGGTGACCTTAAGGTTAGTTTGTCTAAGTCTATCGAATATTTTTCTAAGTTTATCTATGTGTTCTTGAAGACTGGTTGAATATACGATAATGTCATCTAAATACACAAGACAATGTATGCCCTGTAATCCACGGAGCACGTTATCCATTGCTCGTTGGAAGGTAGCTGGGGCTGTCTTTAGACCAAAGGGCATTCGAGTGAATTCGTAATGTCCTGACTGGGTTGTGAAGGCGGTTTTTAGTTGATCTTCCTTTTCCACTTCTAACTGATGATAGCCACTAGCTAGGTCTATTGTACTAAAATAAGATGCTTTTCCAAGCCTATCAAATAAGTCTGTGATGTTTGGTAATGGGTATTTATCATCTATTGTAATCTCGTTGAGTCTCCTATAGTCTATGACCATACGAAACTTCTGTTCACCTGAAGCATCCATTTTCTTTGGAACTAAATGTACAGGGGCACTCCATGGTGAGTGTGATTCTGTTATTACTCTATTTTCTAATAGTTTATTTACTTGTTTTTGTATTTCCTCGTTTTGACTAACAGGCTGTCTATATGGACGTATGTATATTGGGTCTTCGTTCTTTGTACGAATCTTATGCTTTACTTGGTTGGTAAAAGATAAAGGTACGTGTTCACAATGGAAGATGTCTTTAAACTCGATACATAGATTAGATATTAATGACTTTTCTTCTATGTTTAGATGATCAAGTCGTAATTTATCTAAATTTTCATCTAGTAATTTGTCTATGTCAGAATCGTTGTTTATATTGTTTACTAGACAACTATCTGATAATTCTTGTTCTAATTTATAAACTTTGAATGGTTTTTTAAATGTTATAGTCATTTCGGTATCAGTAGTGTTCTGAATTATAGTTTGAGCAAATGAATCTATACAGTCTACTATAGCGTCGGGCATACGGACGCCTGGAGAGAATTCTATGTGATTTAGGATTGCGTTACCATTGTTCAACATTGTAGGTACTTTAACTCGTGTTTCCGATCTAGGCGGTATTTTTATCTGATATGATGGGTCATATAAGATAGGGATTTCTGTTGTTTTAGTTTTTAATACCCGATTTTTCATATCTATCGTAGCTTCTAGTTTGGTAAGTAAGTCTGATCCTATAAGACCGTTGTATGCGTTATCTACGTTGTATATATAAAACTTATATTGAATGTCTGTGTTAAAAGTTTCAGTCAAGGGAATGTATGCGACTTCGCTATGCTTGCTACGTCCGTGAGTACTGATTACTTCAAATGGTTCTGCACACTTATAATATTGGAAGTACTGATCTGCTAGTTCAGCGTTAATAAAAGAACGTGTACTACCTGTGTCTATCATAAAAATTGCTTCAATTTCTGGTAAATAAATGTGTGGTAGTCTAAGACCACTATAATTTAGATTGATTATTTCTGTTGATCTGTCAAAGAGGCTTCTGTCTGAAAATTTTCATTTTCATTTTCAGTTTGTACACAATTACTATCGTCTATGAGTTCTATGCAATTCTCATCCGCGTACGAACATATTTGTTCGTGATTAAAATCATAGTCCACTGGTTCATCTAACATGTTATTACGCAATGTTCTCATTGATACATCTGTGTTTTGTCTAGGTGGTTGATTATTAATACCAAAACGGAATTGTTGATGTGGATTGGCCTTAAAGAAGCCGGATTGTTTGTAGTTGTTTACCATTCGTGGAATCTGTTGTGGTTGATGTACTATGGGTTTTTGATTAGGTTGAATGATGTTTGGTTTAGGGCCTTGTGGCTGAATGCCAAACGTTTGATTACCGATATTTGGATGTGGGGTGAAGTTTGGTTTGAAAGGCTGGGTACCTTTTATAAATACAGGTTTAAAACCTTGGTTATTATTCATTGGAATGCCAAACCTATGCTGAATTGGAGCTATAAAGTTTGGTTTAAGGTTACTTGAATTATTAGGATTAGAAGTTTGCTTGTTTCTGTTTCGGGAGTAATATCTTGTTTGGAAATTAACTTCCTCAGTTACGACACTTAATGCGGACTCTAATGTTAAACATTTGTTTAGTCTAACAAACTTAATCAAATCTTCAGGTAAATTGTAAAGGAAAACGTTCAGAGCTGTATTGTTATATATTATATATTTAGCTGCTTTGATACCCTCATCGACAAGAAGGTTTACTTTAGAGATTAGTGCACTTCTGGTATTTTGTATACGATGGCAAAAGTCTATATATGACTCGCCATGTTTTATTTTGAGATTTTCTAGTTCTATGCTAATACAGGCTTCAGATCTAGGATCTCCAAAGTGCTGGATAAAGACTTCCTTTAAAGCTTCCCAAGTAGTGACATTTTCGCGTTCACTTATTAGGACGGCGGCTTTGCCAACTAATCTACTTGTTATACAGTGGAATATGTATATTTGCTGTGCTGGATTGTTTTCACCTCTAAAACTTCTAATAACATATTCGCATTTGGATATGAAAAGGTTAAGTAACTTATCATCTCCATCGTATCTTGGGATGATGCTCTGTATTTCCTTAGGGATAAGTTGAATATTCATTATAATAAAATTCACAAAATAATTCAATAAGGCAAAAATATAACGTAATTGGCGATTTTAGTCCAATATACGCGACTTAAGCTAAAAATGTGAAAATTAACTGATGTTTGAGTAATTACACAAAAATAATAAAGTGGCAATGTAAGGCCAATTTACTTACTAATACTAAAGTGTAGACTCAGCAATTTGTGTCCAAAAATACACGGCTTACGTTAAATGGCGATGTCTAGTCCAATTAAACGTAAATAAGAATATAGACAGGGAATGGAACAATGCGAATAAGGGTCTACTCACAGTTTGTTCAATCCCATGCCGGTTCTCGTACTGCTGCTCTGCTGCGCTTGCACTTGCACTTGCACTAGCACTTGCACTATCACTTGCACTAGCACTTGTACTATCACTTGCACTAGCACTTACACTTGTGTTATCACTTCGCGACGTTCTTTAGACGAATTTATTTGTAGGTTCTGCAGACTAGAGGTCTCTGCGACTAGGATTTCGTTACGACCGATGTGAGTGTCTATTAACGATCACTTAATTCGCGACTTTTCTAATCCGACCCGGCTGCGCCAGTCAAATATGAACGCGCAAGATTTATTAAAAAAATATATTTATTTTAAGTAATACACGTGCGCTCGGCATGAGCGTTATGACAATATAGAACACCTAAATCTAGATTACATTGACTTAAATACTACTGAATGGTTTACATGTGTGTGTCTGTGACTGGACCTCGCAGATGGCCAGTAACAGGCTTATGGGTCTCATATTTTATTAATTTTGTCATCATTAATTTTATTGTAATTAACCATTTGTCACATAATATTTATTTATTTGGTCATCGTTAAGTTTATTGTAATTAACCATTTGTTTCATGATACTTATTGAATTGGTCATCGTTAAGTTTATTGTAATTGATCATTTGTTTCATGACACTAACGGTTACTTGGTACATGTGGGTGGCATGACGTGATCCTAATTTACTAATACAGTACGGGGTAAGGGTTGGCTATGCATAACTAGCTAGTTTAAGCAAAAGCCAAAATGTTTCACAAATTATTCAAATTAGAAAATGTACTTACCGGTAAATTGCGCTTTGACCCAAAGGACCGGTTTCTTTCTTATTATCTTACCCTATCAAGTTTGAAACGAATTACCAGGGCTGCATAAGTACATCGTAGGTTGTCTACATTAACTGACAGTCAATCAGATAATGTTTGCTTTCCCCTGAAGAGTTCTTTCGCGCTTTTGACCTTATGCGCCCAAACGAATAAAAGTACTTATATGTAAATCTAAGTAAACGTGGAGAAGGAGTAATCTAGGAGGAACATGCAAATAATTTAAGTTAAACAAATGCAAATGAAAGTTTGATTACTTAATTAAATTAGAAGTGGAACCCAAGTTACACCAAGTTATATATAATATTCCAAACAAAATATTTAGAACTTATAACTAAAGTGCAATGCCGTTCGCTACGTGCGTATTGCACACATTGCCACGGTAACGATTGCGTGTGAGGTAATTAAACAAATCAGGTTGATTGAATTCCCATAACGTTCCTGAAATAATTTAATGCACCAGTCATCTTAGTATGTTATAGGTACTCAATTCATCCCATCAGTCTGCGGAGGACTGTCCCTTACACCCTGGATATGTATTTATAGAATTATGACCATTTAAAATCATCAATACAACTGTCTAAGTTCAAATTATCCTATTGAATGACTATTTCATGAAATCGTGAGAAAATTGACGTCTGACAGTTAAGTTATCGTCAAATAAAGATATCTGGCGTGAGAAAAATCTGACACTCTGTTGAACCTACTGAAAATCAATAGAAAACTTTTCTGACAGCTGCTTAGTCGGTAATTAGTTCAGTATACTGTCGTGTGAAAAAACACACCCCATTGACCTCTTAAGTTTGTATATTTCTAAATAAAAACACCAACAAAAAATGTTTAATTAGTCCCCAATGTTAAGAAAATTTATTTTCAAAGTGCGATGCTCGTTGACCTGGAAAAACAGAGTCTTGTAGTGTAAGGGACTATGTACACAGCGACTTTTTTTGTTTTTAATAGTCAGGCATTTCAGTCGTGCGATTGCAACGCAGCTAAGTGAATTGGACTTCCAGCTTACAATGTACGATTCAACATTA
This sequence comes from Eupsilia transversa, assembly GCA_914767815.1. Taxonomy (NCBI): domain Eukaryota; kingdom Metazoa; phylum Arthropoda; class Insecta; order Lepidoptera; family Noctuidae; genus Eupsilia; species Eupsilia transversa. Next base: position 11,383,032 of record OU611892.1, read on the forward strand.
TCATCGGCCTATTATATGATAGCGGTTTAATTGTTGGACATAACATAACATCACACCTGTTTCCCCGAAGGGTTAGGCAGAGGTCTAACGATATACCTATAGTACACCCACATTTCGCTTAATTGGACATATGCGGCCTCTGCACACCATTTCACTCGATCCTCGGTTACTCTCATCCGACTGCTACCAAGCAGGCGAAAATAACAATAACCGATTTCAAATATTGACAAGAGAATCAACAAGTTCAAGTAGTCAATTAGTGAAGGGAATGAGGGGCAAACTATTATTTGTTCCACAACCTATCCTGCCCTCTATGCCCCAAAAAATGCAGCCATAGTTCTCTCTGCGCTACCACAGACGATACCGTGGAAGTGGCAAAGTTTTGGGTTAACAATATTAAATACACTAACGTGCCATCGACACAACGAAGAAAAAGAAGTGGATGGAGTCTTGATCTATGCTGTGCCCGACAGGGTCCATAATTGTGACTAATATAATTATTTCCCTACCAACTATATACATTATGGTACGCAATAAAGAACTGAGGATTGACAATTGAGTCAGACAGTGTTGCAACGAATTCGCGACCATTTTTCCAACGTCACTATGCGAGTCGCACTAGAGCAACTAGAAAATCGCTATGTAAAGAGACCTTTAGTGGAGCGACCAGACGAGCGGAAGTAATGGCTTTATCCTATAAAAACATTTCAGCCTCAGGACCCAACGTTTTTAACTCATTAAATATCTGACGCTCGATTTTATTTTATTTTTTAGATATTTTTAAAGCGTCTTCCATTTATTTAAAGTACAGAAACATTGCACTCGTAACTTCTTGATGCTAATTACTATAATCCTTGCTCCTTTAATCATAACTAGTTTCCGCCAGCGGCTTCACCTGAGATTCTCATCCCGCAAGTTTGGTTATTTGATGAATAAAGTGAATTCTCCCAATTGTGAAACATGCGGAACGGTTGAAGATGTTCACTATCTACTTATGAGTGTGCTAAGACAAAGAAGGAAAGAGTGGCACTGTTGAGAAGAATAAAAGTAAACGAATATGATATTGGTCCTCATGTCAAAGTTTTAGCTCAGCCTTCACCTGAGATAGCAAACTTTCTTACAAAGTTTTTTTATAGTGTTATGTAGGTATAGTGTATTTGTAGATGTAGTTTAGGTTATGATGACGCTGGCGCGATAATGTAATGAATGTTGTTCACCTATCAAAATGAGAGCCATTGCTACTGGGGCCTAAGTAAACTAATTTTTAAACCATAATATACCATATACCCTATATACCATAAAACATAAGATATGCCATAAAAAATCTGTCAAAAACTCACCATTAAGAGACCATTGTAACGTTTATAAATTAGTAGACTTAGGCCCCTGTTAGTGTGTTACGCAATTACATCATGGGTGGGTCATGGTAGATGGAGGCCCGCTGGCAGCTTTTCTGCCAGCTCTATAGGCAACCGATAGTCCCTAGGATAGTCAAAAACCTACATAAGATGTACGCAGCTGACCTGTTCTTAGAGATATTGAATACCTTTCTAATGTACCTAATTAGAGTTATAGCAATTTTAGAGGTATGAGGAACAGGGTGTAAAGTTCACTCATCTTCTATAGAAAAAGGAGGATCCTCCGACCAGATGGGTGTCGTGTCTGGTGGGCTTACCTTTTGGACAAAGAGTCAAGTATCTCGACAGTTCTTCTCCATACAAATCTACACTTAGGTAGGGGCAACTAACTCAACTGTCCAACTCCTATAAATTCTAAAAGTACCCTGAAAATAGTCTAATTGAAATAAATTATGCTCTGACGTCTTCGTACTTTATCTAGATTGCCAGTTTAAGTACCAACTTGGTACTTAATATTTTAAATTAGTGCTAGAAAATTGGCTCAAGTCAGCTGTCACAAGAACGCTTGAGTACTGAGCGTTGGCCTCAATTTTACGACTTTTTTGTGTAAGCATTATCAACATATAAGGTCTCGCTGCTTGGACACAGCCCTGTTTTTATCTCATCTTATTAATGTTAATTGGTTGTGTGTGGGTCAAAGTGAAATATACAAGAAATAAGACAATTTCAGAAGATATTTCCATACTTTTCATCATCCTACTGCTCTTATTCCGATAGTTATGTTTCAGGTAAGCGCAGCATATATCTCTTTTTAGGGTTCCGTAGTCAACAAAGAACCCTTATAGTTTCGCCATGTCTATCTGTCTGTCTGTCTGTCTGTCCTCGGCTTAGTGCAGAGACTGTTAGTACTAGAAAGGGTTTTTTTTTTCGCCTATCCCATGGTTTGGGCACGTACTTGGCCGGTTTTTTCCTACTTAATAGAACTAATAGTCATTATCTAAGTAGGTAGTCACGGACTTCCTAGCCGTACCATTTTCATAAGAAAATCATCCATCGCTTTTTTGCTTAATAAACATCCACATTAATATTCAAAACATTCCCCACAATAAAAAAAAAAAAATAAAAAAAAAAAAAAAAAAAAAATATATACTTCATTTCTCCACATAAATTTAAATAAAAATAATAAAAAATACACAATGTTATGCCTTCCCCCCAGACCCCAAAGGGTGAGGCTACCCACAGTAATATAAATCTGAGCTACTTACAACCACCTTAACACATTAAAATCAGGGACCAAAGCCGGTATAATCAATACGGGTATGTTTTCGGTTACAAGATTTATATGTTATACAGGTATTTTTATAACGGTTACCTTAACCTCTCAAATGCCGTTATTACAGACACAATTAAAAATCCATTGTGTCTCGCGTAGATCTACGTAAAGTTAAATTGAACACAACCTGTATTAATACCGGTTACCGAAATAAAAATGACCGCATGGCATTAGTCAAAGGGCGCGCATCGCCTGTGTGTGTGAAACCGGTATAAACGTTTTAATACCGGTTTCACACACACAGGCGATGTGCGCCTAAAAGAGGTAACATGTTTCTTCTTCTTGGGTTACCCAGATAGCGGTAACCTTAGTCGTAGAAGTAACAAAAAATCTTCGATACCTGTACCACAATTTATGAAGGTTTTCCGCCCCTGATTAAAATCACCCTAAAACCTTACCCAATATGGGTGTAACATTAATTGGTATAACGGACGGATGCTTTTGACAGGCGGTTTGCAATCTCAGCATAACAATATTAGGTCACCGGCAACTACTGGTGAGTTACAGCCGTAGTAAGGCTGCGGACACGAAGACAGTGGACGTGGGGCGGCGGCGGCGGCACCAGAAGCGGCGCGTTTCATAGCATATATTTATATGGAACTGGCCTCGAAGGCAACGCGGGAAGCGACGACAGTTCCATATGAAACTATGAATTTGTAAGCGCCGCTGCCGCCGCCGCCACCTCGCGCCCGCTGACTTCGTTTCCGCAGCCTTACAGGTGAATTCTGTCCATTAATAGCCTGTAATTGATCTCCTGCGGGATATAGACCTGTTTTGATAGGAGCCTTTTGGTCTCGTACAGGACTTACTGTTTTTATTTTCATTTTACTTTTGTTTTTTTAAGGTCTCATACCCGAAGGGTGCCAAACGGAACCCTATTACTAAACCTAAGCTGTCCGTCTGTCTGTCAGCGGGGTGTATCTCATGAACCGTAGACAGTTGAAATTTTCACACATTGTGTATTTCTATTGCCGCTTTATCAACAAATAATAAAAATAAAATAAAGTTAAAAATTAAAGGGGGCCAATTTTTAACTTACAAGAAACACGTTTTTTTTTCTATTATAGGAAAAAACGTAGTGTAATATTATACGGTAGAACTCGACTCGCACTTGACCAATTTTTTTATGTTTCTATGAGTATGTTAAGTTTACTTTGTGATCTTCCTGTGCGAGTCCCAATAAATACTTTTTCTTTCTTTTGTGTTTTACAGAGTCGGGACGAATATTGAATGGTTTCCTGCCTTTAAGGAGTTTCCACAACATTGGGTTCCCTCACGACTATTATTTGTATTCGAAACAATTCTGAGATAAAGTTCACGAACGCGCCTAACACAACCCGGGCTTATTATACAGGTTTCTGACTTTTCTAGTACTCAAAACGCAGTTGGTACTATAGACTTTTTTAATCCTTTTAAGAAACAGGATCGATTCGCATCAAAAAAACTTTTTGTGAAAATTGCACATTTTTTTTTCAAAAAAGTGAATGATGAGCACAATTTTTCAAAAATTTTAGGATTGTCGTCTAAGACCGTTTGCTTGTAGTGACAACGGTTAAAGTACCTGTCGACAGTGTTCTTACTGCCCCATCACACAAATCCACCCTGTATACTATTTCTATGTTAAGCAGGTACCCTAAATACGAATTATTCTATACACGTGCAGAAATTATTGTGGTAAAATACTACTTAATATCTAATAATATCAACGTAATCGTCTTATTCCCACACGACGAGTGTTACTCTGCGAGCTCGTAGATAGACACAATATAACATTAACAATACCTCAGTGCAAAATGCTAGACCCCAGTGAATCAGCACCGGCCGTATATGTCACGTAAGTCACAAAAGATATACAGCCGACAAACGAAAATACACTTTATGGAGCACGAAAATACGTTGAAATTTGAAGCAACGAGTTCCAATCTACTAAATAACTAAAACGATCCGAATCAAGACGAAGAAGGTCAAAACTGCGACGGAAATTAGACGAATAGGTCTTTATTGCCAGTGCGAAGAGTACGTAGGTACATGCAGACGCGCTGCACCGGGGGGTTGAAACAACCCTCCGACTTCCCAATTTCCCAAACCGTTCAGTCTACGCCAGTCCGGAGGGCCGAACGGACGCATCGCGCGCGCTCACCAATTTTCCGAACTTTCAATTCCATATTTGAAAAGCAGTGTTTTTTTATTTTAACTTTTTATTCGGAGGACGATCGGCAGCGGCATTCGGGTAAGTGCAGTTTAATATTCATAACTCTCCACGGAGGATGTGTTCGAACAATCAAACGATTCCTTTTTTCGTGTTTTACGACTAAACTTCGGTAGTTAATCCAACGGTTTTCCGTCGGGAGGGCTTATTAAAAAAGTTTAAGTTTAGGCTGTGTATTTAAAAAGTCATTGGAGAGTATTTAAAACGGTTTGGCAAGGAGAATTCATAATTTTATGGTTTGGCAGTATTATAATTTTAGAGGGACGTAATTTGTCTGTATTGTTTTACTGTACATTTGACTTCGGTAATAATTAATGTGCTTTTACGTTGTCTTGTTAGACAATTAGCAAGTTCATTTGATCTCACAACTTTAAACTATTGATTTTGGTTTTGAAGATAAGCTATCTAAATAAATGGAATACACAGGGTGTCTCAAATGTAGTGGTCCAAAGGCAAATGAGGTAAAGCGAAGGGGTCCACCTATCATTAAAAAATTTAAAAGCAGGGATATTCTGAACTGTTCAGAAAATTAACTTGCCGGCAAGGCGTCCTCCAGCCAGATTTGAAAATGTAAAATTTCTTGAAAATAATAATAGCGAAATTTTCTGAACTGTTCAGAAAATCCCAGCTTTTAAATTGTTTAATGATAGGTGGACCCCTTCGCTTTACCTCATTTGCCTTTGGACCACTACATTTGAGACACCCTGTATATTTATTACTGATTCTCACTGGATACTTGATTATTTTCATTAGCGAAAGTGCAACCACATCACTGCGGTTACTCTCTGCATCTCCGAGACCTAAGACTATTAAAACCTGGTTTCCGCACGATGTTTTCTTTCATCATTAGTCGTGTCTAAGACAAATTATGAACGTGCTTTTCGAATTGTAACTTGCCCGGTCGCTTCGAGGAGTTAATACGACCAAAAATCATCTCTAAAAAAAGGTTTTCCTTCTCGTAAATATTCATCATAACGTAATTACTTACAGTAATTTATCTTCGTAATACCAGCAATTTATACAGCCCGACACATTTCGCACCTAATTTGTATTATGATAACTAATGTGGTATCACCACAAATAAATTAAATAACGGCTCGCAATCTACGCACGCGGATAATTGGGTACTTTACCCTAATAACCGGGGAACTGACGGTCACACTGTAGCCTGAAATATTGCTAACAGATAAGGATTAGAGCCCTATGATTCGTTTAAGTTATTATTTATTGCTGTATTAAGAGAAATAATAGAATCAGGCGTTTATTTGCGGACATTTGCAATTACAATGTATAGTAATTTGGCTATTACTACTCCTTGTTCATTGTCAATCAATCAATTCAGCGCAGTCCACTGCTGGACATAGGTCTCTCCCATCCAGTCTGTCGCAGCCACCTTTCGTCGGCCCATCTAGCTTAAAATGAAAAAAAAAAAATTACATCAAGAAGATACGTACCTACGTCATGCTTGTAAGAAAGTGGTTATTCCTTTTCGTATTCTGAAGTGTCGTCATAGGCGACTACATAACATCACGCCTTGTTTCCCCTAATGGTTGGGCAGAGGTGTACCTGTACTACACCCACATAACATAACACACGTAATAGGGGAGAGCCTATTGCCATCAACCGGGCACAAATCCAGACTATGGACTGCTACTGAAAAATTCCAGATAGAAAAACCCAATAACACTTTGCCAGACCTGGGAATCGAACCCAGGACCTTTACCAACTAGCTCAGCTGTACCAACGAGACATTCGAGGCAGTAATGTACTCATAAAATATTTATTTAATTATACCTATATCTAAAGGATTGGCAAATACATCAATGATCACACTTTACTTATAGGGTCGATTGAAAGACATTTTATGTAAATAAAATGAGAGGGCAATGACCTACAACTCGTTAAGAGTAAAAAGGGTCTTTAATCTACCCAAAAAAATAGCTACAATAAAAAAACGATGCACGTGTTGAAGTATAGCGGTTCGGTGCCCGTTCTTCTCCATAGCTACCCAAATTATAAAAGCCAAAACGATTGAATTTAAATCATTTGATCATTAAGAGCCACTACTTCACCTGTTTTTAAAATTCTAAAATTATCCACACAACGTAACAAAAAAAAACAATCTGCCTAGCCTTTTCCCAATCATGTTGGGGTCGGCTTCCAGTCTAACCGGATGCAGCTGAATACCAGTATTTTACATGGAGCGACTGCCTATCTGACCTCCACAACCCAGTAACTGGGTACCCCTTGGTGAGACTGGTTGTCAGACATTCGGACTTCTGACGACCCGTAACGACGGTCAAAGATCCACGAATGACAGCCGGGACCAACGGCTTAACGTGCTTTCCGAGGCACGGAGGAGTCTCGGTTTGTAAAGATGGTCACCCATCCACGGACCAACCCAGGCCAGCGTAGCTTAACCTTATGGATCGACCCGTGCGGCAGTTATTACCCACGAGGTCCTCTCTACATCAAACGTAACAAAGGAATATAATATTCTATTCTGGCTCCCTTGAGGACTCGCTTAATCTTAAGAACGCACCGTACTTTGATACAGTCTAGACGTGATTGAGTCGTAAAAAAGTTAAGTTTATTACACCAGACTAGTTTTTATCAGCGGATTTGCTCAGGTGGGATTTGAGAAAAAAGACTTTGGGTTATTGTGAAACTTTCCTAAAACATACTGTAATTTTTGAAGAGACTACCACCTACACCCACCCGCCACTGTGACCGTGTGTGTGTGCGTGTGCTGTTCTTTTACTGCGATTTTTTATTTTTGTAACTTTTGAAAGGTTGCTTGCAAAGTAGCGAGTAAGCGGTGGTGAGTTCAAACCGTGATTTTGGGAACTGTGTTATATATTATTCAACGGCGAAAGTCCTTTTTAAATCCATTAGAAATTGAGTAGTAGGGTAGTTTATTTAGTAAAGAACGAAAATAAATTCTAAAAATATGTTATTGGGTAGACAATGAAAGGAAGAACATCAACACATCAGGGGCCTAAGTCTACTAATTTATAAACGTCACAATGGTGTCATAATGGTTAGTTTTTGACAGTTTTTGTATGGCAAATCTGTCAAAAACTAACCATTATGACACCATTGTGACGTTTATAAATTAGTAGACTTAGGCCCCTGTTGTTTGCTTTACTTATTTACTGTCTTTCTCTTATTTACGTTTTATTTATTCTTCATAGTGTATTATATTTGTTATAGTGACACATCTACGAAGCTAAAAATAGGTCAACCCGTCTTCTCCTATGGGGTCCACCTCTAGCCGACCAAAGGATTTTGTCAGGTGGAAGGGTTATGGCACCTAGATAGATACTAAACTCTCCCATTAACCTTCATCCACACACCACCACACTCCACACATCAACACATTTAACTTACACGTATAGTTATTTAGTTAGTCATTTAATTTAGTTTCAGATTGTACATTATATACAAGTGTACGGTAAAAAAATGGATAACCTTGAAATAGCATAAATAGAGCTAATGGCCGTTCCAAATAAAATAAAAAAGAAATTATCTCAAGTAGTACATGCAATTTCAAAGTTATCCATTCTCTACCGGACACCCTGTATAAGATTTGTCATCTAGAAATAAATATAAATACTAGATTTTATAATCTTATATATTTTTTTTTATTATTTATTATTTCTACTATTAAATACAGGGTGGCGATTTAGTCACCTGCACCCGTCAAGGGGAGTCTACCTGTCATACTGAACAACTTTTCCTATGAAACTCATATCCGATTGTAAATAAAAAACATACATGCATCGAAATAGTCTATCTATTGTTGTACAGGTATTTGTTCTTATTTTCCCCGAGTCAAATATGACTTTCATAGTAAAAGTTATATAATATGATAGGCAAAATCACCCCCTTGATGAGTACAGGTGACTAAATCGCCAGAATTTAGTCATGAAAGGAATACGGATTATATCAGCTGGTCCTCGTGTCGCAAATTACAAGACTAGTCACCGCGTGGGTAGTCTGGCAATTTGTCAATATTCTAGCGCTCAGTACAGTCATTCTAGACCCACCGTGTTGTTATCATAAATAGGGACACGTTTAAACATCTCTAAGCAAGGTTTTAAGCTATTTAACATAGCTGTTACTTAGCTTATAATGTAAAAAATCATTTTTCAAATCCGACTTGTAGTTTTTACTGGTAGAGATTATCCCCTATAAAAACTTACAAATACTATACTGTATTATACCAATTTTTCTTTTATTTTTGTGTACAAGTTATATGCCAAACTAGCTTCTGCCAGCGACTTCGCCCGCGTGATATCTTTATAAATTATTGCCTTTGTTACTCAGTGATAATATAGCATTAGGCCCAGTAGTTATTGAGTTTATTCATTACAAAAAAAAAAAACTCTTTATAATATTTGTGTTGATAACAATTATACGTACATACTTAGTAAGTATTACTTACAACTTTATTTTATCCGTTTAGAAGATTAGATTAGGTACTAAGTATTAAGGAACTTAGCTTGTCCACACTTGTAATTCTCATTATTTACGTACCATCGACAAACATCCTGTAGGTCCTCTGTTACAGACTTAAGGCTCGTTCACACCGGCGCGACCTGTCGCGCGACGCGACTTTAACAATACAATTTCTAATAAAACTTCACGATTGAACAATTGCTGGTGTCGCGTCGCGCGACAAGTCGCGCCGGTGTGAACGAGCCTTTAAGGGGGATGCGGTTAGGTAGCCCGCGAAATTCATTTCTTTTTACATTTTTTGCAATTTGCAGGTCAGTGTCAGGTTGATTAAAATAAGATTCGCGACCGTAACCATGCTACGGCTTGCTAAGGCCTTACAGAATTATAATCATTAATGATTTTTATGATTAAAATTATATAAATAAATAATTGATACGGCCGCGAATCATATTTAGATCAACATACAACCTGATACTGACCTGCAAATTGCAAAAAAAACGTAAGAAAATTTGAATTTTGCGGGCTACCCTTTACGTTGTCGCCTTAAGCTGGGGTCTTGTTAGCCAGCCTGGAGTCTTGTCAGTATTTCCTGCAATGCTAGCTTGATATCGCCAAAGGGTGGCACTATGTTCTTGTTACACGAAGTTAGTAGATGACAGGCATAGACTACATCCTTTGTGCCAAGGTGGCGGGCCAGTGAACATTAGTTTTTAGATCGAGGTTTCAAACTGACAAAATGTTGGTCTTTTAGGTTATTTGTGCTTTTAATGCATGTGTTTTATGAGCTTTAACACGAATTAACATACCTGGATAAGATGGCTGTTAAATATGGGTTTTGCATTAAACTGTAACAATGTAGGTAAATGTCACACAAAAATATTTTCTACATTTTCGAACATATTTTACAAAGTAATCCCTACCGCACGAACTCTCTCCCGATCTCCTTAATAAGAAACCGATATTCTGAATCATAAAGCAAAAAATGCGAATGTGCCTAAGTTAGTTAGGATGGAAGCCAGACAGACAAACCAGTTATCCAATAAGTCTAGATTGCAGAATCCTTCCGCTCTGCCTGCCTACCTTCCTACCTACCTCCTTTTACGTGATAGGTATAATGAACATCCAACCAATGAATTGTCGACGAGGTTTGCATTATTAAGAAGAATATGGTGAAGCAAATTGTGGAAGAGATATTCGTTATGAAATAATACCTTAGTCATGAAATCGCAATTCCATTGTCGCCTTGATACTTATTTATACGCAACATAGAAACTTACTTAAACCTGGAAATCAAAGCATCTATTATACAATGTAACAGCGAATCAATTTTCACGCCTCCCCCTTAAAATCTAGACCAAATATTTTTTGATATTCGAATAGCTCATGACCTAAAGAGGTGCTGTTAAGAATATGAAATAAAAATCTAAAAAAAAACCACGAAATTTTGCAGGTTAAAGCTAGTTTATTAACAAACTTCAAATATGGCGTCGAAAATTTCATCCGCATCGCTGTCGACTGGTAATGTACACAAGAGACTGGCGGCGTTGCCACGTTGCATGGCAATGCTTCTGACTAAGGTAAAAGCCAGCCCTTGGGTCACGGGAATTATCACCCGTGAAAGTTGCTGTTGTAGATTTCGTTGACCAAACCGGCACTCGGCCCATAGGATTTCAACCCCAAACGCCCCAAATATAATTACCATATTATGGCTTACCATACTTTCGCAGCTTGCGGTTTCCGCATCCGCATGGCGGCATCGGCAGCGCCATTCGTTTGTCAATAGTTTGAGTTAGGTTAGGATATTATATTTTTATTTTATTAATGTATGTGTAGTGAATAAAACCAAAATATATCTTCAAAGCATTTATTTCAATTAAACCTTTAGATTGTCAAGGAGTCGACAGTTATTCAGACAGTTGAAGCTAATTAGTTGCCAGTTCCAAAACTATCTGTCTATGATCTCTATGGAGAAGATCAAAAGTCTTTGCTATGTTCAAACTTTATGTACAACATATCCCGGAATGAACTCGCACCACCAAACACCCCGATTAGAATAAATATTATGTTATAATCAGAATACTTACACTGAATTTTTACTATTATGTATAAAAACATTGTTTATTCATTTATTTATAAAACATTTTTTTTAATTTGTTTGTGAGAGAAAATTGTGATCACATTACAAATCTACGCACGCACACAGTCGTACACGTATAAGGGTTTAGCGTAGTAGGCATTTTGGTTTGTTTTGACTGTACAGCGGAAGTGTGACTGTAATTTACGTAGTTTTAATTATTTTTGGAAATAGCAGCATTGCCATATAACGTGGCAATGCTGCCAGCCTTTTGGGAATTTTTCCTGTTGACAGCGATGTGGACGAATTTTTCGATGCCCTATGATTATTTCCCCTCCTTTTTTTATATACCTGTACATATTACCTATTATTATTATTTTTAAGTCTGTATGTTTTAAATTCTGCAACTCTTGTGTAGGTATTTATGGGATAAAAATTACCTATTTTAAAAATGTTATAAATCGATTCAGTAAACGATTCTGAACAAACTACTTTAATCATTCGGATACTCATTGTAAAGCTTTCCACCCAAGTACTTAATCATTAATTAATTCGGTCTACCAAAATCAACCACATTTTATCAATTTCGTTTATCAACCATCTTCGTAAGTATTTTATTTATCCACAAACACATTTCGCATTCAGATCGCCTAAATAATACGTGTTCATAATTAAATAATTATAAATTCAACTTTTATCTAACCTCTATATTATCCCTGGGGGTTAGATAACGTGGATAGGGCGTCCTGAATATTAAACATGAGTTTCGTTCGGTATATTAAATATCATCGATTTAAATGACGTCATTATGTAGTACGTTTTCGTAGTAAACGGTCCTTACGATTCGTTCGCACGGTTTTTGAGATTTGAAAAAACATCGCGACTTCTTTATCATAACATAACATCATCATCACGCCTGTATTCCTCGGAGGATGGGGCAGAGGTGTAACTACAGTACACACACATTTGGCCATTTATGTTTTTAGTCCCATGTAATAGGGGGCGAGCCTATTAAGAGATGCGTAGCGTATGCCAGCAGTAAACCAGTATCATACGCGCATTGACGTGGAGTTGCGGACACCAACCCGCATTACCTATGACATATTATACCGTGACATGGTTCTACTTTCAATTTTATTGTCTTTACAAGTTCAAGGCAAGCTTCTATAGCATTGAAAATGTTTATTCTGCAAATGGCGCTCACAGACACTCCAGCAAGTCCTCTACGCCAAACCAAATATTAATCGATCATAAATTATTCGAAGCCTTCGAATGTTCATTTCAATTGATCCAATATTCAAAACATTAGCACATTGATTGCGAACGAAAGCGAACGCGGTTTACTTACATGTCGATATGATGTTAGGTTATTCAGATTTTCGAGACCCAGTTTTTCGTTAGTCAATTAACATAAGATTTTAGAGGTATGAGGAACAGGGTGTAAAGTTCACTCATCCTCTATAGAAAAGGGAGGATCCTCCGACCAGACGGGTGTTAGATACATAAATAGAAAGATAAATCGTTTATTTATTGTGTCTGATAAATGTTGATCGCGCGGTAAACTCTAATAGCGCGATGCAGGATTTGTGTGTCGTCAGGTCTTTGATGCGTAGTGGTGACGTAGATGCCGCCACAACATCACGCTTGTATCCCCAGAAGGGTTGGCCAGAGGTGTGTGTACAGTACATCAGTCAAGCATAAACAATATCAAAATCATGATGATTTGCGGCAAAGAATAGTCTATGATTTACAAGGCAGATGTGACTGAAAACGCTGAAGGAAACGGCCTGGAAGGACATGTATACCTACTGAACTTATTGGTGATGTTCTTCAGAAAGGTCAGGTGCGTAGTACTAGCGAGTATGACTGGCACCCTAACACATTTTCAATCACAATCTGAATGATTATGAAGGATCTTTCAAAACATTATCTGCTCAATAACGTAAATAACGCAATGAATATTGGTGAACTGTCAAAATGAAAGCCATTGCTACTGGAAATGTGTGACGCATTACCCCGCAGATGTATGAACGTACACGAAGCAAAAGAAGTATGTAAGGATCGTAACAGTTGGCGTTTTGTAGTTTCTGCCTACCCCCATGGGAAAAGGTGTAAGTTTATGTGTGTGTAAGAGTCTGCTAATATGAATAAAACATATTCAGCATCGTGGCTAATACATTATAGCCGTATATCAAAGAGCTATTTTATTTTAGTAGTATAATAACATTTCCACTATCTATTATACATTGTAATCCATTATAAATTGTAACAGCGAATCAATTTTCACGCCTCTTTAAGACCTAGGCCAAATATTTTTTGATATTCGGATAGCTCATGACCTAAAGAGATGACCTAAAGAGATGCCCTAAAGAATATGAACTTAAAAAAACGTTAAAGCTAGTTAAGTAACAAGGGAACAATTGTAACTGATTGAATACCATTACGTCTGCATTCAAAGTGCTTGTCACCGCTGACCAATTAGAGGTGCTACTGCGTGTATTACGAGCTCTAGACCAATTAGCAGGGTTATACAAAGTTTAGTCACAATTGCAGGGACTGTGCAAGTTCTGAACTAGTAACCCAGTTTAGAATGAGAGAGAATAATGATTAGAATGTGAGCTTAAATGTGCAGTTTTCGTCTATAAAGTGAAATAGGTATTGGCAAAAGTGCTTTAGAGGTCTGATAACAGGGTGTAAGCTTCACCATTTCCTCTATAGAAAAGGGAGGATCCTCCGACCAGACGGGTGTCGCGTCTGGCGGGCAACTGACGATCGATATCGGGAAGTCTTATATATGTTGATCGCGCGGTAAACTCTAATTGCGCGATGCAGGATTTGTGTGACGTCCGGCATTTGATGCGTAGTTTGCATGTAGCGTTGTCCGGCATTAGATGCCGCCACAGTGCTATAAAACTAAGGGAGTCAGATGGAAGTGAACAGGACCAAATCACCAATTTATATTCCAGCCGTGGTTGTTAGAGTCTGCTAAAGCTTCGACTGTTAGTCAAAGTCTATAAATATGGACAGTATAGAAACTACGTACCTACTAAAAGGTCGAAACGGCACACTCACACAGACGCGATCATTGACGAGACCCCAAGCGATTGTCGCGGTGCTGTCACTTGCGGGTGCCGTGTCAAGACGTCAAGTCACCGCGATCTTTTTAAAATGGAGCGTAGGTAATTATTTCAACAAATATGCCTAGTTTCCATACTGTCCATATTTATAGTGTGCCTAAGCCTATGTCCAGCAGTAGACGTCTTTCGGTAGATATGATAGTGACGAGGTTTACTGCCTAATTGTTTATGTGCTAAATTAATACGTAGTCAACGATAATACTTACGTTTTATAAGACACTTAAATATTATTTTGTCCTTTTTATTATCCCAAAGGTTTTTTTTTCTTTTGTTTTTGTATTTACTTATATAGTTAGTTAGAAAGTTATTTAATTTATTACTTATTTTGATGTGTTAAATATTGTAAAAGTGTTATTAAATAGGTATTATTAAATAATACTAAGGTATTATCATTGTCTTCCCAGTTCTTAGAACGGAAGACGGCATATTTTTCGGAGGCACATGTTACAGACAGACATGTTTATTTATGCCAATAAACTGCTCGTCTTTACTGGTTAGAGGAGCTTGTGCGAAGAATATTTTTCTCAGAAAATACTCTAATTCCAAGTTCGTTGCCAAAATATGCTGCCTAGTTTTGTCCATATTTGAAGGAAAGAAACCAAACTTAAATATGATTCTTTTCCCTTTTTTCAAGTAGGTATATATTTGTGCATATTATTATACTTAATTATTATTTTAAGACTGTGATTTATGAGATTAGATTAGTTTTACATATTTAGGGGTATGAGGAACAGGGTGTAAAGTTCACTCATACTCTTTGGAAAAGGGAGGATGCCCCGACCAGACGGGTGTTGTGTCTGGCGGGCAATTGCCCAAGGATTGATGTCGGATAGTCTTATATTATATGTTAATCGCGCGGTAAACTTAAATAGCGCGATGCAGGATTTGTGACGTCAGGTCTTTGAAGCATAGTTCGCAAGTGGCGATGAAGATGCCGGCCACACATGAGATTAGTTGAATTTTCTGTCTGTTCAGTAGGTAACAAGTTAAATTGCGTTAGGTAGGTACTGATTTTTACAATAAATAGGTACATTAGTTTATCTACCGGATCATTTATTTATAGATACATTCATTTAAATATGCCCTAGTCATGAGGCTTTTGTTTGTCCCACTATCAATGGATAACGATAACAAATGGATGGAACCCATACGCAATCTATGGGACCCATAAGGCCTTCGTGTACCAGGAAATCAGAGAACAATAGAAAGTACCAGCTGTTTATCTTCCGCAGATCGTAACAATAAGTGATAAGGGTCAGGGCAGACGGTTTGGCAAAACATCGGTACTTAATGTCTTCGAACGAACGATGTATGGATTAGGGTGAGAGCAAGCTTTTCTCACGTAGAAATATACATAGGTAAGTATACACCTATATAGCATATGTACCACCTCATCAATTAGGCGGATTTGGAGCATTTGGTTATTAGGAATTTGCTTCCGAGTCTGTTTAGTAAATGCAGAACTTTTTCAATTTTGTTTAGAAGTTCTTCATCATGTAAGAAAGAAAAATTGGAATCAGATATCGCCCCTACAAAACAGTAAAATAGAAGACTTAACTTAAAGCTGGATCGAAGTTTTCGTCCGATGAACCTTAAGATAAGTACAAAGCCATAATAACTATATTACTAAAAAAATAAGGATATACTTAAAAAAAAAAAATGATAGGTGGACCCCTTCGCTTTACCTCATTTGCCTTTAGACCACTACGTTTGAGACACCCTGTATACCTATACATCACTCCACATAATTATTTACAATTTCGGTCTTCAAGTAGGTTTATATTACGATCATTTTCAATAACTATTCGTACACCGTACACATTACACTTAAATATTCTACTTCGTACATAGGATAGTTGACATTTGGATCCTTAACTAATCCCACACGTTATTTAGGGCCGGGCTATCAAAAACATCGACTGAGGTGACAATGACACTAATCGGGGTCTGGCTATGATACCCTGGTATTATGTTGAAGCCCTGGCATGCCACTCAGAATATCGGAGAAATGAGGGTCAAAACGCCGCATAGAAAATTGTGATTTTACACAATAGAAATTAAACGTTTTATAAATGTTTAGGTCATTTAGTTTGTAGCTATAGTGTCAATATTTCTTTAAAAAAATAATTTAGTGGGTACACCCATAGATATTTTAAAATAATACATCTTTGGGTACACCTACCTGTATACCTAGCTGTCATAATAACATACGCTATGTAAATTAAAGAAAGGGACATAGTATAGCGGCCATAAATCCAAAAAAAAAAAATACTTGCCATACAAAATAAAATAAAAAATGATACTTAAAAGTAACACTGTACAGGCGCACTCGTCTTTCCACGTCCAAAGACAAGTCCGCTTGTACAGTGTTTCGTTAATTAACATACTATAATATGTAGTACTATCAGCGCCCCGCGGTTTCACCCGTATAAGTCTCGATCCCGTGGGAATATCGGGATAAAAAGTATCCTATGTGTTAATCCAAGTTATAAACTATAAGTGTGCCAAATTTTATTCAAATCCGTTGAGTAGTTTTTGCGAGAAAGAGTAACAAAGATCCATCCTCACAAAGTTTCGCATTTATAATATTAGTAGGTTATGAGGTATACTAAAAACTTTGTGATGTAAGGACTAACACACATGTATACTGGCGAAAATGTATACCTAAAGGGTAACTGTATATCTCTGTTACCCCTTCAAAGAATACAGGGGTAATGTAATATTATCACAACAATTCCATATGGAATCTCTATCAGTTTATTGTTAGGAAACAAAAAGAGTGCCTTAATCTTCTAAGTCCAGTTATTGACACATTTTAGTTCTACTAAGTTGAAACTTCGAATTTCATTTCACACAAAGTAGAAACGTTCTTTTGTTCATAGTCATACGATGTGAATCGAAAAGCCATTCAAAAGTTCAACAATTGCCTCTCTGCATACGTTTGTGAGATTTTTAGAGCATAAAGTCACTTTGACAAGAGGCTTTGCTCTCTTATTCGTATGTACTTATATTAATGTTTCTACTTCTTGAGAGATCGATGAGAGCAGGTGCAGTAGAAGTAAGTAGGTTTTATGTTCCCTCATTGCAAAGACTTGAGAAAAGATGCTTTCAGCTGTCAGTTTTGTGAATAAGTGCAAATAAATTTGATCTGCGGAAAAAGCCTTCTCTTCGGAATTTTTGACAGTTTCTCCATACGAAAACTGTCAGAAGTAAATCTTATTTCGCGGTTAAAATTTATTCCTGTTTGGTCGAAACTTCCCAAGGATAATCGAATAAGAATAAAGTTGATGAGGTATGCCAAGAGAAATTCACGAAAACAGTGAATGTAAGTGACATTACCTATAAGCCTAAGATACAGAACGACTATAGGGTTAGAAAAAATTATACCTACGTATCACAAGTAAAGAGGCAAAATATCAAAAAACCGCAATTTTCAATTCTTCTAACGATCTTAATATCATTATGTCAAGCACGTAATGTATGCCTGTAACTTGTACAAAAGTGTACAAGTGTGTTTTGCATTTCAGACGGGTTCGATTTCGCCTTTGACCGTTCGTTCACAGGAGTACTTTGTCGACTTATGCAGAAAAGCTGAAGAATTAAGCAGAATGTGGAATGCGAGAGCAAGCTTGAAAATGTAAGCACCCCGCCTCGAATAGGTTCGATATTCTTGACAGAAAGGGAAAATCTTATTATATACCGACTTATAAAATCTCCCTGCCTTTTCCCGACTATGTTGAGGTCGGCTTCTAGTCTAACCGGGTGCAGCTGAATACAAGTAATCGCGAACTTATACAGAATTAAAAGTTTAAGCTCATTTTACAGCACCTAAGTATTATGAAACGTTTGGGTTACCTGAGAACTCTGGATTTGTGCCCAATTGATGGCAATAGGCTTGCCCCCTATTATACATGGGACATAACATGTTATGTGTATTTCTTTTTCTATACTGTATATATTGTAGCTGTTTGTTGTTCCGTTAAATAAAATAAAATAATAAACTGGCGAAATGTAGGTGTACCGGTGTACTATAGGTACACGTCTGCCTAGTGCCTTACCGTTTGAGGAATACAGGCGTGATGTTATGTTTTCTTATACCTAGAACATATGCGTCCCTGGTTGGGATCCCACGGTGTAGGTAAACTGTAAAGCATATTTTCTTTACGAACTACATACATTCTAACAGCGACATCATTATCTGCTCCTCTGGTAATGACGACAATGTCCTATAACCTATAGGAACAGTTTATGACATATCAAGCTATAATTCCCAGTATAACCTGACCTTTTATTGTACGGAAAGTATATACCTTCACACTAATTGCGTAACACAGTTTCTTTCACAATTTCAGATCTTGAAAGAAATTCATAATCCATTCAATCTGCCGCGCCTTTTCCTAACTATGTTGGGGTCGGCTTTCAGTCTAACCGGAGATGCAATTGAATACCAGTATTTTACATGGAGCGACTGCCTATCTGACCAACCCAGTAACTGTGTAATACTGGTTGTCAGACTTTCGGGCTTCTGACTACCCGTAACGACTGTCCAAAATCCACGACTGACAGCCGGGGCCAACGGCTTAACGTGCTTTGCGTGAGTCTCGGCATGTAAAGATATGCACCCATCCACGAACCCACCCCGGCATCGACCCGTGCGACTGTTATTACTTAGCCACGAGCTCCTCCAATTCCTAACGTAAATAACGCAATGAATTGTCGAAATGAAAAGCAGTACAATTGTTATAGAGTGTTACGCAATTACTCTGCAGGTCAGCTTATACTGGATATGTATACCTTGAAATGTCTGTAAGTACAGTTTACCGACGGTCGCTCGTTATCTCATTGCCGACGGTCATTTGTTCATTAAGGAGACGTGTCATCTCTTGTCTAAAGTCTGATTTTTTTACTTTATTTGTAAGGATTTCTTGTTTGAAACATTGTGTTTCATTAAAATTAATAAAGGGTATTGTTTATTGTGTTTTTGAAGATGAATATGAGTATATATATTTTTCATGTTCGCTTTGTATCGACCTTTCACGATTCAATAAAACAAATTTTCTTTCTTTCTTTCTTAAAAGTATTATTTTAAATTAAATTCACTCAGACAGGCCGCCAGCTTGCCCGTCGGCCAATCTACTTAATACAAATTATATTAAATTTATTCAATACTTCAATGACAGACATCGCACAGCCGACACCGCTGGGTTTAGAAAAACAAAATTTTGCACAAGAGTCAGTAAGGAAGGAATTTTGAAAATACGTCCAACTCGTTTTGTTTGTCATTTTTGCCGAAAGAAAACACTCTGTTAAATAAAAATTATGCCAAAATAACGGTCGTTATTTCAACGTCTTTTGATACATACCAAAGGACTTCTTTGGAACAGGAATACATAGCTTCAATTTAGTATCGATTGTGGAATATATACAGCCGGGTTTACAGCCCGTATCGAAGATTTCTGCATAAATGTATTTTCACTAGAGAGATAACGGTTTCGGTAACAATTTACAACAAACAAACAGACATTTTAATAGGCTTGAAATAATTCCCATTTTGCTTTCCTAAAAATATTATTGAACACTCTTTTAAAATTAATGCGCTTCTTTTTGTGAACCTCTAATAATCCATATTTTCCAGTGGTAAAAATACTAAATAGCCAAGTAACTGTGACTCTTGTCGTCTGCTGCCGCGGCACCGCTCGCTCCGCTCGCTCGGCTCACGCGTGTTTGATCACAATTCTAACCTAACCAGTTTGACCGACGTATCCTAGCCTAGTTATCGACCAACTGTGATAAAAAGCTAGAAATTTAAAAAGTGGCCCATTGTGTCACCCTATTTAACATGTCCAAAATGTCTGTAATTTTTATGGTGTTTTTATAATAAAGAGTATTCTATTCTATTCTAAAGTGGCCCCATTATTTAAAAAGTGTGTGCATCATTCCAAGTCCAATAACTTTTTAGAGGTTCATTGAATGTCAATAAGTTTTTAGAGGATCTGTTAAATATTTCCCATTTTATAAGACCCAGTTATTTGTTATCTTAGAAATAGTTATACCTCTGCTACGCTTCTGAGGGTCCTAGGCTAGTCCTTCCCTCCACTTGTATTTAATACTTAGATATATGATACATACCTATATGTTATATTGTGTGCCTTTTAGTCTGTGTTAAATAAATGTATTTTCTTCTTTATTTTATTTCTTTCTTTATATATTCCTAATGATATCTTTACGTTTAGTATCTAGCCAGACTAGCGTTATTGACGCCGTTCAAAGTGAGTCACTGATATTTCATACAATTCTTGAAATTGCTCTTCACTTTAAACGAAAAATCAGTGACCGAAAAAAGGTAATTCAGGCACACGTAAGTTCCTCCGCTTGTTTTGAGCGATACGAGCGTTCGTCTGGCCACAACCTTACACTAACACACATAAATAAACCTTGATAGACTCTTGCGTCTCTCTCGGGACCTGCAAGCGAAGGATGTCTGGCATCGCCTGTCTCTTTCTAACAATCTTCTCCAAGTCATAACTTTCAAGTAATAATTTCTTCAGTCGAGGTCTCTATAACATACTCACGGGAAATTTTCAAAAAAATAAACTTCGTTGCCTGAACGTCCGCGGAACAGAAGAAGTTATTATTCTAAAATTCATACTGAAAAGACGAAGAAAGAATTTCAACATACAAAGTAAATTTTACACAGCTTTTTCTACTGCACCAATATTTATATTCATACGTTTAATATTTGATGAACACTTTACCGAAAATCGTTCCCAAATTATCCAATAAAGGCAAAAGTAGTTTTTCAGGTAAAATATTAAACGCATTTTCCGCGCAGTCGCCTTCATAAGCTTTATAAATGCTTTTCGATTATACAAAGTGGAATTCAACACATAATAATTTATCGACGGCTATATATACATATGTATTTGCGAACAGGTTTTACATTATGTGGTAATATCGCTATTTTATAGGGTTCCAACAATGCAGCAATATGTTGTATTAAATAAACACGTAGATGGAACGCTCACACTCAAAGCAAATTGCACCCAAGCGTTAAATGGTTCCGTTAGCTTCGCGTTGTCACAAGAAAATATTTTTTACAAAACGCTCGACGCCATTTTTTTTCTCAAAAGAATTATCTTCACGAGACGGATACAAATTCTTTTGAATGTTTATTCTTTATTGGGGCACGAAGTTTAGACTCCTTTGAAAAACTAGTTTAGCTTTCAACTTTGCTTTAGTTCGCAACAGGATAAGGCTGACATGATCCTGAAATATCGTGAAAATCTCTTCGTTGTGGGTTTTCCAGAAAAGTAGATGTATTTCGTGGGTCCCGAATAAATTATACGATACCGTCACTGGTCACATTACCTATAAGCATAAGTAGAAACAGAATGGTAGTAAGGGTCAGGAAAAATACGGTATTATGTCACATTGAGACTCGAAAACTTTATTTTCCTTCCCTATGTGTTAACTACAATCTATGTAAGGGAACGCCGAAAATAATATTTTCAAAGCAAACACAATGAGGCCTTTGTACGAGGCGGATGTGGTCTTTGTAAGGAGCATATATGTTGAGCTGTTGTTCGAAAATACTTGTGTGGCCGTGCATGCCCCAATTCCATTTATAGAACACTCCTATTCCGTTATACAGTCCTGGTACCTCGTGATGGATAAGGAGACTTGGATTTAATTACTCACCTCTGAGGTAGACTCAAAGCTATCTTGTAGGAAAGCCGCGTCGTATTTCTTTAATTGACACGGCCCCCAAGTCCCAGGTGTTTGTATAAAATTGAAATGTAATAAATGGATCTGCGTTTACGTCTGTGTACTAAGTTGTCTCGAGCTCGGCGAACAATGGATGAATATGTATTCGGAGCGGTATGAAACTCTCATTGTTAGTCAATCCGTACTTTGCTGAATCAATAATGTAACAAATTCTGTGGAGTCTCGAGTAATTTCTCTCTGTGCTGGATGGCTGAACCCTTCGTTCATTATTAATTGGAAAAGAAGATTACTAATACTAACATATTGATTAAAAAAAACAACTGAT
The DNA here is from genome assembly GCA_914767815.1 of Eupsilia transversa. Lineage (NCBI taxonomy): Eukaryota > Metazoa > Arthropoda > Insecta > Lepidoptera > Noctuidae > Eupsilia > Eupsilia transversa. The sequence goes on from OU611892.1 coordinate 11,405,654, forward strand.
GTTTTTAACTATATTAATTAGTGGGGAGATTCTTCCGAATAACATGAAGGAATACTCGTCCTTTAAACATTAACTGGAGTGATGTTATTATTACAATAATAGGTGTTTAAACTCAAACTTGGTTTATACCTATTTTAATTATTATACCTATTTTATTTCCAAAATATGTTAGGTGGATTCGACCAAATAGGAATAAATTTTGTCCGCGGAATAAGCCTTCTCTTCCGAGTAAATTTTGAATTTTTTACAGTTTCTCCATACGAAAACTTATTCCGCGGATAAAATGTATTCCTGTTTGGTCAAATCCGCCCTTAAAATAAGAATAATAGTATGCATGTACAACTTTACTTTCTTATTAAATATACCTAGCTGTTGAAAGGAGTTTCCTATAACACTGATAAGTATCGGGCAAAAGTTACTAAGGCCACATAGATTACCATGTAATTGGGTAAAACATGATAGTTTCCAAGCGTGTCATCTTGCTACCGATACCTTAAAAATAAGAAGCTCAAAATTTCCCTAAAGTAATAAAACGATACAATAACTGTTACACTTTATCGCTATAGTCATTTTGGAAGCAACACTTCGGATAACACCATAAACGGTTTTTATATTTTATACAATTTTCCGAAGCGTTACTCTAGAGAATATCTCTATGGACGAATAGAGGTGGGCCAAAAAGCTATTCGGTATCGCGTGACACCACTATATGAAGTAGCGACCAAATTCGCGATTGATTTATGTTAACCGCAACCGATAGGTTATAGAGATATCAAAGGAAAGTTGACCAAAACAAAAAATGGTTTAAAATATGTCCGACAGATAAAAATACATATTTTACAGATTGAAGAATTATAGTTTGGTTATTTCAGTTGCTGTTTTGTAAAAAAATTGTCAATAATAAATTGTCAAAATTATTGATAGGAAAATGTTAAGCTGAAACAAGTGATGGCATAACTGCGGAGTTGTTAAACTACGTTACGTTTTTTTGACAATTCATTATTACTTAGAAAGCCCTGCATTTTTGACTCTGTAGAAAAAAATTAATTAAATTAATTAACACAATAACACACGGAAGTAAAATGTATGGAAATATACAGACTGACTTTGAAAACATTCTACAAAATTTAAGGGGGTGTTCTACCCATCAATATGAACAACTTTTACTTAGGGAACAACTAAGCACTCGCAAAAAAAATATTACCTTATACCAAATGGTCCAATCGGGTATAATCGGGTATACTTTTGTACAGGAAAGTCGTTTTTTTTTGCGAATTCAAGTTGGTCCTAGAGTAAAAGTTGTTCACATTGATGGGCCCAACACCCCCTTAAATTTTGTAGCATGTATTCAAAGTCAGTATGAGGACGCTTTTCGGTCACGATAACGTTATAACGTGTACCGCTACCGATGTTTTTACGTAAAAACATCAACGGTAAAATCGTAAACTTCGACATCCACGCTAACATGACCTGCAGAATTATTATTAGTAAAGCGAAGGTTTCATTACGTAATTATTTCAGCGTTCGTCTTAACTATCGACAAGAATTTAAAAAAAAACATCCATCTCTATCGCGATACCTACCAGGAAAATATAAGAGCGAAGAGAAAATCCGATAATATCAAGGCGCGTATTGTCTACCGCTTATTGTCTTTTGGTCCTTATTCGAGCCTTTTGTTATTCTTCTCTACAGCACTCTAAGCTAACCGTAATCAACATTTTTCAGGTTTTTCGGCTAATAGTTTCATTAGGACCTTCTTTGTTATTGAATTGAACAGTATTTTAGAAAATACGCGACAATGTTTTATTCAAATTGAATGGGGGATTTTCTTGTGCCCGCGGGCATTAGTCGTAGCGTTTTAAATAAGTCTTTGGTAAAAGTGTATTGCCCATTCACCGAATAAAATTGCCTTTTAAAAACCTATCTCCTAAAAAAGATTATTATTATTTGTGTCTTTTATCTTTTTTATTCAATAGGGAATATGCTTGTAATTTATTTTTCCACTAAATCAATAAAATACAGTAATATAAACCTAAGAAATTAAATTCAACTACCTACTGCTTGTTGCTCGAAAAAATTATGAAACTCCAACAGTTTTCTACTACAGTTAAAACGTCCATTTCTCTCGCGGTCAGGATGTGACGGCATTTGGCACGTTACTGGCTATTTACATCTGTCTTTAAAGGTTTTTTTAGCCCCAAATCTAAAAATTAAATTGCCTTAGTGCTTTATTCAACCAGAAATTGCACTTCCCAAACTTACTTCGTAAGAATTCAAGCAGTTTGCTAAAAAACGTATATTTATTCACATGTATTTTGAGGTCACTTCCGGCATTTTCGAAGACGACGCGTTTCGAGTTTGCGTTCCGTTCCACCAAAAAAACATAACATAAAATAATTAATTGAAAAATAACTAATGCCTAAATTTTTTTTTTTAATTGGAATTTGTTTCTTGACTCCTCTATGATGTACAGTCAACAAAGCTATTCGGTATACAGGCAAAATGATTCATCCCTCCACTACACTTCCAAAATTCATTTTTATTGTGTGCGTAGGTAATCACTTTTTAAGCATAATAATATGGCATAGGTACTTAAAGCGAGTAAAATAATTGATTCACCAGCATACTCACAACATTTTTTAAAGTAGTTTAAAGTTAGCTGCCTGTATACCAAATAGCTTTGTTGACTGTACCTATATTTAAATAATGAACGCGGACAAAACGAAACGAATTAGAATTTAAAACTTCAATTGTTTTTAGTGTTCGTTGGAAGTCTCGATTGAGCTCGTTGGAAAATTCGTCAAAAGTTAAAACTGTCGTCGTACGTATAAATCTCACAACAGGCACGTTTAACACTCGGTGTACTAGGTGCACATACTTTCGAAGTTATTTTTCATGTAAACGAGAGGCGGCATAAACCGTATAAAGGTGCCTATATTTTATGCGGGCCGGGCGTTTTTTGCTCGGGACAATAGTTTAAAAAGATAAAACCTGTGAACTACCGGCACATGTATGGTAAAAGGATTTTTTTAATATACCCACGAAATAAACGGGTCCGCGAATAAACGGGGCTATTCCGTGTTCATATTTCTTGTTGAATGAGGTTTATGAATGTTGTTCATATTTAATTCTATGAATCCCGCTTGCGTCTGACCGGGATAACAGCTTTTATATATTTTTGAGATCCACATCATGAATGAAGAATTCAAACATAAAATGTTCCTTTACCTTTTTTCTGCCTGCCTGGCTTTTTATTTAAGATTGCATGAATTCAAGATAGTTTTTCACTTGTATTTATTTATAAGTGCTTCTTTTTATTTTTATTTTTACAATGATCAAGTCCATCTTGAACAATGTACCTACTTTTATAATGGTGAAAGAATTATTCAAATAGGAGCTGTGGTTCCAGAGATTACGATCCACATAATAATATACAAAGTCTCAAAATTCGCTCTTTATCTTTATAATATTAGCATTTTTTTTTTGTTGTTAATAAAAAAACGATTAGCAGGAGTGCAGGGCCTATAGGTACTTTGAGGTTGATTCAAATTAAAAAAATAAAAACTATTGAGCATAGGAACATGCGTAACCTTAGCGTGACTAGCCTAAACCAATATTTATTATCATGATATTTCTCGACTAAAGTTTAAGCAGCCTATTTCTATTTATACGAAGTTTCTTAAAGTTACATAATTTCCTTTTATAAACCGTTGCGTGACATCTAGATACAACGATTGATTAATATTATACTCGTTTCAATTTAACACACAAAACTTGTTTTTCTTTTTATCAAAATTATGCATGATCATCATAGAAAAGTCTTGTCCACACTGAACAAAAGAATAGAATAGAATAGAAATAGTCTTCATTATGTACACCATAAAAATTATAAAAATACATACGGTAACACAATGGGCGGTCTTATCGCTAAAAGCGATCTTTTACAGACAGCCTTTGGATGGATTCTAGGGAGAAGAAGAGACAACATACAATATGTTACTCACCTTTTACCGCGTAAATAGCACGAGAAAAATATGTATAACAAATAGCTGTATCCCAAGTTTGAAAACGATAAAGTTCAGCTTTCAGCTCCTTTTTCCGTAGATTTCAGCTGATATCTCTTGTCCATTTAGGATATCTTGTCTCTTGAATACTGATGCGGCGAGCCTTCAGTACTGTTTACCCTTTGAGTTGTAATCTCCTCTCTCATTATGTTATCCTTCGACATTCTATCCACATATCCGACCCACATTGCCCTTTCGTTTATACTGACTGACCTTTTCTTTAAACCGCGCGTGACGTCCGCATTTTTCTGAGTACTCTCATTTCGAACGCGTTAATTTTATTTTTATTATCTTCTGACCCATGTCTTCCTGGTAATAGGCATAAAATCTTGGCACTTGCTCTCAGTAACAAAAGCTCCTTTTTTTTTGGATATTTCGTCGTCTGTTTGGGGGATCGGACTTGTCATTTCTGCAGATATTTTTCAATGCTTTGTAAAAGCTTAACAACTACTTTCACCCCAGCAAAAGCACAGACTGCACTAATAAGTTCCACACAAGAACTACACGTTATGCAGAAATGTGTGTGTGTGTGAAAGTGGATGCATTGCGGTAAGTGAACGAAGCAAATTACCCCATTGTCACTTATTTACCTGCAGACTAAGACAATAGTGGCGTGTCAATAGAAATTCGGCCTCAGCACGATCTGGCAGCTACAGACAAACAATCAGACACTCACTAACAACTACTCCTGAGGCTGTTAAAACTATAGATATTACATTGGAACACCCCGGTGGCGCAACCATGGTCGCGCTGCCAGCAAAATGTATACAACTTTATGGTGGGTATCTCACCACTTACCAGGCGTCCGTTTGGGGATGTCTAGCAAGTCGTCAGAAACGCAAGTGGTCAAATGCTCATTTCGTCATCTCGCAGGATGGACTCGCAACTTGTCAGAAACGCAACTGGACAGATTCGCAACTCGACAGATACGCATTTCGTCCGATATTTGAAACCATCCAGATTACGCAACCAACCGTATTTTTAGCAGCGTGACCATGGTTGCACCATTATGGTGCCTGAGTATAATATAGCTCTTAAAGGTAATTTTTTCAGTAGATAATACTGGATTTGCAACATTCGGCTTAGCGCCGAAAGTTGTTCGGTTCATTTATGTGCCGCCTCCTTTAAGAAAACACGGCATTAGTGTTGGGAACCAGCGGCTGTCGCGTACGTACGTAGGTACATAAAAGTGATGTCACGTTAAAAAGTCGCAGCGTTTACAACCGCCCTTTATGCCGCGCGGAATATATGGCGCGGTTAATTCGTGCGCACGTAATTTATAGAAACACTGCCTACGCATGTTGGTTATATTTTTTTATTTTTATAAATTCGGTGTTGCTCGTAGCGTATTGCCGACTATTCCAAAAAATTCTGCGTAAGTAATGATTACTCAGCAGCCGAACTATTCGTAAAAACCTTGTGCACCCCTGCTTAGGGCGGTTTTCGCCAATGTAACCGAACGCGGTCAGCACACAAACCGGATTCAAGACCTGTCAGTGTCAATATTCCAATGAAAATAATGTGCTGCTCTTAAACGTGGTTTATGTGTTGATCGCGGTCAGTTTTTATTGGTGAAATTCGCTCTTAGTCGTTAAGGTTGGCAAAAATACATGAACAAATAAAACATTCACCCATCATACATATTATTATTTATTTATTTAGCTACAACGGTTGTGTAGTCAACCAATGGCAGTAACTAAAGACTAAAACACATTTAAAAAAAAAAACATAAATAAAATAAAGGTTAACAGCACTTTCATAAATTCCTCTCACAGAACTTCTGACATACCAATAAAATCTTCGTCCATCCATCCGCAAACAGGTCGCCTGTTGGGTTAGAATCCAGGAGATCATTAAGCGCTGCTAGAGTGCGAGGAATTGGCGACTCAGCACATGCAACAGTACGACATGGAGGCACGGCAAACAGCCTGCCATTATATCACCTCACCTCTGCCTTTATACTCGATCCAGTTACCGCAATACAAAGTGATTTAGGTGCGCACGTGATAAATCGCTACCTTTAAGCACATCCCTTACACAGTACTAAATAAAACACCATGAAAATAATGCGTACTCTCCACACAAGCCCCGAATTGCGCATCAACAACAGCTGACAAAGGGCCTGCGTCCATTGCACGGCACGACAAGGGATTTTATGCGACGAATAGGAATATTTACTTATTTGCACACGGCATGCCTAAGCATACCGCAGCTTAGTTTTTGTACCTTCGATGATTATCATTTAAATTTCAATTTTATAGCCATGCCAGACAAGGCACGCATCCGCTGCATTTTAGGTATGAAGCTACAAGTACGCGGCGGGCTCGACTTGTCGGGCCAATTCAGTGAGCGTAACGTAGTCAGAAGATATAAGAGTTACGCGTAGAGAAGCAACCTCTAGATGAATATAAATGTTGGTAATTAGCGCTGTGCGACCTGAATTGCACTTTATTGTATCGTAGCAAGAGACGCTATTTATTTAAATTATTTTGCAGAGTGAATCTTCTGTACTATTATGTATTCTATTAAAGGCGAATTCGACTTAACATTACACCTAGAATAAGTCTTATCCTGTAAATAAATTTTAAAGGTTTTGACAGTTTTTCCATACAAAAACTGCCAGATCACAATTTTATTCCACGGATAAAATATGTCTGACTTTAATGATAAAATCAGCCCTAAGTTATATTCTAATTCGTCGCATAAAAATCCCTTGCCGTACCGTGCCGCCAGTGGGCTCAGGCCAAATACGACAGTTTTCAAAAAAACCGTATAAAATATAAAATACATACGCAAGGCGAAGTTCTCCCTTTTCGCGGCGTTAAAATTCACGTACCTATTCATTGTGTGGAGGAGCCAAATCGAGCATAAAATTGTTGTTCGGAATTTATTAGCTATTGCCACAATATACGGTTCAGTTGTTTGGTTGTTTGATTATATTATATATTAAACTTTGACGGGTTTTCGCTTTTACTTCAGTCGAGCGTCGAACGTCGTTTGGTTGATGTGAAAATTGCTTCTATATTAATGGCCTGGTTTTGGTCATTATTTTTTATACGAAAATGTTGACGAAAAAGATTTTAATATCTTTCCGAAAAGAAGAGGTCTGTTACTACTATTAACTACTAACTAGAAATTTGTCCCAAAATTTAGCACACAGAGTTTTGTCCAGACTTTCACATTTTTATCTTTTGCAATACTATTCTGCTTAGCCTTTTCCCCAGGCCCTTCCCTCGCCTTCCCTTTAGGCCCCAGAAGGCTGGCAGCATTGCCACGTTGAATGGCATGCTAATTCTTTGGCCAATGAACGAGCCAGCCCTCTGATCACGTGAAGTGTCGGCGAGAAGGAGACGCAATTTTTCTTTACTGTAACCATCAAATAGTTGTATGTTTAAGCAAATAGAATCTTAGTATCGTAGGAACGTTGCATGAAGACGGAATGCAACGCTTCATACATGACACATGGCGCGCTTTACGTCACAAACGCGCGTCTCGCAACTACACTCGCCTCATCTGTATGAGCCCTAAGCTATTTTAACCTACCGCCTAATATTTGAAGGTAGGAAGGTACGCACCTATCCTATATTACATTTACAAATTCAATTCGGTTTATGAGAAAAAAGAAAAGGGCTATGTTCATATTTGATAAGTCCTTTCCTTCTTGAAAAATTCCCACTTCTAAATATTTTTGTAGACAAAACAGAAAAAAATCACAAGAAATATACAAAAGAGGCATCTATATCGTCTTCTATTTATTTCTACACAATTTCCTCTCAACAGACAAACAGAAACTAATATAAATTCTGTTTCGAGACAGCGTTTCTTTACGGAACCATTTCTTAATCCGAGACCCGAATAACTTTAGCAGTCGGCAGATTTAAGGATTAATAAAAAAGTAAATATAGTCTGCCTGTTTCAATTTTACTAAATTAAGTCTGAGCTGGGAGATAACGAGATTCAGGCAATAGTGGCAGCCGGCAGTACTTGTTTAATTATTAAATCTCTTTTAATTAAATGTGGCTTGAAATCGTTTCGATGCAATCTTTAGTTAAAATGAGTGGAGTGTTTATGTAGTGGGGTCATATTTATTTGTCTGTGGGTGAATTGTAGTCATTATTGGAAAGAAAATAGAGTGGTTTTTGGCAAAGAAAAGGAGCTTTAAATTAACCAGACAGGTGTCATGTCTGGCGGGCAACTGACCAACAATTGAAGTCGGGAAGTCTTATACTTGTTGATCTCGCGGTAAACTTTACTATTTGCGCGGTGCAGGAATTGTGTGACGTCAGATTTTTGTGCGTAATTCGCATGTGGCGTTGTAGATGTCGCCACAGTACCTATGGAAATATCTAACGAACTAAAATTGTTCCCTTTATCTCGTGCCGATAATAAAATAGAAAGGAACATTATTTATTAAAATAAATAATAACCAACTTGCATGAAATAATAGCCAATGCTGAATGAGGTAGGAGAAGTTCCCTGGATCTTATAAAAGTGCAATAACAGTGAGTAATTAGGTACTGTTTCCCGCAATTTGGATTTATTTATTTCCACAATATCCTTTCACAATATTAATGCTTTATTATACTTTCGTTTCTCGGTATTCTTTTGGATAAAAAAAGAAACATTCTGTTTATCGTCTCGCGTAAAAGATTACTGGGGAAACATATCGCGTAAAAGATAGCTTTGTGGCTTGGGCAACTGGCTTGTATCATGTTTTTTAAGTACTTACTGAAAAAGCTTTAGTTAATTATGGTAGGCCTTTCAAACGAAAGGTTTATTAGAAAATAGCGTTAGTTTCATTTAAATTATATCCGGAATAGCGTGATTAATCTGTGCGTACTAGTTATCTTACAAATAAAATGGGTAATAATTATGTAACGTTCTGCAATAAGCTAATAGTACATTACTGTCGGACCTGCATAAGGTGCATTGATGGACGATCGTGAAAATGTGGGCCGAGGTGAAGCCGAGGCAGACATACGTGAGTCCATCAATGCCTGATTGCAACCAAGGCTTGTATCTATAGTACTTTTCTCAAATAATGCGCGGAAATTCAAACTGAGTAAATTAATTATAAATTCCAGAATAAATGACGGTTAACAATAATTTTACACGCACCATTAAGTTCATTTGTTTCTTCTTTTATTTGTTTTTTGTTTCTCGTATTATGTAACCTCCTTGATTGATTGTCTTGAAGTAAAAAAGTTCGTTCCATTTTTAAAGACAGATATGAGTTTTCATAGTAATGTATTTGACCGCTAAACAGGACACATGGATTTTTATAGTACCATTGCTGGCCGCGTATTCACTTGCTTTTGACCAGTACAGCAATTTCGATTTATCTAGAAGAAGGTTGTCAAAACAATGCTCGAAATTCCAAGCATGTTTGAGAATCATGAGAGTCATCTCCCAAAACAAGAACCTGCCAATAAGTGTAATACAAACAGTCCCACACACCTATCGGTCTCAATACTCAACGAGTGGTCACAGCAATAACAATGTCGGTAGGGGTCGGTCACCGCTGGCCGAGTTCCAATTGTTAAGACCCTCGTCTTCCTCTGTTGTCCTGGTGTTCTCATTGCCGACGCCGCGTTAGCCGAGTTTTATTGCGATGTTTTGTCAGACTGTAGAGTTGGTGGTCCAGCTCTTAATGACTGCAGTAACTTTAATTTTATGATTGAAGATTTTAGTATGGGTTCTTTTCCCCACAAAACATTTCATTGAAAGCTGTCAATTAAGCAACAATGTTTTAGGTTTTTGGGAGATTGAAATTAATCTACAAAATAAGACAACATCTAACAAGCTACGTTAATTAAAAAAGTTATTTTAAACAAGCTTGTTTTGTACGTCCAAATCGTCTGGCTAGGTTATGAATTTTGGTGCCGCGAAAATATTACAGAAATATTGAATAAAATTATTACGAGATTCATTTCAGTTAACAATTACATACATAATAATAATAATGTAAAGGATGCCAATAAACACACAGAAAACCACTGAATTTATATTAACAAATCCAAACTCACGATCCAAAACGTAGTTTAAAACACAGTAGTCATTAATTCAACAAAACACATTAAAATGGACGCGCAGTTTAATTTTATTCGCAATAGCTGCTGCCCGCGGCTTCGCCCGCGTGAGTGTCGGAAATTACCCCATACATCCCCATGGGTTTTAAGTATAAATATTGAGTTTCGAGTTAATCGGACAGCGCGTTAAAATTTTTCCATACAAACATTGACACCCCCCAACCTTTTAGGGGGTAATTTAGAAAAACAAAAAACTACAAACTTTATAATTTATTTAGATAACTATTCGTGCGAAGTTTCATGTTTATTACCTCAAGGAATAAGATTTTTCATACAAACTTTCATCCCTTAGGGGTTGAATTTCGAAAAATCCTGATACACGTTATACTTAATTTTTGGGTTTAAGTATAAATATTGAGTTTCGAGTTAATCAGACAGCGCGTTAAAATTCTTCCATACAAACTTTGACACCCCCCAACCGTAGGATAGGGTACTTTTCCGGGATAAAAAGTACCCAGTGTGGTGCCCAGGATATTAAAGAATAATTATACCAAGTTTCATCGTAATCGAACCGGTAGTTTTTGCGTGATGCCTGAACAAACAGACAGACAGACGGACAGACAAAAAAAAAAAAAAAATTTTGGGTTCGGTGTCGGTCTAGTAACACCCCCTGCCATTTATTTTTTTGATATCTTCAATGTACAGAATTTTCACTTCTACAGATTTATTATAAGTATAGCACAGTTTGGTGTCGTATGCAGCGTCAGTTCCGGGACAATTGAGAAACAACGCTCAATGCGTGGCGGCAGGTCATTACGTCGAGACATGCAGAAAAGATTATTTACTTTGCAATTTTATCTTTTTTTATTTTGCAGCTTCATTTATATGGTAGAGAAGAATTTGGATTACTTCTTGCCTGACATGCGGTCTTGGTACTTAGGGAGACTCTTGAAAGTTAAAATGTTAATATACTCGCATAGGTACAGTCCGCGAGGTCTAAGCTGAGCTTTGCATTTGTACGCTTTTAAAATAAACTTCCAAGCCACATTCAAGATCTAACCCCATAATAAATTCAAATCATTCATTAAACGTAAGTTGTGCCAGAAAGCCTTTTATACCGTTGCAGATTATACTGAGGACAAAAGGCTTGGAATTGAATTGCTGCAACGAACGTTTCTCGAGAGCATTTTTTTTTCTTTTTTTTATGGCCCCTTTTTAGGCCATGACTGAGCTAGCCGAATATCAAAAAATTTGGCCTAGGTGTTAGGGAGGAGGCGTGAAAATAAATTCACTGTTATAAATGTTTAATAGAAAAAAAAAACTTTGGTATGTTCGTCGAATCGTTGAGCTCCATAAGTTCTGAGTTGAGCTGTACGATTACTGACAAATGCTTGCACTGACTGAACAGGTCCACTCAATCGGTGTGGTTCTTTCCTCAAAAATTCATTTCAGACACCAGTCTACATAGGACCTCTGAGTTATTTTTTGGCCTTTCTTCTTAGAGTATTTAGATAGGAAACGCCAACCTCATCTAGTTTAAAAAAACATGATTGACGTGTAAAAGTGTTTGTACAAACCTACTTACAGTATTATTTAATTGATTGTTGCTCGTCGACTCTCTACTACGGCAAATATACTAAAGCTATTGTGCCAAAGCACTGCAAAAAATAACTATTTCCCTACTTAATAGTTTTTAGTATTCTATTCTTTTTTTGTGCAGCGAGGAGAGGAGACGAGGCGATGCGGTTTCTGTAATCTTTTTGCACCTTGCCTTGTCCACGATGCCTTTTCTATTAGACTCATCCAATTAAAATTTTAGTGCTCTGCAGGTTTCGCAAAATTAGAATTTTCTTGCTTTTGTCCTGTTCTGGACACTTCTGGTTAAAGAAGTCTTCCTGTTATGTAATTGTTACTGTAAAACAAATTGTTCGTGACACACACATACAACGTTCAAATTTTCTTCCAATATCAACAACTCGACTTATGAATATTTCAACATAATACAAATCACACGCCACGGCGGAAGCGTGCCGCGTGTTAGTAAATTAAGGCTAAGTCCAGCATGGCTCTCGCGAAAAAAAGATAACTAAAATTATTTGATAGGTGTTTGGCATCTTCCTGACATGTGTGAATCATATCACTGACGCTGCATTGTAGCACTGATACTCAACTGAGCGGACACGTTACCGGAACTGTGACTTCAATGTTATGTGTGGATCGACCTCTAAACAGATCGTTTTACTATAATCTGTCCCTTGCCGTCATGTTGGTATCATTGCTTGTCAAGCTTAGTTTATAAGTTTATATACTTGTAGTCCAAAATGGCGGCTGACAGAACTGTGCTGCCAATCGCGTCTCGGGTCAAATTATAATGAACGCACTGTAGTAAGTGGTTCATATTGAAGTTATCTTTTTCGCTACCATTTTCATTGAGAGCCATGTCGGAGTGTAGAAAGAAATCTTTTAATCTCTAAGATTTTCATAAAGTTGTCGTGCGTTTAACTGTTCATCGTCAAACGTTGAGTATTCAATGATCTGGCCAGACCACATCATGATGAGACCAGCGTTCGATGTTCTATTTCATGAAATACAACCATTTCATGAAATAGTCGACCACTTCATGAAATGATCAATTCAAAGATCTGGCCACGACATTATGTATTAAAACTGTCTCTAACGAGACATATTAGAAGTTTTAATTGTTATGCAACTGTATCAGCTTGCGTGCTGGCTGAGGGGAATGGGGTATGCCATACACCACATGAATACGGCTAACTATACAGTGGTACCAGGCGTACATAGCTAAACGAAGTTTACTGTAAACAAAACTTTCCGATGCTTCTTAGGATGCGGATATTGCGCCCTCTAGCTGGCGGCATCCGGTTTGAAACAGGTGAAACCGGTACACCGCTTCCAACCGGCACTTTGTTCTCCCGGTTCACTACCGGGAGATCAGAGGTTTTGAAGCACTTTGTTTACGGATGTTTTGTGGGGAAAAATCTTGGACCATAAAGGCAAAGAAACAAAGAGTGTCAGAAACTGTTCCACAAAACTGTGAAATAAAAGTACATATTTTGATTGATAACTATGAGTAAAGCTAACTGTCTAGTGGTCGCAATATTGTGCAATATGGTAACAATACAATGTAAGCATCCAATTTGACAATGCCCGTGGGGGGAAAAAGGAAGTCCAATATAATATAATCCACGCATGCATCCGGGTTGAATATAATTTAATGTCAACTGAAGCTGAAGGAGATGCGAAATAATGAGGAAAAAGAAAAAGATTTATAAAGATCCTTTCGGTAAAAATACCTAATAAGTATATCTTTCTTTTCCAATATGGAAGAGAATTTGAATTATGCGAAGCAATAATGTACCTATTAAATTTAAAATAAAATCTAACTTAATGCATTCATAATATTTTGTAATGTACGTATTTGTATTTTAATGATGGAATGGATGGATTTGTGATGATTTGTAATATACACATCACAAATAAATAAATAAAATAAATAAATAATATGTGTGCAAAGTTCTCTATACATTTATTTTATTTCGCACGTCAAATAAAAAGCTTTTAAAGTATAAACACCATTTTGTGTTAAAAACGCGACTCAATATAGCCGATAAAACCACCGCTTGTGTAGTGGTTGTGATAATGGTGGGTGATTGGTTGCTGGTGTGATTTGACTGCTGGTACATTTACAGGTTTACCTAACTTATGTTATACATGATGTATTGTGTATAAGGCGGTTACAATCTTCAAAGGGATCAAGGCAATCGTTTCAATAACTAAACCCGTGTTCTAACCAAAATCAAATATTTTATTTCACATAAACCTACATGGGCACATATGAAACGTCAGAAGCTGGGTGCCGTATTGTCGGGACTCATACTTTTTTGTTTGTGGAAGTGAATCTCTCGATTCGCACTTTGCCATATTTCTGCATGAACAGCGAACAAAACTGAACCGTCAACCTCGGGTCAGTGAAGCCGAATCGGGTGGATATACTCGGCTCCAATCGGTCAGTAACGCTGAATCGCATATAGGTACTCGGCGCTGAATCGCGTATACTCCGCACCATTCGTATTTATATTCACTGCTATCGAAAGGTATCTTTCTGTAAGAAATGTCAATGAAATAGCCAGTTTTAGTAAGAACCAAGTTATTCACCTCCTGATGGATTGCCAATAAATTCAAAGTCAGCCTAGTTAAATCTACCAGAAAATTACAAGATTTTTTGCCACAAAATACCAAAACAAAATAACGTATAATTTATCAATCTCGTCTGTATTTGTCGATCTGTCGGCGGTATACTAATAGATGGTCACCGCTAGTCATTTGTCTTGTCGAGGCCGCCTGAGCGATTATTTGGGAGCCCACAGATCAGCGTGTTAGTGATGATATAGCTCTGTCTGATTTACTGTTTATAGGAAGATTTAAGATGTAATTGATGGATGGTACGTTTGTTAATTGCGTTTAAGAGCAATGGTGGGAGAAGTTAAGTGATTCTTTAAGGTCTACCCACAATCAATCAATCAATCTGTTTAGCCTTTTCCCAACTATGTTGGGGTCGGCTTCCAGTCTAACCGGATGCAGCTGATTACCAGTATTTTACATAGAGCGACTGCCTATCTGACCTCCACAACCCAGTAATAGGGTAATACGATACCCTTTGGTAAGACTGCTTGTCAGACTTTCGGGACTAGTGACGACTCGTAACGACTGTCAAAGATCCACGAATGACAGCCGGGACCAACGGCTTAACGTGCTCTCCGAGGCACGGAGGAGTCTCGGTATGTAAAGATGGTCACCCATCCACGGATGTATCGAGCCGTGCGGCTGTTATTACTTAGCCAGCTCCTCACCACAATAACTTACCTTAATGTTGCCGTCAAAGACACAGAAGTTTTCGTCCGAGTCCACGTGTGTATCTTGTGGGTGAAAACTTTAAGGTAATGCACTTAAAATGTGTATGGAATATTACATTGTGCTGACGATGACGGTGTTTTGGAGTAATGGTTGTGCTGTATCTGTCGCCTCAATTCCAGAACCCCTGAAACTTGAAACTTAGAAGTTTAAAAAATACAAATTAATGTGAACGCATTACGGCCAATATACCACACACCCACACATACTTCCCTGGTACACATTTCTCCTGAAGGGTTCACTACAAAACAACACGAGGTTCTCGGTCGCATGCCTTTTCGAGGTCCACGAATACCATGAGCAAGCCTTTAAGCGCAACTCTGTGCAGCTTAAGAGCACAGCTGTCGGATAGCACAGATGGCATCCGTATAGCGGCTAATATGAGCACACTATAAAAAGAAACCGGCGTGTGATAAACACCTACTAAACTCCTAAACAAAGAGCACAATAACACAGATCATCACAGACGTCTTCAACAGTACATAGACAACAATGAACAGTCCCGACAGTATTGCCATTATCGCGACACTTGGCAGAACCACAGTGTACCCCATGAATCACGGCGGGTTCCCCCACTGAGCCCACATTAGCTGCGACACATTAGGTACCTTATATTCTTTGCGAGTGCACTTGATAGCTATTATGTGCCTGAATACGAGGAATGGTTATTGTTCCCAGCACTATCTGTCAGAGTAGTGAGCTTTATATTAGTTTATTTTACAGTTAAATGAAAATAAGTGCACAATGCATCTGGTGAGGGGTCAAAACTGTAACGTAGACTTTAACAAAAACCCAGTTGGCTAAACAGGAGTACTATTTATTTAAAAATATCATCTCATGTAATGTTTACTCAAATGTCTCGCTGATGGTGGCGCGTATATCATCATGTTGAGCTAAATGGTGGTGATCCACGCGTCATGTTCGTGAAAAAGTACGGTCTGTTGAGACTCACTATCCTGTCATAACGTTCCGTTCCTACATAGATTTGTTTACAATCATGTCTATTCCTTTATCTTTATCTGTGCATAGGAAAATGTTGTGTTGCCAGCAATGACAGTCTATCCCAGCTAATAAGGCACTCTGTTCTGTCGAGGGAATCCTGAGTCGCAAGGGATTTCAGGCGGATTAGCTTCCGTAACAACATTGTATTGATCGAAGACTTGCGTATTTATTTATTTCGATCCTATATGTGGGATATATCTGAATCTATACATATTATAAATTAAAGTCGCTTTTCGGGTCTGTCTGTGTAACCGCATTGTTTTTCTTAGCTACGGAACGGAATTCGATGCCGGCGGCAGCTGAGCCGATGCGGTTTTCAAAATCATTTAGAGAATTTATTCCGGAGTATGTGAATAATACGGAATAACCGTATTATTCACATAGTCCGGAATTAGTTTTTCTCTCTTCAAGACTTCCCTAGTACTATGTCAAACTAATATCTTTGCTAATTTATTTTTCATAACATTTTACATAATTATAATAAGTATATAAAAAGGAAGGGAAATAAACTATAATTAAACTAACATTATAATTAAAAGAAAAACTCGATTTTTTTTTCAAGTCGTAAATTCCTATGGAGGGGTCATTAGCTTGCTAGGTTTTAGTACCTACACCTAAACCCATGTTAGTGCAGATAAGAGCATAGGTGAAGGCGAAACTAAATCTCAAATACAACGAAATCACGTTGTACCTACAGCTAATTTACATGAAGATATATGCCAAAACTTAATTAGATTTCAAATTCCAGGATACTCAGGCTTCTCATACTGTTAAGTAAATTCTAATTAATGATACTAATCTATTCATGCATAATATAAATATGTAGAGCGTGCAAACAGCCCCAAATCACCCCATTTGTAGGCATTTAGGTAAATATTACTATTTGGGTTACAATTCAAATGAATTTGTAATTACATCAGCTTGTGTGGTATGATATCCTGGTAGCATGAATTGTGTTATTATTATTAATGCATTCAACGTGTGGAGTTAAACTTGTATTTTGTTAGTAGGTACACAATTTGGATGGACGGGACATACGGTTTTTGGTTTGAGACGGGCCCGCAAAGGCCGAAATGCAAACTTGACTGCATAATTTTGAGTTACGGACAGAAGCTAGTTTGATCTAATAAATTGCATTGAAAATCTCTCTTCCGTAACATTTAGGTACATCATAAACCCATATATTTGGTACTCACAAAATTGTCACGTATCCACTACGTGTACCAGAATAAATATTATTCCAAATAACATTGCTTACACCAGTTACGCCGAATCTGATCAAAGCGTCATTTGAACCTTGCCTGAGGCGTCTCTAATGTGTTTATATGAGAGCCGAGTCTGTTTTTAGAGGGAAAACATAATATTAAGGAAGCAAGTTATATAAAGATGGAAGATAAGGTTTGCAGTGAGTCAGTAGTACGGTCTTTTGATTAAATTAGATCCAGGTAGAAAATACTCCGTAGTGAGGCTTTTGAAGTTTTATGGAAATTAGCACTCTTTACAGTCAATCAATCTGTTTTTATCGATGGTTTTTATGTTATGAGATTATGACTACGTATATTAATAGTCAATAAGGAAGCTTACGTTAAATACATTTGCGGGATATATTCATCCTAAACTGAAAATTCACCCTCAGAATTCAAACGTTTAAAATTGAAAACCGCAGCGGACACAGACAAAATATAATCCCGTGAATCACACTATTCATGAGATTAACCATTTATCTGACCCCGGGGCCGCGTCACTCGTTGTCCGTTACAAATTATGTATTATTATATTTGCCACGCGATTTTCAACCCTATACTTTTGTAACAAGAGTGGGTTGAAATTTGGAAAACATTAGATTGCGAATCTCGTCTTAATCCAATCCTTATTTAGTATTTAAAGGATCCATGATGCCTTAGTTGGCATTAATTGACGTAGGAACGTGGACCTGAATGAGAGATGCTGGATGTTTCGCATCTAATGAATGTGTTATGAATGGGCATGTGTTATGAATGGGCAGATAACATACATTATGCGTGGCCCGCTTTAGATGGCTTAAGCTCGTGATGTTATGTGACGGGTGTATTTAATTACATTTTACATAATATGCTCGTGTTTCAGTAGCTGGGCAAAGATGTAATTAGCTGGGGCCGAGATAGTGGGACCGGTCCCTGCACTAAATAAATATTTTGGATTGGCTCTTCATAGTTGTTCCGGGTGCTTGTTTATGTGCCATTAGCCTTCTATACATATTCTATTCTATTTGTATGTTTTGTGTTGCGTAATGTAAATGATTTTGGGTACCTACTCTTATATAGAACGTTGTAGGCTCAACAGACTGACGATTTGCAGACTGTTTTCTATTTTATTAAGTATCTTGTTGACAGGCCTACACTGTCCTCTTATACCTTTTCACACTGTATGGAAACATTGTAAAACCTTTTTATTTTTTAAAGAGTAACCGTGGAGTTTCTTGTCGGCTCTTCTCCATAGAAAACGACCAATTGGAACCGTGCACCTAGCTTCTGACGTTTCAGAAGTGCCCATGTAGGTTTATGTGAAATCAAATATTTTGGTTTTGATTTTGAATCATTTTTTTTCTAACTGAAAAGACAGCTGTGCTGCTGGGGAGTTTTGTGCACCACTTCCCAGCTAAAGCACTAGGAAAGGTGAAGGGTGGTGTTTTGGGGGAAGCTATCTTATGTAATTTTGACGTTCAAAAAGTGCTGATTCTCAGCCTAGTTTGAATAAATGACTTTTGATTTTTCATTTGCATACCTAAGCTTTTCTGTTTTTAGTTAAAATTATTAATTAAATTGTAATAATGTAATCAACCAATAAGCACTGATAAACTCGCATTTAGCACCCCTAACATTACGCGAAAACTTATTTCCATAATTATTTAATTAGACTTTCTACCCTTTTTGAATTTAAGTTCCACACAGTCCCACAGTAAAAAGTTTATATTTTAAACTGAAACTTTGTAATTTTTAACATACCTATAATAGGTATCATTCTGGCTGCCACAGGGGAATGACTTTATATTAAAGGAATTATTCCACTCTATGAAGTCTACACGTTTCCACACGATGGGTGCCTAGGGATGGACGGCGCCGCCGAGGCCGGCCCAGGAAGAGGTGGCGAGACGACCTAGGCGCGTACCGCAAGGATTGGATCGAGGTGGCCCTGGAAAAGAATACTTGGTAGGATTTAGGGGAGGCCTTTGCTCAGCAGTCGGACAATGTAGGCTAATAAAAAAAATGAAGTCTACGCACTAATTAAATAATACACGTCGGCTTTTTTACGGGACGTCATAAAAGGTGTTTCACTTCAAAATTATTTGCAAATTAAAAGGGTGCATTAGCAGAGTTTCCACGGGTACCTACTTTTATAATACCCTGGTCAGTCAGCTCTATAACACGTCCACCTTTTCATCATCATCATCTTTGGCTGCCTTATTCCACCCACTGCTGAGTATAGGCCTCCTCCCTTTCGTGCCATGCTTCCCTGGTCTGAGCAAGTCTCATCCAGATCTTCCTCAGGATCTTCTGTAGGTCATCATCACCCAGCTGTATATCAAGGTTGTGATAATTTTCGTAATAAAAAAAAGTTCGATTCCTTAAATTCTGCGTTTGCGTGTGAAAGTTGTGAATGAATCATTTTATATTTCAGAAAAGTATAACAAGCTAAAATCTTGCGTAAATACCTAAATAAACCAGTGACCTCCTTCACAAAAAATGCCAACAAAGCTTGACGGAAGTCGACGAATTTTAGAACTTTTTTAATTTAGAAAAATATACGGCTAAGGGAGTTCTTCTGTAAATAATATAGCACTGTTGTCCATTAATTTATTTAGAGGTAAGAGACGCGTACACATTTTTGTTGTTACTTACATACTACCTCCTCGTTGATAGCAATCGTAGGAGACGCCTCAACCTCATCACCATTATTGCCAGCCTTGTTCCACCCACTGCTGAGTATAGGCCTCCTCTCTTTTGTGCCATGCTTCCCTGGTCTGTACGAGTTTCATCCACGTCGTCTCTGCAATCTTCCGTAGTTCGTCGACCCACCTGACTATTGGTCTGCCAACGCTCCTTCTACCGTTTCTCAGCAACCATTCCGTTAGGGCTCTGCTCCATCACCACGTTTAGCCTAGTTAAGTATCCTATAGGAAAATAATTTCACGTTCTATTTGCCCTGACGAAACAGGTTTCCTACTTAAATACTAATCCAGATTGTAAACTTGATTTTGAAACTTGACTTGGAGACTTGCGTTTCTGACGACATGCTAGAGATCCGATTTTGCGACATGAAACTAATCAATGCAATGAATAGTAAAAGGGTAATCTGAAAAATGTTATTTATATAGTTCGGTAAGTTGGTTTTGTATACACTTTTTTTTTACACGTCAAAGTTTTTTTACAATCATAATTTTGTTCGCTTATCTCGGCTCATGATGATCGGAAATTGTTATGGAAAGATAACAAAATATGCATTGATAGCTGGGGAAAGGAGGAAAACGGAAAATTAAGGATATGCACATACATACATACATACACTCACGCCTTTATCCCATGAGGGCCGGCAGAAACTACAGAACGCCACCTGCTACGATCGATTAAGGAAATAAGTAAATAAAAACCTACACAACCCTTAAGACTGAATATTATTTTTGTACGAAAAAGTAAAACTCTCACCACGGCACTACCAGGCGAGCATAAAGTTATAGGATGTTCACACAAAGTAAGCGGTTTAACGCCGCTTTGCCGGGATTAGCTGTTTATCTGGACGGGTAGACACACTGGTCCATCGGACTTACACTACTCACTGTTAAGCCGAAATCGATAGCATACATCGAATATGATTTCCTGATTCTTTCTGCTCTGATTTCTGGTTCCTTTGAATTTATTTAGAAAGAGGTGCTGATAAATAAATCTCCTTTCAAGACTTTTATCTTGATAATATTACGTACGGCTACGCGTCTACGAAGAATTTAACCAAGAGTTAAGATGCGAATCGTCTCGTGATTGAAAAAATATCTGATCCATGAGTGCAACACCTTTTGTGCCTCTATTTGGAGATCCATTGCTGACTAATTAATCTGCCTAGCCTTTTCCCAACTATCTTGGAACTTCCAGTTTAGCCGGATGCAGCTGAATACCAGTATTTTACGTAAAGCAACTGCCTATCTGACCACCATTGCGAACCAATGAAGTTAATTTTACTTCTAAAACATGACCCTTCTTTTGAGATCCACAATGTGATAAATTTAAATTTATTATTCACTCAGAAATAAGACAATATTACAAAGCAGCGATTAGGCTATGTTTAGGCTTTGCGCTGCTACAGAATTAGCAGTTAATATCAAGTAAAGAAAGGTATGAAGCAATTCTAGCACAAATGCAAACGGGCAATATTATCAAAAAAAGCAATAATGAACTGGTCGAAGAGCAGTGCAGCGTTTAATGAGGGGGGGCGGCTCAGTGCTGCTGCCACGGGATTAGTTGTTTATCTCACCGGAACTGCGGCATCACTGTGCATTTCTGTGGGTGTCGTAAGATTATAACTTACAGCGTGGATTTATAATATATTTGTTTAGGAGACTACAAGTTTAATCTTAGCTTGGGGCCAGTGGAGATAATCAGTGATATATGCAATTTTTAAAACCTGTAATAATGTAACCTATCTTATGTAAATTGCAATTTTGTAAAATAAAGTTATTATTACTTACTTACTTACTTATTTAACAACATAACATCAGGACTGTAATCCCCGAAGGATTAGGCAGAGGTGTACCTATAGTACACCCACATGTCGCAAGCTATGTTTAAGTCCCATGTTATACAGGGCGAGCGTATTGCCATCAACCGGGCACAAATCCAGACTCCGGGCTGCTACTGACAAATTCCTCATAGAAAAACCCTGCGTGTATATATAAAACACTGCCTGACTTGGGAATCGAACCCGGGACCTCATGCTCAACAGTAGCGCTTGCAACCACTAGTACGACAAGGCACTAGTAATAACCTTGTTAACAAATAAAAATTAGATAAGTAAGTTCATGCAAGAAATCATGCTTGCCAGTCCAAATAAACGTTATATAAGCCTTAACTAACATAAAGGTCTTGCCATGTCCAGAATAAAATGTGGAGACTTCTCAACAAATATTCAAAAAGGTCCATTAAAAAACATCTGCGACAAACTGACAAAAACGTGATCTTATTGAGGTTCTGTTTTCCCTTATAAGGTCAGAACCCTAAAAATAATTAGTACAAGTTATGTGTTATTTGTACACAATGGTGCCGATTCCCTTGTTCACAAACTAAACTAAATTTAAGTTGAGTGCATCTTTTTCTTTCTATTTCATTAAGAAGAGGACAGAAGATAAATTTTAGTTTAGTCCTGTCAAATTAATCAGCGCTTGTCACTACTCCATACAAGTTTAGACGTGATTAAAAACTTGCCGACTAAAATTACGTCAATTTATGTCAGGCGCTGATTAATTTGACAGGACTAAACTAAAATTTATCTTTTGTCCTTTTATTAATGAAATAGAAAGAAAAAGATGCACTTAACTTAAATTTAGTTTAGTTTGTGAAGAAGGGAATCGGCACCATTTTTGTGTTCTTTGCGTCTACATCGAGTCGCTTATATCTTGGTGAACTGTCAGTCGCCTGCAGGGAATCTTAGTTACGGATGCAATGGTTTTGTAAAATTATACGCGATACTCCATTCATTTGCTCTCGTCTCCACTTTGCGAATATTATGCAACTTAACGAACTTATTCACCGCTGAATTAACTTAATAAGTTTATGAATTATTATTTGCCAACTTCCTAGAGCGTGGCGGATTGTGGAAATGGAATTTGGAAAATCCAAACTTAAACTGTCATGTAAGTACCTAGTGCCCTGAGTGCAATTAGTGGGCAAAGTCCTTAAAACTGTGTAAGTTATGTAGGGGAGAGGTGTGTCAATCGTAACAAAAAAAAATCAATCGTT
The DNA here is from genome assembly GCA_914767815.1 of Eupsilia transversa. NCBI lineage: Eukaryota > Metazoa > Arthropoda > Insecta > Lepidoptera > Noctuidae > Eupsilia > Eupsilia transversa. Next base: position 11,428,664 of record OU611892.1, read on the forward strand.
CATAATATTTTAATTAAAAATCACAGCGCAATCATTTTTGGTCACATTATAGTTGAGTTATCTAATTATAAAATCCAATACAGAAAGTAACAAAAATATCGATAAAATTCTAGAAAATGGCACATAATGAGATCAGTCAACAGTGTTACAATTGCTACACCGAGAGAGTCAATTGTAACAGCAATGAGAGTCAATTGTAACATAAAGAAATCGTCATCAATAAAACAATACCTCTAACAAAATCTTGTCAGCAGTTCACGCTAAATACCAAAAAAAAAACTTAAAACCCTTAAAAAATAATAAAAATCAATAACAGTCATTCCGACAAACAGTTTAAACACACAAAAAATAGATAATTATTTGCACAGCTGGAGTGTGCCCATTTATGGCAGTCTGTGCATTGCAACCAATCTTCTCTACTGGTTTTATTATGTTCAAAACAGATAGTCTGTTTTACAACAATAATTATCGTCTTCGTCTGTGTCTTCATTTATTTTTCATGTTACAATTGCCCCTCCTTGTTTTGTTACTTTTGCACCACTGCCGCCATTTTGCAATGAAAACTTATTTAACAAAAATCTATGCTAAATTTGAACAACTCACACACCTGCACGTATAGATTGGATGTTAACTTATCCGAAAATCACCACTGAACTATAAAAAACTCTTTAATTTAATTTTAATAAGAAAAACCGAGCCGAACAATAATCTTACTGAACTTGAAAGATTTCAAACTTTCATGTATTGAGAGCGCATGCGTGAACTGTTTTAGCTCTAAGTTCGGTTGGTAAAACAGCACCAAATAAAGCTTCGATTGCCACCAAGAGCTACCGCTTCTCGTCAATAGATGTCCTGAAACAACCTATGTTACAATTGCCTCCCTGTAACTATTGACACACCTCTCCCCTACAGAGAGAAACGGGTCCTCGGGCAATCTTTATACCGTGTTCCCGAAATGGGTAAGAGGTAGGTACAAAGCTGTAAATAATTATAATTAAAAAAGCGGAGCCTTAGAAGTACAAAACGCTCAATTTGCATTCAAAGTGGTTCAGATTTTCTCGAGAAAGGGACAACCAACCCTGTCTAACTTTTTAATTTTTTCCGTTTCAAAATGATAAAATGACTACTGTGTTCTGAATTTGAAAATTCTAACGTAAAGTTGCTACTACGTCTGTATTTTAAAGATTGGTTCGGTAAACTCGTCGAACGTTCAATATCGTATAAAATGTGTGTTTAAAAGATTTGAATAGTATTGAATACGTGGCGCAGTTTAGGAGTCGTTTCGTGCCGTTGAACGCTTATTGTGAACAATCTATTGTTTAAACCTCTCGAGACGTATAGTGCGATGTGTGTACAGATAGGAGAAAAGGCAGACACTGTATTATTTATTTTCTTACATCCTTCATCAATTATCCTTATTTCTTGTTGAATTCTTTGTCTGAAGTTTACATTAACATTATTCCAATTAATTTAGTACCTAAATTGTAATCAAAATTAATTAAGTTTTAACAATTAAGTATTTGGAGTGCTCGAACGATTTATTGCTTCTAATGCCTTAAAGTCCCAACACTTTTACTTCTAAAAGTGGTTTATGGAGGCATAATCTTCGTCCAAGAGGTCTAAATTTAGCTATAGAGTAGTACTAAAATTATGCTGATTTGTAGCACGCCAAACTCCTCTCCAGCGAAGCAAAATTCTTCAACGAATTTAAAATACTATCCAACTTCCCAGACGCCTTCCCTCGAACAACCGCACTGATGGCAGCCATCCCTCCACAATAAACTCACTAATTATTAATTAGCATAATTTCTGCAACTTTAGATCATCGGGAGAATTGACTTTCAACCCTTTTGGTAATTAAGCACGATCTTGTTTCACCCCCTCGGGAATATCCGATGCCAAAGGTTGAGCTCTCCTGAACTTTCATAGAAGATGATGTTAATGTTTTGAAACCATAGAGGGGCTTAATAGAGCTTCTTTATAACGTCGTCCTTAGATTTCATCTTAATTGTTACATAAAAATATTAAGTATGACAGTTACAGTCCCTACAGCTCCATGAGCGTGTTTTTAAAATATAGGTAGGTCCCTAGAAGTATTACTACGTATCTGTATATTATATCTATCTATACAAATAATAAATGAATGTCAATTTTTGTGTCTGTCTGTGTGACCGCGGTATTCTTAAATCACGTATTTTGATGTAGTTTTCACATCATATAGAGAATTTATTCCGGAATCTAATAAAGAAATCTTGAAAAAATCGATGTTTTAACAAATCGTAAAAACCGTGAGAACAAGGGGCGGATTGCGAGTAATTCAATAATCGAGTATGCTGAAGTTAATTAGAAGCAGCCAGCCTCATCTTAAAAGTCTTCTTTAGAACCCGGACAAAATAGTTCTCTCCTGAAGTTTGCACAATGCACAGGGATATCAGAACCATTGGACTTGTAAATATTAACCATTGACCGAATCAATCGGACCTGAGCCTAAAGCCTAGTTCCGAATAGCGACTAACTAAACACTAAACGTACGTTCGTGCATGGTTCTAAATTCAAATACCGAACTCGTCGAGAATTCGGTATTTGAATTTGGAACCTGTATGTGGAACTGTGTTCGCACTATAAAAAATCAATTGCACGAAACAATCTCCAAATTCAATCAGAAATTTTAACAAAAAATTTAATCGAATATGTTGCGTGTTTGTTTGATCCCCTGCTTTTTTACGCAAACAATTAGGAAGAAAATATGTGACAGTCACTATGTTGTGTATGTCGTTCGAGAGCACTCAGAGCACTCTTCACACAATATGGAGTGACCTTCATCATGATTTCAGCCGAATAACCTCCACTGGTGGACAGGGACAGGGGCAATTGTCACCACACACAAAGGGTTTCTGGGATAGGAAAAACAGGTATAAAAACCATTTCTACGCGTTTTTGTGAGCAAAAATGTTCTTCCCCATTTTCAGTTAGTGACAGTATTAAACACAAGGTAGGTGGTATATTCTGCTGTCATTTATGTCCATTTGCCGTTAATCAGCGACATTAAGTGAGGTAGAGTACGGCGGTAATTGAGTAAGGCTGTACGTCTGTTGCCGTAGTCATTAATTGACGCTGCGTGCACTAGGCTGCCATTGTCCGAAAGAGCACAGATTAATAATATATAGTAGCAAGCTACGAATGAGGCAGAATGATTCTACTCGCCTTCGGAACTTAAAAAAGGAAGATGCTTGGCCATAGACATTTTAGTATTCATTTTTTAAACAACAAAAAAGGTTAAGTATAGAAGCCGACCTACAATGTCTATAAAAACATTCTGAAATTAATTTAATTTTCACAAAAGGTTATATTTAGGTGGGACTGAATTTTTGCTCTTTATTAATTTAGTTTCTTTAATTTCATAGTCAACCTTTTCGAGATAATGAAATATGATTCTGGGTTAGCACACCGTAATAACGTAACCCGGATCCCAAAAAGGTTTCATTTGCATAAAAATTTAAATATCTTGTTCATAGAGCAGAGATATCGACCCAATGGGTGAATAGCCCGATGATCTAACTGCATGCAGTTATTCATTAACCTACATAGTTTGATGATTGAGTTTTGACCTCGATTAGAACGAAACCTATGATAGCTTTAATCGATATTCAATTTTCCTGACAAATACTACTAGCTTTTGCCCGCGGCTGACCGCGTGGATGTCGGAAAATATCCCACGGGAACGTACTACCGGGATTAAAAGTACCTACCGTTTGTGACACAAAGATAGTTTATAACTTGGATTAGGTCTGTGTGCCAAATTAAATCCAAATCCATTCAGCCGTTTTTGCGTAAATCCGGAACTAACATAGGTACATACAGACGAACAGACAAACGGATAAAAAATCTAAAAACACTATATTTTCGTCGTGCCCACGCCTCGTAGCAACTACTTTTTTTCAAAAATATTCAATGTGAAGTTTTAACTGCGTTACTATTTCAATTTAGGTATAGTTTTCCTAATATTTGATTACCTCTCAATTAATTGAAGAGTACCAAGCAAACATGACATGATAGGTACTACTGCTATAATTCATAACAATGGCAACTCAGAGCAGCGAATTTATCCTTAAACAAAAAACTAAATAAGCTCGTCGGATACGTGATTTTAGCAGCGCGGCGCAATTGCGTTAGGTCCTCGCGAGACGCCAATTGTGTCGAGCAGCAGAATCGTCCCAGCCGCCATCTTTACCGACAATTTTATCCTGTTGCCGCAAATTATGCTAGTATGTATTTAGTATGCTAGTACAGGGAGACAGCGATGATTTTAAAATTGTTGTAAATTACGTGCCAGTGTTCTGCCTTCATTTTATTAGTTTTGGTTTCCCCAGTTTATCGACTTTTGTATACGTCTTTTTCTTTATGATAGGTACCCGTACCTACTACTCAAAATAATGTTAATTCATAAAAATGTTCCAGTTTCACGTAAAAATGAAGCACGCTGTTGGAAAACTGAAAATTCCTATTTTCAGAGCCGTTAAAAAGTTTTTTTCTACCAACGCTACCTGTTTAGTCACCCCATGAATGCATAAGTCGCTGGCATTGTGCCAAGCGTCCCGTATCTCTGATTCGCTAATAGATAAATCGCTACTCCGTCTGTCGGTGGCACTACATACTACAACTAGGTACCGTCAATGCAGTCTCGAGGGAAAATCGTTTGTTTACGTTTTGCTTTCATACTTTCCGCTGTTTTATTAGTCGTGTGCTCTTTAAGTTCCTGGTAGCCTGGTACTTCGTACGTATTGCACGTAAGGTAAACATGTGGGATGAGCTGAAATAATAAGACACCTACGCCCAAGGGTTATCCAAGATAAAAATCCCATGATTTTATATTGCGAATAACAGTTGTTGTTAACCACAGCTGGTGATAGCAACAAGACAAAGCCACATCTCCAAAATACCAATATCATTAATAGGTCTTGGAAATCTAAATTACAGTAGATAGTCCAATGCTACTCTACCTTTTACAATCATATTACAGTATTAACAGAAATACTAAACCGATTTCAAAGAGGTTGCCATAAAACCCATTCAACAAAATAATAATATTTAAACCGTACTCCAAGCGAAACGAAAATAGGCAACTTTATGCTAAATCCAATAACGCCTTAAAAAACTTTTATACGACCAATCAAAGTCTAGCAAAAGTAACTATATTTGTAAGAAGGCTGGAGAATATTTGTTTTTGTTCCAAACGGTAGGGTTGCGAGGAGTATGTACCTAAACCTTTAAGAAGATTAGGAGTAATACATAATACAGATTGCGTAGACCCCGGATTTTACGGAAATAATCGCAACAAGGGTCGCTGGTCACTACTAAGCTCATTTAAAGTTTACAAAACCTTACTTAGAACGTTTTGGACATAGCAGTTGTGAAATCTGCTCGTATTTTGTAAAATGTATCTTAAAATACAGTTTGCTCATAGCCTTCGGACCTCAAACTACTATTGAGTTAGTATGGAGACAAATTATTGGTTTAGTAGACATTGGCTGCCTCGAAGTCGTAGCAACGTATCGCACGTCAAATATTTGAATCTAGAACTTGGTTATGTTGACTGACGTTAATTTCAAAGTGGCAGTGTTCTGAACTTTCGGAATTAGAACGCGCAAATTAAATGGAGAATTCCAATTCGTGACTTTGACATTTATAGGTTGTATTTCATTCACACTGTTTGTATATTATAAGCTTACTGAAAAGGTAGTAAAAAAAGAGTTCCATCAAATTAACTTATAGGAAAACTCATCAATTTAATTTATGCAAAAGCTTTCTTTTTAATTTTGTATGAAGAGAAATCAATCAACATTAATGGATATCGGAAATCTGTCCAATGTCGATCACAATGAATCGGTTCATTTTTTAAATATTATTTAATGTAGTTAAGCAAAAGTCTTAAACTGTCCATCCTTGAGTGGTTCTAGAAAGATTCTAGAAGCATAACAGTTATTTATGCTACAAGTGCGGAAAGCAGGTGATTTCCGACGAGTGGCATTTTTTATATGTCGCCACAATTTGGAAATAATCTTACTCACGTGTATCATAGAACGCTTTACTATGCATTGTGCGAGGAAATAAAAAAAATATATATTGAAAAATTCACTTTCATTTCATTCATTCATAGAGTAATTATTAACGCGTTAAATGAAGTAAGTATTAGTTTTATTGTAACTTTTATATGAATTATAATTATCTGTACTTAACTAATTTGTAAAAAAACTCAAATAACAAACTCTTTGCGTCGGGCTGACGATGGAGTAGTAAATTAAAAAAACTGAAAAGTATAAACACTAGTGTGAAAAAGTGGCACTACAATTTGGTTGCTTGGAAAACGCTCTTTTAGCACATGTATTGTAAAATTCTTTTTTACGCAATGGCATAAAATTGTTCAGCCTATATTCTTTTGGCAGTTTTGTATCTGTTTATTTTATATTTCATTTTCTTTGGTGCGAGTATCTGTGAATTCGGCGCGATATTGGCAGGCAGCAGGCAGGTGAGTCCGTTGCCTGTTTTAGGGTGCCTTTAAGCGGAGACGAGGGGAACTGACCGGAGACGTGCAAGAATCGTCCAATTACAGACGAGATGAGAGACGCGCGGAGGATTTCAATCATTGTGTTTGGTCGGTTCGTGCAGGTCTCCGCTCAGCTCCGCTCGTCTCAGCTTTAGTGAAAACGCACCTTAATGTGGTTCGTAATGATCGGGTTTCGGGTGCCGTAATGAAAAACAATTAATTAGGGTGTTAACTTGGCGAGTTGTTGTCGATATTATAGAAGTTAGCGGTGAAACTTTTGTGTTCAATTTCGTATTTACATTCTTGCTTTACATGCCTCAACAAAAGTGTATTTTAGGAATGTTATGCTCTAATTAGCCCAACAAATTATTTAGTCTCTAAGATCTAGGACTATCCAGGAGCGGACCCATTCCATTAACTGAACACAAATTATACCTGCGTCCAGCGTTCGGCGTGGCAACACGTCGTGTTCGGGTTCGTGACAAATCCAGGCTCGTACATACTGGCGCGATATCGCGGGTGCGACAAGGGTAGCGATGCCTGTCGCGCCAGTGTATACGCGCCGTCAATCGTCATCCTAAGGATGCCCTGTGGAGAGATGAAACATGTGTCGATTTCTTACAGGGTTTTTTATGACTCTTTAGGAATAGTTAAGCGGAATAGGTTACTAAATATATCTACGTCTATTGTATTTCACAAATTATGTATTACCTACCTCAAAATGGAACGCTTGATAACTAGTTACCAGACTTTCGATCGATGGGATAAAATGTGGAACACGAAGTTGGATATAATAAGTTACATTGAATACGGTTTTACAGGAAAATGTCGGAAATTTTTCTGTTTGCCTAATCGAAAATGCGAAGCACTTGAAAATCAAGGATAGCTCTTTAAATTCTCAAATGCAGTCCTTCCTTATGGCCGTTTAAGATCGAGATAAGTCAGGTGAAGAGATACCTGAGTATTGACATAAGTGAAGTACAAAGGTATAAAATTCCTCTTAAACCCGTAGCTGTGTGAATTTTGAGTTTGATTAAATATTGTCTGTACTCAGCTCAAAAGCCTTTTGCCCTCATATTTTAGAACTCATTTGGGTCGTGACAAAACATTCATTTGCGATATGTAAAACAATGTCAGACTGTCGAGTCATCATCATAAATTCACAAAACAAATATTACAATATGAGATGAGAATAAACGGGACATATAACTTTTGCTTGTCAGCCATTAAAGGGCTGGCTAGGCAGTTAAGTAAGTTGCCTGTTCCACGTAACGACATAACAGCTACGGTGTCAAATGAGTCCCATACTGCGAAAACTATGCATTTTTAATAACATCCGTGTCGCGTATGGGCGCGGTCGAGTCATTTTGACACATTTTAATTTTTTCCTGCCGTGATATATTATATCGCTGTTGGCAGTGTTATCGCAGGATTTAACGCCAGCGTCGCGTTGCTGTAAACGTATATATACGTAGGAGAACAATATTTATGATAGTTTGTCGCGCTCGCTCTGACGATTTCACTGTGAAATTCATATTTAGATTTTGTTTGGACAACGTATGAAAATATGTTATCATATTTTATTTTTATTTTATTTGATTTATTAGAGACAAAAAAACAGTTACACGCATAACATACACTGTTGTCCCCGGATTAATCAAATATGTGAAAAACGGAAGCTTTTTGTTTTAAGAATATAGTTAAATTAAGTTAAATAGTTAAGTTATCCGAAAAAAGTGTCAATTTAAAATTTTGATGCTAGTGAAGTTCAAGTTATAGTGAGAGTTTCAAACATTTTATGAGAAAAAAAGAATTTTGCGTATTTATAGGAATTTTCATCATCTGTGTTCCGTTATTGGCTGGTCCAGCAACAAAATGATCCAGTTTAAATCGAATAAAGCTGATTATTTGGTGTTTGAACCCGACCTAGTACCTACCCAAAAATAGGGCGTGTAATAATCAGCTGGATGTTAACGTAATTACTGATTATAGAATGCAACAACAACTAATCTAATAATGTTCAGTCATGAGTTTGATATTATAATAATTAGGGTATTCATTTAACACATGGATGGACTGTGTGAAAGGTAATCATTATTATTATAAGGAAGGAAGTGGATTAATGAACACTATAAGAGCGACGCGGCGCGGCGGTTGTAGGGATTTATGAATATCTGCGCCGACAAAATAAATAATTAAAAGCATAATTACTATTATGAATAACTAGAAAATGTTAAATTTATTTAAATTGCCCAATATGGTCGTTTATTTAAAACTTTGAACTCAAAATAAGTCAGTTTTAATTGAAAGTTTGTGAAATCTGAAACCTGGTTCATTAATGAGTTACGTTTTCATTCAAACAAATCTATTTACTGACTTTAAATTGTTAAATGTGATAACTATGTGCCTATCAAAATATTTAACGGGCTAGCGGGCTGTATGGAAACCACAGTATCACTGTAACACACAAAGTACTAGGCTGTCATAAGACTAGCAGAGTTACATCACTAAAACGTCAGAGCAGCATGTTGTCCGAACAGAACTGCGTTATCAATATTTATTGCGGCGCGCGCGTGTGATGTCATTAATTGAGAAGCGGTGGCACACACCGAGCGGTAGTTTAGCAGATAAACCCATTATGAAACTTAAACACTGGTGATTTTGTGAAAAACATGTTTCTTTTTCAAATCAAATCAAATCGTTTATTTGTGATACATGGGTTACATGCAGGTGTTCATTACAAAACAAAAAAAAAACAAATATATCGTTTGTAAATGAAGAAAACTTTACATCAATTAATACCTTAATATCTTTTAGTGCTTATAACTTTATTAAAAAAGGAACATAAAGAACACAGGGCCCGATCGACCACATGAGAAAATTAAGTTGTTATTACATACATACATAATATACACTCACGCCTTCTTCCCATGGGGGTAGGCAGAAACTACAGAAAGCAACCTGCTGCAATCCTTACATACTCCTTTTACTTCGTTTACGTTCATACATCTGGTCATACACGCATGCCGGTTGCGAGTACTACGCACCTGACCTTTCTGAAGAACGTCACCAATAAGGTTACTATAATTATGTGCTTTAGAGCGGCCACTCCTGGCGTTTCCACTCACATCTGCCTTGCATTACAATACGTTTGTTAGTCGCCTCTCAACATCACCAAACCATCTAAACATTTACTTTTTTTACTTAATCTTCTATAAACTGCAAAAATAAATCTATTATATGCGTCCCATACAGACTACGAAAATTCGTAGCAAAAATGCTACGCGATGCGTTGCTACGAAACTCGTAGCACGACTCGTGCTTTCACAGAGCCTAGTTCATTTAAACCATCCAAACTATACTTGAAATAAGTGAAGTTTATTTATTACTCAACAATATAAACTGCTATAAAAACTATTCTTTACAAAGCTCAGTTTCTTAATTTAATTCTAGTTTTTTTCAATCAATGTCAATTTCTATCAAAATATCCTTGTTTATTTCGATGACACGATTTTGGTTGGTTGGTGTTAAAATGATTATCGTCTGGCCTTCGAACGAAGCCCTATGGGAAATAAAGCTATCACATGTTCTTGTCAATACAACTGGAAAAAGAGAGCGGTCACTAACCGACTCGCCTCCAGAGACGTTACGAATATTGTTTCTCACTTTTATTTCCGCAGGTTGAAAACTTGCATATTGTAAATTACAATTATGACAGCTAAGTTTATTCCACTGCAGACCACAAAAGAAAAAGCATTTGTAAACAGTACCTTTTCCAAGTTACTTTTTTTTTTCTTTCACGGCCAGTATTGATTACCTAATTTAACATCACTTGGATACATCACCAGTCGACAGCGATGCGGATGAACTTTTCGACGACAAATTTTAGTTTGTTAATCGTTTTAGTTAAGTTAGGATATTCTATCTCGTTTATTTATCTTCATACTTATTACATACTTACATTTTTTATAAACAGAATCACAGCAAAGTTCTTATGACGCATGATAACAACCTAGTGTTCTAAGTCAAGATATTTTATTTGTTTCTCTTTCTCAGCTTTGACGAGATTCTCGTCATGAGGCATGCTAATCGATCTATCACCACTATATCAGACTTATTGGCGACAATACTACTGGCAGTAAAGTTCTTATATTGTTATTTTTATTAATTAATGGGTATAAGTTGATATTTTAATTCTGAATAAACAACCCATTGTAAAGACAACATGAAATTGGAAACAACATATTTGTTACTAGCTAAGGTTCGAGTTGCAATCTTCTGCTCATTCAACACAACCCAATAATCTACGCTCTTTTGTTCAGTTCTTAAAATCAAAGGCTCGGACACTGCTCGCCACTTTTATGACCAGTGTGTCACCCCCAGAAGCACGTGTGAGGCTTAACTAGCCAAACTCTGTGGGCATGTTCGAGCATAATTCATATTTTTAGCGCTTTATAACTGTAACTTATCTAGAATGGTCTTCCACCTCATTACAGTAGTAGCCATATTTTTCGTGAGCACTTTAACGCGATTTGTTGGCGTTTCCAGGCGGAAGTTTTTGTTCTATGATCATAACTTACCTTTTGTGTCGAAAATTGGAGATATAAAATGTTCGGTAACATAATATATAACCTTTTGCAGATATTTTAAAACGAGGATTTTGTATTATTTCTACACCAGTGTTCCCTTCCCTACTAATAAATTCGTAATGCGATCCCTAATAGGTAAGTACGTTTTGTGTGGTAGTAAGTGAATACCGAATTTGTTTCGCCATTATAATAATTTTGGTAACGTAAATCAATTTTGACATTTGTGAACCCAATTTATATAGTAACCGTTTCTTCTTAACAGAGGAACGTTTTCATAAGACTTACAATATTTAGATTACAATATTTTAACTTTCCGTATTTCTAGTAACTTTTCATTTTACCTCATTGTTTCCACAGAGTACTAGTACCACCAAGTTACCCAAGAAAAGTTAAAAAAGTCAAATTACGAAGCTTTTTGGTGTCGCGGCGATTTTGCGTATTTCGTGCTTTTGCCAAGCCAGTTCTGGGTTGAGATTAATATGATGATATCTCTAAAGTTTGTATGGGAGCTGTTTATAAAATGTATGTCGTTGGAATCGTGTAGTCAGGACAAACGATCGAACTAGTCTATTCTGACCGATAGATGCGCGTTTTTTGACATCAAACTAGACTTGTCTGGACGACAGATGAATCCAATAAGACCAATAGCGAAAAGCAAAAATCACTTTAATTCAGAAACCACACTACCAGGATACCAGAACGGCAGAGGAACTTGAAGTATAATACTTCACATTGTAGTTTGAAAATTGAAAACGTGTTGAAATTGTATTAATACTGGCTGGTGGAAATGTATTGTACAATTTCTGGGTTAATTTACGAACGGCACTCGGGGATTTAAGGCTTGTGTCACGTTAATCCGCGGCTGAGAGTCGGATTAATTGTAATGTTGCTCTCAGTTGGTCTGGTGGAGTTTTGCTCCTGGTACCGGCTGCGAGGCAGTGTATCTCAATTTAAAATAACTTAATTTGTTCCACGAAGTTCCTTGATTTTCGTGAACGGCATTTTCTTGTACACATATGCCTCTAACTAGGTGAACAATTGTAAGCTTAAAGGCGTGAATTATACAGAAACGGCGTAGTGAAGGCGTGGCGCAGGCATGATGCCGCTTCAAAAAGTTTCATCACAAAATGTACTTAGGCGACTTGGAAACTCAAGCGGCGTGGCGGAGGCACGCCGCTTTCTTGCCTGTGCCGCATCGCTTGATATACAGTATGAGCAATATTTATGCACTGAAACGTCAAAGCTAGTCGAGCACCATAAATGATTGTGACCACGTGGAGAGGAAGACATGCTATCGCACCAAAGTCAGCCTGTATAATGACGCATCGTAACGTCTCTTCGTTCTTCTATATAATTTAAATGGCGTACGTGCCGTATCTGTTCCACGCCTGCGCTGCGCCTGTGCCGCACCTTTACCTTACGCCTTCTCTGTGTAATTAATGCCTTACGATGCAATGTTACTAAAGGTGAACATTTGTGTTGTGTTATTTTGCAACATAATGTATACTGCCTTCCCACAATATTTTAAATTAAAAACCTACATAAACCATACCCAAATACACGCATAATATTGACACTCTTTATTTTTTTACAGAATAATAACCAGTCGAGGAGGCACCGTTTCGGTAAGTAATTCCCCTCTTACCAGGGTCGTATAGGCCTCTGTTATTATACTTTATCTTACACTCCCGGCCACAAAGTTTACGGACAAAAGACCGCGGGTACAAAATATCCCAGGTTATATTAATTTCGGAAGTGTAATTACGGGAAAGAATATATTATGAGGCACGCCTTTTAAGGTGAGATTAAAATTTTATTGTAATATCGTAAATTTTAATTGCCATTAAGAGAATATGAAGTTTAGGAGGTGTTTTGATGCCGTTATTGAGGTAAAAGTTAAGTGAATTCTATTAATAAAGGTTGTTTTGTTAGGGCAGCATAGAATTTAGCGTTTATAGGCCAGTGTAACCGAGGGACACGGAATTTGAGCATAATAGGCAGCAAATTGTCTTTGCGGCCGATTTTCGTTCGTAAATAGCCCGATTTTTTTGCATGCTGATAAACAAAGTTGGTTAAATTAATAAAACTAAATTACTTTAACGGCTTGTACCTACACATTGGCGCGATATCGCGGACGCGACACGCAGCGCTACCCTTGTCGCGCCCGCGATATCGCGCCAGCAGTGTGTACGAGCCTTAACTCATACAAATTGGTCCTAGGTTCAGAAGAAAAATAATTTTGCTGAAAATGCAACATTTTGAACGAAACACAACATAACAGTCGGTTTTCCTTTTCTCCAATGCCGCCCCTAACCAAAGAAGTATTTGCCGTTTCTTGAACTGTCAATACAGGAAAACTCCATATATTATGTTCTTTCTTTACTACCTTAGCAGCTGCTAGCTCTAAGCAACTCAATCTTATTTTTCTTTCCGCTCTAATTATAAACAAACACCTGGCTAAAACGATAAGAATCCTTAAGTCACCTTAAGCACACATAGTTTCCAAACATGATACATCTTCCTTGGTGCTGCCAGTGTGAATGATGATAAATGTTGCCAGCAACGCGTTGAAATTACCTACGTACGTGGTAAATGCACTTTCAAGATGTCGACTCATGAAGATTTATGTATGTGTACCATACAGGGAAGAATATTTTTAGGTTATGGATGGCGGCGACGGTCCTTTGCCATTTTAAATTACGTTAGGCACTTTTTTATTTTTACGGGCGAAGTTTTATTTTTGAAGTTCTATTTTTATCGTTGGGGAAAATGGGGAGCATTTTTTTTTGTGGAATACGAAGGTAATGTATTTTTGTATTTATTTCGACAAATGGAGGGCTTAACTTTTTAGAAACACTGGTCTGGAAGAAAAATTAGTTTTGAACTACTCCTAATAGGAAAACTCATCTATGTTACCCCACACCTCTGAAATATTTAAGCTAATGATAGGAGCATTCGTCTTGTGTGCTCTTATAACACCAGGCAGGCATGTGCCAGGCATGGGATAATATGTACACTTTTGTAGGATCATAATAGTAGAAACAAACTGGCGTATATATATTGCGTTGCATACGATACGTGTGTTTCTAAGTGTTTTGTATAACATCAGAGTCCAGCTGATCTATTAGTGTTAGTGAGCTGTTATTCCACCTCACACTATTGACAACTCACTTCACGTTGAGATTTTTACAGAATCGACGTTGCCTGCGTTATACATCTTCTTTCTTTAGCATTCAATTTTAATTTCCCCAGAACTCTCAGTCAACATTCTTTCAGCATAGACCCAAAGCTTCATGCCACCCTGGTACACAAAATTTGACTCCCGTAAAATGGCGGCCGCCGGCCGTGATTCAGAAGTGTATTGTCCTGCACTGAATTGTCAAACCTGTCCATCTGTCCTGCCTGCTATAGCATTCCGGACATGTGCGCTATAAAACGATAAAAAAACTCCAAAAAACTTTTCCTGTCTGCATCCGACGTTTAGTTTGGATATGGATTTGTTTACGTGCAATCAATGTTATATTGTAATCCATTCGATTTATCCCATAACACGTGTGACTCCGGGTTTTTAATTTGTCTGTCTGAGATGACTTGTTTATTTATACCTTTTTAGTTGACTTTTTTGCCGTAGTTGGGTTTTAGTTTTTATACTTTTATAACTGCATAGAGATGAATTCAGGTGTTATGTTTTGGTACCTAGTGAATTTGCCATAGACTATACGAGAGAATAAACAAAGAGGAACAGATAAAACTGAGACCTCATTCCCTACTAACTATGAAATCGCTATGTTCGTACTACCTACAACATAAAATTCAATTAGTAAAACACATAAAACTTCTTATGTATTCGTTGTCTTTGTTCCACTGTGAAATCAGTGAGGAATTTTAATTACGCCGGTTCGTGTACTATCGGATGGACTTTGGCAATAGAATTGAGCAAGTTAGGAACTCGGTAAAGTCCGTAATTAACGACTAGAAACCTATTAGATGTGCATCCTACTATGTAGCCTGTATGTGTCTCTAATGGCTGGGATCGAGAGGTCAGTGGTGGTCCAAGAAGCGACTACAGTATTCTCCTCTCTCCTCGGTTTTCACCCGTATATTAATAACGTCGAGGTTTTGACATACCAAGTCTTGAAGTATTATTTTGTTTAAAACTAGCTTGAACCCGCGAAATTTTGGGCCTTTTTTTTTCTTATTCTATTGGCACCTCTTTAGATCATGAGCTATTCGAACATCAAAAAATATTTGGCCTAGGTCTTAAGGGGGAGGCGTGAAAATTTATTCGCTGTTACAATGTATAATAGATATCAAGTTGTTAAAAATGTTTATATTGTACCTAGAGTAAAACCTATCGCGAATGTCAGCGGGGATTATTGTCTTTGGTAACATAAAAAAATCTGGCACTACTAAATGTATCCGGTTTTTTTCTTTTTAGCTACTCGTAGTTCCGCTAGTTTCATGTAAGTTTTATTTTCTTTTGTGAAAATAAATCTCTTGTAGACTAACGATCGGCAAATTGTTTCTTTAAATAAAATAAAAGAAATTGTAACTTAATTGTCGCTTCTTATTTGCTAGTCTAAAATAATAATAGGCGATCCTATCTACATTATCTCCCCTACCACCTACATCAGGCAGGTCGCTATTGTATTCATTGGGCCTTTAATCAATATTATATAAGTTATACACTAGATTTATTTTAGGCATAGTTTAATTTTTTCTACATTTCTACTATTAATATGTAACTTTGTTATGATGTAACTTTTATGTAATTTATATGTGAACTTATGAATAAATGATTGATTGATTGATTGATTATTTTCAAGGATAAACTTTTAATATCCATGAATTATTGTTAGTCTACGCCGTCCGTTTTTATCCCAGTTTTCATTGTAAAAACTTTTTCGTTATGCCTTCGACGTCCGAAACAATTCATTTGTCATTTTTAAACGGACCTTTCGGCACCTTTAACCTTTCAGTTGAGCATGACTCCACAATTTTTTTTACAGGCATTTCATCCGTTAATTTTACGTTCATGCGCATGTCTGCTTATCTATGGATTAGTAGTGTCGAGTTATTAATTCACAATAATTACATTAGACCTGTAGGTAATGCATTCTTCTTTTAAAACTCGATTATTATTATATTTCAGGCAATAGTAGCCCCTTCTACATAATACAAGGTGCCACAAGCCACAACAAATTAAATAATGTAAACATTTTGTAAGCCATGCATTTCTTCTTATAAAACAAGGGAACTGTGAATTTTCAGTAGGTAGTCATGGCAATGTTAACAAAAGGTTACTTTTCCTTATAAATTACAGTTGTTGTAAATTAGCAGGTACAGGTACCCGTGGACGACAATACTGAAAGAGCTTTAAAAACACCTCATTAGCATTGCCACAGAATAAATTTTTGGAGCATCCAAACGTTTTACCAAGTACCGGAGCTTAATATCCCACGAGCGGTCGAGTTAATCTATTCCTTCGTTTCTCTGCCCTCCTAGTACTTTACTACTGAATTTATTTAAATTTTAAAGTTGTCCTCGCTAACTGAGTGTGACTTAATTAAACTTTTATGAATACAAATTGATCTCCTTGGTATTTTATTTTACCAAAATGTTTCATTAAACTCCGCTTGGTAATATTAAGTTAGTACTTCTGCTGTTGATTTTAAAACTAATTAATATGAATGATGAAGAAAGAGAAAGATTTTTTTCCGAAAACATTACCTAACTTCAGACTTCCACATAGGTCACTATGACGTATATATGATGTAACCTAAGCGTTATATCATTATCATAAAAAATATAATTTTGTTCAAAGATTTTAATAACAACCTAAAATTACAAGACAGCTCTCAAATGAAACAATGAACGTTAACTAGTATCTACAAATGTCTAGAATAAACTCATTAGAGTCGTCACAAAGTAAACATTGCAACGTAAGCACGAAAACGGAGTAAAAAAACAAGCACTAATTTTATATCTTATAGGCTCGTACACACTGGCGCGACTTGTCGCGCGACGCGACTTTAACAATACAATTTCTAATAAAACTTCACGATTGAACAATTGCCGGTGTCGCGTCGCGCGACAATTCGCGCCAGTGTGTGCGAGCCTTAACAAGCAGTCCAGTTTATCGATGCCCTCTTTTACATTTAGGCATATTTTCGTTTTAATTACTGATATCTCTTAAATTTGTTTATCTTGCTTAAATTTTATTTTTTCGTGTGGTTAAAAGCTAACCTGAAGATTAATAAATTCTCGTAATTAAAAAACTTTCACATTCAAGTCGCAATCTGTCAAACTGTGAATTGTTTGTGTTTTTGACAGACTGCGAATGTGAAGCGTATACGGGAATTGCCCCTTCAGGTGTCATAGTTTTATGCCAATTTTCATTTTATTGTTGATTTACAGGAAAAAAACACATTTATGGATTTATTACGTATAATTGATAGGCTCCTGACCGCTAGAAACCTTTTAACAAGAAACCATTATCGATAGTAAAGTTACCACCAGTAATACTGTTCGCCTTGCTACTTGCTAGGAACAGGATCAAGTCTGCTACTTCCTCCGGGTAACCCACTTTGCCGAGGGGCGTGTTCTTACCCCATTCGTCCCACATAACAGGCATTCCAGCGGATTCCAAAATATCAGTAACTACTGGACCAGGACTCACTATGTTGACCCTCACTCCAGATGGTGCCAGTTCCAAAGCAGCAATCTTGGAGAAATGGTCTAAACCAGCTTTTGATATGCAGTACGCCATCATCACTGGACTGACGTGCGTTCCTAATGTGCTTGAGTTGTTGACAACATTTCCTCCGGTTTTGACAAGATGAGGGACTGCCAAGTTCGTGAGGTTGACAACTGCTCGCAGGTTCGTGTTCATGACTTTATCATACGTCTTCATAACTTCGCCATCAAGCAGTCCTCCCTTGGAGACAATACCAGCGTTGTTGATCAGAACGTCGAGTTTTCCATACTTATCGATGGTTTGTTTGATAATCTCACTTGCTGCTTCGTCTTGAGAAACATCTGCTATGATGACGAGAGGTGTGACTCCATGTTCCTGACAGAGATCAGAGACTCTTTTTAGTTTAGCTTCATTCCGTCCTACGATAGCCACGGAAGCACCTTCTTTAGCAAATAACACAGCAGTGGCAGCACCAATGCCGGAACTCCCGCCAGTTATCAACACTGTTTTATTTTCGAAACTCATTTATGAACGATTCAATACACACCACACGTCTTCACGTTGGCTAATAAGACACTCTTGTGCAATATTGTAGTTTATATAGTACGAAAAGTAGTTATCACAGAGATAATAGTAAGTGGCTGATTCTTCCTGTTATCGTCGTAACCTTGACAAAATAATATAGCACTCAGGTCTTAGTTGCTCATCTTCGCATCAATAATGCTAATAAATATATGTTTGTCTGTGAATGTAATTTATTAATATAGATGTGGCTAACGTCACCGACGTTAGCCAAAACGGGTTACACGTAACTTTTTCTCATTCTAGAACTATTTAGCTCCTTCACACGGCGATGATATTTACGATATTCTATTGTATACCTAGGTAATGTTGAGATCACACGGCAGGTTCATACTACATTTTGTTTTTAACAACAGTTTAGTAAATGAATCAGCATTGCGGTATCAAAGTACTAGGAGAACAGTAATAAATGATATTGGCTGATCAGCTGACCATTAGCGGTGCACCTTCGAACTCTGGAATATTTGTTTTTCTTGTTTGGATTGATGTCGCCGCGCCGCCCGCCCGGGCCGACGCTGAATAAATAAACGTCGTGAATACGTCGATAGATGGTTCCAGACGACGTTTTGGACATGCACTACAAATTATTGTCACCGACGAATAAGGATAGTCTGCAATGATATCACAGAGTTTTAATACTTTTATAACATTTTGGGTTGCCAAAACACAAAAAAAAAAAAAAACTTTTTGGGTTTTAAGCAATGATATTCTAATAAACAGTTATGTTATACACGTACAAAACAACAGAAAAAAGTGTTCCCCGCCGAGCGGCACACTCGTAAGCGTGTGTGGCTCACACTAAAAGCAATATTTCACAATTGGGTACTTTTCTAGTCTTCACTTTTTGCGCGCTCATAACATATCTGTTTACTAAAACATCATAGGTTTTAAGGAAATAAATTACTAAAATAGTTGTTTGTTGACCCAAACTTACATAATTTTACAGCCTGCCTGCAGATTTCTACATACATAGCAATCACGTAATTAACTTACTATCATTATGCTGCATAATTGTATGGGCGTACATTGTTATCTACAATCGCGAGTAATAAACTGGAATCACTTCATCGTCCGCTGCTCGAAACAAATTTTTACAAGTTCTATGCAATGAACTATGGATTGTGGCATATCATTTGAAAGGCAATTTTGTTAGCTTTCAACGTCTTTCGATATAATAACCAAAGATTATGATGTTTGATGTTTTTAAAACATCCAAACATGGCGCAGCAGACCCGGCTTTATGTCATGGAACGTAAAACAAAAAAACATAATTTTTTAAACAAAACACCATAATATCGTTTGGAATAATCGTTATCGTTTACCAGGTAAAAATCAGAATATAAACAAAATAACCTATCAAAAACAAATAAAATACGAAAGTATCAAATTATTTTTTCGCATTACAGACAGTGTTTCCAACTATAGATTTTCAAACTCCACCATTTTTTTACCGATGCAGAGTTAGCGTGGCCAGACTCTAGTCCTGAAACCCTATAAAAAGGGGGCGTTTATGGAAATTGATCATCAGTCCAATATTTCACGTCACTTAGAATACTGAAGCTAAAAGAAAATGGAAACCACACCTATAGAAGCTGGAAGTATCTACTTGGACAACATATTGTCCACCAATCGCTTTTGGTCATGAATCATAAAATAGGAGCTTAGCGCGCTAGCGATTTCGAAGTCAGTGTGTGGACATAAATTCGCGAGGTGCCGGCGACTAATCATATAATCATAGACAATAAATTAAAAAAAAATATAGATTGGGCGCCATAAAGTCCATTCACACTGTAATTTGAAAACATTGTAAAACCCACTTATTTTTAAAAGCTCTTCTCCATAGGAAACGACCAATTCAAACCGTGCACCTAGCTTCTGACGTTTCATAAGTGCCCATGTAGGTTTATGTGAACTAAAATATTTTGATTTTATTTTTGCATGTATGTTATTGCATGAAATTGCATTTAAAAAAGTTTAGTCGGACTTCAGTGGTGGCGCGGACACTAGCTCCGCTCCGCTGACGGAACTAGAACCCCATTATAAACGGCCTCCTTTGTATAACCCTAAGAGCCTCCTTTATTACTAGCTACACTTAAGAAAATTAATTTTAATTATGTATCTTATAAATTAAACCGACGATTTGGGGTGCAAGAGAGGTTCTTACTTCAATATTGTAAGAGAGCTCATTATCAAGCCACTCTAATAAAGTAGGAAGAGTAAAGTGGAAAGGTTTTTTATTAGACTTCGGGAGTTCACTCCGCTCGCGCTGTTGAAATACGCAATCTGCTATGCTTTTTATCGCACAGCTGTTGATAAACGTAAAGAAAATTAAGTGAATATTGAAATTGACTTTGATTGAATAAAGGCGCTGCCCCACTATGGCGCACGCTGTGCATGGGCATGCGGCGCATTTTAGCTGCGTGGGTTGTATTGTTTTCACTAATTCCAATAGAATACAGCTAGTAAGCATTACACTTTTAATTCATCAAATAGTTGTTGTGCGAATTCATTCATATTTGCTATCTGGCAACACTGCTAACAAATTAATGGCTAATGAAATTACTATTGTGAGCCATCGACATGTTAGCTAAATAAAGGCAAATTCATATTTGAACAGTCACTATTCAATTAAATTGAATGGTTACTGTTCAATTAAATTGAATTGACCGTTAAGTTAATAACTAATCATTTGATGTTGTGTGGTAGTTTCGATAAGAGAATGATTTGTACATTTGCTTTTATAACTGTAGTTTGTATACAATTATATGTTTACTTATAATATAAATTCACTAGTTGTACCTATGTAGCACAATCTAATGAAATGGGGGGGATTATAGACCCCATTGACACCCAGTGCGAATGCGGTGTTCCTAACCAAACCACGTCCTGGATTGTCCAAAGTTTCCATACAGTTCGGAGGACCTCAAAAACTTCACTGATGCCACAATAGGCGTGGCCACCTTACGGACCCAATTCATCTTACATAGTAAAAAAAATAAAATATGAATAGTATATTTTTAACATTTACCATCCGACTCGAAAAGAAGAAGACAGAAGTTGTATTTGTTAAGAAGCTTGCGTGTTTCTGTGATAAATAAACCTATTTTTCTTTCTAAATTCTCAATCATCACCAAAAAATACCTTCCCGAGCAATAACTCAAATCAAACTTCAAGAGCATATTACCATAGTCCTGAATAAACAAGGAGGGTTAACTAAGGCACCACGCATCGCAGACGGCCGCGTCTGAATCACTAGACAAGCGCGATCTGTCAGTGACAGCCGCTAGAGGGCGCTCTGGGAAATTGCACATCTCGACAAATTGCTGCAAAGAGCATATCGACGAGATTGGGGAAATGGCGTGACCAATGAAAATGTGGGGTATGGAATGGAAATATGTTTCTATAGGTATAGTATAATTTTAAAGTATGCCTCAAAGTGTTGTCCGATTTCTGTCTTTTCGATCTTTAGTTAGTCAGACCAGTTTAGGATTACAAATACAATTTCAATGGTTTAGTACCTTTTGTGCACAGGAACTGGGCATTTCCATAAACGTTAAATATTTGTATCTCAAAACATTGGTAGCTAAAATAATAAAAACAGTCTCTCTAAAAGGCAATTTACCTGGAACAACGAATTAATAAAGTAAAGCATCTGAAAAGTCCTATTTTGCACTGCTACACTGCTACGAGGAACTTTTGGCGCATGAATGACGTGAGCAGGGGGCCCTATCGTTAAAAAATTGTCTGACTGTTTTGTGAAATGTATTGAAAATACAAGATGGCGGCGTTAGTTCCGACTTTGGCCACGCGCCAAAAGATCCTTGGACAGCTATACCTACACTACTTTGAATCAACTGTACGCACTCATTTCATTTTTTAAACAAATCATCGAACGCACGTTCTTCTATACATTTTATGGAAGTGGACGTCCATGATAATATCGTTACGTTAGAAATTATAAAATCACCCATTCCTTCACAAAAGTCGGAACACCGATGCAAATACTGTCGAATGCTCATCTGTTACAGATTGCATATATTAATTGATATCAAGACGTATTCCACCCTTGTATTGAGCACAATTCAGCCAGATTATTGGCAATCAACGTCCAAACTGATTGAAATTTGCATTCATGATGATACACAGCAACACACCATACAAACCATGCGATGTAGATAGTATTGATACGGGCATTAATATCACAGCGAAATGGATTAATGAAAAATGGAAGGAGAATCGTTTGCATATTTTAAAAATTTATTGGTAAAATTATGGCACCTGAGACGGTTTTTATACTTGTTTTTTATTTATGAGATTGTTTATTTAAGGGTTTATATTGGGGTTTTAAATTTGAAGACGGCTTTATATTGACAAAACTACGCCAAATTCGTATTTTGATCGATTATTTGTTTTCTACAAAATACTCACTTCAGATCGTATAAGTAGATAATTTAGATTCCCCTCGGACAATCCTGTTGATCCCGTATTTAAGCTGATTCTATCACTACACAGGCTCATCACTAGAGCAAGCCGTTTGTGCAGGCACGCTTCACTTTCCACTGTTTCCCGCCACTCGTGGTGAACTGACAGTTGACATTAGTGACAGCTACCTCACTGCTGATGTTTTACATAGTACTTATCTACTATTCAAATCCATTAATTTACTTCATATATTATGCATATACAAAATATTATTAAAGGATAATGTACCTACCTAAGCAAAGATAGATAGGACATCTAGATGAATCTATTAGTCATGATATGCTACTTTTTCATGTCTGTAAAAGTCACATGAAAAACAATTTCATTAAAATGAAACTGCTAACATTCATCTGCACAAGTTTCAGAATTTTAAATTCATGACTTCACGTATGAAACTTTAAGACACGAAGCGTTTCAGAAACTTATAAAGTTAGTAACACGACAACAATACGACTAACGGCGTACCGAGCAAAACTGTCGTAGTGTTCGTAGCATTTTTACTTGAGACTTGTACGCTTAGTCTGACTTATAAAAGTACGAGACTTGCAATTTGTGGGACTTGCATACTTGCTAGCTTTTACTTAAAAGTTCAGATCTGCATGGTTAAGTTAAATGCTGTCATGTTTTCTACTTTCAACTGGATTTCTGAGGTTCCCTTTTTAAAATGGTAATAACTGGTTTCTCCATACGTAGCAACAGTTTATTTTATTTATTATTCCTATTAAGACCAAAGAAATCATTTATTTATTATATTTTATTTATTTCTTTAGGATCTCTAACAAAAGATGTACACAATACATGACACATAAATAAAGGGCAACATCACGTATTAAGTAGGTTATACTCCGTCATAGTTACTTTACATCAGACTTGTCACAAAAAAATCAATATATCGTTTTGATTAGACTTCTCTATAAATATGTAAATTAATATCCATTCGGATCGCAAGCTCGGGAATTGTGATTGATGACATTTTTCTGATTGATCACTTTAGTGATCCGAATATCGGAATTGAATATTCGCCTGCTTCCCCGAAATAAAATAAATGGCATTACCAGCAACTAGTAGTTAAAAGAAAATTATTTCAAAAGTAAAAATTATAATAAATTATATTATTACAACGAGAACTTACTTAATTGGTAATTCTAGCCACCTCATAGCCATTTATTAATTTCCTTTTGAATATTGAAAACAGCTGCTATGTAATTACCGTCATGTTTTCTTTATCCAAAAGTACCAGGCTGTTAGAAAACAAAAGAAGTTACTTCAATCCTAGCATATCCACTGTCGTCGACAGTCGTGGTTGTGAAAAAGGCGACAGTTTAATTACATTGGTGACGTGCGAATATTTGGACAAATACTTTTGTATTCCCCTGTTTGCCTCGGACCCTTTTCTGGAACAGCGGTCAGTTCAGGTGAGGTTATATTGGCGCGAGATAGAACACCTGTGGCAATATTATGTAATCTTAGTACCTACTTAGTTGGCTAATGTATTTGCTGTTACGGTGATATCTTTCCGGTTATATTTATGTTTCAGGCAATTGAATACGGCAATTGTACGGGATCAATTGGATGGATTTGTTCTTTTAATTTTTGGGTTAATTTGATTGACATTGTTCATCTAATATTTTGTTTTTAAACGGTTCTACTTTCGACGAAATTATCAGGCTAAACAGTTCGATTGGGCTAAAACAACGTTGTTCTCGATTTTCCAACCAATTATAACTTGGTGTTTCCTTAACATTTCCACTTTAGTTTACAAACGCTTAATTTGCTTTACTCCTGCTTACAACAAGATTAAATCTTTTAATTTCCTTATTCAAATAATGTACATTACCATACGCACGTTACCTTGTATAAAAATAACCGGAGGTATAAAGGTGTACGCTCACCGGCGGTTATTACGCATGAGCGCTGATCAAACGCGATTATCTGCCGGAGCGTGTGCGGGACACCTCACCGAACATAGGCCGTCATCGCTTTTTAATGTGTGCACACGCCTTTAGTTTGTGTTTTTTATTATTATTTGCACATGAAGCACAGGTAGTGTTCACAGACTGACAAGGTTTTATTTGAGTTACCTAATTAGCTTGTGAAAATTTTATGTTTTTCCACTGCTCGGCTCAGAACATTCAATGAGTCTTTTTATCCGAGAAATGTTTCTAATTCATGGAACAGTAGATTACGCCTGCATTTCTGGATAAAATGGAAAATAGAATAATCTGTATAAAATTCTGTTTGCGTTTCAAAGTTAACTTTACAAGAATTAAAAATACAAACACCATTTTCCTTCATTAAATTATTTCGAAGTTTTCTGCCACGTTTTTTCAAATTGTTTATGAACTCAACAGGGGATTTTAAACGATTGCTTCTCGTGCTTAAGGGGGACACACTTGGGAACTGAATTCCGTAAATCTCATCAAATCGCATTGAATTTTCCACATTCAAAAGACGCTGCACACGGCTGGTTTAATGAAAAGGCACACGAGACAGAATCGGTAAGCTTTATAAAGAAAATCTTCTCTTTGAGATATTTTGTACGTCTTAGAAATTGTTTATTTTTTTTACTTTCAAACTGTACTTTGTCTGATTCTTTCATGTGTATTGCTGGATAACTACAATAATAATATTGCGATTATTATGGAATAACTGATTGGTAAATGTTATGTGGCGTGGGTCAGCAAACAAATAAAGAAAAGTCATGAAAATAAATCTTTTTGTTTTCATACTTAAATCAATTCGATACGTTTTCCAGCTTTCCGAATAGGTAATAAATATTCATAATATCATCGTATTTTACCGATTAAACAAGCCCCGGTTTTAAATGGTGGATACCAGGATCGCATAATTGCTAAGATAAGGTCCGTTAAGTAGGTACACATATTAATATTAACGATATTGATAGTACTATCATAATTAGATATGAATCTAAAGTACCTGTTAGTGCGATGTTAATAATTACATTGTTATCAAGACAAGATTAAAAAATATTTACAAAATTAGCATTTCAATAAATGTGCATGTAACAAAAAGAACGATACTGGTTTTTAGTGCAATACTTCACGAGTTGCTTTTGAAAAATTCAGTGCTGTCTTCCGGCTTGAAGAATAACGAAGGTACAGTTTTTTTTTTTACTAAGGCCTTACGAAACTTTTACGAAAAAAATCATTACGGGCCCAAGTTCAACAAAATCAGTAAATAAAATAATTATGTAAAGTGCGTGTTACGTCATAATGATTTGTGCTACGGGGTGTGAACGATTTCTTCAGTGATACTTATTTTGTTTGCAAATAATTATAAATAGTGTTTGAAAATCGACTGAATCTGTTTAAAAATTAACTATTTTGTAATTTGATAACGTATAACTGCTCTGTAAAGCGGTTGTACATAGTTCCTCTATCCCTAATTTATAAGAAAAATAAACCAAATCTTTTTAAACGGATCGTTCAACAACTATGTTCAGAATAATAATAATAATCTAAAAAAGGTGGGTGTAGGTCTAGGTTTAGTGGTAAAAAAACTACAACAAGAGCAACATTACTTTCCTGATATTTCACGAAAGCCTGCTATATTTTTGTTTACTTTGTTTTCACAAAAATTATTTGGTGGAGTGGGGATAGAACGTGTATTCGTTCGTTTGGTCTAAAGCGACCTTAACTACACACCCAAAAAACAAAAGATATCGGAATAATTATATACGGGTAATTGTACACCCATTGTAGCCGAACCTAGGCCCAAAAAGTCTCATTAATTAAGGTATTCAAAAAGTGAAAACAAATGTTTTATTGTAATGATAATTGGTTCATAGCGTAATAGGAGTTCAACAATGTGAGAGCGTGTCCGACCGTTCATGAAATGCAAATGAATACCAGTCCGTTTTCATGTCACCCTGGTACCTAATTCTACCATTCCGTATTACATGACACACTCTGCTACCTGTATAACAAACACTGAAATTACGGCTATTTGCATAAAGAGGTGGTATTATTGTTTATTTTGTGTTCGTAAATATTAAATTGTTTTATGTAAATTAGGTAATATTACGCCAAATCACGTACGGTTTATTTTGACTATGCGTTCTCTTACAATTTATTATCTACAACTAACAGGTAAGCAAATAGCGAACAAATAGATATTAAGCTACTTACCCATGTCACATATCCTACTAATAATAAAAGTGTGAAAGGTTCTATATTTGGATGTGTGTTACTCAATGACGCAAAAACGGCTGAACGGATTTGGATGCAATTTGGCATACAGATAGGTTATTATAACCTGCATCAACAGCATAGGAAACGTTTTATCCCGATAAATGACATGGCTTAACGACTTTATGATACTGCTAAAGCTAAAAAGCTATAGTAATGCAATAAATGTAATCGAAATACGACTGCGGCAAGAAGTTTTCAGTTGCACCTTGTTTTCAGTTAATTTTGCTGACCGTTCCAAAAGTTCACAAAGCGGTAAAATCTATATTTTACGTCTGCGATAAAATTAGTTTTCCCGTAGTTTCTTTTCAACACTAATTTTATAAGACTTTTATAGGAATATAATTTTATAAGATTTTGACATAAAAGAACGCAATTTTGAACTTATAAATATTTTACGGCCGATTTGAGTTTGGTCAGAACACTAACGATCAAAGAAAGATATTGTCTCTATTGCGTGACAGAGATGGCGCACTAAAAAGCCGAAGATTTTCAAAGACTAGAGGTGCCACCTACTCAGGGTTTGTTACATCTTAATACACCTACCGAATTCATACGATTATTTTTCTTGAACACACAAAAGTACAGACTAGATTAATCAATTATTCATGCACACTACTAGGAAAACATACCTCTCCACGAAGTTTCTTAGTACTCGCATACTGAGACACCTTTATTATGTTAATACTTGCAGATTCTGAAATGCACCCCGTACTTCCAACGTATCCGAGTGCTTACCTGTGTAACATACAAATGAATTTCTACTCTTCACAATTATTATGTCCTAGTAACTAAAATTTATTTGCGTGGATCTTTTGTAGGATTTAATTCAAGATATTGTTATCGCCTGTTACCCTAAGGGGAGGTGTACCTAATAATACACCCACATTTCGCCAGTTATGTTTAAGTCCCATATAATAGGGCGAGCCCATTGCCATCAACCGGACACAAATCCAGATTCCGGGCTGTTAATGAGAAATTCCTAATAGAAAACCCAATAACACTTTGCCCGACCTGTGAATCGAACCCAGGACCTCGACTTGCTCAGTAGTAGCGCTTCCTACGACTAGAAGAACAACGAGGCAGTTAAAAAGTTGGTAAAGTTGTTCAATGAACTTACCTAATTGTTTTTCTTTTTTTGCAGGTAAGTTGTAGCGTATGGATATTATTGATTCGGTAAGAAAAGCTAGCTTGGAAACAGAAGAACTGGAACTCAACGGCAATCTCAAAAATACGAATTAGGAAAAGTATCATCACTCGGTAACATTAAAATTTTAATTTTAGTATGTAATCAAATTTTCTTTAACATATCATCTGCTGACGGTACTTTTAAACTAAGCTGACTTTTAATTGAGTTTTCTCAACAGTTAACTGGTTATCCAATTCCATGTGAGATATTGTAATTGTTTTACCAAAATATGAACTAATTATTAATCTAGGTGATTAGACAGTTATTTAATTCGCTTACAATTTAACAGAATTGGATTTAAATGCCAACTAATCCTATTCATACGTTTGTCGTTTTGTATTTACCACCGCTTCCCGTCGCGATTACGCGTAATGCAATAGTCAAATATAAAAATATAAAAAACATAAATGCTTACCAATGTGTTTTGTGTAATCAGTCAATCGAACCAGCGTAGAGAAAAAAACAAAAAGTACCACCTACCCACTAAACATAAAAGTACCTAGATAGCTATTACGTATATTCGTTACAGGTAGGTAAATGCTATCCAGGCTAAACGCTGAATGCTTAAAAAATATGTTTCATAACGTGGGTACCAGGGTTACAGGTCGGCACAGATGCTGAATTCACATTTTTATATACAATGCGTGCTTGCTCGTAAATCAAAAGGAATTTTATGAACACAGTTTTTGAAAGCTAAGGTTTTATTGTAAAAGAGTATTGTGACACTGTATTTATAGATTCCAACAATTCAACAAATAAATCGGTAAATTGATTTTCTGTCTTTGCTTCTTCAACTTCTTACGACTGAGAGAAATAGAATTAGGTATGTTTGAATTATTTATTGAAAGAGTATTCCTTCAAAACCCATTTATTATTTACCTATTATAACAAAGGAATAACCCAACTTAATTTTACTGATCACGTTTTTAATCCCCTTGGTTACACCTCTTTCGAGCAATTGCGAACCCTCAGAATTTCCAGTAAATTCAGGTTACGCGTTAAATTAATCTGAATAATCCAATAATCAGCTCACTGCTTGGAACTATTATATGTACTCGTATTAGTGCGTTCTCACATAAGCACGTACTCGTCTGAGTACAAGCTTGTGATGCTTCTGCAAACCATTCACTGTTCACATTCCATAGTGCTACAGTTGCTAAACTGTAAAACCCTTGCTCAGAACTGTGGCGTTTGAGTTCAAGATTGAGGAAACTATTAGCTGAAAGCTTGTGGTACTTTGGTGAGGCGTTTAGCTAGTTAATAGGCTACCTATATAATATTGATTTCTGTACTTCAATATTATGCCACTTTTCCTACACTTATGCGTTTTCACAGTGGGTCAGTACATTTATAATGTTTTATACATGTTCCCGAATGCAGAATGTTCATTCCTTACTCGCTAGTTTTGTAATGTTTTAAAAACCGTTTAGGGCATTACAAGTGTAGCGACGAAAGGAAATGCTCAATTGCAATTGAAGTAACATATTTTTTTTTTTTTTTTTTGCATTTAGTAGATGATCAATTTACGCATCAATCAAGTAAAAATGTACAATTGCAATTAATCGTTTGGGGAACCTTTTATGCAGCGCAGAGAGAAGCTTTCAGCTATTTATCTCAATATGACCTATCCAATCCAATTATCTACAAACATCTGGCCTGAAATCGCAGAGCTCGATTCTGGACAACCAATATTACCGTTGAATTTATGCAAGTAGCAAGTAAATCGTTTTCCAATAAAATTCTACTGTAATCCTAAAATTTACATGACTAGAAAGGGGGTGACTACCGAGATGACGACTATAAATGGGATGGGATAAGGGCAGAAACTGATAATCCTAACCTGAAAAACCTACACTTATATACCCTGATAACCCTATAAAAAATGAAATCATCAGACATACTTCTGATAACTGATAAGCAAGAGAATTTATCACATTTCGGCACATCGACATCGGTGTGATTTCCGAGCCACTGGCCGTAAAAACGATAACGGTTTTTATTTCCCTCCATTCCTTCGTTTACACATATTTTTTATATTGCGATTTACTGATTTATTGGGCCTTATATCAATGATGCGTAGCATTTCGAAGTTTATGCCAATCATCACCATTAATCTAGAATTCTATACTATATATATTGGCTGAAAATTGGTGGGGAGGTAGGCTTAGGACCAGGAGACGGACATAGGTACGGACGGGTAGGTAGGGTAGGTAGGTTAGAGTAGGTAGGCCGTAGATAAGTACTTAATGCTACCCGTGCGAAGCTGGGACGGGCAGCTAGTATAATGATATAATATAGTAATAATATTATAAAGAGGTAAAATTTGTTTGTTTGTAAGTTTTTTTGTAAAAGTTTGTTTGTAAGTTTAAGGAGATTACCCCTACCCACAGGTAGAGGTAATCTCCGGAACTACCAGTCGGATAAAAAAAATATTTTTGCATTGGATAGCTCAATTCTTGAGGAAGGCTATGTAACATCAACCCTTAGGAGCCGAGATCAAAGTCGCGGGCAGACGCTTTTTTTGTTTTTTTTTATGTGTGAGCTGTTTTGTACGGTTTGTTTTAAGAACCGACCCAAACCGAGATTTAAGGCGCAGAATGCCTGTTCTCAAAATGAAGTTGATGGCATGAATAATGCGAAAACACTATTTCATATTTAGAATATTAGAAAAGAATTAAGACTCAACTTGAAGAGCTGACGGCCACTGACGACTCGCGTCATGATGTTATATAATAAGGGGTTATTAAACCACGAATGTGGGTTTATCACAATC
Source organism: Eupsilia transversa (assembly GCA_914767815.1). NCBI lineage: Eukaryota > Metazoa > Arthropoda > Insecta > Lepidoptera > Noctuidae > Eupsilia > Eupsilia transversa. The sequence continues at coordinate 11,459,728 of OU611892.1, forward strand.
ACCTCGTGTGATAATAGTATCACATGAGTGTTTTAATACCTAATTATGTGCAGTTGCATACAAGACTTTTGACTTTTGGCCCATGATATGAATCCTCTATAAAAGTTTCCGAAACAGTTAGCTTATTGCCAACATTAAAACGACCATAGCCAGTAGCCCTCCAAGCGTGACGGGTCGTATTTTGGAAAATGTGATTCATGTGTCGGCGCGGGGGTCAGCAGGTGACCGAGTAGGAAGGGAAGGGAATGGGAAGGGATTGAAGAAGCAAAAGAGTTGCATAATTAATTTTTGTACAACATTATAACACTCGTTTGGATAATATAATGGTTACTGTGACACTGGTCGTTTTGATGTTGGCAATAAGCTAACTGTTTCAGAAACTTTTATAGAGGATTTATAGCATGGGTGTAGATAAAAAAAAATTGTAGATGGAACTATGAAATCATTATTATGTAATAACTGAAAGTGCGCCTTTCATTCATTAACCCTGGTAATATATAAGAGCGCGGAGCCCCTATAGTACAGTATATACCGCACGTCAGTTGTAACAATGGTTTTGTGACCACTGACGTTTCTAAGCTGGCATTTTATTATATTTAAAGTCCGTACTACGTCACGCCAGCTGTTAACACGGATGTTTTCCAATAGGATGGACAGAGCAATACCTAATAACAATGTGTGAAGCACAGGACCATAGTCGATGAGGAGACGTTTGGGAGAGCCCTTGTCGAGCAGTGGACGACTCTCGGCTGAAAATATGGTTATGATAATAAATAATGAGAATTCAACAGAGAACGTTATTTCATAGAAAACATATTTCCTTTATTAAAAAAAAGTAGAACGGAAGCTTTGTTAAACACATTTTGAATTAATTTTCTTTTATTTTCGTGGAACTGCCCGTATATGACGACTCGTAATTAGCAATGTTTAACGTACAAACAACTCACCGTAATTAACGTTTTACAATCAGAGGGCTTTTTGTGTCATTTTGTTTTTTCCTGTTCTTTTTTCAGCCCTTATTTATTTTAGCGACAAACGGTGGGAACACACCTAGTTTAATTTTTTATTTTGTGGAAGGAGATTTTGTGTCACGTAGGTAGGTTAACTGGGAAGTTACACATATTTCCTCATTCGTATAAACTTTAGGCATAATGCTATTCTAATTTATTTAATTTCTCAGCACGGGGTCTAGATTTGTGCCCGGTTCATGGCAATAGGCTCTCCCCCTATTACATGGGACTTAAACATAACTGGAGAAATGTGGATGATATCGGGGAAAACAACCGTGATGTTATGTTATGTTACTTTATACATATAAATGTGATAGTTGAGAGATACTAAGACATCATAATACACTTATAGATCACTCGTTCAGAAGCTTTCCACGTTTATAGTATGAATTTATGATTCATATCCCAGCAGACGGCAGCCGACGAAATGATCTCCATAAAACATTATATCCAGTTTTCCGAGATCTTTCAAGTCTTCGAACTTAAGATATAAATAAAGGTCTAGCTGTTCCATCTAAACTCATTAATCACTCAAAGTGCCTCTCACAGCGGGCTGACTACTGACTATAAGACAAATGCGTACATTTTTCTCAAGTGGTCATGCTGCCTTAGTACTCCAGCATTGTTTCCTGAACTACCACCATAATTAATTTTCTTCCTGTTTAGTTCAAAGACCGTCTTATACCCTTGATTTTTGTTTCGAATTTTGTTTGTATTTGCGTCGCTAGTTTTTATGCACTTGGGATCTTCTTTACTGTAGCTTTTATTAGCTAAGACATCATTGAAAGATTTGTTAGTTAAGTTAGTTTTAGAAAGTGTTTTAAAGAAAGTTCGCTTTAAAAAAAGGTAAAAATCTTGCTAATCTACCTTTAATAATAAAGCATCATGAGTGCCTTCTATAGTAGAGGTAAAATTAAAAGTATCTTCGTATGCCAATCATCTGGCACCATCGTACGTTTCTATACTTCAATAGGTAGGCTTGGGTTAGTTAGGCCCAGGTTTACATACATTTACAGCCAAACACGAACGCTGGCAGGATTGCTCGTATCACCCGTTGTTCGGCTTGGACAACAAGCCTTATTTATGGCTCGCATGTGCTATCGTGTACTAAACAATCCAGCCGATTATTGTTTCTGATTGCCTGGTATCTGCTAATCCGGAACCGCTGCAATTAATTAACAAAATGGACAGCGTACGGACAAGCATGAAACCTTTTTAGGGAAACAATGTTTTATAATTCTTTTCATAAACCTACAAAAATTCACATAAATGACACAATACATGTTACAAAAAACCGTAAATTCACAATCCTTCCGCCGCGTCCGGATACTCTGAAGGTCAATGTAAAAGCTGAAACATAAAATATTTCAGTGTGTGTATCCCGGTTATCCGATTTTTTTCGTCACAAACATAATGAGAGACCTAGCGCCCGCCTCGCCGCTATCTCTCGAATTTCCCAACGGAAATGAAATCGGCGGCATTGCGCGGTAACGCACCCTTTCGGCGGTTAGCCGACTCGTTGTGAAAAATACTGAGGTTTGAGAATAAAAAGTTAGCCCACTGTTTAATGTTCGAGTATATTTGCCGTAAATAAAAGAAAAAAGAGAAGAAAGAAAGAAAATTTGTTTATTCTGTACAAACTAAACGCACATTACATAAAAACACACATTTACAAAATTAGCCAAAAGCCTTATTCAGCCCAAAGGAACAAAAAAAATTTAAAAAAACAAATACATCATCATCATAAATAATAAAAAGTGAAATTAATCTAGGTACTCTAAATTGCGTTTTATTGACTTTTACATATAGATTTTATGTACAGACGGCTAGTAGATTTTTTTTAAAGAAAATTCACAATAAAATTAATTTCACACTCAAAAAAATCAACTAAACATAAACTAAAATATGACCAAGTCATTATCATTGTTGGCTGCCTGGTTCCACCCACTGCTGAGTATAGGCCGCCCTTATATAAAATATAACCAAGTATTCCTTACTTCCTTACTTAATAATAAATCAACGTCTTAGGGCCTCTGCGAGTTGGCTTAGGCCCCTCGTACGCATTCCAAAGGGCCGCCCCCAGGGTCCCGAGAAATGTCAAATACTAAAATATAATAATAATACCATTTATTTCAGGCGACACAGGCCCATAGAAAAATACCTTAACCGAAACATATTTTAACTTAAGGTGGTTCCGTAGTGGTAGCCCGCGATACTCTTTTCTTACATTTTTTGCAATTTGCAGGTCAGTTTTAGGTTGTATATTGATTTCATCCAAATCCGTTCAGCCGTTTTGCGTGAAAGCTAAAACGGCTGAACGCTAGAACGGTGAACGGCACTTTCGCATTTATATATTAGTTAGGAATTAGGATACACCTCACGCCTCGACTACATGTATGCCTGGTAGCTGTGTGCATGTTAGCTACACCACATATCGATACACATTTCATGCGACAGTGCCTAACTAGGTTATAGTTGTTTAGCAGACGACCAGTGAGCCATCAAAGTGTACCGTTTAACGTTTACCAGGATATATGGACTGGAAAATCTAGGTCACCTATAAAGCTAGTTTTATGACTAACTAGCTGCTAAGGCCCGTGTATTCCCGTTCGTCCCACTGGCGTCGTCCCACTGGTGGGACGAATGCCTATACATATGCGTTGCAATGCCACTATTTTATTATTTTTTATATAGATTTTTTGGGCCAGAAACCCTCGCGGGCGTCCTCAGAACACCCTACCAAAGTTTCATCACAATCTGATCATTGGCTTAGGAACGCTTATAGGACAAACAATCATACAAACATTGATTAATAATAAACAGGGATAACACGGAGATAGAAATATTAAAAGTTTATTCTTAAATAATAAGGATAATCTGTGGTAGGTAATGAACATTCAAATTAATACATAGTGCAATTTTATTTTACACTTCTGCGACCAATTACTCAGCCGCGACTTCGTTCGCGTAGAAGTTGTAAGACTCCACAATTTACTAAAATAACAGCCACATTTTTATAAAAAATCCGAGACTCCTCCGTGCCTCGGAAAACATGTTAAGCCGTTGGTCCCGGCTGTCATTCGTGGATCTGTGACAGTCGTTACGAGTCGGCAGATGCCCGAAAGTCTGACAATCAGTCTTACCAAGGGGTATCGTATTACCCAGTTACTGGGTTGTGGAGGTCAGATAGGTCGCTCCATTTAAAATACTGGTATTCAGCTGCATCCGGTTAGACTGGAAGCCGAGCCCAACATAGTTGGGAAACGGCTAGGCAGATATTTCAGGGTTGGTTGATATTTGGTTGATTGGGTTGATTTTGTTGATTTGGTTGATTTAGTTTATATAAGACTGGTTATGGTTTGGTTTGGTTTACCACCACTGGTTTAATGATACGAAATAATATGGTTTAAAGGCTATATTGAATACTAGTTGTATCTAATTATCAAATGGTAAATCTTAGCTAAATTAGCACTAAGATGGTTTTATCTGGTTTCATTTGAGTTACGCCATTGGTATCCGAACACGTACTGACTCGTGATAGTTCTGACAAGCATTTGCGGAAATGCACGCAGGCAAAAGTGTGTAAATATTTTTCGAACCAACAACATTAAAAGAAAAAAAAATCTATTAGGTAATTGGTTCATTTGCTGACACTAGCGACAACGAATTTTTGTACAAGTACCTACAAACATTCGTGTTACAAAAATTCGTTCCCAAATTGGCCAATTCTAGAAAGTACACATACATAAATATATAAACTCAAGCCTTCTTCCCATGGGGGTAGGCAGAAACTATAGAACGCCACCTGCTACAATCCTAACATACTCCTTTTGCCTCGTTAACGTTCATACATCTGGTCATACACGCACGCCGGTTCCGAGTACTACGCACCTGACCTTTCTGAAGAACATGACCAATAAGGTCACTATTTCTTCCTAGGGCGTCACCTCCCAGCATTTCGACTCACATTTGCCTTGTAAAAAGTAATAGAAGAAAAATCGTGGATAGTAGTTTTATCTTACACAGAGAAATACCTACTCAATTTGCAGAAAAATACTTTTTCTTTCACTCGTTTTCCTATCTTATTTATAAGTTCTAGGAAAATGGTTTAGCAGTCGCACTTCGCAGTGCCCGCGCGCGGCGTGTTGTTTTCTATGGGCCGCGTGCGACCGGAGACCCTCCTCACGGAGCGCTGCTCTAAGGATGATAATAGAACCAGCTGCTTAACGCAGCGGACGGCTTTAAACTAAATGAAATTACGTTCAGATGTCAGAAGTTGTCAGGATTCAAGCTAACGGATAATTTATATAAAAGTTATATTATTTCTCACTATTCCATCTTTCATCATGAATTTGTTATTAACCGTAGACTATGCTGAATGACAGTTCATTTCTTTATGTGTTATATAAAATTAATTGGAATTGGAATTGGAATATTCCGAAAATACTTACGTTTCGGAGTATTCCACTAGGAATCTAGAGTAATTTTAGACTCTGAATTACCTAATATTGTTTGTGTTCAGTTAATTTTATCAGATACTACTAACATTATCTTCATACTTACTTTATTTTTTTGCAAATAATATGTACTTAGTTGTAAATCTCAGAATCGAACACTTTTGATATTTGAACTTTAGAATAATGAGATACAACGTATTATTACAAAAAAGCGGCCAAGTGCGAGCCGGAGTCGCACACGAAGAGTTCCGTGCTACCGTATAATATTTAACCCAAATGTATATATAGAAAAAAAAAAAATAGGTAAAACAACACGTTTCTTGTATGAGCACTCCTTAATAACTTTATTTTCTATTTATATTTTTTTGTTATAGCGGTCATAATTTACACACTCTGCAAAAATTTCAAGTGTTTACCTATTACGGTTCAAAAGATACTGCCCTGTGACAGATGGACAGCGAAACCTTAGTAATAGGGTCCCGTTGGCACACTTTGGCTACGAAACACTAAAAACAAATAAGGTAAATATTATGTTTTATATTTACCTATTATAACCGTATGTACATAATTAAATGTAGGTAAATATAGATCTGATATTTAGAGAATCTTTGTCACATTATTATTATAGAAATTTTCAATCAGCTAAGTCGGTAATACGAAAGACTAAAATACATTATTTTAAAAAAAGGACGTGGATAAAAAGAATAAAGAAAAAAAAATATTTTTTTTTATTCTGCACACACCAAAAACACATTTACAAATTAGCCCCAAGCCCAAAAACATAGCACAAAAAAAAACACATTCAAATCTGTGCTCCGAGTTTTCTTAATCGACTCGTCTGCTAATGAAAAACGATAGAGGTCGATGTACTCTTCAACGGTTCAACCTTACTCCACTGCCTTCTGCTTTTTGGCGGTAATTAAAAAGCGTTCACTCTGTGTTATTTATGTTAAAGAGCACATAATTATCTTGGTTATATTTAAAAATAAACCATTTATATATTATTTTTCCCAGAATACGCTTTACACTTTGTTTATAACGCTTTAAATCATCATAATAAATAAATTGCTACCGTGACGTCGTCTATGACGAACTATATTTATAATTTATTTTAAGCATTGTTCTCATGTAAGTGACTTTGTGTTTTTGAGAATTAAATATCTTTAAACCAATATAACCAATCAAAACCTGAAATACAATTTAATATAAATCGTAGCAATATACAATAAACAATTGCCATTACCTAAAATAATAAAACGAGACTTTAATTACACTTGCTAGTTATTTAAAAACAAAAGTAACAATTGAAAAATAAACTATCTGTGGACCGGCTTGCTGTGCCGCACAATCGTCCATAAATTTTACGGTCGTAGCCACAGTTCTGTGTTGCATCTGTAACATTTTGCCGCCGTAACGAGCTGTCGTACCAGTGGATAACAACTCGATGGATACTCGCATAGAAATGTCTCTATGTCACTCTTCTTTTTTCATGTCAGATGAAAATATGAAAAAGCTCATGCAGTGTTGAATGTGGTAATTAACTAGGAAACATTTATAATATTAGCCCTATAGGGTTGTAATTTTATTTCTAAACAAGATACGCCTTGCCCTAGACCTATTGCCCTTAGTGCCAATATACTTAAGAATACTGACACGAAGAGTTTTTTTTACCCACTTCAAGTTTCTTACTATGCTAGGAGCTTTCATGTAGACATTATATTGTTAGTAAAAAACATCCATCGAAGATCGAACAATATGAGAATGAGAGATCGATCAATTGCTGAACAGCGGGGTAATTGCTTAACACACAAACAATGTCAATGCCTTTCATTTGGACTGTTCAACAACATTGATTGCATTAAACATTTAAAAGCAATAGATCAGGAATTTTCTTCGAAATACTTTGGATTGTGATTGATGTGTGTTACGCATTTGGAATCGTGGTTAGTCCATTGATTGTATCAAGAACCTGCGTTACACAGAGTAAGTTGTGACGCAATAAAACTCAAATTAAAAGTGACGACAATGTGTTACGTAAACTTAACGCCTTCAAAGCGTGATAATTTTATTTACCTAAAATTTTCCGGGAAATCCTACATTCTACAGCGTGTTTCTACGTTCAGCTGTCGGCATTTAAGACAGCAAAATAGCACGTTGAAAACCTTAAAGACGTGCCAATTTCAGGATTTTGGGATTGTAAGTGAGAATTGTACAAGTGAATGGGAAAACGTGACAAAGTAACAAGTTCTGCAAGATTACACAATGTTTAACCTTCTTCGTCTTATTGGCAGAATTTAGTGACAGTAATATTCCTACGTTCAAGATATCCTGGATTTCTGCATGTCACGACACAGGTCCTTTTAAAGCTTGAAGTCAGAGCCTATAGAGGTATCTATAATACATTGTAACAGCGCCAGCGAATCAATTTTCAGGCCTTAAGAGCCAAATAAAAATAACTTTTTGGTAGTATTCGGTTATCTCATGACAAGTAAAACAAGGTGTAAATAAAAAATAATGAATAAATAAATAATTTATTTTAGGTATAAGGGTTTTGTAGTACATGAGGGACTTAAACATTATTAATTACACGGTGTACGTATAATGGATTGTTGGGTGAATCACTGTTCCCCTAGCAAGATCACTGAGTAACCTGTATTTATGAGAAACTCATACTTTTTAGAGTTCCGTACCCGAAGGGTGCCAAACGGAACCCTATCATCAAGCCTCCGCTGTCCGTCTGTCTGTCAGCGGGCTGAATCTCATGAACCGTAATAGGTAGACAGTTGAAATTTTCACAGAATGTATTTCTATCCGCCATAATACGAAATAATAAAAAATAAATAAAGTTAATTATTAAAGGGTCGGGGTCCCCATAAAAGAAACGTGTTTACTTCGGGGTTTTTTGCTCGATCTTAATACAGTACGGAACCCTTCAAGTGTGACTCCGACTCGCACTTGGTCGGTTTTTGACTTCTACTTTGAAATGGCAATGTTAAGAAAGCACACTCATACTCATTTAATCACATCCATCCCCAATTCACAGCGAGTTTGCCCCGAGTTTCCCTAACAATAGTAACCCAACTGAATCTATGTCGAGTGGGCACCACTCCTGCCGTTCCCCCGCTCTCGAGCAGCGATACTATTCGAATGGCCGACCAAAGAGCTCGCAGCTTTGTTCCCGCGTTTTTTGCATCCGTTATATTTTTTTGAATTTTAGAACGTAGAACAAGGATGGTTTGTAATTTTTTTGTTTTTTTTTTTCATTTGTTTTAGTGACTTTCTGAGCTCTGCAGCTTGACATTTCATCCTGGCGAATTTATATTTTTAATGGTCAGACCGACCTTTTTTCAAAGAAATTTAATTAAACGGACGGGCGTTGGAGGTATCTTGTCCAGAAAACAGTAAGATAATAATAAAAGTTTATACTTTTCTCCAATAAGTTAGATTCTGGTACCTATTACTTATTTTTTAGTGACGTACTACTACTACATTGATTATAGAAGTAGTTAAAAGTGAACAGAGATAAGTACCGTAGTATCAACAAAGCATTGACAAGACAAGATATACTTCTTTTGAATATTAGTTTTAATTTATATATTTTACACAATCTATCTTTAAATATAGGTATTATATAAAAATCAATTACCGTGCGTTACTCTTGCAAAAACTCGAAAAGCCTCGACCGATTGTGATGAAACTTTAGTAAGTTGTTGTATGCGCACCGGAGGTTTCTAATAAAAATAAGTACTGAATAAGGCATTGCAACGCATTAGCTAGTACTTTTTTTTTTTTTATCATCTTCCTTCGGAACTAAGTTGCTCTGTACATACAGCTAAGTAACTGCAGAGGGTAGTTTCGTCCGATCGTCCGGCTGTCCGAGCCGTTCACCCGTCCGGCCGGCACCGGACATTGCTCCCGGCGCGGCGGCCTACTACGAGCTAAAATACAGCACTCCTACACTACAGCAGGAAATTGCACTTTTGCAATAACTCCACTGTCTATGGGCAGATCTTTAGACGATAGTATTGTGTTTTAGGATTTTAGTTGTTGGGTAGGAGAGCTGGTATATGTTGATAAAGATTTTTTTTACTAAACATTATTCCAGTAAGTAGAAATTTCCGATAAAAAAAAGAAAGATCCCGTTTATGGATGGGCTCGGACTATTATTTTGAAAGGTACGTTATTCTAGATGGTGATGGGATAGGATGGATGGTGGGGTGGCTATATATTATGTAAAATACAAAAAGAAGTACTAAATAATACTAATGAAAAATAACTTGAATTCAAGCAAGCCTAGTACGTTTTGTTAGGTAACTGCTCAGAAATTGTGCACAACGTGTCGTGAACAGAATAGGTAGGTACCGTCTTCACATGAAAATTGCAACCGTGCGAAGCGGGGTGTATGGCTAGTAGCTAAAACAAGTCTAATAAAATAGGAGCTTTTACTTACAGAGAATGGACATACCTGGCTAACACCACAGATAGACAGCGTGATAATAATGAGTATATAAATTGCACTTACCGAAACTAAAATAGTCGTAATAATTATTATTTTGAGGTGTAAGAAACCTTATCTATTCTAGCACATGTGTACCAGGATTACATAAGCTTAGTAACACATTACAAAGCCCTAAGCTCTCAGAAATAGAAACAATAGGGTATGTATTACTGCCTCACTGTTTATTGTTGTTTCCGCGCTATTTTCATAATATTCTCAGAGCAGAATTTCATCGTGGAGGTTTTTTTTGTTTAGGTAATTCTCTAGGAAAATACAAGGCTTTTCTTTCTTTTCTAAACTATCTGAGAGAAAAATTCAAAGAGTTTCTCTTAGATTTAGTTGTGTCAGCCGATTATTGGAAACTTGTTCAACGTTTTTTTCTAGCGTGTTGGAAATTCTCATCACGGTCTTCATGAAGTTTAGCGAGGGCTCCAGAGTTGTTCCGGGTATCTCCACTATAGAGCGTTAACGATGCGTTCGCTATGAGGTCTTAAAAGCCAATGATCATGATACAGAATGCATAAAGATGGTAAATGGAGTAAGAGTAGCCAACCCTCAACAAATCGCGTGTAAATCGCAATATGTTGTGTTCAACATTTACAAAGATTTTTATTAGCTTATAGTTTTCGCTGATTTTGGTCTTTGGATCTTGTTGTTAAATCTCTCTATAGCTTATGACTGACTGACAGACAGGTTTGCTTTTTGATAAGTTTGATTTTTAAACCTCTCTCTCTATCTTGGGTGATGACGTAAGATTGTACCTATGGGAAAAGTTTCAACACTTACTTTGCTCTTAGGAAACAATAGTTTAAATTCTTCGCAAAGCATTTTGTGAAGCATGATCAAATTCCATTTCTGAGTAATCTCTTAACTCACCGTGCAAGTTGAAGAGCCAATCCATATATTATTACGAGTAGACTAGAACACATTAAATAATGTAGATTGTGGAGCTGAACTGTTCGTTGAGCGAGTACTAGGGAAACATAGTTTGACTAGAGCTTCTCCGGTTAGAGGAATATTAAGGGTTTTCTGGAATGACGTTCAGTATGTGGCAACACTGATACGTCAGGTCCGGGAACCTGTCAAAGCGCCTACATTTTCATTAATCGTATCTTGTCCTCTTGTCATAGTGGCGCTAACTGGTGAAGTGATTTTGACAAGAGGTTTTCATGAAAAACCCTCATTCGGAGGGTATTAGAGTACCAACTTAATATTGCTCTGGTTTTGGTTTACTTTATCATAATTGAGAGTCAGTCAGTGGTTTTCCTTGTTTTTTTTTCGCTTCAGGACTTCAGGGTTAAGGCTCATACACACAGGCGCGATATCGCGGGAGCGACAAGGATCGTGCTGCCAGTCGCGCCCGCGATATCGCGCCAGTGTGATCGAGCCTTTATCAAGCTTTAAATGTGACCATCGTCAAAGCGCCTTAACGACAAAAAAAAAGTTTATCCAGTGTTTAAATTTATTTTTATTATCTTAATAAATTCATTGTAGAACCCAGAATAACAAAGAAGTAAAGTAATTTCCGGTTAGAAATAGAAAACAAGTATTTAAATCAAACCGGTTCGCGGAGATCAAATGGCCGTCGCTACGGCTGAAATATTGATATTCAGTCGTATCTAGCACCTAGCCTAGAATCCAATTCCACAGTACGTTGGAAAAGGCCAAAAGGATATTTAACTCTAAAGGCATAAATATTAAATACCGTATCGCCGTGGTTGGGTCCGAAATACGCTGAGTCGATTTATAATCGAATATTGATTTCGTGCAGCCATATTTTATTGGAGACGCGATCACTGTCGTTTCCTTTATTTAATATTCAAATTATACAGAAATGTTTGTAATTTCCTCGTTCCTTTTGATGTATTAAAAACCTTAATTGTTACTTAATCTTTAATCGTTTATTTTTCCTGTCGGATGTCCCTTTTCTTCCTAAACTTCTATTTTTTGTTTAGATAAGCCCTTCAGTATTTTGTAGATACTCTTTGCATTTCTCAGCTCCTGGTACTGAGTAGAGAAAAACTATTTTGCAACTTTTCATTTTATCATGAAGATTTATTTTTAACCCTCGCATTGCCTTGACCCAATAAAGTTCGATATGAATAAATAACCGTTCATCGATTTTCATTTGTTCACTTCAGTTCGGTCCATACCATGTGCCTCCCTGAGAGATTGATTTTACGGAGAACTGGCTGGATATAACGTTCATACTTTTTACCTGTATGCAGGGCATTGCCCTGCCGTGCCTTGCTCACAGGTTTATGTAGGCTGTTAATGGTAGAATCTGATTGCAACTTTGGGTCTTAGATTAAGTGATCATCTTTGATGCTGGTCTTATCTAATAAATTATTTATCTTTCTTTAGCTACTAACTCTCAGCCGTCAGTCAGTAAGGAACTACTCAGCATTAAACTGGCTTTTGCAGGTTCTTATCATACTCTGTTTCTACTTTTCTCTGCCTCAATACTTTGCTGTTTGTTTAACATCTTCTGCTTCAAAGATAGCAAATATACCAATTCTAATAAAACATGCATTTCCAGACTTTATTGAAATACAGCGTTCTCAGTTATACTCACTTTGACTGCAATATTCAAAAAGAAAATATTTTTAAACCGTCGCCAATCGCATGCATGACTGAAACGCGACCATCGAATACTTTATTCAATAAATATTGCTGAAGATCACAGTCACAATAACTAGGAGAGCATATTCGCAAGCCAACTTTAGCATGTTAAAGCCCGATATGTTTAGTACGTGCAGCCCAAACTCCGCGGTAGTTTCTTAGACAAGGCTGAATTGTAATGAGGTTGATACCGATATCCGTTATGAGGTATTTCAGTATCAATACGTGACGACTCATGTTTGTTCAAAATGGAATCCAAATGATGAACTTCCATAAATATTTAAGTTTCGAATTCAAGGTAATTTGACGTTTTACTGAAGTTTGCCTTCTTTTAATATTCTTTGTAGAACAAATTGCTGTCTCCTTAGGCAGTGTGTTCATTTGTTTTCTTAGTTAGAGGTTGCCTGTACATGCGCAGACGTTGATTACAAACGATATCCGCTGGAGCCAGCTCTTCCTCTCATACAGAGTACCTTAGCTTTCCTTACCCAAAATTAAATTATAAAGATGTTGTATGTATGGTTTTACATTCAAAGGAATAGAGTAAAAACCTAGTTATCATTATTTTGTCAGTATTCAATACTTGCTTAGAATTCTCAATTCCGAGGGCCCAAATTATTTCTTTACATGTCAAACTTCGTTCCTTTCCGCCATCAAATCGAAAATTAAATGCGTTATGTACAAAGCTTTTTTTTTATAACATCCTGTTTGACGAAGGACATTGATTGATCGGCGCGCGAATGGATTCTTTATATAATCGGTCATGGTGAAACGATTCCTTTTTTGAATTGTCGTCGTAAAGAATCTTTTGAACGGATTTTCTTTTTTCATTAATTTCCACAGAGCAAATATTTATGGAAAACGTTTTGGTATTTAACGTTTGCCGGTGATAATTAAGAATAGCATTTAATTCTTACCAAAAAGAATTTCTCCTCTTACTTTTCGCTAACGAGACTGCTAATCGCGACTTAAGACTTATCTAAGCTGTGAACACACTTTAGCCGTGTGTTCACAGCTAAGATAAGTCTCTCCATTCGCCAAATTCGTCTCTGGTAAACCGCCTACGCCTGGATCAACGCTAGTGTGATATCATCGTAAAACAAAACAAACGAACTAATGGGATGGCGCAGGGATCCATCACGCTTGGACAGATAGTATCCCGACAGCACATACGGACAATGTTCCAATTCCAATGTTTAGCTTGACACATTATAGTACCACGCTATGTTAAACGCACATATGGTTACCTCTGGCAGTTTTTGTATGAAGATTGACGATCCCTTGATGGAATCTAAAGAGACCCGTGAGACCTAAAGACACCAAAAATATTTCCAAGTGGAAATATGTACAACACCTGTACTTTCACAAGAACTTCCACGCAGCAAATATAGATGTTGGTTCTTGGATAAACAGTTTCAAACAAACTAAAGTTCACCAGATAACACAGCCGAATGAATAACCTAATATAACTCAATATTTCGGCGAATAAACGATAGAAAATCAACTTACACAAGGCTCTTTCTAACAAAATACTTTGTGGAGTTCGTTACAATTGTTTAACTTCACTGCGTTGTAAGCCGGGCGTCATCACAACTTCGTGTAGGAAACTCCATTAAAAGTTGACTCGCTCACACACGCTCACATCGTAGTCTTTGACATTCTTTGTATGGTGTTGGTACCCTAGTATTCTCAGGCCAGGCACACTCCGTATTTTAGGTATGAACCTACAAGTACAGGGGGCTCGTCTTGTGGGGCTTATTCAGTGGGCGTAACGAAGTTTGAAGATTATAAGAGTTACGCGATAGAAAGAGAGGTAACTTCTAGGTGAATAATAATTAGCGAATGGTTATTAGCGCTGTGCGAACTGAATTGCACTTTATTGTGTCGTAGCAAGAGACGCTATTTATTTAAATAATTTTGTAGAGTGAATCTTCTGTACTTGTACTATTATGTATTCTGTGGTATTGTTTACTTTACCGCTTTTTCTATAGTTACTAAAATGTTTGTATCGAAAAGCTCATTAGAAAGAAGTTGCCACTCGTCGTTAGACTTAATAAAGGATGTAGACGATGATGAACTAAACAATCTGTCAAGCGGTTCTATCACAGCAACATTTAAGTTATGAATCCTGTCAGGAAAAAAGAATCCAGACAAAAAAATATAGTTATTTATGCGACGAAACTTAACTCAGAGATGATCTGTAACAAATAAACAGTCAACACTCTGCAAATACCAACTATTATACTCTTGGTTACGCCCAGTTTTTTATATTGCATGTTGCACCTCATTATCTCCTTGTTCTTATCCCAATTTATTTATATCGGCGCAGCATCGTCTTCTTCCATACATCTGTATCAGCCGACATCTCAGGGTTCCTTTCTTACCCAGGTCATCTTTCTCCCAACCCATCTATCCATCCATCTATATTTGGACAGATATCTGCCTCTTTCCTCGCTCTGCAGAGTGCGGGAAAGCTCCAACTCCATCCTGAAGACCATAGCGGAGAGGTACGATTCTCCTTTGTTAGGTGATGTTGTTCGAAGATGTTTTTCGAACAACAGCCTTGTCTCCATATAGATGAGAGACTATTCTTTTCTGTCAAAATCTATACATGAGAGACTAAGATACTCTATTATTGATGTATTCCAACTTTTTGCGCCGCTCCCAACTTTCCATTCGTTCAAGAAGAAACGATTTGTTTACTCACAATATTGAAGTTTGTTATTTCCCTTGTTTGGTACCATCAAACTTGGTTTTACTTTTATTATGTTAGCTTCCATTTTGAATAGATGGATGTTTTGTGTCGTCATAATATCAGCTTGTAACTTATGCAGAGGTGTACGTATAAACCCACATTTCACACAGTTATGTGTAGGTCCCATGTAATAGGGGGCGAGCCAAATCCCATCAACCGGGTACAAATCCAGACTCCGGACTGCTACTAATAAATTCCTGAGGAAAAAAACCCAATATAACTTTGCCCGACCTGGGAATCGAACCCAGGACTTCATGCTCAACATTAGACTAGATAATATGCCAGCCAAGTCACAAAACCACAACAAGGTACTTTCAACTTTAATAGTTATATTTATATTCCTATATCTGAGAGTAAATAATAATAGTTATGTAAATATCTTACCTACATAGGTAAGTTTTGTACCTATATAAAGTACTTAAGTAAGCTATTTACGATAAGGTACCTAAATGGCACGTGAGAAGACGTTTACGTGACGTATATGTTAATGTATTTATGAAGTTTCCAGGTAAACGAGACCGTAGTTCTAGATTAAACTATAGACACAAAGTTTCAGGGCTATTGTAAACTACATAGTTTGCAAAGGTCTTTGAATATCTTGTTATCAAAGTAATGTGAAAACTACTGAGTAATACTGTGTGATCAAATATCTGTGAATACTAGGTACTGTGTGATACTGTGTGATCTTGAATATCTTGTTATCGAAGAACTGTGAATACTACTGTGTGATACTGTGTGATCTTGAATATCTTGTTATCAAAGAGCTGTGAATACGGGGTAGAAGTTTGCGTTTTGTTATAAGTTTTTATTGTTAAAAAGTTATTGTAACCGGCTACAATGGAACGCTACGAAAAAACTAAGAATAAAATGTCTCATTTTGTCTCAAAAGGTTTTGGATAGATACCCAACACTCATACTGTTGGAATTATTAGGTATCTTTGAGAGTTTTTCGTAACTAAAATCATACTTTTGTGTTTACTATGTATAGTAGTTTATTATGCTATACATGGCGAGATGAGACTTGATATATATAAACAAAAATTACAACAAACCTTACATAGAAAATTACTTCAGTCATATTTCCTATGTATGTCCAACAACACACCACCGCAGATAAAAATGCGAATTAGCAAAGACAAGATAAACCATAAACAACGGACAATAGTGTTGTTCTTTCTCAGTTGATGACGTTTCATTCCGTTTCCCGCCACATTCCATAGACTTGTTGAGGTCTCCGCACACTGCAATAACATGATAAAATATAAACAAGGTTTTGTTTTCACGAAATGACGCCGGAAGGCCGCAGGCTTATCTCGATTTATTTTTTCCTTTTCCGAGATAGACGCTGTAAATTGCGCCCTTGTTTGCTTATCAAAATTAGACGTGAACACTATGAATATGTGAATATGTATGCATGTTTAAAGTAGGTACTTATTGTAATATTGTTCTTAACAAAAATGCTTTGATATGGAAGTGTACACACAATGGCACAATTCATGCTAATATAACACATCGTGAGGAAACCGGCATGCCTGAGAGATATTTCTCGACGGCATGTGAAGCCAAGTCGCCCTTGGGTGGCTTTAAAACTCTGATACCACCACACGGAAAATAAAGAAAGAATAGGTAGGTATTAATTAGCTAAATCAAAAAGGCAATATTGAAAATGGGCAAGATCCACTGGATGGCTATGATTCGAAGTAAAATTCACTAAACAGCTTTGCGCTGGAAATTACAACATATATCTATCTAGCAATCAACTAATAAAATTAAAAATTTAAATAACCCCCGACACAAACAAACACAATTCCAGGTGATGCTGCAGTTTGGGTTCAAGGTTACTATGTTCTTCTAATATCATTGAAGTAACAGAATACTAGATTTCGAATCAATCAGACCTGTGGAAAATACGCACATCCATTCATCAAATAGAAAAGAGCTGATAATCTTCAAACAACTGAACCTATTTTCTTGAATTATAGCTAAGAACACTCGATCAAGACACCTTTCAAACAAAAAAAGAATAATGAAAATCGGTCCAGCCGTTTGGGAGCTACGAGGGAACAGACAGATAGACAGATACACACGTTAAACTTACAACACCCCTCTTTTTCCGTCGCGGGTTAAAAATTACTGAAAAGTGAAAACCGGACATCAGATAAAGCTATAACAATCAAAACCAAATAACGACACAGAGTTAAAAAAAATAACAAAAAATCCTTAGCACAGACATGAGATTCGGTACTTTTTCGATTATTTCCGTACAAGCGTTCAGTCCAATGGACAGCCGCCTTAACAACCCTTTTTGTGCAGACGATTTTACGAAGCGAGCAGATAAGCCGGGACATCACTATCCCGCCATATTTGGAATTTGGAACGTAAACTTCTGTTACACGATTTTATGTATGTTTTTTTTATTCTTTGTGGACGTTTTTTACGAGACTGATAGTTTTTTTTATGTCGATATAAGGGTAGATAGTAAATAGGTACAATAAATATTATGTAATACATCGTTAGCATAACGTAGATCTATAAAATTTAACCTTCAAAGGGCGGATGTATCTAGAAAATATGGTTTAGTAAAAAAAATATAATGGGCAATGAAATATTGAAAGGCTACCTCGTTGGTCTAGTGGTCGCAAGCGCTACTGCTGAGCATGAGGTCCTGGGTTTGATTTCCCCGTAGGGTAAAGTGTTATTAGGTTTTCCATCTGGAATTGCTCATTAGCAGCTTGGAGTCTGGATTTCTGCCCGATTGATAGCAATAGGTTCGCCCTCTGTTACATGGGATTTAAATCTAACTGGCGAAATGATGATGTACGTAATATAGGTACACCTCTGCCAAACCATTTGGGGAACACAGGTTATGTGAAACACTGAAAATTACAATCTTCAATTAAGTATTAGGACCGGGACAAACAGAAAAGACGTAAGACGAGGACGCGTCGCAGATGCAGCGGTTCAATAAATTTTCATACAAAATGAATAGAAGCGTCGCTACACAAAATAAACAGAAAAGACAGCGCGCGGACGAGACGCGGTCAGTCTGCGACGAGACCTCGTCTTACATCTTTTCTGTGTGTCCCGAGACTATAATTATTTTGTGTACGTTACAGTAGAAAAGCGATACTCCTATAGCAAGCAACCACTTTAAAATATTCGTCTGCGGCCCCTACAACCTTCGTTTTTTATCAATTTCCCGAAATCCGTATGTACAGACAGCACAAGTAATAGCCCAACTTCCACAAAATAAATAATTCTTACAGATTTAGAAACGTAGACTCGCATGTGTGATCCAGGTATAGTAGGTTAGGTACGACGCAGAACGACCAGTAGGTACAGTTCGATTCAAATTTAATGGCGGCTCCAAACATGAGGCGAGTCGCTGCGCAGTAACAATTTCATGTGTCAGCGAGGGTGAGGGGTGGGGTACTGCGCAGCGAGCAGAATTTTGCGAAAATAACAAATAAATGAGGTACCTGCAGTCAACCACACATCAATTGTAGCACATGCACTAAGAAAAACGCCCTCACTGCTACGAAATAAACGCGGAGTCAATTTCAAATTGTTACCACTGATGAGCGGTTGACTGACCTGGTGTGTGTGGTTTTGTAGTTTAGGCATTACAGTGATTGTTACTGAATTTAACAATAAAAAAATCCTCAGTATATTTCGCCGCATACCAAGTTATACTGGTCGGTCTGTAAGTAATTTAGTGGAGTACAGACAACACACGATTTATAGGGTATTAGTTTAATCTGTTGATCAAGCCGAGTGAGCGTTGAAATACTAAATTCGAAACAGATATTTTTTTCCTTTTTATAAACGTGTGTGAAGTAAATTCTTCATTTAGATTTGTGGAAAATCAAATTACGACTGCTAAAACCTTTTGAAATAGGTACCTACTGGTACTAAGTTGTTTGTTGAAATCGATTTAGTGAAAAAAAAATTACTATCTGCTTGTCTGACGTAATGGAAAAGAAATACCTATAAAGAACCGCAATGATCTTCTATTTGTTTTTCTATCATTTAGGTTTTTTTTAAATTTATAGATACCTACATATTTCACGATTGTACAAAAACAAATAGCTAACTAATGATATATGCTAAGGTACACCAAACGTTCTTGTCGACTAATAACAACCAAATACCATCACCATTACCAATCTGTCTACCAATCAATTTATAAAAGCAATTTAATTCAAAATACATTACAAAACTCTTGTACAAATTGTGGTAATTTATAGGTCCATAGTATAATGTTAATATAAAATTTCATGTGTGTGTGTGTTTATAAAAAAAAAAAAAATTAATATTATAATACCACGTCGAACATACAAGAACAATACAAAATATTTAAGACCCGCTCCCCACATCACAGAAAGGCAGCCACAAATGATCAAACTGTGTATTTTACAACCCCTCAATGAATAACCACGAACAAGATAGCGTACAAGAAATAAAACGGACATTAAAACGAAAGAGGTTCCATCAAGAAACATCACATCTTTCAGGAATTGTTAAAATAAATGATGATGTTGCGGCAATCTAGACGAGAGAACATTTTGAATGGCCTTACGAAATATAGGTATCTGATCAAAGTTTAAAATCAGTTAAGTCGTATATACACAGTATTTTTATAATATAACATAATAAAAAACATGTTATTTTTGAAAATGAATGTTTTATGGGTGTAAAAATCAAAAAAATGGGAAGTGTATTCTGTGGATCGGTCCACGGAGTAAATTCCTCATTTTTCAGATTTCTTCATATTGACCTATATCAACGGATCACCATGTAGTTGTTGATGCATGCCAACATCAACATTCCGTAAATACATTTAACTTTATTCCACCAGGATGTCAACCTACACGTTATGAGTCACTCGAATTCCCCATACGAGGTAAAAATATGACACACGCGCGGTTTTATTGACCGCCTAACACCTTTCTTTGAATAAAACATAATGTTATGAGAAACAACTAGAGAGTCGCTTTGGCAGGTGATATCTCTTTTATTAGGAAACTTCTGCGAGCGTGAGATATTGACTGGTAACCAAGCTTAGCTAAGAAGTTATATAACGTTATTGAGGTGAGAAAAGGCTTTTAAACGGGGAAATGACAGAGAATTCGTTTCACCGCGGCTTATTTCCTAATGACATAAAAACTACAAGTAGGTACCTAAGCTACATTGCAAATTTTTCTAAAGCTTTTGTTTTCTAGGATATCAGTTCCGTCATTTTACCAGTGTCAAAAAACGCTATGTAGGTATTTGGACAGCCGTTATTGTCTGATTATTCACCGCTTTCTTAGAAACCCAAAGCTGAAGCAGTAATGTGTGTCTTCAGCGCGTCATTATTTTAAGCGTTGTAAAAAGATTACCAGCAGAATTAAAACTCATATCCAAATAAATTATTTACACTAGCAACATTTTCCTAAGTGTCATCTCCTACATAAAGCTGCGTACACATGGGAGTATAAAAAGCGCAGGCGATAGCCAATTTTCATTAGAGGTGTCATCCTCGCCGAAAGCCATTGTCGCCGTACGAGCTAGGCATTTCCCCCGGGCGTTACCCGCAACGTATTTCCGCTGTAATATTAACAGTTATATCGCAAAAATGGTACTATGTAAATTCATGTACTTCTCACTTAAAAATCGTTGAGCTTGTTTTAAATAGTGTTTGGATACTTTTTTCCTTGCTGGACTCTGATTCTTTGTAATAACATTTATCATTAAAACGTTTATGCTTGGAAAAAGTTGATATTAAATCTCCGAATTTTTTGTTGTTGTTTGTGGCTGAGACAAATACAAGAAGAGTTTTGGCCTCACTTGGCAACCATACCTGTTACCATTTTATGTGCTAAATCAAAGTGCTATTAAACTTGCAGGTACAGATCCAAGCACATGCACTTTTAATAATAAGATAGGTTCAGTACCTATCTAGTTTCTTTCGTTCTTTTAACACCAAGTACAAGAAGCCTCCTTAAAGTAACGGTTACGGCACGATTAGTGGTAGATATTATCAGATCGATAGTAACAGCATCCACTTTGTATTCTAATGACAATCCTATTAAGCTCACCAACCTGCCCGATAACAGTGGCGGTAATTGCTGTAGTTTGCACGAAAATTGTCCTGATTCAACAGTTTTAGGGGTAGACTTAGCTTAGGCAATGGACCATCGGCTATAACTGGTCATTGTAGTTTGTACTTAAATTAAACTGCCTGAATAATCAGCAATCATAGCTTAGAGAATGTAAACAAATATGTTAAAGGACGAAACACAAAATCCTGCCAATTGCACTAATGCATGATCTAATTATACCAAAAAACGTAGCTACGTTTAGCATATTTGATGGGATTGACGCACCGAAATACTTTTGTAAGGAATGTGCTAGCTACACACGTCGGGTTCGTGACAAGTCAATCGTGATCCTGAGGATGCCTCATAAGAGGTGAAACACGTGTCGATTTCTTACAGGGTTTTTTATGACTCTTTAGGAATAGTTAAGCGGAATAGGTTACTGAATATATCTACGTCTATTGTATTTGATCAGCTTATCGGCCTCAATTAGGGTTGTGAGCATGCCCACCGTGCGCTTGAAGCTGTGTATCCTATTCTTAATATTAATCGCCGAATTGAAACTGTATCCACTTCATAAATTCTCAACTGTTAGTACATAGATAGTAATTTGTAATAATTCACACAAATTGACAAATTGTTTTAGTTCGGTATGTCATTACTTAGTTCAGCAGTATCAGTTATTAGAGCAGGCCCGTTATTATTTATGATCATATCTGACTAGGCTGAAAGTTAGTCTCAATGATACATATGCCTGATTACTGAGAACTTGTGACGAAAGCTCACTAATTTTTTTGTCGATATTTTAGCACATTTTAAAAACTTGTCATATTTTATAAATGCTTTATATCTGTCTTGCGTAAAGTTTATTTCCACAGGCTACGTTTATATTAGGTACATTATAACTCAATGCCACTCATTATTCCTTGACATCGTAACACCATAATATACACCGTTTAAGCAAGCACATTTTTATAAAAAGTATTTATTTAATATTAGACTATGCAACTCTCATAACTCATTGTTCCTCGACCAGTGCAGTTTTGCACTGGTCGACGTCATAACGTCAAAGACGGCTGTCGCTGAAAACTAACGCTGGGGCTCTATCTCGCATAGGGTCGCAGCATTATGCTCAGCGATGGCCGTTTTGCGTGGATGTGACGCATATTTTCCCCTAACTTGTTCTTTTTTGTTTTGTGCTCGTTCTGTGCGTCATGTTTACCGTAGAAAAACATATTTTCTTTCTTTTCAACTAACAATAACAAAGGCTGGCATAGGATTATGATTACATACGCATCGAACACATCGCAAGATTTAAGACACGTTCATATATTTTATATGCTTTCCTATAGTACTTCCTGAATGAAGGATAAGCAGCTTTCCTTCACTTTAAAGGAAATAAGGAAGAGGAGTTTTATATATTTCCTTTCATATTCAAGATTAGAGCCAAGTTGGTAACAATGGTAGGGTAGCGAGGTAAAAATGTAAATTGTTCCTCGCATTTGAAAGCTCGGCCCGACATTGCTCGTATGCATATTTTACATATCATATCATGTGTCGATAAGCAAATTTGCATGTGTTAACGATGGAGGAGAGATCTTTATCTTTATAGGAGCCTGGTAGAAATTTTAAAGTACGTTGAAATAACAAGTTCTCAGGTTAAACGCTTTGAGAGTGTTTGAACTCCTTAAAGGCGATGGGGTGGTTTAAATTATATTGGCTATTACCAGCTTTAAGGAATCGTTCTCGTTTATGTTGATGGCGCTTATGAATTGATAGGTGCTGTATAATGTTTAACCGAAAATAAGCGAAGCTGCTTCGAAACGTTTTGCATTAAGTAATGATAACAATATTAAAGCGTCTTAAATATGACTCTTTAGTTCGATAATATGTATTATATATGTCGTAGGGAGATTTGATCATTCGAATTTTCGCGAAAACCCTAGGGATATTGCGAAAATTAGAAAATGGTGAAAACATTTCTCAATATTACTGGAAAAAGATAGGGTTTTTGCAAAACATGAGTTGCTCTAGTAATATTGTGACACGAAACATTAGCTATTATGAAACAAGAACGCTAATTGGCCGGTCGGAGCGCCCAAAAAGTTGAGAAATGTTTTCAACACTTTCGCGATATCCCTAGGGTTTTCGCGAAAATTCGAATGATCAAATCTCCTTACGACATATTATATTATGTATATATTATGTATTTGGAAAATATTTTGAGCATATACATTTACCTACCATTGCCAATAATTAACATTTCAGCAATCAAAACGAACACCCTTCACATTCCATCTGAACACAGCCTTATTAAACATTATTTCAAAAATGTTCTCATTTTATGACGTCATGCCACTCAGCATTGTTTTATTTTTATATAATCTAAACTATCTTCTCCCAAATACTATGATATCCTGTCAGGTCATAGTCTAGATAGGTTTAAATATTTTAGCTAAACTATCCATCTCAGGTCCATGCCTAAAGAAAGTTATAAATGGTACACATTTCTCATTTTAATTGCCACTTTGCCTACTATTAGTTTTGATGAAAGTCTTCCCTTGAAATCACGTAAATTAACGTTGAAGGTCTAATGGCTGGGCTGCGACTTTTGAGTGTCTGAAACAAAATTCTGGCGACGAAATAGTTTGTAGTGAGCTAAGTTTTAATTTTATCACTACCATCTGACATTGGGTTACGACATTAAGCGGGATTCGACGAGGTAGCCGGCAAAATTCAAATTTCTTACGTGTTTTTGCAATTTATAGGTCAGTGTCAACCCAAACTGGGTAATACGATACCCCTTGATAAGACTGATTGTCAGACTTTCGGGCTTCTGACAACCCGTAACGACCGGGATACCGGGAACCACGAATGACAGCCGGGATCAACGGCTTAACGTGCTTTCCGACGCACGGAGGAGTCTTGGGCCATCCACGGACCAACCTCGGCTACCGTAGCTTAACCTGATGGATCGACCCGTGCGCCTGTTAATACTTAGCCACGAGCACGATATCACTTTACATAAATAAGCAGAAATTTGTGACCCAACGTCAGTAATAATACAGGTGAATGTAACCAATCCGCTGATGTAGGTAATCCCGTAGTCCTTTCCCTTGTCACGCGTGAGAGTACGGAGATGGCTATTTTTAAATTGGGACGACATGACTTCGAACAGTAAGATTTTTTTCTGCCTTTTCTCATACCTGTTGAGCCTTTGAGGTCAGCACTTGCTCTTTTGATTCGAGAGTATAGGTAGTTATTCATTTACAATTTCCTTTCAAAGATTTTATTTTACTTAGAAGATAGTTAATGCTTTCCAAAAGTGTGTTTTCTAAAGCTGGGGTCGCGTCTTGATGGATTTTTGCAGCCACCTAGCTGGTTTGCGAATCGACAAAATCTTATGCATGTGTGAGTTTTACATTAAATAAATCGTTGTTACGGGTCATCAGAAGCCCGAAAATCTGAAAACCAGTCTTACCAAGGGGTTTCGTATTACCCTGTTACTGGGTTATGAATGTCAGATAGGCAGTCGCTCCATGTAAAACTGGTATTAAGCCATAAGAAGCCGACCTCAACATAGTTGGGTAAAGGCTAGACAGGCAGACAGATACTTTTACTTTAAGTACCTAGTTACATTTTGTATTAAAAAAAGCGAAGCGTTCAAAATAACATTATCTACGTAGATGGTACTGTAATCGTATGAGTACTTACGTGAACAAAAGTAATTTATCTTTTGCGATGTGGCGGAGTATAAGTGTAACTTTATAGGATTACGTAATCCTTATTCTTATTTTTACAACACAAATTTTGCGAATAAGATAGCACTAAGTATATTAGTGCTGTACCTAATGATTTTCCAATGATAATTCTAAAAGACGAACAGAGCGACAAAAACTCAAATTGACAGGTTAACCATGACTACCTTGTATCTACTTTCAGATAATTTCCCTCAGGGAAACTTCGTAGAAATCGCAATACAAACTTCAAACAAGAAAACTCAAAAAAAAACACTAGGTAGGTACTCAAACCGTGTAAGAGCCGGCAGCGGGCCCTTAGTCGATTTTCCGCAACTCTTAACGCCGACACGGCCGTCGAGCATAAAATTAAGCGCGTAAATATATAACAACATATAGTAAGCAAGTAAATGCTCGCGTTTCACGGCCGACTGCGTGGACGCCTCTTCAATTAGTGCAGCAGACGGAAAATTAGCTCTCGTCACCTAAATGCACACCTGTGACGCTTCTACTCGAATAACCGAAATAAACAACCTTTGATATATCATGTAATAAACGAACTGAGCACCAATTTAGTTTCCTCATAAAAAATTTGGAACACATTTCCGACAAACTTCTAGGAGGCGTTGAAGCTCGGGAAAAATTAAGGAGACGTATAACTTATACGTTAATTATGTTCCGAGGGATGTTTCTTTTTCTTTCTTAGGTAATGTAATTAACACCTACAGGGATTTCCTTGACGCTCATCAAAATCAATTGTTCTCCTAAGCATTCCATGCTACTTTAAGGAGATTGGATGGAGTATTTTTTTCAACCATTCAAAGATAATAATTTGACAGTAATTTTAGTGATTATAATTTGATAAGGTATTCAGTAGTTCTATGAGTTACTAATTCCATGATATTGTTGGTTAAATCCTGTTCCGCCAACAAATTCTACTTGTCACAAAACACCTTTCATTATTCAGATTGAGAGAAAAAGATCTACAGTATCCATTCTTCATCTCTGGAGGTACCAGGATCGCAGCACTTCTCAGTAGGTCCATCAATCACGCGTCAGATCAGACACGGATCGTTGCGCGGCGCACAGTAGATAAATTGTCTCTGTTACATACACAATATGGAGGTGAGTTATATTATGAGCTTGAAGGTTTGAAACAAACGATTTCGTTTTGATTCTTGATGTATGAAGAAACAAGTTAAATTAACAAGTGAAACTGCGCAGACGATATTTAAAGTATTAAACTAATAAAAGGTTAACTGCCAACTCATCCGAGAATTACACCTGCCGTGATAAAGGACGGTGTATAAGTCTGGCGAACCCGTGGCGTCTACGAGGCGTCTACGCCTAAGTCTCAGGCACGATTGTACACGGCACGATTTCTTTACATTACGGCACTGCGCTAGGCGCACCGCAGAATAATCGTGTGAGCTTATGACCCGGCAAACGGTACGGCTCAGTTATGTTTTTCTGTGCCAAGATGCACATGAATCCTTTTAAGAAAAAGATTATCATTGCTTACTACATTTACGGTTGTGGATAGATCCGATTTTCGATAAAAGGGGTTGCCGCGGCTTATACGGCGTTGGCGTCGTGCCGTAGTGCCGCCGTGTCTGTCAACAAAATTCCATAGAGATCCATACAACACTGACAACCGTGGCTACACACAAAAACATGTGTACAACAGGCTTTATGCGCAGGCACCCTTACACAACCTCTGCATTTCCTTAAAAACCCCATCTCAGCTCATTAAAACCACCATAAGACATCAACCTGTAGTATCCTCTCACCTCCTGGTACATAAATAGAGGTAAATGATGTGCGTGCTCATACATATTCAGCGGCATCACACGATCACACTCACACTTACCCACGCCTCGAGCCTCGCCAAACGGCGCCATCTTGCCTTTTATCTTATTTATTTCCACGTATTTCTGTATCTCCTGTACTTGTGTCTTATGTGTAAGTGTGTTTAGGACATAGGTCGTTACGACGATCAAGAGGTTGTTGAAAGATTAGTTTATTTATTGAAACTATGAAGAGAAACATTTTGTCATATTTTTCAAACAAGAGTTGACTATTTACAGGGTTTGTAATGCGTAACATCACCGCAGAATAATCGTATACGACACGGCAAACCACCGGGCAACGGCTAGGTACTGCTCTGAGGAGCTCGTGGCTAACTAATAACAGCTGCACGGGCGATCCATCAGGTTAGGCTACGCTTGCCGGCGTTGGTCTGTGGATGGGTGACCATCTTTACATATCAAGACTCCTCCGTGCCTCGGAAAGCATGTTAAGCCGTTAATCCGGCCGTCTTTAGTAGATCTTTGATAGTTATACTGAAGAAGCCCAAACGTCTGGCTTCCATTCTTACCAAGGGGTATCGTGTTACCCAGTTACTGGGTTGTGCAGGTCTGATAGGCACTCGCTCCATGTAAAATACTGGTATTCAGCTGCATCCGGTTAGACTGGAAGTCGACCCCAACATGATTGGAAAAGGCTAGGCAGATTGATATTGATGTGTAACATCTTTCCTCTCGCTTTCCTGCAATCTGTGGTAGAGATTTCGTGAAAAGCGACGGAAGCGTGTAACAGGAAGCCACGGAGCGCGTTCTATTTGATTTGACCAATGAGCGCGCGTGGTGCTAGAGTTGGCCATCAGACGCCGTCATTTTCCGAGAGGTTGTAAACAGGATGATGATTATGCTGACGGTGACGATGATGAATATTGTCTACCAAGCCGCGCACAGCCGCTTTACCGCGGGCGTCATCCGCGACACGCGATCGTAGCCGAAAGTATTCTACGAGGCGCGATCGGCTGCGTTCGCCTGACGTCGGATCCGATCGGATCCTTTCGGCTGCAACACGGTAGGAATGAATCTATTTGACTAGGCGCAGAAACGGATACTTTCGGCTCTTTCAGTACGGACCCGATCGTTTGCATGGACATCCTGCCGGATGCGATCGGCTGTCGCCACATCCGTTCGTATCCGATGCGATGCGAGCCGTTTGGTGGAAATCATCCTTAACACTTCTAATTTCAATTCTCGCTCCCCTAAGCACATGTAAAACGAATCCTCTTAAAAGTGTATGTATTCATTTATCTCAGAGAAGATTCTATCACAGAGACAGCTTGTATTGATTTCATATTACCCTGGTACAAAATAATAAGCTTTGCAGAATAAATCATGCAAGGAAATAACAATTTGTTAAAATGTAGGCGTCGACGGGAAATATCGCCCGGTCATCTAGCGATGTTGTTTATGTTTTACTTTGTGTATTGGTATCGAGAATCCGAGCAATTTTGAGTCTTATCGATTTTGAAGATACTTTCGCTTTGAAAGGGAAATTAATCAGAGAGGTTAGATGGGTTTTAGCTATTTTCAAGACTATTTTGCTTTGAAAATTGGTGTTTATTTTAAAAAGTTTAATTTATCTCAGTATCGGTCAGACTTCGATAAACGCTTACATGAAATTAATTTATCATTCAGCAGTACTTTTAAAACTGCGGATACTGAAGTCTAAGCTAATAAGTTGGTTCCTTACGAATACTTTACTATTAAAATTAATAACAGATAATATTATCAAGATGGCAGTGAACAAGTATTCAACTTATGATTTCATAAAGTTACTGAATTCAATAACACTCTGCAAACTGCTTGCACGGCCAAACCTCACCGGACGACTTGTAATTTGAATATGAAATAAAACTATTGCTTCTCTTTTGAAACTCGAGTTTGCACATGAGTTCTTCAAAGTGTAGGTACCAACTCTTTACGTAGACTGCGTTTGCTAATAAGTTAGAGTAATTCTGACTGTCAGAGAAAGAAAGATTTGGTGCTAGAAATTCATTTTAAAAATTAAGCGCATTTTTTTTATAATTTTTTTTTTAATCGATTATTCTGTACTCTTAGTAATCTTAAAATAAGTATTCACTCTGTATTTATATATTGCTTTTAGAAAAAAGGGCTGCGTAAAAGCTCTTTGAATAGACGGACAATATTCGTAGCCTATACTCGCCTAAGCGCGTAGACGCGCGGCCGCGTAGGCCTAACGTAGCCGCGTAGGCCCAGCGTAGCCGCGTAGGCCTGGCGATGGTGTAGCAGCGCGACGGCGGCGCGCGTCGTAGCAACGTGTTAATTTTTTTAATGCTTATGAGACTGGAAAAATACTTAAAATGCAAAACACATCTGCGGGTTGATATTTTTTTAAGTAATTGTTTTATTATTTAAGCATTAAGAAGAGAATATGAGATATGAATATTTTCTTCAAAATTAATATCAGCACAAAGTGCCGATTGTAACCAAACTAGGCTGATCAAATTACTCTCCTTACTCAATCTCCTGCCTGTTGCATTATCTTAAGCGGTAACTTTGGGTCCGTGCCGTATCTAACGACAGTGCTGCCATCTAAAGTGGCTCTCAATCGCTACACTTTACACCAAATTGCGTCCGGAGAACATTAGGTTCAAGTTATGTCTCTAGTATATTACATTATGTTACGTTTAAATATAAAATACGTAATTTTCATTGCTACCTAACCTTAGAATAGAAACGACTAGTAAAATATCGAGAAACAATTTAGAACCCTAATTCGCTTGATAATAATGATGGCTCTTTTGATACATGAACTCCTAGTACAAGAGCCTACAGATGTATTAGTGTTGATGTGCTACATCAATAAATAAAATAAAATAATTACAGAATTAAGCTTATCATAATCATGAATAGTTCACTGCTGGACATAACGTTCATTTTCACTCAATGAGTTCGATTTTCGGTCCCTCTCTACGGTCAACTACCAACTGCTACCATCCCACAAATTAGGGCTTTGAGTACATTCATTGATAGTTTATTTTCCTTTGTTTCAGATCTCCACCATGGGCCAGCGTTACTTAATAAGTTTATGTGCTTTGATGTTTGTCGCGGCGGTCTACTGTCAAACTGGTGAGTTTAAATAAGATAGGTGTGGCGGCATCTACAACGCCGCATGCGAATTGCGCAACTAAGACCTGACGTAGTGACGTCACAAAAATCTTGCATCGGGCAATTAGAGTTTACAGCGGTATCAACATATATAAGACATCCCGACATCAATCGTTGGGCAGTTGCTAGCCAGACACAACACCCGTCTAGTCGAAGGATCCTCCCTTTTCTATAGAGTATGAGTGAACTTTACACCCTGTTCCTCATACCCCTAAATAGGTATCGACATGGTTACTACAAACCGACCCTGAGCAACACTGAGATCTTATTCCAAGGCTTTTCCCGCAATCTTAAACAATTTGAGTAACAGCAGTGGAGATACTGGCATTCAGTTGCATCCGGTTGGACTGGAAGCCGACCCCAACGTGATTGGGAAAAGGCTAGACAGAATGATACAGCAGTGCAGCAGCTGTATGATTTGCATCTTCGCTACA
This sequence comes from Eupsilia transversa, assembly GCA_914767815.1. Classification (NCBI taxonomy): domain Eukaryota; kingdom Metazoa; phylum Arthropoda; class Insecta; order Lepidoptera; family Noctuidae; genus Eupsilia; species Eupsilia transversa. Next base: position 11,490,309 of record OU611892.1, read on the forward strand.
GGTTGGTTCAATTCCAGCACTGAATGAAAGCACATAACAAACATTGCTGGATGAATCTTACGTTAACCTTTTACTAAAGTTCGCTCGCGCGTTTGTCGACATGTGGGATGTGAACTCAGCGATCATTGTGACAACCAATGGCTTAATAGCCAAGAGCCTCGAAGCAAAACCTTAGGAGGCTCGCGCGGTGTATTTCTGAACACGGCTCGTATTGTGCGACCGCCGCAAGTTTGGATCCTATTTCCTATTTACTATTTCCGATACCGGGCTATTTTAATTAAGTTTAAATAACTTTTCCAGAAACGGAGCCCCCAACAACAGCTACCACAAAGGCTCCCGCTACCACCACGGTGGTGACTTCCACCACCACTGCGTGGGAGACAGAGACATTGAACGAGGGGCAGGCGATACAGAAGGCGCTGCAGTATCTGTTGCAGCACCGCCAGCCCGACTGGGGGTGGGGCAATGATACGCATCATGTTATGCTGACTTTGCAGGTAAATAAGAATATTTTGGGGTCCTCCTGACTGAATTTGGGCCATGGCGGCAAATCTCAGCGGAGACTAGCCGTCGACGAGGGAGATATTATAGTGCAAAAGTGTGTGCACAGACACAGCTGCACTCTCTCTTCCATCACTCTCATTATTCCGGCTGTTGCTGCTGTGTACCTTTAAGGCTTCGAAAGTAATGAACGTTACGCCTGGTATTTAATAAATTTGTTTTATTCTCTGACTGAATCTGAAGATCTGAAAAAGGGATGCGTCCGCCATGCGATATCTGATGATTGTCTTTTGACTTTGACTTTCTTCAAAAAACTCGTGGCGTCCCTGACGGGGCGAAGAGCACAGGCTGGCGCAGCGGCGCGGCGTGGCTACAGTACCTAAGTCCCGCCGTGCACAACAAATTACTTGCCGCCACCTTCCAGCATTGATGTTTTTTTATTTTAAAATATATTTGCATTGTAAAACCTCAGAGAGAGAAACCCCCAGATGTACTGTGTCGTATGTGATGATGGTGGCAAAGTCTCAATTTATTTATGTTCTGTAATTTTTATATGAAATTCTTCGATAGGTCGGTAACTATTGGCCCACCGCTTAACTGAGACCGTTCCCGAGGCAGCAGCACGGTGCGGGAGGGGTGTGGTGTCGTGATGCGAGAACTCAGTGATTCGTCAACATGTGAGAACTGTCACCCTTTCCGCATCGCGCAGCTACTTTAGGAACGGTCTCAGTTAAGCGGTCGGCATAGAGGTACCCTTATTTGTAAGCCAGTAGGTGTTATGAGATCGGCTCATATACATTTGTGTCATAAGTAAGTAAGTAAGTAAGTAATTATTTATTTCTCAGTATATGGTACATTTAGATCTTACATTAAACACTGTTTCACACATACTACCATTGCTGGTGTAGAAATATTAAATAGTAAGCTAGATACATGCAAATCATAACTAGGTACATTAGAAGAACCATTATAAGTAATAACAGTCATCATGTCATAACTAATAACCAACGAGCATGGAAGCAACTAGGTCAGGTAGACAGAGCTGTCATCAAACATATTTCCGATACGTCTCAGTATCGCGAATTGGCATCCGTCTTAATCCACGGATGATCTTGCCAGTACCCTGTCTGATTTCCAGAGTACGATCCTATACCTACTTATTATTTATAAGTCGATAGGTACGTAAAAGCTAACTTAGTTTTCAGATCCAGAATATCTTGAAGTATAGGAACTTAGTAGTTGTGACTACTTTTAATGTGGTATATGTATATATAAATGTGGCGATTGTAAACACATACTTTTATGAATACTTACTACAGACCTCTTTTTTGTGTTTTGTGCAGGATCCTTACAATACTGTTCTCTTGTTAACCCATAGGTAAATATAATAGATCTATATGCCCCTACTAATAACCATATACACCGTAGGTACGTTCATGTCAAAAGAGCAACAATATTGGGCTCGATTTCAAGATATCTCGCTTTTCAGTCGGAAACTGCTGTTGTACCGAAACAATTAATGAGAGATATCCTGTGATTACTTTCGCAGTTGGCCAACAACACTGGCAAGGAGATTGAGCAGCAAGGTCTGGAGATGCAACTGTCAGCCAAGCAGATGGAAATCGAGATACTCCTCATGATGTCCAAGTTAGTCATCTTTGAATATTAATAGTTCAGTACCTAGTTAAGAAACTGTTCAATGGGAGGCAGATGATAATGTCTTAATAAACAGGTAAAAAGGCGTTTTAGAGACCGCAGACGTTTATGATTCATTGTACAATATTGATTTAAATCCTGTCCCGAAATAAATATGCAGTTCGAACAAAGTTTTCTTGTACATTTCAGAAAGAAGAAGAAGATTCATAAAATCAGTCGTCCAGACTCGTTACACAACGATAATTATTAACATTCAAATATGAACATGACACCGTAAATCGTTTGCCACTCGAAAGAAAACATCATGCGTCATGTCATCATTTCCTTTCTAGACACCACGAGTCCCCTCCTCCTCTGGGGCGCCTGGCCGCCTACACCCTCGCCTTAGGAGCTCTGTGCAAGGACCCTCGCTCCTTCCATGGCCGCGACCTGGTGGCTGCCCTCTTACACCGGGAACCTCCACATGACCTGGAGTTCGCCTATGCGACCCTGGCTGCTTGCTCCTCAGCAGCTCATGTGAGACGCCGCCACATTAGGAGGCTTCTAGATATCGCTAATGCTGCGTCGGATCATAGTCTTGGTAAGTGCTGTAGTGTGTGCTTATATAACTGAGGCATGTAGGACTATAGGTACACCTACCTCTGCCTAACTCTTCGGGGAATACAGGTGTGATGATATGTACGTTATTTAAATGAGTATTGACTGATGACGAAGAGGGAGTGCAATAAATAGGAATAGCTGACTGCCAACCTTCGCTAGTCTATGAGTAGGTATATAAAGAGAGAGAAATGAATTAACTTTGCCCAAATTCTATCCTAAGAACATTGTCACATAATGTTGAATCCAGCTACACGTAACGATAACAGTCTAGACTGGGCGAAAGCTGCAGCCGTCCAAGAGCTACACCAGAAACAGTTAACGCACGCGCGTTTCGCTCGATGCAAGTTCCATAGTACTTAGAAAAAAATCACACTGACCAAAATATTCCTTCCATTTCAGACACGATCTCGATGGTGATCCTGGCGCTGCGCTGCGTGGTGCAGGATCACCGTCACCGCAGCCTCATCCACTTCGTGCGCCGCCCCATGGCTGGGCTGGCCAGACAGCAGCACTCTGACGGGAGCTTTGGAACACTCACTACCACTGCGCTGGCTATCCAAGTAAGCTTTAAGAATTGTTTAGACTATGTATAGACCACTGTCACCGCAGCCTCATCCAATTCTTGCGCCGCCCCATGGTCGATCTGGCCAGGCAGCAGCACTCAAACGGCAGCACGGCAAGGCACTGGCCATTCAGATAAATAACCAAACACTCTTGGCATTAGCTGATAAATTTTAGACCATACAATTTTGTAACATGTGCGCACCAACTAACTGTTTACTGCAATCGCTACCTCCTCTGCATATCTGTATATATACGTACCTGTACTGCATGATAATGGCAGAGCCCTGTATAGTCCTTTTTCAGCGCAGGTTAATAAAAATCTTAAATTCACTGACAGACAACGCATAGCCTAGCCTATACGCCGTACGTATAGCCTAACGAAGTTGAGTCATTTTTGCCGATGGGAAACCCCACATCGTCCTTCGGGTATTTTCGAATTCAATTTAAAAGACCACCTCTTTAATCAATCCTCCTTTCACACGGCCAGGCTCTAGAGGACTCAGAGTCAGGTCCAGGTGCGCACCAGCACTGGAGCTTCCCGGCAGCTCGCAAGTGGCTGGTGGAGCGGCAGCGCGCGGACGGCGGCTGGGGCGACGTGGCCAACACCGCGGCCGCCGTGGCCGCGCTCACCCCCGCCTCGCTCGCCGCCGTGCGCCCGCCACACTGCTCTGATAAGCTGCTCGATAACCGACATGAACCATTAGGTGAGCTCCTTGACATTTCTCTTCCTGTGCATTTTTCAAAAAACTGATACCTATAGAACAGGTAGGTACTCGTACCACCTACATTAGCATCTCTTGTACCTCGAATCGAAAACGTCTCATTCACGCGCATGACGCAGAACCTACTCTGACTTGAGAAACCAACAATGATAAATGTCTTTTCTACAATCTTGGTTATTTTGTAAAATACTGGTATTCAGCTGCATCCGGTTAGACTCGAAGCCGACCACAACATCGTTGGGAAAAGGCTAGGCAGATTGATTGACTTGGTTATTTTGATATTCCAGACAGTAACGGCGGTGACGGCACTCTGAAGCTGGCCTACCAGTCAGGCAGTACCAGCAACGAATCCGACGCACGCAACGTATCCTTCACATACACGCTGTGGGTCGGCACCAACGTCACCGAAAACTACACCCTGCACATGGTCGCTCCTAGGTAAGAAAATAGTACTAGGATGACAGAAAAAGCGAGGAGCTTGACGGATGTTTCTTCAACCCAATAAAAATAGTCAATGAAAAAAAATAGAAAGTGAGGGGAATAAAATTAACTAATACGTAACACGGGTTAGTAATACGGGCTGTTTCCGCAACTCCACGTCAAGTTGCGTACATGAACATGATTTTGCGATGGTACATCAGAGGTAAATTCGAAATAACGTGGTCAAAGTATCTCTTCTTTCTTCATTACTAGCTACTTACCAAAAAAAAAACAATTACAGGAACATATCATTCTTCCACGTGATGCAAATTGCTGCGGAAATGCACCCTAAGTTCAAGTTCGAGGCTAGCGAGTGGCCCAACGGCCACTACGTGCACACGATCGCGGGCCACAAGGAGGAGCCGATGGGCTATCACTACTGGCTACTGTACCGTCTGCCGGAAAAACCAGACCCCGCTAGCCCGCCCGGCAACCAGCTCGTCGCTCCTGTCGGTAAGAACCATTATCTTCTTTCTTTACCCAAACTAGAAAATCTGGTAATAAAATCCAACCCTGGACACACCACGTCTAGACCAAGTCCAAAAAAATCATGCAAATTGTCGAAATGGTATCCACTACTACTTTAAACTACTGAATCAAATGCTCCAGTAAAAACAAAATACATATAAATTCACCTTAGTATCGCAGTTTTATTTATCCTTTGTTAACCATAACTTTATGTTCCAGGTGTGGACGACTTATTAGTCGAAGATGGAGAACATTATCTCTTCTGGTACAAGAAGTTGTAATTCTTCCACCCATCACAAACCAGCACCTTACCGTTTACCAAGTTGATTATATTCCTGTGACATCCAATGAACCTTATTTGATACACCGTAACTATTTATTTATGCAAATTTTCATCACACTGTTTCCGTTAAATCGGTATAAAAATACCAGAAACTCTAGTTGTAAGATTCGCAGTCATAATATATGATGTATTTCAATATCTAGAGTTAATAGGGTTTTAGGAACATATTTATCAAATAACGTATCTATAATAATGAATTAAATCAGACTACTTGAACCTTTCATGAAGCATAGTTTAGCTGTGGTCAATTCTCTAACGTTACTCTAGAAAATTTCTATGAACAATATTGTAAAAGTGCTATCTCCTTTTCTAAGTGACCTGTCTGCTGTGAAAGAAACCAAAGATCTATGTTTTCCATGCCCACAAGGGATGATTTTGATGTAAATATTTTCATAATGGTTTAGCTTGAGATACTTATTATTTAGGCCAAGAAAAACATAACTAAAGTGGTAAATTTCTATCGATATCAGCTGTGCAGGTCCCGTGATTGAACGTTGGGGAATCCCTTGACTGAGGCCAAATTATTACAAGCCATACCAGTACTTTCTGAATTTTTGGAATATGTCCTTAAATATCTCAGAAATAATGTTGGTTGTTTTGCGCTTTAGGTATTTCAAGCCTACTATAATTCAGAGTTTAAATCTGAGGCATTTATATCTATCTCAAGTTAAAACACATAAATTGTAGGTTCTATAATTGACGAACAATTACTTCAGCGTTTACTTAATAATGCATAATATTTTAAAGGTGCAATAATTCTGTAATTTGTAAACGTCAATAATATTATCGTCAGAAAATTGTCATATCAAGATGTTTTTCAATTTCCTGAATGTAATAATGACACTATTTTTATCAGCAATACCTTGCATGCGTTAGTAGGGCATGTATAATAGCGAATAGATCAATGTTAAGATCCATGTTAAAGTAAGCGATTCTCAATTTAAAACATTTTTAATGCATCCATCGAGTTAATGGAATAAAAATGTTAAACAAACGAATATCGCACTTATATACTTTTAATTAAATCTCTGATTACAATGACATTGATTATATACGTATCCATACGAACAAAATCGATTACAACCGCGTGCTACCATGATAACATCGCTAGATTAATGAGTAAAACACGTTTTCTGCAGTAATCAGTTTTTACATAAGTGCATAATTACGTTTTAGATATAGTACTCTTGTACTATATTGAAATGAACAGTATATTTAACAGCTGCATACTAAAAGAAATGTGTTTTTTTACACTTTTCTTGCATCCTTACTAGATAATTATGCATTTTCAAGATTCATTGTATTTACATTCAAATAATTAGGTACTTTTCTAAGTGCTGTTCTTCATTGCTATAAGACAAGCTTTCCGTATGAATTCACTTAAAATCAGTTTGTTACATAACATTCTTTCCATAAACTCGATGCTTATTATAATAATAATTCTATAATAGTAATGATATATTATGTAATCTCGGAAACAATAGATTTTAAACTAATCATTTTAGACGAGACTGAACGCAGCGTTATCTGATTGAAGTGCGTTAGATTAACATTTTTTTTGTACCTATTGAATGGTTCTTAATAAAGTATGAAAATTCAGTAGCTTTGATGTTTTATTTTCTTATGAAAACCGTGATAGATGCTTTGATACCATCCAAAAAATAAAACACTGAAGTAGCGAAAATAAATGTGCTGTTTTGTACATTTTGCATGATGCATTTTTATAAGGAATATTAAAGATTAGGTACTTGCCCATCCATGGGAGAATGCTTACAAATTGAAAATCATCCTGCAATTGCATACGATCCTACCAATCCTCTAGTTGAGCTTTCATAGAATTGGTATTTTAAATTTATATTCGTCGGTTGGTAACGGTCCATTGAAGTAATAAAAGCCAATCATAAGATCCAACATTTATTAAATTTGTACAATTTACATATAACACCAATATGACCACGTCGGCTGGGTATCGATACCTGCACAGTGCATAGTTAGCTACAATATGTTCCATATATGGCTTACAAAAAGAAAACAAAGTCCTCATAAAAATAGCATTTGAATATACTTTATTTGAAAGTGCTTAACTTACATAATAAGTTATTAAATAACTTAAATCACACATACAACCTTCATTTATAATAATTATTGGAAAAAATAATAATAATGCTTTACACATGAGAACATAATAGTAACTTTGTAAATTAATCTACCTGAACTTAAAATTCTCGCATTGTCACATTTAAAATAAAATTAAGCTATAATTCTATTATTTACTAACCACTGCTTAGAAAAAACGTTATTTGTAAGTAAAAAAACATAATTTTGTACTTTACAAATTATAACGTCTTTTATAAAAATGCTTATATCCTCTGTCAAGTAGTCTGTCTGTTACAAGAGGCTTTCGCGTCAAAAAAATGTCGATTCGTTCTCGAAACGCTTGACGTTTAATAAAAAGATGCCCTCGTACGCACGGGCGCTTTTTTAACACAACGTTTTTATATCGTAGTCTGGACTTTAACTCTCAGAGTCGAACCGAGCGTTGAGAATCCAACAGATCACAACCTAGCGCGTGGTAAAAGCGTACAGTTGAATGTTCAACTGTCAGAACTAAGCCAAGCGTTGACAATACAGTGCGCGGTAAAAAAAACGTCTAGTTGAAAAAGTGCCCGTGCGTACGTAGGCAAATACATTCTTAGTCCGTTAAAAATGCTAATCAAAATAACTAAACACAACAATACTTTAATAAGCAACCTCTTCGTTGAAAGTTGCCACCAGGCACACAAATATTTTCCAATTTCATTATGAGCATACAGACAAAATAATGATGCAATATTATAACTATTTCAGTATATCGTTTAAAATTAATAGTGATGGTAAAAATATTTAGTATCATTTCGTATTTGGTGAGCTATGTAAAAGAAATAATTGTCATTTGAATGTAAAAGAAATAATTATTTTCTAATATTGGCTGCTTCATAAAATTACCACAATGTACCTTGGATTCAAACTAGCAAATAAAAATAATAGGTCTTCCATTGCATACTTTTCATAACCAACACCCATAAGATTAAAAATAAAATATTTTATTCTTTTAAGACTCCTTATTTCATAAATTCAATCTAGTAGAGATATAGGTAAAGAAAATGAGCAATATTATTAAATAATAATTCAATTGTGCATAATTATAAATAATTGTGTCGATATAATTAATATACATGTGCAAACACAGCTTATCTAGTAGTTACAGGGATTTTTGGAAACTCACACAAAGAAAGGTATAGTCAGGAAAATGTGAATTAAAAGGTAATTTTTTTAACTCTTACCTAAATATTTATCCAAAGAAAAGGAGTGAATATCAAATGCAAAAAAACTCTGAAGATCAAACTGAAAATTATCATAAGTACCCGTATAATCTGGAATAAGTTCACAGTACACAACCGACGAAAATGATTTCCACACTCAGTTAATTAATACGATTCCAAAAATCATGACACAAATACCTTTCTTTGTGTTAACTTAAAAACCGTTTTCGCGTTTTTATTTATTGGATCTATAACTTTTTTTATAATGTTGCTAGATACGTAAAAAATCTTCAAGTTTGTGTATAAAGGAGTATACACATCTTTGAATAGCTTGTAAACGCATTACACACCGAAACTGCAACTTCCTGAAATCCTTTACACTTTAACTTGACGGATCAAATAATTTACCTCTCCTTTTCTCCATTGCAATTCTAAAAGTTTCCATTGACGCGCGTTGGCCCCCCGGGGGCCGCATCACAAAGGTATCAGTGTCTTATTAGGCAAGGCTCATTAGGCAAGGCTTGATAGGTCTCTTGACCATCGAAACATTCCACTATAAAAGTAGACTAAGTTATCTAATTAAAATATAACACGATAATTATATTATTCCATTTTTAGTTTTTGTTAAGTGGTGTTCACAGAGATTTTCTTAATAAGTGTCACACAGAAATGACATGACCTGTTGCTGGGAAAATTGATAAGTTTTGTTCCATGCAAAAAAGCTAAGAAGCGGTGAAGGAAGCTTTTTTGGGCAAAGGGTGCTTTAGCCTTTTTTGAATAAAATAACGACTTTCTTATAAGTGTGTGTAATTGTTGTTTCAGTGCATATTACGCCTCAGTCATAAGACATTTAAATTCGAACATTTTCTAACTGGCAACAATATTACAACGTACATTCTAATACAATACAATGTGCGTCGGACTATTGCTTCATCGAAAATATAAATACCAGCTTTCAGCGAAATATTATTTACAAATATAGTGGAATAAAGAAGACAAAATAAAATACTTAAGATACATACTTTTTATATCACATAGAGTACCGAAGAGGTAATGGTTTCAGGTCAAATCACTTAGACTGGAATCGACCAAACAGGAATAAATTTTATCCGCGGAATAAATCTTCTCTTCCGAGTAAATTTTGAATTTTTGACAGTTTCTCTATACGAATACTGTCAGAGTAAGTAAATTTTGAATTTTTGACAGTTTCTCTATACGAATACTGTCAGAGTAAGTAAATTTTGAATTTTTGACAGTTTCTCTATACGAATACTGTCAGAGTAAGTAAATTTTGAATTTTTGACAGTTTCTCTATACGAATACTGTCAGAGTAAGTAAATTTTGAATTTTTGACAGTTTCTCTATACGAATACTGTCAGAGTAAGTAAATTTTGAATTTTTGACAGTTTCTCCATACGAATACTGTCAGAGTACATCTTATTCAGCGGATAAAATTTATTCGTGGTTGGTCGAATCCGCCCTTAAAGAGTTAAGATTAGAACGGACTGGGCCGAAACGACCTTGCAATGTCTTCTAAAAAATGTTACATCCCTGTATAATATGCGTACGATATTCTATCATTAAAACCAAGTTTAGTGTAAAAAAAGGTTTACATTTGCACAATCACACGATAAAATAATGAAAAGGTGCTAGCCTTACAATTAAGGCACTCAATTTAAAAGGGTGTGGAGTCAAAATACACACACCGCGAAGTGATACAAGTACAGTAAGCAGTCATAAGTGCATTATCACGCTTAGGATTGTATTGCTGTGAACGAGCGACAGGCCGAACCTATATCTGTGTGTGTAAGTGATGTATCAACACAGAATACACCTCAGAACTCTCACACTGGCGTCGAATGAAACAAAAAGCATACCGTCACTTTTTCGCAGAGTACGTAATTACTCGTGACCTTGGTCGGTTCATAGTAGTGCTAAAAATTCACATATTGGTATCAAGTTCCGATAGCCGGTAGCGTATCGAAGTGTATGGTGAAACACATAGGTCTGGGTTCAAATCACGAAACCAAACTTTTATTTTTCTTTTAAACAATCATCTTCATCTGTTCTTTTATTATTCAATAAATTAATAAACAAGATTATTAATTAATAACTAATTTTATTATTACTTATATTGTTATTGAAATAAGGGGTTAAGAATAAAAATGTTTAATAAGTGATTACAAAATGTTTATTCGTTATCATTTTATGAAGTTTAAATAAATAAACTTCTAGAATTAAAACAGTTTATTTTCCAATAAATAACAATTTATTGAGATAAAGTACCGTGAACTATGACAATCAGGCTTAATATATTGTATCTTAATAATAAATAATAATGTCCTTTAATTACTTTTGTGTGTGGGTAATGTAACAAACCAACTCGCAAATCTACGCAAATCTACCCACGTAAATATAACAAATGCGGAATCGTTGTCACAATACAAATAAATTACTCAGTATTACTACTTTTATTTTACTACGAGTTTGAGACCTCACGTTCGTGTAATGAATAGTTAACAAATCGTATTTAATAGGACTTATTGAGGCTATAGCTTAAGTGTTCATTTTCATTACGAAAAGAAGATTGAAACTAAACCTCAAAATAATCCTTATTACGGATATGACACAATATAATTATAATAATAATTATTATTTTATTATAATTATTGTAATATAATTATTATAATATAAATTTTATAATATAATTATAATTATTTTAGATTTTAATTCATATATTGAAGCATTTATCTGTTTCCCTTAAATTTTCCCATATTTCTATACAATGCAACTTCAACTGCTCATCAGACCGCTCATTCCGTGCTTCCCATCGCTGTATCATCAAACCCCATAGGTGTTCTATAGGGTGGAGGTCAGGAGATCGTGCTGGCCGTGAAATAACTATTATCTCCGGGTGTTTAACCACTCACGCACGTAAACATTGCACACAGTGGGTAACATGTAATGCAAACCTTCTGCGCGGATTGCACGGCGCACGGTTCGTAAAGACGTGTTGAATAATTCTCTCTAAAACAAAAAAGTTTAATAAGTAATTATTGTCAATAGAAATTTCACATAAATAATTAAAATGTTATTTTCATCGTTCAAAAATCTAAGTAAATAAATTTACTTTGAAATTATATATTTCTTCTTCTATTTAGACTTTATCCACAGATGAGACATTTAAAGATCAGTGGTTGTAACTAGACGAGCATTATTAAAGTTAACAAATGTTTTGAAATAAGAATAAGCTACGAAATATAATTATAAATATATTAATGAAAAATTATATAAATTAAAAATATATAATAAAAATATATAACTACTAATAGCTACAAAACCAAATCAGATCAGAAACAATTTCATTTACTTAAATTATGCAATAAATAAATAATATTAATAAGGTAAAAATAAAACGTTTCAAAAAACAATTACCAGGATCAGCAGTTATAATTTAATTAGATAAATGTTTGATAAAATAATTAAATCATATTACTCACACTCAGTCCGGTTTTATCAGATATTTGTGATAAATATTAAGTCCGCTTTTACGCAGCGCAATAATATTCGCTTTCATTTCTATATTCTTTGCTTGCATTTCAAAATGAACTTTAGACACCGCTAATATATTGAACACACGTCACTAACCCACAATAACAAACATCGTTCTATTTATTCGCGGTGAATGAGTCGTAAGTTAACTGCGTTTGTCTACCTTAATTATCATTTAACTTTATTTAGGTTTTCGTGGGTATAATTATAAAGTTTTGGCGAGTTTAGTGAACACGACGAACATAAGAAGGATATAGTCAATAGCGTGATTATTCGAGTGATTTTTAAAACATTAAAAAACTATCACCGCTCGTGAGATTTGAACCCACGACTCTCTACGCATGAACGCGTCAACCCAAACACGGTAACCACTAAGCTATCATGACATATGCGTTACGAGTTGAATTTATGAAATACTATAATTGTTAAACTAATGAGAGTGTGTGTGTGTCTATGACTTATTATAAGAAGGTCGTAAGTTAAACCGAAGCGTCAATCTATTGCTTTGTGAAATTGCTACTCCACTTATGACCGTTACTGTACATACATTTATTTTAAAATACTTTTAATAGGCAGGAATTATCCTCTAACCCTTTCATTACACGACAAAATATTTTACGCCGATTACCTACTCGAAATAAATACATGTGGAATTACAGTAAAACATTAATGGCAAAATGTAGGTGTACTATAGGTACACCTCTGCCCAATCCTTCAGGGAATAGAGGCGTGATGTTTATTAATGATCATGAAAATTGTAATATAAAAATGCATAATCTCACATACCTTTTATTCAGACACTGTTTTACGCACACAATATCCGCTAAGCTCGTTTACGACCCAGTCCTATAGCAAAACGGGCAAAACCACTATACAATACCTGAGCGTAAATATCGACACATCCTGACTCCTAAATAATAACAACATTTAGGTATTTCCAAAATATTATAGCTCTGATGGATTTTCAACGTTCGGCTCTACGCCGAGAGTTGAAAATCGAACATTACATTTAGGTGTCACTTAGTGTTAGTGGGAACACTGTCTCATAGTTACGAGTAACATAGACGAGGTTTTACAAAGCTGTTGTTCTAAAACTTGATATGCCATATTTACGACAGGTTACCTTTTATGCTACTAATCTTAACTGCCACGCTGCTGACGTCATGACGGTGACGTCACGTCACTAAGGCGCGATCGCGATGCGGTTCATGACGGTTGTGTACGCGAGCCCTAACGCCCAGGAGACTTCGTGCCCGTTCACTTTCTTGAACAACTGGAAATAATTCGATTTTGTTAGTAAAGTTGTTGAAATGATAAGATGACATGGGTTCAGGGGCATTTTTTTTTTTTTTTTTTTTTTTTTTTTTTGGGTGGGAAATCATCAAATAACTTCTCCCGCTCTGGGCGGAGCGGGAGGGCGTGTCAGACTCTTACTGACTAAAACCCACCCGTGTTCCTTCAGTTGCCTGTGTTGCCAGGGGCCACGGTATCCCTTTCGGACTTTCCCGCAACCCCAGCAGGCGCATCGGCCCTAGTGGGCCCCGCCATTGGTGCTGACATCTCTTTGAGGCGCGCGTGGAACACAACGCGCCGTCGACCCGGGCCTGGTCCTTATCGGGGGCGAGCTACCCATTGCTCACCGCCCGCAAGCCCGCGCCTACGGTGGCCGGGAATCCTCCAAGGAGTCCCGACGCCCAGGGCGTCTCCTACGGCGGCTAGGCGCGTGAGGGCGCGAACTTTGCCTCTCCCTCACGCGCTCCGCCTCCTCCTTTGCGAGCATTACTGCTTCGCAGAAGGAGGTGACGGCTCCCCATTCCCTCTCGCTCCGTACCATGGCCTGCACCAGGGTTGGACGCGAGAGGTCACTGCCGCCGATCGCCTCCACGAGGACACGGCGGTGCTCTGCCCAAGCCGGGCATACCTCCACCGTATGCTCCACCGTGTCCTCCGGGCGATCCACACAATGGTGACACCCGGGCGCTTCCTCCCGCCTTATCCGGAACAGGAACCTCCCGAAACAACCGTGTCCGGTGAGGACCTGTGTCAGGCGGAAGGTGAGGACGCCGTGGCGCCACTCTAGCCACTCCTCAAAGAGGGGACTTATCGCCGCAATTGTGGCGTGCCCAGCACTGGGTTGCGACAATCGCACTCTCCATGTCGCCATGAGATCCCGCCGAAGCTCTGTCCGCTGTGCCGCGACTTCTCGCGGCAGCGGAGTTACGCCCCGGCGTTTCGCCTCCTCGCGCCACTCCCATATGTGCGCGAGGACTTTCGCCTCTAGATCCCACGGCGGCAATCCGGCAAGGAGGCTCGCCGCCTCACCCGAGACCGTGCGGTATCCCCGGACAAGCCGGATGGCCATGACCCTTTGGGACGCGTTCAACCGGCGGGCTGGCCGCAGCCTCAAAGAACGCGCCCACACAGGAGCCCCGTAAAGGGCCATGGACCGCACGACCCCCGCGTAGAGCCTCCGGCAGGAGGCGTTTGGACCCCCCAGATTAGGCAGGAGCCGCTTCAGAGCAGCCCCAGCCTTCTCCAGTCTGGGAGCCAAACGTCGGAAATGCTCCACGAAGTTCCACCGGCTGTCGAGGACAAGTCCCAGGTACTTCATCGTCGACTCGACGCCGATGTGAACCCCTCCTACCGTTATTTGGGAACCCAAAGATGGCGCGTTCCGAGGACCATGAAAACACATGGCCTGGGACTTGTGTAGGGCCACCTCGAGTCCCAATTGCCGGATCCTGTCGACGATTGTCGCAACCCCGCGTGTCGCAATTTCGGCCGCCGCCTGGTGCGACCTCCCCTGCGCCAGGACCAACGTGTCGTCAGCGTAGCAAACCACGCTGACGCCGTCGGGGAGGTCGGCGCGCAGCACCCAGTCGTATCCGATATCCCACAGATACGGCCCCAGGACCGATCCCTGTGGGACACCGCACGACATCTCTCGTATATCAACAGTTTTTGTATGGCAAATCTGTCAAAAACTCACCATTGAGAGACCATTGTAACGTTTATTAATTAGTAGATTTAGGCCCCTGGTCTACTCTAGTCAAATTGTTTAATACGGCATTACGATGAATAAAACATAATTTAACATAATATTGCTTTACATTAAACATGTAATAAAATAAATAGTAGATTCTAAAAATATGTTGTAAACCGATTTGTAAACATAACAAATACCTATTGGTTGCTAATTATTTGCGATGGGGCATGAACCTGATCCATGCAACTACAGGAAAACGTTTTTAGGAGACTATCTCGAACTGTTACAATAAATTAGAACTGCATTTCGCGTTGCATCGAACTCGCCTCCACAGAGTAGGCAATTCGTTCATGGGTCAATGTATACGCTTTTACAAGAAACTTCCCATTGACATTCGAAACTTACCCATTAAACGTTTTAAAAACTGTATCAAAACTAAACTTTGTAGAAAAGGGTACTATAAAATTTCTGATTATTTAGAAGACAAAAAAGCTTGGGATTGAGCTGCTCGCTCTGCTAAAACTTGTGATAAAACCATAAAAACTTGACACTTTCATTATTATGTAAACTCATGAGAAAAAATACCAGCAGTGCTATTCTGTAACCATCTCACCGTGAAAACGTAGGTGAAGTGAGCTGTCAGTACACCCGATGCTAGGAATTGACAATATTGGCAGCTCACTTCACGCTCACTTCACTTAAGTTTTCACGGTGAGATTTTAACAGTATACATACTCAGTTTTTTTATACACATTGACATTATTGAATACTACAACAAAATGACATGATTACTTTGTTAAGTATTATTTATATATATATTTTTTAAATTAATTATTGTGAATGTGAGGACTATGTGGATCACTTTTTTTTCTTTTTTCTTTTTCGTTTATTGCACAGTTAGTGATAATGATGTTCTGGCAGTTTGAGTATTTTATGCGGCCTACGCAAATGTCCTTTCTTTGGTATTGTTCGTCGAGTCGCTGAGCTCCTTAAGTTCTGAGTTGAGCTCCGCGATTACTGACAATTGCTTGCACTGACTGGACAGGTCCACTCAAATCTGTGTGGTTCTTTCCTCAAAATACCATTTCCCAGACCAAATTATGTCTGGACTTTAAAAGAGACTGTGACCTCTGAGTTTGTTTCGGCCTTTCTTCTCAGAGTAGTCAGATAGGAAACGCCGACCTCATCTAGCTTAGCTCAATATTTTTATATGACGTGTAAAAGTGATTCTGATATCCTATTTACAGAATAAACAATTTCATTTCATTTCATTTCGTTGGCCTAGGCGGGGCCAACGAGAACAGGAGCCACGGTGGGCCACGGTTAGTTAAGAGCCCAAAGTACCTCAGCTCAAATTCACTATTTATCTCGCTCGCACCATATACTGCTCGCGGGCTGAGTAAGAGCCAGACTAAGTGGGGTGCTGGTGGCTCCAAGGCGCCGATAGTTTCGGTAATTGCTTTTTACGGTGAAAATAATGGTAATTTAAAAAAAATAGCTATGTAACATATAGCATAGCATAACTTTATATTTAGTTCAGTTATTATGCCAAGTTTCAAGATTCATTGTTCGGTTCGAGGTAACTTTGTAATTTTATTTCTATAGAGAAAATTTTATGGAATCATATTTTTGTCAAATATAGTACTTAACATTAATCCTCAACTTTAACATTATATTTATTTAAAAATTTATGCTGTAGTATTTACGATATAATGGAAGCTCATGCTAAGCAATTTGAGTTGTAGACTTTGGTATACTTACGCTGATGGGCTTATTGCTGTCGATCTTGTAGGCGTCCTGCAGCAACGTGACGACGTACACGAGGTCGATGCAGGCCCACGGCTGGTCCACGTTGCCCGATATGCAGGCTAGCATGGCCGCCGAGCGGTATGCCTCGACCGATACTGTGCCGCCTGTCATTACGTCTGTAACATCCATGTTTAGTGGTTAAAAAATATTGAATTCGGTTAGAAGGAAGATACAAATTGGTTAGATTTTTACGAAATGGTTTTTTTTTCTCTTTGTCCAAAAGTATATTCACACCATAGGATCAGTTCACTCTAGGAGTTGACGTACAGTCACGAGCAATAACATAGAAACGCCCTTAAAATTCAAATTCATGTAGCTACATTAAATCGCAAAAATAAGTATACTAACTGTGCCTAATAATTATGTAACCGTTAAATTGTGTCAAAATGAACTACACATTTTTATCCAATTTTCGTTAACAATAGATTACCAAAACATAATATTCACATTTAGTTACATAATTATGTACCCAAGGAAATTTCAAAAACATGTATTATAGTACAGTTTCGAAATTATGTAAACAATTACAAAGCAAGAGTTTCAAGCAGCTCGAGCTCGGAAATAAGTCGTAACCAAATTGTAATTTTACCAAATTGACAAAATCAGTGTACATAAATACAATTATAGGATGTTATTATAATTATTATTTATTTTTAGATTTATTATCATTATTTTGCGTTATTACATATTATTATGTTACCGAAAGTTAGCTAGTAGCCATCAGCGAGTGGCATCGACTCGCCCCCGACTATTATTTGTTTACTACCTGTAAGATAACCTGAAGAGATCGTAGACAGTCCCGCGAATATCAAGATGCTCCATCTTCGAAAGAAGTATGAGAATTGAGACAGTGTCGAAGGCATTGGATAGGTCTAAAAAGATAGCAAGAGTTTTATATTTATTCTCAAAATGGCCAATAATCGTATCTGTAAGTTCCAGTACAGCATTTTGCGGTGGATTTTTCAGTCCTACAGCCATACTAATTTTTAGAAAGAAGGTTAAATTTATTAAGGTACTAGCTGATGCCCGCGGCTTCGCCCGCGTGAGTGTCGGAAATTACCCCATACATCCCCATGGGTTTTAAGTATAAATATTGAGTTTCGAGTTAATCGGACAGCGCGTTAAAATTCTTCCATACAAACACTGACACCCCCCAATCCCCCTTTAGGGGGTAATTTAGAAAAACAAAAAACTACAAACTTTATAATTTATTTAGATAACTATTCGTGCGAAGTTTCTTGTTTATTACCTCAAGGAATAAGATTTTTCATACAAACTTTCATCCCTTATTTTATTGAATTTCGAAAAATCCTGATACACGTTATTCTTAATTTTTGGGTTTAAGTATAAATATTGAGTTTCGAGTTAATCGGACAGCGCGTTAAAATTCTTCCATACAAACTTTGACACCCCCCAACCGTAGGATAGGATACTTTTCCGGGATAAAAAGTACCCAGTGTGGTGCCCAGGATATTAAAGAATAATTATACCAAGTTTCATCGTAATCGAACCGGTAGTTTTTGCGTGATACCTGAACAAACAGACAGACAGACAGACAGACAAAAAAAAAATTAATCACACTTTTGGGTTCGGTGTCGGTCTAGTAACACGCCCTGCCATTTATTTTTTTGATATTTTCAATGTACAGAATTTTCACTTCTACAGATTTATTATAAGTATAGATTTGGTCTACCAAACTCGTTGCAAACTCGTTTGTTTTTACAGCGTCTCTGGCCAGAAAGAACAGCCTTTTATTGTTAGCTGAATTGTCGTTTGTTTTTTGTTGTCGTGCAGTGCAGCTAACTTTCAATGTCATTTTAATGTATCCATGACAATTTCTATTACATGTATACCTTTTATATACATGTTATTGAAATTGTCATGGATAATTAAAAATTACATTGGAAGTGTAAACTTTTTACTGATTTTGTTTCGTTTATATTACTGTGAAACCAATGTATACCCAGTTTTGACACAGTTTGACGGTTAGGTAATTTAGAAAAAATAGTCGTACACATATTTTTGTAATGGTAGAAGTTAAGAATTTTTAGAAAATGTGACAGTGTATATATATTATTGCTCGTGACTGTACTTTTTAGGAGAGGGATACAATTAAGAATTTAATTAAAACACAAAAAGATACAGTCTGCGAGGTATTAGCTGAGCTTTGTATTTGAGTGAGTGCACATAGATAGAGTAGGTGTGACAACGGCATAGAGCGCGAAGCGTCCTTTGCTTTATTTAAACCGGTTTACTCCACCGCGCACCTTCCATTTTTGGTAATCACTCACACAAATACAAAGCTCAGCTTAGACCTCGCGGACTGTACATAATTAGTAAAAGCATGTAGCCATTTTTGGTAATCACTCACACAAATACAAAGCTCAGCTTAGACCTCGCGGACTGTACATAATTAGTAAAAGCATGTAGGATATAGGTGAACTGGAAACGTGTCGCAATGCGCCTCGGCTGCACTTTACGCAACGCGAAGACGCGGCGGGCTTCTTCAAGCATCTGCGCACAGCGTGACGTCACGCCAGTCTATGTGACAGTGAACACTCACCGATGATGCCGGCGTCAGCGGCGACGTCGTAGAAGTAGCTCATGGCGGCCACGCTGCCCAGCGGCGCGCGCGCGGGCTCCCAGTCCAGCGTGCGCAGCCGCGTGACGTCACGCCAGTCTATGTGACAGTGAACACTCACCGATGATGCCGGCGTCAGCGGCGACGTCGTAGAAGTAGCTCATGGCGGCCACGCTGCCCAGCGGCGCGCGCGCGGGCTCCCAGTCCAGCGTGCGCAGCCGCGTGACGTCACGCCAGTCTATGTGACAGTGAACACTCACCGATGATGCCGGCGTCAGCGGCGACGTCGTAGAAGTAGCTCATGGCGGCCACGCTGCCCAGCGGCGCGCGCGCGGGCTCCCAGTCCAGCGTGCGCAGCCGCGTGACGTCACGCCAGTCTATGTGACAGTGAACACTCACCGATGATGCCGGCGTCAGCGGCGACGTCGTAGAAGTAGCTCATGGCGGCCACGCTGCCCAGCGGCGCGCGCGCGGGCTCCCAGTCCAGCGTGCGCAGCCGCGTGACGTCACGCCAGTCTATGTGACAGTGAACACTCACCGATGATGCCGGCGTCAGCGGCGACGTCGTAGAAGTAGCTCATGGCGGCCACGCTGCCCAGCGGCGCGCGCGCGGGCTCCCAGTCCAGCGTGCGCAGCCGCGTGACGTCACGCCAGTCTATGTGACAGTGAACACTCACCGATGATGCCGGCGTCAGCGGCGACGTCGTAGAAGTAGCTCATGGCGGCCACGCTGCCCAGCGGCGCGCGCGCGGGCTCCCAGTCCAGCGTGCGCAGCCGCGTGACGTCACGCCAGTCTATGTGACAGTGAACACTCACCGATGATGCCGGCGTCAGCGGCGACGTCGTAGAAGTAGCTCATGGCGGCCACGCTGCCCAGCGGCGCGCGCGCGGGCTCCCAGTCCAGCGTGCGCAGCCGCGTGACGTCACGCCAGTCTATGTGACAGTGAACACTCACCGATGATGCCGGCGTCAGCGGCGACGTCGTAGAAGTAGCTCATGGCGGCCACGCTGCCCAGCGGCGCGCGCGCGGGCTCCCAGTCCAGCGTGCGCAGCCGCGTGACGTCACGCCAGTCTATGTGACAGTGAACACTCACCGATGATGCCGGCGTCAGCGGCGACGTCGTAGAAGTAGCTCATGGCGGCCACGCTGCCCAGCGGCGCGCGCGCGGGCTCCCAGTCCAGCGTGCGCAGCCGCGTGACGTCACGCCAGTCTATGTGACAGTGAACACTCACCGATGATGCCGGCGTCAGCGGCGACGTCGTAGAAGTAGCTCATGGCGGCCACGCTGCCCAGCGGCGCGCGCGCGGGCTCCCAGTCCAGCGTGCGCAGCCGCGTGACGTCACGCCAGTCTATGTGACAGTGAACACTCACCGATGATGCCGGCGTCAGCGGCGACGTCGTAGAAGTAGCTCATGGCGGCCACGCTGCCCAGCGGCGCGCGCGCGGGCTCCCAGTCCAGCGTGCGCAGCCGCGTGACGTCACGCCAGTCTATGTGACAGTGAACACTCACCGATGATGCCGGCGTCAGCGGCGACGTCGTAGAAGTAGCTCATGGCGGCCACGCTGCCCAGCGGCGCGCGCGCGGGCTCCCAGTCCAGCGTGCGCAGCCGCGTGACGTCACGCCAGTCTATGTGACAGTGAACACTCACCGATGATGCCGGCGTCAGCGGCGACGTCGTAGAAGTAGCTCATGGCGGCCACGCTGCCCAGCGGCGCGCGCGCGGGCTCCCAGTCCAGCGTGCGCAGCCGCGTGACGTCACGCCAGTCTATGTGACAGTGAACACTCACCGATGATGCCGGCGTCAGCGGCGACGTCGTAGAAGTAGCTCATGGCGGCCACGCTGCCCAGCGGCGCGCGCGCGGGCTCCCAGTCCAGCGTGCGCAGCCGCGTGACGTCACGCCAGTCTATGTGACAGTGAACACTCACCGATGATGCCGGCGTCAGCGGCGACGTCGTAGAAGTAGCTCATGGCGGCCACGCTGCCCAGCGGCGCGCGCGCGGGCTCCCAGTCCAGCGTGCGCAGCCGCGTGACGTCACGCCAGTCTATGTGACAGTGAACACTCACCGATGATGCCGGCGTCAGCGGCGACGTCGTAGAAGTAGCTCATGGCGGCCACGCTGCCCAGCGGCGCGCGCGCGGGCTCCCAGTCCAGCGTGCGCAGCCGCGTGACGTCACGCCAGTCTATGTGACAGTGAACACTCACCGATGATGCCGGCGTCAGCGGCGACGTCGTAGAAGTAGCTCATGGCGGCCACGCTGCCCAGCGGCGCGCGCGCGGGCTCCCAGTCCAGCGTGCGCAGCCGCGTGACGTCACGCCAGTCTATGTGACAGTGAACACTCACCGATGATGCCGGCGTCAGCGGCGACGTCGTAGAAGTAGCTCATGGCGGCCACGCTGCCCAGCGGCGCGCGCGCGGGCTCCCAGTCCAGCGTGCGCAGCACGTAGCGCCGCACGGCCGCGTGACACAGGCGGTACACGCCCGACGACTTCAGCCCGGGCGCGCGGGCCGCGCCGCTAATGAACACGCAAATACAAACGTTTAATAAACGGTTAAATATCGATTTTAAAAAAGGGAAGGAAACTTGGAAGGGAGGCCGTCGCCCTGCAGAGGGACCACGCAGGCTTATAATAATCCGGAGGAGACGTCGTCGGGTCCCTGACGAAAAAGCCGCGCTGTATGAGGTGTACCGCGCGGCTAAGGAGGCTCTGTGGCTGGCCATCGGCGAGTCGAGGACGCGAGCCAGGGAGGAGATGTTGGAGAGTCTAGCCCGCCCTTATCGCGTGGTCCGAGGGAAACTTCGACCCGCTGCGCCCCTACTTACGGAGAGTCTCCAACCCGAGCTGCTAGAGGAGGTGGTCACAGCCCTCTTCCCGGCGAGAGCGGAGCATACTCCGCCGCCGATGGCATAGCCCACAGCCGCAGAGTCTCCGGAGGAGAACGCCATCAACGTCCTAGAGGTGACACACGCAGAGATGAGGGCAGCCGTGATTCGGCTCCGGGCCAAGAACGTGGCTCCGGGGCCCGACGGGATCCACGGCTGCGTGTTAGGCCTCGCTGAGCCCCAACTGAGAGGACTCTACACGGCGTGCCTTGAGCAGGGCCAGTTTCCCACTCTGTGAAAATCAGGTCGTCTGGTCCTGCTCAGGAAGGTGGGGCGCCCTGCGGACTCGCCGTCCGCGTACCGGCCCATAGTGCTGCTAGACGAGGTGGGCAAGCTGTTTGAGCGGATAATCGCAGCCCGCCTCGTCGGCCACTTGTGCAGAGAGGGGCCGGACCTGGACGACAGCCAGTTCGGGTTTCGGCATGGGCGCTCCACGATCCACGCTGTGTCGCGGGTTAGAGTCCTGGCGGAGGAAGCGGTGTCCCGGGGCGGGGTGATGTTGGCGGTGTCCTTGGACATTTCCAATGCCTTCAACACCCTGCCCTGGAGTTGTATTCGGGAGGCACTGCGGTATCATGGCGTGCCTCCCTACCTCTGCCACATCGTTGGGGCTTATCTGTCAGAGAGGTGTGTCACCTACATGGGACGTGATGGCGGAAACCAGCGCCGCATGTCGTGCGATGTTCCACAGGGCTCTGTTCTTGGCCCGCTCCTGTGTATCATCGGGTACGACTGGGTGCTGAGGGGCGAACTTCAACCGTGCGTAGATCTAACGTGCTACGCGGACGACACGCTGGTCACTGCCCGGGGGAGCTCGCACAGGGAGGCAGCGTTGCCGGCGACGGCTGCGGTCTCACAGGTGGTGGGCCGCATACGTCGCCTGGGCCTGGAGGTGGCCCTCAGCAAGTCGGAGGCCATGGTGTTTCATGGCCCCCGGCGGGCGCCGCCACCCGGTTCACACATCGTGGTCGGGGGGGCTAGGATCGCTGTCGAGAATACCATGAAGTACCTAGGATTGGTGCTCGACAGCCGGTGGAACTTCGAGCCCCACTTCCGGTGGCTGGCGCCCAAGTTGCTGGGCCCTGCTGGGGCGCTGTCAACGCTGCTTCCCAATCTGGGGGGCCCGAGCGCCGCTTGTAGGCGGCTCTAAGTGGGGATCGTGCGGTCGATGGCCCTTTACGGGGTCCCGATCTGGGCGGCTGACCTGACGGCCGGTAGCATCGCAGTCCTGCGCAAACCGCAGAGAGCGATGGCCGTCAGTGTCATCAGGGGGTATCGCACGATCTCCTACAAGGCAGCTTGTACACTGGCCGGATCCCCGCCCTGGAGCTCGAGGCGAAAGTACCCGCGTCATCGTATCGGTGGCGCGAGGAAGCGAGGGCGCTGGGCGAGCAACCGATGCAGCGACACATTGAGCTGCATCGGTCTCAGCTCCGCGAGGTCCTGGTGGCGGAATGGCGAGAGAGGCTTTCACGCCCTACCGCCGGCCTCGACATCATCGAGGCGGTCCGGCCGGTGCTCGAGCACTGGATCGGGAGGAAGCACGGCTCCCTGTCGTTTCGGGTGTCGCAGGTGCTCTCGGGGCATGGTTGCTTCGGGAAGTATCTGTGTCGCATAAACAGGGAGCCGGACGCCCGGTGTCACCACTGCGTCGACTGTCGGGAGGACACGGCGCGGCATACGCTGGCAGAGTGTGCCGCTTGGGAGGAGCCGCGCAGAGCCCTCATCTCAGAAGTAGGCAGTGACTTGTCGCTGCCGGCCGTAGTGAATGCGATTGTCGGCAGCGAGGAGTCCTGGGACGCGGTGGTTTTCTACTGCGGAGGCTGCGGAAAGGGAGAGGGAGATCTCGTCCACTCACCCGGCCCGCAGCAGGCGCACCGGGCGTCGGACGAGGGCGAACAACGCCCTCTTCCAGGCCCCCTAAATGGGTCCAGGGGCGACGGACTCGGGGACGTCTGTCGCCCCCCACACATCAGGACCCGATGGGGGGGCGCGTAGTGTTCCACGCGCGCCCCTCTTAGACGGCGCGGGGGGAGTTTAACACCCCACTCCCCCCTGACCCGAGGAAGAGGCGTTCGCGAGCAGGCACCAATCGGGGGTTGCGGAAGATTTATACGTTGCGTAGGTGTGAGATGGAACACCGGGGTGGTTTTTAGTCAGTAAGAGTCTGACAGACCCCTCCGCCCGCCCCAGGGCGGGGGACATCCATGAGGATTTTCCACCCCGGAACAAAAAAAGGCTTATAATAATAATAACCCCACCGCCGTATCGCTAGGTTGACGTCTTGGTGAGATTAACGCGCTCCGCATTCTAGGTCTGTGGCGGTAGAGTTGTCGGAACAGATCTAAGATGAGGAGCCAGACCAAGAGAGAAATCCGCACAACAGCATGTGGCGAGCTATTGAGCGGTCACGACCCCACGGATGGTCCGTGGGGTCGTACACGTAACTCAGATCCAGATCTCCCAGCAAAAATATTAATTCAATGGAGAATGGCGAGGTTGCATGTAAAATGGGTCCCATTTTACATGCTGATAGGAGTACCGTATAGTATGGAAACTTATAACTAGTTGTAGAACTATATAAAACTACCAAAAAATCAAATGGGCAGTTAGACGTAGAGGCTGGAAGAAAAAAGATATGCAAGGTAAAAGATTATAACCTAAAACGAACCTAAATAACCCATGTACCACAATATGCTAATTATATGATAGCAACAGCCTACTATCCGTGTCCCTACGGGACAGTGGCAATAATATCCTAATATGGCCCTTCGCCCCTCCAGCCTTCTATCAACTGCAATGTATGTAAAATAGCGACAAGCGTAAACGTGTACAAATGTAAGAACATAATGTAATGATTAGGTTGGAATGCAATACGAAATACGGTGCGTTTAATAACTGCATGATGACAAGTAAATAAAAATCTTTTCTAACTTTTAATTCCCATCATCTGGTGACTCAATATTTTTTATATAATCCTCTTACAAACTCTTAATTATAATAAGTATGAACTTGCAAGTGAATGACACTTCGTTAATATATAAATAATCTGGGTCCAAACTCGCCATCCTTCTTTGCAATATTAATAAAGATAAAATAATACATAAATAAAAGATCAGCGAAATGGTAGTATCTTATAACAACTTAATGATCTCCTTAAACAAGGCTTCCTCTCTCCTACCCTTTTGCTGTGGCTTGCAGGCTCCATAATCATCTAATTATATAGTTACCACCTAAGTACACGTTATGGTAAAGCAATAAAGATATTGAGTATTGAGATCATTGCTCGCTACACTTACCTAACAAAGTACTTGTTGTTAGCATAGGTCCATGGTTCGCGCTGTATGATAGGGTCGACACACACCGAGATAAGTTCCTGCGAACTGTTGCTGTCACTCTCACTGCGAAACACGCCGTAACGCGCAGCCAACAAGCCAAGGTTCAGGTAGCTGTAACAAATAACATATACTTTTAACGTCAATTTCAAAATCTATACTTAAATTATAAAAAAAGAAAATAACTCGGTCTGTTTGTCAATAAACTATTCACAGCAGTCTCTTTGCCTACGAAATGTATGGCAAAAGTTTTTGCCGATTTCTGACTTTTCTAGTACTCAAAGCTCAGTTCGTCTAATAGGAGTTTTTAATCCTTATAAGAAACAGGATCGATTAGCATCAAAAAAAGTTTTTGTGAAAACTGCCCATTTTCTTGCTGACTGTACGTACATTGTTTTCAAAATCTGTGAATGCAGATCAAAATTTCTTAAAAAGTTAAGCACAGTCTCCTAAGGCTATTTTCCTGTAGCTACAACGGTAAGCTGCCCTTGCTACCCCATGTCATAAATCCATCATGTATAATTTTCATAAGAGCCATATTTAGCAAACAAAACTATTCAGGCCGAGTAGGTAGGTCATAATATTAGGAAATACAATTAATAGAAAAAATATAATGAAACTTTCATATTTTTAAATGGTTTTTTTACAAAATATTTAGAAATGTAAATAATAAAATTGTATTTAAAATGCAATAAATGAGATTAAATTAGTAACTATTTGACAGTCTGATGAAACTACTATTTATGATTCAAATAACACTGGTTACATTAATATTAATGTTTTATTTCATAGTCTGATAAACGAAAGGTTAGTTAAACGTTGCTCGTAAACAAGGTCAGTGAGTGCATTAAAAATAACCAAATATCCTAATTTTTCAAATGCACAAACCATTTGACGTCCTCTTTACTGCTTGTGCTGATGGTGCCATCTATGCACTTAAAGTTCGACACATAATCGTATTCAGTAACTTGACAGTTGCAAGGGATACCAGTTTCTGACGAAAAAAAAGGTAAAAAGTAAAAAGGTAGTGAGGGGAAAAAAGAAAGAGCGGAGTTTAATAAACCTTACAATGTACTTTATCGTAAGTCACGAATCACATGTATTCGTTTATAACATGAAACAATAGGTAGTGACCGATTTCACGTTTTTGCAAAGCCTATTGAAAAAACATGTATGCTTGGCCATTTTAACCAAAAACTTAAGCGTTATTCTGTCATATTATAAGGTTAAAAGACTGGCAAAATTATTATTTGCAATATTCCAATAGAACAACACATTATTTTGAGATTTTTACAATTTTAACTGTTTTGATTACTATTCTATTATTTTCCCTACTTTTTTATATACTTGTAAGTACATATTATTATTTTATGTCTATAAGTTTTTAAATAATGTAAATATTATCTTGAAAAAAGTAAATAAAAGTATTTTAAAAAAAAAACTATTTTGACCATTCGATCACATCCATCGGTAACATTTTGATTTGAACTGTCAAGTTACTGTTTATAAGATTATAACTAACTATAGTTTCGCATCCACACGTTTTTGGATAACATAAAATTTTGTCAGATAATTCCATCCAATAATCTCACCTGTGTGTATACAGGGTGATGTTATTACCAGCCGGCACGACGTACTGGTCGGCGGCGGGGTAGGCGCTCTTGTCGGCGTCGCTCAGCTGGTACGTGATCTGTGTGGAGCCGCCGCCCAGGTCTAATGCTGCCATCGTGTCGCCTCCCATTAGATCTGAAATAGGAAACAGATCTGTAAGCATTCTTGTAGGAGGTTTTTTGAGGATTTGTGACATGTTAACATAAGGTTAAGCTGCGCTTGCCGGGGTTTTCCGTGGATGGGTGACCATCTTTACATACCAAGACTCCTCCGTGCTTCGGAAAGCACGTTAAGCCGTTGGTCCCGGCTGTCATTCGTGGATCTTTGACAGTCGTTACGAGTCGTCAGAAGCCCGAAAGTCTGACAACCAGTCTTACCAAGGGGTATCGTATTACTCAGAAACTGGGTTGTGAAGGTCAGATAGGCAGTCGCTCCATGTAAAATACTGGTATTCAGCTGCATCAGGTTACACTGGAAGCCGATCCCAACATGATTGGGAAAAAGGCTAGGCAGAATGAATGTGACATGTCAACATAGTAGATAATTATACAGAATAAGCTTTTATTATGCTTTTGCTTTTTTTTGTTTGCATAATGCATTAAAAATGTGCATATACGTGTAGTATTTTTTATAGGAAACTCCAGGAAACTTGATACTATGGGAAATGGGGGAAAGTGGTAAATGGAGTTATACGCTGTATTTTAATAGAACTTGGTGTATTTTTGTATCTTTTGTTAGGTTTTCTTTCCTGGAAATTCAGCCGCCGTTATCAAAGAATTATTTTCATATTATAGTTTTTCGTTACTCACAAAACTACTAGAATCATCATCATAATAATAATGTCTTATTTTGCATTTAACAAAAGCTAATTAACAAATCTTACAAGACTTCATTGAATTAGCACCATTGCTAAGTAGGTAATCAAGATAAATAGTGTATTGAAGGCATTGTTCCCAACCCTTGTCTCGCTTAATAAAAGGCATATTGTAACAACTTACTGTGCAGAAGATTGATGGTGTACCAGATGAAGATGCCCTCATCAGAGCCGTCCATGATCTTCACTCCGTCGATTGCCACATCATAGCCCAGTCTGGAAATAGGCATTATCCTATGTGATTAAAAGTCCAGTCTTTGGATACTAGCCATAGATTTTTGTCATGAGAATCCAGTTATCCTTGGATATTATGTGTTATTGTTTTAGTATGTGTGTGGCAATGCACAGGGAACAGTGGAAAATTAAGGGGCGACTTTAGCCCAGAAGTGGGAAAATAAAGGTTAAAAAATGTATGCCGTCGGGGGACCCCCGTCAGGCACGAAGTTCCTTCTTAGGAATTAATTAAACCCGGCTCGACGGCGCGTTGTGTTCCACGCGCGCCTCAAAGAGATGTCAGCATCACTGACGGGGTCCACTAGGCCCCATGCCGGCCAGGATCGCGGGAGAGTCCGAAAGGGATACTGTGGTCCCTGGCAACACACAGGCAACTGCAGGAACACAGGTAGTTTCTTGAGTTTGTTTCCACTTACTTGTCAATGGCACGGGCAACATGGTCTATAAGTTGTTGCGCTTTCTCTGCGGGCAGTAGCCGAAGGCCGGCTGTGGCGCGAACGATCAGAGGCGTCGCCTTTCGTTTGTTCGGTGGCGTTAAGGACTCGGATTTCTTTATCAGCTGCACTATTGTGTCCGCGCCCTGAAAGTGTAACGGATTCTTGTTAGCACCTATACAGGGTGGATTTTTGACATGGGGCGATAAGGGCAGCTACCTTAACCGTTGCAGCTGGAAAACAGTCTTAAATTAATTGAAATTAATGGGAAAGTTTTTTTGTGATTTCTGACTTTTCTAGTAATCAAAACTCAGTTGGTCCAATAGAGGTTTTTGATCCTTATATGAAACAGAATCGATTGGCATAAAAAAGATTTTGTGAAACTTGCCCATTTTCCTGCTGACTGTTGTATTTTTTTTTAACTGTGAATGCTAGCGACCACTAGACCAACGCCGCGGCAACGCGGCCAGTCCAATGAAGAATAATATAAAATGTGGTTTTCTTACCTTTTCAGGATCATCGGCATAAGACGACAAGCCCGGCTTGGATTGTTCAAAATATTCAGCTACTAAGTCTAAGTTGCCCTGGCCGAATACTGAAATAAGGTTGTACACTAAACATTAATGTCACATTTATGTGTTCTTAACATACATACATACATACACGCCATGTTTCCACGGGGATAGGCAGACATTATAGATCGTCACCGGCTATAATTCTCCTTCTCCCTCTTACAAAGAAGAAGTGCGAAAGAGGGGACGGGTAATGCAGGTCACTGACTGTACCCATCTTATCAGAGGAGTTTCGCTAGCTTATTTAATTTGACCCTAAATAAGGAACTCTTGCACAAAATTTCGTGTTTCTAGACTCAGCGATTTAGGCCGTGCTTTAACATTTTTAATAAACAAAAGACAGATGCTCAGTTTTTCAAGAAACTATCCATCCATCATCTAGCCTGTTTTGCCCCACTGTAAGGGGTAGGACATAGGTCTCCTCGCTTTTCCACACATTTCTGGGACCTGACAAATGCGGGACAGTCCTTTAAAAAACTACTAAAATCTATTCAAATCTAAAATAGCAGAGAACACTATGCTTTTTTTTTAATGTAAGTAAATTTGTAATCCATTCCGGACAATTTCACAATTACTACGAGAAATATAAGTATCCGGTACATAAACATATTATTATAACAAGATAAATAGTATATTCGGAAAAAGCGAAATCCCTTTTTGTTTAGTAACGAGAAATCAACGTTGTCAACCATGAAAAACACTTGTCAATACTCTGTCACATAGCTATAGTTACAATTTACACTACTCTTAGTACTTTCAATGAAGGACTTACATAACATTAAAAACAGTTAAATAGTTTACCGTCGCAAGATAACCGACAATTGATAAGACTGCGTTTTATGTACAAGCATACTAGCACTAATGGAAATCACGTGTAATTACAATTTTTATATTTCCTGGGTACAGTGATCGAAGACGATACCTACAATTTTTTTGTTTTTTTTTAATGCAGGTTAAGATATATAAGGTGCTATAAAAATATCTGCCACGGCTGCAATGGGAGATAGTATTGTGTTTATAGATTACAATAGTAAAGATAAATTATTGATCATGTGTCATATTTTATTTCATACAAAAAATTGTACGTATAAATTTGCAAGTGACGAACTAGTCAGCTGATTTCAGTTTTCATTCACAGAACAGATGGAAAGAGATAGCAGTTGTTTTCATTGACGAAGTGCACTTCGCGCGTAATTTGTGAACCACGTTATGCAGAGTAGAGTCAATGTTTATTTAACTACTTTATTTTCTCAAATTGATTTAACTGTGCCGGGGTACGAAATTTCTTCACTATTGTTATCTTTAAACACAATACTACCTCTCATTAAAGCCGTGGCAGATATTTTTATAGCACCTTAAATAATACTAGAAGATATTGTCATGAAAATAATATCACGCCTGCATTCACAAAAGGGGTACGCAGAGATGTACCCTATTGACTCCGGGATAATATTGAGACAGTCCTCGTACAGGAAATCGAACCCAGCACAGCAAGCTAACAAGTTTATTTATTTATTATAGTTAATTAACGGTACACCACCAACGACAATAATTAACATAGAAACATACTATGTTAATTAATGTAGTTGATGTTGTACCGTTTTAATTATTAGCTATTTAGAAACATAAAAAATAAAAATATTATTTTTATAAAAGTAATTAAAACTGTCATGGAATAGTGGACTCCATATCACCAATCCTCCTTGCATACTTTCTCGCACAGAATGACAGAACACCAGACTTATATGCATCATTTTACGCCATTTATCCGCAAACACAAGTTATATTACTAGGCCTACGAGGTTGTTGTTTTATTCCTATTAATTAAGAAAGATAAGAGATGCCATTCCAATTTTACTGGATTTTTAGAACCTAATATTTAATTGTAAAGGATGCTACATTTTCGCTTTTGTATTTCCGATTGTAGAATTACTATTTCAGGTAAAACTACAATAAATCAGATTCGTTTATTTTAAGATTCCAATGTAGCATTAACAAGAGTAGAAAGCCTAAATGGTTATTATTATTACCTACCAGTTTTATCTTATCAGCAATAATGAAACAGATTCAAGTACCTCATCAACAATACTATTCACTTTATCATCAACTAAATATTTATTGTACTTGTGGCGCCATCTACAACGCCCCATGCGAACTTTGAACCAAATAACTTTCTTTTAAGTAACTTCTCCCGCTCTGGGCGAAGCGGGAGGGCTTGTCAGACTAACTGTCTAAAACCACCCGTGTTCCTTCAGTTGCCTGTGTGTTGCCAGGGACGCATCAAAACCCAGACGTCTCACAAATCCTGCATCGCGCAAGGACTGCCCCTAATCCTACTTGTTTTCTTGGGATATATTTAATTGCTATGAGTAAAAATCTACAGTTGAGACCAACCAGAAAAGGGCCCAGGAAAAAACTGTCTGCTTTTCTGTATCAAACTACAGTAGTTTGCATATACAAAGCATGCTATCACACTTAAATATATAAAAAAACGCACTCACCTGTAAAAGGTACTCTAAACTTATAAGCAAGCACCCTGGAGCCAGAAGAGCCGGCGTCGATGATGACCGCGTGGTGGTACGCACTCTCGTACCCCAAACTCTTGGCGATCCCGTCCAACCATTGTGACTGGCCAGCAAACAACCCTGCGATATAAAACCTTATGCTGAATTTGAAGAACACAGACACTACCTTTAACAACATCGTAAATTAAAAAAAAAGTTCCGTCAAATTTTCTCTCGCGTGTTCTGTCAGCTGTCAAAACTCTTTGCGGGTCAAAAATGTTTTCATTCTCAAGGCACGCAGCCGTTTGTTACTCGGCCAGTAATACGAAATAATGATAATAATATAATCAAATCATTGGTTCTCGTATGTTACTAGAGGGGATAAGTTAAACATAATTAATTAATCACAACACATGATTGACCTGAATTGAACTTTGTACAATACGAATACGATACTTCTAGTCTAGTAGGTGTTTGTACAGAGATTAAACAACTACGAGTACTTACTACGAGAAGCAGCTGTTTTTACTGGAAAAAAAAGTTATTTTACATTACGAGTTAATACCTAATATTTAGTTATTTAACATCGTCCATAGGACTATTTATTCAGTTGATATGTACGTGTATATGTACTTTATAATAAATTATAAGTATACTTTATACTTTTCCATAAAAATAAAGTAAACGAAAACAGTTTATTTCTAATCTTTACTGTGATATGTAAAACGATATACTCATTTGGGTAGTAACTGAATTATTTAACGATACTTGATAAATAAATTAAAAAACTATTAAGTAAGTAAGTACTTATGTAAGTACTTAATAATGAGAAAGAATTTTCAGAGAAAAATACTGTTGACAAATGGCAACACCTCTAAAGAGATTTTTTTAAGTCGGTTAAAAAATATAAAATGTCAATGACTCGAAAATTGTTGCCATTGGCTATTAGTCTTATGGGGTAAGTTGGTTATAAATAACCTCTCCTACATCCCCATAAGGTGGATGCTCCAAGGTAGACCGCGAAATTCAAATTTTCTTACGTTTTTTGCGATTTGCAGGTCAGTGTCAAGTTGTATGATGATTGAAATATGATTCGCCACATCATACAATGTATGTAAATAAATTCAATCTGCCTAGCCTTTTCCCAGCTATATTGGGGTCGTCTTCCAGTCTAACCGGATGCAGCTGAATATCAGTATTTTACATCGAGCGACTGCCTATCAGACCTTCACAACCCTGTAACAGGGTAATACGATAAGACTGGTTGTCCGACTTTCGGGCTTTAACGACTAGCTTCACGTGCTTTCCGAGGCACGGAGGAGCTCGGTATGGAAAGATGGCCACCCATCCACAGACCAATCCCGGCAAGCGTCTCTTAACCTGATGGATCGACCCGTGCTGCTGTTATTAGTTAGCCACGAGCTCCTCTGTACTGTACTGTAAATGTATCATAATTTAATCTTAATATTATAAATCTTATGTTAATATTAATTACCTAATTAAATAATTCTATACCTAATTTGACCTTACAACAACGACAAGACGGCAGCATACGGTTAGTACCGATTTCAGCCGCGCGCTGACTTATCTTGGGCGCAGTCTAGGGACCGTTTATAATCTGCATAACAGTGCCTACTATTTTGTAAGATTCAATCCCACCAAATTACAAAATTAAATCTAAACTTAATTACTGAGCTAATTTAATACGGTTAACAAGCGACCGACGGCTTTTACGACTTGACAAAACATCGAGACTTACATATTATCATTCTGCCTAGCCTTTTCCCAATCATGTTGGGGTCGGCTTCCAGTCTAACCGGGTGCAGCTGAATACCAGTATTTTACATGGAGTGACTGCCTATCTGACGTCCACAATCCAGTCACTGGGTAATACGATACCCCTTGGTAAGACTAGTTGTCATACTTTCGGGCTTCTGACGACTCGTAACGACTGTCAAAGATCCACGAATGACAGCCGGGACCAACGGGTTAACGTGCTTACAGACTTACATGTTATGTAAGTTTATATTACACAAATAATTATACCTTCCGGAATAAAATCTGTACATCAAAATTCATTGCGTACTTTCGAAAAACAACGTCACACAGACAGACTGAACAAAGCGGTCACACACGAGACCCGAAAATCGACTTAAATTTTTAATATGTATGGATAGATAATTTAAGACACGAGGAAATGAAACTCGTATTATTTACGACAAATAATCGATAAAACGTCTATAAACAATGGCATGATTATCAATATTCAACAATGAGATGCATAAGATGCCTTCGAGATTTCATAGCCGATACTTCAACAGGAAACGGCCAAGTGTGTGTTGGACTACTGACAGTGTACAAATATTTCTACGAAACCGTATCATGTACTTAAAACGTCATGTCATAGCCGAATTAATGAATCCCACCACATGTGTATGAAGTTTCGCCAATTAAATAAAACTAGCGACCCGCCCTTGCCTCGCACGGTTCTTACGATTTGACAAAACATTATATTTTATAAATGATTTCAATATTAATGTATTTTTCACATAAACCTTGTTGGTGTAAACCGCATCGTAATCCATTTGTGTGCCTACACACAGACACACTCGAAAAGCGACTTTTAGATTTAGACACGTGAAAATTAAATTACATTTATTTACCGAAAATAATCGATTAAATTTATATTTTTTTCCAATTCTCAATACTCAATACTTTATTGCATTCCATAATGTGTACACAGTTGTTGATATGTTAAACATTGAATCAATTATGGACCCTAAAATTAATATACAAAAGTGCAGTGGCATAATTATTCACAATGAGATGATTTCGAGATTTTTTTGCCGATACGAAATCAAAAGAAACGGCCAAGAGTGTGTCGTACAGTTTCATATTTTTATTTTTTTTACTACCTACCTATATTTTTGGCTTTCAAGAACTCGAAGTTCTTAGAAGCCAAAAATATAGGTAGAGACTGAATAAACACTTGCTTGTGTGGTTGCTTGCTTGTCTTGAATGAACATTAGTGTCGAATCCCACACCAACTGTAAAGTATCCAGGAGTCCAGAGATCCACAAAAAATATAAGATATGTCTCACTTATTTTTTTTCTCTTGTGATAATGAAATTCTAGTACTAGAGCCAAGGCTGCACTAAATCATTGTGCACAGTGCACAATGATTTAAAGTGCAGCCTTGGCTCTGTTTATTGTCAATTTTTTTTTAATTTTTTTTTTAAGTAATATAATTTGGTGTACTTCTTAGAACGATTTCTTGCCTAGTAAGCAGCGTGCGCATATGTGGAAAGTAATTTTACTACACATTTCTAAGATGGTTACATAATAAAGTAATATTATAATAATTATTACTTTATAAATTAACACCCTGAAAACATTAACATTTTTGGTAAGTACATGTAGACAAAACAATCAAAAAAAAAATCGTATTTAATTAATATGATTTTATTTTAATAATAAAACTTGATCTACGAGTCTCAGATTTAAAATATTTCCTGTTGCAGATTAGTAGCCTAAAACATAAAAAGCCGTCAGGAGCATTACTTACCATATTATGATAATGCTCCTGACGGCTTTTAAAAATAAAACAATTCCTACACACATTCGCGTTATCCTTATAATATTCTGTCATACTCCTTCTCTATTTGAGAAAATACTTTCTACGTTACTCAGAATATAATCCTAATAAAAATAAAAAATCTATTGGGTGTGTTCAGAGTCATAATTTTATTCATTTATAAGAGGTTGGTAATCTAATATTTTCAATTTAGGCTACAAATAAGTTCCTGATCTTGATGTTAGTGGAGAGAAGTGTACAAGAGAAATTACAAACTTACAAAAAAAAAAAAAAAAAACAATATAAATGGGCTGTTACTTACGTACATAATTATCTAAAATTACAATTATAATCTACACATTAACTTTAAGATACTTTTATTAAACGTTTTACTTACTCCTAAACAATGATCTACAACAAAATACCTGATAGAAAAAAAACTGTACACACTAAGGTGGCCGTCCCATTCATCCACTTCGTCATTTTTCACTTTATTCGTTCCCCAAAAAGCGGATATGTAACTGTCTGCGGAACAAACTCAACTGTTACCGTCATGTAGCTGAAACCTTATTATATCCAACGAGAAAATGCATTATACATAGTTTCTTGAATAATTACAAGCTTTACTGCTTTTGAATTAAAGTTGGTTTTCGCGTAGAGAAATGAAATATCGTCATCGTGTTGTCGAAACTCGGCATCGAAACTAGTTTTAAGGCTATGTATAGGCTATAATATTTTTTGATAAAAATATTTATTGGTGCTAAACTCGCGAACGATACGGTTCATATAGTGTTCGTTTTTCCCAGAATTTCCCATGATTCTATTATTGTAACAAACGCTAAACGATAGGGACGGAAAAAAAAAATTGTTGAAACTTTTGAACAATTTTTTTTTTCTTTTTTGAGTAGAATTTGTCAGATCTTTGTGATTTTTTTTTGGAAGCATGTTAGTTTGTTATTTATATTTTGAGTGAATAAAAATTGGTCACACACACGGATACATAATCAAGCTATACATTTCCAGTAAAAGCTGATCTCGCATTGTATAGGATTTCCGTACAATGAGAGGTACACAAGGCTACATAACTACATAACCCGTGTGTACACCGGGCTTAGAACCATATTATAGTTATAACGTTACACACAATTTTATTATTACGTGACTGAATCCATTTAAGTGTGACGTTTGATATCGAAAAAGATAGAATTATGTTCAAATATTTGAACACTTCTCAGTTAGTAGAAACTTTCACATTTTTTTTTAAATGTATTTGATGAAACATCCGAATTCGTGAACACAAGTAAGTAATTTACATTGTAAGCAATAGATTTTCTTTACAAGGTCTAGGCATAGGTTTATCCATAAACAACGTCATGCGTTACTTCATTGAGCCTACCTCCCATTCCATTATTCACACATCCATTATTGCTTCCTAAGTGTCGTACTATTTTTTTAATAGGTATTTCATTTAAAATTCATGTTACCTAGAAATAGGTAGGTACAGTAAAGATACGGTAAAGATGGTAGAGAAGTTATTTCGCTGTTTTGGAAATTAGCAAAAGTATCTTGTCGCTCTTTCTTTACTTTTTCGTTACTTTTGATTAACAACTTCTTGCCATATTTATTCATAACTAGCTAACCTGACAGACGTTTTCCTGTCCTGTCAATAATTGATACATAAAACCCATAGAAAAAAGGACATTCAGTTTTCCTATGTTTCACAAATAAATAATTCTGATTCTGATTCTGATTCAGAATTTGAAAATTTTCCGGGAGACTTTTTTTCTTTTTTACTATAACCAACAGTTGACTAAATCGTTCCAGCTGTTGTCAAGTTTCTAGTTTTTATTGACACTTAACCCACATGAATATGATCCAGTGATGTGATGTAATTAACTAATCATCTGAGCACCGTAATTGGAGGTAATAAAGGCGACAGCTTGCTTGTCTCCTTGGCCACTAATCAGGATTTTCTTAAAAAGTTTTTTATGGGTATACAGGGTTTGCTAGAAAGCATAGTGCACGCCTCTACAGAAAATTTAACTACTTATTGTTTATTGAAAAGTTTTTTGCTATTTCCGACTTTTCTAGTACTCAAACCTCAGTTGGTCCAATAGACTTTTTAAACGACGAAAAAAAAAGGCGGAGGTCTCAAGGCGACAGGTATATAAATACAGTTTGGCCGGAACATTGACGTCAAAAAATAAAATTTTGGTCCCTCGTATCGTGGGGTATCCGAATCACCCCCATGTATGTCCCGCGACTTTCAATAGCTTTCTAGTTATGATTTTTTTTAATGAATTTTTGAGAATTTTCGACCTGACCAATTTAAAGAAATTAAAACAAAAAGTAGAACTGATTCAAAATTAAAAGTAATTTATTCAATCTAGGCTGAGAATCAGCACTTTTTGAACGTCAAAATTCCATAAGACAGTCCCCCAAAACGCCCACCCGTCACCACTTCCCACTTGATTGTGATTGATTGTATATTAATCAATTAGGGTGCAGGTTGACAGGGCTTTGACAAGTTTGTGATAAAATAAAGGGTCCTACAAACAGGCGTGACGCGGTAGCGCGACGCGACTTTAGCAATACAATTTCTACGAAAGCATGGTTGAACAATTACAGGTGTCGCGTCGCGCCAGTATGAACGAGCCTTAAACCACAGTCACGGTGAATATTTAAATTCCGGAATTATAATCTATTTTAAGCTCTATTTTGATTAAAATAAACATCGCTTAATTTCAATGATAACGTAATTTAAAGTCATTCACTTTGCGATAAGACAGTTTTATTAATAACTAGCTGCTGCCCGCGGCTTCGCCCGCGTGAGTGTCGGAAATTACCCCATACATCCCCATGGGTTTAAAGTATAAATATTGAGTTTCGAGTTAATAGGACAGCGCGTTAAAATTCTTCCATACAAACATTGACACCCCCCAACCTTTTAGGGGGTAATTTAGAAAAAAACAAAAAACTACAAACTTTATAATTTATTTAGATAACTATTTGTGCGAAGTTTCATGTTTATTACCTCAAGGAATAAGATTTTTCATAAAAACTTTCATCCCTTATTTTACCCCCTTAGGGGTTGAATTTCGAAAAATCCTGATACACGTTATTCTTAATATTTGGGTTTAAGTATAAATATTGAGTTTCGAGTTAATCGGACAGCGCGTTAAAATTCTTCCATACAAACTTTGACACCCCCCAACCGTATGATAGGGTACTTTTCCGGGATAAAAAGTACCCAGTGTGGTGCCCAGGATATTAAAGAATAATTATACCAAGTTTCATCGTAATCGAACCGGTAGTTTTTGCGTGATGCCTGAACAAACAGACAGACAGACAGACAGACAGACAGACAGACAGACAGACAGACAAAAAAATATTTAATCACATATTTGGGTTCGGTGACGGTCTAGTAACACCCCCTGCCATTTATTTTTTTGATATTTTCAATGTACAGAATTTTCACTTCTACAGATTTATTATAAGTATAGATATAGATAACATAAATCGTGAATTAACTTCTCGAGGGGTGATTAATTTCACGTTAGCGTAGGTAGTGTTTTCGTTATTAATATTATAATAACACGTATAAAGGCTCCCGCAAACAGTCGCGACGCGACTCTAGTGGAACAATTTCTATGAAAACTTCACGGAATTTTTTGTGTGTGATGATGTGAATGAAATCGAGCCATGAAACACGAAATTATATTAAGTAATATGATAAAGTTTGAATGTAGGGGGTAAGGTAATCTTCAGAACTACTGATCCGATTCTGAAAATTCTTTCACTTATGGGAAAATACAGTATTGCCGAGTGACATAGGATATACTAAAGAAATTTCACGCGCACGAAGTCGCGGGCAGAAGACTTAAAAAACGTTTTACAAAAAAAAAAACACTACAGAGTGAAAAATAACTTTAATTTCGGAAATAGGGTTTTGAATTTTCTTTTTTTGCCACCGACTTCCGAAATGAAAGTTATTTTTCACTTTGTAATACTTATTTTTTGGAAGTCAGTTGGTTTTTTTTGTAAAAAGTTTTTATTTTTTTATTTAGTTTAGTTGTGGTACCTACCCCCCACAAATTCGAACATCACGACCTGCTATGCAAACAACAGTGACAGGAACTTATTAGAACAGCAGTCACATAGGCTAAGTGGGAAAAATACGTATTAGTGAAGCTAACTCAAAAACAACCCAAACAAAGTTAATAAAATGTATATGGGACCACCTCGGGAGCTTACCCTTTCAAATAAAAAAAGAATCTTCAAAATCGGTCCACAATTGACACAACGTCGATGGACATACATAAAATAAAAACATATATAAGTACGCTACGAACATTATAACCTCATCCTTTTTGGAAGTCGATTAAAAAGCAAAATAACGAAAAAATTAAATAAACGTAGTGTGTGCCAAAAAACTACATTTCAGCACTAATTGCAGACAGATGCTGACTGCTGACTGTCTGACGCTGGACGTATCTCTTACCAAATTTCGGGTCTTCCGTCGACACTCGTTGTGTGGCTAAGTATGTGCCCACTTTCCCAAATTTTATCAACTCGTTCACCAGAAAATAAAAGAAAAAACCGGCCAATTCCTTCATAATTACGAGAATATCCGATGCGACTGTTAATCAACGTGAAATGAATGTTTTTATGTTTTCCAATCATAGATAGATATTGTTTAATAATAAAACAGCCAATGTTTACGCATTCATAATATTGTAATGTGAAGTGGGGCATCCGATGTTGGCACGGGTCAAGTCATTTTATGGAATCTGATTGTTTCTAGCTGGGATAAATATTCAGCCGGTCTAATTGTTTTTAATCTCACCGTGAAATATAAGGTGAAGTGAGCTAGAAGTGAGCTGTCATTCCACTTGATGCTAGGGATTGACACTATTGACAACTCACTTCACCTAAGTTTTCACGGTACACCTAAGATTTTTACAGATTTGCTCGTTAGGTTAGATCATTGGAAGCCAGAATGGGTGTTCAAATATATTTTCAGGGAAACGATTTGCCATTATCACTGACATAATAAGTTTGTAATAAAGAACCTGTGGTGGCGCCTGTGCAACGCCACATACGAACCAATCATTGCACCTGACTCGAAACCCGACAACAACCGTCGGGCAGTAGCCCACCCGACACAAAACCAGCCTGGTCGGGGGCTCCTCAATGTTCAAAATGAGTATGAGGAAATTTCCACCCTGTTCTTCATAAATCTTTATAAATTCAACAGGTTGGATTCGACTATGTACCTATATAGCTACATTACCAAGTGCTGTAAGTACCAAACACTTGTTTATTCCATACAATTCTACACCGAATGACTGTACTTACTATTATCATGCACACAAACCGCAATGCAGAGATTGATGTAATAGTCAATGATGTATAAAACTATAGATACGTTGTCCGCACTCTAAAATGGCAACATGAAATGAAGCCAATTGGCCACATTGCGCTCAGTCACGCACCAACCTGTCGCGCGACGCTACGTTTGTTTTTAATTTATATCGTGTGTGACGTAACTGAAGATGTTTATTTATCTCCCTCTAGCAACAGGCATTCCGCCGTACGGTGTCATATTTTCTTTCCCTTTCTTTACGCGTATAAGTAGTTATCTAGTATTTTCGCCGTTTTTAAGCGCCGAGATGTTTGTTGATAACGTGTCTATATATAATACGTCATTGGTAATAGTATACCTACTTAGCATGTGACTACTGGAAATTTGTTGTTCCTAAGTATTGTTTAGCCAATCATGACAGTCATCCAGCCTTGGGAGAACCGCTTAACTATCCACATCATTAACTCAAATACTATATTATTATTTATTTTAATTAAATACAAGTCCTCATTGCTATTGTTTATTTTATTACCCTTTTCTCGACAATAGAACAAACACATGGAACCGATAACATGTAAAGTTATGAACTGCAAGACAAGACAAAAACTAGGTTTTTTCCAACATAATTTACTTACTAGGTAAATACCACCACAGGTCAATATTACCGCAGGTCAATTCAGCAACAGGTCAATACGATCAAAGGCCGATACGATACGACCCAAGGCCAATACGACCACAGGGCAAAACGACCCAAAGTTCAATACTTACAACTAAAGGTCAATACTACCCAAGGTCAATACGACCCAATGTCAATACGACCCAAGGCCATTACGACCGAAAGGCAGAACAACGGAGTACAACGTACAGAAAGCATTACACAGACGAAAAAAATATCTTTCAAATCGAATTGGTGGGTAGCACAATACATCATGCTGTCTACATCTATGAATTTGGTTTTCTAACTGAGCAGAAAGCTGTTCTGCTGGGGAGTTTGTTGCGCAACTTCTTCTTCCCAGCTAAGGGGTGAAGGGTGGGCGTTTTGGAGGACTGTCTTATGTAATTTTGACGTTCGAAAAATGCTAATTCTCAGCCTAGTTTGAATTTTATAATAAATTACTTTTGATTTTGACATGAAATAATAATATGGTGTTCACCTTAACAACACTAGGCATTAGTTGGTTAGCCTATTCCTTTACTGGTACATATCTTATCTCAATCTTTGATATTTCATTATCAGCAATTATTTAACCAAATGGTTCAATTTATTATCTATTCTAGCCTGATAAAGGTGGTCTTGAAGGAATATTAGTAAGTAGTCCACAGAACTATTAATGGCAGAGGTTTATGATAATTTTCTTTTATTTCATTTGTTCACTTATTGTTTACATTTTTAAATAAGTACCTAAGTATTTTCATTAAAAAAAACATTTAAAAATATAAAAAATAGTAGCCCACCGGTATCTGGAACAGGGTCCAAGCTACCGGTGGTCAGGGCTCCAGAGAGAGGAACCTCCTAACAATGCGAGCCGTGTCCAGAAGTACAGCTTTCTGAATCAAACGCTTGATCCAGCTGCCCAACGAGAGCCTCCTCAGGTGTTGGTCGAGGCTCTTGGCTATTAGGCCATTGGCTGTCACGACTATCGGCACAATGATCGCTGAGTCCACATCCCACATGTCGACAACCTCGCGAGCCAAGTCAACATACTTCATTTGTTTATTATTATGGAAAACGGGAGAGAAAACAACAAACGGATTGGTCATATAAATTATAACGTGCGTTTGTTGTACCGTAAATGGCGCGATAAGGGGTTTCCCCATACATCCAGGGGTTTCTTTTTCCATTTCTGCCTTCCCATTCAGGGAAAACAGACATGATGCTATCATGCTATGTTGTTGGACGTTCTATAAATTTGCGTGAATGTCGATTTTATAGGAAGGTCGTTGCAAGGTGGTATCCATGACAACAGCTTTGATGAAATAAAACTGGCATTTTATAGAC
The DNA here is from genome assembly GCA_914767815.1 of Eupsilia transversa. NCBI lineage: Eukaryota > Metazoa > Arthropoda > Insecta > Lepidoptera > Noctuidae > Eupsilia > Eupsilia transversa. Next base: position 11,533,261 of record OU611892.1, read on the forward strand.
TCATGCATGTGTTATTAGCAGTTGTCTCGAAACTTAGGCGATTACATAAAATACTACATGCTTATACTTATTTTATTGTTTTTTAGTTAAAGAATAATAGCTACATCATACCTTCGATGCCATAATAACACTCTCTTCCCGATTTTCTAGCTGTAATTACTATTACAGAACACTGAATAAAATTCAGCATTACAGTATTATAAGTATGTTTAAGTATATTCATAAACTTATCATTCGTTTCGGGTTTCTATTTTACAACACATGAATACCTTTATTGTTGAACCATTGTTTTTCCCAAATAAAACTGTATAATAAGTACTACTTAATGCAGTAAACAGCTGGCAAATAACAAGAAACAATTTACATAAGTTTTCACCTGTATTCACTAAATATTCACACGTAACTGAGCGAGACTTTTGTAAGAAATATTACTTTGAAGATTCTGCTTTGCATAAGGTTTATCATTTAAGAATGAGTTTATTGAATATTATAGAGAAGTATGAAAGAAAAGTACATGAAAATTTTGTATAATATAATGATGCCTGCCCATGTTTTGTTGAATTTTTGTGACACCCATTATTTAATAGTCCCAAGTGTGAATTGGATGCATAATAACCTTCTTCCAATAGTGTTCAGTTTGCATGGGAGTAGATGAACAGGTGCCAAATTCGAGCAGGTCTGTCCTGTTAGTCACAGGTAGCAATATGGGCGGCAGTGCAACCTTTTAAATTGTCTTTCTTTTAATGTCATTCACAATCGGGAGGCAGTGAGTTAGATGAATAACAATTTTTTTTTGTGCTTTCCTCCAGAAGTGTGAAAATCAAGGCATGTTGCGCCAGCCCCAAATAATTTGGAATATGGGCAAGAGAATGATGATATTGAAAATGTTTTTTTACTTAAAGGACACTGGAGAATAATTTCAAGGCCCTGTAATGGTCTCAATCCATTCCCCTTAAAACAAAATTTCTAAAAGCCTGAACAAACTCTGATCAATAAATAGGCCTTCATATCTCATGTTATTTGATGAGATTGCTTCATTGAAATGCCAACACAACACAGATGAGAAGTGAAGAGGCCTATTCTAACACGCTTTCATATCTGGGAGTAAATGTTATACGACATTTCCAAAAGTATCCTATAATATTAGAGCTTCTGAGTGGCTTAGTAACATAAATACATAATACAGCATGTGGCTGTTAAAATGGCACATTGAGGTTCAGAAAAAGTTCAGCATTTTAAAGAGTCTCAAAAACTCTTTTCAAATCTGAATGTACAATATTACAAACCTAAGTGCTTACTATGATTATGACAGTACTCACCCAAAAAGTATGTGATGCTTAGTGCCACTACAATGAGGAAGATAAAAACTTTCTTCAATTTTCTCGGGTGCTTAATTGTCCTACTTCTAACATTGATATGTGGGGCCGAGGTATCATCTTTTAACTGTAAAAAAAAATGAAACACCTTATAATATACTTTACGAAACATTATTTAAAACTATGACGTGTTTCTATGACTATATTTTGTAAACTACTAAAAAAATATTTTACTAGCTTGGTGTATAATGAAACAATAAAATTCTAGGAGATTTATTATTTCATTACACTTTACTGTTTTCTTCAGTTAGCTCGCAATTCTATGCGGAAAACCAGCATAACTGGTTTTATTTTTATTTTTTTATTTGTGAATGACTGATTTAACCTTATTTGAATATTATTAGAAACCTGTGTGCAACTCAAACCTGTGTAAGCATAAAAGCAATAAGTCTGTGGGTCAGTGGGTCGTCTTAGGGGTGAGTAATGCAGTCCACAAAGCAATTACTTTCTGCTTTTAATTATTAATTTTGCCAGAAACTTCATGTGAAACTGAACAGTAGGTACAGGGTACATAATTAGAGTTTTTTACTTGACCATTGTTAAATAATAGCATCGTATTTTGTTCTTTTATAATTCAGCATTCATGTGTATTAGAAAAATTGAACGAGTTATAAATAAAAACATTCCGTTGAATACATCACAAATACCCACCGCCAAGTATCTGTACGTGCTGAACTTTCCCATGTTGACTTAAAATAAACATCACAACCAATAAATCAGTTATTTTAATATTATTTCTAATTGGAATTCAACAAGCGGTACGTAGACATTTTATCATAATACTTTTTACGAAAAGAAGTTGCTTTGACACAACGTCACACATGGATTATTTTTTGGAAAAGTGTCAATTTGTGTCAAAAATTACTTTTTGAAATGACAATCTGTCAGTGTTCTTGTCTTGTCATTGTCAATTAGTGATGCGTCTAAGTTACTATTAAAAAACTAGTAAATGCGTGAGCGAGAAAGAGTACGGTACGAGCCGACATCTCTGTTGCTACCCATTGAATGTAATCGACTAAATCTTCACATTTGATATTATTAGGTCTTGCAATTAAAACATTGAAGTTTTTTTTCCGTACATTATTTGCTCGATACAGTTCACAATACAGTTTTACGGTCCTCCCCTCTGACGGTTAATGAAAATAAATAGTATGATTTTTGTTTGCTCAGGTATATCAATAAAAACATTAAAGTAAAAAATAACAAGCCTTATCATATACTTCATTCCAAATTCGAAATTGGTTAAAATGCACTCTGCTTTGCCTTTTTAACTAATTTGCAATTTACTTTTACTGTAAGTAAGCACAATTTAGATTGAGAGTAAGTACAGTCTTGCCTTCTTTAATTAACTGTCTCAATAAAATATGCAAACAGAAGATTAGGGACTACGAATAAGTAAGGAAGTCAGAAGTGGTGATAAAGAAAACATTTAAGGCGGGGTAAGTGTTAAATATTACTAACCTAGTATTAATAGTCAAATCTCCATTAAATGAAACAAAAGTTTTAGTCAAAGTAAATTACTTCTTATTACCGAGGTTTCGTAATTTCACATTTTCACGTTTATCTACGTCATTGAATTATAAAAACATAACCTAATTGTTATTAACACCCAGATAAAAACTACCGTAATAACTTCATAACCTTTGAACCAAGTAAAAATAGTACGTAATAAAATCATAACTTTAGTAACTTACCTTTCTTTGGCGTACGTTCATTTTATTTTATTTATCACTTCCGCTATTAACCACAAATTAATTAACTTTAGTATGAAAGTTCGGGTACTTGTTTCATAATTTTGAATAGGTAAATAAAATTAATGTATTACTTATGTAATTTATAACATGGACCTCATTGAGTACTCGCCGAACGTGAACTAACTTAGATCAAGTAATTATGTTGACCTTCATAATAATATTACGTACTTATGTATTTATAATGTAATCACAAGTACATAACAGACGTGCACATCACGTAGAGCCACAGACTACAACTAGGCATTTGGATGATTTGGACAACTTTACTACTGAGACTGTCTTATCATGATGACTGAGCATCATTGGTAGCAATATAAAACAGGCACTATCAGGCGAGTTTATCGATAATATATCATGATTTAGTATTTTTGTTAGTCGTTCAGACCGTGATAATATTAACAATGAAGTAGCAATCTAGGAACTAATACTAACGTACCGTTTCGAATGCGATAGCGATCTGATTGGCAGATACATAATATGTTGATAGAAAAATGATTTTGACCTTATTAATCAATCGAGGGGACTGTTTATGTTGTACCTAGCAGTTTATTGGAAATGTTGAAGGTACCTACATATTTTGATTTGATGGTTTGAGATTTACCTACGGCAATCATTCCTGACATGCTAATTTATGATAAGATAGAGAAGGGACTGAATGATAGCATGACGGTTCACTGACAAGGGATAATGGAAAGAGAAAACGTGTTGCACCGACCCCCCCAATTACATACCTAATAAGGGACGAGGGCAGGAAGATGATGATGATTCCTGACATACTAATTGGGTGTGGATCATATGTAGGTACAATTTGATTAGAATAATGACTAGGTAGGTAAATCCGATTTCTTAAAAAAACCTGTTTTATGAACTGGTTAGGTACTGTAGGTACCTAATAGCCAAAAGTTGTAGCCGTGTGCTTTTCGGCAAAAAATAAACCAATTAAAAACAGCAGGTATTAGAATAACATAATGTAGCTCTTGCGAGGTTGTCATGCGGTAGGTATACGGGATACTTACTGCAATCAGACTACTTTCGTCAAACATGGCCGGTACTTATGACATCATTACCTGTTGATTTTACTCGTGATTAGAGGCTGATGAAATAACGTGTAAAAACAATGTGCATTGCAGGAGACTAATCTCAGAAATGACGCAATAATCCACGCTTTTTTATCTACTTAGGAACTTTTGACTAGCAACATATTTACTGAGCGACCTATTAAAAAAAGCTAATTCATCATGTCAGCCTTGACATGTCTATACGGTTGGATGTGGACATCTTGAAACGGCTGTAAATGGGGTATAGGCACTAGGTACTGTCTTATTATTGTCGTCAGGCTTGGCAGACGGTTTAGGACGAATAGGATGCTGCCGCACACAGGGTCTGCCCTGCTCTGGTCTGAAACCTCACCACTGACTATCCATTCTTTTAGGAGTCACCCATCATAACACACCAAATAACCCATATTTTTCAAAGGACTACGGAAAGAAACAAAATATTTTATTTCACATAAACATACATGGGCACCGAAGCGTCAGAAGCTATGTGCATGGTTCCAATTCGTCGTTTCATAAGGAGAAGAACCGGCAAGAAACTCCACAGTTACTCTTTTAATTTAAACAAGTTAAAATTAAATAACCCCCGACACAATTCAAGGTGATGCTTCAGTATCGGTTCAAGGTTACTATGTTCTTCTAATATCATTGAAGTAACAGAATACTAAATTTCGAATTGATCAGACCTGTGGAAGATGCGCACATCCAATCATCAACTAGAAAAGAGCTGATAATCTTCAAACAGCTGAACGGATATTCTTGAATTGCAGCTAAGAACACTCTCGATCAAGACACCTTTCAAACAAAAAAATTATAATCAAAATCGGTTCAGCCGTTTGGGAGCGACGAGGGAACAGACAGATACACAGGTTGAACTTATAACACCCCTCTTTTTCCGTCGGGGGTTAAAAATATATGGGTTTTACAATGTTTAATGAAGCCCTATTATCTTCTAGGTGTACACTTACCGCCTTACCTTCAATATCGGTGAAGTAATTTAAATCGGAAATAAATCCAATGTATTTCGCATGCACGTGTCATTCGTTATCTATTGACATGTTATTTATAGTAGATGCACGACTTCACGGTCTGATAGTCCTTAAAGCACAAAATTGCTGATTATTTGGCCGCCTCATGCTCATTTTTACACTTCCAAAAAGGAGGAGGTTCTATGTTCGTAGCGCAGGTATGTATGTTTTTTTTTTTGTGTGTCCAATTGTCTATCGATATTTTCGTATTGTGGACCGATTTAGAAAATTATTTTTTCGTTTGGTACAGGAAGCTTGCGCAAAAATTTATATGGGACCACCATGACCACCCATAATATATTAACTTTGCTTGGGTAGTTTTTGAGTTAGCTTCATTATTACGTATTTTTCCCACTGAGCCTATGTGGATGATGTTATAATAAATTCCTGTCACTGTTATTTACATAGTAGGTCGTGGTATTTGAATTGTATAGGGTAGGTGTATCACAACTAAAAAGTAAAAACTTTTTACTTACCTAAAAAAAACAACCGACTACCAAAAAAAAACACTACATAGTGAAAAGTAACTGTAATTTTGGAAGTCGGTGGCAAACAACGAAAATTCAGAGACTTCCGAAATTAAAGTTATTTTTTGGATATGGTCGGACTGGCTGATTACTTTTAACACTACCTTTTTTTCTTCTTTTGGATTCGCACGGTTTGTGCAATTAGCGAATGTCACGTTACCTATCAATACTTAAACCATCGAAGTATTTTGTCTTTAAATTCAAATGATTGATTTCTTCTTTTATCCTTTGTCCAAGATGGAGGTCAGCAACTACTTCCTTGTCAAATTAAAAGAGTATGGCGTCGGTCGTCGTAAACTGGACGATATACTTTTTGTTAACGACAAACCGCCACCCAGACTTGGTGTTTACGACTTCGACGAAGAAAATCTCTGCCATGAAGTGTAAGTAGATAAATTAAATAAATTGTAGCGGCGTAGGCTTATGTCCATTTCTTGGTGTTTACCCGTCACCCAACAAAGCTTTCTAACCCAATGCCTTAGCCAATGAAGTTTTTTTTACTCCTGTCGTAACTATTATAATTAGATGTTACCTATGGTAGTGTAGAATATAATGCTCGAACTTGTCTTTAATTATTGATAAATCTTGTTAGCAGCTGTTCCCGAAAATTTGTAAACTATGATGGAGGGTAGTATATTATGTATAGTGCTGTGCAGTAAAGTGCATTGAAAAAAACTATCCATTAGAAGAATAGAGGCTCACTGCATACATGTGTTTTTTGCACACCCCACAAAGTAACCGTGTGATGAAATTGCTTCACACAATAATTGTGCGAACAGACCAACACATTCGTTATCTATCTTTGGTGTCTGTCTGAGCGACCGCGTTGTTCTCCTAAACTACGCAACGGATTTTGTGTGTAGTTTTCACCATCATTTTGAGAATGTATTCCGGAAGCTTTTTTAAAATGTGTACAGACGCCAGCAGGTCAAGCTACCCGAAACTGTCAGATTTTCCCAAACAACCTTGAACCTTAATGCTTTAATGTAAAGTTGAAAATCTATTAAAGAAATTTGACAGATTTTAGTAGCCTGATGTGCTGGCGTCTGTACAATAACTTAATTTTAAACTCACATAAAATAAAGAATTCTCGATGTTTTGTCAAGTCATAAAAACCGTGGAAAAATGAGCGGGTATATAAAACGTTTTTATTGATATATTCAATTCACAAATGAATTGTGTTGAACGAGGTCTTATGCATGCAAGGCCATCTAGTGAATTCGTCTTTGAGCAACAATTCGTTAGTTGATACTCGAATATCAATTTGAGCCGGGCAGTCACCCTCTAGAAGTGGAAGTCGTTTATTACAATTTGCATTTCATATGACAAGCCGTCAAATTTACGCTTCAACATGTTATTCTGCCAATTTCAAGGTCGAATAAAGCAATGTATAATATACAATATACTCGATTCGACCCAACGCGTCGCATCCACATCGTCCGCCCGCGCTACTTGTCCGCTATATTATTATATATATTACCGGAAATTATTTTTTCATTGGACAGCCCCATTCTTGAGGAAGGCCCGACTGGTAGTTCCGGAGAATACCCCCCCCCCCCCCCCCCAACTTACAAATTTTTACCTCTTTATAATATTAGTAGGTATAGATGAACAATGATGATTCGACGCAATCCTATAATTTTATTCAGCTATTGAAGATACATTTCAGCAGATCTTTATTTGTTTTAGCATAAAATCCACATGTAGCATTCCTGGATGCGAGTTTACATCTGAATCTTTATTGGAATCCGAAAATCACTATAACGCATCACATCGGTACAGTTGTGCTCGGTGCAAAAAGGTTTTACCATCACCTCATTTGTTGGACTTGCATGTACAAGAAAATCACGACTCATTCTTCGCAGTTCTATCTGAGAGGAAGCCTTCGGTAAGAACAAAGTTTAAAAAGAGGTAAAATGTAGGCTTTACGCAATGTGAATTATAACTTCAGGACAATTTTACAGTACTCCTGCTACATTGAAGAATGCAAAATAAAATTCGCGACTGCCAATGATCGACGTCAACATTGTGTAGAAGTACACAAACTACCAAGAGAATTTCGGTTCGATATTAAGCCGAAAAGTAAAACCAAGAAAAAATCCAAAGCAAGTTCCGATGAAAACGCAATGTCCATGGAAGTTGAGAACGAAAGTACAAGCGAAGCAAAAAACAATATAGTACTATCTACAAGCAGGCAAAAAACTTTCGCAAAATACAGTGGCAAAAAATTTACGAAAAATGATGGCAATAAAAACTCAAAAGATGTGAATATGGATGAAGTAATGGCAGATCTAAAAGATAGCTTGCCAGAATAAAAAGAAATGTTAAGTATTTTTAATTACGTTTTAATTTTTATCCTCAAGCTCTCTACATTGATAACTATTGTAAACTCCTATGGTAACAACTTGGAAGGTATATCTTGGCATACATCCAATAAATAAACTCTTGGATACAGCAGCTAATTTTGAATATCAATCTAAACTTTCTGTAGAGATTCCTTAGCACATTTTTTTTAACGGAATTTATTATTTATACAATACATACATGATTCGATACTTTATATTAATGTCAACCGTTATGATAATATTTAACGACTACAACAAAATAAATTACTGATTTTTTACTTAAAATTACTTGGCCTTGCCTTGGGAGGCAACGGCTTCCATCGCTTTCTTCACGGTTTCTTCGTCTCCGAGGAAGATCATAGAATCAACTGGTTTCATATCCTCATCTAATTCGTACACGAATGGAATGCCGGTGGGCAGGTTCAGTTCCATGATGGCTTTATCACTTAGACCTGGAAATATACATGGCACAGATATACTTCAAATTGACCTCTGAAGTGTCCTTCACCGACTTTCTTGTCATTTAGCAACCTTTTGACAGTCATGGTCTGCCGAAAGCCTACTGCGAAACTACGAGCAATCGTTTTATAGGACTGAACAATTTAGCATGGTTAATTAAACTTATTTTATAATTCTACAAAATTAGATAAAAATGGCATCATGTCAAGATCTAGACTAGATGTTTTATTATTTACAGAATCCTAACACTAATATGTAGTGTTGCAACAATAAGATGTAGGTACATACCATCTAAATGCTTGACAATACCCCTGAGGCTGTTACCGTGGGCAGCGATAATAATTCTCTTTCCTTCTTTAATCTGAAAAAAAAAAAGTACTTACTTAGATAAAAAACAAAAGAACGCTTTTATTAGATACTGTTTTAAAATAAAATGAAATCCTTATGAAATGTAACTTTTATAGCAGGCAGTTAATAAATGTTAACTGCCTTTTTATGAGATCTAGATAAAGCAAGTTGCACTAATCTGGTAACTGAACCTGCTTTACTTTAATTAATTTATAACTGAAAAACAATTATAAAAGAGAAATCCTGCTAATTCTTAGGGTTTTCTTGTCATTTGTAATGGGTTTTCAAGCAAGCGATTATTACTAGTTAAATTGAACATGTATCATGCTACACAGTATGATAGTTTTTTTATTTAACACTCACCTGAGGTACAATAACATTGTTCCAGTAAGGCAGAGTCCTCTCAATGGTGAGCTTCAAGCTCTCAAACATGGGGAACTCATCAGGTTTTGGGTCGCCAGCATAACGGGGGTCGTTGACAATGGTGTCATGGTATGGGTGGTCTTTCTCCATGGGGGGAGGGGGCACATCGAAACTACGGCGCCAGATTTGAACCTGCGGAAATAAAATTGTAAATTGCAGTCAGCTGGAAGAGAATTCTGAAAGAAAATGATTATAAAGGTGCCTTTGTAATCATTTAGGTGGATAAAAAACAGTACTGTATCATGAGTAGGTAGTCTACAAATAATTGAGTCATAAATTCTATCTTTATGAGGTCAAATAAAGGTCTGCCAAAAAGATGTTGAGTTATATGACGATGCAGCAAGATAGATGTTATCAATGTAGGATTACCAACTGTTCGGATTTGTATGAAAATGTCTGGGTTTTTGGCTCCCTGTCCAAATTTTGTCTGGCCTTGTAACATCCAACTTTTTTTTATTTTTATAAATGAGTACATACTGAAAAAAGGAAGTAAAAGGCCCAGACGTTTTTTTGCAAATCCAGGCTTTATCTAGCATTTACAAATTTCTAAATTGTTACCGTAACAATGTAAAAATATTGGGATTGGAACATAACAAGTAGTGGCTTTGTCCATGTCCAGTTGTTGCAATGGGTTTGATGGATAGCAGCCCCTAAATTGGATGATTCTATTGGTAATAACAAATTATAAGTTCTATTACAATACATTCCTTCGAGGATAGAAAAACGTAAGTATAATAGAATACACACTTGAGCTTCACCATACTTGGCAGCTGTCTCGGCCTTGTTAAGACCAGTGAGGCCACCATAGTGCCTCTCGTTCAATCGCCAGGTCTTCTCCACCGGCAAGTCTTCCTTACCGAGCTCTTTCAAAATAGTCCCCAGCGTTATTTGAGCGCGTTTCAACACCGAAGTGTGGGCGACATCGAATTCGTAGCCTTCGGATTTCAATGCCTTTCCGGCAGCAACTGCTTCCTCACGTCCTAGAACGGATATATTCTAATGAAAAATACTTTTATTAAAAATAAAAAAGATCTTGTACAGTATGTTTTGAACTTACCCTTATCGCTGAGGTCAGCGTCGAACCATCCGCAGAAAAGATTCTTCTGGTTCCATTCACTTTCGCCGTGGCGAATCATAACAATCTTGTATTTTGCAGGCATTTTGATCGAATTTACAAATCTAGACTAGACCGGCGATGTAATAGAAGCCGACACTTTTTTTCCTCGTCTTGACGTAAATAACCTGAGTGACCTCTAGTCAAAGTCAATACAAAGTCGCGTTCCATACTGCAAAGAAGAGGTTCAGGGAATTTAGTATTTTAAGCTTTGATTCCAATCAACCAAAAATCGACTAAAATAGCTAGCTAATAAAAATGCACTACTAAGGGGGACCTGAGACGATCTATCTTGCATGTTGTAACCCACCCATGCAATGTCTTCGCTAAACATACTTGGTTTAGGTACCCACACACAGGCATCAACCAGTACACCACTGAATATTTAGTTTTAGATGTAAAAAAGTATTTGGAAACTTATCAAATACTTTTTTTTCCTAATAATAAGTCCATGCTTTTTGTACACCTAAAACAATTACAACATCAAAATAAGTCTTGCATCATTATTATTATTTTAGGTCACTAGTTCTTTCATCATTATTATTATTTTAGGTCACTATTTGCGACGTTGCCAACTTTTAGAATGAACGCTCGTTAGATTCGCCTCGCCGCGTCAAAAGATATCCCGTTTCTATTTCGTTTTGATACGATACGACCCACAATGATGCAGTGACTTGACTTGATTGTCGTGGAAACGCTATGTATTTCTCAATAGGGACACTTTTTCCCGTGACTAAGCACGTTGAAGACAAATCCAGCGATTTAAAACTTTGGGCGGTAGGGTTTGACTTTACGGTGTCAAAAACGCTCTCTAGGAATACACACCAAATTACTTTCACAACGTTTCAGTGACGGCAGGCACCACTAAATTGCGGACGCTAGAGTTGTCGCTACCAGTGAAGTTCTTTTGATGCAGCGCTAGTGTCTATGTCATTGCATTTAAAAATATGTAATTCCACCGGACTTCAGAGGTGGCGCGGAATCTACGTGGGCGGTTACCGCTCTTCGAGGAAACCGTTAGCATTAGTCCATTCATTATAATAATAATTAAGGGAAAAGTTCGTAGCTCTACAGATTTGTATAGAGGCAATCTACGGAGTTCTACGGACATGGACATTACAAGGTCTAGGTCAACCTACGGACATTTTTTAAATCGTATCTGGCAACACTGCTTTTTAATCTGTGGGAGAAATGGTGAACTTTCATGGAAAATAAAATATTTTTATGTGCGAATCATAATAAAGAAAATATTTTGGCAAAAATGCCACCACTCAAAGGAGATGGAAAGAATACAGAAAAACTGCGATCTGTTCGCAAACCAAAATCACATTCAAATATGCCTGCTAACTTAAAAGTTAGCATACCTTTACAAGGTACAGGTAAGTTTGAATTCAGCAATTTGCAAGCTCTGCATTATTGCAAATGCAATAAACTTGTAATAAACTTTTCTTGACCACCTATTTGTTCTCTCCAGGCGGGACTAGTGTAATAACTATTAATGATTTATAATCAAACATTTGTGTAAGTAGGGAATGTTCAATGAATGAAAAAGAAAATAAAAGCTAACCTTGTTTATTCTTAGATATACTAGGTTTAGTTTAGACCCAAGACCCAGATTGAACTCTTATTTATGGTGCAGTCACTTCTAAGACACTTTGGCAACAGCTCCATTTTCATGCTAATATTAACATCAACAAATCATTGTTCAATACAAAATGGCTTGATACAGCACTGTCAGCAATACCTACAAAACTGTGTGCTTTCGCCGGTCCTTCTTTTATTCACATTTTACGACTGGAGCGTTACAACAGAAAGGCCGACACTTATGTAATGTCCTGTCCTGTGCGTTGTACAGTCACGAGCAATAATATATATACACTGTCACATTTTCTAAAAATTCTTAACTTCTACCATTACAAAAATATGTGTACGACAATTTTTTCTAAATTACCTAACCGTCAAACTGTGTCAAAACTGGGTATACATTGGTTTCACAGTAATATAAACGAAACAAAATCAGTAAAAAGTTTACACTTCCAATGTAATTTTTAAGTATCCATGACAATTTCAATAACATGTATATAAAAGGTATACATGTAATAGAAATTGTCATGGATACATTAAAATGACATTGAAAGTTAGCTGCACTGCACGACAACAAAAAACAAACGACAATTCAGCTAACAATAAAAGGCTGTTCTTTCTGGCCAGAGACGCAGTAAAAACAAACGAGTTTGCAACGAGTTTGGTAGACCAAATACCTTAATAAATTTAACCTTCTTTCTAGAAATTAGTATGGCTGTAGGACTGAAAAATCCACCGCAAAATGCTGTACTGGAACTTACAGATACGATTATTGGCCATTTTGAGAATAAATATAAAACTCTTGCTATCTTTTTAGACCTATCCAATGCCTTCGACACTGTCTCAATTCCCATACTTCTTTCGAAGATGGAGCATCTTGATATTCGCGGGACTGTCTACGATCTCTTCAGGTTATCTTACAGGTAGTAAACAAATAATAGTCGGGGGCGAGTCGATGCCACTCGCTGATGGCTACTAGCTAACTTTCGGTAACATAATAATATGTAATAACGCAAAATAATGATAATAAATCTAAAAATAAATAATAATTATAATAACATCCTATAATAATTGTATTTATGTACACTGATTTTGTCAATTTGGTAAAATTACAATTTGGTTACGACTTATTTCCGAGCTCGAGCTGCTTGAAACTCTTGCTTTGTAATTGTTTACATAATTTCGAAACTGTACTATAATACATGTTTTTGAAATTTCCTTGGGTACATAATTATGTAACTAAAAGTGAATATTATGTTTTGGTAATCTATTGTTAACGAAAATTGGATAAAAATGTGTAGTTCATTTTGACACAATTTAACGTTTACATAATTATTAGGCACAGTTAGTATACTTATTTTTGCGATTTAATGTAGCTACATGAATTTGAATTTTAAGGGCGTTTCTATGTTATTGCTCGTGACTGTATATGTCTTGTGTCTTGTCAATTTGTGTGTTGTAATGTTGTGTTGTTTGTTAAGTGTGTGTGTCTTAACTAAGTATCTTTTATTTGTTTCTACCAATATCTACCTATACCATCCATTGTAATGTTACTGAAAAATGCATTCTACATAAATTCAAACTCAAACCATTTATTTCAAATAAACCAATTACAGGCACTTTTGAATCTAGTTGCCCATTCCAAAGCATAGTATGTACCTATGGAGAAGAATGGGCAAGAAACTCCACGGACACTCTTTTAAATACAAAACCATAGACTACTAGATTGCACCAGTATCATATTTCAGCCTCATTGGTCTAGTGGTTGCAAGCACTACTGCTGAGCATGAGGTCCTAGGTTTGATACCCCAGGTCAGGCAGTGTTATAGGGTTGTCCACCTGGGATTTTTCAGTGGCAGCCCGGTGTCTGAATTTGTGCCCAGTTGATGCCAATAGGGTCACCCCATATTATATGGGCAAAATGTGGGTGTACCTCCGCCAAACGCTTCAGAATGACAGGCATGATGTTATTTAGGGCTGATTTTAGCAAATTCTGGTATCTTTTATCCGTGGAATAAAATTGACACCTGACGTTTTTGTATCAAGAAACTGTCAAAAATTAAAAAATATTCACCGGATTAGACTTATTCTAGGTATAAAAGTTTGGTCGAATCCACTCTTATTAGATCATGATGATCTGAAAGCAGATTACACCTTTTGGTAGGTTTTTTTAGAAATATTCACATAGTAGCTATTTTTAGTGAATTTTTAAGATTTAAGAAAGTTTAAGATTCTGATGCATCAATAACTTATTTAAACTAATGATGGCTACAATTTATAAATCATCTTGTTACAGAACAAGAAGGAGTACATGTGCCAATTATCAAAGGCCGCCGGCCTCCACAATTTACCAGGCATTTGGACATTGAAACCAAAGTAAACCTAGCAAATTCAGGTATACTATAAAAATCATTCATATGTTAATTTTCCTTGTACTTACACATACATATTTATTTAAAACGGTAATAATAAACATTGATTAAAGAAAACCAACATCAAAAATGTATGGTTTAACAGGATGCTAATCATTTATACTCTAATTTAAGCAAGGTTTGTAAATAAAGCAGTATAAGTACTAGGTATTATAATTTTTAAAACTATAATACTTAACTATTTAGTTTACTTTTATTGTAACCAATGGAATATAATTAGGGAATGTAATCTTGATATTATAAACTAGAGATCTCACGTGTTGAGTCTGGTGTCAAGATTGGCCATTCGAGATCTCGCCCGGAATTAGGCGAGATCGAGAGTTCGCCTTCTTTTTTAATAACGACTTTTTTCACAAGGGATTCTTAAACTTAAATTAAATGAAAACTACACCTACAAGGTAATCTTGTACACTCAGTGACACGAAATCTTGGCCAAGCGCTTATCTCGCAAATACTTGCGATAACAAAAGCTATTCGTTTTTCCAATTATTGTTTCGTATGAAGGCTGGTCAATTGTTTCGACCTTCTGAAGGTGATAGTTGACAGGCTTGATGAGAGCCCCATAATTGGACAACTCATCAAAACAACACTGTCTGTTGTAGTGTATAAGTACTAACATAGACCATAAGCCACTTTGTTACTAACATCCTAGTATATAGGTAGCTACTAACGTAGGCTGTAAGATATTATTGTTACTAACATCTTTTTTAGTATTTTTGCTTTGTTGTTTGTCAGTGTGGACCTTTGTTGTCCGTTAAATAAATAAATAGGTAATGTTAATAATGGTTTGGGGAGGAATAAGATCGGATGCTCATACGGATTGGGTTACTGTTATTAATTGCTTAAATGCAACCCGATACATCGAGGAAGTCCTTCAAGAACATGTTTTCAGAATACTTACACCTTTTTTCCAATTTTCATCAATAAGGTGCAAATATGTAGTCTCCGAGTTTAATGGCTGTGTAATGGAGTAATGATGGACGGACAGACGGAAATGGCAGAGGTTCTGTTTTTGTCAATTGGCTACCCTAAAGATGAACTTTTATTTAAGTTGTAATAATCTGTACTACGCGTACATAACTTAATTATTATTAAACACCGTCAAATTAAGTTAACTAGCGAAACTCCGCAGATCTCTGAATCTTCTCCCCGCGACTTCGTCCGAGTGAAATTTCGGCCCCCGGCCCACCGTGTCGCATCCCATCGCCCGCCCACACTATTACTTCGTTTTCGCTTATTATTCTTTCAGATTGTTTTCCTCTTTGCTCGGCTCCAAAGGGTCTTAACGTGATGTTACATGCAAAAAAAAATGTTCAAATCCGACTGGTAGTTCCGGAGATTACCCCCTACATACTAACAAATTTTACCTCTTTATAATATTAGTATGGATACGGTTTATCGTGTTTGGATACGATACCCATCACGTCTGCGAAGTTTTGCTAGCTAATAATTCCCAACATAAAATATATATACATAAATAATGTAATGTTTGTATTCCCTAATGTAAAAACTTGTTTGACTCTTGGTAAAATAAATTAAGCTTATGTGAGGTCCCAAGATTGAACCTTGGGGGATACCATAGTAATCATTAAAATAATTGAAATTATTAACTTTTTTGGAACCGATAAAAGGCGTTTTATTTAGTAACACAATATTGTCTGCACACTATGGCAACAAAGTTTGGATAGCTTACGAATCACAAATCTTTTTAGGAGTATTTTTGTGCATTACTATGTAAAAGGCTTGTTCGATTGCCAGATACCAAAAATCACATCATTGCATAAGTAATATAATTATTATACCACTCTTTTGTTTCAGTTGCTAGACAACAATTGGTTAAAGAAGAACCTGTATTCCAAACCGACAATATTGTTATTATTCAGTCTTCAAAGCCCAGAGGGAGAAAAAAAAAAGTTAAAGTGGTGTCAGATTTTTTCCAAAACTGTGTAGTCACGGGAAATAATACAGCAGGTTAGCTATATTTTACCTACATAATTCAAGAACATACTTAAATATCTGGTGTACATTATTCATTTTTAAATTCATCTATTCTCTCTCTCTGCTGTGTAAGTCTCTCAAATGGACTGCGGAAACTCTCTTTTCGATCCTATATTTAATTTATCTTAATAGGTAAAGTAAATATAGGATCGAATAAACAAATAAATAATAAATTTATTTTATGTAACAAATTTAAGCTTTTTTTTTTACAGATATTGTTGTCACTTCAACTGGTGCTAAATTACCCGAAAAACTTTCACCTGGAAAAAAGGCAACACCTGGAAAAGAACAGGCGGCACCTACACGAAAAATTCGTAAGATATCATGTTATATTCTTAAATTTTTATCGAAATCAGTAGCTTTAACGGACTTCTTAAAAATGGAGGAAGTTCTCAATTCGTTTGTATACACCGGGTAGTTTTAGAGAGGTTCAATAATATGTTTTCCTGTACTGGACTAACTGTACTTCTAACATAATGGGATAGCAACGATAACATCTGGTATAATATTCTTGTTTGCAGTTACTAGAAAAAGACTAGCAGATTCAAAAGCACAGGAAGATGCAAAGCGTTCAAAGATTGAAACTAAAACAGACACCGAAGCACGTGACGCTTACGTGAAATTGGAAGACAATGCTCATGCTGTTGAGGTGCCAGTTGAACCCGAATGTGAGCCTCTCGTGGAACCACTACCTACAGTCGTCGAACCAGCGCCTGTAGTTCTACAACCGACATCTGAAGTGGTACGACCTCAACCTAAAAAAACTAAATGTTCAGTCAAACGGATGCAACCTACAGCTAAGAAACCACCGCCAATGAGACAAGCAACACCTAGCAGGAAGAGAAGACCCAAAGGTAAGCAACAAAATGTACCGGCTAGAATTCGAACACCGTCAATAGTTGACTTATTGAAGAACCAAGTAACAGAGTCTGAAATAAAAACCGAGCCAAACCAACAAAATGCTCCACAATTAGTAGAATCTCGTAAGAATTCTTTTCCTAGCAGCCCGAACTTATTGAGGATTAGGAACAGAGTAACAGAGGCTGAAGTAAAAAACAAGCCAAACCAACATAACGCACCAGAATTAGTAGAATCTTGTAAGAGTTCTGTTGTTAGCAGCCCAAACTTATTGAGGAACAAAGTAACAACAGAGTCTGTAGTAAAAACCAAGCAAAGCCAACAAAATGAACCAGGATTAGTAGAATCGCGTAAGAATTCTGTCGGTAGCACCTCGAACAAGTCATGGACTAGAGACATATCCAGTTCGAGCAATAATACTTGCATTGGTTCAGTCTGTTCCAATGACTTTGTCCGTATTAACAAGAAGTTGCCGGTACTTAAACTTACTAACATAGATAGCGAAGTAAAGAAACGACAGCATGAGGCGCAAGAGATTGCTGCATCTGCTGCTGCGGATGATACGGATGAAGATCTATCAGACTCGTATGACTCTGATAGCTCGGATAGCGAAAGGAAGTTTTCCGAGCAGTTAAATGATTCATTAGGTGCGAACTCGCTACATTTGAGTGCATCTTCTAGTAGTCAGTTTACACAATCCCGTAGAAAAGAAAGTAGTTCAGATTACCCAAAAGGAAGTAGTTCAGATTACGGAAAAGCAGCTAACAAACTAAGCTTGACGATGGAAAAGTTGGACCTGGAAATAATAAAATGGATGAACTCTGACAATGAAAACGTCAATGCGAATCTCGTGAAGTTTAGAGATAAAATGTTCGATATCTTGGATAGAGAATTTGGAGTTATAACGCACTGTCGTCATCTAAAAGAAATGTTAAACCCTCCAGAAAAAAGAGGTAGTATTGAAGAGACTTGTATTTCTAAGCAAGTTCAAGGTTGTGATGCCAATAACGACACAGAAAATGTTTTAGTTGAAGAAAATGCCCCAGTTGTAGAAAAGGCCCCAGTTGTAGAAAAGGCCCCAGTTGTAGAAAAGGCCCCAGTTGTAAAAAAGGCCCCAGTTGTAGAAAAGGCCCCAATTTTAGAAAAGGCCCCAGTTTTAGAAAAATCCCCCGTGTGTGTTCCCCCTTTCGAAGAGAATAATCCAATCGAAAAAAATACTAGAGAAATTGTAATAGATTTTGTAGAACCTAGAAGAAGACCTAGTAGACATCTATCAAGTACTTCTGAGGGTAATATTTCAAACGTAAGCACTACAGCTGGCGCAGACGGTACCTCAGACGACGAACAGGCGGAAGGCACCTCGTACCCGCACTATGACCACCATGATGATGACGATACTCTGTCTCTGTTCGCTGAAAGCATAAGCGGTTTTGAATCTTCTAGAATGACTACATCGATGGCCTCGGTGGTTGTTACAAAACCGCAACAGGTCGAGAAATATATTCCTAAACCAGTGAGGGAAGACAACGCGCAAAACATAGAAAAGCAAACCTATTGTCCAACGAAAATAAGAGACGACGCTGAAATGATAGTATCAAAAATAGTAAACATTTGCGAAAAACAAAATGCTGATTCAACTTCAATTTATAAGCAAAGCAACAGTACAGACGACGCTGAAAGTTACCAAGACTTTACTGAAAACATAGACTTAGATACAAGATTAGGTCCCCCGGATATGATAAAAAAACCGCGTCTAATGGAGTCGTACTTCGAAGGTTTACCTAAATCCAGAAGCGTCGTGTTTGGCAACTTGTGTTTCTACAACCTAATGAACTGTTGTCGGACCGTGTTCCACGGAGCCGGACAGTGTCGGTTTATGCACATGGTGCCGACCAGCGCACAAATTAAAGATAAAATTAATCGTTTAGACGAGAGGATGTTAATTCAGGAGTATTTGTTGTTGAGGAAATGGACGGAGCTAAGAAGAAGGTATGGGATGTGTTACGTGGAGGAGTGTCAGAAGCGGGGCCTCACGAGGATACTCATAGAAATGGCTTACGATTTCATTGTGAAGGCTAGAAATGAGTGCGAGGAAGACACGCGGCTTAGAGTTGACACTATAGAATTGACTTTATTACATTTGAACACCGTCGACTTGAGTATTTGTGATGATTTGTTGAAGCTGACCATTCACTCCGACCAGGGCAACAGAACGCTACTCTGTGACGTGTTCATGGCGACGATGTCTATAACGCAGAACTTTTCGAGGTTCAAAATAGTGTTTTTAAATCTCACGTATTTCATGGTGGACAACGATAGGACGTTTAACAAAGACGTTGTCGAGCATATATTGGAGCGCGTGTGTATATTGCCTTTCGAGGAGCCGATAGCGCGGGCTTTGATACAGATGATGCGCTTGACGAAGTCCGATATATTCAATAACTCGATGATCGGGCACTTTGAGAAGCAGATATCTGTGAATAAGGATGTTTTTGAGGAGTACACGTTGCTGAAGAACCAGGTGGCATTCTCGTCGATGTTGGCGTCGTCCGTGGTGTCGGCCAGTCCGCCGCCGCAGCCCCCGGCCGCCTCGCCCGACACCACCAACCTGGATAACATGGTAAGTCCGTTTTAGTACTTTTTAAAAGCTATGGGCAAAATTAGGAAAATAAAATAAAAATAAAGTTGGATGTTGTACTGTGTAGTCATTTATTTTATCAGCATTTTACATTTTTAGAAAAAAAAAATGGTATTTTGCAATAGTGTCTAATTTTGTACGTAAAATTACGTACTTACTTACATTTTTCAAGTTTTTGACATCTAAAGGTTGGGCTATTATATTTTTTTACAAGTGTTTGGTCATTCGGATCTATCATCAGGAATATCACTATTTTGCCACTCATCACTATTATTAATGATTTTTTAAATGGATCAAGTAATTGCATCTAAGAACACGACCATTTAGATTTATGTAAAAAACAAAATGTTATAGAGAAGACACCCATACACAAACTCACGCTTTCTTCTCATGGGAGTAGGCAGAAACTACAGAACACCACTTCCCACCATCCGTACATACTCCTTTTGCTTTGTTTTCGTTCATACATACACGCACGCCGGTTGCGAGTACTACGCACCTGACCTTTCTGAATAACATCACCTCATGTCCTTCTCCCGCCGTTTCCACTCACCAGGCCTTGCAACCTAACCTTTTCTTAGTTGCCTCTCATTCATCCTCTCATTGCAATATAACCAAACCATCCAAGCATACTCTTTTCAATTTTTGTCACTAATTCTTCTTTTAAACTGCAACATTGCCTTATCATAATCATTCTTGATTCTTCTACACACAGAAGACACTTTCACGAAATCTAAGTACCGCCTACCTACAATATTAATTTAATTACCGAACATCATTCATCAGTTTATTTTGATTTGATAATTTTTTTACTTTTTATTGATATAATGATATGTTTTCGACAGAACAAAGCGGCCGAAGAGCCGTCGAAGCCAGTAATAACTAGGACTATAGGCATGAATCCGGCAATCATCTTCAACAGAGCGGCGTTGAGTTCCAATGACTCGCAAGCCCGCGTCAGCCCTGGCCTCTCGAAATCTTTCGTCAATCCCGGCCTCTCGAAAACTTTCGCCAACCCCGGCCCCTCGAAATCTTACGTCAACCACGGTCCTTCGAGATCTCACATCAACAACGCAGAATCGGATACCAGCGACGACTCAGTAATACTGAACATTAGGAAATGGCGGAATCGATCGATATTCCCTCATGTGCTCCCGCCTCAGATGGCTATCCGGGGCCCCATGCGCGGCACTCCTACACGCGGCACCATGAGGCCTCCCATGCGGCCACAAATGAGACCGCCGCATAGATCGCCGTTTAATCAACGGCAGGTGACGTTCAAGAGCCCCTCTGTATGTATACCTGATTTTATAACTCCTGCAGGATAGATTGAGCATTTTCTTTGTGTTCTTTATATAACCCAACATCTACAATCGAAGACTCTTTCGAAATGAACCTATTCGTTTATAAACTCTACAGATTATAAGCGAATAGGTATGTCCGCGTGTTCGTTTATAATAATCGTTGGACTTAAAGACTATAGTCATTTAATACTTAACCCAAAATACATGATGGTAACGATTTATAAAAGGTCAAAATAAATAAATTGGCCAAACTTCACTTCACGTCTGTAAAATTTCGACAATAATTTAATTTGAAAGTGTACATCCTTGCACGCGTAGCATGACAACCGTAGAAACGTGTTTTGTCGACGGGAGAATAGACAAAATGATTGTTTATCTGTCATTTTGTCTATTCTCCCGTCGAAAAACGTTTCTACGGTGGTCATATGCTACCCGTGCTGGGATACGCAGACTTTACTGAACTGACTTTATTAACTCCTCTTCCCGCTATTTTCTAACACGTTAAATGAAACGTAATGTACAACAAGCAATTTGATTGCCCTTTGAATTCAATAACTTGAAGACATAAAGGTCGCACCATCTATAAAATAAAGTTTGCAATATTGCTGGCAACTAAATTGCTCCTTGTAAATTGGTACATCAAAGTGAACATATTTTTCACCTGAAACCAAAACAAGGGTTATTACAAATACTTTTGACCGTTCCTTTCAGAACTACGGAAACAGACAGCCCGGTCCGAAGTACTGAAGCTCGTCACTTCGTTAAGTAAGTTAAGTACTGTTAAGTTAGCATTGCAAATACATTCAAGAAAATTAATAGTTGAACGAATTCACACCCTACATCAATTTGCCTTGTTATAGTCATTTCATACAACTGTCATAGAATGACAGTTGTGATTTGAATATACGGACCATTTAAGCTGATGTCAATTTGTTTAACATTATTTTTTTCTGATTGTACAACCTTCAATGTTGTAATTGTCGGTCTTTTAGCTTTACCTATAGGTATACTAAAGTTATAAGTAGTTGACTAGTTGTATAAATGTTACACTCAAATTATATTATACTACCCGGTGAGAATACAATGTAAGGCCATTTTAAACTTGAGCAGCGGGTCTTAAAGAAAACATGTTAATTATTTGTATCAATAGTGATCTCATTGGTTAATATGTACACTGCTCAATTTCGAAATGTCCAGTTTGGTTGACCATAATGTAAGGATTTTGTGAACTTCAGCTTTCTAAAACAAATAATTGAAAAACGCAAAATTCAACTGCAACTAAAAAGTTAAAAAAAGGCTCACTTTTCAAGCAGTCTGATGCCAGTCTGGTGGCAGTTATTTTAGTTCAATCTTCGATTCGGTGCTTTTTACTTTAAACCTTTTTGTGTGTTATATTTTTGGAATCGTCTCCTAAAGCCCTTAATTTTGCTACCCCACGTGGTCATGGTACAATTTTTATTTATTTACTTTACATAGTGACGTCTAAAATCCGCCATTTTATTTTATAAAGACAATACCTAGACGAGTCCATAGACACCTCATGTAGACCATAAAGTCCATCCAGCTGTAGGATTTTTCGACGGTAAAGAATCCACATAAGTAGATACATAGATATCTACGCATGAAAAAGGTAACAGGATAGTGTCTTAACAGGATAGTGCCAACTGCCAATGTCTCAGCTTTTAATAATAAAACTGGGAGTAAAACCACTAGTTGTCAAGTATTCCAGACAGCTATGTTGCTTGAAAAACCATGTAAAAAAGCATTGAAACATGTTTAAAGGCTATTCAGCCGCCTATGTGACTACAAGTTTTAGTTGCAAGCAATTTTAAATGAGGGTACAAAAACTATTATCCTTTGCCTTTTCTTTTTTAACTTCTTGTTTATGCCATAGAGGCTATAATCTATTAATAATATAATATAAACCAGCCTGTATTGTCCCACTGCAGGGCAAAGCTTTCCTTTTTCCACTCAACTCAATCTTGAGCCAATATCGACGAATCCTTCCTGAAAGCGTCAAGTTCGCCGTCTACGCCTGGGTCTACCTTTGGACGTTTTCAGGAACCCATGTTGTGGTGGACTTAGCCCTATATAACACGTATGTTGCTATAGTAAAAAGAATTCTGTAATAAAATGCAAGTGGCTACCTATTGTAGTTAAGGTTAGCATGCAAACATGTCTGACATGGCTGTGTCAGACAGATGACGATCCCTTAGTAATAGGGTCGGGAACCCCAAAAAATTCAAAAATAGCTATCTAATTGGTTTTCAATCGAAATGCAGTTGTCTACTTCGTTGGTCTAGTCAAGTGGTCGTAAGCGTTACTGCTGAGCATGAGGTCCTGGGTTCGATTCCCGGCCGAGCAAAGTGGGGCAATGGGTTTTTCCATCTGGAACTACTCAGTAGCGGCCCAGAGGCTGGATTTGTGCTTGGTTGATGGCAACAGGCTCGCCCCCTGTTACATGGGGCTTAAACGTAAGTGGCGAAATGTGGGTGTACTATAACGAAGCCTTCGGGGCACAGAGGCGTGATGTTGTCTAATTGATTTTCAGTCGAAGTGCAGTTCGTTTTATGCTCAAATTGAAAAAATCTAGTCTGCTTATGGCATTTGGAGAAGTTACTCTTGTTTGAATTCATTAACAAATCCCTAACGTCGAGTTTCAGGTGAAAGTTTTAACATTTTGTTAGGTGTTGATTGTTAGAGAGTCTATTTAAAGATAAGGAC
Organism: Eupsilia transversa; assembly: GCA_914767815.1. Lineage (NCBI taxonomy): Eukaryota > Metazoa > Arthropoda > Insecta > Lepidoptera > Noctuidae > Eupsilia > Eupsilia transversa. Next base: position 11,557,228 of record OU611892.1, read on the forward strand.
TAGTTTACAAATCAGTTTTTTTGCCTGCATCATCGCACTGCTGAGCAAACGCCTCGAGGTATAAATGACTTAGGACTCTAAACTTGGAACAGGCAGTTTCGAAATACCATGCCAGAGACATGGATTTGACTTTCAAAAAATTCGTGAAATGAAAATTACTAATAGCATTTTGTCTGTCTACTTCGTTCTCTATAAGACACACTTTATTGCACAAAATATGCAGTTTTTTTTTGCAGTGCGTTTTTCTGCGCTAAGAAAATTTTTGTTTCTTTGCAAATGAGCTTAAGCGGTTAATACAAGTCCAAGTGTGTAATAGTTTCTGCTATTGTTATTGATGTTTAAAATAGGGCTATTGTCTTCTATACATACGTATCGTATCCTATCGAATGGGTTGTTAGGTTGTTCGTCAATCTGTTAGTAGGATTAACCCGACAAATGTTATATGGACCAGCGATTGTTCTTATGAAAAATACAGTACAAACGACAATAAGTTTATTCATAAAAATTTCTTTGAAAAAAAATTGTTGAGCGCTTATATGCAAACGGCTTCTAGTAGGCGATTGTTTGATAGGTACATTCTGATGTCTTGGCAGTTTTTTTTTTTCAAACTAATGGTGTTTGGATCTTGTCCCTTTAAGGTTAAGAGCTTTTTTTTTCGGAGGTCGAAATCTTTGTCATATTATGCCACTGGCCAATAGGCATATTTTCAAGGAAAAGAATATAAACATATATTTGTATGTATACAATTTATACAAAATATCTGTATCTTAAAATTCGTTGACGGACTCTTCAAAAGTGCCAGTAAAAAGTATTAAGTTTCGTTTTTTTTTTTCTTAGTTTAGGTAAAAATGTAAATATTACGATTACCTCGTTATTCATAAGAAATATTGACATGTTGCGGAAATGAGACATAATTCTTGCTAACAATAAAAATCTTGTTTATTAATAAAAAAAATTGACCCTAACATTATAAATCAATTGAATGCCCTTTCATTTACTAAAACAATTTAAACTCATACTTAACTGAATTTTATTAACAAAAACATTGTTGGAATAATAGGACTTTAAAAGATTTTATTTTATTCTGCAGTTTATCATTGCAATTGCATCTGTTGCCCAACAGGGGGAAATCGCCTTTCCGGTGATCCGTAAAGGTAGCGGAACAAACTTTAAATAGGTAATGTCTACATTGGTCCAACCAATACCAGCAATGAGCCGACGTGTAAAGGCCGCAGTCTTACACCAATCTTAAATCTGAAGATCATTGTAAGGGGCCTACTATTGACCCTAAAAAGAGAAGGCAGAGAAAGTACCTACTATAATTATCAATAAGTCCATGACGATGATAAATTAGGTACTTAATGAAGTCTCTTAATAGATCCTAGTACATTAACTGCGTAAAGTTTTGATATAAGTACCCAAAAAGGTTTAACCCTTAAAGGCCTTAAAGAAAGCAAGTTTTTTTTCACAATTGACGAAAATAGGGGAGGTTAAAAATGTTAATTGTCCTAAATTCCTCAACTTTTTCCTAATAGGTTGATCATTTCTGCAATGTCGAATCCACCTAATCATAAAATAGGCACCTCGTTTTATATTCTCGATAAGTATAGATAGTATATTATAGATATATCTAGTTAGAACGTGTTATTTTTTAAAGACTAGCAAGTTTGCTATTATGTGACAACCGCGTTAATTTTAAGTTTATTGAGTTATACTTAAAGAAAATAAAAAATATTTTGTCTGTTATGTAATACAGTTACAAAAGTGATTTATTAAAATTGAAGACTTTCGTAGTAAACTGTAAATAATCTACTATCTGTTTTATTTTTGTGTAATTTTTAAGTGACCTCTCAACATAATATAACAAGCATATGTGCTGTTTGCCTCTCTTTCGCACTAGTTAGGCAGATAGATGTATTCTGCCATCTCTTATCCCATGGTGTTAGTTGTAAGTCCGTATTATGATACCTATGTTACGATTTTATGTGTAATTATGTTATTTCCAAAAAAAATAAAAGCACTGCTTCTATTTTCTGCAATAAAAAAAAATAAGCAGTGCTTTTCAAATGTTTGGCAAGTCTTGGGCAAAGTCACAAAAAAAAACTTCTAAATGTTTTTGATTGTCAAGACTTTGTTGTGCGATAGTTTTTATTGAAGTACACTATCCTATATGGATTTAACTTCTTTCTTTACATAAGTACCTATCTGATTCTAAATCTGTTTGATAAGTTGTGAGCTGTGAAACTATTTTTATAATAAAAATATGATCCTATACAAACTTTTATATTTTTATTCTCCCCCCCCATTCCGTCTCGTTTTATTTATTATCTTTAATTCAGACACATTACCATAATTGTGTTAGCAGGTATTACCTAGGTTATATCAAATGATTGTTGTTGTATCGTGTGTGTTTTTGTGTTATCGTGTTTTGTTGTTTGCGGAGTTTCGCTATCGTATTTAGTTTGAACCTTAGGATAATAATACCAACCTATTATTGTCGCACTGGCGCGAGCATTGATCACCAGTTCACCACGCTTGCTCAAGACGGGTTGGCGATTTCAGACTTATGAAAGGATAGCTTTCTTTCAAAATATTGTGTGCAATAAATACGGTAAAATTACTTAGGAAATGTGCAAGATTCTATGACAGTATTGAAACGGTTACTTAGTTAATTAAAACAGCAGCTTGTAGAAAACAAAATATAATTAAATGACACCGCAGTGTCTCTTAGCTAATGCATTACATACAACGGATGAAAATACATTTAAAATAATAATACCTACATATCGTCGTAATAAAAAATAGGTGGGTAAAAAGTACATTTGAGCCTCCTCGACTAAGAAATTAAAAGTAAAAATATACAACTACAAGACAATCAGTCTTAAAAGTACAGTCAACGCCATTTCACACTTATTCAAAAAGTTGCCATCTACAAAAATCTTTTCATATAATTTTCCAAAATTATCATACTTTCTCATGACGCGGACTGTATTCGACAATAAAGTAAAAACTACGGGGATTCCTGAAAAAAAAAACACCTTAAACTACGTATAAATATTAATAGGCGAGTACAATATTGTCACAGCGAAGCGTATTAGTGTAAAAAAATCTATAAGTACGTGTGTAGTCGAACGGAAATGGAGTAGCATAACACACTACCTAACCGTGCCAAGTTTTTGAGTCCTATGTCCAGCAGTGGACTTCAATAAACCCTATGTAATAGTAATAATTTTTTATAAACAGTTCACACCATCAAATATCTTCTTTAATATCTAAACTTGTTAGTAATGTAAAGAATAACTGATAGATCTGTTCTACGTTACTAAGCTAACATTATACGTCTTTTTCGGCGCGTTTCTGTCATAAAATTGAAATATAACAGTATTTTTACTACTCCATTTTGTCCGACATTCTACTTATACAATTGTACTCAAAGCTATACAATTTGGCGTCATAATACTGAATATGAAATATTACATGTTATCTAAATACAATTCAATTGGATATAAGTCCATACGTAAATCACCGAATAGTTCTAGTAGAACTAAACTCAAAGGAATTTTGCAGTTATCTTAAAAATACATATTTTATAGGAAAATTAAATATTATTAGGACATAAGAGATCGAATGCTTTTCTTGATTTCTGTAAAATCTTCGCATTATTTTTAAAATAACGCAGGTCAGACTAGTTTACCTAGTGGTATAAGATCACTGCAGACTCAGCGCATAAATATGACTTTATGTACTAATAATTTTAACTTTCCACTATCTTTAGTTAATTATTATTCGACGGGAATAAGCCAATCGCGGATGTATTACAATAATAATAAAATACTATGAGTATAGCACCAATTGCATACAAAATATCGACAATACTGGCGACAAGAGATTGTTAGTCACTAATGTCAATGATGATTTTCTAATCAGTCTATGCTTAGTCAAATTAAATGATCCAAGTTTTAGTAACATTTACTTCATGACCAGCTTATTGTAGGCCACTGCTGGACATAGATTTATGCTGAATAGACCTGTGCCTATATTTGCAAGTAGGTTAGCCGACAGCCTTTTCTTCCAAATAGTTTGCAAAGTTAAATAAACTCGAAATATAGCAAATAATGCAATACGCATGTGACTTGTTTGCATTTTTTTTTAAAATTCTTATTTAAAAGCTCAGTAATTGTATTCTCCAAAACTGTAACAATGAAAGTTTGGTTCTCAAAATCCTTTTAGAATTCTCCGCAATTTCTTATTAATTGGAGTTATCTTTACAAACTTATCTGGAAAAGCCACTCGGTAATCCTTATCATGTTGTAGTAGACATGTAGAAATGACTCTTTAAACCTTATTATATTTCATTGCTTGGTTCTATAGAAACCAACACTTGTCGACAGTTGCGTCTAACAATATCTTGTAGCTTTTTGAAGCTAGTCTTACATTAAGCGGTGGGATACATTTGTGCGTTGAGTTATTACGAGTAGTAATAGAAGCTTCAGTGGAAGAGCGCTCGAGGTCTCTTCTTGGCGAGGATATGCCACGAGTGGGTGACGCCTTTGCGCCGCTTCGGTGATAAGCTGGAAGCAGACAAATTAATATTATAGTCATATTAATAAATTTAAAAAAAAACATTGAAAAAAAAAACTCAACATTTAGTTACCAGTTAACCAAGACTGAATAACTAATAAGATGAAAACATTGATTTAAAAGTAAGTTAGTAGAAATGATATACCTAATTCTGGTAACTTACCCATGGTCTGGTGTATCGGGCATGTACGGCGACATTCTAAAGTCCCGGCTGTGAGGTGTCTCTATGCCGAAGGGACTGTACAGCTTAGTAGGGCTCCTGCCAAGTATCTGGAATTAACCAGACAAAATGTTATTCAAGTAAATGATGTCAGACAAAATGTAAGGCATTGTTTCCGTGGTGTGCTACACACTTTTTCGGGTCGGCATGATTCGGCACAGCCGGGCGGCAAAATATATTCGATTTTGCCACCAGACCGCTTCATGCCAACCAGAAGTAGTGTGTAGTGTAGTAACCCTGACAGAGACTGCACTACAAATTCACACCTCAACATTTATTTCATTTTATTTGAGGGCATCAAATCTACTTCATTTAATGTGATCACCACTGCTTATGGATGTTTGCTTTAACAAGAAGCATCAAAGATGCATTGCCCCTAGAAGACTTGAAACGTCTCGTGCAGTCAAGTGTCTCTGAATTAAGGGCGAGCGCGCACTACGATAAAAAATCGTTGCGAAAAAATATCGCAAATTTGTGAACCACAGAAATACACTACAATCCGCGCGTTGCGAAAATAAATCGTATGCTTTTATTGTTCGATTTTATTTCGCATTAAAAAAATCGCAACGATTTTTTATCGCGGTGCGCGCTTAGCCTTACACTGGCACCTTGCACCTGTACCCTACAAATCACTCTACTACTATTATTTTATACTTATATTATAAACGCAGGAGTATCTCTGGTACCATGTCACGTCTTAACAGGCGAATAGATTTGTATGAAACTTGGCACTTGGATATCTTACGCCAGGATTCTGACCTCTGCATGCAGGCGAAGCCATGGGCAAAAGTTAGTAATTTTTATAAGAAACACATCTCTAGTTTTAGTGCAGTTCTACTGAAATGCAGGTTCATACCTGTTTCTTCTTCATGACAGGTGTGGTTGGTGCCCTGCATGGAGACACCGGTTCAGTCAGCCGGTGACGACGCCTGCCTCCCAGTCTGAAATGCTGAATTAATCCATGTGGTCATTTTTATTTTAAAAGAAATATCCTATTTTTAATAGGCTCATGAATAATATTGCTTTTTATTAATATATTTTATGCTCAATTATTTCAAAAGGGTTCAATAGATTTATCTTTTGATGCCCACAGCAGGTAAATTACACATTAAGAACAGAATTGAATAACAAAATAGAATGTATTGTTGTATCTCATTAAATATTCTTAGAGGGGAAAGTATTTGTAGACTAAAGTACAGTAGTCATGGTGACAAGAATCATACAAACTGATTTAAACAAGTTGTAATAAAGTACAGTTTCTGGGTACAAACTTGAATACTTTTGTTTAGTTCATTGATTTGTAGAAAGGGACATATTGAAAAGGTCATAACAGGGCATTGACTCAAGTGCAAACAGTTTTAGTACTTATATGATGAAAAGCAAAATAAAAGTATGATTGAATAGTAAAGATTACAGGGAGTTTATAAACTTATAAGGTAGCATAGACCCAATTTTAAATAAGTTTTGGTGTTTGAGTTCAAATGTTAATTTTTGAGTTAAATTCTGAAGTTTGTTTCAGTATTGGTTACCTACTCAAGGTAGGCCACTACGCCCACTACATACCAGAGGGAGTAGCATACTTGTAGTATCAGAAATACATAGTTTTAGATTATAAGGTACTCGAGAAGATCGATTACTGTTACCATGTAACTGTCGGCCATACCTTTCCATCTTACTTTTATAGAAAAGGATGATCTTTGGAGATTATCGGCGTTGATAATTTTAAATAGAGGTTATTTGTTGAGTTTTAGCTTGCATTAAAGTAGGTTTAATTAATTCTTTGTCATAATTATTGATGAATGAATATGACACAGCGGAATTACCTGTGACAGATTTCCGAAGGTGTTCCTAACACTTCGAAATGTTCTTGATATCTTATCAGCACCCGACTGCAAAGCACGACGTGAGTTCGCGAACGAACTAGTCTTGAATATATTCTTGTTGTAGCAACCTTCCACATTTCTAAGACTCTCCCTGGCCGGCGAATCGATAACCGAATCCTTAACAAAAGGATCCTTCATTTTAAAGAATTTGTACGTCGCACTACCAATATAAATACACTAGCAGACTACTAATACTAATTTATTGCTAAAAATCTATCGAAAACTCACACTTCAATACACATTTTCGTTAATTTCTATGTAAAAAAATCAATCAAGCTGAACGCGACAAAGAATGAAGACCGTTGATTTTGTTGTTTTTTTAAAACGGAAACTTCTAATAATTTCTTCTTTTTCAAGCTTGAATAGCTGGCCTTTGGCATTGCGTTCCATGTTGTCAGAATTTTTCATATTTTTAGTTTTTATGAAAACTTAAAAATTCATACTAATTCGGTTTGATTTATTATTTTTCTAGAAACTATAGTTCTTTTTCCCAAAAAAACTATAGTTTTTTTTGGAGCAAATGTGAAACTCCATCATAGAGTATAGTAATAGAACCTCAGAATAGAACTCCATTGAAGAAACAATACATGTTTCCTAATCTTGGCAGTCTTTCAAAAGTTTCAAATGCTTTCATCGTTCGTCGGAATAGGTCGGAATTGAGGTCGGAATAGTCTTTCTTACCGCAAATAAACTGTTTTCTTTCTTTTTCTTTTCTTGCAGCCTGTATTAATTAACGAGTTTTTAACCGACTTCGCAAAAAGGAGGAGGTTAAGGTCAATTCGGTTGTATTTTTTTTTTTTTTAATTTTTGTTACCTCAGAACTCCGTCATTAATTTATGAACCGATTTGGAAAATTATTTTTTTGTTTGAAAGGGTATACCTCCCAGGTGGTCCCATTGTCTTCAAGTCTGGATCTGATCATGGGATCCTGGAGAAATCCAGGGAACTCTTCAAATATTATAGGCACACCTATAGCGGTTTGGGTATTTTTTATAGTAAGTCGTGCATTTGCTCTCGAAAAGTACCATTTGGTGTAGTGGAACTGATGACACATAGCCACCGGAACCACTCAATAACAATAAGTATTTCACGGGTTGCAATTCGATTACTTTAATATGGTTACCAAGCAATTTATGCTAGTCACAAGGCATAGTAGGTATTATGGTGAGCTTATGGTCAGGTACTAGGAGAACTCCTCAAAAATTAACGTCCCTGCATCGAGAAAAGCAATATTTTGTAAAAAGGTGATGAGCAGTTGCCATTAGGCTATTGTAACTTAGATAAATTACAAAGGGACCCACTAAAAAGCGATAAGTAAATAAAAACTTTTCCAAAAAAATACAACCGCCTTCCAAAAAGACACTACAAAGTGAAAAATAACTTTAATTTCGGAAGTCGGTGGCAAATAACGAAACTACAAAACCAAAAGACACCGACTTCCGAAAGTAAAGTTATTTTTCACTTTGTAGTGTCTTTTTGGAAGGCGGTTGTATTTTTTGGAAAAAGTTTTTATTTTACCTGACTGAACTGATGCCAGTTTCATCGTCTAAGATACCTCTTAGAACAATAAGGCGACCGTGGCAGAAGCGTGGCAGCGACCAAATGTTTGATTCGCAGTTCGATTTTTATTCTATAAAATAACTGAAAGACCATATTAATAACTAAGTGTTTTGTTTATTGCTAAGAATTACGATATAATAATAATTTATTTTTTAAATTATTTATCCACGTTGATGCATGTAATAATCAATGACTGTCGAAAATGCGGCGAAACCTGCTGCGCCGAACAAACCCGCCCTCATGCCACCTGAAAAGACAGAAAAGAAGTTGGATATAGTAGCTTTTCGCTGAGGCGGATAGAACCGAACAAATTAGAGGATCTTTTGATGAAATTGAATAAATATTTATTTTCAAAACATAAAATATTGTGTTTTTTTAACTACCGATAGATATGGCGATGGGCTGGAGAATCGCGGCGAGTCTCGCCTTGCCATCAAATTCAATAAACATCTTTTTACTGGTCCTATTTTTCTCATATTGCATTCTAACATAATTTGTGCAACTGCATTTTATATATTCAATCCATAAAATAATAAATAAATGATTCATACCTCTTAAACCTATAAGGCCACCTGTGACCCCACCAGCATAGGTGCCATTCTTCCAGTCAGTTTTCCCTCTAGCAGACTCTATACAGCATTCAACACCAGAAAATACAGCCCCAAGTATAGCAAAGTTCTTCGCATAACTGAACATAGATGTTCTCATTTCATGCAATATTTCTCTGGCCGTTTGTGTTTTCATGGGATCTGTTACGGCTACAGTTGGCATTAATGAGGATGTGAAGAGACCTACTGCCAGTCCAAGACCATATCCTGAAAAGAGAGTAACTTTTGGGTGAAACAGATGTATTGAACAGAAACATTGGAAAGAGAGGAGGCTCCTTGAGTGACACTTATAGGGTACAAGAGGCTAAACACAAATGTAATGACTTTTGTACCCATTGCTTAACATGGGATATAATTTAGGTTGGAGTGTGCCTGGGTTCAACCTGCTTCTATAGTCTACATTAATTGAGCAACTTATTATTTCTCTTGGCGTGCTCATTTTATAATATTTTACATCAGGTGCAATAGACACTATTACACTAAAAAACACTTCGGAAATATTTGGCCTTGAATTATTGATTATCTAGGGATTTCAGGTTGGGTAGGGCATTATTATATAACTAGGAAATTTCTATAACCCCTAGAGTGAATGGTCATAGGTTTGCCCTATTCACAATGTAGTATTGATTGGTCACTGCGGTATGTTGTGATGTAAGGAGATTTGGGATTGCTGGTCTGTAGCAATCTGCATTTTAGTTATAGTTGTATGGTATTCAGTCAATTGAAAAAAAAAAGTGGCTACTGACTTTATCTCCTGTTTGTCTTCTACTACACCTACACACAGACAGGGTGACCTATCTTTGGACAAGAAGTACCTACACAATAAATCACTAATTATATCAAACAGTAGGTACCTACACATGGACATTAATAGGTAAAGAAGCACTCAACTTACCAATAACACAACTGGTCACTGATTTGAAGGGGCAGCTTTCAATAGTAGCTTCTATCATCTTCTCCTCATTCGTTTTGATGATAACAGGCCCGAGGATCCTTGGTATTATGATATTCTCGCGAAATCTGTGGTTGTTGCCGACCAGGTACTTCGTAAGTGAATCGTAGTCATCGTCTTCCATAAATTTTGATAAATTCGGGTCTGTTGGTGGTCGGAATAGTACAGACATTGTGAACACTGATTACACTAGCTCGTTTCTTTAAATAAAACAATTCTTATAAAATTATTTTTGCACAACAATCGTTAATGAATTTTATAACCTATAAAGTATTCAGCTGATGTTGTTCTTAGATGAAGTAAACCAGTATTTTATAGTGATCTGTGTGAAGAGGTAGTAAAATATAACTAAATTACATTATTTCGTCCGAGACTTTGAGTGAGTTTGACAGTGTTAATTTGAGTTTGACACTATATTCCGATTTATCTTGGTACCTACATGGTAGCACTGCTTGCAGTGGGTAATGTAAAATTCAGTACTTTTCAGCTCATTTTCATATTTTGCCGCGGGTCAAGAAATACTGGACGTAAGACGATCAGTGTTGCCAACTCCAAAAGTTCAAATTATCGACTTCCCACGTCAAAATTATCGTTTTCTGGGCAAAATTATCGTACAAAATAAAAATCCAAATAAAAAAAACGTAAAATTTTAATTAAAATTGCTATCAAAAGACAATCAATAATTTTATACTAGAGTCAAAGGGGAAGTATATGCCAAGTTTCACCACTAATGGCGCTAGCAGCACAAACCGTAAACATGTTTTGTCATATTTTTTTTGTTGATATTTTTTATGTTTTCTAGTATTTCTAAATTAGATTAAATTTTTCTCATCTAGAAAAAATTATGCGTTTCACCGTTTCATGTCGGTCCCACTCCTAGATAGTAACTGTGGGAATAGATGAATACAGTGGTACCAGGATCTTTTGGCGCTTGATAACATTAAGCCTGGGATACACTAGGGAACATTTTGCCCCGCAACATGACGCGCAACACTCAATCTACGTGACGCTGCAACGTTGTATAGTATCCCGCAACATGCCCCGCAACATTCTACGTGACGCGGGGCACGTTGCTTGCTCCCGCCTCGAGAGCGAGCGCACGGGTCCCGCGTCAGTGTCGCGCCATTTGCCACCTGTGTACCTCTTAATATCTGGCAAGCCTGATATGAGGACTAATAGCGTATATCTAAAGTATTGTATCCTGTTTGGCTATGCAAGGTCCGATCATTTGCAATAGTTTCAAAAAAAGATGATGACATTCGAGTAAAATTCACAAACGATCCGTCAGACATTCGGAGATCACTTAGAATATTACACACACTCGGCGACATTTCTATGATCACCTACTAGTGCGGCCAACAAAATGTTCCGCGACAATTATATGGCTAGTGTGTACAGCATGTCTCGCGACAATTTTGTCCCCGAGGCTCTTTCACGTTGTTGACGAGCAATATGTTCGGGGCATGTTGCACAATTTGTCCCCTAGTGTATCCGTGGCTTTTTAGGAGACTGTTGGTAAACATTTGTTGTGCAGACGGTTATTTACTTGTTGTTGACATATTTGACAAATGACAATTGATTGATTGACATTGTCATTTTATGTTGTTTGTCTGCATATTTGACAAATGACAATTGACATTTTTTGTTTTTTTTTTGCGTTTAGTTTTGTTTGACAAATACGTTTTGTTATTGGATCTTTTTTTTTCCAGTGAATCTCAAAATTATCGTACATTTGACATTCAGTATCGTACATCGTACCATTGGCCAAATTATCGTACGCCCCCATAATTATCGTACGGGTTGGCAACACTGAAGACGATTCTTTTCACGGCATGACAGCACTGACACTGACGGAAACGTGTGTTATATTTTACGAAGTGAGTTGTTTCGAAATATTAAAATGGAATGAAAGTGTACAAAAAGAAAGCCTTCAAAACTAGCACTAACCTTATTTGTATAGTGTCATTTTTATTAAAATACATGATGTCTTCCAGCGATTTTAAGAGATTTGTGAATAAGCTTTGATTTGTTTTTTCTACCAATACCATTCTGTTTTGACAGCCTCTCAGCAAGCTTCGTGAACAACAGTAAACAAAAAGTTTCGTGGCTGTGGCTGTGCAATATTGGTCTCAATTATCTATTTAAATATATTACAAGTCTATAATATATAATAATGTCTGATTCTTCCGAAGATGAAGATCTTTCACGTTTCAGGGAAGTAGTGGACGCATCTTTTACTAAGTTGATAAATGAATCACGAGGGGAAAGGAGGCAACAAGAAGCCAGTGACAACGGTAATTTTCCACCATATTAAATGAAAAATGTTTTAGCTAGCTTAATATTGTAATATTTAAGTACAATACGAGTCCTGTCGATTTAATAACACTCTTTTACCTATTGATTATATTGGTATAACCTCACTTTTGTACAGGGCTGTATTTAGATTTTGACAATCGGATGAAAAATTCAATTTCATGTATCGTTGGATCGAACCCAATTACCTATTTTCAGTAAAAGACAGATTGCTATTGATGATAGACAGTATGATTCCATCTGCCCTTGAATGTCGTCGCACAATCATATCATCGGTATAGGCTAGGTATCTTTTGAACGAAAACAATAGATAGCCTATATGTACTTTTCCCTCCCGTGCGTTCCGTTACAACCAACATCACTCAAAAACAACGTGTATTAAAAACTTCTTTATTTCTTAATTCTAAATAAATGACTGGACTAAGTTACAATTTATGTTAAATTAAAACACTGTAAGTAAGTGTAAGTACATGTTATAAGATTTGCTGAACAAATAGTTAATGCTGGAGAGTAGTAAATATAGTAATGAAACGTAATTGACAGTTTGACGTAAGAAAAATGCTATGCCTAAGTAGAGACGTTTATCCCTGCGATTCGGGGAATAGACCAGTCTGTCATCTGTAGTAACTTTCCAGACAAACAAATAGCTGTCAACATGTTATTGGGACTGTTGATCAACATTGTAACACAGTGAAATTCATCTGAAGAAACACAAGATGACAGAAGAAACATAACAGTTGCTAGGCAACAACTAAAGAAGAGTCTACTCTTAAAAACATAGTGCATTATAACCTTCATGTTACAACAGGGACGCATACTTTGGCTTTTACATACAAATAGTTATCCGTAGTAAGCTATAGACCCTCCCATCGATAGATATTGTGGGCCGGTAAGATTCCTTATTCTCTGACAGATTATTGGGACGTTAAAACCGTAGATAGATATGTTTTTCTATCTCCAATATGCCAAAACTGGTCATAGATAGGTAACTGGTTTCGGCCGTTAAGTTATTTATAGTATCAACAGGATGTTTGCATTAAACAAAAATCTTTTTTCAGCTCAAGAAAAACCGAAATCTGAAAGATTTTTGGAAGTATCGTCCCACTATAATGACGTGAAAGTACCACAAGAAATGCAAAAGAGGATTGGTGCCCAAGTGTCCGCAATAATACAGAAAAAAATAGAATTTGTGGACATGCAAAAAGAAACGAAGTAAAGTTCTACAAAAAATGAACAAACACTCACTCATTGAACATCAATTTCTATTGAGAATAATCAAGAAGCCAATGAGTTAAAAATAATATTTTTGTCTTTCCAGAAAACGGAAGATCAAAGGTGGTGTAAAATTATTTAAGGCTTCTGAAGGATTTCTGTCATGTGAAGAGGTAAAGGACACCTACACTGAAACTCATAATATCAAATCGAAAAAACTCAAAAATAAAAAAAGACAAATTGATGAGGAAGACAGTATGAATGAAGATGGTAAGTATTTTTTCCATGACAACGACATAAATGGAATTATAGTGTTTTAAAATAAAACATATACGCATAATTATTATTTATGTAAGAATCTAATAATGTTTAATGTTAATATATATGATGTATATATGTTTCCAAGGTTCTTGTTCCAATCGTTTAATTAAATTAAGTAGCAAATATTACCTATCCCTTCTTATAGCTACAATTTATGTAACTAATGTAGTTGCATTCACCTGCTTATTAATATCTACACTTCTCGTCTTTTATTATTAATTAAATAAATAAAACTTTCGTTTTATAGATACTTGAACTATTATTTTGCCATTAGTTCAAATATCTTAAACAGATCTCGGAAAACATTAATTCATTAATGTCTTTCTTTGTAGATAAAGTTAATGCTGTGGTGGTCAGTGGGGAATCTATTTTATCCAAAGAAGAAACAAAAATGTGGAAGTCTAGAAGAAAAGAAAAGCTTTTCAAATATAAAGGTCAAAAGAAAAGTAAGATTTTAACAGAAGTGGTATAAATATAAGGTATAATATACTATTACTGGCAATATGAAAACTGCTACTGGCTTAGATTTAAGAGTTTTCGTACAGTTACAATCAAAGGAACAATTTAAATAAATGGTACTTGTACTTGTTACACTGAAGAAAATAAAACACTTATAAAACATTAAACATTTATTTACAATAATCACATAACTACGAAACAAATATCTACAAAAGATCATTATCACATAATAACTGCATTCCACTTAGGATTTTTCCTATAGTTTCCATAGAACAATCAGAATGAATAAACCGGAAAAATACATTTAGCTGTACCTATTCCATAGAATATGAAAGTCTTTTGCATTTTATTTCACTTAGGTGAATTTTCTGTAGTCAAAGGAGTTTTAAAGTTTTTCAAAACTGACAAAAACACTAGAAACAACAGATTAAGTTGTACATTCATAACATAATTAATTGATTTGGCAAGTAAATGCAATGTAAATAAACTCAAAATGATGCAACAACTTTTGGGTAAATGAATTACAGTTTATTGCACAGTCTGTTTAGAAATCAACTTTTTTGAATGTGTGATAAGTATTTAATTTGACTGTTCTGACTGAAGGCGATTGCCGGTACTGTTAAAAAGTTATAATGAATCAGTGCAAGGTGTAAAACCAATTTAACAGGAAAAGTTAATTTGCAAACAAACCATTCGAATACACTGCATATTCATGAAAATAAATAAAATGTATTCAACATAATGACACTGAGCTTAAAATAAACTTAAAACAACTTATTCTAAAACTTAACACTCAGACATAACTTACTGGTACTAACGCCATTGCATATTTTAATTGACCAATCATCCATTTTCATACCTGCGGGCAAATTCAGTCAAAGACTTTCTTACGCGCTGTTGATATTCAAAGATGAACTGTTTTGCTTACTCCTAAAGGAACATGCATTGTTTGAAAGAGTCATGTTTAGGCTTTTCTATCATCTGACACACCAGAAATTTTGTTTCTCATGTATAAATCATAGCCGCTGGAAATTGCGTTGTTTTTTCGCGGTAGTGTTAGGCGGATCAAAATATCGAAACCTTTTTTGAGCAAGTAAAATGATAGTGGTACTAGTTTTTTCAGTTTGTTTTTGGAGATTCATTTTTCAGATTAAAAATCCAACAATGACGATTTTCGGTTTACCCACATTTAAAAATAAAAATAAAACATTTTATTAAGTTAAAAAATAATAATTAACTTTGGAAAGAACGCATCATTTACCAATATCGAGCTGTGTCGTCAAGGCCATCTCACATAAAATCCTGTCATGCACCCATTTGTACTTTTATTGCACCCATAGACATCCTGAATACGGCCCTGGAGTATTCCACAAACTAATATTTCTGGTCCTTTTTGCTAGCAGTTCTTGACTGTAGAGTTTATGGTCCCCGATATTTTTCATTCGAAGTTCGAACAATTCGTTTATATTATCTACAGTCTTTCGCTAGGTGCGGTAGGAAGACTTCTTCCTGCGTGTCTGGCGGGCAGTTCGTCTTGAGTGAAAGCTCTGTTGTCGAGGCCGCTATGTTTGTCCGCGGGTTCCTCTGTCGTTGTTGCTGGCTTCTCAATAGGTCCGTCCATCAGGAACATCGTTAGGAAGAACATTATGCTGCCTGTGGGTTAGAAGAAGAATTATTAAGGTTGGAGTTAGATAGATGCTTGCTTTAAAAAGGTAAGGTATTTAAAAAGTTCTTAGTTGAGGTAATTTTACACAAAAAGTGGATGCTAGATGAAAATATCGCTACTCTTTTCACAAAATAATATTGTAATAGGTTTAAAGGTTTTGACGAAAAATAAAATATAGGTAATATACAAAATTAGGCAATCTTATGATCTCATCTACTCAAACTTACTTAAGCCATAAAATCCAGCGTAGAAGATCATAATGGCCTCCCTGTATCCGATGATCTTGGACACGGGGTCCACTAGGATGGGCAGGTTGCCGCCGACGTTGTTCATGACGAAGAGGAACACTCCCACCGTGGTGGAGCGGACGGACAGAGGCACTATCTCGACAAGGATGGCGAATACGATGCCGAACCACATCTCAGCTGGAAGGGAGAAGTTTTTTGTTAGAAATTGGTACTTTAAATAATTAATGATTATAGGGATTATTTTTCAATTTCTTACAGCTTGTTCAAGGATGGTAATAGGAAGTTGTGTATGTTTTGCTTGGGACAGGGGTCTGCGATCTCAAACTTTTTTTTGGGTACCGGATAAGCGATAAATGTCATGGTGAAATAAAAAATTTTCTCGGGTGAACCCTATTTTGAACCCTAGGATATTGTCAAGAGAAGAGAATGAGAAATTCTCCAAAAATTAAAATAAGGAACTTAGATGCATTTCATCAGACAGAACATTGGCTTAAGATGCTAGTTGAAGCTTCATCTTAAGCAGTTATAGTTTAGTATGTGTGCTTACCAAAGAAGTAGGAAATAGCAAGAGTGATCATGGCCCACAGAGGTCCAAACACGACTGATCCGAACGCAGGCAGAGTAGCAATCAGCTGAGATAACGCCAGTACCAGCACTCTTGATCGAACACCCAACTTCTCCACGTATCTGCACAAACAAAATAGATTAGATTTGGTCATAAAAAATGGCAGTGTTGAAATATTCAGATTGAATTTTTATGCTTTTGAATAATGAAAATACATAATGTATATGCCGATGAGAGTGCATTTTTTGTGGGCGGACCAATTAACGAAGATAAACAAGATTTCGCCCACTCAGAGCTTTCCGAATACGTAGGTAGGATTTTTATACAGGATTCATTTTTTCATATTTCTTTCATAATCTACGACAAACTTTTGTAACCTACTCAAAATATTTCTCTTCCAATCAGTACTGCGTCAATGTGGATAGGTACACTTGTTTAGCAGCTATTTGAATCAGACGCTCAAATAGAGTACAAAGTAATCAAATAAGTTCTTACTTGTCCGAGATGACTCCTCCAGCCACAACTCCAATGGAACCGATACCGACGGTCACAGCGAACAGCCACCAGCCTAGATCAACATCAGGGAAGTAGTCACGGTAGTACAGGTCCGCATTGTAGGCGAAGCACATGCCTCCTGGAAAACAGGAATGTATGGTTATGACACAATAATGACTGGATGGATGATAGTAGTATTAGATCGATCAGTCTGCACTCAGTGGACTGTGGAGTGGAATTTGGTTGACCTGGGCTGACTTTTCTTGGAAAATTATACCGATGCTTATGGTCCTATAGACATATGAGTCATATATCTATAGGTGTGAGGATATTGTAATGATAATCTTGAGGATAACTCTGCTTTTGTGATGCAGGATTTTGCGTGACGTCAGGTGTGAAACGTAGTTCGCATGTGGCGTTGTAGATCTCCAAAGTCAACAGTGCCTGTATCTACCGGGTTACCGAGGCAGACGAGTAGGTACCTACTCCTCTAAGTTTTAGTCAGTCATGCCTTAAAAAGGCAAAGTTATAGCAATGAAGCTGGTACAAAATTCATTGAGACATCGAGTGAAAAATTCAAAACTTTTCCGCATTGAGAAAGTAAAGCCTTGGCTTAAGTAAAGACAGTCCTGCTACTTCTTCGTAATGGAGATAGACGTAGGGATAAAGAAAATGATGTAAAAAGTTAAGTTGGCAGCTAATGTTCCTTCCAATGGCTTTATTAAATAAGTTTCCTTGCTGACCTAGATAAGTCTATACGAGTCCGCTTTACTATGAGCAGTGTCATGGACACAGAAAATGAAGAACTGCTATCTAATTGCGTACCACATTTTCCTAAACGATTAAGACTAATCTGCACCCTAATTGCGTAATACACGATCTATCACAATCTGGATCGGTTTGAAACAAATTGCTAATCCATTGCTCCATAAGTTCGAAAAAAAAATCTACTATGGTTCAGTAATCTGTTTCAAAACGATGCATTAAGGGAAGCGTGTGTTAATATTTTTTTACGTAAGTACGAAGAAAGTCTGTTAGTTACACTATTTATAACTTAAGAATGGCTGAACCGATTTGGCTGAAAATTGGTGGGGAGGTAGCTTACCTACAACCAGGATACGGACATAGGGTTACAATACATGTCCTTGAAGGTAGGGTAAGTAGGGTAGGGTAGGTAGGTAGGTGTAGGTAGGGACGGTAGGGTAGCTAGAGTACGTAGGTAGGTACGCCGTAGATAAGTACTTAGTGCTACCCGTGTGAAGCTGGGGCGGGCAGCTAATAAATGTATAAAGATAAAATGTTTTTTTAAAGTGGCTCCGTTGGTGCCAGTGAGTTGTTTTCGTCAGCCTAAATAATAATTATCCTTTCAGTCTAAGATTGGAGGTGATGTCTGTGTTTTCGTCTAAGCAATGGTTATTAACATCAATGCCTATCCATTAATATGAAATGTACCTGCCTACCGATATTTAATTTGTTTATTTATCGAATAAACATTATTAACAAAAACATTATTTTCATATTTCAAGAAAATTATTAAAGTTAAAAGGCCTGTCCCTTACAGCCGTTACAAATAAAATTACGCTAAAATGAAGATATTTTAACATTGAATAAACTAACAAACAAAGACATCTTAAACAACTACAAAGGATTGGATGTGACAGACTATTACGCGAAGAGTTTTGCGCCCCTCGAGTCTCCGAAGGGCCTAAATACGGACCTGTATGTTTTAGATATGAAAACTTTTTAACTTTTTTTGTACGGTGCATTTTTTTGGCATTTCTTGACTATACCTACATAACTGATGATTAACACTTTAGTTAATAGGTTTCTACATACCTAAAGGTAATAAGTATCTAAACATTTTCATAGCAGTGCTAAATTATAGGTAGGTAAGTAGCAGTAAAATTTAGCATAAATACAAACTTCATTAATTTATTCTACTTTAAGAACACTATACCTAAACATGACCGACCGATAGAAAGTCGCTGAAAACAGCAATTAATTTTAATTTGAGATATTATGGAAGAAACAACAGCAATTAAATAAATTTTCGTAGGTCCTTTAGTAAGCCATGTTCTAAGGAACGCAGGAATGCTAACTAGAGTTCGTTTTTTAATCCCAGTAATTTGTCATTTCAAATCTTTGTTGTTTGTTTTTAACACGCTTATATGTGTTTCATCTGTATGTTTGTATGTAACTGACTCGTTTGGGCTCGATTTTGCCCCACTTTAAGCGATCAGATTTACTTTAAACGTTGTAGACTTATCAACGACATAACACGTAACAGTATTATATCTTCATAGAAAACGGCCGAAAGGAAGCGCTTCGAAATCTCAGAGAATATCAGTACGCAACAGTATCGACGCGGAAGATTTATCTACCGAGCGGCCGTAGGTAATTATTTCAAGATCTCTGCCGAGATATAATACTGTTACTTATTTATACTGTGCTTTTAGTAACATTAATCCGACCTTGGATTTCGCGACATGACAAGTCTATTGCCGTGACTGGCAGGATACTAACTACAAACTTACATTTACGTTTAAAAAACTTCTTCGTGAGATAGAAACTTCGCATTTTAATCCTTATTGTAAGTCCATAAAGCGTTTGAATAAAAATAAGGGTTTTTTGTAAATAGAACATTATAATGTTGTTATAAAAGCTCTTGTCTTGTCGTGATACATTTATATGTCGGTAAGGGTTTACCATGTACTTATAAATAACATCGATTATGTAAAATTTAATGTATTTTATTCTTAGATGACGAATAAAAACTTTGGTTCATAAGTAGGTATGTAGGTACCTACTAATGATTATAATATTATGAAGGAGGGTGAGGTGGGGTCCGCGCAATGTGGTTCACTTACAAAAGCTATGGAGGTAGAAGCTGTTGCGGTATTTTGTGACCCTGACTCGGCGCGTGTGGCGCATAGCATAGAATGAGAATGAGTGCTTATGTAGCCCACGCGGTTTGATGTGCTACTCTTTAATCTACGTGCCGAAAACATTTGATCTGTCGAATAAACCGCCACCCGAGCTATCGCTTGTTCTAACGTCATTAACAATGACAGATCTCAATTATACTTTGATAAGTTACCTCCTTGGTTGTGTTATCATGTTGAAATAAAAAGTTCGTTCCATTTTCAAATAACACGACAGATATGAGTTTTCATAGTAATTTATTGGCCGCCAAACAGGACAGTTTATGGATTTTCATAGAAACATTGCCGGCCGCATAGTCATTTGATTTTGTCAGTACCTTCAGCAATTTTGATTATTTATTGATTTGATTTATCTCGAAGAAGGTTGTAAAAATAATGCTCGAATTTCCAAGCCTTTTTCGAGAAAACGTATTTAATATTTGGCAACATCTGCTTAATGGCTCATTTGACGCCTTAATTAACGCGCAAAGACGCAGGTGTGACAGAAACATGACAGTTACAAGTTAGACTCACCACAATGTCTGATGGAGGCGGCAAGGCACAGCAGAATGATCCTGGGCTGGGCGATCACGTGCCAGATTGTCACCTGAGGCATCTTCTTACCAGACTCTAAAGTACTGTCTCCTGCTTTGTTGGTGCCTAAACAGAGGTAGGTGAATGTTAGATTATTGAGGAAGTAAATGCTGGCTAAGTTTAGATACAGATGGTATCCACAAACATATCGTACTAATCCGTTAGTTCGTAATGTTCATACCTTCTTCTCCAATGGTAGTTCTGGAAGGTTCCCGAAGAGTGAGGAAGGTGAACAGAGTGATGATCACGCCGACGATACCGGCTCCGAAGTAACACACGCGCCAGCTCTGTGGCGAAAATAAAATTGGTGATGATAATTAACTTCTCGGTAATCGTAATGAGGTTTTCACAATAGATCATTCAATTGTACAAGCTTTATAGCTTAAAAGTTACCTGCACCCTAATTGTGTAACACAAGATCACAATCTGTTTCTTTTTGACAGTTCAACAACCTTCATTGAGGTATTATCGTTGTTGAGCAGACAATTTTTCGAACTAATGAAGCAATGGATTAGCAATATCCTTCAATATGATTCAGATTGTGATTGATTGTGTCTAGCTAAGTGCCCTTTTCAAATGATTGATTTGTAATCGTTTTGGTCGTATGTACAGTTCGATTCAAACTTAATGGCGGCTCAGAAGTTAGCTACTCGCTGCGCAGTACCCCACCCTTCACCCCCGCAGACACATAAAATTGTTACTGCGCACCGACTCGCCGCATGTTCCGAGCCGCCATTAAGTTTGAATCGAACTGTAACTAATATTAAATTCCTTTGTTACTTATATTTCTCGCAAAAAGATCTAATAAGGACTTTAACTTAGTAATTAAAAAAATATAAAACAATGAAACTCACCAATCCCCAAGCATTGACCTCAGGTATATACCGTCCAACAGGGAAGGCAATACCGTATCCTCCATAGATTCCCCAGTTGAAGATAGACAGTGCCAGGGCCCTCTGTTTCTCAGGAAATAGGTCTGTCAGGATCCCGGTGGCGAGAGGGTTGCAGCCTGACTCTCCTGCCGCCATGATCATACGCAGGACGACGAGGTGCCAGTACTCTTTGACAGTGCCCATCAGAAGAATGGCGATTACGAAAACCAGGGTGCAGAAAGAGAGGATTCTTGCTCTGTTGTATCTATGGAAAGAACAATATGTGAATTATTATCTTAGTGTGAATCAGATGGCGGTTCAAGATTATATGCAATGTGGGATAGAACTTGCGAACTGTTACGTTTAATATCATGCATAGGCTTTAGCATGACAGCAGTCTGTGGTGGTCCAGTGTTAACGGCCGCGACTTACGAGTTGAAGGTAGTAGGGGTTCGAACCCTGACAGGCACTTTACTTTGTACCTAAATTATTTCATTACTACTGCTCTCAAAACGGTGAAGGACCAACCCGCACTGGGCCCGCGTGGTGGATTACGGCCCACTCCCTCTCACCGAGAGGAGGCCTGTCGACACGTGGATGCCGGAGTCAAAGAGCGCTCGGCGGGGCAACACGTTGTGTTCGGGTTCGCAACAAGTAAATCGTCATCCTGAGGATGCCTCGTTGAGCGGTGAAACACGTGTCGATTTCTGACAGGGTTTTTTTTGTGACTCTTTAGTAATAGTTAAGCGGAATAGGTAACTAAATATATTTACGTCTATTGTATTTTTCTCTCGAATTATACATAGGATCTTCCGATTTGTAGCCGCAGTATATGTCAACAGCAGTGCTCCGCGCCAATTTTTAGTGAACTACTAATTACGTAACCATCGTAACTTGTAACTTACTTGTCAGCGACCACGCCGAGGATGACTCCGACGACAGTGAAGACTGCCATGAAGGCGGGTCCAGCCAGCACCTGATAGTCTATGCCCAAACCGTTGTAGCCCCACTCGCAGTACCGTGTCCCGTTCAGCATGAGAGTTGCGCATCTGTGGAGGGAAATGAAATGAGTTATTGTCAGGACCCCAATTGGGTAACACATTTTCAATCATCATCCGAAGGGTTTTTGAAGGAAATGGCTTATCCATTGCTTCCTATGTTTGAAAAATTCGTCTCCTCCACAGCGTAGATGACGCAATGAATGTTGTTGAATTGTCAAATTGAAAAAACTTTTCAATTTAACACACAAGTAGGTAGTTTGTTACACAATTACCCCGCTAGTACCTATCACTGGCTTGATCCTGGTATTCATTGATGAAATTGACCAGGGTAGGAGGCTGAACAAAAAGTGGTACGATCAAACAATTGCCTGAATTCAAATTGATGAAGTCAACGAGAAGATGTGTAGGTATTTAATTTAATTGAAGTGAGCTGAATTCATACAGGTATTTACACGCACAGTGACCAAAGACATAGGTATCTACATGTTTACACATTAGGTATCTACAGGGTGGCCGGTCGGTTGACGTCCAAAAATAAAATTTAGTTCCCTCGTATCGTGAGGTATCCGAATCACCCCCATGTATGTTCCGCGATTTTTGATAGTTTTCGAGTTATGATTTTTTTTCTGAATTTTTGAGAATTTTCGACCTGACAAATTGAAAAATTAAAAGAAACAAAAGTAGAAGACTTTTACGAGATTTTTTTTTTGCAACTGAATCTTCATTAGTAGTACTTTCATGCAAAAAATAATCAGCTTCGTAACTGTGCTGAAAATTATGAAAATGTTGGTCTAAAGTGAAAAATTTACATTCGGTAAATTATGACTGAAATTTTCAACTTTAAATTAAAAATCTTAGCAAGTGACTTCATGGTTCCTAAGTAAGCTGCAAGAATGCGCCAGACTCTCAGCTTTCATAATCATTAAAAAAAAGTAGTACTTAATGGGGCAACTTTGGCTAAAATCGGCCTTCAAAGACAGCGAGGTGGAAAGGACCATGGGGGACTTTATATGGACTCCGTCCCCACCCTCCAACAGTTATAATATGCATGTCAATATGTTTATAAGGATCCTGAAAAAGACTTACTGTCGTGTACGATTGCAAAATCGATGGGATTTTTTTGTAATAACAAAAAGCATTTTGTTAGGCAAACCTAACCTAACCTAACCTTGCCTATCCAAACCAAACCTAACCTAACATAACCTAACCTAATACTGATGAACTGATCTTGGATTTTGAAGGTCACATGGAACTCCTTAATGATGAACAGCATTTGTATAATCTTATGATTAGGCAATCGTACAAAAGATTAATAGAAAACAGCTAGTTAGGTTAGGCTAACCTAACCAAACCTAACAAAGTTCAATTGATCTTACATTTTGAAGGTCACATGGACCTCCTCAATGATGAACAGCATTAATTGCGTATTCTTGTGATTGGGTAATTATACAAAAGATTAAAAGAAAACAGCTAGTTAGGTTAGGCTAACCTAACCTAACAGTGTTCAATTGATCTTCGAAAAAGTATCTAACCTACCAGACACTTCAAATGACACTGGTTTCAAACTTGTTGGAGGGCCCCACCCTCCAACAGTCTTAAGATACATGTCAATAATTGCAAAGTTGATGGGATTTTTTAGAGATTAAAAAAAAAGAAAGCTTTTGGGCAATGATGTGTTTATTTTTTAACAAAAAACATTTTTTTTTGGTCAAAACCACATAACCACATTTAAAAAAAATGATACTATAAAAAAAACTAGACTCTGAAACTGAAACATAACCACAGTAATAATGCGAACGCCTCACCAAGAACGTCTCGAGAAATATCAGTGACAATAGTAATGTTCAACTTTAGTAGTAGCCGTAAATGTGCAGCTTATTTTTATTAACAACTATCTAACCTACCTACTTAAACCTACCAAATAATTAATTATGTCGTTTTTTCGCTTGTGGATCCTTTGCGTGCTACAACCTCTGATGCGACAAATATCCAATTATTAATGAATGAAGAAAACCAATGCATTGGTTCAATTCAACAGTGGGGATGTTTTCATAGTAGTTAGGGGCTTTACCGATAGCATTAATGATATCGAATCGTGTGGCTATGGAGTCCCGTTCCACCTACCAATGACCGGAACGCTAGTCAGCTTACAACAGACCAAGCAAAGAAGTCCTGATTAATCACGATATTTAGGTGGGTTGTAGAGGCGGTGATGGCTGTTGTAACAAACATATTTTAACCGTGCACTACATCACATGTTTTGTCATTTTAAAATCGCCGCGGCCAGATTAAACGCCGTTTATCGTGTCGCTGTTGACAATAGACTCGGTCCTGAGATTGTGACCATAATTCATTCTAGAAAGAATACCCTCAATCTATTGCACTATAACGTGCATACGAAAAACGTTACCAGGCAGAGAGTGTCTTTTGTAGCCATGGAAGGAAAGCTTCCTCAATTCGTAGGGCTTCCACATTTGTCAGAAGAGGACGCATTTCTATTTGTGCTAGGGAACTATCATACTAAGCGCGCCAGCAACCCAACACCTAGTCGTAGTCTTAGCCGATGTCCCACAGGAGCGGGCCCAGGACCAAGCCCTGTGGAACACCGCACGACATTTCGCGCCGGTCCACGCCGTCGCGTCCCCTGTAAGTGACACCTTTCCGAGAAAACCTAACCTAACCTAAGCGAACCTAACCTTTCCTAAAAGTGAGCAACTGATCTTGGATTTTCAAGGTAGGCTCATGGAACTGCTCAAAGATGAACAGCATCACCGTATTCTTGTGATTGGGTAATCATATAAAATATCAAAGAAAACAGCTGGTTAAGTTAGGCTAACCTAACCGAACAAAGGTATTAGAGTAAAAAAATGGCCCCTGGTAAAAAAAAAATGCCATCATGAATGAGAACCATAGTGAGGTCGCTCTATTCTATTCCTTTTATGGTGGTGATTTCCGAGAGCAAATGCACAAGTTACTATAAAAAATATCCAAATCGCTATAGGTGTGCCAATAATATTTAAAGATTTCCCTCGATTTCTCCAGGGTTCCATGATCAGATTCTGACCTGATGACAATGGGACCACCTGGGACGTATACCCTTTCAAACAAAATAAACATTTTTCAAATCGGTTCATAAATGACGGAGATATGAGGTAACACACATTAAAAAAAAATACAACCGAAATGATAACCTCCTCCTTTATGCTAAGTCGGTTAATGACGGCACTCCGTGTCACTACGCAACGCAGGTAAGAAATTACTGAAATGAAAAATACCGCGACAGATGGACCAATTACCGGCAAGTGTTTAAATCTTAGCTTTTCTGCAGTCATTTTTGGTTAGTTAACAAGCTAAATAATCTTAGGAACGAGAAAATTGGGAAAAAAAAAGTATTTATCAGATGACTAATTTTAAGAAGTTTTCCACCTCACGTCTTTGAAGGCCGATTTTAGCCAAAGTTGCCCCATTAAGTACTACTTTTTTTTAATGATTATGAAAGCTGAGAGTCTGGCGCATTCTTATAGCTTACTTAGGAACCATGAAGTCACCTGTTTAGATTTTTTATTTAAAGTTGAAAATTTCAGTCATAATTTACCGAATGTAAATTTTTCACTTTAGACCAACATTTTCATAACTTTCATCACAGTTACGAAGCTGATTATTTTTTGCATGAAAGTACTACAAATGAAGATTCAGTTGCAAAAAAAAAATCTTGTAAAAGTCTTCTACTTTTTTTTCTTTTAATTTTTTAATTTATCGGGTCGAAAATTCTCAAAAATTCAGAAAAAAAATCATAACTCGAAAACTATCAAAAATCGCGGAACATACATGGCACCCCCATGTATGTTCCGCGATATTCGGATACCTCACGATACGAGGGAACTAAATTTTATTTTTGGACGTCAACCGACCGGCCACCCTGTATACATATAATAAAGCTGAAGAGGGTCGAAAGTCTGTACATGGAAGATATTCGAAAAAAAGTTGGTTGGGGATACTTTGAATCGATAACAGAAGACGTTCCAACGTTTTTAGAATTTTTGTCTGTTTAGCTGTTTGTCTGTTAAAACGTGAGCTATAATCTACTCCTTCCCGCCCATTCACTCTCGAGGAGTCCTATGTCCCAGCAGTTACATTAAAGGTTAATTATGCTTATGCTTATACAAAAAAAAATAGGTCGAATGGATAAAACCTTAATAATGCGATAATTCAATCAAAGGAAAGTAGAGATTTGCAGAAAACGAATCAATCACCCGGAGGATAGACGACTATGTTTCATTATCCTTTATTATTATATTTTTGTTTGAATCACTTGATGGGGAATTGATAGACGAATAGTATGTACCTAGCTTTGTAGTTTCTTATTTTATACTAGCTGCTGCCCGCGGCTTCGCCCGCGTGAGTGTCGGAAATTACCCCACACATCCCCATGGGTTTTAAGTATAAATATTGAGTTTCGAGTTAATCGGACAGCGCGTTAAAATTCTTCCATACAAACACTGACACCCCCCAACCTAGGGGGGTAATTTAGAAAAACAAAAAACAAAAAACTACAAACTTTATAATTTATTTAGATAACTATTCGTGCGAAGTTTCATGTTTATTACCTCAAGGAATAAGATTTTTCATACAAACTTTCATCCCTTATTTTACCCCCTTAGGGGTTGAATTTCGAAAAATCCTGATACACGTTATTCTTCATTTTTGGGTTTAAGTATAAATATTGAGTTTCGAGTTAATCGGACAGCGCGTTAAAATTCTTCCATACAAACTTTGACACCCCCCAACCGTAGGATAGGATACTTTTCCGGGATAAAAAGTACCCAGTGTGGTGCCCAGGATATTAAAGAATAATTATACCAAGTTTCATCGTAATCGAACCGGTAGTTTTTGCGTGATGCCTGAACAAACAGACAGACAGACAAAAAAAATTGTAATCAAATTTTTGGGTTCGGTGTCGGGTTAGTAACACCCCCTGCCATTTATTTTTTTGATATTTTCAATGTACAGAATTTTCACTTCTACAGATTTATTATAAGTATAGATTATTGAATAAATGACCCGGTCAACTTCGTAACACGTGAGACAAAATTTCGATATTTTCGAGTGTCCGGTTGTGCCTTTGGGGTTTTCCTAAACCACCCGAGGCCAGTAAACAAAAGAAAATACAAATCGACAGTCATTATCGAGATTTTGCGAGACTAACGATCGGCAATAAATTTTTAAATATAATAAAAGATTCAATATTAAGGCATTTTAGGGTGTTTGACCTGCATGTTCATAAGTGGTCAAAGCAAATGTGGTTTGTAAAGGATCGTAGCAGAGCAGATAGCGAAGGTTCGGAGGAGTTCCGTAGAGTTTCTTGTCCGTTCTTCTCCATAGGTACCTACTACGCTTTGGAATGGGCAACTAGCTTCATATTTTCTGATTGACCGACTCCTTGAAAATTCAAAAGTGTCGTAAATGGTTTAATTGAAATAAATGCTTTGAGTTTAAGTTTGAGTTTGATACTAAACGCCATATAGGTGTTGCCATGTTATCATCTGTTGCCATTATCTGTTACTCATATTTTTACTTCATTTAGGTAACTTTAATGGAGGAGCTCATGGCGAAGTAATAACAGCCGCACGGGTCGATCTATCAGGCTAAGCGACGCTTGCCGGGGTGGGTCTGTGGATGGCTGACTATCTTTACATATCGAGACTCCTCCGTGCCTCGGAAAGCACGTTAAGCCGTTGGTCCCGGCTGCCATTCGTGGATCTTTGACAGTCGTTATGGGACGTCAGAAGCCCGAAAAACCAGTCTTACCAAGGGGAATCGTAATACCCAGGTATTGGGTTGTGGAGGTCAGATAGGCTCCATGTAAAATACTGGTATTCAGCTGCATCCGGTTAGACTGGAAGCCGACCCCAATATAGTTGGAAAAGGGCTAGGCAGATTTTTTAATTAACTTTATTAACTTAATTTATAAATCGCTCAATCACTTATTTCGTTCAAAATTGTGACACTTAGAAAATTGTTTATTGTTTTTGTATTTAAAGGCTCGTTCACACCGGCGCGACTTGTCGCGCGACGCGACACCGGCAATTGTTCAATCGTGAAGTTTTATTAGAAATTGTATTGTTAAAGTCGCGTCGCGCGACAAGTCGCGCCGGTGTGAACGAGCCTTAATATGGGTCAAGGATCTGAAATAAATGTTTATTTTAATTACATAGGTGTTCTAACACTAAAACTTCTATTCCGTCTCGTTTCAGTGTCCTTCAACCTCTTTAATTTCCATAACGGGCTCCTCAACAAAACGAACAAAGCGTAAACTCCAATATTATTGACCTGGGGCAAGTAGGTAGGTAGGCGATATTTCTTCTCAGTAAAACGCCTATAATTTATCTGCTTATGTTATTATCATTATTACACCCTGTAAATCATAGCAGGTGTCACGAAACGCTGTTTGTATTGAAGATAAATCATGGTAAGATCCAGTTTATAAGCTGTTTACGTGCGCGTAAATAAATCTGCATATTGATATGATGATTATGTTAAGTTATGGACTGAAAATCAAGTTATGTGAACTTAATTTTTTCTTCTTCTTATCTACGGTTGGTTTAATTTTCTGGTTATTTTTTATTTAGAATCATTATTCAATTAATTAAAGGCGTATAAGTAATCGAACCTCATTTTTTTTTTTTTCAGTTTTTCGGCTGATGGTCGTACTGTATTATAGCTTAAGTAACTGCAACCAAATGGCCAGAAATTTAGAATAAACTCATTAATTTTCAAAAATTGTGCACCAATAAAACCGCAAAATGTATTTGGAGGATAATTATTTTAAAAAAAAAAACATTAGAAGGTGAATATGATCAGTTAAATATTTCCCCTAAATAAACTTAAGTATCAAAAATAATTTATATCATTCTTTGAATAAACGGGAAACCGTAGATTAAAACAGTCACAATTCATAATTCCCAATTCATAATCACAAATCTGGCAATACCGCGGCGCGATAGGTACCCTTTAATACCTCCGAGAAATACCTTTTGATACGAGTGTGAAAAGACTTCCGATTCCTTACAAGAGTGAGAAAGCAAACATCGAACAAAGCCGAGGGGTGGAATTTGATCGAAGTCTCGAGGACGACGGTTGAACGATGATTCCGATCAGATAAGTTTACATCATTTATTTTTAGAATCCAATTAGATTCCATTAATGATTAAGGAGTTTGAAACAGATGTTTAATATTAAACGTTTAATATTTGATTTCGTTTGACGTTGAAGAGTGCCTCTCAAAAAAGCGAGAGAGATGGGACACCTTGATATTGCATTTTTTATGCGGTAAAACACGCGGGGGAAAGCAGGTGTTTATTAATATGCATGGCTTCACGCTTGCCCTAGCAGATATCAGACGCTTCATTTTTCGGTAATATTTAACCCCCGACGGAAAAAGAGGGGTGTTATAAGTTTAAGGGCTCCCACACATAAACACGTTACGACGTCGCAACGTGGCACGTTGCATTTTTTCATTATAGATTTCTGCAGAAAACCATAATGAAAAAATGCAACGTGCCACGTTGCGACGGACGTCGTAACGTGTTTATGTGTGGGGCCCTCACGTGTGTATCTGTGTATCTGTCTGTTCCCTCGTAGCTCCCAAACGTGTGTGTGTTTTTGTTTGAAAGGTGTCTTGATCGAGAGTGCTCTTAGCTATAATTCAATAATAGCTCTTTTCTAGTTGATGATTGGATAGTTGAGTACCTATTTTGTTACTTCAATGATATTAGAAGAACATAGTAACCTTGAACCGATACTGCATCATCACCTGGAATTGTGTCGCGAATAATTTAAATTTTTAATTTTAACTTGTTGTCTTTCATTCGAAGTGAAAAATCTGGACACAAAATCAATCAAAATGGAAAAAAAAAATCATTATCGATCCAACAGTATTGGATTTCGGCACAAAGCCATCTTTCACTCGCCTCACTGAATGATCGAAATATGAAATGAAAAGAGCAAATGAATGTTCAGTCTTATCTAATTTTATTTGAACGTGGAATGAAACAAAATTGAACATTCACCCGAGTGCAGCATCTAATATCAGAGGTAAGCAGAGTTGTAGGTGGAGACTATAATGTTGAAAATACACTCGATGTTTTGACGAACATGAATGACAAAATGTTTGCTAAATATACGGGGTCTTATATAGCAATAATTTATCAAAAACATATTCCGGGCTGTTCCTGAGAACTTCCTCACAGCCTACAGGAAAAGCAAACTACGTTACATGACTCGAGTAATTTAGTCGATACGTATAGAATTATTACTACAAGATATTATGTTATCCTTTGTTAACATACAAGTATAATTTACAAGAAAGATCTTAAAATTGATACTGCATTGTCATAACAAGCGCCCCGAAGTTCATTCACCGCATTGTTTTAATATGAAAGGGACTAAAGCCTTATCTAGACGAACGATTTTAATTAATGTCTTATCTGACTGTCTCTTTTGTAGGAAGTTATTGAAATATACAATTATACAGTGTGTATAATTAACTGATCTCGTACAATGTTTGATTGGAATTCGTAAATATACATTTTACAGAAAACTAATCGAAGTGCCAGAATTTTTTAAATAAAGAAAGGTATGCTCTTGCTCGTAGCACGTGTGTGCTACGCCGTAGCGTTACATTTCTACGGGCATCGCTACGAAAAAGAAATGGCTACGAAGCGTAGACGCAGCTATAGTATGCTATACCGACAAGTGTCCGGCGCATCACTACTTGCCAATCTACACGAGGGTGAAAGTAATTATTAGAGACAAGATTTTATGCAAATACATGTTTGCGTATGCAATTGCATATTTTGGTATTTTTTTCAGGTTATTGCATATTTTACCTAAAATGTACTACTTATTGATCGTGTATATTTGGGCATGTATTCTATAATTATAAATGTATCTCCCTAGTCTAATTATTCTATCGAACAAGTTTTCTTTTATTACTTTTTGGGTACAAAATTTCACCTCATTGATTTTTTCCAGATAGGTGCTAAATTCTGTAAAAGTTCCTCTTTTATTAGATGCAGCTGAAAAACAGTTTTATCCTCGATCGACTGCCTATCTGACTTCCACAACCCAGTATCATCGTCGTTTCGAAATAGTCGGTCGTCTGCTCCCAGACTTAATTTAAGCTATGTGCAAGTTATCAAAACAGTATGAATTTAATATGGCAGCATTGCTGGAGGGGCGCGGTCTAATCAAGTTATAACTTACTTGAACAAAGTTGTAATAACTAATTAATTGTTTGGCTTTATTGGTCTCATGTTATACAATATGCAAGTGCACTGCGGTTAGAGGTGAATTGTGAATTAACTAGCTTTTGCCGCGCAGCTTCGCCCGAGTGTATGTTGGAAAACATCCCACGGGAATGTACTACCGGTTTTTTAGGGTTCCGTAAACAAGGAACCCTAATAGTTTCGCCATGTCCGTCTGTCTGTCTGTCTGTCCCTCTGTCTGTCTGTCTGTCCCCCGCTTAGCGCAGAGACTGTTAGTACTAGAAAGCTGTAATTTGGCATGAGTATGCATACTAATGAAACCGACAAAGTGGTAAAATAAAATCATGAAAAATATTTTTTTTAGGGTACCTCCCCTACATGTAAAGTGGGGATATCTTTTTTTTTTTCGTCTATCCCATAGTGTGGGAGGTCTTTGAGGGTATCGTTAGAAAGGTCTTTCAAAAATATTGTGAGCTTATTAAAACCATTTTCGGATTGAAGGATCCGTCTGCGAAATATTAAGCTTTAAAGTGCTAATTTTCGTCAGAGTCAAATGTCCCCCCCCCCGCCAGCTAAACGGTAAGTTCTGGATATGTGGAAAAATTCACAGTAGTAGTATGTATAACGAAATTAAAAGGAAAACTATCACAGCTAAGTAGGCTCTACTAGTTAACGAGTAATTATCGACCAACTTAAATTTGCAGTTGCAAAAACATGTTCTACCATACATTTTGTATGGGAGAACATGTTTTTCAACTACAATGTTAAGTTTGTTCTTGGGATAAGTTCATCCCAGCTACGGAACCCTTCATTGTGTGTGGTCCGACACGCACTTGGCCGGTTTTTTTTAATTGTTCATTTAATCTTTGTTGATTGTTAATTAAGTTCTAGGTTAAAGATATAAATTGACTGTTGTCGTCTTGAGTATAAACAAGGTCCTTTTTAATCGCTTATGGCATTGATCTTGCCTGCTGTTAAGCGATGATGATCTACGATAGAACGAAGGGACCTAAAAGATGCCTTTCACTCTATTTCCATAGACAAGGAACCTACTAGTTCTGTCATCTATCTTTCCTTCAGGTATCCGGTAGAACGAAGGCACCCAAAAGATGCCTTTCACTCTATTTCCAAAGACAAGGAACCTACTAGTTCTGTCATCTATCTTTCCATGAGGTACTCGGTAGTACGAAGGGACCCAAAAGATGCCTTTCACTCTATTTCCATAGACAATGAACCTAGTTCGGTCATCCATCTTTCTTATACTGATGTCGTATCCATTTTATAAACTAGGATCAGTTCTTCTCGGTGCTGATTTGATTACGATGGCAAAAAAGTTAATCGCGTGATTGGTAGTGGGTATTACTCAACAAGCAAAAACTACTTGAATTTAATAAACATACCAGTTTTTGTGGCAATAATACTGTTACAAAAACCACATTGTTAGTGTTTGGATTAATTGGGTACTAATTATGGCATCAGATCATGTATGAATATTGAATACAAACGCTTTAGGCAGAGTTTTAGAAAAAATACGTCGATTTGGTTACCACTACGTCAATATTAACATGTCCTATCAAAGTTCATTCGTGACCAGCGGGTTGGCCATTTTTAGGCCAAAGAATCAGCATTGCCAGCCATCGTGGCAACGCTGTTAGCCTTCTGACAGCGATGCGGACGATCTTTTTATTGAAATTTGAAAATTGATTCGCTGTTACAATGTATGATAGATATTTGTCAAAACAATAAACTAATAATTAACTCATTATGCTATTGGACATCGTTATGTATCAGCTTTTAGTTATTAAGATTCGTATTATATTTCACGTCTTTCACTTTGTGCCAAAGGCCCTGGGTCTATTATATTAGAACAGTCTAGATTTTGTGGCAAACATCGATATAATAAACATGTAAGTATACAGCACTGCAAAGTTTTAAAAGATTCCAATAAACCAATTTAATACCAAACAAGCTAAGCACGCGACAAACTTTTTATCCCGCGCCATTTAATTTCGAAAACCCAGCTTGCCAAGTCACGATCTGCCAATAAACTAGTTACAAACTCGGCTGGAAATTACAAAAAACGTTTCACGAAAGCCCAGGAGCAATAAGAAGTAACAAAACAGGTCCTGCCACAATGTTTTGTAAAAATTTTTTTGCCCCCACTTCCGCGTAGATACAAAAAGTTGCGTACGCTAAAGCTAAGCGCACAGGGGGTATACGTATATGATAACTTCGAAAAATATTTGACCGAATTTCATTTCACCTAAAACTTGTCAACTATTATCATTTCGTTTTTTTTACTTCATCAAAGTCACGTCTGCCACAGTATCAGTGACCTATTATAAATAAGATTTTTTTCGTTACTCTGACGTTGCATTTGGTCAAAAATCTTTTAGCCGTAAAAATACGCCTGGCGAGCGATCCGCTGCACTGCGGTTCGGTGTGACCCGCCTGTAGTGTACAAAACACCTGCCTGCCTTCTTTGTGAGTGTAGTGTGTTGGTTTATACAAAACGCATGAAAGTGATGAGTGAAAAGTGATTTGTGATGCAGGAGAATTTTTGCAATGCGTTACGATGCGGCGCAGGCCGTCCGAATGTGCGCGAGCCTTTAACATTGAATAGTTTCTTTTATTATTATAGGTTACCTAGGTTACTTGACCTTGTGTTTAATATGATCTAGTTTATCTAGACTTCTGTGGACAGCATGTAAATCTGAAGGTTCATAAAGTTTTGGAGCAGTTTTCCGACATGGATGAGTTAAGCTTTCGTTGTGTCGTCTGACTTTCAAGCTAGTTTTAAGTTTACAATTTCTTTGAATTTGGCTGTGGATTTTAAATCTTAGGTAAGGAAAGGACTGTTTCTAATTGTTGTAAATCTTAAAGTTTACAGCAATGTTCGTTAGATAAAAGTGTTTTTATGTTTTGTTTCGTGCCTACGAATACTTCTGATTTGTTGTACTTTATTATGTATTTTTGTCGCTGTATCACGTTCAAATTCATCTTTTGATATCGATAATGGTACTAAATATCTGCTTTTGTGTTTATATTTAAAATCTTTAGGTACAAGTTTAATCTATCTATTTATTTATTTATTATTCACAAAAATATAATATAATATTTATTTATCCTTCATTTTATCACATTAAACTTGTTGAATTACAACGAATTTTGTAATTCACAATATTTTAATTATTAACTTAACTAAAACTATTTACAAAGTATGTTAATAACTAATTACTGAGTAAATTCTAGAATTATTTTATTTATCGAAAAATTACATCTTAACAACCTATTGTCCAGTCATTATCTATTTATTAAAAACTATATAGGTAGGTAAATAGGAACTCGTTTAATTAAAATTTATTGTTTCCTGATTAATATGGAGATTATGTTCAGCTGACCTTGGCCACAGATAATATATACTGTAATACTGGCGAATACTGGCTATAGTGGCTATATTTACATGGTGAGGCGTGGCACATATTTTATTTTCATTTGTATGGTGCTATATAATTAAGAGGTCCGATCTACTCATGTCAAGTCGGTAATCGTATTTGTGACTTGATATATCGATTAATATTCAAATCGATTGATATGATAATGTTAAATAGGTACTATGATAGCGTTGAGTTGATCGACGCCTTATTTTTATGAATAAAACGA
Source organism: Eupsilia transversa (assembly GCA_914767815.1). Taxonomy (NCBI): domain Eukaryota; kingdom Metazoa; phylum Arthropoda; class Insecta; order Lepidoptera; family Noctuidae; genus Eupsilia; species Eupsilia transversa. Next base: position 11,592,628 of record OU611892.1, read on the forward strand.
TTACAAACAGCAAACGCTAAACACCGCATGTAATTAATTTCAAATTAAAAACCTATATGTTTTTTGTTCTACTACGGAACCCTTAAAAATTATCTTGTCTTAGTGGTCGTCTCTGCGCTCCCGAAGGGGTCGAGAAGATTTGGTGTAGGGGCTGTATGGCCCCTTGTGTGTTTCTGGGGTGTAGCTATAGAAGCGCCCGAAGTGCATCCCGACGCCGGTGCGACTAGGCCCTTGCCGGGTGAGATCCCTAGTTCCCTTGGGAAGGCCCAGCAAAGGCCGATTCAGCAACGAGTTCGTCGGCTTTGGTTGACGCCCTCCAAGGCGCAGTAGTGTTGCAGGGCGCGTGGCGTTGTAGAGAGTATCGAGCGACTAGAGGTGTCACTGGTGTGGTTTTCTGCACACTGTGGAGTCATGCGTGTGTGAGCCGTGCGCGTGACGTCTACATTGACTTAGAACGCTTTGCGAGCGGCGGGTGTAATGTGGTGGGTGTGGAGTTCTTTTGTTTGAGTAGGTCGCGTGTAAGGTGACTCAGGTGTCAAGGTGATCTTGTAAAGGTTCGGTGTTACCTTTTAAGGTTGGGAACCCTAAAAAGGCTATTGGTGGGATGTATTATAAAATAGTTTAGGTACCTACCTAGTCATTAAAATAATCTTTTAAACAAGTAAACATAATATATTTTTTTTAACTGGCTATCACAATTCGATCAGCATCGCGTGCTGGTTTTGCTACTTTAAAAATCCTCAACTGCGATGCAGATTTTATATCTTTTTTTTAACTTCACTTTTATGGCCTCCGTACACTGGCGGACGGCAGGGGAGAGCATCGAGGATTCCTCTATCCGCCAGCGCACAAAAAGAAAAATCCTCGGTGATACGGCGAGCGTCCGCCAGCTTACCGGAGAATCCACTGGCATCCGCCGAGTAGCCACCGCTCGCCGGATTAGATTTGATAGTTTTTCGCCGCCCGGCGCAGCGGTAGCAGACTTCAGCGCATAACGGCGCATACCGCCGCCTCCCGCGGTATTGTGGTTTATACACTCACAAGACCGCAGCATTTAAATTTTATTCGATAGTTTTTTTAAAGTGAAATTTCTCTAGTTCTATTTTTTAAATTCATTCCTGCCCTAGAGTGGGAAGTAGATCGAGCACTCGGATCAAACAAATATTACTTTCCGAGTATGAGAAATGAAAAGGTTATTCTTATAACCTTTCCTTAAAATATGCAAAAAATTCTTTTTCCTTGATTTGGGCTCAAAATATGTTACCTACATATTTTGAGCCCAAATCAAGGAAAAAGAATTTACCTACCTAATTTAAAATTTGTGCCAAATGACTAAAATGAAGTAAAAACAATTAAGTATTATATCCAATTAGGTACACAGAAACCTATTACCCCTGTTTTAAAATAAAAACCAGTAATTGGGTTCCTTACCACAAATTGGCGTAAATACAGTCCAGTCACTATACCAATTATGGCCAATAACTGCATCATTATGACACTAGGTGTAGGTTAATTTGCATTCACAATAAGTGTGATTCCGTTCTAGTTACTCTTCAGAGCATATGGTGGTAATGCGAAGTTAAATCATAGAGTAAAATGGAACTGCTTAATTTTCTTGAATAAGGATGATATTACTGAGCAGTTTCTTTCTAAGTTCGACCCCTACCGGCCTTGAACGGAGACGACTATGGTTAAATTGCGAGCACTATTTTCTATTTGTGTTGTTCTTTTGCTAAGTTAGTTGTGTGTAAAATAAACCTTTAAGTACCTACCACCTTTAGGTCAACTTAAAGTGCATACGGGTAAAAATATTGATATTAATCTCAGACTACTTTTAGAGCTGGTAAAATATTTACCTTCAATTTAAAATGACACTTTGTGGTTTTGGGTTTGGTTGTTAAACCTCAATCATTTCTCAGATAAGGACGATTAAAGAATGTAAAATGAAGTCATGGGACATTCCTAAAACTTGTTGACGGTAAGAACCAGCTTTCAAGTTTATAGGTCGACGACCTTGGTAAGAACATATATCACAGGGGTGATCTTGATTTTAAAAAGCGTTCCATCAGAAAAGATTGTAGGTACGCGTGATGATATGCGAGCGTGATAGGGTAAATTATTTTTCATCCCACCATCTCGGAAAGAGTATTTTTAATCTTCAATATCTGAGTGGAAAAGCCGTTTTTATTCTCTAGAGGATAAAGTAAATTGAATTTAGAACATCGTGTGCACTAAGTTTGTGAATTAAAAAAAACATTAAACCTATTTACTGCTACCTCTATGGTGCCGAATATATCATACAACTTTTTTTTAATTTGTTAAAAACTCAGACTCGGAACCTTCTTGGTGTTCTTTTTTCAATTTGCTTTGTACGCGGTTCTTTACGCGGCATTTTTTCACGTCATTGTTAAACCTTATATTAAAAACAAGAAACTTGAAAACAAGTGAAAAAACTAAAATGAGTGATTCTAGCGACGAGGAAGTTTGCTTGACGCCAACAGAATTAACTGAAACTGTTAATAATGCGCAAATGAGCTTTCTCCCTCAACAATCACGCGAGAAGTATTTAAAACAGTACGATATGTTCAACACGTGGCGACTAGCAAAAGGAGCCAAAACTTTCTCAGAAAACGTTTTGCTGGCATATTTTATAGAATTATCCGAGAACAAGAAAGCAAGCACTCTATGGAGTACGTATTCGATGCTAAAAGCAACAATAAAGATGAAAAAAGACAAACATATCGATACCTATCCTAAATTAGTGGCATTTTTAAAAAGAGCCTCATCTGGTCATCAACCAAAAAAATCGAAGGTTTTCACAGTATCTGATATTGAAAAGTTTCTTAACGAAGCACCCGATTCCGTATATTTGGCGGCAAAAGTAAGTCAGTTGCACATTCAGTATCTACTTAAGTATATTAATCTCAATTAAATAGTATACTTAGTAGATGTTGATAGGCATAATTATGCGTTCATATCAATTTTATTCATTTATCTACTACAATACTCTTTACGTTACAGGTTGTTCTTATTATTGGAATAAACGGAGCATGTCGAACTAATGAACTAACACAACTTAATGTCAAAAACATTGAGAAACATTCAGATGACTTACTATTAATTAATTTACCTAATACAAAGACAAAAAGAGACCGCAACTTCGTCATTCGCAAGGAATACGTAACGATTGTTGAGAAATATCAAGCCTTACGCCCGCCTAACACTCCAATCAATCGATTTTTTCTACAGTATCGCAATGGAAAGTGTGTTAGACAGCCTATGGGTACTAATAAAATTGGCAGTATCCCACGAGAAATAGCAACATTTCTTGAACTTCCAGAACCCCTGTTGTACACGGGTCATTGTTTCCGACGAACTTCAGCCACACTTTTGGCTGATTCCGGAGCTGATCTCCTGTCCCTTAAGCGCCACGGAGGCTGGAAGTCCAATGCAGTTGTAGAGGGATACATAGAGGATTCCATCCAAAATAAGTCTAAAATATGTGAAGGCATCGTAGGAGCCATTACACTGAAAGAGCCTCAATCGGATCCTTGGACTGGCCCTTCTACATCAAAAATAAGCCGTTATGAAACACCTAACCATCTCCCTCTCTCTCCAACATTCACGCCAAGGGAATCCGATGAATCGGTACAACTATTAAGTATGACAGATAGTTTACCGAAAAACAGTACACAAGTGACTAACACCAATATTACAGTACCAAACAAAAATATTACACTCAATTTAAATAACTGTAGCAACGTTACTTTAAAATTTTCTTAATTATACCTTAGTAATATTTTGTTATAATTTAAAGATTATTCTATATTACTTACCTGTCATAATGTAGTAATTAATACCTAAACTGAAATAAAAGTGTACCTATCTTGTGATTGTAAACGTTTTTTTTTTTGCATTTAGTCATTTCCTCGCTGAGGTGGAATGAAAAGTTACGTGTTGCACTCGAGTGCAAAGATTTTTCACCTCGTGCTCTTTTGATTCCCTCGCTAACGCTCAGGATTCTAATTTTGAATCACTCGCTACGCTCGTGATTAAATTTTAGAATCCTTCGCTTGCTCGGTCATCAAAATTGAACACGCGGTTAAAAAGCAACTTTGCACTCTTGTATAACAAATAACTATACTTATTTATTCATGAATAACCGTAATCATTCTGCCTAGCCTTCTCCCAATCATGTTGGGGTCGGCTTCCAGTCTAACCGGATGCAGCTGAATACCAGTATTTAACATGGAGCGACTGCCTATCTGACCTCCACAACCCAGTAACGATACCCTTTGGTAAGACTGGTTGTCAGACTTTCGGGCTTCTGACGACTCGTAACGACTGTCAAAGGTCCACGAATGAAGCCGGGACCAACGGCTTAACGTGCTTTCCGAGGCACGGAGGAGTCTCGGTACTTATGTAAAGATGGTCACCCATCCACGGACCAACCTCGGCAAGCGTAGCTTAACCTGATGGATCGACCCGTGCGGCTGTTATTACTTAGCCACGAGCTCCTCCGAATAACCGTTAGCGACTGTAAAGTGCAATTCAGGTCGCACAGTGCTAATTACCTATAGTTATATTCACCTAGAAGTTCCCTCTCATTCTTTCGTGAAACGCCCGCGGCGTGCTTGTAGCTTCATACTTAAAATGCGAACCGCGCCAAGCCTGGTGTCCTTTTGAAAAATAGACCACTACTTTTTCTTCTACGGATAGTTATTGAAAAACAGACTAGGATCCTGTGTCATCAAAATACCCTGGAGCTTTTTTTACCAAATGAATAAGTCGCAAGTCCTGTTGCAACTTACAATGGTTGTTCTTTAGCGGCTTACAAATACGTTTAGCATTGACCGTTAATAAGTTAATTTGTTTAAGAACAATCAATTTATTATCACTCAGCGATATCATTAACAAAGTCTATTGCCGGATATTGGACATGCTTATTAGGTATCATTCACAATGTTTTTACATTAGTCACCTACCCAATACCCCCTCAATATCATTCTTAATTAAAATAATGAACAGAAATGTCCGTCACGCTTCAATGGACAGATACTAATCTAAATAGTCTAGTCACTAGTGTAATTGAGATCAATTGACTAAATAAAAGATTTGTTTTATGTCACCGCTTAGCAAAGTTCTATAGCTATGATGAGGTAAGCGGTAATCAATGTCAACTAAGACGCAGTTTTGTATGAATCATAGTTTTATGATCGTGGTAATAAAAGATGCAACTTCGCGACTAATTACTTATTGGTTTTAAACGATTTTGCGTCTGGGATTGCAAGTTATCTTGTCATCTAGTGACTATACAGGATGGATTTTTGAGATGGGGCTGTAAGGACAGGTATTCTCAGCCTAATTTGAATAAATGACTTTTGTTTTTTTTTTATTGTTTTTTTTTACCGTTGTCGCTACAAGAAAACGGCCTTAGGAGACTGTCCTTAACTTTTTGAATGCAGATCCAAATTCAAAAAGTTAAGAACACTTTCCTAAGACCGTTTTCTTGTAGCTACAACGGTTAAGATAGCTGCCCTTGCTGCCCCATCTCAAAAATCCACCCTGTATACAGGGTCATAGGGTACATAATTTTCGAGTAATTTGAAATTTTAAAATGTATGAAATAAAAGGTCAAATAGCTCGAAAATTGTTGACATTTGCATAGGAGACAGAAGGGGTCATTTGGTTATAAATGACCTCTTTCACATACCCTTAATGGATTGCCGACGTATTACCAATAACCCTGTATAGTCTGTAACTTGTATTAACTTGTATGATCTTCATCATTATCATCATTTTAGCCAAAATACGTCCACTGAAGGACACAGGCCTCCGCCAAGCGACGCCATATAAACCGGTCCTGTGCTTCTCGCATCCAGTGGTTTCCCGCGTCAGCTCAATTCAAGGCTTCAAGGTGAACCGATGACCTTGTCAAAGCCACGGGAATTGTATGATGGTTGATAAGAAATATGCTTAGAATAAGAATGATTTATTTGCTGACAGGTTTTACCAGATGTCCTTTGGGGTTTAGGCACAGTTCATATTTTGCCTGTTTTGGGTATACAAATTAGTTATAACGTTTATTCTGGGTGTCTCCAACGTAGTGGTCCAAAGGCATATGAGGTAAAGCGAAAGGATCCGCCTATCATAAAAAAAATTAAAACCTGGGATATTAAGTGAGCATTGTGAACTATAGCTAGATATTAAACATATTGTAAGGACTTGTATCAATAAAGTATATTATTATTATTATTCTGAAAAGTTCAGAAAATTTCGCAAATATTATTTTCAAGAAATTTACACATTCACATGGATTTTTTGACCCTGTGAACGTGTGTAACGAGTTCCTCGTTACGTCCAAAATTTGAAAATCATCGTCGAAAAATCCAAGTGGAAGTGTAAAATGCGACGTCGATAGAACAATATCCGTGAAGTTTTCATAGAAATTGTCCCACCAGAGTCGTGTCACGCCTGTCTGCCGGAGCCTAAGGAAATGTTCCAAAAAAATCCTGTAATTTTCTCATTGTTACCTTCCATTTATTTAAGAAACGGCATAAAGTAGGGTTGGCAAAATTGTCCAGAACGCTTTATGCACGGGTTGGTTGATAAAAGATTTTTGTGTCAAGGCCGGTGTCGGATCCGACCGATCTTCATTAGTCTAACAGTCGAAGCCGACCGATATTTAAAATTGGAACGAATAATTTACTTCTTGCTCGTCTTGACCCATTTATGATTGGATTAGAATATTTAATTGAGAACTCTGTCGTTGATTACATAATGTTATTCGACGTGTTACTTTTTTTACTATAAAATAGCTTGATTAAGTAATTTATTCTGGTATTCTGGTAAAAGCTATCATATAACTTTGTGAATTAATTAATATAATTTAGATTTTATCAACATGATGGACCGAAGTGGATCCTATAGATAAGCCCAATGTTGGGGTAGGTCAATTTTGCGAGAAATCTTAATGTTCACAGTTCTGCTGACGTTTTTATTGCGGGTTTAACTTAGGTACCTCATAGTTTCGGAAGGTTTGTGAAGAATTAAACAAAAAAAAAAAAAACTTTATTGCTTTGTTCGAACTACCTAATAGCGCGGAAACGACTGTGTTGTGCTATTTTTGGGAGCCCTTTGGTTCATAATCGTGCATCCCTTCTACATTACATCCTCTTTTACGTTCTACATTATATACCTATAGGCCTAGTCACCGGCTCGAACTCGTTGATGGGCGAGATCAAAATGCATGCTATTTCATCCAACATCGTGTGCGAAAAGGACAAGCACTGTGATGAGCAGTAAGAAGCTACTGCGTGCACTGATACACACTCCCGTATATTTCAGTGAAATGCACGATGATTTGTAACTAAAACGAGCGCGTAAGATTATGAACAGATCTTTGCACGTATTGATTTAACGAAAAAACGAGTTAATGTACCTAATCAAAATAAAAATTATTTGAAGTATTTAATAAATGATCTATCCTTGTTTCTATTTCCATTTCCATACTACTTATGTTATTTATTTACGCCCGAACGTGAACGTTAAAACATGTTTAAAAAAATAAATGATTGATTGATTGATTGAAAATTAGTGTTGAAATATGGAAGTTTCGACGCTCATAACTTCCAAACAATTTTTTTTTTCCAATTCTGCTTCCGTACAAGCCTAGATCAAGACAAGAAAAATTGATATAATTTTTAGTTTTAAACGTACACCGTCAAGCAGACGAGTAATCGCCATACTAAGTTTGTATGGCAAGATGGACGACTAGTGTAACCTTAATGTGGAATTTCTTAGGTGCCAGTTAATCAAACAATTGGCCAATCATGGTGATTACGCACATATATAATGAGAACAGTGGAAGTTTACGACCTGCTAGGTACATTATGCACGTAGGTGTACCTATGTACTAGCTTCCTGCCCAGCTGTCCACATCGACAGATTGTCATATAATTAATATTCCCAGCACTTAATGAGTGGCCTTCGTAATTATAACATACTTTGTGACTCATAAAATATTTTTATGTTATTTAAAACCACAAGTAGGTACGCAGTTTAAGATTTATAAGCATTTATAATTACTTCCTGAGGGGTTTTTCATATTTTATTATTTGTTTTATTTTTTTTATTTATATTTTTACTAGTTTTTAATTCAATGGAGCTTTAGTTGTGGTGACTTTTATGCCTATTCCTCCCTTGCTTCAAACAAGGTATGGACACCAATTAAGTTAATAGTAGGTATAATTAGTAGGATTAACTATAAGTTAATCAAGTAGACAGCCAAAGTTTTAGTCCTAACTGTATAAAAGGATCGACCAGGAAAGTTACTCAGTGGAAGGAGGAAAATAAATTACTTTTCGAAATCCCTATTGAACAGAGTGATTACGATCGCTCTTCTTAAAGAGATATTAATGTTATTTGACTTAATCTTGTAATATAATTATCATTAGATTTATCTCATAGGTAATGTTTACGGCCATTGCCGTTATGCCTAATGCCGTAATGGTCTAGTCATGGTTTACACCATGGATAAACATGGTCTAAACCATGGTCATATTAAAAGTTTTGTGTTATGGATGTGGAAGTTTTACAAATTAACTGAATTGACTTTAGAAAATATATTATATATATATATATATTATATCATACTTTGTTTCAAATCGATTGTAGCTCGATTGTATTAGGTCTTGTTATCTCTGTAACTTTAAAAAAACTCACCAAAATCAAGTGATTTTGGAATAATTAACATAGGTAATGTTTTGAATCGTTCCATAATCGGGCGTTGTTTCAAACTCACTCAAGTGCCTGTTCTAGAAGCCTGTTCTTTTGACATCAACATATCTACAAGTATACTAGAAAAGGTAATATTCGTGTTTACGAATTCGTTTTTGGAATTTCATAGAGTTGTTATTCTATAATTTTGTAATACTGGTAATAAAAAATAGGCTAGTACTTCCATGGTTGTAACAGCTCTATGTTAGATCTCATATTCTCGAGTTCGTATTACCGAAGCTAGACGATGATTCCCGAAATGCATAATTGCCTTGGAATATCAGTAAGTACCAATAAAAGATTGAATCAAAATGACTTACATATCGCTCGAGTTGACCTTTTCGCAGACGACAGGCAAGTCACTCAGCGAGACATGGCTCAGGTTCAGCATGCAGGATTTATCTCCATAGTGAAGATCGTCAGCTGTTACTTTCGACGTTGTACCTGAGGAACAAAAAGTGGGATAGTTAGTGTTTTGTTTTTATTATCTACTAGCTGCTGCCCGCGGCTTCGCCCGCGTGAGTGTCGGAAATTACCCCATACCTCCCCATGGGTTTTTAAGTATAAATATTGAGTTTCGAGTTAATCGGACAGCGCGTTAAAATTCTGCCATACAAACACTAACACCCCCCAACCCCCCCTTTGGGGTGTAATTTAGAAAAACAAAAAACTACAAACTTTATAATTTATTTAGATAACTATTCGTGCGAAGTTTCATGTTTATTACCTCATGGAATAAGATTTTTCATACAAACTATCATCCCTTATTTTACCCCCTTAGGGGTTGAATTTCGAAAAATTCCTGATACACGTTATTCTTAATTTTTGGGTTTAAGTATAAATATTGAGTTTCGAGTTAATCGGACAGCGCGTTAAAATTCTTCCATACAAACTTTGACACCCCCCAACCGTAGGATAGGATACTTTTCCGGGATAAAAAGTACCCAGTGTGGTGCCCAGGATATGTAAAAATAATTATACCAAGTTTCATCGTAATCGAACCGGTAGTTTTTGCGTGATGCCTGAACAAACAGACAGACAGACAGACAGACAAAAAAAAATTTTATCAAATTTTTGGGTTCGGTGTCGGTCTAGTAACACCCCCTGCCATTTATTTTTTTGATATTTTCAATGTACAGAATTTTCACTTCTACAGATTTATTATAAGTATAGATAATAGGACCTCCTTTCTTCTGACTTCTTTCTGCCGCCTGTGAGAATATGTGAAAAACAATAGAAAATCAGTCAGCGGTTGTCTTTGTTTTTTCATACATTTTGTAGTTGACGCTCAGAGTCGGCGGTCGACATTACAAATCCCAAATATAACAACACAAGGTCAATAAAAGCTAACCACAGAGGCCTTAGTGTAAGTTTGAGTAACTATCGCGTTTGCGTTAAAAATTGACTGATAGATCATAATGCTAAGAATATACGGCTGAGAATAAAAACCTTAACGCAAACGCGATAGTAACGTTTACTCGCTTGCAAACTTACACTAAGGCCTCAGTTGTACAAGCTTGCGTGTGTTGTACGAAGTCGTGAGAAAAACATTATTATTCTGGTTTATACGAGTACATAGTTGTTTTTACAAGTACCTTCCCACGTTACAATTTACTTTAAAAGTCGCATATGTAAAACTAAGAGCTTTAAATGGGGCTTTCTATAAATAGACTTAAATAAGCATAGCATGAACAGAATCAGTCTATAATGTTTCCACTGATGGCACAGAGGCCTCCACTCTGTGAGAGGGAGTGGGCCATAAACCACCACGCGGGCCCAGTGCGGGTAGGTAGACTTACAGTATCAATGGCTTTAATTTTGACAGTTCAACAACTTTCATTGCATTATATACGTTGTTAAGTAGTACGAACATATGAAGCAAAGGATTAGCAATAGGTATCTGTCAAAATCATTCCGATTGTGTATTTACAAGGGTATGCACTTGTATTTTGTCATTTAAATATTCGTGTATACTATAATAGCATTTTCTTATGAAAAATTAGTTTTTTTATAAATGTAGGTATTAATTTTGTCTTCTTTTAATTCTTTGTCAGTTTGTTATCATATTACTGCTGCTGCCAATCCTTTTTTATAACTTTTTGTGATACTCAAAAAGGTCTCCATTGGTTCATATTTTCTTCTAAATAAACTAATTTGCATGTACTAAGTGCGTTACGTAATATTGTTATTCATAGACTAGCAGATCTATTAATCAAGTAATGAAGAATGATCTCGTATTAGTTGAACATACAGCCTCGTTCAGAATAGATAAGTGATTTAGTCCAGTTGTGCAATGTTGGATTGAGAAATCAACGGCTTTATGGCTCAGCTTATACAGTAACAGTTTCATTTACAACGATACAGTAGAAACTGTTACTGTATAAGTTTATAGATTAAAGGTGAATTTATTGATACATCACTACTATTCTCGTATTAAATCATCGTTACAGATGTTTCGAAACTTTTCAACCACCCCGTCTATTAATCTGCCTAGCCTTTTCTGTCAACTGTGTTAAGGTCAGCTTCCAGTCTTGCCGGATGCAGCTGAATACCAGTATATTACATGGAGCGAATGCCTATTTGACCTCCACAACTCAGTAACCGGGTTGATAGGGTGGCGCTGGTGGTACAAACATTTGTGAAATTACTTACTTATATACTGTAATCAGAAAGAAAGAAAGAAAGAAAAATATTTTATTTGGGACACGCACAGGAAATAAAACAATAAAATAAGTCTACCAGAGTTCAAAATTATAGACCTCTCTCGATAAAATCCAGTCGAAACAAATACGCATACAATGCGCCTCTATCCTATATCTTATCTATTCCGACTTGTTCCACAGTTGCGATCTTCATGTTTTCGGTGGTAAATTGTGTAAGTATATTTATGAAAAAATATACCTTTAAAATTAATTCCTTTATTTTATTGGTTTGATTTCATATTTTTTTGTACAAATAATGTTCTAGTACTTACGCCAATTGAAAGTGCCGTGCTTTCCTTTATTTAAGATACATAAGAGATCTATATTAGGACAAAGACTTTGGCTTAATGCTGTTGGTACGCCTTTATATAAATAAATGTATTGAAAAAATAAAGATGGCGGAGTTAGTTCAAATTTTTGCCACGTGCTAAAAAGTCCTTGTACACAGCAGTTTCTGCGATTTTGTTTTGTTAATTCTCTGTAGCGTTCAGATGTTGCGCAACACTGTCATAAAGTACTAACCACTTGACCGAATCACTAGCATCATGTGAACTAGGCCGTAGGCACGCTGCGCCAATGATAATGACTTTGAACGACCTCGGTAATGACTTACGATACTATTAATTTACTTTGATTGAGTGATTCGTAACGCAGTTTTTTGTCGGTTTTCGTCTGATCATTGGCATAGCGATTAAATTGTTATTTTTAGGATGTTGTTAGTTTTTGTTAAATGGTGTAATATTGCGCAATGCTGAGCATTCCGATAAAATTATTAAAATTACATACCTAATTTAACTTGAATTAATTTTATAGGAGTTATATAATAGTAGTTAACCTTGTATAAATGTATAAAAAAACGAATACCTATGTTATGTACCTACATATTAGTTTTTTGTAATTTACTTATATGAACCTGTATGGTTGGCGGCTTAATGGCAGGATGAAGTGTAGTTTTTTTTTAAAGATTGACCAAACTAGAAACATATTTTTCAATAAAGAAAAAAAAAGCAGTTTTATTTGGAACACGCACAGGAAATACAAAAATAACATTAAAATTGACAAAATCACGAAAACAAGAAAAAAAAAACCTACTTATTAAAAGTAAAAATTATGAAAACAAAAAAAATAGAGTAAAAGGAAGACCGGTGCGAGGCCAAAAAGGCTCCTGTCTACAATCATCATCCTCTTCATCAAACATTTTACATGAGCCAAGCCGTCCAATCAAAACTCCATTCGTCTCATTGTACTAAATATAAACTAACTCTACACTCGCCTGGCATTTAGTTTGTAACAGTTTGAAGGCTAGGTTACTGGGACACCAGATCCATGCTGGTTCGATTCAGACGTATTTATAACTTGTCATGAATAAGTAAAGGGACCCGTTTACCTACCCGTGTGTGTTACAAAACGGACCACAGGCCTTAGTGTAAGTTTGCAAGTGAGTAAACGTAACTATCGCGTTTGCGATAAGATTTTTATTCTCACCCTTATATTCTTAGCATTATGATCTATCAGTCAAATCTTAACGCAAACGCGATAGTTACGTTTACTCACTTGGAAACTTATACTAAGGCCTCAGACAATGGCTAGGGAAATGACTGTGTTGTACAAATATCAAAATGATAAGAATTTGTTCCAATTGAACGAAATTGACACATGAAGAGCTCGTGGCTAAGTAATAACAGCAGCACTGGTCGATTCATCAGGTTAAGCTACGCTTGCTGGGGTTGGTCCGTGGATGTGTGACCATCTTTACATATCGAGACTCCTCCGTGTCTCGGAAAGCACGTTAAGCCGTTGGTCCCGGCTGTCATTCGTGGATCTTTGACAGTCGTTACGGGTCGTCAGAAGCCCGAAAGTCTGACAACCAGTCTTACCAAGGGGAATCGTATTACCCAGTTACTGGGTTGTGGAGGTTAGATAGGCGGTCACTCCATGTAAAATACTGGTATTCAGCTGCATCTGGCAAGGCAGATTGAATCCAAGGTATCATGACTGCCTGTTAATAAGGTACCTATCATGATCATGATTTCATGAATGAAATGCGAGTGCTTCTTATTCCCACGGTCGTTATGGAGAGTAATCTAGTGATTCATTCATTCATTGTTTTCTTTTGCCTTGAAATATTAAGTTATTGTTTTTTAATACAGATTTATGGCTCCTCTACGTGACTTTTTATCTTGTCCAGAGGCCGTGTAAGTTTGCAAGTGAGTAAACGTATCTATCGCGTTTGCGTTTAGATTTTTATTCTCACCTTTATATTCTTAATATTATGATCTATCAGTCAAATCTTAACGCAAACGCGATAGTTACGTTTACTAACCTGCAAACTTACACTATAAGGCCTCAGAGGTACGGAACCCAAACGTCTTTGTTCGCGTTTGGGTTCCGTACCTCTGGACAGCTTACGGATCGTATGACCAATTTTTGGTTTATCTATGGCTACTTTTCGATTACGGGACAAAAAATATCGCTTCCAACGATGCCTCTTTTGTCAAATTATGATGAGTAGTTTAGTAGTTATGAGGGAACAGATGATCATACATACATACCCACATACATACCGGTCAAAATCACCTTTTTGCGCCGCCGTAGCCGGGTAAAAAGTATTTCCTATCCTTTACCAGAAAAAACGTTCAAAACCGATACCAATATCATATCAGTATTCCATACCCAGGTATAGAAGTTAATTCAGCCGTGTTGATACGGCTGAATCGTGGTGGTATCGGAATTGAGTCTCTCGGGATATTAAATATGTATTTGTGCACCTCCCTCATTCGTTTCGCGGCTTTGTTTTCCATACACAGTCTATGTTTATGTATGGATTTATACATACATTTGTTTTTACCATTCTGTATGGAGATGCCATGGAGATTGATACTTGTTAGGATCTGTTTATTTGTCAGTTGGTTCATACAAATTCATGATTTATAAATATTTGCGTAGGGATTTAGTAAATGAGGTGGGAATTGGATTTGCTTTTAATAATGTCTCTGATATTCTTGTTATTTTAACTAGCTATTAGGATGTCTTTTATTGTGAGTAATTAGGTATACAATCAAATACTATTTTCTTTTTTATATTCACTTAAACCATCTAGTAACTAAATATATTAATAATAAAACTCACCAATAAGATAATGTCCGAGTTCTCCTAGGATGTAGCCGATGGACACCAGACCCAGCACATACCACTTGTAGAAGCCTTGCAGCTTTGTCCAAATGCTTCCGTGAAACATTTTTATTTATTCTGTGGAAAAAAGGAGAGTAACGTTACTATAATTGTTGGCACTTCGTACTACTTATTATTTTTATGTAATTCTTAAATAAGGGGTGTAAGGGACAGCCCTCCGCAGACTGATGGGTGAATTCAGTATACCGTACTAAGATGACCGGTTCATTAAATTATTTCAGGAACGTTATGGGAATCCAATAAACCTGATTTGTTTTTATTATATATATTATGTTACTAGCTGCTGCCCGCGGCTTCGCCCGCGTGAGTGTCGGAAATTACCCCATACATCCCCATGGGTTTTAAGTATAAATATTGAGTTTCGAGTTAATCGGACAGCGCGTTAAAATTCTTCCATACAAACACTGACACCCCCCAACCGTAGGATAGGATACTTTTCCGGGATAAAAAGTACCCAGTGTGGTGCCCAGGATATTAAAGAATAATTATACCAAGTTTCATCGTAATCGAACCGGTAGTTTTTGCGTGATACGTGAACAAACAGACAGACAGACAGACAGACAGACAGACAAATTTTTTTTTAATCACATTTTTGGGGTCGGTGTCGGTCTAGTAACACCATTGCCATTTATTTTTTTGATATTTTCAATGTACAGAATTTTCACTTCTACAGATTTATTATAAGTATAGATTACCGCACGCAATGTATCGTTACCTAGGCAAAACGCACATAGCGAACGGCAGCGCACGTAGAGTATTTCAACATCAATTGCTGTTTATTTTTATTTTTGCTGTTTAATTGAGTGCTGCGTACAGATAATGTAATTTTGTAACAGAAAAAAAAACCCTGAGATTTTTACCGGTGGAATATAATTCAAAATAAGGACCTGAATGCACCCTGTAAGTTTGCGGAGGGTTGTCCCTTACATCCTGTATTATGACCGATTCTCTATTATTATCATCATTTTAGCTAACGACGTCCACGGGTGGACGCAACCACGCAAGCATCGCGCCTTCCACCGGTCTCATGTTTCTTGCAACCAAGGGATTCGATATGACATGCTTGTACCCGTCGTATTTCTATATAGGTCCACACCTGCGCATTGCAGGCATAGCGTGCATCTTAGGAACATAGTATGTATACAT
This sequence comes from Eupsilia transversa, assembly GCA_914767815.1. NCBI lineage: Eukaryota > Metazoa > Arthropoda > Insecta > Lepidoptera > Noctuidae > Eupsilia > Eupsilia transversa. The sequence goes on from OU611892.1 coordinate 11,608,446, forward strand.
TCACTACAGGTTCGTGTGCGTGAGATTCAATTGAGCAGGTGTGCACGCGAACCGTTTCCCAAAATGCGCGCGTGGAATGTGACGCGTCCATAGCCAGTCGAGGCGCCTAGCGTGCATGGTTCGTGTACGCGCGCTGGTGTACCCGCCTTTAACTATGACTTGTCAATTAAATCTAAGAACCTGACGTTACTGTTTACCATTAAGAATAGAGCCTCCTCATTTCCGAAGGGCTTAACAGACACCACTGTTTCTAAACAACAATAAAAAAAAAAAAAGCCAAATTTACTTTAATCAGTTACTAACCAGCTAAGGTCTTAATACCATGTTTAATTAGCGTCAAGATAAAGTACCTACTTCGTAATCAGAATATTAGATAAAATACTTGGTACATGCCCAAAAGATCTCACATACAAAATCGGTAACTGTAACACCGGATGAGATCAATAACGCGTAAATGCAGACATTTTAATCACTGCCATGTGTAAATGGCCTCAAATTATAATAATTAGGCCTTATACGGCCTAATCTGTATCACGTTCGTGACATAGTTTTATCTCATTTTGAACGAAAAACTGCAATACGCCCTGAACCTGGTATTTATTAGGTATAATAATTATAATGTGTATAACACAGTGGTATAGAAAGCAACTAGCAGAGCGGGTCAAAAGAGCGTATAGTATGTTTCAAAATTATCAGATAAAAATGTAAACAAATAGTTCAGCAAACGTACCCTGGATGCCAATTTGTAGTTCCACTTACAAATTGAGTGTTTTGATTTGATTATTTGAATACGTAAACCTGAAATTCTAATTTTAAATCACAATAATAATCATGTTTTTCATTTGATAATAGTTGTTAATTTTATAACCTCAATGTTCGTCTATGACTTTTCAGTCAATTGAATAAAGTTATTCAAACAATAATTACTGGAAAAAAAGGTGAGATATAAAGTTGAAACCTTTTAAACACAGATGAATGTGTATTCAATTGGTGCGTAAGAATTTAACCTGACAGGGTTTGTTTACACTTTCATCAGATAGTTTTGGAACAGTTCGTATTTGACATGCAACCCTAATGTTGCTTACATAACTTAATCAGCTTATAATGATCCCTCTACTGTGACTCAGGTCTCCTCCCTGCGGGAGGGAGCGGTCTGTAATCCACTCCGACCTAGTGCAGATTAGTGGATGTCACATAATGTCTCCGAATTTTTAGTTTTCTAGGTCATGTGACACTAGATTTTTGTGCTGCTTTCACCTTTTGAATCTTAAAGTAAATTGGAATAGGAAAATATACCTACGAGCAATGTTATTCAAAGTTTTAGTGGGATTTTGCATGTTGTTGTTGACATTACACTTTGACATACCTATAAAAGACAACCATGCTCGGACCCAGCTAAAGAAAAAGTTTTTTTTTTTTGAACTGCTGTTTCTTACAAACGTGCAATACCTAGACAGTCGAAATGTATGGAACAGGCGACTTGTTCTAATAACTAAACTTCAGCTCTGGTGGGTCAAGAATCATGTGCTGATTTTTTTAATTTAAAAGAGTGTCCGTGGAGTTTCTTGCCCGTTCTTCTCCATAGGTACCTACTACGTTTTGGAATGGGCAACTAGCTTCATAATTCTGACTGAGTGACTCCTTGACAATTCAAAAGTGTCTGTAAACGGTTTAATTGATAATATGCTTTGAGTTTTGAATTCAAACTAAGAGTTTGGACATCATGACCCTTACATACCATAACTGACATACCCATAGGCACACCACACACGCATACACTTCTTGGAGCGTTTCCGCTCCGCTACTAATCCGCTTACATAAGGCCAAGGGTTTATAATCTCATGCCAACGGAAACGACCATTGAATTATGTGACAAGCTAAGGAGACATGGAGGTCGCTCTAACGACTGTTAGTTAAGAGGTGTTCCGTTTTTAAACTATCTGTTGTGACATGCAGTCTGTATGTTAGTGTAATTATATGCAACCAGTATATTTAGCAAACAAACGAAGATTATGTGTGTATGTTTATTTTTGTTTATGGTTTTTTTTCCAGAGAAAAGCTAGCTGTTACGGATTAGAATAGAGACTTCATGTTGTATTAACTGATTTCAGTCGATCTGTTCTTTAAGCATCTCACCGTGAAAAGTTAGCTGAAGTGCGCTTGAAGTAAGCTGTCACTCCACCTGTTGGTTGGGATTGACACTATTAACAGCTCACTTCATTTAAGTGGTTTTCGCGGTGAGAGTTTGTTTTTTTTGACAGAGCAGTTTGACATTAAGCAGTAAATGTCGAAAAGAAATGAATGTGATCAGTCATCATGGAGTTAGTAATTTAGTAATTCTGCTATCAAATCTCATGCCTATTAAGATTGGATTTTCCAATAATAAAGCTGACAGGCGGATAAAACCATGGAATTAGTATATACTATATGATAAAATCAAGTACATACTAACTCCATGGATAAAATGGAACAGAGGCTTTCAAAAATCACTGGCGAGTTTCCAGATTTAAAAATAGCCATAAACAACAAAAGTCATATTTTAGGAAACCGCCATTAACCTGTCAGGGAGTCCTATTTTCGGATAATAAAAACATAACAATGACCTAGTTGGTAACAATGACGTAATTAAGTGAATTTGACGTCGCGTGTCTCTATCCTCCATTGTGATGGCGGCGCGGTAAAATCTGTTAAGTAACCAGCTCTTCGAAACTAATTATAGATAATGCTGGGAGAAAATTTGTCTTTTAGTTTCGTTTGCATTCAGTTTGGACTAAGATGATTAGTTTTTATTAAATTAGGAACTTCTGCCCGTTTAACTGACCAAGGTCATTCCTGGCTTAGTTAAACGAGCAGAAGGTGCCAGAGTGTATCAAAATACCTTGACTTATTTGAAATCTTGTTTGATAAAACTAAATATTAAAATGTCGAGAAACTAAGGTGCCTGAGCATTCGCAATGCATTTCCAAAGATAAATTCGATTACCCACTTGCCTTAAAATTGACAAAACTGCTTTTAAACATGTGTAAAAAACAATAACTTAGTTTAAAAAAAAGATATAACCAACTATGTAGATACCAATTCTAAATCACACGATGCCACCCACTCCGACATTTTCATTCGAAAATTGAAAGTTGTGTTCTTCCAACGACCTTCACCTCTAACCTTGAACTTGAGTTTAACGTGTCATCGAAAGCGTTAATTAACTAAAATATAAATAAACTTCCGCATTAATTTCACGGCGTTTCGCAGTCAATTGAGAATTTCGCAGGCTGGTTCGTCTCGTCATTATGTGGCAATTATAGCTTTGGTAAAATGTTTATCGCTTTGAGACTTTGCCGACCCCTGACTAGGCACGAAAAGAAAAAAAAAAGAAAAAAAAATGCATAATTAAAATAAAAATAAATTATGCGCTGTTGAGCAGTGGTGGCCCAGTATGATAACGGCCCCGACTTACGAGTTACTAGGTCGTGAGATCGAACCCAAGTAGGCGCTTTACTTTGTGTAAATAATTTCGTCACTAGTAGGTACTCTCAAACGGTAAAAATGGATTCGCTGTTACAATAATAGATGTAGTGTCACTTATTTACCAGTTAGAGGAGTTACCTAATGATTAGATAATACATCAGTTAGCGAGGTTATGTACACAAATGCACGTGACGCGTGACACAGCAGAACTTTACGATGTCCGTCATTTGGGAAAGTGTGTGATGGTCATCTGTCATGTGATCTTCCTAAGTGCTGACTGTTACATTGTCAGTGTTGGAACTAACTCTGTTGATATCTAATTGAGTGACTCTGGAAACAATAACTTGAAACACCATAAGTATGTGAAAAAAAATTGTTCTGTCTGGACTCCGGATTTGTGTCCCGTTGATGGCAATAGGCTCGCCCCTATTACATGGGACTTAAACATAACTAGCAAATTGTGGGTGTACTATAGGTACACTTCTGCCACCTCTGTCTGATGTCATGTAACTTTTTGTTGATTTCTAAATAAACATCGGCTTTGAAGTTGTAATAGAAGCTACTCCGCGTGTCGACGTGACTGTCATCAGTTTGAGTTTAGGTAATGATGAATATTCGCAGTAGGTCTCTCTGCAAATGCAATATTTCTCATATTCCAATTTAAAAGCCACAAACAATTTTAACAAGAAAGCCCAAACGAAAACGCGTGATGCAATAAAGCGTGATGCAAATAGTGGGAACGTAAGTCAGAACTTACATATAAGTTATAATTTTTAACGTGCCGATATCGTAGACGTCTTCGGCATCATCATAAAACAGGGAAGTAAAATGTATGGAAATATATGAAGAAGATTTAAATTTTCCGTCTACGATATCGGTATAGCGTGCACGTATTTCCATATATTTTATGGCCGTCGACGTAAGTATGGTCATGACTGCATCCAGTGTGCTGTCAATGTGCGCTTTTGAGAAATTCTATAGTAAATTATTTTTCCCTTTTATTCAACATGAAGACGATTCCTATAATCTTCTGATTGAAGTCAGTTTTTGCTTTCATTACCAAGAAATCATATCGTAAGACCTGGGAATATGTCACGAGCTAACACGATGCAACATCCGTGCATAATGTTAAACAAGATACAATAATCTTGATAGTCGTATTTGTAACACCGGATGGAGAAGACGTTTAAGTAGGTAATCATTCATTAAACTGTGCTGTAATAACATCTTTCAACGCAACAAGACTGGTCTTGATAGACACTTTATGCACATTTGACACGTCAAACGAATATTTGATGATTGCAGGTAAAGATAAAATTGGAAGGTACCTAATCAAGTAGGGCGATTGCGCGCTACATGGAGAATGAAATGAAATGATAGGAGAAACTGAAAACTAAGTGTTCAGCTAAGAGGCCTAAGATAACAAATAGGCAGTGATGAACTACGATAGAATGGTTGATTCATTCAATGATGCTAAAAGATAACCAACTCAAAAGCCTTCCTACATCAATAAGTATCGTTCATTTATAGTATTTCAACCAACTTAAACCAAAATATTACGTAAAAAGCTTTATTTCTTCAATCTATAATTCCATATCGAGTATCCTCTTGCCTATAGAGGTATATAAATAAATTGTTCAATAAAATGTGTAAGCAATGAATACACCATTATAATTGCACAAGTATGTCGTTATCGTTTTAATTTAATAGCTATTTTAATTGATATTGAATTTTAATTCAGTTTTGTCCTAAACTTGTCTCCTTTACGACATAACATACTAACGTGACATAGAGGGCGTCATTGTGCCCATTTTAAATCTAACGTCATTAATATCTGTACTGATTAGGTAAACATCATTATTGTAATTGGCCTACATATTTACTAGACACCACGACTTGTCTTTTATAGTCTTTGAGCTAATATTCTCACTATTTAGCATCGTTAAAACCTATTCACATATACGCTTGTATAGATAGTTATCTTTAATTGAATCATCATTATCATCATCAATAGTTTATATAGTACTCTAACCACTTGCATCTACTGCCATTTTTCCATTGTTTAGTTCTGTGACCTGTGTTCTGTGTGTGTGTGTGTTCATTGTGTGTTCTCATTTATAATATAACATCGTTGTGAAATAAATTGATGATCTTTACGCCAGATGTCTTTACCTCATGTATATAGTAGGTAATTTTTGAAAACAGCCTATCTACTGATTACGACATAGTATCAAGTGTGGTGACGAAATTCATTGGAATTACAATTCCGGTCGAATGTCAACAAAGTGATCGCAAAAATACGACGGAAGAATTCTTAATCAAAATTAGCATCTCGTTATTTTCTAAGTAAGACTTCTAGGTCAACTATTGTCAAATCTGCATTTTTTTGTGTAGCATAGTAGTAGCAGTCGTATGTATTATGGGTGACAAAGCCTTATAATATTCCTAGTTGGGGGCTCTAGCATTTTCGTCAGAGCTTTTCTTGTGCACATCACATATCTCCACATACTATTACGCTAAGATGAATTATTCTCCGGTTATGTAGTTTATTGTATGTTTCGTTATCAATTATTTTCTAGCTTGCCATAGCCATGAAGACGAGTATGGATTTACCAACATCTGTGACGTTGTTCTTGTATTTTATAGTTATGTCCGAGCTATTTATCCCGTATGTTTCAACTGCCATATTTTGTCTCTACATCACCGCAAGGTTAACTGGTAGAAAATGCCTCAGGCATGAAGTCCGCCTTTGTGAAGATTTTTTTTTTGAATAAATACTTATTGCATTACTCTACGCTTTAAAAAAATTTGTTCTGCAGCGACGCATAATATAGAATGCATAATTCCGCCAATACGTCACAACTCACCCAACCGTTGCAGTATCTTTTTTTATCTTGTCTTTGACATTACCAGTGTATTCAGTACCATCTACTAGCATCTCCATTGTATTTGTGTGATCAACCCAATAATTGTTGACCTCAACGTTTTTTCCAACATTGTTCTACACTCCTACAACTGTTTTATACTCTGTCCTTCGCACAATGCATGGTTAGTTAAAGTGTATCGTTCATAATTTCATGGATGGATAAATGTCACGCATTCACAATTAAATAGAGTGCGAATTTGTTGTTTATATTTCTTTTCTGTGGGTCGTTTGTGGACATTGTTTGGTTTTAATCAAGGCTTTATTTTTAGTATGGAGCACGCAGAGCGTAGTGTGTAACCTTAGGCTTTCAAACCTCTGTATTTTTAAATAAATAAGCAGCGTATTAGGTTTTTGTTCGATTGACTATTTAAATGTGTCTTTTTCTGAATTATTTCAAACATAATGTAACTTTTTCTGTATTAATTAACATTTCTACTTTTTTTAAATCTAAAGATTGATTTTAATTAACTTTCGCTAAACGTAAATTAGGGGTGCGAGTTGAGTTTTAATAAACTCTTTTTCGAGGAACTCAAACTTCATTAAAAAACAAAATAAGTAAATACTTTCTTTTGGCAAACTGGTTTAGGGTTAGTTACGTTCAAACCCTCTTCAAACCTAAACGTATTTCAAGTTCCTGATGAGCGAATGTTGAGTTTATTTTGTATTTTTAGCAACATTCGCTGACCAGTGATAGCATAGTAGTATAGCCTTTTTAATTTTCATCTTTTCTGATGTCAGCGCGAGCTATGCAATAGCAACTGCTACGGTGGTAGAAAGACAGCCAGTCAGCTAGGTAAGCAGCGAGACTGACCTTCCCCTTCCTTCGTAACTACTTGTTTATTCTTCACTCGTGGAAGCTATGTCCTTAATAGTTATAGCCTCTATATTTTAATCAATCTGCCGTGCTTTTCCCAACATGTTGGGTCGGATTCCAGTCTAACCGGATGCTATCTGACCTTCACAACCCAGTTACTGGGTAATACGATACCTCTTGGTAAGGCTGGTTGTCAGACTTTCAGGGTTTCTGACGACCCGTAACGACTATCAAAGGTCCACAAATGGCAGCTGGGACCAACGGCTTAACGTGCTTTCCGAGGCACGGAGGAGTCTCGGTATGTAAAGATGGTTACCCATCCACGGACCTGAATCGCGCACTCCGGCAAGCGTAGCTTTACTTGATGCGGGAGTTATTACTTAGCCACGAGCTCCTCTGTATTTATGTCACATTATTCGTCAAATCTTAAGGTCTTAATTAATTAACAAGGTTGTCCTCCCACGCCCATTAAACTATGCATTTACAATTACCATGTGTAGGTACTACAGAAACAGGGTTATTTACATAATAAGACTGATCTTATCTGTCATTATTTAAACGCACTGTGAGATTTTCTATTAAAAAACTTGAATTTGAAAAGGAAAAGTTGACTAACGACTACAAAATTTGCAGTTCACCTTTCATTAAAACTAGGGCTTCAATTAATTCGTTAGTAAGCAATTACCTCCCTGATTTGTTACGCATAATCCTTCATCATACCACAAAAGGTAATGAAATTAACATTTTTATTTAATTATTCAGTAGATTATGCACAAGAAATGATCTGTTCATGATTAAAAACAATAGACAATGATAAGGACGGTTCTAAACGATTGATTTATATTTAAACTAGCTAAGCCTCGCAGTTTCACTCGGTTAAGTCTCTATCCCGTGAGAATATCGGGATAAAAAGTATCATTATGTCCTAACCCAGGTCATGGTCTACCCATGTGCCAAATTTCATACAAATCTGTTCAGCCGTTTTAGCGTGAATATGTTACAAACAAACTCACTTTTACATTTATAGTATTAAGTTAGGATTTGCTCGATTGCTCTTAAATGGCTCGTAACGACTAATGAATTGCCCAGTCTTATTGTCTGAGGGTTATAGTAAGTAAGTTAAGTGCCCCGTTGCATGATCTCGTGGTCGAAAGCGGGCCTTCTGAGAAGAATAGGCTTCGATCCCCATGTCGGTCAAAGGATTATTGGGTTTTTCCATACATTAGGAATTTGTTAGTGCCAGCTCGGGATTTGGAAGTTTGTGGTGTGACCACCCCGTGTCCCGGAGAGCACGTAAAGCTGTTGGTATTCCCGGTCTTCTCTTCCCGGTCGTGTCAGATTACCGTCCCATCTGACTGCGATAGTGAGGGAAGAGGGAGTGCACCTGTGTTTGTAGACACACTTGTGCGCTATAATATCTCCTGCATACTTGGCTAATAACCGTTGAGATAAGCCACTGTGACCGAAATTCGGTCGCGAAAGTTTTTGTTGTTAACCTATACTGTATAACTGCTGGGCAAACCCCTCCCCCAAATCCTTCCAGGAACTTTTTTCCCGCGCCACTTCGAACTAGCCATCGCGGTACGCGTCCAGATCACCTCGCCATCTCTTTCTGGGAGGGTATATTATAGTAAGTTATTTGAGGGGTGGCAATTACAAGACCTCCTGCAGGCGATGAAACTCCGGGTGGAAACATACAGGGGTCAAATAGAGGCGTTGGCGCGACAAAGCACATTTTTTAATCATTAAAATCTCTATTCAAAATCAAAATCAAAATATTTTATTTCACATAAACCTACATGGGAACTTATGAAACCGGGAGAAACCGGCAAAAAACTCCACGGTTACTCTTTAAAAAATAAATGGGTTTTTCATTGTTTTCAGAAATGTACTATGTGTTTAATGTAGTAACCTATATTTATTTACTAGATTACTATCTTGACCATGCAAATATGTATTTTTAGATATCCATAAATACATTGAATTCTTAAGTACCTATTCAAGCTCGTGTAAGGTGTATAATTTTTAAGCAAACACTTCCGACACTTTTTCACACAATTTTCGAAAAGTCCATGGCCGTGAACATACTTGTAACTTGACCTTAACCATTAATGCTAGACCGGTGTGTATGTATTTAAACGTCTGTGTACATAATATAATGAACGAAAATTAGCAACAAAGCTATTACAATTAAAAAAAATATCATAAAAATTGGTATTACTAGCTTTTGCCCGCGGCCCACGTGGATGTCGGAAATTATCCCACGGAAACTTACTACCGGGATAAAAGCATCTTTTTTCCAGGTCTACCTATATGCCAAATTTAATCCAAATCCGTTCAGCCGTTTTAGCCTGAACAAACAGACTCAGTTTCGCATTTAAGTAGGTATTATAATATTATATTAAATAGGATGTCCGATACGGCAAAAATAAAAGCGTAAAACTAGGTATAAATACCTAAGGAACATGGCCCTTTATTTTTGCCATGATCTTGTTTACTTCATATTTGTGCAAAGTCGGTTTATGCAAAAAATAAAATCGTGGGTACTTGACAAGTCTTTGGCCTTGCTCTAGAATCTAGATAGAATATCTTAGTTAGCATCTTAAACGGAATGCATTCTTCCACGTTATTACTTAGCTTTTATTATATTTTCTGTGACTCAAACACTCAAAGTATCTTGGTTTTTGGACAGTTATTCTATTATTCTGTTTACAGATTCATACTTTAGCCTAGTATCTTAAAGTTATAATTAATTCCTTGTTAAACTTCAAAATTAATGATGGAAAATGGTAAAAAAAAACTGATTGTATTTTTTTTATCAATCATGCCTCATTTTGCTTCTGTATGTTTCCAAATAATGGATTTTGTAAACGGCATACTGCGCCAAAACACAAGTAATTAAATGGGAGACAATATTTCTTCCCAAAATTATACTAAAAAGGGTGTTATTACTGAAAGTTTTATCTTTTATATTATTTATCAGTGCTCGGCTCCTATAAACTAAAACGAAACGTTTTTACTTACCAGTGGTACTTTGTTAGTTGTCAATCTGAGCATATAAATAAATATTCGTAAGCTAATTTTGCTTGTGATAGTGACTTCCATTTGGGAGGGTCTACTATGCAAAGCTATGAGGTCTTTGCTTTATTATTGGTATAAGATTCTTAATTTTAACCAGCAACGGTTCGTACAGTATTGGAATCGGCTATTAAAGTATTAATAACATATTTTTATTGCAATAGTATTTTTCCTACGAAAAATCTAATTTGTAGGTCCTTATAAGTAGGTACCTATATCTGAAAACAATTGGCCATAATAAAGCCATTAGATATTTATGTACCTACCCTCATTGTATGTTTTATATTTATGGCTTGTTTGCCACTCGCCCCGCATTATAGCATCGGGTTTCAGTGAGTCGATACTATAGTCACAGTATAAAAAAGTAACAGTATTATATCTCGGCAGTGACCTTGAAATAATTACCTACGGCCGCTCGGTAGATATACCTCCCGCGTATGTGAGTAACTGCCGCGCACTCGATACTGTTGCGTATTCATATACACTGAGATTTCGAAGCACGCTGTTTCGGCCGTTTTCTATGAAGATATAATACTGTTACTTAGTTATACTGTGCTATTGTTGAACAGATAAATTCGCTAATGGGTCTGTGAAAACATAAGTACGAAGGTACGAACAAAGTGCTTCGTTTAATTAACTTGATACTTTGTTAGAGCATGTTTATATGTTTAGATACAGGTAACTAATATCTACTGGCAATATCTTGTGTCTTTAATCAATAAAATAAAATAAATGAATTTACTTAGACAACCATATTATGTTAGTTGGTTAGGTAATAAAAAAAAAACTTAAAAGCTGTGTTAGTGTGTTGCAATTGCATTTATAACTAAGAACGTAACTAATGAAGGTATTATGTTTGATGTAAAGGCTAGCAAGTACAGGGTTGGAGGACAGGTACAAATACATACCCTGCAGGGTTACCTCCTAAAAACTTAATAAAACATTGAGAAACTATAAGCAACAAGGTAAATAATTATACAGCACATATATAGTAAAAAATAAACGATTCATGAATGCATGTATATATTTAAATAATTTTTTTACTGACTACATTAATCACTACAAGACGACTAATAATCTGAGTTCAAGGACTATATAGGACTATATATACCATTGGATATCATGGATCCGGCTAGAAAAACCAGGTAATTGAAACCTAAGAATGCGGATTACAATTCCAGATGACAACTACATAAAATAGTGATGTAACTTCGGAAAATCTCGTTCACTAATGTCATTCAATGAACAAATGTATTCTTGTCACGTCCCTCACGAAGATACCAGAGAGCAACGAAATATTAAACGTGCCTACTACCGGATGCCAAATATCCGCGAACCCGTAATATATAATATATATAATATACAACAATGAGATCTGAATTATGTAATATTTGTTGAGGAAAACTTACTTTTGTGTCACGTAAAGGTTCAGGGAAGGTAGAGGGAATATGACGACAAAAAGCTTCCTAGAGTGCCAGGATATTGTAAAAATGTAACGGTGAAAACTTAGGTGAAGTGAGCTGTCATCCCACCTTGCTAAGGATGTCCAACCAAGATGTGCAAGGATGTGCAACCTTGCAAGTTTTCCAAGTTTCCACTATGAAATTTTTACAAGCAAGAATGACGCGCGCGCAATGCCTACTAAGAGTTTTTGCACAAATCAATACATTTTGCGTTTTTTGCCAATTATGCCAAGAAGTGAAAGTCATCCTTCTGCTCAATTACAGTCAGACCTTGGATCGGGTCGCACGTTGTCCCGATTCGTCGCACCGACTATCAGATTCCAAAGCTATTTTTATGGTCCATGACTTAAGCTTCCTTTAATTCTATTGTTCTTGAATCTGGCGGGGGCAATGAATTGTATAATTTTGATTGTTTAGAATTTAAATTGATTGGTGTCTAGGTAAAATAATATGATAGTTTATATTAGCCGGTTTAGGGTGAATTCTACCAAAGTTTCCGAATAAATTTTATATTTTTGATAGTTTCTCCACACAAAACTGTCAAAAGATGTCAATTTTATTCCACGGATAACAGATATCTGAATCTGGTAATATCCCCCTTAGACTAGTAAAATGGTTGTTATTTTGCACTTTGCAGTTGCATTACAAGTACGCATCACAATTTTCTTGTTGACGCATTTACTGTGTTTTTGTTAAAAACTCATCATTAATCAATATTTATTCCAAGAAATAAGTACAATTTATTCCAATTTAATTATTATTTACCTACATCAATAATTTCCGCGGAGCGCGACCACAAATTGGTCGCCGTGGTCTTAAATGACGGAATAAAATCATTTACAAGTTAATTCCTTCCCCACTTTGACAAATGCGTCATAAAATACTAGGTAGTAATTAATTTTCCGAATGTAGGTACTTATTAGCAATAAATAAGTTTCCATGGTAATGTCGGGAAGTCCCTATTAAATACCGTCTACTCAATTGAAGTAATCTAAGAAGTAGTATTATTGACAGCCTTGTTACTCTAGCGGTCGCAAGCGCTACTGTTATTGGGTATTTTCACCTGACATTTCTTAGTAGCCAGCCCGGAGTTGATTGCACAAATCGTAAAAAAAATATTATCTGTCCCATACCTTTCGGTCGAATAGGTATTAAAGTTTTGTGTGGCAGTTGATAATTTTTATGCGAAGACGATTTTGGTCCCATGGAAGAAATGTTCAGTATGACGGTTACCACACCCAACACACGCTGTATAACCATGTAAATCACTAAAATCTGTTCACCTACAGCACATTATAGTCTTAAATTCCTAAAACCATGATATCCACCTCCCTAATAACTCTGTCACTTTGATTAACCAAGCCTCATCAAGTAACCTGCACCAGTTACCAACCTTCAGTGCTTATATCGGTCACCGCACACACGGAATGTGTAGTCATGTGACTATCGAGTGTTCTCCAATATCACACTTCAACATTAATTAATTCTGATAAATCAAGGGTCGATAGGCAAATAAGAATCAAATGCAGGAGTGGCTCGTGGCTAAATGGTAACAGCCGCACGGTCGATCGAAGGGCTACGAGCTAAGTTATGCTTGTCGGGGTCGGTTCATGGATGGGTGAACATCTATTACATATCGAGACCCCTCCGTTCCTCGGAAAGCACTTAAAGCTGTTGGTCCCGGCTGTCAAGGCTCGTACACACTGGCGCTATATCGCGGGCGCGGGAAGGGTAGCGCTGCCTGTCGCGCCGGCGATGTCGCGCCGGCGATGTCGCGCCGGCGATGTCGCGCCGGCGATGTCGCGCCGGCGATGTCGAGTACGACGCCTCATTCGTAGATCTTTGACAGTCGTTACGGATAGTCAGAAACGCAAAAGTCTGATAACCAGTCTTACCAAGGGGTATCGTGTTACCTAGTAAAGGGGTTGTGGAGAAAGGCAGTCGCTCCATGTAAAATATTGGTATTCAGCTGCATCCGGTTAGACTGGAAGCCGACCCCGACATCGTTGGGAAAAAGCTAGGCAGATTGAAGAATCAAACGCATCGAGATGAAATCGATAAAGGTTTCTTTCATTGTTATCTCGCGTTCCAGTCACGATTTTCATGATTTAGGATTTTTTGTGATTGTTTTTTGTTTTTTTTTCGATTAAAATAAGGATGTAAGAATTCGTGTCATATGGTCTTCAATGATATTATAGGTTAGTAATATAAAGCTATGGTGCTGTTTCACAAACGATACTGCTGGGGAGTTTGTTGCGCCACTTCTTCTTCCCGGCTAAAGCACTAGGAAGTGGTGAAGGGTGGTCGTTTAGGGGGACTGTCTTATGTAATTTTGACGTTCGAAAAGTGCTTCTTTGGATAAATGGAATAAGATTTCGATGGGACACTTATTATCGTGGTCTGCGTGTTCTATCATCTGTCGTAACGTAACCTTAGGGCTTTGTATACAAAAAGTTGTTGTTTCTCTTGCCGTAAAAAACTACGGCTTATTTGCCGTGTGTAGATACGGTCATCAGTGTTGTATGAATCACTATGGATGCTTGTTGACGGACACGTTTTTTCTATGGCGCGGTTTATACGCCGCACCGTAAAGAAACCGTGTCGTGTACAAAGGGCTGATTTCTGGGCCGACTCCATTTAGATTACCATCGATACATTATGATGAAGAAGAAGCAGTTATATACAGTCCTTTCACTGTTATGTACTGATTCTGCATCTGTGTCAACATCAAAGTGATCTTTGTAATAATTGCTATAAGGTTGCTAATGTGTTGACTGTTAAGGGATAGTAAATATCAGTGTAACATAAACAAATGACTGTTTGGGTCGAAACAAATTGTAACTTTGCCGGCTGTAGCGGCAAGCGGAATGTTAGTTATTAGACTATAAGTAGTGAATTTGGGGACACAGTATATGTATGCCTGTCCAGACTTTATACATATACGTAGATATATTTTATCTACGTAGTTTGTTACATATGTAACAACGTATTTTCTGGTAACTACGCTGAAGCTATGTTAAAACAAAAGAACGTTTACGATTATTATAACTTATACGTATGAAAAGCGCTGAAAGGATTTCTATGAACAATACTCTCAATTAGTGTAGATGCTATACTGCATGTGGGATTTATTGCTCGTGTTCGGAAACCAACCCGTAAAATTCTATGAGAATACCTTCAAAAGGCGCCCAGGCTTTGGGGATAACACCGCGCGGTGTGGGATTTTTACCTCACTAAAACCACCCTGGTGGTCAATTTGCAACCCTCTCTGTGCAACGCCTGTTAGGGGTAAAGGGGTCTCCCAGAAACCTAACAGGAGCCTAAGTCTACTAATTTATACACGTTACAATGGTCTCTCAATGGTGAGCTTTTGACAGATTTGCCATACAAAAACTATCAAAAACTCACCATCGAGAGACCATTGTAACTTTTATAAATTAGTACACTTAGGCCCCTGTGCAAGTGTGCAAGGCAGCACGTGACCACTTTGCGCCGATGTCCCTAGGCTAAAGGTCCTGGAGCGCACGCGACCCTAAATTCCCGCCTGTCTGTGTGGAGACCTACATAACAAAATATCGAAAATCTCACATTCAAGCCAGAAACTTGCACAAGATTAAGTTTCCGGCATATGTTATCATTGCGGATACCAGTATTGTCACGACAAAAATGCAGGATACTGATCAATCAAATAGATACTTACTGCGGAACTAAGATCGATATCTACAAACAAGTTATAGCTAATCTACTTTGTACAACAAAAAACAAACAAAAAGGATCAAAAAGAAAGAAAATACATTTATTTAACACAGACTAAAAGGCACACGATATAACATACAGTAGATAAAAAAAGATAAAAATAAAAACAAATAAAAGGGGGTAAAGTATGAAGTAACAAAATTGGCAGGGGAGTGTGCCTCAAGGCTGCGCCAAAAAGGCCCAGTTCTGCAAAAATGCCAGACCACAATAAGTGCCTGACGCTGGTTTTCAACTGGACCTGATAGTGTGAGGTGATGGATGTAATACAGTTTTATGTAATTGTGTATAATACAATTACATAAAACCGATTTACAATTACATCAAACTGATTTAGGTCAAAAATGCCTGTAATTGGTATAATTGAAACAAAAGCTTTGAGTTTGAGTTTAAATACTCTTTATTGTACACCTTAGCAAATTGTAAAGGTACCCTACCATATTCTATAAGTCCAGAAAACTATTTTCTTTCTTTTTTAAAACAAAGTCGTCTGTTTCATCTTATATTTCTTGTCTCATAATCGTCATCCTGAGGATGCCTCGTTGGGAGGTGAAACACGTGTCGATTTCTTACAGGTTTTTTTAAGACTCTTTAAGAATAGTTAAGCGGAATAGGTTACTAAATATATCTACGTTTATTGTATTTTAGTCTTGCTAAAATGATTTTTTTTCGAAAACAGTTTAAGCTTACAGTACTTTTAAAATGATAAAAGCTTGAACATTTATTGCAATTCGGGGAAGCATCAAATAATTTCATTCGAGACGAACATAAATTCCCGGAAAAACTGAAATACCCACCTGGATGCTTTTCTAGGAAGTTGTTAGACTACATCCATACATACAGGCAGCTTTAGACGCTTACAGGAATTTTGTATCAAGCAAATAGCTAGGTGTTTATAGAAATGAATAAGCTTCAAATTCCACTGTTATTTCTAACAAATACTCTCGTCTTAATGTCTATAATTAAAAACATAACAACTCTTCATAAGAAAAAGCCCATTATTACCACATAGTTATGACATAATTCTTAATAAAACAGTATCATTCGCGCATTATCACAAGTATGCCAAGGGCGATCGCTCTGATAATGACCGTGGCGTGGACCACACATACTGCGTGCCACAGCATAGCAACGGACAGAAGAACAATAATGCAGTAGGCTTACTCATCCGTGAAGGCCTACGCTACTCTGTATTAGACATCGAGATATTTAGTTACTAATCATTTAAACGGTTAAGTTTTAATCGCTTTAGGAGTAATGCGATTCAGCGAGCTGTTTTAAATTAAGATCCCTAATTACTGACAATTGATTTAAACGAGTTTTGATTTGTCTTGTCGATTTTGTAGTGAATAACGTGTTCCGTCATGACTATCCATAAGATTCTTGAAAATTCGTCGGTAGATTTTCTTGATCAAAGAGTTAATCAGGCTTTTAGAAATTAGGAGATAATCTTTGGCATGGGCTTACCTTTGCACTGGTATTGGAAAAAAAATGTATTTGATGAAGTATTTTTTTTAATCGTATACATATCGAGACTCCGCCGTGCCTCGGAAGTCGGAAAGTCCCGGCTGCCATTTGTGGATCTTTGGCAATCGAGTTACGGGTCGTCAGAAGACCGAAAGTCTGACAACCAGTCTTACCAAGGGGTATCGTGTTACCCAGTTACTGGGTTGTAGAGTTCAGATAGGCAGTCGCTACGTGTAAAATACTAGTACCTATTCAGCTGTATACGTGATGGGCATGTAATGTGGCATTAAATTAAAAGCGTGAAGAAAGTTTTGAGTATGAATGTTGATGGCTATGAGAGCAAAAAAGAAACAGTGGATTGTCTGTGTGAAAAATGATATGGCAAATAAGGGGGTGAGAAAAGAGGTGAGGAATTCTCTATCAGAATAGAGAATTAAGTATGGAAGGAGAAGACAAACATATTCCGCCGACACCGAATAAATTACTTTACGGGTAGGAAGCCCATGATATCCTGGGCCATTTTTTGTGGTTGCCAGTGAGCCTTCTAGATATTTTTTATGCTGTGCGTAGGACCTTCGCCGCAGACATTTGATGGATTCGCAACATTATTAGATTATATTACGTCCACTGATGACTGACATAACGGATGATCATGCTTCGACATGTGATTACGTATTACTACCGTTCGTGAAGATGAGATGACAATTTGTGGGTATTGACATTTGGTGTTACGACTTTTACTTAGCTTTGGTTTTATTTTCCATTCGTCAGTCAATTAAATGAAATGAAATCGTTTATTCTGTAAATAGGATACTAGAATCACTTTGACACGACATATTAAAAAAATATTAAAAACTAGCTGCTGCCCGCGGCTTCGCCCGCGTGAGTGTCGGAAATTACCCCATACATCCCCATGGGTTTTAAGTATAAATATTGAGTTTCGAGTTAATCGGACAGCGCGTTAAAATTCTTCCATACAAACACTTACACCCCCCAACCTAGGGGGGTAATTTAGAAAAACAAAAAACTACAAACTTTATAATCTATTTAGATAACTATTCGTGCGAAGTTTCATGTTTATTACCTCAAGGAATAAGATTTTTCATACAAACTTTCATCCCTTATTTTACCCCCTTAGGGGTTGAATTTCGAAAAATCCTGATACACGTTTTTCTTCATTTTTGGGTTTAAGTATAAATATTGAGTTTCGAGTTAATCGGACAGCGCGTTAAAATTCTTCCATACAAACTTTGACACCCCCCAACCGTAGGATAGGGTACTTTTCCGGGATAAAAAGTACCCAGTGTGGTGCCCAGGATATTAAAGAATAATTATACCAAGTTTCATCGTAATCGAACCGGTAGTTTTTGCGTGATACTTGAACAAACAGACAGACAGACAGACAGACAGACAGACAGACAGACAGACAAAAAAAAATTTAATCACACTTTTGGGTTCGGTGTCGGTCTAGTAACACCCCCTGCCATTTATTTTTTTGATATTTTCAATGTACAGAATTTTCACTTCTACAGATTTATTATAAGTATATAGATAAGCAAGATGAAGTCGGCGTTTCCTATCTGACTACTCTGACAAGAAAGGCCGAAACAAACTCAGAGGTCACAGTCTCTTTTAAAGTCCAGACATAGTCTTGGTCAGGACATATGAGGACCATGTAGATTAGTGGCTGAAATGTCATTTTATAAGTCCTTATAGTAGCAGGAGGCTAGTCCATTGTCAATGATGGGGCCTTACTCCAGACCCTGAGATGCTACTGAAAATCATTATTATAATCATCTGCCTGACTTTTCCGAAATGTGTTGGGGTCGACTTCCAGTCTAACCGAATGCAGCTGAATACCAGTATTTTACATAGAGCGACCGCCTATCTTACCTTCACAACCCAGTTACTGGGTAACACTATACCCCTTGGTAAGACTGATTGTCAGACTTTCTGCCTTCTGACTACACGTAGCCGACGACAGAGGGGACCAACGGCTTAACGTGCTTTCCGAGGCACGGGGTCTCGATATCTAATGGATGCAATGGTCACCAATCTACGAACAATACTGTATCATTATAAACAGTATATATTATTTAAAAACAACACGTGCCGTTTACACAGCACATTGTTTTCAAGTCTTAAGACTTGAACATGATTTATTCAAAATTCAATCTCCCGCCCATATCCGAGGTTGTGTCACGATTTGACTATCTGCAGTACAATCCACTGTGACGTGGCTTCATAAACATTACCTATTTACCATACTGGGTTCAGCATGACAGTGTTGCTTGGGGCTGGTCACGAATTTATTGTTTCCCTATTTATTTGCATGTTGCAATTCTTGAGTCAACTTAGTGAGGTCTTAAACTATCCGGATTGGTTAAACTTCGAGGCTCGAAACGGTCAATTTGTGAGTACCTACCTACAAAACCTAGTACATGGCATTTATTAGTTCATATGTTCAATAATCTCGGTTCTAAAGGATTGTTTTACAAGACTACAATAAAATAGGGGTTCCATGGGCTTTAAGCATAACTGGGAAAATGTGGATGTACTATAGGTACAGCTCTGCCTAGTCCCTAGGGGAATACAGGCGTGGCGTTATTTTATATTATGGACATAGTGGAGGGTACAGTCAACTGTAAGTAGCAATAGCCGGACTGACAAACGAGACATCGTTAGTGTTGTCGCTAACAAAATACCTCTTTAAAATTAGAGTAATCCGGTTAGACTGGAAGCCGACCCCAACATAATTGAGATAAGGCTAGGCATATGATGATGATAATTAAAATTATAACAATATTTTATCTCAAAAACTATGAAATTTTTGTATTATTAAAAATATTCCATTTTATGCAATACAACCGGGGATTGTCCTTGGGTGCATTTGCATAGTGCATACTAACTACTACTCAACACCTAAATTGTCTAAGGGGCCTTTGCGAGTTGGCTTCGGCCCCTCGTACGCCTTCCAAAGGTCCGAGACCTAAGGGTCTCGAGATTATGTCAAAGAATGATAATAAATATCTTTACAACCTTAAAAGATAAATCGATACCCTATAATAACAACAATGCAATATATCAGAATCAGAATCGATCGACTTCCGTACAAGACAATCGATCGCGAGGTCGACACTCGATCTTGACCGCATGATTAGTTACTGCAAAACTGTGAACTACTGGTCTATGGTGTTACCTTTATGTCTTGACACTACAGGGTGCCAATTCAGTGCATTTGAATTTAGTTCCGTATTTTACCACCATCCTAGTTATTCTGTTCAATGATAAATGTGTGAAGGTTCACTGTTTCGTTGTTCTAATAATTATTATGATCTCGCTAATTATTGTTATGTTTCTACATAAGTATGCGGTGGGTTCACCGGCTTAATAAACTTGCTGCAATGCCAATAGTGTAGGCGTACAGCAGATGCCTACACTATCAGCCTTTCCTACGAACGGGGGAAAATTCGATAAAAGATTTCGTTTGATCACTACACACGTAATACAGCGTCATACTTTAATATTTTGGCGTAGGAGTTACTTGAGTTGGATTATGTGGTAGTCATTTTCACCGTGTCTATCATCTTGTCATATAATCAGACGTTACAGAAGATTCAATTCGTAAAGGCTGGAAGAAAAATATTCTCAAAATACAATTTGTTAGCTGCCTCTAAAAATCGGGAAAGTAAATAAGGTCACGTCTAGTCAGTTACGTGAAAATTGGTTAGAAGCTTTAGTAAGAGGTTTAAGTTCTAAACATGGCAGTGAGGAATATTTAAAGTATCAAAGAAGTGTAAATATTTAGAAAATATTGTAACTGCTTACATGTTTTAAACAACATTCTTACTTCATTCAGAATCAATCGGCAAAATAAGCTTCTTTACAAAGTACCACTTTTCTTTTATTTAAAAAGTGAGTATTTTGTTGTTTGTTAGCAGGTGGGTTCAAATCAATGACAGTAAATATTTAAACAGCGTTGTGTAATAATGTGGTTATTTAGTCGTATAACTTTCATCTTTAGATAACAAGTAAAATAAGAAGTATAGATAACATCACTTTACTTTCTTACTGATGTAATCGCGCGTTTTCGTTTACTGTCGAGCGTGTTAGCGTGTGTGAGTATTGAATTTTTTAACGGGTCAGATGTGACGTAACTTCTGACATCGGCAATAGTATTAGCAGTGCATAACTTTGGATGAGCCCTACAATATGTTTGTATACTTAGTAGCTTTCTTAAAACAGCTGGGTATATTAAGAAAGTAATAAAGGCTAGCTATACTAAAGGTCTTAGAATCGAATCAGCGTTGTCAGAACACTGTAGCTACCGAGTTCAATACAAATACTTCAAGAATATCTTTTATTCATATAAAACGTAAACAAGACACCAAGTCCCATTTAGAATCGCATAAAAACAAAATAGCCATCCTATTGATTGGACAAACAATAAAATGCTGCTATTTACTATTTGTAAAGTTGGATTGAACCAGTTTACCGGTTACCTTGCGGTTACACTCGTGATCAAGCAAGGACCCACGCATTTCTACCAAGTTAGTCTAAATTATGTTAAAATGTATAAATATTTATGATAGTTAAGGTGCGTTAGTTGCGTCATTTGATTTGGTAGTATGCTGTTATTTCTTCCGCATTCATTTTTCCTAAATTGATGTTTGTGTATTAATTTAAATTGATTTTTATTTAGACATCATCATGCTGTAAGAATATCCAAGAGACAAAGCTCCCATACATTATGTAATAATAATGGTAATCATACCCTAATCATCAAATCGAATGCACGCGAATAATATCGTCTAAATATAATTAGTATACATATTGTTAACAACGTGTATGGCACTGACACATTTTTTATTATTATTTACATATTTTTTATCATTAGCACGCGACAACATGATTGTGTTCATAGATTTTCTTGATGAAGATTTATTGTGTATTCGTTTAGAGGCATATAAGACTGTCAAGTCGATCTGATAAAAAGCGATGACTGAATCTAAGTAAGAATAAATTCACCCACAAGATAATTATCTGTTATAACGATTTTATTGCACTGCCACATAGTATGACGTGGGCATCTTAATAGATCACTATTCCCACAACATCATTAAGCATTAATTGGTGAAAAACATTTTTTTTTTTAAACAAATTCTGTTCGCAGTATGCTTGTGGTTTTTGAACACACGTAGTAGGTAATAGCATCATCTTTAACAATTTTGCATAATTCAATGTGACCTAAATCTTTTGATAAAAATACAGTAATAGCTGCAATACTTATGGAAATCTATATCATCAGGCCCCGGATTTGTCTTCAAGCGACGTGCTTCAATTCTAAAGCGGAACACGTTTCTACCATCAATAACACCGAACTGATAGAGCCGTAACCTATTTCTATCTCTGCAATTTTTAACCTTTAATAATTTATTTGTGCGGGTAACATACGATCCAAGATAAATAAAAAATAAGCAATTTTGGGGGACTTTGAATCTTTCACAACGTTATCACTTTGAATCTCGTACTTTCATCTAGCTAATGTAGGTAGGTACGCATTGCGTACTTGCGGTAAAAGAGAAAAAGAAACGGTTTTAGCTCATGTATGTTGTCCTACTGTTCTCACTGTGCTTAAAAGTATTTTCGAGTGTTGTCAGATTCCTTTTGCTAACGCATATAATTTGAAGTGCTGACTTGATGATTCTTCAGATGCATTTACATGCCAATGCAACCATTTTTTTAATTATAAAAATATAATAGTTTTGCATATAGATATTCTTTCATCAGTCAAGTTTGATCAAAAGGACAACTTTGATCCATGTCATTATACCAAATTTTCTGCCAGAAGACTCAACTATCTTACGTCTTTACTGAGATATTTAAATTCTATAACGATTTAGTACTAAAAGGCATAATCATAGAATCGCGTGCGTTCAATTATCTCAACAATAAATCTATTACAAACCCTATCCTATTAACTTCCACGTGTTCATTTATAATTAACTAGCTACCAATTGATCTGAATTATCCATTTGAATAAAAACTTACGGAAGTTTCTGTGAAACGGGCGTCAATTGTCACGTCATAATGGCCATTGCAGATAGCTTGCGAATACAATAAAACTGCGTACAACCTTGAACTTCAAACAAGTTTTCCCAATTCAGTGAAAGGGTTGGATGGTGTTAAGCACTAATGAATAAGTTATTATTTAAATAAATTCATTATGGTAGCTTAGAATGTTAGTGTATAATGAAGTATGAAAATAGCAGTGTTGGTATTTAAATAAGGAAGTCGATACTTAGTTTTTGTTTTAATTATACTAATGAAGTTTTTATTTTTAAATTTATTTTCGCCACAGTCAATTTTTTTACGAGTAATATTTTTTTTTCGTGAAGTTAAAATTTTTAATTCATTCTTAATTATTTTTAAACTATGGTTACTTTATTACTGAAGGTAAAACAGATAATGTAAGCATA
The DNA here is from genome assembly GCA_914767815.1 of Eupsilia transversa. Lineage (NCBI taxonomy): Eukaryota > Metazoa > Arthropoda > Insecta > Lepidoptera > Noctuidae > Eupsilia > Eupsilia transversa. Next base: position 11,631,891 of record OU611892.1, read on the forward strand.
ACATGTCATGTATTCACGCTTTTAGGCTAAGGGCGCATAGACGATGCAATTATCGTATCTACAAATAAGGCTAAGGTTAGATTAGATACTTATTAAAACATAACTGATCAAACGCAACTACCTATTATTTCTGATTTTATATTTTCTATTGAAAAAAAAAGTCTAATTAACGATTCATCATTAGTCACAGGTTATAAAAATATCTAATCTTAAGTTCGATTGTAGTTTTCAGCCTAGACCCGTAAAGCAATTAATGTAATTAATTTAATTTTTAATTAATTTTAATTGGATTCGATTTAGAGGCAATTTACATGCTGGTGGATATAATTTTACACGGAGACTACGTTGAGACTGTAGAGAGAGCGTTGAGCTTGAGTTATTTTTCCTTAGGGAGCTGAGGACAGCGCCTGCTAAGTTGCTTCCATTAAAGTACGTATTTTAATTAAGTCATTATAATTAGGAGTCTTTATATATGCGAAGAAGTTGGTGCAGTGTAATGTCTTTACCTAATAAGCCCTATATATGCCTTTTAGTTTAAATAGTACTAAACGCATAAATTTTATTGTAGATTTAAGTCATGACAAGAATTTTGAATGTGTAAGGAAACAAACCATTGATGGTGGATTATAAAGACGAACTAACTACTCTTGATTATAACTTTTACTATACTGACCAAATCTGAAATAGAAGATAAAGGAGGACATATTCCTTACATTTTGACCTCCTGGGAGATCTGAATGGACAGAGAATTAAATGTCAGGTTGTAATAATAATACTACCACCTTATAACTGTTCCACTGCGGGGTAAACGCCTCTTCTCATACAGAAAAGGCAAGAGTAACCACGCTTGCGCAAGACGGTTTGGCGATTTCATTTTTATAATAATTTATATGTCCAGCTTTCCCCACGATGTTTTCCTGTCAGCGATATCTAAGACTTAGAAGGAAAATTGGATAAGAATTGAAAAATTTACAATGTGAGCTTGTAGTTATTATTAAACTTGTTAATCTTGTTATCTATATTTCCCCATAGTAACATTATAACGACAAGTCCCCGACAGGTATGGTTGATTAAATTAATTAATAGTTGCATATGATAACCAACTGTTTTAACATAGAACAATAAATAAACTGCACGATTAACACGTTTTTAATGAATGCAGATATTGTAATTGCTAATATCGGAAATACTGTACAGATATTTCTGTATTTCATTTTCATAAATCATTGATGTGTAGTTTTTAATAACTGTTCGTCACTTTAATTCTTTGTAGGTATTTGAAACAAAATCATGAATATATTTTGAGACATATAAGTATTCACTTAGCAGTAGATTAAATAACATATCGTAAACATAAGCTCAAGCCTGTATTTCCCCGAAGGGTTAGGCAGAGGTGTACCTATAGACATAGTACACTTATATACGTGTAATCCTAATGTATGCATGTATTAATTGTATCTAAAAATCATTATCATCATTATAAAAGTATTAAATGTATCGTTGTACTAATTAACATTTCAGTAAAATTTAAATGAACAGCTCGCCAGCACACAGATAAACCCTGAGAGGTTTTCGTTGTAAAATAGGTTAAGCGTTAAAAAAAAAAGTTAATAATTGAGATAGAATAGATGTAAAAAAAAAAACACTTCTCTTCTCGGTCTTTTACACATCATTCTACTGTTCTGAGTAAGCCTATTTCATCAAATCGCTCAATTTATTGTTAACGATGAGTAATTGTTATTTTTTTTAACAAAGACAGATGCAATTGACAGACGTCATTAATTTATGGTGAAGGAAAACCTAACTTGGAAACTTGGGTCTGAAAAAGTAAACACGCAACGGACAAGCTTGATTCCTTCTCTATCTACAGAATGTATGAGAAAGGTGTGGTCAGCATTTTTCAGAATATTTAAGAGTGTTGTACAGACCACCCAACTGAACAATTTTCTCCACGGGCCCAACATCGTAATCCCAAAAAAATTATCAACTGTCCCACACAAAACTTAAATACCTACTCGACCCAAATGTATATTAATTAATAATAATAAAAAAAGTTCATTGGTAAAACAAGTATAGGTATAAACAAAATTTTTGATTGGATTCTCCTTTTAGGCAGATAGTGCCTGTATCAGGAGTGTCCGCTCTTCTATAGCAAGACGTGTTATTTATTTAAAAAACAAAACGTTTAATTTTTATGCTAATAAATTTGTATGGGACGGCGGATTTTTTACGCGATTACGATGGAGACAGTTGTTTATTGTGATGGTCTGTAACACACCCTTAATTAAACATGACCACACCTTTCTGACCCATGTTGTCTAGTTAATTTATAAGCTTTTATGCTTCAGTGAAACAGTTTACAGGCTGCTATTAAGTCATAAAAGGACCTCGATACTTAGTTCCTGCTTGGCTCTCTCGTAATACCGTCCACTCTAATCGCATTGTTACAGATATTGACCCGCAACTGGTCCAGCCAGTTTGCGAACAAGCAAGCCTTTTACTATTGTAAGTTTTTTAAACAAAGGCATTCGTGTGTCCTTGATACTTGAAAACTTTTTTATTACATATCTTTTATTACGCACGCATATTAAATAGTTAATGAGCATGATAATTGACGTAATGAGGATTCGCATCCGGCAGGATATCGACGCATACGACCGGCTCCGTACCGTCGCTTGAGAACGTATCCGTTTCTGCGCCTAGTCAAATAGTTTCGTGCCTACCGTGTTGCAGCCGAAAGGATCCGATTGGATACGACGACAGGCGAGCGGAGCTGATCGCGCGTCGCAGCATACTTTCGGCTACGATCGCGTGTCGCGGATGAGGCCCGCGGTCAAGCTGCTGTGCGCGGCTTGGTAATATAGCCTTTAAATACTGTGTAAACGATTTAATATCGTTTAAAGATTTTAAAATCCGTTCCGATCCGATGCGATGCGAGCCGTTTTATGGAAATCTTTGTCTTCTGTTTGGGCAGTCGAAAATGTGCTAAGTAATTAGATTTCTGGGCAAGGTCTGTAAACCTCGGCCAAGCAGGTCGAAGTGCGCTTGCGTCTATAATATTTTGTGTTGGATGAAAATATTTCATAGAGCGAGATACTTATGGGTGCTACACACAGTTCGGGTAGGCATGATCACATTCGAATACAAATTATGTTCAGGTAAAAGCCGTTTGTCATGGCAACATTCGCGCTATATAAGCCGAGCGACCCAAACATCATTAAAAGCGGGGGTAGATGCCGAACGATGTTTGCCGATCGGCCGGAATCAAAGCCGAATATGTGTAGTAATTGTTGTTTAACAAATACTGCCAAATCAAATGTGACGATCCGTACTTTGAATGAAACTTGGGAATACAGGGCGGACAATACAGTAGCCCACCCATAGCAATATGCTCCGCTTTGGTTACTTGTAACATCCCCATGTTTATTATCGGGATAGATAATGTATAGTAAATCATTTTAGTGCAAGATAAACTATAACACAAACAGATACTAGATTGTGAAGGTGTCGTGAAACATTATCCGGAGATCGCAGAATACCTAGTCGTGTTGCTACTGTAATTACATTGTATTATCGACAACTATACGATTTATTAGTATTAAGCTGTGTGACATAGACTAATATTAGTAGAGCACAAACAAACAGATACTAGATTGTGAAGGTGTCGCGAAACATTATCCGGAGATCGTAGAACACCTCCATTTATTACATTAGACAAATAACGATTATTACCCTTTCGTTATTATAAGTTCCGCTATTTCACGATAATTACAAAGCAATGTAATGTGTTTACCATTTCCATTAAAAATATAATTTTATTTACGTTTGCAACTAATAGTCCTATGCAGTCTACAAAAATAAATAAAAAATGTTCCCTTCTGTGGGAAACTGGGCTGTCAAAGACGCCAGATTCAATCCTGTGTTACTCTTTTACCGACTATCCGAAAATTGTAAAATTATATTTTATTGTAACAGACTGTAGGTACCACACGTTTTTTTTAAATAAATGGAAATATGTAAATGGGAAATACAATATTTCAACAATATTACACAATAACTGTCGTTATTTAGCCGTTTTTTGTCTAATGTTAAAATAAATTTAATAAGTATAGTGATAGTGTTGTTATACTGTTATTACATTGCACTATCAATAACTCGTCTCATTAGTATTAAGCTGTGTGACATAGACTAAACGTATTAGTTTACGTATGTCCTTGCCCAGTACCCCGAGTGTAAGTTTGCAAGTGAGTAAACGTAACTATCGCATTTGCGTTAAGATTTTTATTCTCACCCTTATATTCTTAGCATTATGATCTATCACTCAAATCTTAACGCAAACGAAATAGTTTCGTTTACTATCTTGAAAACTTACAGTTGGGGTACTGATACTGCCTGTTAATTAAATCAGTTAGTTCCTTAGTGTAGCTATGAAAATGACGGGACGGTTTCTTGGATACACTATGAAACCGACAGACGGCGGGAAAAATCCCCTACGGCATGCCCATAAAGTATGACATTGACAGGTATTGTCTGTACTATTATGAAATTCAGGACTTCATAGGCGCGTGATTTTCTGACAGCTGTCGCAAAGATAGAGACAGAGACAGAAGAGAGAGAGAGAGAGAGACAGAAGTCGCGACCAAAGGACAGATTAACTGTAACTAAAACGCTATTAAACTTAGTAAACCACTTAACACCAGTCATTGTTTAATCTTACAAAAAAAAAAGAACTGATGTGTAATAACAGCCGTTATCCATCCGTATGATCCAATGTCTTTCCTAATAATATTTGCATACAATCAAATGCGATATGAAAAATTACTTTTAACATTCAGACGATTTAAAAAAGCTTGAAACATTTTGCATAGTAGGTAACATAACATAACATCACGCCTTGTTTCCCCGAAGGGTTAGGCAGAGGTGTACCAGTAGTACAACCACATTTCACCAGTTATTTTTAAGTCCCATGTAATAGGCGGGCACAAATCCAGACTCCTGGCTGGTACTGAGGAATTCCTGATGGAAAACCCATTTACACTTATAAAGCGCTATATCTAAATACGTAGATTTCTGCTTTACTTTGTGTAGATTTTATAAAACACATATATTTACACATAGATAGATATAACACTCTGTTTTATGTAGACCATAAAAGAAGAAATGAATGAATATGGTACGTGATAATTTCTTTTTGATATCTATTGCTACTGGTTAGAAATAATGTGCACAGAGCTTGCGCATACGCTGACAGATAGTTCCGCGCGAAATTCAAAGTATTACACAGTCACACTATGCGTCAAGTCACAGATTTGTAATGTAACCGGTTTCATGCTAAAGTATGGCTGGTATTATTTTTAAACGATTTTGATCATCTTCGGCTTTTAACATCCCATTAGAATTTTGCACAAAAACGATAATTGTCTTCCGATTACTCAATTTGCGACGATGATGTAACAATACAGTAAAAAAGACAGTTATAAACTAATAACTATTAGAAAAAACAAAAAATACAACTCACCAAAGACTGCGAAACACTTCGTAAATATCACCTCAATTTTTTTCAAATTGCAACACCACGAGATCCCGCCAAAAATAAGCGCGCGGAATTCGAAAAAAATCAAACACGTTCGCTTCGACTTTTGATTATCGAACTCGACAGCTTGATTATTAAAAAAATATTTTTTTAATTTATTTATTTAAGATGTTCCTATACAACCTCTATGTATTCCAAATAGGTTGTAGCGGTAACATGGGCGCGTGCGCCGTGGTTTGGTGCGCGTCGACTACTAACCATGCTGGTTTCCTTACGAACCTTGAAAGCTACTGAAAGCCCCGCCCGCCTTTGCATTCTTGGTAACAATTCAATTAGATCGATGATTTAGTAATATAGTCCTTCGTGTCGCTTTGTTCAAGATAGATGAAAAAATGGGGTCGTCAATGAGAATCAGTAGTCGGTCATTACGAATCGATGTCAGAGTTCTCGCAAGGTTGTGAAAAAGGGAAAAATGTTGATTTTCTTAGAAGTATGTTAAGTGGTTTTAATGATACCGTCGATCGTGGAAACAGCAAAGGTCATTGGCTGATGCATTATATGGTACTTAGTTGTATTAGACAATGGGGTGTCATTATTGAGTGCTGGCAACACCGCTACCGGAAACCTGCAAGTACTGCACTGAATTAATTAATCTAGATCTCAGACAAAGGAACACGATGCAGGTAGTAAAGATTTTTGTGCTTATTGCACTATTAAAACACTAGAATAAATAACTTCCTGTATTATTGATAACGCATATCGATGCATTGAATGCATCGATATGCGTTATCAATAATTTCGCAAAAAGCAATTCCGATATCCTATTTACAGAATAAACTGTTACTACTTTTTGTTGCAAAGATCTTTTTAGCATGTCAATGGCAATCTATATAGAATCAGCCTAGAATTTGGCTACAAAATGATAGTTATGTATCTTATTTTCGTTGAAATCTCTAACCTTCCTCGTGTACCCACTATTCAAAATGAGAAACACTTCAGAAGCCACAATATCACTATACATAAGATCCCTTTGATGTATCAAATAGAACCACAACCGATGTTTAACCGTACGTCATAATTAATGTATGAACTTATGAAATAAACTGGTAAATGACAGAAATCTGTATTCACAATAGTACTGAAATATAGTGAATAAATAGCATGAGCATTAAGCATTATCTATAATGTTATGTACGCTATAATGTATTACCTACGTTTTCATTGCTGGGTCATAAGCCTCCTCTCAGTGAGAGGAAGTGGGCAGTAATCCACCACGCGTACCCAGTGCGTGTTGGTAGATCACATGCCTTCGAACAAAAAAAAAAAAAACTTCGTATTTTGGTGCCCAAGATGCAAGCTTGCCTAATTTGGGGCCAATGTAAAATCCTTGTAATATCTTGGACAATTTTTTTGGTTAAGGAAAGTTGAGAATCACCGCCAGTGAAATTGTAATGGCTGCTCCTATAAAGTAATAATAAAAGATTCATTGAAATCGATTGTTTAGTACTACTTTTGCTCGACCTAATTACCTAATTTCAAACAAGAATGGCAGGAAAAGGCACGAATTATTAATTTTCGAGCTGACATTCCCATTTCCCGAGTCATTTACTTATAATTTTTCAATATCGTGAATGCATTCATTTTATGTCGATTATTAATCGAACAACCCAATCCCTCTCGAAGAGAGGCCTGTGTCCCAGCATTGAGAACATAATAAGGCTGATAATGCAAGATTAATCGAACAATCGAGCTTAATTTGTTATTTTTTTAAAACGAAAATTCTATACAGCGTGTATCAGAAAGGGTCATATGTAAAGGTGTGGTACAGACCATCAAACTGAACGACTTTCTCCCATGGGATCAACATCGTAATCACGAAAAATAATCAGCCGTCCCATACATTGGGGTCGCTTAGGTATTGAAGTCTACCACCTAAGTTCAATAAGTTCTCAATTTTTTATTACATTCCATATGTATTACTATTACATACATGGTGAAGGTAAAAGATCAATACGGACCCTGAAGGGCCACATGTTGAAGCAATAAATATATTGACTATTGAAGTTTCGTATATATTTATAATAGGCACACCGACAGCACAGTAGTGCTTTAGCCTATTATACTGACCATTCAAATTAAATAACATCAGAAATTTGGCATTTCAGTAATCATGCAAGTAACGTAGACGTATGAAAATTAAAGAGAAAGGAGAACAATATTTATTTGTCTAGTAGACCTAAATGTAGAACACTACAAAATAAACCAATTTGAGCTACGTACCAACTTGAGCTTTTTCGCGATTAAGATGTTGGTCCTTTGGAGAAAGTTGTTCAGTTTGATGGTCAGTACCACACCCTTAAATAAGACTGTACATTTCTGAAACATGTTGCATACAGATATCCCTCGACACTCTCAAAAAACTGTTTTTATTTTTGGTGTTATTCCAAGTTGACTGCGTAGTGGAACAGTGCAAAAAGTTTTTAAGCCCAAAAAAACGTCATTGGATATTTCATGACAGTTCTGACTGAATCGCAGCACGTACTTCCACGGAAACTATCCAACATTCATCAAATCCTAACAATGTAATTACTAGAAAAATACCTAATATCCGTAAAATAAAATACCGTAACTGTCACAACAGCTGTCAAGAAGCAACAAAAGTTTTTAACAAAAAATAAAAAGAACGTCTCAAATTGAAATAAGAAATGAAACTTGGTACAGAAAAAAGTTCAAGAGTTTTTTATAGCACTTTTTGTTACGGTAAAAACATATAAAGGCATAATTTACTGAAAATCAGAAAATGATTTCATTGAGAAAAAAAACAACGCAAAAAGTATTCATTCTTTTCATTCATGTTTTTTTATTACCTATGTTTTTTTAAGCACAATATTGCACAACAAACGCATTCAAATCGTAAGCCCCATTTACACGATGCAACTTTCTTGCCTTTAGCATACAATAATGACTTGCATTATTTGAACAGGGTTTAGACGATGCAAGTCAGTTGTTGCTTCAATTTTATTTTATGCCAGACAAGAAAGTTGCATCGTGTAAATCTTGCTTTAAATATCCACTTTTTTTATTATTATTTACCTTTTTTTTTTTATCTTGGAACTGCAACGCCAGTAGCAAAATGTAATAACATAAACGTAGTAATAACTAATGGTTGGACTGATGCATATCTAAGTAAAGGATAATTGAAGGCACTTTGTTTACCTATTCATGTAACTGTTGTATACAAGTAGCTACATAGTGTAGGTACATACATAAACTGGACATCGATGAACGTCTGTTTGTCTGGTTTCCTAAGTGACAATAAAAGTTTGTACCTATATTGGTTATTCAATATCGCTATTTGAATAGGAAATGGCGTTATTGAATAGAGGAACCTAAAAAGTGGAAGAAAGGGGAAAGCAAAAAAAACCCAAGGTACGTAGCATGCTAGTATTAAAAAATACTTAAAAACTAAATTAGTAGAATAATTAGGGACGTACAATAATAAAACATTATCCCAGTAAACGATTCTCCAGTCCTGTAGCAGTCCATTGCTGGATATAGGCCTATCGAATCGGACGCCATTTAGCTTGATGCTTTGCAACTCTCATCGAGCTGCTACCAGCCACCTCGCGAAGATCCCGCTCCACCTAGCCTGGGCCCTGGTTAATAATGTTGACAATTCAACATAGGTATAGGCATGTCAAAAAATGACAAAATTGTAGAATTGTCGCGCTTAGACTGTTTAATAAAAGTGACAATAATGTCGAAAATCGACAGTTGAAATCTTGACATATTTGCCATTTAAAAACGCGTTTAATTGAACTCGACATATATTATGTCAAGAAACCACAGTCAAATTATTTCTGACAGAGGGTAAAGCTCAATTGAATCGACAATTTTCTGTTTAATAAAGCAGACTTGACAAGTTTTTCACGACAAATTGTCAACACATCATTCAATTATTCATTGTCACCTGCCGCTCAAGAAGTTTTAATAAACAGAAAAATGTCGGATTGTCGGATTTATACAGAAAAATGGTCGAAGTGTCGCTTTTTGACATATGTCAGACTTGTCCGATTGTCAGCTTTATTACCCTGTGCCGATTCTCGGTTGCCACTTAAAAACACGACTATCCTGAAAGTCATCGGTTCTACAGCTAATATGGCCAGCCTAGCGAAGACTTGTGATTCAATAAACAGTATCGTACTGTCCAAATTATATTCACTGCCAGGTAGTGAATTATGCAAATAGGCTAAAGCCTAGGTAATCCACTTAGAGATATCTTAGCTGCCTTGATCACTGTTGTAATAATATACAGGGTGTATCAGAAAGGTGTGATCATAATTATAAGGGTGTGGTACAGACCATCAAACTGAACAACTTTCTCCATGGGACCAATATCGTAATGGCGATAAAATTATCAACTGTCCCATACAAAACTTCGATACCTATACATATAGGAGATGGCTCATTACTTTTTTCGCGATTAATACTGCTCCCATGGAGAAAGTTATTCAGTTTGATGATCTGTAGTAGTCTGCCTAGCCTTTTCCCAACTATGTTGGGGTCGGCTTCCAGTCTAACCAGATGCAGCTGAATACCAGTATTTTACATGGAGCGACTGCATATCTAACTTCCACACAACCCAGTAACTGGGTGATACGATATCCCTTGGTAAGACTGGTTGTCAGACTTTCGGGCTTCTGACGACACGTAACGACTGTCAAAGCTGGCCTGTACCACACACCCTTCAATATGATCACACCTTTCTGATACACGCTGTATACTATCAGTAAAAACCTAATCAAAATCACGCACAGGATCGGTTAAAATTAAATTTAAATCGACTGGCCGACGCCGGGGCGTGTCGTAGTTAACAATAAATTATAATAAATAAAAACTTATATACCTGACAACAATTCAATACTTGCATATAGAATAATTTATACGTCATCTCATTACGTAATATCTACGTGATGTGATGTGATCTTTGATTGTTAAGTTTTTGCATACTACTTCACCAATAAAACAATACTCCATTTATTATAACATTAGACAAATAACGGTTAACATCCTTTAATTATTTCGATATAAACGTATTATAAACTCCGTTATTTCACTATAAGTACAAAGCAATAGTTCTAAAGTGTAGCCATTAACCCCCGCCGGAAAAAGAGGGGTGTTATAAGTTTAACGTGTGTATCTGTGTATCTGTCTGTTTCCTCGTAGCTCTCAAACGGCTGTAGCGATTTTGTTTTTTTTTTTTTTGTGTGAAAGGTGTCTTGATCGAGAGTGTTCTTAGCTACAATTCAAGAAAATCGGTTCAGCCGTTTGAAGATTATCAGCTCTTTTCTAGTTGATGATTGGATGTGCGCACATCCAATCATCAACTAGAAAAGAGCTGATAATGCTGATGATGATCTTCCACAGGTCTGATCGATTCGAAATTTAGTATTGTGTTACTTCAATGATATTAGAAGAACATAGTAACCTTGAACCGGTCCTGCAGCATCACCTGGAATTGTGTCGGTGGTTATTAAAATTTTTAATTGTTTTAATAATATTGCACAATAACTGTTGTTATTTGTCAAAATAAATGTTAAAATAAATGGAGTATAGGTAACTGTGATAAGCTACGGATTCCTAGAAGAGTGGTGGTCATCATATTATTATAACGGACGTCATAAAAATCTGCCATTTTCACCAGTATCTGTCATGAAGGTGCCAAAAAATACTCTGTGATTAATGGGGTGTACTATGCCAAATCGAATGCCAAATAATCGAACATCAATTCATCGACCACTATAAATCGAACGCCTAAATACTCGCTTCATAATATCGAATGGTTAATAAATCGAACATTCACCGTTTTCTTAAGAAACCAAAGCTTAACACGCATTCTGAATTGAGAATTTTTTAAACTCGACTTTAGCATTACTTAAGGTAAAAGCCCACAAATTAAAAATTTCGCAGGTTTTTTTTAAAAATTTCAGGAATCACCTTATGCAAAGCTAAAGTAAAGCTTGATAAGTTCTCAATTCCTTGGGTTTTAGCATTGAGGTATTATTGTACTATACTACATAATACCTCAATGGGTTTTAGTCATTTAGAAAAGTACATTACTGTCGCGGCGTGCAACTGGGTCATTAATAACCCGGGGTTGGTTCGTGGATGGGTGACCATCTTTACATATCGAGACTCCGCCGTGCCTCGGAAAGGAAGTTAAGCCGTTGGTCCCGGGTGTCATTCGTGTGAATAAAAAAAAAGTAGAGGACTTAAATGAATTAATCAGATGGTTAATTTTCCGGCCACCCTGTATATTTACATAATATACACCCTATGTCTATCTGGTATAAATTACCTATCAAATGGTGACAGAATTTTTCAAATAGGGGCTGTATCCTCATATACACAAACTCACTCTCTCTCTTTCTAACATTAGTATAAATAGTGTAGATAAAGCAGAGATGTTCCATAAAGTGTATACAGTGGTGATCCGTGGACCACTGTGTAAAGACAGCATTAGCCACGTTTCTTCAACGCCGTTGATGAGGGAAAAAACTGACGTATTATGTACCACTTATCGCGCAGCAGCCATCAAAGTTTAATGAGAAAGATGAAGCATTATATTTTATCCCATCGCTTTTATAATTCGTAAAATATTAGTAGGTCGAGAAAGCGCAATTTTGTGGCTTCAGGAAATGGGAGATGCTCCGATTGTTGCGTCCGGCATTACATCACAGCAGTTGGGAATTGGGGAGAAAGTCTTAAAAATATTTATCGTTTTTTCACTATGATTAGACGTAGCAAGTTGGTTATTCGTACTTACTTGAATGAGGCACTTTTAAAGGAACTTTATTACTACAAACTACTGGTGCTGCGATTATTATAATTGGTTTCACCACCTCGGGATAAATTGAAAACCTGGAAAGTAGTTTATCAAAAATTCTGTTCGATTTTCATCTGTCAGTTAGTGGCATCAGGACAGGACACTGCAAAACTTACTACGTATAAAATTATACACACAGTTTTTTATTTTTTTATTACTGAGGGTTTATTTCATTTAATAATATTTACATAATACGTTAACAAACTTAAAATAATAATCAATACACACAGTTAAATTGACTTTTGAATATAGGTACGTTCAATTTATTATGCCATATTAAGTTCAATATATTATGCCATATAAAAAATGAAAAAAAATGTAATGACTCCGGTCTCTACAACCGGAACGAACCCGTGCCGATTGTTTGAAAATGCGGCGACCGGTTATTCGGTGCGACAATCATTTATGCGCCATTGGGAAACCCAGGGTCGCCACCTTGGATACAGGCACGAATATACATATACATTACTTACATCCATAAATTACGTCACATGTTGAGGGGAAGGGGTAAAGAAACGTGACATCATGTGACGAGGGGGGGACGTGCTATAAGCTTCGTGTGTATGTATAAATTTAAAGTATTTAAACTCTAAACTTGCTCTCATTAAAATATTTCCAAATCTGTCAATTTTATTATAAAGTTTACTTTAAAATTGCAAAATATGTGACGCCACGTCACACTAGGGGTCTCAACCTGTAACAAGGTCAGAGGTGGGGCCTCCTAATTCATGAAGTTCATATTATGTAATTTATAGATGGTTTCTTAAAATATCTACGCAACGCCGCGGGCATAGCTTGTAACATAGGTATGCTGACATCCGTCTTTACTTTACCCTACAATTTACTCCTACGAAGCTATGAGAGCAAAAAAGTATATCATCATAATTAGTCTATAATGTTCTCATTGCTGGAACTCCGACCTCCTTACTGTGAGAGTCTGCAGTTGTGAGGAATTTATGTATCGAGGATATAATATAACAAAAAATTTTTTTGTATTCTTCTTCTCGAATCCAAGAAGCTTCTTGTTAGCTCACTGCGTGTTGGCGAATTAAGGTGATTTTTTTCAGGTTTTGTCTTTATGATTTTCTTCATGATAAGTCAATGGAGTCTAAGATTATATTGGTGCCGATTCCCTTGTTCACAAACTAAACTAAATTTAATTTCAGTGCATCTTTTTCTTTGTATTTCATTAAGAAGAGGACTGAAGATAAATTTTTGTTTAGTCCTGTCAAATTAATCAGCGCATGACGTAAATGAAGTAATTTTAGTATGCAAGTTTTTAATCACGTCTTATCTTTTATGGAGTAGTGACAGGCTTGTATTGGGGTACAAATCTGGAAAAATCTGTTTTATGCCTTACCTATAGAATTTTCCATATTTGTACCCTCATCTTAATGCTTACATAAGAAGCGGATCCTTCACCTCACCAACGAATATTTTCAAAAATCCACGCCTGATAACTATTCAGACTAAACTTCCTTAATTAATCTTAAACAAGTTAATATATTAGTCTTAAAGAGTCAAGTTCGTCTCATTTCCTTGAGCAAAACACATTAATTAATTAATTTTATTATGCTCTTTTTAATTAAATTCTAAAAGAAACCGCAAAAATCCCAGAACAAATTGTACACCGACAATTCAGAGTTATTCCACCGACCCAATTGAAGCGACACCTACATAGGCTTGTGGGCGACATAGGGAAACCCAGGGCTTCACCTCGGGTGTCAGAATCAATCACCGACAAGCACATATTCTCAGAATCATTGGAACCACTGTCGAGTTATCGACACAATACCGGAATTGACAACTCCTTGTGGCACACAGAAATCTATAGAAAATGTTGGTAGCGCATTTTTTTTAATTTGAGTTAGTATTTTGACCCAAGGGCTGGCTTTTACCTTGGCCAGAGGCTTAGCATTGCCATAGTACGTGGCAATGCCGCCAGTCTCTTGTCAACATTACCAGTTGACTGTGATTCGGATGAATTTTTTGACGCCATATTTTAGTTTGTGGATAGTTTTAGTTAAGTTAGTACATAATTATGTTTTTTTTGGTATATTAAGTTTGTGACCAATACCTACTTATTGATATTACGAAAAAACGATAAAGAAATTTTTCTCCATTTTCTAATTATCCGTGTTTTCTCAATATCCTTAGGGGTTTCGCGAAAATTCGAATGATCAAATCTTCCTACGATATATATAATATTATTATCATCGTGGATAATCTGTGGTCTAGTTTGTGTTTATTCGAGAGATAATTGTTTAATTCGTCCAATTTTGTTTTTTACTTAAAGTTATTATCCTAATTAGTCAGTTCCGGTTCAAAAACTTCACAGATCTACCTATTATTTATAGTTTTTATAAAAACACCGTGGATTGTAGTATTTTTTTTGGCGATGGCATTTTTTTTCGTGGGTCCGTAAGTCCGTAACAAACAAATTATAATTAACATATTAACACCTTTGATCAATTTTAGACTAATACTACGGCTTTTGTCGTGACAGTTGCTTAAAAACTAAAGAAAACAGTCAATCTGCCTAGCCTTTTCCCAACTATGTTGGGGTAGGCTTCCAGTGTAACCGGATGCAGCTGAATACCAGTATTTTACGTGGAGCGACTGCCTATCTGACCTCCACAACCCAGTTACTGGGTAACACTTTGTCAGACCTGGTAAGAATAGTTGCCAGACTTGAGGCTCTGGCTACCAGTAAATGTCAAAGATCTACTAATGACAGCCGAGACCTACGACTTAACGTATTTTCCGAGGCGCGGAGGGTCTCTATGTAACTAGCTGCGCCCCGCGGTTTCACCCGCATAACTCTCGACCCCGTGGGAATACCGGGATAAACAGCATCATATGTCCTAATTCAGTTCATGGTCTACCCATTTGCCAAATTTCATCCTAATCTGTTAAGGCGTTTTAGCGTGAAAGCGTAACAAACTAATAAACAAACAAACCCATCCACAAAACCACCACAGCAAGGGTACCTTAACCTTCGATCGACCCGTGTGGCTGTTATTATTTAGCCATGACCCCTTCCCTAAACAAAAGTTTTGGTAAAGACTAAAATAAATAAAAAAATATAATGACTACTCCACGCATTTTCCTTCTAGACCCATAACCTTAATAGTAACAATGGAATAACTGATATAATAAGTTATTAATTGTCCGATTATGAACATACTATAATATGAAAATACCATTACATATAAGGAACCTAGACATTTCTACGTAACCAACGGATACCGGAAATAATATCTTATCATTGTTAGTTCCTATTGTTATCATAATATTATAATTATTATCCTAAGTAATATTATTAATGCGAATTTGAGTTTGTTTCTTTGTTATACATATTTTCACGCTAAAACGGCTGAACGGATTTGGATCAAAGGCACATGGGTAAACCATGTCCTGGAGAAGGACATAAGCTAGATTTCATCCTGGATCACAGACGAAATTGCGGGCAACACCTAGTCTCAATATAAAAATTCTGTCTGTTTAAAACGCCGAACTATCGAACTAATTTTGATGAAAAGCAGATTTAAAAACGTTCGATGTCTTCACCTACGATCGCCAAGGGCCTATCTTATGTAATAAAATACACGAATTAGAATAAAATAGAGGCCGCTGACCAATCTGACCAACTGAGAATTACTCAGTAAGAACATGAATCAGCCGAGGTTGCGCACTTAACTGGAATTTATTGCCTAAAACTATTTTAAATAATTTAGTGGGCTTTACAATTAAACGCAGTAGCCCTGTGTTTATGGTAACCGATGATGTATTTTGATTCTAAATCTTCGAGGAGGCGGAGGAGGTTCGAAAAAAGAGGTTGTTTTTACGATGTGTCATCGAAAAACAATGATTTAAATCACACAAAATCTTATTGTGCTGTACCTTATATTTTTCCTGTTTTTGGGGATTTTGAAACTTTACTGGTAATATATTATATGAACACGCAATAGCATGTATGGAACCACAAGAACAGGAAGGAAGGGGAAAAAACAGTGACTGACAAGGCACAGCCGAAGCCACTGGGTTTAGACTTTGGACACTATCCTCTATAGACTTTTGATGATTTTATATATGAGTTCCTTATACAGACTGTTTCAAACGTAGTGGGCCAAATGCAAATGAGGTAAAACGAAGGGGTCCACTTATCATTAAAAAAAAAAAAAACTGGGATATCTGAACAGTTCAGAAAATTTCGCTATGATTATTACATTTCCACTTGGATTTTTCGACCCTGTCAACATAATTTTCGACGTAACGAGTTCAAATCTCATCCGCTGAAGGTGTTTGTATGGAATTTCGTCACTTTTGAGAGCTGAGTTGGTACTTAGACTTCTGTTTATAAGTACAAGATAGTGGTATCATTGTTTTTTGGTTACGCATCTTCTAAGGGGTTTAAATAGGGGAAGAAAGTTTGTATGGAAGTTCGTCATTTTTTAAGTTAGAAACGTACAAGTTGGTATGAAGACTGTTTATAAATAAAATATAGACTTTGAGATATAGTTTTTGGGATTCCGAACCCCGCTGCACGCAGGAGTGCTGCCTGCGACTGCCGCTGGCTGCTGATTATCAGCACCTGCTGTTCGTGGTGTTTCGCTGTTTTGTTGCCAATTTACTCGTCAACGTTCACGTGTTGTCGTTGTGATGAACATCGCACTACTGCACGCACGCACGCGCACGCGCACTCGATTTTTTCTTTCTTTCTTTCTTACTGGGCTGACGTGGCGGCAGGACGACACTGCCGCGCAGAAGTGCTATCGCAGCTGCCCTGCCGTGCTCGGAATGTAATCTCTTAAAAACCTACAGAAAATGTACGGGGCTAGTTGTGACGCGGCAGAACTGCTGCGCCAGCACTGCCGCGTGCAGCGTAATTCGGAATCATACCTGAAGGCTCCTCAGAAGTTGTCGATGGGAAATTCCACCGGGCTCATGGCTTGTATCTTCATAAAATGGTAGTATATAAGCTTTCCCCATTAATGTACAGTCAAAAAACCTATTTGGTATGCAGACAGCTAACTTTAAACTACTTAAAAAAATTGTTGTGAGTATCCTGGGTTTTCAATTCTTTTACCCGCTTTAAGTACCTATGCCATATGCTTAAAAAGTGATTACGCACACAATAAAAATGAATATTGGCAAGTGTAGTGGAGGGATGAATAATTTTGCCTGCATACCAAATAGCTTTGTTGACTGTACACACCCGTTATCAATACGGTCTAATAGTCACCGATAATGACGTTTCCATGTCCCTCATGGGCCGCTTAATTTGCGAACATCGTTAAAAGCCGTTCAGAAAAGCTTCGTTATTTTTCCTCTTTGTTAATTTAGTGATCCATAAAAAAAAATACGTTGATGTAATTGCCCATATTTCTTTTGAAAACAGATTATTGACACTGCTCTTTTTAATTATGCTGGTTTTTACAGTTTTCAAAGGGCTGATTTTGTTGGCGAAGGTATCGATTTGAAGTATCTATACTCCATTTAATTAGCTATAGCATTAGAAAAATAACGGCAAAATAACGACAGTTATTGTGTAATATTGTTGAAATGACTGCACTTTAGAGTTATTATTTTAAAGTAAATGGTAAATAGAATACAATGCTTTGTATTTATCGTGAAATAACGGGTGATAACCGTTATTTTTCTAACGTTATAATAAAATGAGTATTAGCTGTTGTACTTTATAATAAGTGGGAACAAAATCGTAATATTTATGTACATACATAGTAGAGAACAAAGTCGGGTTTCGTGTTTGTCTGTATGACCGCTTAGATCTTCCGAACTTCACAATGTATTTCGATCCGATGTTCACCATAATTTTGAGCTTTTATTTTGGAAGGTTTATGTGTACAATAAATTAATATTAACTTATATTATATTAAGATCTCGATGTTTTGACATAGGTAATTATCACCTTTGCACCCGTGTGAAGTAGTCGGCGGGTCGGTGGTCTAAAGAATTAGAATCAACCGCTGGTCTATTCTGCAAACATCTCACCGTGAAAGCAAGGTGAAGTGAGCTTGAGGTGAGCTGTCAAATTGTGTCAATCCCTGTGGAATGACGGTCACTTCACGCTCACTGCACCTAAGTTTTCACGGTGAGTTTTTTACAGAATAGAACGGCCGGTATACATGTCACCGTGGTAACTTAGGTGAAGTGAGCACCTCACTTCAAGATCACTTCACCTGTTTTCACGGTGAGATTTTTCTCGCGGGGACTGGACCAGCAGGTCGCCATACACATACGTATGCAAAAGTCCCTAAGGAAATATACACCTTGGGACACGCACAGGAAATACAAACAGTAAAAAAGCAGAATTTAAAACCAAAAATTTAACAAAAAAAATGTAATTTTTTTTTTTACAACCTGTACGAGGCCAAAAACGCTCCTATCTCAGCATAGATAAAGCTGAGACATAAAAAAAAAACACAATGCTGGCACCTCTACGCTTCCAGCCTGAAACCATGAATTAAGGGCGTTTCGACAGGGATTAGGCTGATTGGGTTCACATGAGAGAATAACCAGCCTAGAATATTCCCACTGCTTTTTGAGAGGTCTGGGCGATATTCTATCACGCGGGCCCAGTGCAGATTAAGAGAGCGAAGTGGTTTAAAAACCGCTCCGTTACATACTTAAAACCAATAGTCCACGTTATAGTGCACATGACCTCTGTAATGAAATCTCATAACGGCTGGTTGACACTTCCCGTGACCCAAGGGCTGGCTTTTACCTTGGCCAGAGGCTAAGCATTGCCATAGAACGTGGCAATGCCGCCAGTCTCATGGGTACATTACCGGTCGACAGCGATGCGGATCAATATTTTGACGCCATATTTTAGTTTGTCACTAGTTCTAGGAGTACATAATTTTGTTATTTTTAACCCCCGACGGAAAAAGAGGGGTGTTATAAGTTTAACGTGTGTATCTTTGTATCTGTCTGTTCCTTCGTAGCTCCCAAACGGCTGAACTGATTTTGATTATTATTTTTTTATTTGAAAGGTGTCTTAATCGAGAGTGTTATTAGCTATAATTCAAGAAAATCGGTTCAGCCGTTTGACGATTATCAGCTCTTTTCTAGTTGATGATTGGATGTGCGCATCTTTCACAGGTCTAATCGATTCGAAATTTAGTATTCTGTTACTTCAATGATATTAGAAGAACATAGTAACCTTGAACCGATACTCCCTCCACCTGGAATTGTGTCGGGGTTTATTTAAATGTTTAATTTTAACTTGTTGTTATTTAATTAAATAGTATATAAGTTAATAATAGTCCAACATTATAAAAGCCATATCAAATGAAATGAAAACATGATATCATAAATCTATGTACCCACTGGTCTCGTTAGTCACGTCTGAAGCCGGAAACATGCGAATATGTCCCTTATTGGCAATGATATTGTATTTATTAGCTTTGTGATTGTTATCTGATTGTGTCATTCATGTAACTTGCCTTGACCTCCAGTAATCATGTGTGATAAGACAGGGGAGGTCATTGATAAGTTACGAGTAGGTTACAGTAGGTACCCGGTGTTGCTATGATACATTGAGCTTTAAGCCTCGTGCAGACACGACGCGACACTGGTAATTGTTTTTGAAATTTTCTTTGAAATTCTATTGTTAGAGTCGCGTCGCACTAGTCTGCACGAGGCTTTAAGCTACGTTTTCACTTTGCGTTCGGAACAGCTACATTTTCGTAAATGATTAAGACTAATCTGTTTCATTTTGATTCATTGCGTTTTTTACGTTGTTCAGCAGATTTTTTTTCGAACATTATGAAGCATTGGCTTGGCAATCTGTTTCCAAACGAATCAGATTGTGATTCATCTTGTATTACGTAATTAGGGTTCAGTTCTGAGTGAGCGTATGTTCTCGCGGTAAATGAAAACACTTGATCGAGCGAATATTTTTGTTCACTGATGATCGGTTTGACTCGGCGAGCGAATGCTCGCTTGCTCATTCTTTCAGTGAAATCGTCGTAATGGCGATCGAGCATTCGTTTTCTCGTTGTAGTGAAAACAGATGTTTTCTGTTTTGAGCAAACATCGGCAGAACAGCAAACATTTGTTCTGAAGAAAATGTTCGCTCGGCAGGGTAGTGAAAACGCAGCACTATTAGAACCTTTACCACCAGAAGTTAACCAATGGGCCTGGCCCGAACAGGTGGAGTTACCGTAACGTAACGATTTTAAAATTGAAAATATCTGTTTCGCAAAATATTTACGCACTAAATGTGCAAGTCGCAAAAAAAAACAAAATGCTATAGTTTTTTTCTTTTTTCTTTTTAACCATGGTTCCCAAATCGGGCATTACAATAAAACTTACTTAATAATTGAACTTAAAGATAAACATAATACTGCATGCCCTATAATAGTGAACACAGCAAGTACACTGTATGAGCGAATTAAAATTAATTAATATTGAAAACTACTCTTAATTTTAATTTTATATAAGTAGTTGTATTTTCCTTACAAACATCGTTTGAATTTATGATATACGTATTTATTTCACGCGTTCGTGCTAGGGATCGCGACGTCTTACGTGAGCGATCTAGCAAAATACAAAATGATAGCTTGTAGAAAGATTGATTTCTACAATGCAATGTCAAATTTTTTGAAAATAAGGCTGTTTTCTGATTTGTCGGTACAGCAGTGGTGCAACATCAGCATGCTCGGTATACGCGGTACCGAAAGCTTACCGAGCGCCTATGTTTCAATTGAGCCTTTCTGATTAGCTCGGTATGTGTCGCACTCCCGCACATACCGACCTAATCAGGAAGGATCAATTGAAATATAGGCGCTACCGAGCGCTTATATTTCAATTGATCCTTCCTCTGATTGAGCTTTCGGTATTGCGTAGGTATATCGAGCATGCTGATGTCGCACCGCTGCTGTACCGACAAATCAGAAAAGGGCCAAATGTCACTGTATCATCGTAGAAGTGGTCATGCTGCGCTATTTTCTAAAACTTGTTGTGCCTTTTGGTAATGCTGGGATGCTGTAGCGAGGTACTCGATCGTCTTAAATTTTGTTCCACTACGTGCGCACATCGTACAAGAGATACTTAGGCATTTCATGAAACGTCTCGAAAACTGTCTAATAGTTAAAACTTTGAATCATTCCAGTTATTACTATACGTAGGATGGACCTAAGCGAGATTGTTCTCGTAGTTCTCTAGTTCCTAGCACTAGAGAACTAGGAGAACAATCTGAATCGGTAGACAAGTATTTAAATTTACTTTTACACACAGTCCCTACTAAGATATTCGGTGCAAATTATAACACAAATTGTTGTCCACAAGCAAGTTTTACTGCGCAATCAAGCTCGGGCATCGTGATTAAATATCTAGTTCCTGTTACTCGCTGTTTTGAACCTGCGTTTTAATATTTAGTCATAAACAAACAAGTATTTTAATCTAATCGCCAACTAAAATGGTAATCTGAATTGGTTCCTTGTCTCCAAAATAGCAACGACATCAATGTACGGATGTGTTGTTTCAGACAACATTTTATTTGGAAATACCTAGGTATAGTTCAGCTTTATTGGATGGATCCATTGGGCTTTGAGGACTCGTGGCACGGAGTCTATCAATCACCAAGCTCAAACAAAAAGGTTATAAGCTATATTTTGCCCATTTTTGGTGGGACACTGAAGGAAGGCCAAGGAAGCTCTGAGCTGATAAATGCTAACTCTCGGCGGTAAAAACACCACAATTCTTCTCATTGAATTTCTAGTATGTCTCGAATGCTAATGTAGGTATTATAATATTATTATGATGAGGTTATGATCATACTGTTGTTGGTAAGATAAGATATTTAGTTTGTAAAACATTAGTACTTACACAACAGATTAGCATGGTCTTAAAATAACATTCGGGAACAGAATTTACATGTTTTGCTATCAATGGTATACAAAATTGTTTTTTTTGTTCACCATTTGAATTAATACAAAAACGATAAAAAAATATTAAAATTCACGCGCAGTCGTTTAAAAAAAAGAAACTTTAAAACTCAAAGGTGTTAGTTTTGAGATCGAAGAAATGTCATAATGATAGGAACTAAGTACGATCATTTAAACATTCTGAGGCTTTAATAACATTTTTCTATAGCCAATTCTCATACTAAAAAAACGTTCACATTCACGTCGCAATCTGTCAAACTTGTCAAAAATGTTGTTAAATTGATTGTATTTTTGACAGATTGCGAATGAGATGGGAATGCGCACGGTCTTAAAAATACGGGAATCGCCCCGGTATTTTTTTAGATGTAAGTAGTTTAAATAGAGTAAAAATAACACTCGTTTTTTCTTCTTCAATAGCATGTTTTCATAGCTCAACATCGTTTCATTCTGTAGAATTTAAAAGATCCTCCAGAATCTATTCAAGTGACCAGGGGCCTAAGTCTACTAATTTATAAACGTCACAATGGTGTCATAATGGTTAGTTTTTGACAGTTTTTGTATGGCAAATCTGTCAAAAACTAACCATTGTGACGTTTATAAATTAGTAGACTAGGCCCCCAGTTGAATGATTCAAAAACGTAAGGTTGGTAAGCAAGAGAATTCGAATTTGACTGGTAAGCTTTATAATATTCCGTGATATCATAACTTAATGCCAAAACAAGATTGATAAGAATATAATTAACTATAATGCTGTCCGTTTATTGCTAGTTGTACTACATTTAGAACGCTATAGTGCGCCTGCGCGGGTCGTGACTAGGACACCTGAATGTCGTCCACTTTTACATAGGAACTTACGATCCGAATAAGAACAGTATTGACCTTTCGCCATATTGTTTCTACTCAAACTCAAAGCATTTATTATTATTATTAAACTTTTACAGTTACTTTTGAAAAGTCAAGGAATTGGTTAGTCAGTAAATTGATGCTACAAGGATTATTTGGGTCTCGTATGACGTTTATTTTTAAACCTACAACTAGGTTTATGACCGAACTACCTACAGATCAAATCTATACTTATAACGGTAAATCTAAATTAAGTTCTATCAATAGAATAATCGAAAAATGCGCAAAAAGAAAATAGAACGAAAAAGAAAGAAAGAAAATGCATTTTATTTGCACTAAAGACGCATAAAGAATAAAAAAAATTAAAGTGGGGTCGGGGTTCCCGTCAGCAACGAAGTTCCTTACCTGATGCGATACTCGCACGCATACACACACTCGTATATAATAGAAAGAGACGGAGAGAGAAAGAGAGTCGCATGGAGACGCTTTTTCCTTACGTGACGATTTCTACCCGTGAACTCCCTACCCATTTAAGTTTTTCATTTCGTTGTTTGAAAGCTTGACTGACAAGCAAATAGAGGTTTGATATCATTTGGCACAAAGAGTCAAAATGTCAGAAAAAATCTAGTTGATATTTCCTTTTCACAGATTCCCTTTTACCCTCAGCTTCCAACATGGGATCGTAATAACATCGCGCTCGATAAATAAAGACGTGACCCGACTACGTATCGACACTCGACCTCTCCAGTAATGCTACAAAAAACAACATCTCCGCGAGAATTGCGGCAAAAACAGCTGTATTTTTTTAAAGGAATACCTTTAAGTACCAGAACTTTTATTTGGTTGTTGTTCTAAGTTTCACCAGTATTTCGATCTTGACTACTGTTGAATCGGTACAGTCAACTATAAGTCATATACCTAATGATTTATTGCCTTTTTGGCGCAGCCGTGAGGCACACTCCCCTGCCAATTTTCTTACTTCGTACTTTACCCCCTTTTATTTGTTTTATTTTTTATCTTTTTTGTCTACTATATATTATATTATGTGCCTTTTAGTTTGTGTTAAATAAATGTATTTTCTTTCTTTCTTTCTTTCTTTCTTTAATCAACCCTACCAAAGAAATAAAGAAGCGTCAAATTTTGACGATTCACGATTCATAATTGGCCGAATAATCGCGTAACAAATATACCTACAACAACAAAAACCTCCGCCTTTTTGAGAATCTTTAAAAAGGCTTCTATTTTTAAATGCAGAATCACGATCTAACTTTAAATGGCCTGTATTTCAGCTTTGTAAGTCCAAACTCAAAATTTTACTAACGTGTTAAGAACAATCTGGCACATACAAGATTAAAAATAATGAACCACAGTAAGTATCCATGACCAGTAGCAACAATCAATTGTAATGTTCCTACTATTGAAGGTCACAAGGTAACGAACTTTCACGAGGCATACTTCCTGAAGTTTTTGTTTCTACTATCATTAAGATAAATAAGTTCAATTAGGAAGCAATAAATGTTACGCACGGTAATGTGGTGAAAAAGTATGTGGTATTTGAAGGTTGCAAGGACGGAGAAAGATGTTTTGATTGTTTTTGTAGTCGTTTCCAACCTTGAAGGGTTTAATGAAAATATTTGATGTTTTTTATGAGATCAAATGTTTTATTTATTTGCTCTCATGCACATCACACATTTTTACAATATATAACTGTCGGTTTTGTATATGAACCCTGTCAGGGCACTGCAAAGCACAATGTAAGTTTACTGTTGAGTTTATGAACATTAAATTAACATAAATTGATTCAAAACTTATCAAAACACAATCGGTACAATTGATTTCAGAATAATGATGTGTCTAGTAGTCGTTATGATGTCCAATTAACAGTAATAAACAATATACAATAACACACATAAAGTCATCAGTTGTAATAGTGGATATGTATTAAAAATTAGAATAATAAGGTAGGTATAGGTAATAATTACAATGTTGGCTGGCCGCACAGCTCTTGGACTAAAGTGTAAATGGGTGGCGATATATCTGTCGCATGTTGGAGGAGCATTGTGCAAAAACCAGCACTCAGTGGATCCCAGTGGATAGCAGGAAATGACGATGCGGCGGGCCCAGAAAGAGATGGCCGGATGAGCCGGACTCTTACTTAAAGGATTGGCTCGCAATCGCAGTAGACTGGGAAAAGGGAAGTGAGGCCTTTGCCTTGCAGTGGAACAATAAAGGCATACATACATATAATGAAGCTGAAGGGGGTCGAAAGTCTGTACATGGATGATATTCGAAAAAAAGTTGGCTGGGGATACTTAGAATCGATAATAGAACACGTTCCAGCTGTTTTTAGATTTTTTTTCTGTTTATCTGCATGTCTGTTTATTGGATCAGGCATCACGTTAAAACGGCTGAACCGATTTTGATGAAATTTGGTACGGCAATACTTTGAACCTTGGGGAAGGACATAAGATACTTTTTATTGACATACAGCGCAGGCGAAGCCGCAGGTGGAACCTAGTCTATTCTATACTTATAATAAATCTGTAGAAGTGAAAATTCTGTACATTGAAAATATCAAAAAAATAAATGGCAGGCATGGCTTGGTCTAAGTAGAAAGTATAGTCATGAGCATTTAATTAATTAAGGGAAATAATAAAGCTTTCGAAAAAAAAAAAAAAACTTAACTTCCAGCAATCTGTTGCTGACTGAACCTAATACTAACTAAGCTGTGTTAAAATGAATTTCCGAAAAAAATATACAAACTCATAACGTGGTGAGCGTTAAAACCCATCTGCAGCGCCGGTGCTGTGACAGAAACCATGCCTGCTGCATGTTGCATACTCGCTTGCAAGCTGCATGCTTTTTATTGCCTGCATTTCTGAGATATGATGTTCTGGCTTTTAATGACTATCGATTGAAATGTATCCCAAAAGTCGATTCTGACTTTCAAATTTATGAGTTTTGAATGTACGATAAATGAGTATTTGCCAAACGATTTTCTGCGAAATGAAGTTTATGCTATCCGCTGTTATCTTCTATACTTATAATAAATCTGTAGAAGTGAAAATTCTGTACATTGAAAATATCAAAACAATAAATGGCAGGGGGTGTTACTAGACCGACACCGAACCCAAAAATTTGATTAAAAATTTTTTTGTCTGTCTGTCTGTCTGTTTGTTCAGGCATCACGCAAAAACTACCGGTTCGATTACGATGAAACTTGGTATAATTATTATTTAATATCCTGGGCACCACACTGGGTACTTTTTATCCCGGAAAAGTATCCTATCCTACTAAATATATCTATACCTATTAATAAAAAGACAAGTCCTGACTGACTGACTCATCAACGCCCAAACCCTTGGGCCTAGAAAGCTGAAATTTTGCACAGAGGTTCCCTTTATAATGTAAGCAAGGAATAAGGAAGCATTTTTCGAAATTCAAACCCCTAAGGGGGTCAAATAGGGGATGAAAGTTTGTATGAAAAATCTTATTCCTTGAGGTAATAAACATGAAAATCCGCACGAATAATTATCAAAATAAATGAAAAAGTTTGTAATTTTTTGTTTTTCTAAATTACTCCCAAAAGGGGTTGGGGGGTGTCAAAGTTTGTATGGAAGAATTTTAACGCGCTGTCCGATTAACTCGAAACTCAATATTTATACTTAAACCCAAAAATTAAGAATAACGTGTATCAGGACACAGGACCCTCACCGGACACGGTTGTTTCGGGAGGTTCCTGTTCCGGATAAGGCGGGAGGAAGCGCCCGGGTGTCACCATTGTGTGGATCGCCCGGAGGACACGGTGGAGCATACGGTGGAGGTATGCCCGGCTTGGGCAGAGCACCGCCGTGTCCTCGTGGAGGCGATCGGCGGCAGTGACCTCTCGCGTCCAACCCTGGTGCAGGCCATGGTACGGAGCGAGAGGGAATGGGGAGCCGTCACCTCCTTCTGCGAAGCAGTAATGCTCGCAAAGGAGGAGGCGGAGCGCGTGAGGGAGAGGCAAAGTTCGCGCCCTCACGCGCCTAGCCGCCGTAGGAGACGCCCTGGGCGTCGGGACTCCTTGGAGGATTCCCGGCCACCGTAGGCGCGGGCTTGCGGGCGGTGAGCAATGGGTAGCTCGCCCCCGATAAGGACCAGGCCCGGGTCGACGGCGCGTTGTGTTCCACGCGCGCCTCAAAGAGATGTCAGCACCAATGGCGGGGCCCACTAGGGCCGATGCCTGCTGGGGTTGCGGGAAAGTCCGAAAGGGATACCGTGGCCCCTGGCAACACAGGCAACTGAAGGAACACGGGTGGGTTTTAGTCAGTAAGAGTCTGACACGCCCTCCCGCTCCGCCCAGAGCGGGAGAAGTTATTTGATGATTTCCCACCCAAAAAAAAAAAAAAAAAAAAAAAAAAGGGGGTAAAATAAGGGATGAAAGTTTGTATGAAAAATCTTATTCCTTGAGGTAATAAACATGAAACTTCGCATGAATAGTTATCTAAATAAATTATAAAGTTTGTAGTTTTTTGTTTTTCTAAATTACCCCCTAAAGGGGGGTTGGGGAGTGTCAGTGTTTGTATGGAAGAATTTTAACGCGCTTTCCGATTAACTCGAAACTCAATATTTATACTTAAAACCCATGGGGATTTATGGGGTAATTTCCGACACTCAAGCGGGCGAAGCCGCGGGCAGCAGCTAGTATAATAATAAAATCATTATTTTTCAGCCTCGTATCTGGAATTCTGGATAGGCTCACCCGCTATTACATGGGACGTATAGGCACTTAAAGTGCGACAACTTTCTACTATACGTCTGTGCATAACCCTTTGAAGAATACTGATAGGGCGTTGTATGAAAACTAGCTGTAACAGAGTCTTTTCTGAGGTGAGGTGTTTTGACTAGACTACATGACCTATCATGTAGTCTAATCGAAACACCAACGCACAGACTGACTTTCGCATTAATTATATCTAACCTAAGGAGCTCATATAGTCATGACGTGCAGCTGCCGACTATGTCTGTTTTATGCTCGTGTAAATCTTATATTTTGTTGAATTTTTCTGGTTACCCATCTTTTTGTATGCACGTGTTTCTGTGAAAAATTAACCTATTTTTATTTATTTATTTTCTTTCTATATAGCGAAATAAAGTTTAATAATAATAATAATAAGTTGGCTTGGGCCCCTCGTACGCCTTCCAAAGGTCCGGGACCCCAGGGTCCCGAGAAATGTCAAGAGACGTAAAAATAATAATAATAGCTATGTAAATAGCATTGGGTCATGCATACCAGGATCCCAACAACATTTAAGGGTTTCGCAACAGGAAAATAATATCGATTTCGGGCGTAATCGTATTGCTGTCGATGGTACCTACTATGAGTACCGTCGAAATTGATATTACTGGTTTTGCCGCTACCCACTGCTGAAACGTTAGGCTTCGCTATTTGCTATCAATTTCAGCTGGGTATGCGGCTTGGTCTAAGTAGAAAGTATAGTCATGAGCATTTAATTAATTAAGGGAAATAATAAAGCTTTCGAAAAAAAAAAAAAAACTTAACTTCCAGCGATCTGTTGCTGACTGAACCTAATACTAACTAAGCTGTGTTAAAATGAATTTCCGAAAAAAATATACAAACTCATAACGTGGTGAGCGTTAAAACCCATCTGCAGCGCCGGTGCTGTGACAGAAACCATGCCTGCTGCATGTTGCATATTCGCTTGCAAGCTGCATGCTTTTTATTGCCTGCATTTCTGAGATATGATGTTCTGACTTTTAAATGACTATCGATTGAAATGTATGCCAAAAGTCGATTTTGACTTTCAAAATTATGAGTTTTGAATGTACGATAAATGAGTATTTGCCAAACGATTTTCTGCGAAATGAAGTTTATGCTATCCGCTGTTATGCAAAATAAAATTACAAGGACATTTTAATCTTACTTAGGACTGTCTATGGAATCACCTATAAAAGTATTTTTATAATGCCACAATAGTTTAACAAGCGTCACAGTTTATAAAATGTACAAGTTTAAAAAACATTTTCTAATTTTAAAACAGCGCCCAAGTGCGGGCCGACCAGGTTATTTATTCTTTACCGGACACCCTGTATAACCATTATACAATTTCTAGGTACCTACCGACCCTTAATGTCCGTCACTAAAGGTGTCCGTCCACAAACGTGTCCGGAATCTGTTGTCTGACTAACACGAGCCTAAGCCATAACTTACGGCCTGCGTGCCGGCTACGGGGGCATTAATCTTAGTCTGCCGGGACTGAACCACGGTAACCTGTGATAGATAACCTGCCTACAATAATATTTAGGGACTAGCTTCTGCCCGCGACTTCGTTCGCGTGAAATTTCGGTCCCTGACCCACTGCGTCGCATCCCATACCTTTTTTTTTTTTTGTTTTCGGGGGGAAACCTTCAAAAGGCGCCCGGTCTTTGGGGAGATCGCGCTATTACTTCGTTTTCGCGTTTTATTTTGCTCGGCTCCTAATGGTCGTAGCGTGATGTTAAGTAGCCTATAACCTTCCTCAAGAATTGGGCTATCCAATGTAGTTCCGGAGATTACCCCCTACATACAAACAAATTTTACCTCTTTTTAACCCCCGACGGATATAGAGGGGTGTTATAAGTTTAACGTGTGTATCTGTGTATCTGTCTGTTCCCTCGTAGCTCCCAAACGGCTGAACCGATTTTGATTATTATTTTTTTGTTTGAAAGGTGTCTTGATCGAGAGTGTTCTTAGCTACAATTCAAGAAAATCGGTTCTGCCGTATGAAGATTATCAGCTCTTTTCTAGTTGATGATTGGATGTGCGCATCTTCCACAGGTCTGATCGATTCGAAATTTAGTATTCTGTTACTTCAATGATTTTAGAAGAACTTAGTAAACTTGAACCGATACTGCAACATCACCTGGAATTGTGTCGGGGGTTATTTTTTATTTTTATTTCAACTTGTTAACATTAAGTATTAAGTCTAGACGGATGAGACCTCGGGTTACTTGTGTATGTTTTAATGAGCTTTTATTTGGTCTCACTTGTTAGTACAAGGGCGAATTTGAACAATCAAACTGAACGAGATATGCACATTTTAATCGCGTTCATAAGCCACCACCACACTTCATTCCACCCGATCCTTGGGATTGACACTATTGACAGCTCACCTTAGTTTTCACAGTGAGATTTATACAGAATAGATTGGCTGCTCTGTAAGTATACCTAAAGCTATATGACACTCAATTTATTTTAACATTAGACAAATAACGGATATCACCCTTTCGTTATTTCGATATACACGTATTATAAACTCCGTTATTTCACGATAAGTACAAAGCAATGTAATCTATTTACCATTTATATTTAAAATATAAGTCTAAAGTGCAGTCAATTCAATATCAATCCACAATAACTGTAGTTATTTAGCCGTTATTTGCTGAAGTAAATGGACTATAGGTATTCATGACTAGATCGATGTGGCAGTGAACACTAGAACTTATAACAACGATAACAGTTATGATATAGTTTTCATAATAATTAGCCAATGATATTAGACGAATGTCGAACCACAAATAGCCAGACATATTTCACTTTTGACATTGACATTGACTTGATTGATATATTAGCTACAAGTTTCGCTGCGCCATACCAAGTCTCGGCAGGCCGTCACAATTGTACACAGTATAATTTTAATACAGAAGGTCCGCGCCATACCATTAACCATTTTCTATTTTATTAAGTGCCTGATACTTGTTGAAAGGCCGACACTGTCCTCCCATACTTATTAACACTGTTATTTGGAAACATTGTAAAAGCCTTTTATTTTTAAAAGAGTAACCGTGGAGTTTCTTGCCGGCTGTTCTCCATAGGAAACGAACAATTGGATCCTTGCATCTAGCTTCTGACGTTCATAATTGCCCATTTTTTTTTACATTATTAGTATTACCAAAATTTGCCAAATGTATGTAGGTAGGTACACTAGTGTTTCAGACGTGAGCATAATTTAAAATAAATTAATTTTATGATCTGTAAAATAAATAATTTTATTTTATTTGACAGAATAGCACTGCTGTACCTGTCTATTTAGTGACGATTATTTCAGACCAGATAGAAACTGACCTTGGTAGAGAAATGAGACTGTTACATGTTCATATACGTATCACTAACGACCTAGGCCTCCAGGGCTCCATGAATAAACTACATTTTTTATGAGGCGCCTGGGGTTTTCTAGATAAGTATCTTAAATTAGACCACATTGTTAATGTTCGCAGTTGACAGGATATTAGCAATGTCTTGTGATAATATCAATGAGTGTAATACATTTTGATCGTGTTATAATAGATAGGTACATAATCACGTGCGAATGTGTCGTAGAACTTAGATTAAATCACACAATCACATTGTGTTATCGTACAATACTAGAAAATTGTTTTCGAATCTCACAGTGTACGTGACGAGATTCTTCTCAAAGCAATAAGTATTGCAGCACTTTTGAATCATTTAAAATACTTTATAATGGTTGAAATAAGACATGTGTATGCAAACCCTCCCACTTCTCTCAGCCGGAGTTTTTTTTTTTTTTTAAGATTTTTTTTATGGCGTAAACCCTATAGAAAATGTTGATCGTCTTGGCGGGGGTACTACCGTACCCCCAGATAAAAATGACATAAATCTAATAGACAATGTAGGGAGGTGGAAATTTAGGAGAGGGAAAGAGGGCAAGTCATCCCCCCACCCAACAGTTCACAGGAGACACATTTTCAAGGTCTATCTCAAACATCTCGGAGGTCAAGGTCAAGTAATAAAAAAATGTTTTATGGTAAATATTTTTATTTTGAAGTAAGTCGACGAAGCCTTTTTCTGTCAGTAGGGTTTAAAGGAACAGAGTCGAGGTGCCCCAAGGTCCTAACTAGCTTCCCTCGCTCTTGCATCCTAAGTTCTCACTGTCTTTTTACTAAATCGAGATCTGGCGGGGTGGCTAGGTTCGAACGGGATGGGGTCCAGTGAAGGGGGCGAAGCGAGCGAACAAATATCAAGGTTGTGGAGGATACAGAAGACCTCTAGAACCCCCAAATTCACCCTTACATTATTTCTAGCGAGTCGGCACGTTTTTGTACTCAATACGAAGAATATCCAAAAAATAATAATTGTGAGGTACCTAATATAATTAAGTTAGTACCTACATAAGATTGTACTTATTCTAGTACTTTGAGGAACCTTTTAAAGTTTCCTTTAGTAGTAGAGATAGCCAACCTGAGGCTAATAACATGTACTCTGTGGCAACGGGTTTAGTGGGCGCCAGGGGTATCGTTGACGTGTATGTAGAGGACGCTGACCTTAGGACACAAAGTTTACATTAAGGAAAAGGTAATAAAGACGACTTTATTACTTTTCTGTGTTTAGAGCTGTGTGCAAGTTTGTTGGGTGAAAAATAAAAGTTATTTTATGACCAACAGTCCACGGAGGAGCTCGTGGCTAAGTAATAACAGCCGCACGGGTCGATCCATCAGGTTAAGCTACACTAGCTGGGGTTGGTCCGTGGATGGGTGACCATCTTTACATACCGAGACTCCTCCGTGCTTCGGAAAGCACGTTAAGCCGTTGGTCCCGGCTGTCATTCGTGGATCTTTGACAGTCGGTCGTCAGAAGCCCAAAAGTCTGACAACCAGTCTTACCAAAGGGGTGTCGTATTACCCAGTTACTGGGTTGTGGAGGTCTGATAGGCAGTCGCTCCATGTAAAATACTGGTATTCAGCTGCATCCGGTTAGACTGGAAGTCGACCCCAACATTATTGGGAAACGGCTAGGCAGAATGAGCTGGTCCACATTTTGGTATTAGCGGCTTTCCTCTACTTCTTGTCTCGAATCAGCACGTAATACCACTAAACTAGCGGCACTATACGATGGCCGGGACGTTTGAATATTTTTTAAATTAAAAAAAAGGAGGAGGTTCTCATATCGGTGATTTTTTAAAATCTTTGTCACCTCGGAAATCCGTCATTTATAAACCGATTTGGAAAATAGATATAATCGACGTACAATAAAGATAAATAAATAAATTAATCATAAATAAAAATAGTGATATTTCTGTCTAGACTAAACCAATAAAGGAGCATATCCTTTCCGCTGATTTCTATATCAATAATACTTGTCAGTTTTAATTGAAGGCTCGTAAAGGAAGTATTTGTATCAAGTAATTTATGTATCCGTACCTAATTGATTGCACATAGATCCGCGATCAGTCGGCGTTTTAAGAAGAATTGTGTTACAAAAATTAATTAAGAATGTGAGGCATTTATGAATTAGTGCTGTTAAATGGAATGGTATACATGACTAAGTAATTCAGATATTTATCATTCAATATCAGATTACTATCCAGTTTTATATGCATCGTATATTATCTTAAAGATGAGTCAATCAACACCATTCATAAAATATACAATCTTTCTTATTAATCACATAATAACATAACATCACGGCTGTATTTTCGTAAAGGGTTTAGGCAGAGGTGTATCTACAGCTTGTAAGGGACAGCCCTCCGCAAACTTACATGGTGCATTCAGCTCCTTATTTTGAATCACATTTCATCTGTACGCACACTCTTTTATCTGTACGCAGCACTCAATGTATGACAAATGAAACACCTAAAATAAAAAAATCTGCAATTGATTTTGAAATACTCTACGTGCACTGCCGTTCGCTACGTACGTTTTCCACGGTAACAATACATTGCGTGTGAGGTAATTAAACAAATCAAGTTATTGGATTCCCATAACGTTCCTGAAATAATCTTAGTATGATATACACTGAATTCACCCCATCAGTCTGCGGAGGGCTGTCCCTTACACCCTGTATAATACACCCACATTTTCCCAGTTATTTTTAACAGGTTGAGGAACACTCAATGCCCATTTTCGTAATAAAAATAAAACTTCTATTGTGTCTCGTTCAGTACCCTTGAATGCGATAATCTCATGATAGGGGGCAAGCCTATTGCCATCAAGCAGCATATTGCCAGCATCCAGACTCCGGGCTGCTACTGAAAAATTCCAGATGAAAAACCCCAATAACACTTTGCCCGACCCGGGAACCGTACCCAGGACCTCATGCTCTGGCTGAGCAATAATAAAAAAAGAAAGATTCCATTTCAAACTAACAGATAAATGTTTTGTTGAATCCTTGCTACTCTTGAATGGGTTTGACCGGTTATAAGCAGCCTAATTTTATGTTCCTACGGTTATATTTATTAAAGAGGATAAAAATGTAAACACTGGATAAACTTCTTATTCTAAATTAATTAATAATGTACCTACGTACTTATATTAATATTGATTTTAATTTTTAAAGGTAAACTTTATTAACAGAAATGTTAATACAAGTAAACAAAACTATCTTATTCTAAATGTAAACCAACGTAACCCAAGATTATCATTTGCACTTAGAATTGATGATTGAAGGTCTTAATTTAAGCTAATTATTAAGGCATCCTGAGCCACCGCCGACGTGGAAGCGATTAGCTATCGTCCATTTTCTTGCTCAAGAAACATACAAAAGATTGCCGTTTATGGAAAAGAGATACATATATTAATAGTTGATTCTGACTGTTCACTCCGCCGGCGAGTACCCTTTTGTCACAGCGAGGAGGGCTGGCGGACAGAACACTCGCTGAGAGACTCACGCTTGGTACACACGGCTACATATCGAGCTATACAGGATGGAATTTTGAGATGGGGCAGTAAGAAAAGTTACCTACCTTAACCGTTGTTTCTACAA
This sequence comes from Eupsilia transversa, assembly GCA_914767815.1. Classification (NCBI taxonomy): domain Eukaryota; kingdom Metazoa; phylum Arthropoda; class Insecta; order Lepidoptera; family Noctuidae; genus Eupsilia; species Eupsilia transversa. The sequence continues at coordinate 11,666,825 of OU611892.1, forward strand.
GAAAACTGTCTTAGGAAACTGTCCTTATGAAATGAAATGATTATATTTTCTGTAAATGGGTTTGTACAAAACACTTTTACATGTCAAAAATATGTTTTAAGTAGGTACCGTACTAGATGAGGTCGGCGTTTCCTATCTGACTACTCTGAGAAGAAAGGCCGAAACAAACTCAGAGGTCACAGTCTCTTTTAAAGTCCAGACATTTTATTGGTTAAATCATATGAAGACGATGTAACGTTTCAAAAACTTAACTTTTTGAAACATTTAGATCAGTGTTTACAGATTTTGGTCTGATTGACTTTTTTGATCCTTTTATGAAACAGGATCGATTGCCATCAAAAATAGTTTTTGTGAAAACTGCCCATTTTCTTGCTGACTGTACATTTTTTTCAAAATCTGTGAATGCAGATCAAAACGCAACACAAAACATACATTTAACACCCCTCTTTTTCCGTCGGGGGTTAATTAATAGCCATATGTCAGCTAGCACACGCCATTATAAAAACCAAAATCATCGCGAACTAATACTCAAGCAAAATATATTTTTTTTCGATAGACGAACCGTAATTTATATAGGTTTTCGAGGTCAAATCAAATCAAATCAAATCAAAATATTTTATTTCACATAAACCTACATGGGCACTTATGAAACGTCAGAATCTAGGTGCACGGTTCCAATTGGTCGTTTCCTATGGAGAAGAGCCGGCAAGAAACTCCACGGTTACTCTTTTAAAAATAAATGGGTTTTACAATGCTTTAAAAAATGTACAGTTTGAATAGGTATGCGAGGACAGCGTAGGCCTGTCAACAAGATACTTAAAAAAATAGAAAATAGTCTGCAAATCGACAGTCTGTTGTGCCTACAACGTTCTCACATTCACAAAATATAAAGGAATCTATATAAAGGTCGAATAAAATAATAAAAACCAATTTAACCCACCCACCAAGGTATGTAATTGAACGGTTATGCAGCGGACATCATAACCTTGATCATATTATAATGATTCAATTATACTGAGTGCAATTTATTGACTTGATCGGTTATACATCGATGAGCAGTTATTGCATAATATTTATTTACACATTTCTGTCTGACCATGGCTGGCAGAGTTAGCTATTTGAGATTTTATACAATACATAATTATATATTTTTTATTGGTGAAATGTAAGACTGGTTTTCAGACTTTCGAGCTTCTCACGACTCGTAGCGACTTTCAGAGATCCACGAATGACAGCCGGGACCAACGGCTTAACGTGCTTTCCGAGGCACGAAGGAGTCTCGGTATATAAAGATGGTCACCCATCCACGGACCAACCCCGGCAAGCGTAGCTTAACCTGATGGATCGACCAGTACGGCTGTTATTACTTAGCCCCGAGCTCCTCTACTCAAGTCAAACCAGATTAAAAAGTAGAACACTGGAAATCTTATGTACATAACCACATAAAATGAAACTGCTAATCGAAAATTGGAAGCAAATACATAAAGGTATGCAAAAGTTACAGCCTTTTCTAACAAGGTCAAAGTAAACTAACTTACTTGAGAGGAAACAGGGATAATGAGATGTTTCCTGAAACGATCCAACAATGGACCAGTGTATAACAAGGATCTGAAAACTTGTTAAGAGGTGACACGCTCCTTCAGAAATACTTCAAGAAGAAATAAAGTAACCTGGACGTTTTTTTTTCAAAGTAGCAGCTGTTATTTCCATAAAGAGGATTGTATAAGTTTAATAATAGAAGAGTGCTTTGGTTTTGAAGGTTAAATCAGATAAAAAACGATAACATATGTAATTTCTTTTTTTACAATGCGATAAGTATAATGTTATTATGAGTAGCTGCTTCCCGCGGTTTCGTACGCGTGGAACAAAATTATTTTTCTAAAATAAATGTAGCATTGATTGTCACACGTAGCACAGTAAAGAAAGAGTACGAAACAAAAGGTAAAAACAAAATTTTTCCTATAAATATTTATGTCTAAATATGGCATGATTCATAATAATAAAAACAACAAACCAAAACATCGGAAGTAATTTAACTAAACTCGCCCTCGTCACAGATCCGTTCAAATGTAAAAAAACAAAACAAATGAAATGTGCACAGGAATGAAATAACGAAGTCCCACACTATAGTATAGTTATTAAGATTCTCTCGGCTCCTTATTGACGTAGCTCGTTTATAATATAACTATATCTTAATATGTGAATTTCTGTATACTTATTAACAGGAAATTTTGGTCCGTGTTATGCGGTTTTATTTTTTATTGCTTCCTTAAAGCGAATTTAGTCAGCTAAATTATTAAAATACGTAGATTTTGAACTTAAAACCTACGTCAAACGAACTGTTTTTGCGCAGCATCTGTCATCTGATGGTCATATGCAGTTTCGGATTTTATGTGACGTTCATAAAGCTATGCATTATGCAGCAGTCTGATCATAGCTCATAAGGTCTACCGTTAGTTAATGTAGTGTAAGTAGTTTTGATATAGGAATATATAAAATATTACTTTTATTTAATAATAAACAAGAAAATATTAAAAATCAGCATCGACTTGCACCCGATGCAGATTTTTAATATTTTCTTGTTTAATTTAATTGCGTAACACACGATCAATTGCAATCTGAATCATTTTGAAGGATATTAAGGGCGCACCGAGCATTTGCCTTTGTCTCTGTCTTTTTCTTTACGTGTAAAGAGTAAAGAAAATAACCACACTTTTGCCCTTTTTTAATGTTTTTTGTTGTTATTTTCATCATATTGCTCTTAAATAAAAAACTATCGTGTATAAACGCTCCATTCAACTATGAACTTTATTTTAGTAAATGTAACATAATATAAAATTACTTATTTATATAGAAAAGTAGGGAAATAGAGAAAAAAAATACTCGATAAGAGGTAACTTTGCGAATTTATTCTATCGAGCCAAATTGATCAAATCGTGTTTCCATCGTGTATACGGTCTAGTATATAAGCCCAAAAATACCAATAAATTTTCCTACATTTTAATTTAATTGTTTACTACTTCAAACAAGCGTTATAAAAACGTGTTTTTATGTATAAAAAGCTCGGTGCCCAATCCATTGCATCACATGTTCGAAAATAATTGTCTGCCCAACAACGTAAATAACGCGATAAATGTTGTTGAAATGTCAAAATGAAACAGATTGTGATTGATCGTGTGATAGTAGGAGTACCTACTAATATTATAAATGTGAAGTTTGTATGTTTGTTTCTCAATAACTCAAATACAGCTGAACGGACTTGGCCTGATAGATGACCTGGATTAACAAATATGATCATTTTAATCCCGGTAGTACATTCCAGTGGGATATTTTCCAACCTCCAGGTGGGCGAAGCCGCGGGCTGAAGCTAGTATTTACATATTATGAGACAGCTGTTATGCGTGGTATTTTAATATTCAAAACTCGCTATTTAAGCTCGCTACAAAAATTAACTATGTAAATGGATTATTAAATCAAGTATGATTATTATGTGTGACGCTTATGACAATGCCAAGGCTATATTTACTGAACTACTTTTTCTGTGTAGGTATGTGTTTCGAGAAACATTATTATTATTGTGAAATATATTTCAACGTCAGTAATTAATTTATTACTACCTTAAATATTCATTTTATTTAAATTAAATAGCTTTTTCCTTGAGACCTCATCAATGTTTTATTAGATTTCTTACAATATTATTACTTGGATGAGATGTAAAATAACTGAATATTTAGAGGTCAACGGCTTGCGTACTGCGGAATTGTTCAATGAATAAACTGTTGGATTATAATTCTGTTTTTTTTTCTCAGACAGAAAAATTAATATGTTACGCCAGCGTAGTCAAAACCGGAGTGACACTTATGTTATTAATCATAATTTTATTACCTAGAAACACTTGAACGTTTTTCGTTAAAACAAGACTAGTTATAGACACATTATCATTTTGTTCCTATTTAGTGCACCAGTCCACATTCCTATGGCCACTCGGTGCAATGTTTTTGAGGTCAGCACTGTTTTGTGTTCCGATGTCGGAATAGGAAGTGATTACAAACAAGAACTAGGCAACTACACGATTTTATGCTGGAAAATATGTACGGTTAGCTAGGGCGAAGAAGCAGGTGAGTACTTGTATTTTTTTATTTTTATATAAATGAATTAGTAGTGAATTAGTAGTTATTGGCTGTTTGTGAATGTCAGTTTAAATGTTTGTAAACGCACCCACGATACAGGAAAAATTCCTAGTGTGGGGCAACGTTTAAAAAAAAAAAAAAAAACTGCCTAGCCTTTTCCCAATCATTTTGGGGTCGGCTTCCAGTCTAGCCGAATGCAGCTGAATACCAGTATTTTACGTGGAGCGACTGCCTATCTGACCTCCACAACCCAGTAACAACATTAGTAGCCATCCGACTATTAAATATACAGAAGAAGCTTTGAATAATGTCCCTGCGGTGTAATGATACGAAAAATACGCAATCGAAGCACAGTGCGTGCTACGTCGTAGCATAGTGCGTACTACGCCGAAGAATGTTATGTGCTACGTCGTAGCATAGCGTGTACTACGCCGTAGAACGTTATGTGCTACGTCATAGCATAGTGCGTACTACGCCGTAACCCGATGCGTAGCGCTGCAAAACGCCCCCATTTTAACTTTGTGAGCTGCGGATGTAATCGTTTTATGAATTGTGGATGTGGGCTGTTAAAGTCTAACTAGGGATAGTGTTTTCGTGTTTTCATGAATAAAATAAAAGTTTTATATTCAGATTAATCTGACAAAAGTTGCATGCTAGTTAAAAAGACAGCATCTGTCTGGCATTAACGCTAAAATGAACCTTTTTGGTGCAGCCGTGAGGCACTATTGTTGTTATAACATTATTTTCACTTTTTTATTTTGTTATTTGTATTTTTTGGTTCAAGAACTGTGCCCGAATAAACTTTATTCTTTCTTAATTAATTCTTTCTAAACAAAAAAAAATACCACGCAGCATTCAATATCAATCTTCGAAAAAGGTTTGACAGCCCTGTTTAACCTGGATATATTATGTAAATAACGATACATTAAATCTGCCATCATATACCTTTCATAGACAAGTACGTCGTTAAGGACACTCGAGCCATCTATTTAGGGCACATAAGCACGTATGTATCACAGGACCCTTTCAAGTAAGTACTTGTGCAAACAAAGTTGACAATCCCTGCTAAGCCTACCGCTTTTGATTTATTGCCGACTTGGTTCGCCCTGCGGCTTTTTGAATTTGTTATACAACATCAATACTTTGAGTTTTCGGATGTATCGGATGATTTGTGAAACAATGTTGATAATTAACTTTATTGAAAAAGGGTTTTTCATGGAATTGAATTCAGAAAGGTCAGGTGCGTAGTACTCGCAACCGGCGTGTTAACGATGCAAAACGAGTATGAAAGGATCGAAGCAGGTGGCGTTCTGTAGTTTCTGCATACCCCCATGTGATGAAGGCGTGAGTTTATGTATATAAGTAAATATGCGATTGTTTATAGGACTTTCAAAAAGTGTATTCTTTCCTTCAAAGGTGGTACTCCCATGTTTCTGAATCGCCCAAAAACCTAAACTACAAAATATAAAAATGTATTCTGTTTTTTTGAGTGACTATACTACTTAGGTATCTAAATGTACGTGATGTTAAAGGGAAGAGAATAAAAGGTAAAATACGCTTTATAAAGGTTTGATAAATCAAGCTGTAAGTTAAGTTGGGGATCTCCCAGAGAAAAGGTCGGTTGAGGAAAGTTACACGTTTATTTATTATACTTTATATTCAAGTATCAAGCCGGCGACGGTTTTTTCGACATTACACATTAGGTACACTCTTTAAAGTTTTATTTATTCTTTTCGGTTAAGTAAAGGATCTAATTTACTTCTTTTAAATCTTGTTATAATAACGTCTTATTTGTTTTAATCGACTAAAAAAAGTAGAAGCTTCTCAGGTCGATGGAATCTTAATAAAAAAAAAGTATATTCCCCGATTATTCAAAGACGGCGTGACCGATTTGAAAAAATCTTTTTTGTTTGAAAGGGTATCCTTTTATGTGGTCCCATATAAATTGTATTAACTTTGCTTTGGTAGTTTTTGAGTTAGCTTCACGTCACGCGGCTGCCAAGCTTAAGTGGAACTGGGCTGGCCGTATCTGTCGCATGCCGGAGAATCTTTGGGCTAAAATAATCATACAACAGCAAACGGCAATGCGGCAGGCCTAAAAGGAGAAATGAAATTGTTTATTCTGTAAATAGGATATCGTAATCAAAAGTGATTACGATATCACGTCATATTAAAAAAATATTAAAACTAATCTAGATGGGGTCAGCGTTTCATATCTGACTACTCTAAGAAGAAAAGCCGAAACAATAACGAGGTCGCAGTCTCTTTTAAAAAGAGAATAATATGATGATGAGATGTCTCGACTTTTTCTTAAGGATATGCCACATATAGCAGTAGATAGGGATAAGTGGAAGGACGGAAGGGAGGTATATTAGCCCAGCAGTGGGATACAAACGGCTGATAATAATAATAACTCATGTTCAATGCCCTTCAAACATTAAAAAGGGACTTTGCCCAAATTAATGTCTTATTAAAAACTATGTTAGCATTAGGCATTATATTTCACCGTAGTTTTGAGACCAAAATCATTGTAGCACCAAGTACTGCCAGCAATTAATTAAATAGTATACTAGAGCAGTCCACAGCTAACCTATAAACACACAAATAGCCCCCGCAGTGGCTACTTGCGGCGGGCGCAATGGCTTGGAAGGGTGGCTACTGAGCCATGCCGCCCCAGCCGCGTCACCGGCGCGACAATTATGTCCTTATCTTCCATTCAGCTGGGCGTAAATCATGATGAAGCTTTATTTGATTCTTTAACAAACTGAATAGACATAGTAATTCATAAATCTAAACTAATACCGTGAAAACTTAGGTGAAGTGAGCTGTCTTTCCAGTCATACTGACAGCTCACTTCAGGTTCCCTTCACCTAACTTTTCACCGTGAGATTTTATCGAAATAAATCGCTTGATATTATAAAGATGTAAATTTTTTTGGTTGTTTGTAAAGGTTTTGAAGTACTGCATCCTAATAGCGTGACCTAATCCTGACACTACATTTTAGGCCTAGTAGACTGTAGATTTGTTGACTATTTTCTATTTTGTTCCTGTACTTGTTACCTGGTACTTGTTGCAAGGCCTACAGTGTCCTCCCATCCATACCTATTAAAACTGTTATTTGAAAATATTGTAAAACCCAATTATTTTGAAAAGAGTAATCGTTGAGTTTCTTGCCGGCTCCATAAGTGCACCTAGCTTCTGACGTTTCATAAGTTCCCGTGTGAAATAAAATATTTTGATTTTGAGTGACAGAAAGCTACACTATTACCGAGCACCACAGAATTTATTATGTTTTATGATACTCATAGTTGACTTTCACGCGGACAAGTCGCGGGCAGAAGATAATGAAAATAATAATCTTGTTTATTACACACAACTCTCACAGTTATTGTATGCTGCACCGGTTGACGTCATAACGTCAAAGCCGGCTGTCGCTGAAAACCAGCGCTGGGGCTCTATCTCGCATAGGGTCGCAGCATTATGCTGAGCGATGGCCGTTTTGCGTGGATGTGACGCATATTTTCCCCCAACTTGTTCTTTTTTGTTTTGTGTTCTTTTTTTGCGTCATGTTTACTGCAAATATACGTATTTTCTTTCTCTGATAGGTTACAATGATCATCAATATCTTTCTGCCCTTATCCCAATTTATTTGTGGTCGGCACTTCATGTCTTACTCAATATATACAGGGTGGACGGAACGTTGAAGTGCAAAAATAAAATTTAAATAAATAAAAATGTAAAAAAATGTATTTTCATCGATATTTTCGTCAATTGTGGACCGATTTTGAAAATTCTGTTTTCATTTGGTAGAGGAAACTTGCACGTTGGTCCCACATACATTTTATTAACTTTACTTGGAAAGTTTTTGAGTTAGCTTCAATAATAGGTACGTGTTTTACCCACGTAGTATTTTGATGATGTTATAACTTCCTTTTATAGAGCAGGTAAAGGTATTAGAATTTGTGTGGGGTGTAGGTACCACAACTAAAAGGGGAAAAATAAAAACTTCAAGGCCAAACAATGATAAATCGTTTGCTTGATTTTCCTCTGTTCTTGTGGCCATTTACTTAAAACGCCAAAAATATTTAATAAAGAATGAAAAACGTCCACAACTTAGAAGTTAATTAGGAAAAAAAGCGTAGAAAATTAAATCCTGATTCGGCGAGTTTATCTCTAAAACGTTAATCAACTTGAAGGGTATCTTGATGAGAACATTTTCGGGTAAATAAGATTTTTATGAAGCCCTTTGGATAATTAAGTCTCTTCCTTATTAAATCAGAAGGCCTGTTGAGGAGTTATTTGGATATCTTTGGGTACCTAATCAGGTCTGAAACGTCTACTGATAATTAGATTAGATTACCTTGCAATACACACTTTCATAAGGATGCTTGGTAGAGTAATTGATTGCAATTCATCATGATCATCAAAGACGTCACACATAGGACATTGGCCTCGATCAAGCACCGCCTCTTCGACCGGTTCTGAGATCCCCGCATCTAGCGGATTCTTGAGGTCTTCACAAGGTTATCGGTCCACCTTGTGGGAGGCCTTCCGACGCTACGTCTTCCGGGACGCGTTTGCCACTCCAGAACCTTTCAGCCCGGCCATCTGTTCTGCGAGCAATTTGCCCTGCCCACTGCCACTTAAATTTGGCAATTTTATGGGATTTTCATTACCTTCTTATAATCTTAGTAGTGTTAGAGTACAGTTCTGTGTGCTATATAGTTCAAAATGATTTCGAATGACTAACTTTCGATAAAGACAAATTTAGCATTAGGGGCTGGTCTGAAAACGCCAGTTATACATGAGCAACTGTGGTTATGAGAGACTTCAGAGACTTCAAACTGCAGGCTGTTAATTCTTCTAAAATGAAACTGTTTTACAACCCCATTTTTCTCATAAACCAGGAGTATTCAACATTTTTCCGGATCTTTTCGTATTTCTCATTACCGCGGGTTGCCGACGGCCTTTTGTTGTTCACAATTCTTTATTTTCGGTCTTTTATATGAATTCGGACTGTATGGATAATGCCGGGATGAATGCAGTGAATTGAGCGTCTCTGGTAGTAAGTGCAGTGTATGAAATGTAAGCGTCATTATTAACGCCTAGTTTATTGTGTATAGCAAAAATGAGGATGTGGCTAGGCAGCTGCACAGGTCGATTTATCAGGTTAAGGTACGCTTGCTACGGTTGGTCCGTAGATGGGTCCAACATCCATCCAAGACCATCTTTACATACCAAGACTCCTCCGTGCCATGGAAAGCACGTTAAGCCGTTGGTCCCGACTATCATTCGTGGATCTTTGCCAGTCGCTACGGGTCGTCAGAAGCCCGAAAGTCTGACAACCAGTCTTACCAAGGGGTATCATTACCCAGTTACGGGAGTCGTCAGGTCGCTCAATGAAAAATACTGGTAATCAGCTGCGTCCGGTAAGCCTGGAAGCTGACTCCAACATAGTTGGGAAAAGGCTAGGCAGATTGATTGAAAAATGAGGATGTGTTACTGTAAGTGATTATTGACAATAGCAAAGAGATTATATTGTTACAGATTCCCCAACAATGCTGCTCCCTAAGGTAAAGAGGTAAAACTACCGCACCTTGTTCAGAAGGTGTTTCAGCCTTGTTTAGCATATGATTATGAACCTGTTGCTAAAAAGATCAATGTTTTAGTAGATCTCACAGAAAATAAAGTATTTGTCTCAATTAGTACATTCTACTTTTTTTGTGTGATTCTCATTCAACTCTGCTCTGGAGAGAACCCGAGTTAGGTACCTCGAACAAAACAGAAAAAGATATCACTTATTCTTCTTCATTATCATCATCCTTCAACTTCGTACCAAAGTATTTATTGAATACTCAAAATTGTCTTCATCAAAGAGACTCTTCTTGTCATCTTGAAAGAAAGTTTCAACTCTATATTACGCGAGAACGAAAATATTTGCAAAAACATTTTCTCAAGGCGCTATATCACCATTCATCAGACCCACAGTGCAAAAATATCATTTTGAAAGAAAGTTTCAACTCTACATTACGCAAGAACGAAAATATTTGCAGCAACATTTTCTCAAGGCGCTATAATAAAACAGCAGCGAATACAAAAGCCCACTCATACCACAAACATTATAACCGTGAACTTAAAATGACTGCAGGTCAACGTGAGCGCGAGTCGTGACCCAATTCCTTCGCAAACGACCTATATTTATGACATACTGACATTTACGGAGCTTAAAATCAATCGCATTTGACGGGCGAGTAAGCGAGGGTTGAATGCTTTAATAACCTTAATTGTTCGGATTATAAGCTGCTGTTTATAGTTAAATATTGCCTTTAAGAAAATCAATCGCATTTGACGGGCGAGTAAGCGAGGGTTGAATGCCTTAGTAACCGAAATTGTTGGGATTATAAGCTGCTGTTCTAAGTAAAATATTGCCTATAAGAAATTACTTAAAGGACGTAGATGACGTAATAAATAGTTTTTCCTGCAATTTTCCTGATTTCGGCGTACATCTCAGATAAACTTTTTAACATTATTGGTTGGTGGACTATCCAAAAGCTACGAGGCTACCAGTCTGTAATGTGCCACTGCATGGAAAATGCCTTCAAAAAAGATACGAGCATTAATCCCCACTCCTGCTCATTGCATATTGGCGATTTCAGACAACTTTATAAGAATAAAATATTTTAAATTATACGTAACATAACGTCACGCCTGTATTCCCCGAAGCGTTAGGCAGAGGTGCACCTATAGTACGCCCACATTTCGTCAGTTATGTTTAAGTTCCATATTTAATAGCCTATTGCCATCAACCCAAATCCAGGCTCCGAGCTGCTATTGAGAAATTAGTCTAAGTTTATTTGACGTATACATTCTTAACTTGTGCCAAAAGTATTCTATCAGTCCCTCTAGCCCTATAGACCCAAAGGCCCACAGTCCCGCTAGATATTTATCACCACCACGTGAGCAAAGGAATGGGAGGTAGAAAACTTACAAAGTGCTCAGGTGTGTTTCTAGTCCAAGATAAGTAACAAACTTGCGGTGAGATTTATCTTAGAACGGGAATATTCTGCAGGTTTAAAAATAGCTGGTGTTCTAGGTAACTTTCTTGTTCGCTCAGTATTTACGTGAAACTACACATGGCTATTTTAAAGCGAATAGCAGTTTGTGGTTTGGAAACATTGCTATAATATTTCGAAAATTTTCCTCCGTTGCCACTTTACCAGTCCAAACAGCTGTACCAGTACCTAAGTTATTTCGTAGGTAAAAGTACGGTGTAATTACATTAATTGTTGAGCGACAAAGAATTTAAAAAATAACTATTAAAGCTCATGTCATAATAAAATAATAGCCTGTCAAAACACACAAAACGGATAATTGCAGAGCTATCAGAATGCTCCAGATGTCCTACTCAAGTATAGAGGCTCCTTTCGTGCACGCCCGTACTTTACAACAAAAACTTTTAACCTGCAGTTTTATCTAAGAAAATAAACTTGCGACCTCGAAGCGCAGTCATAAAAACATCTCTCAAATTTTGATGATAAAACAAAACATCGTAAAGGCTACATTAACTTCGTCTAAAAGTCATAAGTTTCATCTTTCATCTGATAGAAGCACTCTCGTGTGGAACATCAAACTGTGTTGACCTCCGTAACTTCACAACTGGAGGGTTTGGTTAAAGTTCCAAATGTTTGCAGCCCCTGCTGTTTGCTTGCCAACTTTTACACGTTTGAGTTTTCACTTTCTGATGTTTCTAAGAGATTATTTTGTTGTTACAAAGTTGCTTTGTATACCTTCTCAAGTACATAAGGTTCGTATTTTAGGTAAGGTGAAAAGGGTAACCTAAATTAATTCAGAAATCTACAGTCTAGGGTTTGAACTATACATGCATTCATCAGTTTTAAATTACAATTATGTTGCTTGAGATTGCATTTTCAACCTAATGTACTGTAACTTAAGACCGCAGCCTTTTTTTCTTTAATCGTTCCATTTGTTATGAGTTGCTAATCACTTCCGACCTTCAGAAACTAAACACATTGTTTGTTTACAAATGCTAAGTATGCCCCGATCCCCTTGTTTCCGCTTAATTACTGGCTTTTTGTTTAAAATGCTAATGTAAGCGATACCTTTGAACTGGCCTCCGCGCGCCTGATTGAATTTTTAGAGCACATTCCGTTTGACTGACGCTTTGGAAGTTGGGCAATTATTAGGCGCTTTAAAAATGAAAAGAGTGAAGTAACTTTTAGAATTTAATTAATTGTGACCATCCAATTATTTTATATACAGTTGAGTGGTTTGCTTTGGGAAAACCAGGTGAAAGTATGTTAATGGTCAATGTTGTCTTCTTCTGTTCATAAAAGTATACGCAGAGGCATAATATTTTCCAAAGCATTTTCTTGTTCTATACACATTTCCTAAGAATTCTGCCTGCTTGTTATTAGTTAACAAAAGATAAACGATCGTCCATACCCACATAAGTAGGTACTACTCTAAACATTGTTAGGAGTGGGACACACGAGACATTACTATCAAAGAACCTGTCGTCCGCTTCCGGTGCCGCTACAGGAAACTGGCAACTCTCGGGGAAATAGTCCGTGCAACGACGTAGTACAGACAATGTGGGCACGTGTTCCTGTTGCCTTACAGATGAGAATTTACGTCCTATAGAATGGTTCTCAATAAGAGGCTTTGTGATCTGTGTGTGGCCAGTGAGATGTGGTTTTTTGTGATTTAAAAACCCGCTTATGGGCTGGCTTACCGCCAGAGCTGTGCAAGGGTGCCTGCCAAAAAGGTGCAACAATAAAATATTCAAAATATCGGCCAAGTACTTCTTAATTCCACTTCACCATTGTTTAGCGCTGCACAGAATACCTTTTAAAATTTGAATCGATATTGTGCCAATAGTCTCCGTGTAATATGGCTGTGTAACATCCGGACGGACGGACAGACGAACATGACGAAATTTTAAGGCTTCCTGTATATGACGCCGGAGCTGCACCGGCTCTGGATCGTGGACCGCATGTTTGTGGATACGTATTAATATTACCCATGCGCCGCACCGCCTCCGGACCGCAAGATGAAAAAATAGAAGTTAAAATAAAAATAAAAATTACCCCCGACACAAACAAAGACCTCCAAGAACCACCACCACAATTCCAGGTGATGCTGCAGTATCGGTTCAAGGTTACTATGTTCTTCTAATATCATTGAAGTAGGTAACAGAATACTAAATTTCAAATCGATTAGACCTGTGGAAAATGCGCACATCCATTCATCAACTAGAAAAGAGTTGATAATCTTCAAACGGCTGAACCGATTTTCTTGAATTGTAGCTAAGAACACTCTCCATTAGGACATCTTTCAAACAAAAAAATAATAATCAAAATCGGTTCAGCCGTTTGGGAGCTACGAGGGAACAGACAGATACACAGATACACACGTTAAACTTATAACACCCCTCTTTTTCCGTCGGGGGTTAATATTTTCTTATCTTAGAGTGAGTGTTAAATCTACGCGGCGCCCGCCGCCAGCCGGTGCCGCTCCGGCGTCATGTCGTACAGAAAGCGTACGGGTTCTGTTTTTGCCATTAGGGCTACAGAATCTCAAAAACAGAAGGGAAAGGAATTGTGATTGACTTCCACTTGTAGTCAAGTCAAGATTGGATACTAATTAATAACATTTTGGCGCATATAATTAATACCTCTAGAAGTATAAACTTCTATTATTAGTATTAGTCATACCAAATTGTAAACCAATTTATAAACGTTTTTGCTATTTCTGTTACTATCATTTGTTTTCAGTCTCAAATGTAGATTCAAATGAAGTTGCTTGTAAAGGAAGATGTAAAAAAATATTCAAATCCAGTACATTTCACGATAATTCTCCATTTCGACACATGCATTAAGAAGTATGTCGGTTTGTAGAACCGCCGTGACAGACACGAGGGTCTCACCAGTTATCTGTCATGGCGGCCCACACTTCTACCCGACTATTTATTCAAGACCGTATTCATTCAAGGAGGTTGGGACTACGACCTCGCAAGAATAACTGGTAGTTAAGGCACAAAATGGCTAGGTACAGAAGGCTGGCTCCATGCAATGAGCGAAAGAAACCGATGAAGTTTAAATCGATTAAAACTTCTTTGTAAATAAAATCGATTGTTTTTAGAAATCGAGTCAGAAATGCAATTTGGACATCACTACTTTAGCTGTCAATAGTTGAACGATGGTGGCTGCCTTTGCCCGCGGTGCACCGTACACGGCACAGTGCCGTCTCCCATACCGTAGACATGTGCCCGCGCCCTAACACTTAATATCCTCCATGGATATCCTCCGTGGATGCTCCAAGGTAGTCCGCGAAATTCACGTATAATTCTGTAAAGCCATATTTGTGACGGTCGTGAATCATATTTAAATCAACATACAACCTGACACTGACCTGCAAATTGCAAAAAACGTAAGAAAATTTGAATTTCGCGGGCTGCCTTGGAGCATCCACCTTAAGTACCGAATAGATGAGACATTGCTCTCGGCCGAGTGCTCGGTCGAAAACACATCACCGAATGCAAGGCCGAGCGCTCGGCCGAATTAAAGTTCGAGATAGTCACTTGGACCCTGTTCTATCTACCAAGCTTCTGTCCTTCTGTTATACATCTTATGTACCAAACGTGTACTTGAATGTCACGTAGTTACGAGTTATTTAAGGGCATTTGTGCACTACAAGAAATCTTACGGTCAGGCAGTCCGATTTTGAAGTAAATATCACGTGATCCGGAAATATAGGTATGAGATTTTACATCCGGAAGGTAAAATTCCGTGTAGAGCACAAACGCCCTTAAGATTCGAAGTTGGCTGTTAAGAACATTTCTGTGTTTATTGATATAGATTTGAAAAGAAAACCGGTTATGTAAATTACATTTGTGTAGGTACTGTGAGTTTCGTGCAAGGCACTTAACTTTTAACCTGTGAGCATTGCGGCATTTTAATTAAAATTCTTTATTATAATAAGTACATTTATTATCTGCGACCTGCGGCATCGCCACGTGAACCCTAATTCTTTTAGAATAGAATAGATACTCTTTATTATGTACACCATAAAAATTACAGATATAAGTCTTTTTTCTTTCCTAAAAAAAAAGTAGCCTAAGTTAAGTTAAGTGCTCCTTATCAATTCTTATTTTTCGATTACAGACAATGACACCGGTCTGGACCCCGTATTGATAATAATGCATTGAAGTACCTACAAATGTCAATGTAATTTTTTTTCTTTGTATTTGAGCTGGCGTTGATTATTCTGCTTTACCCGTCAACAAGTTTTACATATACATTCATTAATTCTGCATCAATACCTTTTTTTTTTTTTGTTTCCATTCTCGCAAGTTTTCTCTGACACTTCTGACACTGGCAGAATTGTCGACAGCACCATTGCCATAAAAAAAAAATAGACTATTCTGCCAACGCCACGTGTAGATAAAAAAAATAATCGAACTCACTCTTGTCGTACAGAGTGTATATTGGGGTCGACTTCCAATCTAACCGGTTGCAGCACAATATCAGTATTTTAGATGGAGTGGCTGCCTATCTGACCTCCACAACCAAGTTACTGGGTAATAGGATACCCTGACTACCTATTCGTAACGACTGACAAAGATGTACAAATGATAAACTGGCTGTCATTTGTCATTTGTCACTTGTTCTTTTTTGTTTTGTGTTCTTTTTTTGCATCATGTTTACAGCAAATAAACTTATTTTTAACCCCCGACGGAAACAGAGGGGTTTCTGAACCGATTTTGATGATCTATTTTTTTTACAATTCAAGAAAATCTGTTCAGCCGTTTGAAGATTATCAGCTCTTTTTAACCGACTTCCAAAAAGGAGGAGGTTATATGTTCGTAGCGTATGTATGTTTTTTAACCGACTTCCAAAAAGGAGGAGGTTATATGTTCGTAGCGTATGTATGTTTTTTTTTTTTTTTTTTTTTTTTTTTTTTGTGTATGTCCGTCGATATTTTCGTCAATTGTGAACGGATTTTAAAAATTCTTGTTTTGTTTGAAAGGGTATGCTCTCAAGGTGGTCCCATATAAATTTTATTAACTTAGCTTGAGTACTTTTTGAGTTAGCTTCATTAAGACGTATTTTTCCCACTTAGCCTATATGGACGATCTCTTAACATTTTCCTGTCACTGTTATTTACATAGCAGGTCGTGATATTCGAACTAGTAGGGGGTAGGTACCACAACTAAAAAGTGAAAAATAAAAACTTTTTACAAAAAAAACCAACCGACTTCCAAAAAAAACACTAGAAAGTGAAAAATAACTTTAATTTCGGAAGTCGGTGGCTTAAAACGAAAATTCAAAACTAAAGACACCGACTTCCGAAATTAAAGTTATTTTTCACTTTCTAGTGTTTTTTTTGGAAGTCGGTTGGTTTTTTTTGTAAAAAGTTTTTATCTAGTTGATGAAATATACATTTAATAGTGACGCTTTTAGATTATTTATTACACGACTGTGACCGTTTTTATCTTGACAATAACCCTCAGACGTAACAAATACATCTTATCAATTATTCACTATTTTTGCAATGTCCGTATAATTTTGTTATCTGTTTTTGAGGAGCTCGTGGTTAAGTAATAACAGCCACACAGGTCGTCTATCAGGGGCCTAAGTCTACCAATTTATAAACGTTACAATGGTCTCTCGATGGTGAGTTTTTAACAGTTTTTGTATGGAAAATCTGTCAAAAACATTGAGACACCATTATGATCTGTGGATGGGATCTTTATATACTGAGACGCCTACGTGCCTCGGAAAGCACGTTAGCCCGTTGGTCACGGCTGTCATTCGTGGATCTTTGATAGTCGTTACGAGTCGTCAGAAGCCCGAAAGTCTGACAACCAGTCTTACCTAGGGGTATCGTATTACCCAGTTACTGGGTTGTGGAGGTCGGATAGGCAGATGCTCCATATGAAATACTGGTATTCAGCTGCATCCGGTTAGACTGGAAGCCGACCCCAACGTAGTTGGGAAAGGCTAGGCAGATTTTTCTTTGTTTCTTGTGATGTATGTCATATGGATTGTTGACCCCTATGAACTTAATAGAGTTCTTATTACGATTCGAAATATATTTCATCCAGATAATTTTTTTTTCAAAAATATTCATTGTACAGTTTTTACTTCGCAAAAATGTTATATTTATAGTTTAGGTGCACGCCCCGGCTTCGCACGGGTAAAAGTAAGTACTTATCTACGCCGTACCTACCTACCTACCCTACTTAGCTACCTACATACCCTACCTACCCTACCCTACCTATCTACTTAGCTACCCTATCTACCAACCTTACCTACCTACCCTACCTACCTACATACCTGCGTACCTACCTAACTTTCTACCTGCATAGGTATCTACCTACATACCTACCTACCTACTTACTTATCTACCATTTCATTTGTCATTATCCTCATCGTCATTCAGGTAGAAAGCTGGCAGACTTATGACTGCTGTCTGGTTTCTACCTGAATGCGGCCAGTCTTTTGAGAGGCATATTTATGGCATATTTCAGGAGAATAAATACAATAAAGTTATGCAAAACAAAAAGCGTTTTCCTCGTAAATGACAATTGCAAAGATAGAGAAAATATCTGTTTCTCCTCCTTCGTAATAGTGGTTTCAATAAAACTTATGTTCGTAATACCAATCGTTTTTCAATTTTGCATAAGTGTATGGTACTTATGCTCGTGACTGTACATTATCTTTACTTCCTTATGATTTGATCTTTTCATTTCGAACGAATGTTCTCCCTTCCCAGCCTTCGCGTTTGATCATCTTCAGGATGATACCCTGGCCCTTTGGTTGCGTGATGGGTGTTCTAGGGTCGAAGATCAGGGTCGCCGGCATGCCGTCAGCCAGTTCCACTCTGTACTTCTTCAGGAACGTGATGAGGCCAGACATTACTTGCATCTTTGCGAAACGCAATCCTGAAAAACAGATTTTTAAGTTTAATGTACCTACAAAATAAAAATTACTGAGATGGATCTGATGATTCTAATGTACAAAGGAGAAACATGCCTCCTTTGGGCTCTAGAAATTGAAACTCCGAGAAGAAAATTTTACTACGAAATTACATAACATAACATCACGCCTGTATTCCCCGAAGGGTTAGGCAGAGGTGTACCTATAGTACACCCACATTTCGCTAGTTATGTTTAAGTCCTATGTAATAGGGGGCGAGATTATTGCCATCAACCGGGCACAAATCCAAATTAATATTACCGAATAACACAAATCACTTCATTAATAATGGTTGCTGTATCAATATTAGGAATATGCCAATTACAAAAATAAGCTGCATTTGAGAGTGAGGGAGACAAGGCAGCCCCGGGACATTTGAAGGAGAGATCTGGAAAACCATTCTTGGTCCTATCCTGTGCTATGTCATTGGCAAGTTGCAGGACGAGATGAGTCATAATATTGATGCATCTCAAGTGGCCCGCTTAGCACGTCAACAGGCTGAACCGACCCTAATCTTAAGACATGGCTAGATGGATGATGACCAATATTAACTAAGAAGTGTAAGAAATTATAATTACCTATACATAACCTCGGCCCTGATCCAAACGGAAAGAAAGTGTAAGGTTTAACATCGTCTTTATTTTCCGGCAGGAAACGTTCTGGCTTGTACTTCTCAGGCTCCGGAAAATATTCAGGATTGTGGTGCATGTAGTAGACTGGGACATGGACTCGGACACCCAAGTCTAGTTTCAGGCCTGTAGGGAAAACGTAGTCGTCCATGACCTCGCGGGTGAGGACAGCTAGAACGGGGTACTTTCGAAGGCTCTCGTACATACAAGCCTCCAAGTAAGGCAGCTCATGCACACACTCGTAATTCAGTTTGTTCCCGTGACGTCGCAGGAGCTCGTCAACCTCCTCGACCGCTCTTTGCTGCACGTCCTTATGCTTCGCAAGCTCATACAGAGTGTAGCTCATTGTGACCGCCGTTGTCTCGAAACCAGCCGCGAAGAACTGGATGCATTGCGCAACCAACAATTCATCATCCACCTTAAATTGTACCTTCTTGTCAGCGCCAGTCTTTGCGTTACTTATACTGTCCCCAGTTATGTAATCCTCGTTCTTTAAAGTCAGGACCAGGTCCACAAAGTCGTTTCTCCGCGATGGCTTGTAGTCTCGGTTTTGGAACACTCCTTTCAACAATTTTGAGAAGAATTGGTCTATTGTTGGAGGGAAAACTCGAAATCCCACTCGGTAGAAAATCGCAGGCCATATGGCCCTGAAATTCGTTTTGAAAGCACGATAATTTGAAGCTTCGAATATTTCGTTTCCCATGAATTTGAAGGGATTATTTTCTTCTGGTCCCATAGTCTTAGCGTCCACTCCAAAAGCGGCGGAGCATATGCAGTCCATTGTGTACCTCGTGCTGATCTCTCTAATTCCGATAACGTTTGATATTCCACTTTCATAGTCGAGCATATCTTCGAAGACCTTGCTACACTTGTCTATCAAATAGTACATGTTCCTCATCTTTGCGGAGGAAAATAGTGGAGTTAGATTTTGTCGGACTATTTTCCATCTGTCACCGCCAGTGAAGAACAGGGTTTGTGTAACAAGTTCACTTTCAGTGTAATTGGTTATTTCCCTGCCGTTGAAGTAGTAGAAATCTTTAGTCAACACTTGTTTGATGATCTCGGGGCTGTGCACCACGAGGACAGGCTCCGTTCCGTAGAAAGCTCCGAAATAAGGTTGATCGATGAACTTTTGGCAAAGTTTCTGTATCATTTGGCCAAGATACTCTCGTTGTAAAATAAAACTTCCGTAGTTGCCCAAAAGGGGCAGTGGTTTAACGTAAGGCACATTCTTAATTTTCCAGTAACCAAATTTTCTTTTAGACATTAAATATAATAAATAAAAGATTATGGTCAATAAGGACCCGAAAACGAGAAGGGCGATCATTTTGGCACCCGTGTTGCTGTCAACTGTGGGCAGTTGGAATATCTTATAATGTTTATAAAAATAAAATAATTAAAAACCCGCCAAGTGCGAGTCAGACCCGTGTGTGAACGGGTCTAAAAGGCGGATTTTTGGCGCCAATACGCATGTTTAAAAAAATAATCGCAATCTTATCGAGTGTATCAAAATGAAGGGGATTGAATGGTGATTACAAAAATATATAAAAACTAGCTGCGCCCCGCGGTTTCACCCGTATAAGTCTCGATCCTGTTGGAATATCGGGGTAAAAAGTGTCCTAACTCAGGTCATGGTCTACCCATGTGCAGAATTTCATTCAAATCCGTTCAGCCGTGTTAGCGTGAAAGCCGACAAACAAACAAACAAATAAACAAACTCACTTGCGCATTTATAATATTAGTTACGATTATGTATGTTGTAATGTAATTTCAAATCAGAAATAATAAAAAACTAAAAAGCCGGAAATAAAAAAAACACTTATTAAAAAACTTAAAACCCGACTGCAAATAAACATAACTGAGAAGAGGTATTGCAGACAAACCAATAACCTGTAGTGCTATTCTGTAAAAATCTCACGGTGAAAACATAGGTGAAGTGAGCTTTCAATAGTATTAGGATGTATAGGATCTCTAGTATTAGGATCGAATGACAGCTCACTTTAAGCTCACTTCACCTCAGTTTTCACGGTGAGATTTTTACAGAATCGAGCGGCTGAACATAAAGTGTAACATTTGTTTGTGCCGCTTTTGATACCAAAATTCTATACATTATAATGCTTGTTTTTCTTTTTTCAGTTATGGGTTTTTGCAGTCGGGTTTTCAAGAATTTTTAATAACTTTCGTTTATTTTTATTATTTCTTGTGATAGCGGTAATAGAAATACACAATCTGTGAAAATTTGAACTGTCTACCTCTGTCTCATGACATACAGCCCGCTAACAGACAGACGGACGGACTGCGGAGTCTTATAGTAATAGTATTTCGTTTGGCTCCCTCCGATTACGGAACCCTATAAGATGTAACGATGTTTTTATATCTTTGATCCGTCCTTGCATAGTTTCGATTTGTGGTGCAGTGAGGTTGATCATGTGCGTTATATAAATCCGTGGGATGACCGCTAGTGTCGGTCATTGCTTGAAAGTCAATGCAAGGTTATGATTTTAATTCTATAAATATATATTTGTTATGATCGCGAATCATCCGGAGGGGCTGAAACTACGGTGTACCACAGGTTAGGATGGACGAAAGTTGGTCACTTACTGAACAACTGAAGTATAACCTCTTCCTTTTTGGAAAGTCGGTTAATAAATGCAAAATTTGCCAGCGTGCAATGGAGCGCAGCATAATAGGTATCAAGCGAACGGATCCCGCGCTCCATTACTCAAGTAGCGGATGTTGGAGAAAAACAGCCAGGCTGAAGTGGGTGTGGGCCGGTGTCATTGCACGAATACACCCGGAGAGATGGGTAAAGATCGTCACTCACTGGACACTTAACGGAGACATCGCTGTCGAGGTAGACCGCGGTGACAGTGTTGTGACGATTTAATCATGTTTGCGGGGCCAACATTGCCAGAAATCGTAAAAAACATACAGATTTGGAAAGAGAAAGGGGGAGGCCTTTGCCCAGCAGTGGGACACAATACAAGCTAATAAAATTCATGAAGAAAGAGCTTCTGACCCAAAATAGGTTATAATAATAATAACCTCACCGCAGTATCTCTACGTTGAGGTCCTGGTGGGGCTTGCGCGTTCCGAACTCTAGGCCTGTGCCGGAACAGGTCTAAGATGAGGAGCCAGACCAAGAGAGACACAGAAACCCGCAGGGAAGCATGTGGCACGCTGTTGAGCAGTAGAGACCCTACGGACCCTATCTCCCGGGAGAAGTTTTGTTCCTCATCTCTGGCTTACATTTATTGACCGGCTGGAATGAACACTGATGGGGAACAGAGCTCTCACTTCATTCTTGCCTTTATTGGCCTGAGTGAGTGGAGATTTGCAAGAGTAAACGTGCTCGGAGGAACCATCTTCCCGGCTCTGGAATTGTCCTGATAGTCGTGGAATACCTCTCCACTCAAGCACCTCAGGATATGTTGTCCCCTTGTCGCTACGTCACTGAGTACTAGCGACAGTTTTCGGGGATCCATTATTGAGTGTGCAAGTCACCCCCTGCCATTTTTTCCGTGTATAATAAAACATTAATCAGGCAGGTGGCATCCCTTCCTAGTTCTAGGTGACCAGTTCACTTTAGCCATTCAAACATATGTTCCAATATCTTTGTTTCCATATTTTGCAATAGTCCTACACTAACCGAGGGTTGGCCCTGGGTGCCCTTGCATAGTGCCTACAGGGATAATCGTCGGTTGGTGCTTCATTACATTAAAAGCATCTAACGGGCCTCTGCGACTTGGCTTCAGCCCCTCGTATGCCTTTCAAAGGTCCGGGCCTCCAGCCCCAACCCAACATTATTATTTATATATTACAAGTACTTAATTTTTTCTTCAAAGTTTGTAAGGGAATTTTCCACAGTGACAAATTTTGTTGCAGCTCTGATTTCATGTCTAAAATAAGCCTCCTTAGATCTTTTATATTGATTGTTATCGTACTAGTAACTCCCTCTATCGGTGATTAATAAAACTACAACACCTTTCTTGATGGGTTAGGACGTTCTGATCAACGTCATAATTAATGATTTCCTTGTCACACATGAAGAAGTTCACATCTTGGCCACTAGATGGCTTACGTTATGTTGAAATGGTCCGTTACTTCGTAAAATTATAATCACACTATTGCATCGTCTGTAGTATATCTGACTAAAGTCCACTTTGTCTTTATCTATAGTCAATCACATAAAGTTCTTGGTGATTGTGTCACTCAAATTCCTAGATAAATTGTAAAAAAAAAAAACTGCCCTCCTCTACTACTAAGTACTACTGATCCATAAGACTACACTTCGCGCAAGATTTGCCGTGTCAGAGCCATTTCATACAACTGTCAAAAAGTGACAGTCTTGATTTGAATGTACGGACAATTTAAGTTGGTAGTCAGTTCGCTTGACAATTAAATAATTTCCCTGACTTTATTTATCACGTAAGCACGTAAGGTTTTATTAAAACATTAGCTTCCACCCGCGGCTTCGCCCGTGTTGTATGATGATAAAAAGTATTCTATGTCCTTCCCCAGGGTTTAAAGTATTCCCGTACCAAATTTCATCAAAATCGGTTCAGCCACTTTAACGTGATGCGCGATCAAATAAACAAAGATAAAAAGACAAACAGACAAAAATTCTAAAAACTATTGGAACGTGTTATCGATTCTAAGTATCCCCAGCCAACTATTTTTCGAATATCTTCCATGTACAGACTTTCGACCCTCTTCAGCTTTATTATTATGTATAGTAAGGCTTTATTATTATGTATACTACAATTTAATAAACAATACACATTTATTGTTAATAATAGTAATACATATGCCAGTCACAAAGTTAATTACACTGAAGTGGGTACGTTATTACTGTTTAAAATATCATGTCGTACTCGCAAGTAAATGACGCGTTTATGTAGACAATTGCACTTATCATGTTCTGTAGATAGACGTCAACGTCATTAGGTTTTTGTTATGTAATGTATTTATTTTTACTACACACTAGCAGCGGCTCTCGGTTTCACCCGCATAAGGGACTACTCACACTTATTCAGTGTTTGCCCATAGAAAACGCGCGAAACGCGTACGCGACCTTTCAGCTATCCGTAGCTAAAAGGACACGTACGCGTCTCATAAAAAATCGTAGTTTTATCTCACACTTATTCAGCTCTACTCAGCGTATTCAACGCTGAACGGCTGAATAGAGCTGAATAAGTGTGAGTAGTCCTTTAATCTAGATCCTGTGAAATATCGCGATAGAGATAAGATAAAAATGTATTCATTGCATATCGGCTTACATCAGTCCGTTCTTATTTAAAAACAGTCAACCCATGTCGGAAGCACATTACGGGCAAATAACATACGATCATTATTTTGTCTCAAAATGTCATGCATATTATAAAATACATTATCAATTAACATTTTTTTTTAATTTAGTTTTAAACATATTTCCATTCAATTGCTTTAATAGCTCCTAATAGGTATCTGGTTGTATACACGAATGGCAGTTACATAGGTATTTTTATAATAAGTCATATTATTAATAACAATGTCGTATGTATATTGCTTGCGAATGTTTCTCTTAGATTCCGAATTGAAATTAAAATATTGCTTATTATTTTTATCAAATAAACATAATTCAAGTATATAAATGTTAGAAAACCCTCCATTCTGAAAACATATCTTATCGATTCGATGCTATGCATGTTATGTATTGTCCTAAGACACTTTTTCTGGAGACTGAATGTGGACTGCACGTTTGTCGAGTTTCGCCAGTAGGTATATAACTAATACCATAAGTTAGCAGTGGATAAATATTTCTAAAATATGCATTTCTAGCAACACTGGTATTTGTAGTTTCTTCCAGGATTGACAAGCACTGGATATTTTTTATTAATCTTTTCAATATGTGCCTATGTGTGAAATCTGTGAGACTTTTAACATCTTCTTCTCAACGATCGGTTCGACTGAGGGTTCGACAGTCGCCAGCACTATCCTAACGGCGCAGCAAAAACAAAACGTAGACACCACAACACAGACAAGAAAGAGATTATACTGAATAACTAACTCTCAAAGAGGTAAAGAACGCGAACTCGTTTAAAACTATTCTAATTGATCAAACATTACTAACATAAACAGACTTGCCCTACATGTTGCGTTGCTTTATTGTGGCATCGGGTTCGCATTCCTTATCTGACGCCGCTCCCCGCTCCGCCGCCACAGGCCGCCGCGCCGCTGCCGCTGACTTAGTGTCCGCGGCCTTAAGAATATTTGCGATCACGATAATGATTTATTTTGCGACAGGATCGAGAAGTCTTAAGTTTCGTTAATGTTATTTGCATATGAAATAAAACTTGATTTAGTAAATTCATGATTTATTATGAATACTTAATTAGTTTGTATGTCAAAGTTCATATAATACTATATTCTAAAAATGTTCTCAAGTAAGTGAAATCCTTGGAATTTCCAACTGAGAAAAAAAAATCTTTAACCACATCTACAGAAACCGACTTCCGAAAGCTATTTTTCACTTTGTAGTGTTTTTTTTGGAAGTTTGATGGTACCACAAATGTGTGAGATGAATGTCTAGGTCGGTATAGAGCAACAAAGATCATTTGACGGCTGGCGTTGTCGTTAACATCACGCCAATATTCCCCGAAAGGTTAGGAAGAGGTGTAGTGTACCTTTAGTACACCCGCGGCGTTGTTGGTAAAGATTTGTGATATTGATACTGTCAAAGTGCTTTATAGTACATACTAATTCCATGCATTGTATAATGACAAAACAAGATAATACTGCTAAAATTGCAATATTGCTTCACTTTATCTCATTTACTATGTTATAATCTTAGACTTAGCTGATCCATGATCTCATTTTGAATTTAAGTACCTAGTTTCTAAATTATCTGTAAGTTAACCACTATATTTTTGTATGCCAACAGGCAGAATGTACTGGGAATATATTGTAACACCTGCATTTACAAATAAAGGTTTTAATTTTTATTTAAGAATTGGCAAAGATAACCTTGTAGTGTTTTAAACCATTCTGTGCGCAGCAACAGATAACGATTGGTAATTCATAAAAATCTTTTCGTAAGATGGTGATAACTAATCTTGTCCTACCAATGACATCTAGAATTTAAAATACGAATGATAAATAAGATATATTTTTTATTAAGTACATAAAAGTTATTAATTTATTTTCACTGAAGGTCCTCAATTTCAAAATCGATTATCATTATAATTATACCTACTCAATGTGACTTTTTTCTAAAATAGTCACATTGATAAATAATTTTAAAGATAACTATTTTCTAAAATTAAAATGCATAATGAAGTCATCAAGCCTGAATATTCCAGGCCTTTTGGTACAGGGGTAAATGGAGACAATTGAAAGGGATTTCACCGTGTATTTTTAATAACGATACCTAAGATGGCGACCATACAAATGCAAAATTCGTCATTGATATCATTTTCATCGTTTTCAGGGGGCTAATTTTACTGTTTCCGTTCAAAAGAGTGATGGTATAGCAAACGTATGATGACTATATCACTTTAAAATACGTCCTCAAGGCGTTTACTTTCTAAGATTATGCATATGGCTACTTTTCCCCTCGAACGAATCTCCTCCCTTCCCAACCCTCTCGTTCAATCATCTTCAACATGATACCTTGGTCCTTTGGTTGCGTCAGTATGGTTCTAGAGTCTAAGGTCAAAGTCTCCGGCATGCCATCAGCCAGTTCCACTCTGTATTTCTTCAGGATGCTGATGAGACCAGACATTACTTGCATCTTTGCGAAACGCATTCCTGAAAAAGCAATAGGTTATGTAAGTATAACAGTAGTTTGTGTAATAGTGCGCTCGCGCACTGCATTCTTTTTGTAGGTCCTACACCTGGTCAGTACTTTATTCGATTATTTCGACTTCGTTATATAGATCGACGTGCGTTTGCGTGTGCGTTGATACATTTGATCTTTACTTTTAACCCCTACAAAAAATGATTGTAGTACACGGTATATTTGATGGAGAGTCATGCGTCCAACTGACTAAGATTTACCGCTTAAGATTTACTTTTACAGTTTTCGAATCGAGAAACTGTCAAAAATTCAAAATTTATTCGGAAGAGAAAGCTTATTCCGTGGATACAATTTAGTCCGGTCGAATCTGCCCTTAGACATATTTAGGAATCTCACGCACTGCGCAGCTGCGACCACTGTCAGTGACCACAATAGGTTAAACTATAAGACTAGTTGGGGCCCACGTGACCAGCCATGATCCTGGTGGTGTTGTGCTCGAGGTCCCCATAAGATTATGTCACAAATTATAGTTACCTATACATAGCCTGGGACCCGCTCCGAAAGGGAAGAATGTGTACGGTTTAACATCGTCTTTATTTTCCGCCAAGAATCGTTCTGGGTTGTACTTCTGCGGCTCCGGGAAGTATTCAGGATTGTGGTGCATGTGGTAGATTGGGATATGAACGCGGACACCTATGTCTAGTTTCAGGCCCGTAGGGAGCACGTAGTCATCCATGACCTCGCGAGCGAGGTTACCCAGTACGGGATACTTGCGGAGAGTCTCGTACATACAAGCCTCCAAGTAAGGCAGCTCGTACACACACTCGTATTTCATTTTGTTCCCGTGACGTCGCAGGAACTCGTCCACCTCCTCGGCCGCTCGTTGCTGCACCTCCTGGTGCTTTGCAAGCTCAAACAGAGTGAAGCCCATGGTAGAAGCCGATGTCTCAAAACCTGCCCCAAAGAACTGGACGCACTGTGCCACTAACAATTCATCATCCACCTTCAAATGGACTTTCTTTTCAGCGCCAGTCTTTGCATTACTTATGCTGTCCCCAGTTATGTAATCATCGTTCTTTAAAGTTAGGACCAGGTCCACGAAGTCATTCCTCGGTGATGGCTTGTAGTGTCGGCTCTCGAACACTCCTATCAACAATTTTGAGAAGAATTGGTCTATTGTTGGAGGGAAAACTCGAAGTCCCATTCGGTAGAAAATTGCAGGCCATATAGCCCTAAAAATGAGTTTGAAGCCACGATAGGCTGAAGCCTCGAATATTTCAGTTGCCATGAAATTGAAGGGATTATTTTCTTCTTTTCCCATGGTGTTGGACTCCACTCCAAAAGCTGCGGAGCATATGCAGTCCATGGTGTACCTCGCGCTGATTTGTCTTATTTCGATGACGTCAGACATGCCAGTTTCATAGTCGAGCATATCTTCGAAAGCGATGTTACACTTGTCTATCAAATGGTACATGTTCTTCATTTTTGCAGAAGAAAAGAGAGGAGTTAGATTTTGTCGGATTATTTTCCATCTGTCACCGCCCGTGAAGAATAATGTTTGGGTTACAAGTTCACATTCTGAGTACTCGGATGATTCCCTACCGTTGAGGTAGTAGAAATCTTTAGTCATCACATGTTTGATGATCTCGGGGGTGTGCGCCACGAGAACAGGCTCCGTGCCGTAGAAAGCTCCGAAGTAAGGTTGATCGATGAACTTTTGGCAAAGTTTCTGTATCATCTGACCAGGATACTCTTTTTGCAAAATATATCTTCCGTAGTTGCCCAAAATGGGCACTGGTTCAATGTAAGGGACATTCTTTTTTTTCCAATAACCGAACTTCCTTTTAGATATTAAGTATAATAAATAAAAGATTAAAGATAATAAGGACACGAGAACGAGTAGAGCGTTCATGATTCGCGTTACTGACTACTGCCCGGAGCTAGCATCTTACACGTTGATAATAATAAAGATAAACTCATACATATACACTACTTCAATGTACACAACACACACATTAATGTTATTGATATTTAGATAACTTATAAATATTATAGACTAGCTGCCAGCCCCGGCTTCGCACGGCTAGCACTAAGCACTTATCTACGGCGGCGTACCTACCTGCCTACTCTACCCTACGTACCAACCTACCTAACCTACCTATATACCAACCTATTTACCAACCTACATAGCTACCTACCAACCAACCTGCATACCTACCTGCATACCTACCTACATACCTACCTACCTACATACAAACCTATATACCTACCTACCTTCCGTACCTAAAGAAATTTTTCCATATTTTATCACCCTTTAAACCTTCCCGGGACTTAGCAAACCTGTACTTAGCTTAACCAAAATTAGCCGAATCGGTCCAACCGTTCTCGAGTTTTAGTGAGACTAACGAACAGGAATTCATTTTTATTATATAGAAAATGAGCGCAACTTCACGTTCCTTTGTTTATTTTACTTGTTTTTATTTTCAACTAGTGACACACCGTTTTCCACGGTTTATTCGACCAGACATCGTTAATTCTTTATAACATGTAAGTTTCAGATAAATGTACTAAACACATGAACGTTCCGGAATAAATGATGTAAATGATAGTGAAACCAAAATCCGTTCCGTAGTTTAGTAGAATGACGAGGTCACACAGACAGACACGATAAGCAGCATTTTTTTTTATAATATATAATATGTAATTATATAAATATGGATAATGAATACACGCGTCTAGACAACAAAAAAAAAAAAAACCTGTTTGGTTCTACAAGTACCTAATACCCGTTTTTACTAACGTCAATCTTGCAACTTAACGTAGGTAAGTTATGTTGTTGTTGTGTTGTTAGTTTACTAGCTTTAACCCACGATATATCGCGTCTTTTTTTCAATTCATACTTTTATGGCACGCCGTTAGGTCTTATGCTATCCCAATATCAAAAATATTTGGTCTAGGTCTTTTAGGGGTATGAGGAACAGAGTGTAAAGTTCACTAGGGAGGATCCTCCGAACAGACGGGTGTTGTGTCTGGCGGGCAATTGCCCAAAGATTGATTTCGGATAGTCTTATCGGTAAACTTAAATAGCTCGATGCAGGATTTGTGACGTCAGGTTTTTGATGCTTGGTTCGCATGTGGCGATGTAGATGCCACCAGTCTTAAGGCGGAGGCGTGAAAATTCGCTGTTACAATGTATAATTGATGTTGTGTTTTTATGGTGTACATAATAAAGTGTATTCTATCTATCTATATAAGTAAAATTTTCAAATCCCCCATGCCATAAATCAAATCAACTCTAACGCGAACCTATTTTGAACTTCTCCCACCACAATCCGCTCGGCCAATTAGGGCGAGTCGGAGCTTCTAGAACATGCTAAATAGAAGCTTCCTGAAAAAACCGACGCTTAAAATTTTAGAGATATCAAATGAAACGCTTTTCGCCATTTCTAAATGTGATACCTGTTTGATAGATTTCTTGCTAGCAACAAAAGCAGGCGTCAATACTGTGTAGCCAAAATTACATTACGAAATTAGGGTCATTTTTTTTTCGGGGAATCTCTTGGCCTGAATCTCACCTGATGGTAAGTGATGATCAGGCGGAAGGTGGAAGCGAGCTTCACCCGGAATTCTCAACCACAGAGGAACTGGCTATCTTACCTGCCGGAACACAGCAATGCTGTTAACATTGTTGTTATGGCGACTACTACATGAAATACGTATACACATGACTAGACATGAAGTGATATAAATGATTGGGCGACTTTCTCGTTGTTGACGGTCCCGCCGATAATTCGCTCTATAATTTTTATGTCACTTATTTCATGTAATTTTAGCTTAATAATTACAATTCTAGATGTAAGTACAAAGGTACAACAGTGCATCAAAATAGCATCCACGATCCTGCATAGCCTCGCAGCTGGCTTAGTTTGAATAGCCATGAGCTTTTGTTTTAATGCATATAGTTCGTGCCTGCAGAAGATTAGAAAAAGTGCAATATGCAATGGTTTTAATAAAAACAAATAAATTATGAAACATACTATACTCATATGTGAGAGCTACGGTGTGTGCGGGGGCGTTATGATACTAGGACACCCCTCAATTAATATATTTAAACTTTCTATGAGCACATTATAATAATAATCTCACACCATAGACTCACTTCCCTGCTAAAACAAAAACCATAATTCTTTCTATTCTAAATATCTTTTCTTGAATTTTTGAGAAAACCTGCAGCGGCCGTCCAGTACGGCACGCCTATCGCATACAACCTTTACATGAGCTGTTGTTGGAAATAACAATCCCAATCAAGACTATAGATGTATGAGGAATATGATGTAAAGTTCACTCATCCTCTATAGAAATGGTGGGATACTCCGACCAGACTGGTGTTGTGTTTGGTGGGTGCTACAGCCTGACAATAATTGATGTCAGGACTCGGGACGTTGTAAATATTTTCGTCGCGCGGTAAGATCTGCTTGCGCGATGCATAATTTTTGATGACGTCAGTTTGATGCGTGGTTCGCATGTGACGATGTAGATCCCGCCACAAGTTAATTTACATTAATAAACACCACAAAGTGGTTATAAACAACTACAATTTTACAGAAAACAAAAAATCAAGATACGGCGGGGAGAATGCCAATATTTCGTTATGGATGTCATTTTCATTGTTGTCAGAGTGCTGTTAATGAAAATGAGGTCACAATCAAAATCCAAGGAGGTTATATAATTTGCATATTTTTTTATAATTATTATTTATTGTACGTACAAATAATTACAAAAACAATGGAACAAAATTTTAAGGTCAGCTTATAAACGTAGGGGATCTAAAATCCAAAATTGTTTTTTTTACAAAAACTTCAGTGCGTTAGAGAGATTTTCAAATGAGGACATTCCAACAAAAAATTAGAAAAGTAAATAGATAAGTTCATTGTTTTCTTGAAAACCCCTAACGAAGGGCTTCCTGTAAAAAGTGAGAAAGAGAATTCTCAAGGGTGTGCCTTGCCTAGCCGGACCAGTAAATGATCCATCATAACGACTATCAAGTTAGTTAAATAATATAATTATTACTGAAAGGAAAATATTTTTTACCTATTTTCTAACAAATTATTAAGTTATATACATTAAGACATAAATTTTTCACAAATGTCATGTCAGATGAATGGGCGATGAATCACAGTTTGCATCTATACATTCTTAAATAAAGTTTATTTCTTTATGTTTCCACCTCGAACTAATCTTCTCCCCTCCCAGCCTTCGCGTTCAGTCACCTTCAGCATGATACCCTGGTCCTTAGGCTGTATCGTTATGGTCCTAGGGTCGAAGGTCAGGGTCTCCGGCATGCCATCAGCCAGTTCCACTTTGTACTTCTTCAGGAACGTAATGAGACCAGACAGCGTTTGCATCTTCGCGAAACGCATTCCTGAAACATAAATAAAATAAAACTTAATTGGCACTTTTTTGAAGGTTAATTAGTTACACAAAAGAAGATCCCCAAAACACTTGGAAGTGGTAAGGGCCGACAGTAAAGAAAAAGGGCTCAACAAACTCCTGAATAGACATATTGACTAAGTCGCAGTAAGGTGGTTGAAGCCGTGATATAGTTATATCTCTAGAGATATAGGTATATACTGTAATATAGTTTTATAAAAGCAGTTCTTAACTGTCTTTCTAGGGATATAACTATTAGGGCACTCCGACCAAAAAGCGAGCGGTTGCGCGGCAGCGGCTGGCGAGCTCTACATCGAAATTGGTCGCAGTAACAAAATTAGGGCACTGCGGCAGTTATGAACCGCTTTCATATAACTATAACGGTTACGGTAAAGGTATATAGCTGTATCCCTAGGGATATAACTATATCACGGCTTCAATCTTCTTACTGCGACTTATACAAACAGTCGACTTGTATGTCCAAAACTCCATAGTCCCCTGAGCCCAAACGCCCTCTCATCCTCTGTGTAGCCTTGTCAGGCTGCACAGAGGTTGACCAATACTGACATAGTGTTAAAATTATATTTACCTATACATAGCCTGGGTCCAGATCCAAACGGTAAAAACGTATAAGGTTTAACTTCGTCTTTATTTTCAGGCAGGAACCGTTCAGGCTTGTATTTCTCCGGCTCCGGGAAGTAATCAGGATTGTGGTGCATATGGTAGACTGGAATATGAACTCGGACCCCTACATCTAGTTTCAGGCCCGTAGGAAAGACGTAGTTGTCCATGACCTCACGGGTAAGATTCCCTAGAACCGGGTATTTGCGAAGAGTCTCGTACATACAAGCCTCCAAGTAAGGCAGCTCAATCAAGCAATCATAGTTTAGTTTGTTTCCGTGACGTCGCAGGAACTCGTCCACCTCCTCGGCCGCTCGTTGCTGCACCTCCTGGTGCTTTGCCATCTCAAACAATGTTAAGCTCATAGTGGTAGCTGACGTGTCGAAACCCGCCGCAAAAAACACGACGCACTGCGACACCAACAACTCATCGTCCACCTTCAAATGTATCTTCTTGTCCGCACCAGTCTTTGCGTTACTTAAACTGTCCCCAGTTATGTAATCCTCGTTCTTTAAAGTCAGGATCAGGTCCACGAAATCGTTTCTCGATGATGGCTTGTGGTCTCGGCTTTTGAACACTTCTTTCAGCAATTTTGAGAAGAATTGATCTATCGTTGAAGGAAAAACTTGGAGTCCCAAACGGTAGAAAATGGAAGGCCATATTGACCTGCACATGAGTTTGAAACCACGATAGTTAGTAGCTTCGAATATTTCATTTGCAATCACCTTAAAGGGGTTATTATCCTCTGGTCCCATGGTGTTGGACTCCACACCGAAAGCGCAGGAGCAAATGCAGTCCATGGTGTACCTCGCACAAATCTGCCGCACTTCAATGACGTCAGACATTCCAATTTCATAGTCAAGCATATCTTCGAAGACGATACCACATTTTTCTATCAAATAGTACATGTTCTTCATCTTTGCAGAAGAAAATAGTGGAGTTAGATTTTGTCGGACTATTTTCCATCTGTCGCCGCCACTGAAGAACAAGTTTTGTGTAACAACTTCACTTTCAGTGTGGTTGGTTATTTCCCTGCCGTTGAAGTAGTAGAAATCTTTAGTCATCACTTGTTTGATGATCTCGGGGCTATGCACCACGAGGACAGGCTCCGTGCCGAAGAAAGCTCCGAAGTAAGGTTGATCGATGAACTTTTCACATAGTTTTTGTATCAACTGACCAGAATACTCTTCTAACAAGATAAGTCTTCCGTAGTTGCCCAAAAGGGGCAGTGGTTTAACGTAAGGCACATTCTTCTTTTCCCAGTAACTGAACTTCTTTGTTGTTATATAATATAATAAATAAAATATGATTGTTGACAAGGAGACGACTAAGAGCAGGGCGATCATTATAATAAGCAGGGTACTGACAACTGTGGTCCGAGAGATAGATGTGTTCCTTTTTATAAATATTTTTATCAACGTGATTCGGCAGACTGCTTAATTTGTCGAATCACTGTGACACTGCTCCAGAGTGCACTAAAAGAACAACAATAAATTGTGTAACCACATAAATTGAATGCTATAGAAAACAGTTTAGAGCTGTTTTTCGATCGCGAGAAAAGTTTTATCTGAAGATAAAACGCAGGTTTCGAATTCAAAATATGCCAAATCACTGTATTTATACTTAGCATTTATAAGAGTTATCTAACGATTGGAAACTCACTGACTATTTAGGTATATGAAATATTTGTTTTGGTAGCGGCACAGAAAAGTGACAGCATGGTCACGTTGGATGGCAATGCAAATTGGTTTGTATTTTTGTAACCCATTATTATTTTACCCGATTTATTTGGGAGCAGTGTATTTCATTTCGTTCTAACATTCTTTTTCTCATCCCTGTTATTTATTTATTTTATTATAAATATTATTTTATATATATTTTATTATAAATTATATACCTACACACAGAAAAGTACATAGAGATACGACATTTTTATAACATTTAAATACAAAAGTAGGTACTGTTTTTTTATCCGAAAATATTATACATTTTAAATATTAAAATTATTAAAAATCTGGCTTGCTTCTATTTCTAAATGTCAAGGTCCTAAGCAACGACAAAAAAAACTGGTCAAGTGCGATCGTGTTAGTATTGTATTACAAAAAAATAGTAGATTTTCGGATCAAGATTTTTATGTATTTTTTATTTATGAGTCACCGAGGATGAAGATTTTTGACCAGACTTCCAGTTTTTTTTTTTAGCACTCTAGCACTTCTCCAGATACTTCTTTCGCGTCATCATTCTGGTTACCTTATCCCAATTTATTTGGGGGATATTGAATCGCGTCAATTTCGTATTTTCTCCTTCAAAATCCAACACCCCTTTCACCCCTATAAAATTAAAATTTACGATCGTAATCTTAATTATATATTTCGAAAAACACGCCCGTCCGCGCTGTTACTTCGTTTTCGCTTAGCGTTCTTTCTGTTTTTTAACCCCCGACGGAAAAAGAAGGGTGTTATTATAAGTTTAACGTGTGTATCTGTCTGTTCCCTCGTAGCTCCCAAATGGCTGAACCGATTTTGATTATTATTTTTTTGTTTGAAAGGTTTCTTGATCGAGAGTGTTCTTAGCTACAATTCAAGACAATCGGTTCAGCCGTTTGAAGATTATCAGCTCTTTTCTGGTTGTTGCATGGATGTGCGCATGTTCCACAGGTCTGATTGATTCCAAATTTAGTATTCTGTTACTTCAATGATATTAGAAGAACATAGTAACCTTGAACCGATACTGCAGCATCACCGGGAATTGTTAGAGGTGTTTTTTTTTCTTTTTAGAGGTCTTTGTTTGTGTCGGGGGTTGTAACTTATGATAAAACTAGATGAGTTCGACATTTCCTAACCGAATACTCTGAGAAGAAAGCCCGAAACAAACTCAGACGTCACAGTCTCTTTTAAAATCCAGATATAATCCAGATCATGCAGTTTCGCTACGAGCATGTAACCTGGCACGCAGCGTAGCCACGAGTTACACGCTCAAGCGACACGACGCATCTTGGGACAGCGACTGCGGATAAAACAAATGAAACAAGCTGTTTAGAACATGCCACGTGTCAACGAGATGCGCCGTGCGGAACGACGAACAGCGCGTGTCGCTTGAAGCAAGTCGCAACGCCCAAGGCGGTTGCATCTATCTGTGCGTCTTCGATCGACCGAATGTTTCCCTGGTTCCACTAACACTGGAAAAGTCCTAAATGAATGCGATCATAATAATTATCTGTTATTATAATTTTGTAGTACAGAAAACTAAAAATAATATCTCATAAATTATATTTTTTGTTTATATCTGTATGGGTTAAACGATTTAATACTTTAATTTATTATTTAATACCTAAGTGGTTATAAAAACAAGAAAGATACAAAAAAAATATGTTATGAACCGGAGATAAAGGTCAAATTGACCATGTGTACGCTCGTTTATCATCGATGACTCGTTTATTTTTTTGGTTTTTAATCAGTTATAATGTAATTATTTGTTTTTATACTAATGTTAATAATTACTTATTAGGTTTGGAAAAACTGACAGGCAAAGATATAAATACTATATAGACAGTAAAAGCTGTAAACTCCTGTAAATGTACCTACGCACACTAAAAAATCAGAATGACACGCGTGGCTTGTTTGTTTTATTTATTTTGCTTGGCGACATTCTATCCTGTGATACAGTTATTTTTAACTAGTACCTGCATCCTGGCAGGTGATCTTTTCCACTAAAGTTAAGGTACTGTACTGTATTGCATTGTTTCTGCTTATAAATAACTGGTGGAAAAGTAAACTGTAAAATTGTTTTTTTTTTTTTTTTAATCTAAACTATCTAGACTTATAAATAATGAAAGCGGCTAAATAGAACTTAAACAATGACACCGTCTGCCAACGCGATCTTATTATTTTTATTGTCCTACAAAGGACATGGATAAAGTTGCATTGCGTGTTTTTATTGTCATGTAACTATAGATTGCAAGAAAACCTATAAGAAGTCTGTGGTCGTAAAATAACATCGTAACCTCTCAATATTGAGC
Source organism: Eupsilia transversa (assembly GCA_914767815.1). Taxonomy (NCBI): domain Eukaryota; kingdom Metazoa; phylum Arthropoda; class Insecta; order Lepidoptera; family Noctuidae; genus Eupsilia; species Eupsilia transversa. Next base: position 11,703,430 of record OU611892.1, read on the forward strand.
GTACAAACTTATATTTGCTGTTGGAATGTATGGGAGTATATATTATGTTTTTCAACTACGTTTTTGTGCCTAAGATAAATTCATCCCAACTACGGACCCCTACATTGTGCGTGGTGCGACACGCACTTGGCCGATTTTTGTTATTTAGCAGACTTCATTTAAAATATAATAAGTAAGTATCTTTATTCTACTTAACGTCACGCAAGAATCAGGCAAACGATACTTGCGTGCAAATAATATGATCCGATTTTCGACCCATGTGATTGTTATAAGCGTTAAATATTACCATATTATCAATCATGCTTCTTGCTTCGGACAAAAAGCAGTTTAAAATATTCGGTCAAACTCAAAGCATTTATTTCAATTAAACCATTTACAGGCACTTTTGAATTGTCAAGGAGTGAGTCAGTGAGAAATATGAAGCTAGTTGCCCATTCCAAAGCGTAGTAGGTACCTACGGTGAAGAACGGGCAAGAAACTCCACGGAAACTCTTATAAATAAACAAAATGTTACAAAAAATTGGTTACATCATGCATGTTGAAATTATACACGTGAGAACAATGAAGAAACGCGTGCATGATAAAAGCGTCCGTAATAAAGAGATAAAAATAAAAACAAATTAAAAATAAGCCATGGCAGCTAAGAGATGACCAGCCTCAACAGACGGCGCCCGTTCACGAACATGACGCATGGATTAGCACCATTCAGCTCAACCATTTTGGAGGAAACTAAATGATCCAACACACACGCCACCATCAGCGAGACATCTGAGAGAGCATGGCCGCCACAGGGCACATTCAAGTCAATGAAAGACTCCCATAATCTAAATATAGAAAATATCACACGCACTTAAGGTGACTACAGGAGCTAAACGCAAGTTTTTTAATGACTAAAAGTATATGATCCACTGCAGTAAACGGAATCAGAATATATACAATTTAGCTAGTTAGTTAGTGTGTTGAAATTTGAAAATATGATAGGTACCATAGAAAAAAAAACACAAATATTCCTCGAAACAATTATTTTAGCGATAAAAACCATACTATTATACATTGTAACAGCGAACCAATTTTCACGCCTCCTTAAGATCTAGGCCTTTGATATTCGGATAGCTCATGACCTAAAGAGGTGCCATAAAGAATACATAACAATCTAAAAAAAAAACCCGCGAAATTTTACGAGTTATAGCTAGTTAACTACCTGCAATCATTCTGATTTTTTGTCAGATTATTCTACGGGCAACTTATTAACTTAATAGTGTTTTAATTTTTTAGTCCTATCCATAGATTTTTTTGTTAAATGATAATTGCTTCTTATTTTGCAATAAATTACCAGCGTTGTGTCATCGCACTTCTCTTTCTTTTCTATGAAGTCCGACAGTGACAGTGAGTGCGTGAGTGCTTTGGCTGTTCTCAGCCATATAACATGATATATGCAAAACTGGTAATCTCGTCAGTTCTATGGATAAGGTCATTGTTTTTTCCTATTAGAGTGGCTGATCTCTGCATGCGTCGGTTTTATCAACGGTACGAAGGTTGCCGCTACGCTCCGGCCCGCAGTTGTCGGCAACGCGGTTACCGAAATGAACGCTCTACTTGCTGTCGCGTCCTTATTATCTATAATCTTTTATTTGTTATATTTAATATCTAAAAGAAAGTTCGGTTACTGGAAAAAAAAGAATGTGCCTTACATTGAACCAGTGCCCCTTCTGGGCAACTACGGAAGATATATTTTGCAACGAGAGTACCCAGGCAAAATGATACAGAAACTTTGCCAAAAGTTCATCGATCAACCTTATTTCGGAGCTTTCTACGGAACGGAGCCTGTCCTCGTGGTGCACAGCCCCGAGATCATCAAACATGTGTTGACTAAAGATTTCTACTACGTCAACGGCAGGGAATCATCCAATTACGCTGCAAGTGAAGTTGTCACACAGAATCTATTCTTCAATTCCGGTGACAGATGGAAGATAGTCCGACAAAATTTAACTCCACTCTTTTCTTCCGCTAAAATGAGGAACATGTACCATTTGATTGAAAAGTGTACTGTTGTCTTCGAAGATATGCTCGACTATGAAATTGGAATATCTGACGTCATCGAAATGAGACAGACTACTGCGAGGTACACAATGGACTGCATATGCTCTGCCGCTTTCGGCGTGGAGTCAAACACTATGTCCAACGAAGATAACAACCCCTTTAAATTCATGGCAAACGAAATATTTGAGGCTTCAAACTATCGTGGTTTCAAAATAATTTTCAGGGCCATATGGCCTGCCATTTTCTACCGTCTTGGACTTAAAATTTTCCCTTCAACGATAGACCAATTCTTCTCAAAATTGTTGAAAGGAGTGTTCGAGAGTCGAGACTACAAGCCATCACCGAGGAACGACTTCGTGGACCAGGTCCTGACCTTAAAGAAAGAGGATTACATAACTGGAGACAGTATAAGTAACGCAAAGACTGGTGCTGACAAGAAGGTACAATTAAAGGTAGACGATGAGTTGTTGGTGGCGCAGTGCGTTGTGTTCTTCGCAGCGGGTTTCGAGACATCCGCGACCACCATGAGCTTCACTTTGTACGAGTTCGCGAAGCACCAGGAGGTGCAGCAACGAGCGGCTGAGGAGGTGGACGAGTTCCTGCGACGTCACAAGAACAAACTGGACTACGAGTGTGTGCATGAGCTGCCTTACTTGGAGGCCTGTATGTACGAGACCCTCCGAAAGTATCCCGTACTGGGTAACCTCACTCGCGAGGTCATGGATGACTACGAGCTCCCTACGGGCCTTAAACTGGACATAGGTGTCAAAGTCCATGTGCCAGTCTACTACATGCACCACAATCCTGACTATTTCCCGGAACCAGAGAAGTTCAAGCCCGAACGGTTCTTGGCTGAGAATAAAGACGATGTAAAGCCTAATACGTTCTTCCCGTTCGGTTCCGGTCCCAGGTTGTGTATAGGTAATTATAATTTCTTACATACAATTTTTTTTTTTTTAAATGAATAGTATTACTTATTTAAAAATCTGTTTATGTGATTCCTATAACGATTTAGATTTTTTTCTAAATAAACTTATAACAAAAGTTACAATTGTACAAAGCCACGGTCAATAGGGCCCATTACATGCGTCAGAAAAAGGGTCTGTCTTACCACCTACGATAAAATAGCCATTAACTTGGCAGATAATTTCATACAAATTCTGTTCCATTTTTATTTAATTCGGTTAATAGTGACTATTCGGAATTTCGGACACGTAAAACAAGCCCTGGGTAAAATTGTCTTATCTACATTAATGGCTTTTTTATGTCCGTTACAATCTCTGAAGTTATTGAACCAATATTATATTGATTTTAAGAACCATTTAACTAGGTAAAATCCGTGGCTGGCGTGAATATGTTGACATGTCTAAAATGGCAATTTTTCAGGGCGGCCATTTTAAACTTTTGAGCTCTCCTGGTAGATCGGTAAATTAGTTAATGTTGGTCTTTAGAGATCACTGTTCTATCTTCGTCATTTTAATGTATATCATACCACTTAGTTCATCAATGGATAAGTCATACAAGACTTACAAAATGTATTTTTAATTTTTAGGAATGCGCTTCTCAAAGATGCAAGTGATGTCTGGTCTCATGAACATCCTGAAGAAGTACAGAGTGGAACTGGCTGATGGCATGCCGGAGACCCTGCCCCTAGATGCTAGAACCTTTCTCACGCAACCCAAAGACCACGGTATCTTGTTAAAGATGAATAAACGCGATGGCTGGGAAGGGAGGAAGTTCGTTCGAGATGGAAACAAGGCATAAGAATACTAAGCCTTATATTAGAAAGTAAACGCCTTGGGGTATTTTGAAGGATTATAGTCATCAGTTATTGTAAATGAGATGGTGCAAATAATCCCGTATAGATCCATCTCTCTCTCGCACTGGAACAACTATGTCTCTACACGTGATGATAGTTAGGATCCAGGGTCTAACATGTGCCTCCCTATAAAATGTGGACCTTATAATATCTCGTTCGCATATAATTAGCAAACCTTCTCTTTGAGTTGTTTTGAAACTTCTTTTTTAATGCACCCTCTTGATGACCATAATTTCTATCTTGACTGTTTAAGGCTGAAATAATTAATTAGTGTAAAAATAATGGCCAGTATGTAGTACGCGGCCATGACCAATGTATGTATACGGATTTAGGTTTAAAAATTAATGTTTAATTAGTTAATAATATTATTATACCGGATGACTTTTATTTCCGTCTCGAAAAAAATGGGTATATTATGTGAACGGAGTAGAAGCTTATGGCATACCTAGTTTTTTTTTTCTTTTTTCCACAGCTTAGAAAAAAATACATCTATCATCAAAAAACGCTTCAAATAAACTTTTCATATTAAAACAAAGAAAGAGAAATTTTGAAAAAAATAAATAAATTGATAAAAAATATCGAATTTCAAATCATAATATTATGCAAGTCGCGTATAATGTTAATTTCGAATCTTTTTTATTATAATTTTTTCGAAAAAAAAACAAAACCTAAGTATGCCATTTACTTCTAGTCCGTTCACCTATTAAACCCCATTTTTTTCGAGACAGTAAAGAAGTCATCCAGTATACTATTTAGATTCCGCCAGCGGCTTCGCCAGCGGTGATATCATAATAAATTATAGCTTTATATATATAGTACTAACAGTACTATATTTATAAAGCTATAATTTCATTTTCACATTTTCTCAGTGATAATAGAGCATTCTGTAGCAGCTGTAGTTTTTAATTTTATTAATTACAAACAAAAATACGAATCTTTTCTCTTTGTGTAGAAAAAAGATTTGCTTTCTAAGATTATGTCGTCAAAAATAATGCACATAGGTTTACATTAGTCACTGATGGTTAACTCTGCTCTCCTCGTTGGTAATAACAAGCGAGATTATGACATAATACATAGAATACATGCTAATTACCTAAACGACGGAACGTCTCGACATTCTCAGAATACCTGATTTTAACCATACAAAGTTATTTTTAAAGCAAATTGTGAATACATTTTAGTGCACTGAAACGTGTCTGCATGATATTTGTATTAAAATATTGTATTTATAGACATAAGGTGACCCGGTAGTCACGTATTTACATATACTTAAGTTACTAATTGAATATATTATGCAAAGGAATCTTTTGTTTTTTTTTTGTTACATGTTTGCAAGTTTAATAAATAAATATTACTGTATGAAAATATGAAATATGGCTAATTAGTGAACTAGAATATTAATATTGAATTGCAATTATAGCACTGAATTTGATGTTGGTTTTTTGTGCGTTTTAGGTGTAAAAAAGTCATTGGGAAACTTTTTTAACTAAATATTCGGTGTTAAGATATTTATTATTGCATTTCATAGTCAATATTCTAGTTCACTAATTAGCCATATTTCATATTTTCATACAGTAATATTGCCAAATTAAACAAAACAGCGATATATTTGACATCTATTTGCGACGATGCCCGCTTTCCGAATGCACGCTCTTAAGAGGGTGCATCCTAAAAGTTGGCAACGTCGTAAATAGCTGTCAAATATTTACCTGTTTCGATTAATTTGGAAATAATACTGTATGGAAATAAGAAATGTGGCTAACCAATTGACTAGAATATTAATAATGAATTGCAATTATAACATTGAATTTGATGTTGTGCCCGTTTTAGGTGAAAAAAAGGCATTTGGAAAGTTACCAAATACTTTTTTTACATCTAAAACTAACTATTCGGTGTTACGATATTAATTATTGCATTTCATAATCAATATTCTAGTTCGCTAGTTAGCCACATTTTTTATTTCCATACAGAAATATTATCAAATTAATCAAAACAGCGAAATATTTGACATCTATTTGCGACGTTGCCAACTTTCAGAATAAACCCTCTTAAAGGAAAACATATGAAGAAAGCAAGTTAAAAAAATCTTGTAAATTACATCATCATGCATGTTAAATATAACGTAACATAGCGCCTGCATTCCCCTAAGGGCAAGGCAGAAGTGTACCTATATTACACCCATGGTACACCCACATTTCGCCAGTTTTGTTTAAGTCCATGTAATAGGGGCAGAATATACTATACGGGCACCAATCCAGGCTCTGGGCTGTTACTGAAAAAATCCTGATGAAAAACCCAATACGACTTTGCCCGACCTGGGAATCGACCCCAGGATCTCATGCTCAGGAGTATTATCGGTTGCAACCACTAGACCAACGAGTCAATCGGTCATGTTAATTCTTTATAATTTATGTGTTGTATTTTGACAGAAAATATAACGCAGCGTAGATTTTCTGTCTGATCCATGACCTTCAGGGACGATAAAGGCTCCCGCAGACAGGCACGGCGCGACTCTGGTGGAACAATTTCTATGGAAACTTCACGGAAATTGTTCTACCTGTAAAAAAAAATCACGTCGCGCCTGCCTGCGGGAGCCTTAAATTTGATATTTGTTAAAGCTATATTAATATGTGTTAATAATTATTAACACTAACTACTTAATTGATACTGCAACTGAGTGACGGACAGTGACAACCATTTAAATGTTTCCAAGAAACGTGTGATTTGAAAAAAAAAAACAAATGTGTTTGGAATAATTTATTATTTAAATACGCTCCTTTAAACATGAGATAATATTTGAATAAGTGTGTGAAGTTATTTAAGTGCTCATAAATACCATTGGCATTCGAAAAAAAAAAGTGTTTTTTTCCGTAATTTTTATAACGTTCCGTTCGTACGTTTTTAGGGTTCCATAGTCAACAAGAAACCCTTATAGTTTCTCCATGTCCGTTTGTCTGTCCCCGGCTTAGCTCAGACTGTTAGTACTGGAAAGCTGTAATTTGGCATGAGGATACATATTAATTACGTCGAGAAAGTGGTAAAATAAAATCATGAAAATAAAAGAGGGTTCCTCCCCTACACGTAACGAGTAATTATCGACCAACTTACATTTTTAGTTGCAAAGACATGTTCTCCCATACGTTTATTATATCCCATTCGTATGGGAGAATATGTTTTTAAACTTGTTTAATGTTAAACTTGTTCTTGGAATAAATTCATCCCAGTTATGGAACCCTTCATTGTGAGTGGTCCGACACTCACTTGGCATAAAGAGGTTTCGAGACGGTCAAGGTACAAGCACGTATCACCATTACGGTTTTCTAATAGCATTTCTAATTTCTAATAGCACGTTCCCCGTAGGAGTTTCCCCGAGTTTTTTTAAGGGCGGTGTTTCTATCGTCAGATCACTTATATCTGAAGAAAAAATATGTTGGGCGTCCTCATAATCTATACTAATCTATAAATCCTAACTAATAGTATAAATGCGAAAGTTAGTTTGTTTGTTTTTTTGTTACACATTCACGCGGCTGAACGGATTTGGATGACATTTAGAACATGAGTAGACCATGACCTGGAGAAGGACATAGGCTACTTTTCATCCTGGATCGCAGATGAAATCGCAGGCAATCGCTATTTTATACTAATAATAAATAATAATAATATAAATTTTATTTCAGATCAAATTACAAGATCCATAAATTGTTAGCAAAGGTCATAACCTAATGGTAGTAAAAACCACACTTTATACAAACGACTGACACCTGCGTGTGCAGCCGTATCCAGTGAGCCAGCATGGGGCTGTCCCACCTATCATACAATCAGGATGCTGTGGGAGCTAGCACGTGTTCTACCGAGAATAGAAGTTTCCGTTTAATGGCATGAAAACCATCAACACTGGCCTCGGTGAACATCCCAGAAGCGCTACAAAAGCGTGGTACACCCAACAGCATCCTGAATACATTACATTTTACATTGTATATTATATTATTAACATAATTAATTATATTATATTACATTACTTAAAGCTGATGAATTTTTTTGAACTCGCTTATCTGGAGAACTACGGTCGGATTTGAAAAATTCTCATTGCATTTGATAGCCAAACTCTTAAGGCAGGCTATCTAATATCACGCTATCACTCGTTGGAGCCGAGCAAAAATAAAAAAAAGTCAGAAGGAACGCTAATTGAAAACGATGTAATAGCGCGGGCGGGCGATGCGATGGGGCAACGAGAAAGGACATCATTCAGGCTTCGAACATTTTGTACCCAAAAATCAAAGTGCCGGCCAGAAAAAAAAAAAGCTGTTTTCATATGGGAAATAACATTTTGAACATTTTTTAATACTACAACGAAAGTCTAAGCTTAACCCCTTGGCTGCTATTTGAGTTTGAAAGTACCAAAAATCATAAAATTATTTTAAATGTTTTAGATATAACGTTTGAAAAAATACCGAGTTTTAATTGAAAATAACATCGTTTTTTGTAATAACAAAAAGCATTTCGGCTAGGCGAACCTAACCTAACCTAACCTTGCCTATCTAAACCAAACCTAACCTAACATATTCTAACCTAACACTGATAAACTGATCTTAGATTTTGAAGGTCACATGGAACTTCTCAATGATGAAAAGCATTTGCATAATGTTGTGATTAGGTAATTGTACAAAAGATTAACAGAAAACAGCTAGTTAGGTTAGGCTAACCTAACTAAACCTAACAGTGTTCAACTGATCTTAGATTTTGAAGGACACATGGACCTCCTCAATGATGAACAGCATTTGCGTATTCTTGTGATTGGGTAATTGTACAAAAGATTAAAAGAAAACAGCTAGTTAGGTTAGGCTAACCTAACCTAACTGTTCAATTGATCTTCGAAAAAGTATCTAACTTATCAGACATTTCAAAAGACACTGGTTTCAAATTTGTTGGAGGGTGGGGACATCCTCCAACAGTCTTAAGATACATGTCATTAATTATATTTAAAAAAAGAAAAGACAGAAAAGATTTGCTGTATTTTTCAATTGCAAAGTCGATAGGATTTTTTTGTGATAAAAAAAGCTTTTCGGCAAATATGTGTTTATTTTTTAACAAAAACCATTGTTCTTATACATAACCATATCTTAATCATAAAAAAATAATGATACGATAAAAAAACTAGACTCTCGAACTGAAACATAACCACAACATTAATGAGAACGCTTCACCAAGAACGTCTCGAGAAATATCAGTGACAATAGTAATGTTCATCTTAATAGTGAACGTAAATGTACAACTTATTTTTATTAACAACTACGTAACCTAGCTACCAATCCGTATGTCTTTTTTTTTTCGTGAATCCTTTGCGTGCTACAACCTCTGATGCGACAATTATGCAATCATTGATGAATGAAGAAAATCCATTGCATTGGTTATTGAAGATTGAGTGGGGATGTTTTCATAGTAGCTATGGGCTTTACCGATAGCATGAATGATATTGAATCGTGTGGCTATGAAGTCCACATTCCACCTACTTACCAGAACGCTAGTCAGCTTACAACAGACCAGGCAAATAAGTCTTGATTGATCACGATATTTAGGTGGGTTGTAAAGGCGGTGAAAGTTTAGGCTGTTGTGACAGACATATTTTAACCGTGCACTACATCACATGTTTTATCATTCTAAAATCGCAGCGGCCATAATAAACGCCGTTTATCGTGTCGCTGTTGACAACAGACTTGTTCCTGAGATTGTTACCATAATTCATTCTAGAAAGAATACCTCCAAGCTTTTGCACGATAACGTACATACGAAAAACGTTAACAATCAGAGAGTGCCTTTTGTAGCCATGGAAGGAAATCTTCCTTAATTCATAGGGTTTCCACATTTTTCAGAGGAGTTTGTGCTAGGGAGCTATCATACTAAGCTCGCCAGCAACCCAACACCTAGTCGTAACCGATGTCCCACAGGAGCGGGCCCATGCAGGAACGAGCCCTGTGGAACACCGCACGACATTTCGCGCCGGTCCCCGCCGTCGCGGCCCCTGTAACTGACACATTTCCGAGAAAACCTAACCTAACCTGAGCGAACCTAACCTTTCCTAAAAGTGCCCCATACGGGCGCGAGATGCGCCGCGGCGCGGCGCGTAGTTTTATTTGCAAACACAATACAATAAATGGTTACAATACATCATTTCAGCCGAAAAACGTCCACTGCTGGACATAGGCCTCCTCGAAGCATCGCTACTTCAACCGGTTCTGTACTTCTCCCATCCAGCGGATTCCTCCGGCCTTCTCCAGGTCAACTATCCACCACCACCTTAATAGGCCTTTTCCAACGCTACGTCTTCCGGTACGCGGTCACCCCTCCAGAACCTCACTATTACCCTCTGTGTAATATTGAGTCTTCAAATGAGGCCCATTGTGGGCGACCACGTTTCAGTGCCATAGGTCATTACTGGCAAAGCACACTGGTCACCATACATTAAAATGTAATGTTCTAAAATATTTTAGTCGAAGTATGTTTTTTAGTATTTTTAGACTTAAATAGGCCGCGGAAGGGTTAATTGTATTCTCTCGTTGTAATAGTAAAAAATGTTGAGGGTGTTATTTCCCATAAGAAAACCGTGTTTTTTTCTTCGGGCTTTTGGCTTGGACTTTAATTTTTGGGTACAAAATGCTCTAAATCTGAATGATGATTATATCATACCTTAGTAGACCTAATGCCTGTCCATTTCTACTTTGAACAATAGCTGTTTGCGTCTACGAATGTTCAAACCATTGTTGGCAAAATTATGATTTTTTTGGTACTTTCAAACTGAAATAGCAGCCAGGGGGTTAATTGTAGACTTTCGTTGTAGTATAAAAAAATGTTCAGGATGTTATTTCCCATAAGAAAACAGCAATTTTTTTTTCTGGCCGGCACTTTTATTTTTGGGTACGAATTGAATGTTGTCCTTTCACGCGGACGAAGTCGCGGGCAGAAGCTAGTTACTATATAAAAGTAATCAAATAGCCATTTTTATTCCTGAGATAAAAGTTATCCACTTCATTCAAATCGCCAATCTTGTGATTGAGTAATAAACTGTATGTATAACTCTTCATAACCCAGCTTGAAAACAACAGAACGCTGTTGGAATATTTAATAGAATCCTAGGCAAACTTAATATTTATTAAATGTAATTTCAATGCTAAGCCACGCTGACAGGCCTTATTTATTAGAGGCTCTCATTGTTCAATAAAGACGTATAGGGTACTAATAATGGCGACTAATAATTTGTATGCAGTGGATACAAATGGACGTTATAACTAGAAGATTCGAACAATGCAAAAATTATACTAATATTATTAATGTGAAACTTTGTATGTTTGTTTCCTACTCAATCACGCACAAACGGCTGAACGGATTTGGATAACATTTGGCTCACAGATAGTTCATTACCCATTAATAATTTATTTATTGAAAAAAAGTGTGGTACAACATGTTAAAATAAATATACCAAGTTGTACAATTTACAGAAAAAGAGTAACAATTAACAGAATTCAATCTGCCGTCCCAGCTAGGTTACATGGTAACCTGTATTACAAAAGTCAAAGTCAAAGTCAAAGTCAAAGTTTTTTTAATGCGATTTTTGGTGATACAACAGGGTCTAAAAAATATTTAAAGTAGCTCAAAAATCTACCTTATAAGGCATGCATTGTTAGGTGACAATATTACAAATTAAGTTAAACACTACTCGAAACATAATGAAATAATTATTAGATATCTATAGAAATTAAAATACAAGATATAATATATTGTAATAAATTAATAAACATGAATATTACATTAAAACATAAATACATAAAATGGTCAGTCACATGAAATTTTGTCAACAAGGAATTCGTCAATGGTATAGTAGCATTTGTCTATTAAATATTTATTCAGTTTACGTTTAAATTGTATCAAGTTTAAATCTTTTATGTCATTTGGTAGCTTATTAAATATTTTTTGAGCCATGCAAAGTATGCTCTTGTGCATAAGGGCGGTTTTAGAACTTCTTAGGCATAATTCATGTCGATAAGTTGGTCTTACGGATCGACAGCTTTGTTCTGAAGCTTTTTTAAATAAATCACCGTTTTTCTTTACGAACAAAGCGGTCTCGTATATGTAAAGACAAGGTAATGTTAGTATTTTTAAGGAATTAAAATGCGGTTTGCAACTTTCTGTTGATTTAAGGTTGCATATGGACCTAATGCACCTCTTTTGCGCTTTAAAAATTTCAAGTTTTTCACAAGAATTTGCCCAGAAAATGACTCCGTAACGTAATATGGAATCTACATAGCCATAATACGCGGTTACGACAGCCGCCTGATTTACTATTTTGCTAAGTTTATAAAGAGCAAAGGCAAACCTGGTCAATTTTGTAATTAGGACCGATGCATGTTCTTTCCACGTCAGTGTAGAGTCTATTGTCAATCCTAAAAATTTAATATGTTCTACTTCTTCAATTTTATTATTATTAAAAGATAGATTGATGACAGAAGTGGTAATTCTTTGTCGAAACTGCATGATTTTAGTTTTATTTAAATTAAGAATTAAATTATTTTGTTCAAGCCAAGCAATTGATTGTTGTAATGCATTTTTAATGTCACTTTCATAGTTTCTATTTAAATCATCATGCCTAATAATTAAAGTGTTGTCATCGGCAAAAAGAACCATAGGAAAAGTGACGTGTTTTGGAAAGTCATTTATGTAGACTAAAAACAATGGTGGACCCAATACGCTGCCTTGTGGCACGCCAAATGTAATATTACGTTTACTTGAAATGTATTTATATTCTTTTTTATCCTTTTTGCAAATTCGTCTAACTTCTGTACACTGTGTTCTGTTGTCAAGGTAGGATTTTATAAGAGAAAGTGCGTTTCGTAAGAGAAAGTGCGTACAGTCCACCAGGCCAGGTTCCCACAGAATAGTTAACACAAAACCTAGGATAGTTTTTATCCCGGTAAATGAAATGGAGTAACTTTTATCAATTTGTGTTCTCGCTGGTCCAATTCCCTAGTCCATGCATACGAAGTCGCGGGCAAAAGCTAGTATTATCTATTTCACAGCCGTGAGGCACCTATAGCGGACAATTTTGCCAATTCTACGTCGAAGCCAAGTCTTACATCCGTTATATTGGCACACCCTTTTACCCACAAGTCTATGCTATGACTAATAGCCGAGTCCTATAGGTAATTTACGGACCGTTTTTTGTTAAAATTAAGATACTTGTATCTTTACCAATAATGAAATAAAAACCTCAAGTTCCCATAGACAGAAGTATATATAGCTATCACAGACAAAATTTGCTTACGATCTATTTATACTTTTGCCCAATTTGGCAAAAAATATGCTACTATACGTAAGTAAAACGATTCGCTTTTTATAGGAACCGAATATTAGTATAGTAAGTAGGTACTTAATAAATTGTGATGATGGTATATCTGGCAGGGTATCTTCATGTTTACACCCTTATCCTTAAACTTTATAAAACGCAATGGCATACACGCTGAGTGACGTTCATATAATCATGCAACGATTACTGAAGACTCGTGATATATATACAGCGGCCGATCACCGCTTGTAGTTTCAGAAAGCACGCTACTGACGGCTCGTATGTTCAGCGGCCAATCAACATTCCAAGTTTCAGAAAGCATACTGACGGCTCGTATGTTCAGCGGCCGATCACCACTCCGAGTTTCAGAAAGCATACTGACGGCTCATATATTCAGCGGCCGATCACCACTCCGAGTTTCAGAAAGCATACTGACGGCTCTTATGTTCAGCGGTCGATCACCAGTCCGAGTTTCAGAAAACATACTGACGGCTTTTATGTTCAGCGGCCGATCACCACTCCAAGTTTCAGAAAGCATACTGACGGCTCTTATGTACAGCGGCCGATCACTACTCCAAGTTTCAAAAAGCATACTGACGGCTCGTATGTTCAGCGGCCGATCACCATTCCGAGTTTCAAAAAGCATACTGACGGCTCATATGTTCAGCGGCCGATCACCAGTCCGAGGTTCAGAAAGCATACTGACGGCACGTATGTTCAGCGGCCGATCACTAGTCCGAGGTTCAGAAAGCATACTGACGGCACGTATGTTCAGCGGCCGATAACCATTCGGAGTTTCAGAAAGCATACTGTCGGCTCTTATGTTCAGCGGCCGATCACCAGTCCGAGTTTCAGAAAGCATACTGACGGCTTTTATGTTCAGCGGCCGATCACCAATCCGAGGTTCAGAAAGCATACTGACGGCACGTATGTTCAGCGGCCGATAACCATTCGGAGTTTCAGAAAGCATACTGACGGCTCATATGTTCAGCGGCCGATCACCAGTCCGAAATTCAGGAAGCATACTGATGGCTCGTATGTTCAGCGGCCGATCACCATAACGAGTTTCAGAAAGCAGCAACTAATACCGTTTATTTCAATTAAACCATTTAGAGGGCTTGAAGCTTTTTGCCATTTTCCCGTTCTAACGTGTAATATATGTTCCTATGGAGAAGAACGGGCAAGAAACTCCACGGACACTCTTTTAAATCAAAATATTGTTATAAAATATTGGTTCAATCATCGATGTTGAAATTATATGTACATCGACGGTGTCACTCATTCCTGAGTAAAATGTCCGTTTGTAAATCTACAGCTCAATTACTTTCTGGGTACAGTTCCTTCATACGTTGAAATCAAAGTTGCGTACTTATTTTTTACCCGACTACGGCTAAGCCTAAGGAGGGCTATGATTTTAACAGGCTATTTCTGTATATATATATTGATTCTTAACTCCTAAACTCTTCGGTGTATTTTGAGGAACGTCAGATTGGGACGATTTCTGAAAATATATTGATCATCTTTAATTATAACATTAATAAGAATAAAAAATATGTTTTACTCTGGCTGTTTAGAATAACACTAATTACATTAAGAACGGGTCATCAAAAAAAAATCTGTCTAATTTTCCCAAACCAAGGAAGTGGAGAGCTACCACTTTTATTTTTATAATTTCTTCTTTTTAGTTCTCGATATTTTTGGTTGGTATATTGGCGTGTGCTAGCTCACATATGGCTAATAATTTAATGTATGTTTTGTGTTGCGTAATGTAAAAGATTTTGCGTACTATCGTATACAATCAATTTTTTTTCTAACTCAACAGACAGTTGCTGGGGAGTTTATAGCGCCACCTCTTCTTCCTAGCTAAAGCACTAGGAAGTGGTGAAGGGTGGGCGTTTTTGGGGGACTATCTTATGTGATTTTGACGTTAAAAAAAGATGATTCTCAGCTTAGTTTGAATAAATAACTTTTGATTTTGATTGAATGATCTCTAGACCTTGGGGACATAATTATAAATAAACGGAAAAAAAAGGGTAAAAACTTAAACCTAACAACGACAAAAACACCAACTAAAAAGGTA
Organism: Eupsilia transversa; assembly: GCA_914767815.1. NCBI lineage: Eukaryota > Metazoa > Arthropoda > Insecta > Lepidoptera > Noctuidae > Eupsilia > Eupsilia transversa. Next base: position 11,718,703 of record OU611892.1, read on the forward strand.
CATATGTTAGGGTAAGCGTGATTAATTGAAAATGATTAATAATTGCCTATCATTATGAATAATTACCGAAAGTCGAGGTAAAAGTAAGAATTCCTAGAAAGGGATTGGTGGTCAGGCCCATTAAGAGTACTGAATTTAATTCAAGATGTCAAGTAGATCTTGTTGATATGCAATCACAGGCAAGATGATCAATATAAGTTTATCATGGTACATCAAGACCACCTTACAAAAGGTCATGACCAGTTCCAGCCTCCGAATTCGGAAACATGTATAGGGTTAAAGCTCGTGGCTAAGTAATAACAGCCGCACGGGTCGATCCATCAGGTAAAGCTGCGCTTGCCGGGCTTGGTCCGTGGATGGGTGACCATCTTTACATACCGAGACTTCTCCGTGCTTCGGAAAGCACGTTAAGCCGTTGGTTCCGGCTGTCATTTGTGGATCTTTGACAATCGTTACGAGTCGTCAGAAGCCCGAAAGTCTGACAACCAGTCTTACCAAGGGGTATCGTATTACCCAGTTACTGGGTTGTGGAGGTCAGATAGGCAGTCGCTCCACGTAAAATACTGGTATTAAGCTGCATCCGGTTGGACTGGAAGCCGACCCCAACATGGTTGGGAAAAGGCGAGGCAGAATGAATGGTGTAGGGTTAGTTATGGTTATCTAATTTATCCTGGTTATATTATTCCGACTAAAGCCCAGGTAAAAATCTCTGAATAAACACTATGTTAATTGCTTCCGATTTTGACGTTCCATTGTATCCATAATCATTCGATAATAAGCTACACATACCTAGTATGGGAACAGTAAATTAAGAACGGGCTATTTTCGATGAAATGAATTGGCAATGAATATATAAACCCATGTTTTGTTTATGACTAATTTTATTTATTGACACGCCTACAGGTTAGTTTTTTATTGCCAGATGTATGTAATTCTAAGACCGAACATCATTTTTTTTAAAATAATCACTGCTTAAATAGGATTGTGCAACTCAGAGCATTAAAATGGAAGCATGCTGAGGAAGTTGGGTATCATTTGTTAGACCTATTTACTATATTCTCCATGAATTTTACAGTGACAATGGGCGTGAATTCTCCAATAATATCATCAATGAACTGTGTAAAATATGGGATGAACCTAAAATTGTTCACGGAAAGCCGCAACGTAGCCAATCTCAAGGTCTAACAGGGTCTAAGATTCATACAGTTTATGAAAAACAAAGCTTTTCATTCAGGAATAAATACCAGCCCTTAAGAAGCTATGTTTGGTTGTAAACCGAAAATTGGCTTAAAAAACTTTTCTGCCCGCTCTTGACATTTCACATATTACTGTGAAGAAGATTTAGACAAACTTCAAGACCCTCAAGATACCATTACCGTTCTCGATATCTCTGACTCCTCGTACCATTAGGGTGGTCGCACATTTGACGGAAGATCCGTCTCGCGTAACTTCATTATCTTCCAGTTAGTACGCTCGACGCACTAACGCATCATCGGTTAGGTGTGAAAGGCTGAATGTTTTATTATACAATTTGTCTGTTTTTGGCGTTAAACGACCGATAATTCGCGACGCTTTTTCCGTCAACATATCTGACGACCTATACTTCGTGCACCTGGTTGGTAACCGTTGACTGCAAATTTAACCTGAATGACAAAGTGGCCTTAATACTACCTCAAGCCAGGAGGATTCTAAAGAAATTCCTGGCGTCAATGTCAATAGGGAAGAAGTAATTATCGAGCCGGAAAGCAAAGATATCGATAAAGAGGCTGTCTCATCAATCGCCACCACTTCCGAAAAAAATCAAGAAGTGTGAGGTTTTGCAAGAGAGAGCCAGAAGCAAGCTGAAAAAATGTTAAAATGATCAAACTTATACAAGCTGGCAACTATGGCGTTTTAAATCAACAACATTCATGAAATTAATTTAACATTTGCAAGGAAAAGTTTGTTTTTGTTGACGAGGCTGCAGTCTGCGAGAATGTGCTCGCAAAGACTCTTTGGGAGCACAAGACTAACAACACTGCAATTGCACTGCTGAGTGCAACTGCAATTGCACTGGTGAGTACAACTCCAACCACTGTAAATGCAGAAAAATGCGCGTTCTTTGCTAAGTGCCACAACAGTGTTTTCTTGCTAGAAAAAAATCGTAATTGTTGATTTTATGATGAGTCTGATTGCTTCATTATAATTTTATTTTATTTTAGTTCAGTACTTATAAGTATTGTGGAAGGTATTATCAATAAATACCTATTGAGCAAAGAATTAGAAAAAAGATTTTAATTTTTAATGTTGATTTTACGGAGTCTATGATTTTATAATTTTTATTTTATCTGTTCTTGTTTGATTTAAGCAAAACCAAAGAATGTTTCTTTTAGTTATGTATTTGTAAGTACTGTGGTACCTTATAAATAAATACCTACTGGACAAATATCTTCAAGTCTTATTTTATTTTATTACTTTAACCGACGAGAGTAGTGAATTATTAATAACAACTGCTAAAAGTGATGAATTTATATTTTATATTCACATTTTAATTTACCAATTGCATGATGTAATTGGTAATAATGATGGATAATTATTAATAATTTTCTATTTATCACACTTACCGTAACATATACAAGACAAAGATGTCGATCTTTTTCAGTTTTCTTATAGCCATAGACACACGTTATACGTTTTTAGTAGGCTTTTTGCTCGGAGTTGGGTTTTAGATTTGTTAGGTTTTTATAAGTTTATGAACTCAACAAGGCAAGCATTGAAATTGGTCTTCGAATGAACATGTCAAAGACCAAACTCATGACCAATAGCGTCCAACAAAAACAGTATGTGGAGGGTGTGGAGATTGCATATGTCCCAGAATACATCTACCTCGGCCAAATAGTCTCCTTCCAGGCGAGACAAGAAAAAGAAGTGGCTCGCCGCACCGAAAACGCCTGGAAGAGCTACTGGTCGATGAAAAATCTTATGAAAGGAGATCTCCCAATTTGCCATAAACGCAAATTAATGGACATGTGCATTCTCCCTATCCTTACATACGGCGCTCAAACTTGGTCTTTGACAGTTCAGCAGAGGGCCAAGCTCGAGATTTGCCAGCGAGCGATGGAGCGCAGTATACTTGGAGTTCGACTAACCGACCGGATACGGAACACGATACTGCGCTCGAAGACGCAAATTATAGACGTCGCACAAAAAGCAGCCAAGCTCAAATGGGACTGGGCCGGACATGTTTGCCGCATGTCGGAGGCATTGTGGGCTAAGACCACCACAACATGGGTTCCTGAAAATGTCCAACGACATCGCGGTAGACCCAGGCGTAGATGGCGGGACGAACTTGATGTTTATAGGAGGGATTGGTCCGTATTGGCTCTGGATCGAGTTGAGTGGAAAAAGGAAAGGGAGGCCTTTGCCCTGCAGTGGGACAATACAGGCTGATTATTATTATTATTAAAAATTCATAGCTCTGTGTGTCTTTGTGTGTCTGTATTACCCAACCTACGACGCGCAAGGTCAACGTCCATACATAAGTTTAAGGCAGGCTAAATCCAGCCTTAAACTGTTACGCTGATATCGGTAGCGTACCGGTCACGCATACCAAGCGATGACGATAAAAATCGACATGTATAATGTATAGCACCGGGGGTCAGCCACCGCGCTAAATCGGTACGCGAGTGACGTCAGCGCTAACCGTCTGTCGAACTCTAAATCCAGCCTAAGAAGCCCCGGTGAAAAGAACCCATATCAATTATAATTACGGGTAGAAATGAAGATCAATGACTGAAGCACTTACAATGGCTTATGGTAAATATCTCAAAGTAAGGCATGTGCATTTTTGGGTAGGTAAACCTCTTTTTACTTATTAGCAATACCATTTTTTTTTTGGATACCTATTTTTTTGGAAAGTCCAGTGTTTATGAGCCTACTCAACACTTGAACCAGAAGGTTGGTAAAGTACTTACTTGGGAATTATGACAAGAAAGGCGTGTCTCTGTACTTTGGTGACACCGTCTCCGACTGTGCACAGCAGCCAGGCTAGACTTACTTTTCTGAACTTTTGAAATGATAAATTAAAAGTTAGGGGGACACTTTCTTCCTTTGAATGTATTAAAAATAACATGCACGAGTGGTCATGGCAAAAATAGCCTAAGACCGCTACCTGACATGCATATATTTAGGACTTAGTATAGTATTTATTTTGAAGAGCTCGTGGCTAAGTAATAACAGCCGCACGGGTCGATCCATCAGGTTAAGCTGCGCTTGCCGGGGTTGGTCCGTGGATGGGTGACCATCTTTACATACCGAGACACCGCCGTGCTTCGGAAAGCACGTTAAGCCGTTGGTCCCGCCTGTCATTCGTGGATCTTTGACAGTCGTTACGAGTTGTCAGAAGCCCGAAAGTCTGACAACCAGTCAATTACCAAGGGGTATCGTATTACCCAGTTACTGGGTTGTGGAGGTCAGATAGGCAGTCGCTCCATGTAAAATACTGGTATTCAGCTGCATCCGGTTAGACTGGAAGCCGACCCCAACATGATTGGGAAAAGGCTAGGCAGAATGAGTATAGTATTTATTTTATTTCTGTTATTGTTATCTAATTATATGCAGCACCGATTGATGTCATCACGTCAACGCCGGCTCTCGCTGAAAACCAGCGATGGGGCTCTGTCTCGCATAGGGTCGCAGCATTATGCTGAGCGATGGCCGTTTTGCGTGGATGTGACGCATATTTTCCCCCAACTTGTTATTTTCGTGTACTTTTATTCATTGCATCATATTTGCCGCAAATAAACGTATTTTCTTTCTTCTTTCTTTCTATATTAAAACCGCAACATGATATTATACAAGAGGACATACCAAGATACGAGAGGAGAAGAAGAGATATCGTAACACATTATTCCGGATCTTGGGAGCCAGCTTTCAGGAGGATGCGCTAAGGTAGCCTGCGAAGTTCAAAGTTTCTTATGTTTTTAAGGGTTCCGGTCTTCAATAGGAAAAAACGGCCTTTTTTCTCAGGAACGCGTGGAAGTATCAAGCTGAAATTAATACCAAATACGAAGGTCCATTGGTGATCATAAAAAAATAAAGCTTAATGTCAGGGCAAAACATTTTTTTTTATACTCGCAAATAAATAAAGAAAAATCATGGTCAACGGGAAGTACTGTAAGAGTACTTGCCGTTGACCTAGAATCATGGCAAGAAGCAAGGACTCACAGCACAAATAAAGGTAATTCATTAATTTGTAGCTTCATCACATAAAACAAATTATTGATAACCGTAACGGAGAACCACGTATGGGAGAACATGTTTTTCAACTACAATGTTAATTTTTTTTTGGCATGAATACATGCCAACTTGACCGACATCCACTTGGCCAGTTTTTGCAACTTGCAGGTCAGTGTCAGGTTGTATATTTATAATTCTATAAATAAACATTTGATACGACCGCGAATCATATTTAGATCAACATACAACCTAATACTGAGCTGTAAATTACAAAAAACATAATAAAATTTGAATTTCAACGATTTCGACGCTTTATTTTTTATTTTATTTATATGGCTCACCAACAATTGAATACACCGATACAAAGACATTCGTGAGATACATCCAATAGACTTAAAGACTAGTGTACCAATTTCTTACAGGTAAGCATAACATGCATTACTTATTTGTTGAAATTGACCGCCTACTTAAAATTAGATGAGTTCTTATACTCACCGAGCATAATTATTTTTTCCAGTAAATTCCAATTTAAACATTTAAAATCATCTTTAAAACCAAATCGAAATCAAAATAAAAAATTGCAATTTGTATTAAGATTAAAATACACTTCAAATACAAATTAAAATCAAAGTTCAAATTAAGACTTTTTTTTTCGACGTCTCGAAGTCTTTACTTTCGACTGCCAACGCGTGGTTTTATAGAAAAACGACATGATCTTCCTTGTAGAGAATATACCTTAAAGTGGATTATCGCACGATAATGAAAGCTTCAAGGAAATGCACTTTGAATACTGACATTTACAACCACGAAACTGGATACCTTTCATAGATTTTTTTACTACTTCTGCTATTTCCGCAAACCAACGCGAAACAGGTCGCAATTTATTTGAATAATTTTGTAGGCGTTTGATACCTACCCAATGACCATTAATTCATAAAACTAAAATATAAATAATCTTAATTTTAAAATTATAATAAGATTTTACTATACTGACAGAGACAAATAAGGCTGTTCTAATAAATCAATTCTGTGCTATCATTTTAGTTTATCTAACTAGTGCGAGTCGGCACACGAAGGGTTCCGTACCACCATATAACATTTAGCCAAAAACGCCGAAAAAATCACGTTTCTTAGGATACCCCTTATAATATTTGTTTTTATAGTGGCAATTGTGAAAATTTCAACTGTCTGCCTGATACAGCCCGCTGACAGACAAACGGACGGACAATGGAGGCTAAGTAATAGGGTTTCGTTTGGCATCTTTCGGGTACGGAACCCTAAAAAGGCCTTGCGCAGGAGTGGGACAGCGTAGGCTTGCAAAAAAAAACTCATAAAGTATAATTATAGCTGACAGCTACGAACACAAAAAACAATATTATAACCGAATCCAAAATCCATTTTAGATCCGCATTAAGTTGCAACAAAATTATACCTACGTATCATTATGTTATAAACCGATGAGTTATGAGTTTGATATATAAGTTCTAGCAATTTTATAGTTCACCAAACGTGTCATAAATTATTGATAGCAACGCTACAACAACAATATTGTTTTGAGAAAAAAAAAACTTTTACTATATTTTTAATAATACTATAATTCTTTAATTAATAGACGTTTAATAGAATAAATATGACTCGAAAACAAATAGTATTGTCTTTTTATTTGTCTAAGCTAAATCACAGCTAGTAATATCTAGTAGTATTTTGTAGCTTGTGGTTTCGTGTAGCACTTATGCTACGCAAATCCAGGAGCTACGAGCTACGATTTCTCGTAGCAAGCGTAGCAGGGAACGTATGCCCTTGAGCTAAATCTGTTAATGATTTAATTTGAACAACGGTGACAGATCCGCAATTTTTTTTTTTTAATAACTATTCCTCTCGACTTATGTGTCATATTATTACTGGTCTCTTTGGACGAGGCGCTTCGTATAATTAAGATAGAACTTCGCGTACAGAAAAGTTCGTTTAATCATTGATTATGATTACTTATTTTAGACCGTTGCTATAACCGATTATCAGTTACTTATAACCGTTTTTAGAGTTCCGTAGTCAACAAGGAACCCTTAAAGTTTCGCCATGTCCGTCTGTCTGTATTTCCGCGGCTTAGCTCAGAGACTCTTAGTACTAGAAAGCTGTAATTTGGCATAGGTATTCATATTAATCACGCCGACAAAGTTGTTTTTTTTCGGCGTAAGGGATGTTACTCGTAAAGTGGGTTTTTTTTTCTCGTATACGCCATGTTGCGAGGTGTCGTTGAGAAGGACATTCAAGAATATTGTGTTTGAGAAAACTATTTTTGGATTCAGGGATCCATTTGCGAAATATTAGGCTTGAAATTGCTAGTTTTTGAAAGAGTCAAGTATACCCCTGGCAGCTAAAACCTTGTTTTTGGATATGTAAAAAAATTCACAGCAGTAGTATGTATAACAAAGTTAAAAACTATCACAGCTAAGTAAACTCTACAAGTTAACGAGTAATAATCGACTAACTTAAAGCAGTGAAAATGTTAAGTTCGTTCTTGGGATAAATTCATCCCAACTACGGACCCTTCATTGTGCGTGGTTCGACACGCACTTGCCGGTTTTTTGGTAATCGAATTGATGATCGCAAAGTATTTAACCATATTATTCTCTGCAACAAAAAGGTTTTTTTTAAGCTATCGAATGTAACAGGAACAAAAATAAAATGTCGCAGTTTTACGGTAACAATTCTATATTTTATAGCTCAATAAAACATTCCCAACTACACTCTAGGGACTAGTTTCCCAGTAAAAATGTGAGCGGTCCTTTTTAATTCAACTTGTGTATACGCAAGAATAAATAAATAAAAACTTTTGAATAAAAACGAACAAGTAATTTAATTAATTTTAACCTTGAGCGGACTTACTAAGATTTAAAGTAGGTAAAGCTTTTTATCAACGATTTAAATCGAAGATTTGCCTTCACCAAATCTAACAAAAATGTATCCATACCGAGGAGACTGAGCTCACATACTAACAATGGCGTTTCCATGACAATCAAGTCGAAGTCTCTGTGACACTGTGAATGTCAGAGGTGTCAAAATAGAACAGAAACGCGACCGTGTTTTGACGTGGTAGGGCAAATCTACGATATAAATCTTTGCTTTATATGGTTATTTTAGTGTTAAGATGTTATTGCTTGGGTATTAATTAAATATTGTAGTTTAATTCCTAATTATGATTGCACCTATCCAAATTGATAGGCAAATGGTAAATAAAGAACCAAAAATGCGAATTTGGTTACGTAAGGCCTCCTGCAGACTAGCACGAGGCGACACCGGTAATTGTCCTACAGTGAAGTTGTCTTAAAAATTGCATTTTTAGTCGTCGCGCCAGTCTGCATGAGGCTTAACGTTCGAGGACACACAATTTCACAATCAGGAATAACTAACAAATAAAGCAATTTTGGATAAAAAAGGTTACAATTTGGAAGAAGTGAGTATTATACGAAAAGTCTGCGTTATATAAATCGATTACACTTTTGTGTCATGGCGGCACTAGAAAATTAAACTTACAGATAAGTGTTTAAATCTATAATTATACAATTGTAATCCGCCGCTTAAAACCTATGTATTAATCCAGGTTATAAACTATATATATCGTGTGCCAATGCCAAAATGCAGGATACCGTCCGCACGGACTGGTTCCTTGAGGAAAGCAAACGACAAAATTGATGGTCGCCGGACATGTCGTGTGGAATCGGTCGACATCCCCCCTCACCCTCCTCCGTAAATACAAAGCTTACAGAAGTTACAGATTAATGTTTAAATCTGGGTAGGTACTGTAACGCTAATGTCCTAGGGACGATCTTTTCTCGCCGACTTTTGACGGGTTGACTATGTCGGCCATTAACGATACCCCTAGGTAGATGGTGTAAATGACGTGGGAACCCCCTTGAATACATATAATGACTTTGCAAAATGTCAACATAATATCCACTTATATATCACCTATTTATAGTTTCTGCAATGTAACTCGTAAACGTTTTATTTACAAACAAAACAAAACACTACATATTACATTTAATGATAAAATTGCTCCTTCATTTGTATAAGTGGTACCTAGTTATTATTTTGCAAAGAATTATAAAACTTTTCGGTCCTATTATAGTTAATGAGACCTTGCCAGCATTTGTTTCGTGTGTAGCCTGTCCGTGGGTCGTAGTGGACCATCCCGGTTACATTGACAAAATAAAGCGAAGCGCACATGTTTCGTTTAAGCACGGTGGGCTGCTGTGGATCGGCGCCTTTAGGATTGACCGAGCAACATTGCACGACTAGTGGAAAAATGAACGTATTCTACTAATCATGCAGTACGTATACTGCGCAATATTATTTTTCTAACTCGTGTCTCTTTAGTTTAAATTGTAGTAGTTACTTTATGTAATCTGTGTACTAATGTAAAGTACCTATTATTATATTTGTATTTTTTTATTTAAAAGAGTGTCTGTGGAGTTTCTTGCCCGTTCTTCTCCATAGGTACCTACTACGCTTTGTAATGGGCAACTAGCTTCATATTTTCTGACTGACCGACTCCTTAACAATTCAAAAGTGTCTGTAAATGGTTTAATTGAAATAAATGCTTTGAGTTTGAGTTTATTATAATAGCCTTTTGTTCAGCTAGCGATTTTCCATTAGGATTTTTTTAGTAGCAGCCCGATGTCTAGCTCGCCCCCTTTAACATGGGATTAAAACATAACTGAAGAAATTTGCGTGTACTACACACCGCCGCTTAAGCCCTCGGGGAACACGGCGGTATGGCGGATGGAAAACCGGAAGACGCCCTCTGTCGGCGCAACAAGGCGTTCAGGTTCACCGAACAAAAGGACCTGACATGGATACGACGATCGGTTTTAAATATGACACAGTCTTATTGTCTGAGTTATTCTCTATTTATATAATATATATATATATATACCTGTTAATATAACTTCCATCCCCTATTTTAACCCCTAAAAGGGGCGAATTTTCTAAAATCCTTCCTTTAAACTCGCGTGAATTCATTTATTTCTAGACCCATTGAATTAGTCCGTATCCGATCAGGGTTGTAACGGAAGTCGTTTAACGGATGAGGATGCGGATGAGGATATCGAGATAATCGAGTTTGAGGATGCGGATGAAGACACGGATATTGAAAAATTCCTTATTGAGGATGCGGATGTCGTACAAAAAATGGCCGATCGTCTGTCATAGGACAGGGACACTACAAGTTCAGCCAATAGGAATGCGTAACTCACATTCCAGCCAGTCTATTTATATCGGCGAGAGTTTTTCAAAACAACGAACGGCCACATTCCTATAGAAATTATGAGGATGCGGAGTTTTTAAAATCAAAAGTTGAGGAAGCGGATGTTTTGCGGGTATCAAAATTTATGCGGATGCTCCGCAGTAGCGGATGCGGATGCGGATACGGATATCCGTTACATCCCTATATCCGTTGTCTGTGTTATTGTTTCCATATCCGTTGTAACTTTATTGATATTTTGTCGTTGTATGAAATTACCACCGAAAAATTAAATTGACAACCGAACTTGTGGTAATGCTACTAATCCTACAAACTTCTAATGCGCTTGACCCTCTTTTTATGAATTGTTTTACATTACATTATGACACCTCTAATTTATTTTGTTAGTTTACCAATTGTTTCTGTAGTTAAACCAGATTAAAACTCTGGCTACATTGAGGCGGACTCGCGTGGGATGCAGGGCGCGACTATGCGCGTCTATTAGTTTAATGATTAGGAAGTATTGTATTGTATAATTATCACTTGCTTCAAAAACGATGAAGGAAAACATCGTGAGGAAACCGGCCTGAGAGACATTTTTCGACGATATGTGAAGCCAAGTCATAGGCCCATGGACGGCATAAAAACTCTGACACCAGGTATCTAATTGCGTAAAACGTTATCGTAAACGATTCCAACAGTTCAACAACATTCATTGCGTTATTTACGTTGTTATATATGCGCGCCGTATGTTGAACAGATTTTTTTTCGAACTTATGGATCCAAAACGATTCAGATTGTGATTGATCGTGTATGATACTTAGTACTTATCATAGAAAAGAATTGTAATATATCTTGATGCGTACCTAATTCTGATAGGTACGTAATTCAGTACATAAATAGGTATCATTAATATGACCGTTATCAGTTTTATTACCGACATAATATTGATACTCGATATAAATAAACTTTGTCAAGTCGAGACATTGATATCACAACATTGTTTTGTTTGTCCTGATAACGAAACACGTTGGTCATCGTGTGGTTCTTAAGATACTTATCTGACTGATACTCCGCACTCTAATTGCGTAACACACTTTCAATCACAATCTGAATGATTTGATGGATATTGCTTAAGATACTTTGTAAAGTATTATATTATTTTACTTCAGTATGTGTTTTTTTTCTCTCAATTTTTTTTTATTCATTTCAAAATGTGTGTCTCATTTTATCATCTATTTTGTTTCTCCCTTCTCTTCTCTATGGTTCTCAAAACCATAGATAACCATACCAGCCATACATTATGATAAAATCAACATCTAAAAGTACCTACATTGAAACAGCACCCTAATTGCGTAATACACGATCAATCACAATCTGAATTGTTTTGAAACAGATTGCTAACCACAGCTTGGTAGGTTCGAAAAAAAAATCTCCTCAACAACGATTAAAAAGCAATGAATGTTGTTGAACTGTCAAAATTAAACAGATTAACTTAATCGTTTACGAAAATTTGTAACGCAATTAGATAGCAGTTCTCAGCTGCATCCGGTTAGACTGGAAGCCAACCCCAAGATAGCTGGGAGAAGGCTTGGCAGATCGACTCACCTGCGTGTGTAGCATGAACTAAATACTGTACCTAAGCTACAAAATTTATGTTAAGACCAAAATTAGACAATATTTTCACGCAGAGATTTCAAGAAGTATATCCTGTCGAAGCTTAAAGGCTCGTACACAATGGCGCGACAGGAAGCGCGACCCTCGTCGCACCCGCGATATCGCGTCAGTGTGTAGGAGCCTTAAATTCCATTAAATCGAATCAAGCTTTAAATAAATATTTAGGTACCTACAGTTGAAGAAGTCAAAAGACTACTCAGAGGTTTTCCATAAATAAAAGACCTTCAAAACCTAAATATATACTTAGGATATCTATTTATATCTTGTTTACATCATATGCACACAAATCTGTGACTTTTTATATGTTAGCTACAGGCCAAAAGGGCGCTAAAGATCTCATAAATTAAATGACAGCCGTAAAAATGCTAAATATAGCATTTTGGCTTGCAATGGTTGCATCCCAAAAGTTATCAACAACAGTCGTAATCTACATTAATAAAAACAAAAGTCCTGACTGACTGACTCATCAACGCCCAGCCCAAACCCCTGGACCTAGGAAGCTGAAATTTTCCACAGAAATTCCTACTAATGTAGGCAAGGAATAAGGAAGGATTTTTCGGAGGTTGAAACCTTCCCTGGAGTTCCACAAATATTTTAAAAGCAAAATTAGCCGAATCGGTCGAGCCGTTCTCGAGTTTTAGCGACTCACGGACAGCGATTCATTATTATTGTATCTATTATCAAGAAAGCCCCAAAAAAGTTGTGAGTACAGCATAATTAGCTGCTGGAGAGTATGGAATATTATTGACATTAGTACATTCTCTTACAAAAAGGAGGGTTAGACCGAGCCAACATCACAGATTTTATATAAATTCCGATTTTTTCATTTTTATGCTAACAGCGCCGGTCAATGCGAGCATTGCCAGCGCATATTTACAATGGAGCATGCTTGAGTCAGGTGCTCGGAGCGAGCGTTCGCCTCGTTTCTTGTGTATCGCCGTATTGTAACCAAGCTCGCCTCGTGCAAGCCAGGGATTTTTATTATATCATTGATCGTAGCAACTGCAAGAACATAAACATCAAATAATGATATCACAAACAAAGATAAAGCATGTAACAGTCATTATGACTATTACTTTTGTTTGAAAAATATTTTTTGTTTACAAAACTACATTCATTGCTGAAAATATACCAGTCATAATGACTAGTAACTTTTAGATCCTGAAGAAATCTGGCATAGATACGGTATTTTTTCTTAATTAAGTTAAAGGGTGATTAATAATTATTCATGCGTAATTTATATATTTCAGAAAGGTCAGGTGCGTATAGTACTCGTAACCGGCGCACGCGCGTATGAACATAAACGAGGCGAAAGGAGTATAAAGATGATGGATGATGGATGGAGGATCGTAGAAAGTGGCGTTCTGTAGTTTCTGCCTAACCCCATGGGAAGAAGGAGTGAGTTTATGTATGTCTGTGTAATTAGAAGACCTTCTCGTCTGCAGAGATTTTTAGTGTTCTGTTTCTGTCATAAAAATACGTTTTGGAGTTTTGCCTTAAAAATCCTTCAAAACACACTGTAGTCAAAAGCGGTTTAATTAACTGCGATAAAAAATGGTTTCAACGAGAGACATATTTAATGATACAACATTATTTATACACACTTATAAAAAACATAGGTATTTACAAATCGCAAATAAAACTGCATTGCGCAATTTTGGCAAGTAACAAAAAGCAAACCTTTGGTCAACATCATATAAGCTGGGGGAACCACACCTGATGTATTTTATAGGATTATTTTTTAATAATACTGTCCTATTTTTGCATAATATTGACAACGAGGATGTACCTAAATCCTTCAATACATCCCTTTTATAAGTCACCCTGTATACATTGTTTTGTAATTAAGTGTAGGCGTCGATAATAAGCTAATTGTTGATAATCACACACATGAACGAAGAAAAGTGCAACATCATAGGGCACACGCAAACTCTGTCACCACACTTACAGCACTTTTGTAGACGTACATCATCACTGCCCTAATCCCAAATTATTTCGGGTCGGCGCAACATGGGCCTTTCTTCCATAGGTCTTCCGTACTTCTCTGTTAGTCGTCATCTCGGTAGTCTTCCCCTTTCTAGCTATATCATCTTTCACACAGTCCATCCATTGTTTCTTTTATCTTCTACTAACTCTTATAGCCAACCGATATCGACATTCATACTCAAAACTTTCCTCACGACTTTTTCTCATTCCTCCGCATTACATGTCCATATCCACGACAGATTTCCGCACAACTTTTTAGTCACCGGTGCCACTTATAGACTTCCTCTTATGTACTCATAGTTCTATCCATTCGTGTAGAACACACACACATCCCCCTTTAGCATTCTCATCGTACCGGCATGCAATTGCATTGCATTATTTAAATGTGTATGTTTATTAATATTTACGATTAACGTTAATTTTAGAATTTTTATTATGTTTATTAACAAACGACGGGTTTTAAACGTATTAAAACCTGTATTTTATGCAAAGAAGTATTTATTCTTGATTCTTGAATCATTCTTAAAGTCAAGTTATAGCCATAATGTTTATCTACTTTAGTTTGTAATAGCAGAGACCTTCATAAATTGCGTACAGCCAACCGCATGACACTTTAACTATAAAAGTCGCTCTTCCAACACCGAAGAACCTTTTGTTTAAGTTGTTAGAACGAAAACAACGACCGATCAACTGATGTAAATGATCACCGCCACCTAAAAAATAAAAGGCCTTCAGATGCATTTCAGGAAAACACTTCAAATAAAAATATTATATACCTCCTTTTTCCAGGGTGATCCCCATGGATGTCCCCCGCCCTGGGGCGGGCGGAGGGGTATGTCAGACTCTTACTGACTAAAAACCGCCCCGGTGTTCCATCTCACCTACGCCAGGGGTCGCGGGAACTACGAAAACTAACCTAACTAAAACTAAAAATATGGCGTCGAAAAATTCCTCCGCATCGCTGTCGACTAGGTACCTATCAGACTGGCGGCATAGCCACGTTGTATGGTAATACTTAACATATGGCCAAGGTAAAAGCCAGCCCTTGAGTCTCGGGAACTGTCAACTAGCCATTTGGAGATTACGTGGAACAAACCATGAGCACTCCAATCCCATGGCAACGGAAAACACATTTTGTTCCATTTTGAGGTTGAAGAATCACTTCATTGTTATCAAGGGCAATCGGGCATCGACATCTATCAACATTTTGTATAACGATCACTAACGGGAAATTCCTTAAAACTTCTGAATACATTGTCTACCTCAAGTACCCCGAGCTCGTTATCTTTAAAACTATAAATACCCATTACACACTTCTGAAATAATCAGATTCCTCGAAACTTCAACATGATCGCGTTCCTATTGCTCGCCACGCTACCTCTAATCTTCTACGCGGTCTACCTCACCTCCAAGCGAAAGTTCCAATATTGGGAGAATAAGAAAGTGCCACATTCACCGCCGGTCGCGTTTTTCGGAAATTTCTCTGAATATATTTTACAGAAAACGTACTGGGGACAGCTCACACAGAAAATATGCCGGAAATTCCCGAACGCGCCGTATATTGGCGCCTACTACGGCACGGAACCCACCCTCATCGTACAAGATCCGGAAGTCATCAAGCTCGTAATGACGAAGGATTTCTATTTCTTCAGCGGCCGTGAAGTCTCCAACTACACACACAAGGAGCTGATCACACAAAACCTGTTCACCACTTATGGCGACAGGTGGAAGGTGCTACGTCAGAACCTGACTCCATTATTCTCCTCTGCCAAGATGAAGAACATGTTCCATTTGATCGAGAAGTGTTCTCACGTGTTCGAGAAGATACTCGACGAAGAGGTGCAGAAATGCAACGAGATCGAAGCAAGGATGCTTGTGGCGAGGTACACGATGGATTGCATTGGATCCTGCGCTTTTGGCGTTGACACAAACACGATGGAAAAGAAAGAAAACAATCCATTCAGAAACATTGGTGATGTTATCTTTGATACTCATAGGTTTAGAGCATTCAAGAATGTTTTACGCGCTATCTGGCCGGCCATCTTCTACGCACTGGGATTCAGATCGATGCCGCCAGAAGTTGACCATTTCTTCAATAATTTGTTGACAGGAATTTTCAAAGGCCGCAATTATACGCCGACGTCGAGGAACGACTTTGTTGATCTCGTGTTGAAATTGAAGACCAATCATTCGATGACAGGCGACAGTATGAAAAATATGAAAGCTGATTCAGGAAATAAAGTTAATTTAGACGTGGACGACGATCTATTGGTGGCGAATTGCTTCTTGTTCTTCGCAGCGGGATACGAGACTTCGGCAACCACTTTGAGTTACACTTTGTTTGAGTTGGCGAAACATCCCGAAGCTCAAGAACGACTGTTAGAAGAGGTTGACGATTACTTGCGTCGTCATAACAACGTGCTGAAGTATGAGTGCATTGCAGAGACACCTTACATGGAAGCGTGTATTGATGAAGCTCTTCGTCTGTACCCAGTACTAGGAGTGCTAACTCGCGAGGTGATAGACGACTACACGTTCCCATCAGGACTGAAGCTAGAGAAGGGTCTCCGTGTGCACCTGCCAGTATACCACTTGCAGCATAACCCGGAGTTCTTCCCGGAGCCAGAAGAGTACCGTCCGGAACGGTTCCTAGCGGAGGAGAAGCATAACATCAGGCCGTATACATACATGCCGTTTGGTGATGGTCCCAGAATCTGCATCGGTAAGTGATAAATTATTATAATTTTTCAGCAAAGTCATTAAAATATACTTACAAAGAATCTCTTTGTTTTGGTTGCCTTTGGGAAATTGTTGTATTGAGTCTGTAATAGAGAATGGGTTCTTCATTGTATTACTCACTATAAGTAAAGTTTTGTTTAATGTCTTTTGCCATTTATGACGTAAAAAATAAATTGAGAGCCACTTCTCTTCTTGGAAACCGTACCTTTAGTAGCTATGGTTTCCTAGAAGAACGGTGGCCGCATTTGTCATCCGCAGTGAGGGCTGTTATGAAAATGATGACAGCGACAAAGATTTAAATCGTTAGATTCGCCCTACCGCGTCAAAAGCTAGTGGCGTTTCTGTTTCGTTTTGAGACCTCTGAAACACAATGACGCAATGCCTCAACTTGTTTGTCCTGGAAACGCTCTTCAATAATTTGTGAGCTCACTCTGTGAGCATTTTTTCTTGTGACTGAGTACGGTGAGGGCAAATCTAGCGATTTAAATCTTTGGGAGGCTGGATTTTACGGTGTCAAAAACGCTCTTTACGAAAACACTTCAACTGAGACTTCAACTTACTTTCATAATCAACGTTCACAGTGACGTCATTCACCACTCTTCTAGAAAACAGTAGCTTTATCTAAACATGGGGTGCTAAGCTATAAGTACCTTTAAACCTACTTCACATTATGGTATTCTCATCCAAACGCAATCTGCTGGTACCGATTACGTAGTTACTATTATCTAGTACCGGTGTGATTGAGTATAACCAAAATCGCTTAAGTATATAAAACTTACATGATAAGATAGAACTTGTTTTGGTTCTTTGACATTGAACCTGCTATTATCCAAAACATAATTTTCATTTTAGGTAGTTGTATAAATATTTACTTTTTGTTCGCAACTTTAATGCTTAAACCTGCGCTAATGGATATTTTCTCAATAAAAACGTTGTGGGGTTAATCTCTTCTCCACTTCACTGTTTGATATCGTACCTACAAAAAGCATGATATCAATATCAATTCAAGTCATTTACAATCATTGTCTTTTTCAGGTATGAGATTCGCAAGAATGCAAATGGCGGCCGGTCTGATAACATTGCTGAAGAAGTACCGTGTGGAGCTGGCTCCAGGCATGAAGAAACAACTGACGTTTGAGCCCAGATCTATAGTGACACAGCCTGATTCCCCAATCAGACTGAAGCTTATTGAAAGAGAGGGGTGGGAGCAAAGGCTGTTGAAGTCACCTTGAATTTGTTGAAGATTTTAGTTTTAAGTTTATATTTAAGTAAAGAATGAACTTTATTGGTATATTTTCCTTAGGACATTTGCAAGAGCTCATTAATGTTTTTTTTTTAAAGGACTGTTAATAAATAATGAAAGGGTTTATTTGTTCGTTTAAAATAGTGGTAATGTGAGTCGATAATGTCATACCAAGTCACATTACCTAGTTTTTATTTTACATAGTTAAGTAGATAAGTGTTGTAAAAAGAGTTTTGATTTCTTAAATTAGGTATACGTTCAATGTAGATATATCCATAGCGCGACATACATTATATGTGGCTAATCTGACATTATTTATGATAGAAAGCTACAAAATTTTATCTTATGACTTCTACGATATCAAAAAAATGTCTGTCGTATTGTGCTACGGTTGAAAAATAAAAATTAATTAATTGAAAATCACAGTTTGGCGTTTTCTATTTCAACACAACAAATTAATCCATAGTATTAGCTCAGGATCGAGTTGAGTGGAAAAAGGAAAGGAAGGCCTTCGTCTTGTAGACATTACAGACTGATTATTATTATAATTAATAATTAATTCTGTTCCAGTGGGCTGTTAGTTCCGGATTGACTGAATCCGGAAAAAAAAAGTTTCCTTTTGGAACTTCCCGTGTCTGTAATTTGTGGTATATGGCTCGTTAAGCTAGAAATTAACATCTAGGGATCATTCTTTGAAAACCCTTACGTCACTTGTCCGATGTTGTATTAGTGTTGTAAAATTTTCAATGTGGGACTTAGGTCTTAATGGTTTTGGGAACCACATCTCAATCAATACTATCATAGCGACATCTAGTACGACGTCTTAGAACTGACAGGTAACATGTCATCTCAATTGACGTACATATACTGCAAGCAGTGGCCGCAAGATGCCAGCACTAAACTGTGCGCAAGACAAGTCTGTGCTTAGCTGGAATCGGAACTAATCGAATGCCGCAGTCTTGTCATTTGTGTAAGGACTTATATTAAAATTATTTAATTAATTCATATTAAATGTAAGATTATTTTTTTAAAACATCATAACAATTCCTTTTGGCTTTGCCTTAGTCGGATAATAATAAGAATAATGATAATAAAAAGGCTTTATTTTACTACATTTTCATTTTTAAATACATGATTATTATACAGTGGCTCACGCTTCTAAATACTAGCCTCGCCTCCCCCATTTCCTCCCACTGATTCCTGTCCCTAGCTTTAGTCATCCATCCTGGTCCTCCCTTCTCCCAAAATAAGTCTTCCCACCTTTTCCTTGGACGACCTCTACTTCTGCTTTGGTCTCTTGGTGTCTATTCAGTTTAGGTCCATCGAGAGTTTTCCAACCAGCCCAGTTCCACTTGAGTAACCTGGAAGTCAAAATGAAAGCCATTGCTATTAATAGTGTGTTGTTGTGTAACACACACGTTCCAAAAACGATGGCAAATCAGGGCTGAGCAACGTGGCCAAAGGAAAGTTGTATGTTTAAGTCCCATGTAATAGGGGGCGAGCATATTGTCATCAACCGGGCACAAATCCAGACTCCGGGCTGCTACTGAGAAATTCCAGATAGAAAAACGCAACTTTGCCCGACCTGGGAATTAAACCTAGTAGCGCTTTCGACCACTAGACCAAAATCGCAAACAAAACTGCGCATACGCATGGACGTGTTTTGGCAAGCTGGAGGAATCACTATTGATGTATTATAGTTTTTTTTTAAACCTTATTGTCCTATTTTTCAAGTATTCTCCACATACTTGGAATGAGAATGGAATATCCTGTACCTATATAATTTATTGCATTTGATTACATATTTTTTCTTTATTTGTATCTGTTTTAAAGCAAAAATTGTATCTTAATGCATATTTTTTAATAATTTATTTTATTTTATTTATAGTCTTTTTCAGAGCTATAGTTGTTTATTACAAAGAGTTTAATCTCAGTTCTGAGTCTCTGTGTGCCTTTTGGCAAAGGCCTCAAAATCACCCCTTCAAATCCCTCTTTAGGATACCATGGGGCCACATTTAAGTCCCATTTCTGTTCTCACCTGACAGTGTGGTCTGCTCATCTCCATTTTAATCTTCTCAGTTTTAGTACCTACTACATTTGTGTTTTGTTGATCAAACAGTGATTGGTTCTTTCTATTTTTTTTGCCCATTATACTCCTATCCATGCTACGCTGACACGTTTGAAGTTTTGTCCGTTGGGTTTTGATCAAGGCCCATGTTTGGCATCCGTAAGTTAGCCAACAGGAAGGATGCTGGTGTTGAAAAGCTTTCCATTAAAAAATAAATGTTTATTTTCTTGTCTTTCATTATTTCTTTGCAGGGCTAGTATTATCTCGCATGCCCGATTCGTGTTTCGATCTCTTTGCGGGATAAATTACTTGTTGTGATTATTTGTCCTAAATATGTATAATCTTCTACTTTATCGCAGGTTATCAAGTAGGTACAAACATTTGGGTTTAGTAGTTGATGACAGATTTAACTGGGGCTATCACATTCGCTACATATGCGATAAACTACATGCAATGCGGGCCAAAGCAATATTCGGAACGAGAATGGAAATATCATTAATTATAAGAAAATTACTAAAACAATGGATCTCATGTCAAAGAAAATAAAGAATTTATTTATTTTTAAACTACAAATAACTCTTTATACGACAATCCTTTCAATATATCCCTTTAATAAGTCACCCTGTATAAAGTTTTTGTTACTGAGTAAAGCGTCTATAATAAGCTTTTTGATAATCACACACATGAGTGAAGAAAAGTGCAACATCGATGCGCGCGAACTCTGTCACCACACTTACAGCACTTTAGGAGATATTCCCGAAAATAAGAGTCTATTTCCAAAATATTTAAATGTGCTCCCTTTTATCCCATTTAAATATTTTAGAAATAGACTGTCTATGTTATTGTTGATAAATAGATACCTAATTGGTTTATATATATTTTTTTTTTATCTAGGTAACTTAATAATATAATGAATCATAATATTTTAAATGTGTTTGTATAATTATCAATATAACGGATAAGGTACGTCTGGTTCGTTATCATCAGCCATATTTTAACTACTGTGGGCGTAATATGGGAAGTATTGGTTATAGGGCAATAAAAAAACTGCTAGCAGTTCAGATCAAATTATAATCAAATTACACTGTTGCTACACAACACAACTATATGGAACGCGCGACAGTTTCTAAACGTGTTCACTGCTTGACAGCCACCGACAAACTGAACCTCCCATATTATAATTATACTCTTTGAACTGAACTTAGATCCGGTCGAGCGTAGTTGTAGACTCTGTCGAGCACCGCCAGGAAGCGTTGGCGCCCCGATTAGTCGAATCAGTGACGTATTTTTCAACTAATATTTACGATTAACTTGACGTTAATTTTAGAACTTTGATTGTGTTTTACAAACGAACAGTTTTTAAACCTGATAAACCTGTATTTTATGCAAGAATTAATTATAAAAACGTTTTAAAGTTTTTATAATTCTTAATGTCTATTTATGCCATTATCTTTACCTACTTTAGTTTATAATAGCAGAGAGCCACAATAACAATTGGGCCTAGTTGGCATAAATAAATAAATATTTAATTTAATTTATAAATTGCGTACAGCCAACCGCACGTCACTTTAACTATGAAGCTCGCCATTCCAATACCAAAGAACTAAGTAAAACCCAGTCCTTGGGTCACGGGAAGTGTCAACCAGCCGTTTGGAGATATCGTGGCACAAATCATGAGCACTCGGACGGAAAACACTTGTACACACACAAGGTAACGGAAAACACTTGTATTTTGTTCCGCTTTGGGGCTGAAGTATCAATTCATTGTTATCAAGTGCAATCGAAACCTGATGACCTGACCTGATGATGTATAACAATCACTAACGGGAAATTCCTTAAAACTTCTGAATACATTGTCTACCTTCTGAATATATTGTACTTGAGTACGCCGAGCTCGTTATCTATAAAACTATAAATAGCCAAATACAATTCTGACATAATCAGATTCCTCGAAACTTCAACATGATCGCGTTATTATTGCTCGCCACGCTACCTCTGATCTTCTACGTGGTCTACCTCACCTCTAAGCGAAAGTTCCAATATTGGGAGAATAAGAAAGTGCCACATTCACCGCCGGTCGCGATTTTCGGAAATTTCTCCGAATATATTTTACAGAAGACGTACTTAGGACAACTCACTCAGAAAATATGCTGGAAATTTCCGAACGCCCCGTACATTGGCGCCTACTACGGCACGGAACCCACCCTCATCGTACAAGATCCGGAAGTGATCAAGCTCGTCATGACGAAGGATTTCTACTTCTTCAGCGGCCGTGAAGTCTCCAACTACGCACACAGGGAGCTGATCACACAAAACCTGTTCGCCAGTTATGGCGACAGATGGAAGGTCCTACGTCAGAACCTGACTCCACTTTTCTCCCCCACTAAGATGAAGAACATGTTCCATTTGATCGAAAAGTGTTCTCACGTGTTCGAGAAGATTCTTGACGAAGAGGTGCAGAAATGCAACGAGATCGAAGCAAGGATGCTTGTGGCGAGGTACACGATGGACTGCATTGGATCCTGCGCTTTCGGCGTTGACACAAACACGATGGAAAAGAAAGAAAACAATCCATTCAGAAACATTGGCGATGTTATCTTTGATACTCATAGGTTTAGAGCATTCAAGAATGTTTTACGCGCTATCTGGCCGGCCATCTTTTACGCACTGGGATTCAGATCGATGCCGACAGAAGTTGACCATTTCTTCAATAGTTTGTTGTCAGGAATTTTCAAAGGCCGCAATTATACGCCGACGTCGAGGAACGACTTTGTTGATCTCGTGCTGAAATTGAAGACCAACCATTCGATGACGGGCGATAGTATGAAAAATATGAAAGCTGATTCAGGAAATAAAGTTAATTTAGACGTGGACGACGATCTATTGGTGGCGAATTGCTTCTTGTTCTTCGCAGCGGGATACGAGACTTCGGCAACCACTTTGAGTTACACTTTGTTTGAGTTGGCGAAACATCCCGAAGCTCAAGAACGACTGTTAGAAGAGGTTGACGATTACTTGCGTCGTCATAACAACGTGCTGAAGTATGAGTGCTTTGTAGAGACACCTTACATGGAAGCATGTATTGATGAAGCTCTTCGTCTGTACCCACCAATAGGACTGCTAACTCGCGAGGTTATAGCAGACTATACTTTCCCATCAGGACTGAAGCTAGAGAACGGTCTTCGTGTGCACCTGCCAGTGTACCACTTGCACCATAACCCGGAGTTCTTCCCGGAGCCAGAAGAGTTCCGTCCGGAACGTTTCCTGGCGGAGGAGAAGCAGAACATTAGGCCGTACACATACATGCCGTTTGGTGATGGTCACAGAATCTGCATCGGTAAGTGCATTTTTTTTTTTTTTCGGCAAAGTCATTTAAATATTCTTACGATGAATCTCAATGTTTTGGTCCCCTTTGCAGGGGATATGGTTGTATTCAGTCTGTAAGAGAGACGGGGTTTTGCAATGTATTACTCACTATAAGTAAAGTTTTGTTTTAATGTGTTTTGCCATAAATAAAACGCCAAACAATTTGAGAATACTTAGCTTAGCACCCCATGCTTAAAAAGGAGGATTATGATTCTGACCGGTATGTATGCACCTATGTATGTTCATTTGTTCTATATTCATGTTTATATTCATAACATCTATACTTCTCATAACAATTTGACAAATGAGGTATCATTGCAAGCGTCTTGATCGTCGGTTTAGTCCACGTTCAACCCCCACAATCTTTACCCCCGTCCATGTTGAACCCCTAAATGTAGTCCATGTTCAACCCCTGAGGGGTTGAACATGGATTTCAATACATTGGTCATCTTTTCTTTGTCCATATTCAACCCATTGTTGTTAGGTAACTAATAATGACATTAAAGTAATACTGAGAGCAGAAGTGTATTTATTTTCTTTAAAATTAATGGTTAAGGTACACGTAAATAAATATCGGTCATCGACCTTATCAAATCCACATTATAATGGCTTGAATACCACGATTATTACCCACGTTGGGTCTTTTGGTTCTAATAGTTTTAAACACCTAGTACACACTTTAGGTTTATTACACATTCATGTTTTACACACTTTTACAGGTATTAGTAGCGCAATATTATCCGTGGTTCTTCGGCAGTCTGAGCTTCTCACAGTTGTAAACGTCCTTTTGTACCTATTGGCCTAGTTCTAGAAGAAGGGGAAATATGTTTTTTCTTACTCCTACGATGTCCTTTTCTGATTAATTTCGTTGCGGGTTGCAAGATAGTTGAATCGTTTCTCCGGGACTCGTCGAATTGCATTGAGAGCTCAGAGGAAAGTACCAATATTGTACCCTTAGTTTACGCCCTCTTATCGAATAAAAAGCAAGCTACGTACAACTTATTTTCAGTCTAATAAAAAAGTGTTGCCTGATTGAAAGCCAAGAAAATTTACAGTTGATTTTGAAAGTGGACCCAAGTTAGCATTAGAAAAAACTTTTCCTAAGATACAAATAAAAGGTTGTTTTTACTATTTCAACAGGGCTATTTGGAGAAAAGCCAAGGCTTAAAGTTAAACTTAAAAAAAATAACGCGGAAACATGTAGCTTTATGTACAGTGGCTTCATCTTCCTCAAGAAGAAATGAAAAAAAATAATTAAAAAGTGTTTATTCACAGAAATAATATATTTTTTAACAATTAATTAACAAGATATATTACCTCTGCCAAACTGCAAAGCAGTTTGTTGGCAGACGTAGCTCCTTTTTTAAACTATATACATAATTTACACTTTTTCACATATAAGTACGCTAAACTATATATGTATTCATGCATTCCTTAAATTTTTATCCAGCTGAATTTAAACAAACATACAAGTTTTTAAATATTATCTCAAGTGAGGCTTTGACTTAACATGTTATTAAAGAGGTACTTATGTATTTTATTTCTAAAAGGGGTTTTTGTGATACAACTGTTTCTATCAACGGGAAGGTTATTAAAAATAGTCGGAACTAAAAAAGATCTACACCTTCGACCATAATAGTTATTGCAAGTGGGCACTACAAATCTTCTCATATTATTGCTTCTTTGAGATCTTGTGCGAATAATATTCGTTTTAAATTGATCACTAAAATACTGTTCTAAGGCAACTGAAAAGAATAGATAATAGATTTCTTTATATCATGGATGACAGCCCTGATAAACAGTGTGTGAAAGAATGTAACGATTATTTCGTATAACAATGGTTTGGAAACCGACTTATGAAAAATTAATGGTGTTGTTATGGTGAACGACATTGCACCACTAATAATCTGGTAGGTTGGCATGATATGCTAAATAGAAAATTAGCAAAAACCACCAACATTATACAATTTTTGAAAAAACTTTTGTGTTTTACTGTCCATTGAGGGTTGAACGTGGATTAAAGACGTTCAAAAATAAACATTTAGGGGTTCAACATGGACGGGGGTAAAGATTGTGGGGGTTGAACGTGGACTAAACCTGAATTCGCAACCCAATGATTAAGACAGCGCTAGTCCACATTTTCTCCATAAAAACGTTGTGGGGTTAATCACTCCACTGTTTAACATCGTACGACCAAAGTGATATCGATAAATCAATTCAAATAATTTACAATCATTGTCTTTTCAGGTATCAGATTCGCAAGAATGCAAATGGCGGCCGGTCTGATAACACTACTGAAGAAGTACCGTGTGGAGCTGGCTCCAGGCATGAAGAGACATCTGACGTTCGAGCCCAGATCTTTCGTGACACAGCCTGATTCCCCAATCAGATTGAAGCTTATTGAAAGAGAGGGGTGGGAGCGAAGGTTGTTGAAGTCACCTTGAATTTTTTGAAGATTTTATTTATAAGTAGCCCTCGAAATTCAAACTTTGTTCATGCTTTTTCAATTTGCAGGACATTGTCTGGTTGTATGTTGATAAAAATATGATTCGCGACCGTAACAAATATGGTATTGAATAATTATTATCATTACAATCAGCAATACAATTCTTTAAGTTAGAATAATCCTCCAATGTTATTTATAATTTCATGAAATAGTCATTCACTAGAACTTAGATGTGTTGATGATTTTTATCATTAAAATTCTATATTAATTATTGATATGGCCGCGAATCATATTTGGATCAACATACAACCTGATAGTGACCTGCAAATTGCAAAAAACCGTAAGAAAATTTGAAATTCGCGGGCGACCCTGATAATTCGTCACCTAAGTCTCCGTATTCTAAGCAGACCACTTAATTGAATGAACTTAAGGATATAAAATATTTCCTTATTTGCAAGACTTCATCAATGTGTCATTTTTTTTAAATCGACTGATATTAAATAATTCAACTCACATTACCTATATATTTATCTAGTTATATAAGTATGTAAATAAGTTTTGTAAAAAGATGGAGGAACTTTATGTTACATGTATCTAGGTCTATCCATAACGCGGCTAATCTGAAATTATTTATGGTGGAAAGCCACAAATTGCTTTGCGGCCTGTTAGGACTGATTCCTATATTGTAGGTACTGATCTCTTATGAACAAAATATCAAAATCACTTTTCCCAAAATGACAGATTTTCTAAATATGATAGATGATTATGATGATATATGATGATATGATTATTATAGAGTGTGTTTTTTTAAAATGTAAGTTGCGTTTAGTTTGTGCAGAATAATTTTTCTTTCTATTTTTCTTTCTATAAATGTTTTTGTTTTTTAGAATATCGGATAAAACAAAACTGTCAAATTCATGTACGGTCCTACTTCTACGATACGACAAAATGTCTACCATAATATTATTGTACTACGGCTGAAAAATTAATAATTAATGAAAATCAGAGTCTGGCGTTTGTTGTTTCTGTCAACACTTGAAATTAATTCCGTCCCTGACAGGCTGTTTGTTCCGGATTCAGACCGTTTCCTTTCCAAACTTTCCGTATCTTTCTGTAATTTTTGGCATAAGGCTCATTATGCTAGAACAATTGGGGATCATTTTGTGACCAAAATGGCTTCTTTGCGACACTTGTTCGTGGTGCTGTAGGTGGGATTCCGTTCATAATGGTTTTGAAATTAGCTAGATAACTTTGAAAGTCAAAGTAAAATTATGTACAGAATATTATGGACAATAATTGTTATTAGGTTGGTACCGTTGCTTAGCTTAAATACCGTACATTTGATCCACTTGGCAATAACGTCACGTTATCTAAAATGCGTGTAATATTTCGGCGGTTCAAACAGACGCCACGCTTAGATCATCGACTTGGTAGTTCTATGATTTATGATTTATGATTTATGTTAGGGGGTTTTGGTTTCCGCACTTAGTTCTTGAGTGGACCATTGTGCGTGGGTCATGGCGGCCGACGGTGGTTATTCCAACCAGCCCACCTCCCTCCAGAAGAGTTAATTAAAGCTCCTGGTCTGTTTAGAACGTCTGTGAAAGATACGGGTGACCCGAGGGTTTCTGTTCTAATCTGGGTGACGCCCGTGCATTTGAAGAGCACGTGCGCGACGGTTTCTTCAGTCTCCATGCACGCCCTGCACAGAGGACTGTCCGTTATGCCCAGTGACTTGGTAGTGTGTGTAGTGCTAATATAATGTTTCTATTTTCTCATAAAAACGTACAAGTTATCGTTAATTGGCCTGAGGAAGAAGAATCGTAAAAACGTATAAAAACTTGTAAGGATCGCAGCCAGGGCGTTCTGTAGTTTCTGCCTACTCGCATGGAAAATAGGCGTAAGCTTTTATGCATGTGTAATAAAACATTTATATGTTTGTTTATCTACCAATTTCTCCTAATTCTGTGCCAGTAAAACACCTTTGATGACAGAATACCCCAGTCATAAAATAAACCAAATAGATTAAAGTAAATAAGCCAGCTATATGAACTGCCTAAGTCCACATCTAAACACGACCCTCTCAGTGGATCTCAGCCTTGGATCCCTTTAGGAGTATCATTCTATTGGCTTTCAATATCATATTGTCAACTGCTAAGCATCAACATCAACTGCTAAGCGTGCCTTCATGTCGGACAATGGCCCGTGCTGCGTCTCCGCTACCGCGCGTGTTGATCGCACTAAATAAATTCGTGGAAGCCAACCCGGACTGCGATCTGTTCGACAATAAGTTCGCCAATTTAATGGTCATGTGCCTGCATTTTTGTGAAAACAATGTTGTTTAATTGTTGTTATTCGTCTATGTGTTATGTCTGTACTTGTTATAATAAGTATATGCTGCGATTTATGTAATTGGCTGCTCAAGCCGTGTAAATCAAATAAATAAATAAATAAAAATAAATAAATAAATTGTTTAAGGGCTAATAAGTCGTCAAATTGCTTTGAAAGATCCGTCGTTATATCGAAGCTCCTGCAGCATTAATTTTGAAATAAATATATGTTAAAGTTGAGGATTAATGTTAGCGACTATGTTAGCAGGAAACACGATTTCATAATATTTTCTCGATAGAAAAAAAATACAAAGTTACCTCCAAACCGAACAATAAACCGCTGCTATTAAAAAAATACTTCAAATTAGATCATGAAACTTGGCACACTAACTGAATTAACTATAACCACCTACCTTGTACCTATGATCCAAAATAAACACTGAAACTGAAACTGAAAGCAGCGACTATGTTTTTTTTTTTTTTAATTACCTTTATTTTCGCCGTAAAAAGCAATTACCTAAACTTTTACCGATTTGGAGCCGCCTCCGTCTCGCTCGCACTCAGTCCGCGAGTTGAATGGTGCGAGCGAGATAAAAACCTGGGGTTGTATGGGCTCTTAAGTACTTGCTGCACCCCGCGGTTTCACCCGCATAAGTCTCGATCTTGTGGGAATATCGGGATACAATATCCTTCCTATATCCTTCTCCAGATCATGATCTACCCACGTGCCAAATTTTATCGAAATCCATTCAGCTGTTTTAGCGTAAAAGCGTTACAAAAAAACTCACTTTCGCATTTATTCGACACTTAGGATTTCGGATACCAGCACTGCGTTATGGTGAAGTGACTAGAAAGCCCCAGAAAAATCAAGAAAAACATGCAGCTCGCTTAGCATGACCACAATAGAAACGTGTTTTGTCGACGGAAGAATAGAAAAAATGACAGATAAACAACCACAATCTGTCATTTTGACTATTCTGCCGTCGACTAAACCCGTAGAAAACCCGTTTCTATGGTTGTCATGCTAGGTACGCACTACGCAGGTGTTACTTGACTGTTTAATTGCGCGGTTGGTGTCAAAGTTCTAGCTTGTTAGTATTGAATTCACCCGCAAGGGTACCTCCACAGTGCCCCGACGCCTCTTAACGGTCTATACAACTCGTGTCGTCTCCACAGTTCTGACATATTATTCGTTACGTTTTTTTTTTGGCAATTGCGGCGGCTTCAACCATGTTCCGGCCGTGTGCACAATGGGATTTCTGACGGAAAATGACGAACTTCCATATAAAATTTCATCACCCATTTGTGCAAAATTCCATGCAGTTCCAGTTACTGGGTTGTGGAGGTCAGATAGGCAGTCGCTCCATGTAAAATACTGGTATTTAGCTGCATCCGGTTGGACTGGAAGCCGACCCCAACATTATTGGAAAAAGGCTAGGAAGAATGAGACACTGGTGCGATATCGCGGGCGCGACAAGGGTAGCGCTGCCTGTCGCGCCCGCGATATCGCACCAGTGTGTACGAACCGTTAAGTTAATCCCGCAAAGGTCAAGGATGATCGAGCTAGCGATACCAGGGTTGCATACGTGGGAGAGAGCGTTGCGGGTTTATAATAGTTGGCAGGAGTCCGTCATTTGTAATGTGCTCCTTTTATGACAAAGGCAAATAACAATCTGCCTATCCTTTTCCCAAATATGTTGGGGTCGGCTTCCAGTCTAAACGGATGCAACTGAATACCAGTATTTTACAAGGAGCGACTGCCTATCTGACCTCCACAATCCAGTTACTTGGTTATACGATACCCCTTGGTAAGACTGGTTGTCAGACTTTCGGGCTTCTGACGACCCGTAACGACTGTCAAAGAACCACGAATGACAGCCGAGACTAAGGGCTTAACGTGCTTTCCGAGGCACGGAGGAGTATCGATATGTAAAGATGGTCAGCCATCCACGGACCATCCCCGGCGAGTGTAACTTAACCTGCTGGATCGACCCATGCCGCTGATATTACTTAGCCACGTGCTCCTTTTATGACAAAGCCATTAAAGTATTAAAGCACATAATATTGGTCTGATAGCCTTGGCATTGTGGAGCTAGTGTGCAATACATCCAGTCACAGAACTTAGCATTACCAAAATTAACATTCCATATCACACCAATGTGATCTTGACCTTATTCCGTCAGTAGAAAGCCACGGTTCTTCTGCAATAAACTGCTAGCATCACAGATAAACATAAATATATAAGCTAATATGTGCTCTCAGGCTTCAGACAGACGGTCCGGGGCTGCGCGCATGCGTACCAGCCCCCTTCTGCTGGACTCACCCTGACACGGTAGGAAAGCCATGATGGAAACAATCAAAGGATAATGCCGTATCAACAGGTTGCGAAGTTGGGAAGTGTGGTAATCAAATTGATGCTCATTTGTTTAGTGGATGTGATTTATAAGTGTTGGATTTTGCAGAACACTGGCGGATTTGCTTGTGCTTAGCCTGTTATATTAGGATATGACTTAAAGAACTTGTGTTAGAATTATTTGATTTGTTTTGGAATTTTTAATGCTGAATTTGGATGTTAGATAACAAGATCTAGTATACAAATAATTTAAATAAGCATTAACTAACAAAACATCAACTTGGATAGTTAATTGATTCAGGCGTGACTTGGCGTAAATCCATTATAAAATACACCAAAGAGTTAAAAAAAACCCTCTAAGAAATCGAGGTGAAACATGTGTCGATTTCTTACAGGGTTTTTAAGACTTTTTGGGGAAATTTAAGCGGAATAGTTACTAAATATCGATAGTTTTTGTATCAACGCCTATAAAAAAATGGAATCAAAGGTTATGAACCAAAATAGTGTGCTAGTTAATTTAAGTTAGGTACTGGCGTTATATAAATAACTGAGGTGGTAGACTGGACCTAATCACACCTGGTGTCGCTGAGATAGGCGGACGACATTGTTGCCATCGCGGGTAGAACCTGGATGGGGCTGGCACAGGAGTGTGGGGATTGGCACAAGAAAAGAGAGGCCTATGCTCAGCAGTGGGTGAAGTCAGGCTGTGGATGATGATGAGTCACACATAGTGTAAGCATAATCAGTATACAATGTTCCCAATGCTAGGACACGCGTCTCCTCTCGATGAGAGGGAGTGGCGCGGGCCAAGTGCGGATTGGTAGATGTCACATAATGTCTTCGAATTTTTGGTTCTAGGGCATGCCAGTTTCCTCACTATGTTTTGCTTCGCTGTTTTGCGAGCAGTGGTGATGAAATAATTTACACAAAGTAAAGCGCGTATCGGGGTTCGAACCTATGACCTATGAATCGTAAGACGCGTCCGTTACCACTGGGCCACCACTGCTCTACACACAGTGTATTATTTATTTATTAAGGAATATTCTCGACGTCAAGTTAGACGTTTAGTTTTAGCTATTTCTTCTGCGAAAGCGGGTAGAGTAACGGAGAAGGCAGGAGAGAGAGACTCAGTCTATCACTAATCTGAAATGACCAAAGAGATAAATGATCTGAACAAGTAAAGCAATAAGATTCTGAAAAGCACAAACGCCTTTGCAAATATTGATACCTAAATAGATGGTTTGAACAACACTGATATTTACTTAAACTATCAGGCGTAGCAATACAACAAACCAATTTCGATTGAAAAATCCAATTTCACTCTAATTCTCGAACAAATATTTTTCCAGACATATCCCCCAGCCTCCGACTACATGGTCACCCTACTTGTCCCACTCCACGCCGCAAGCTCAGTGTTCTGACGCGTTTCAAGCGTCGCCCACAAGCGGAGACGGAGCAAAACATTCGCTAGTTATCAGACAATAACATATCCAACAACTAAATCATATCAGTAACAAAATAAGAAGAAAATACTCTATTTTGTAACGATTTGTAGTAATTTATCCAGTTGTTATTAGTGATTGTGATAAAAAGAGTTAATAATGAAAACGTAGTGAGAGGAAACTGTGTTGTGAATTTGAAATTGCTTTTTGAAAGCATATGTTGTGTTTTCTAAGTGAGTAGTTTTGTGGTATATTTTTATTAGTATTTCCAGTGTTTCGTTCGTGGATTAACTACGGATTTTCGTGCAAATGTCATGAAAATTATTTCATGAATTTTCAGGGAGGGTGCACACATTTTTTTTCCAAATGACTAAATGTTTTACAGTTTTCCACACTAAATAACGGAATTATTTGATACCAAAAAAGCTTAGCAGATATTAAAAAAGAGACTATATTTAATCCTTTATTATCTAAGTCGTGAAAACGTATCAACAGTTGTAGTAATTTCGAGTGGGCGTTTACACGTGTGAGTTGATTCAGTAGACGTCGATGCCCGCATTTCTGGCAGAGTTGTATTCATTTAAAGGCTTCATTTAGGGCGCCTACAATACGCAGTGCGTTGAATTGTTGCTATAAATGGCGCTTTATTTAGATTAACAATAAATGAAAGGAAAATCTTCGTATGGATACTCTCTTTAGTCTTGTAACAATACTTGTAATACTACTATGAATAAGGATTTAGAAAAGTCATAATTTAAGAACGATTTTATGGGACTTTAAATTGAAAAAAGATCATACGTTTTTTAAATGAAATTGATAGGGATGGTAATAAGTTTTGTAAATAAAAAGGATGATTCAGAAGAAAAAAATTTCTTTGTTAAAAAATCATACCTAGAAGCAAAACAGAAGTATTTGTCTGTAATAAGAAAAACTGCATAAATGGACTATCTTATAAGAAAAACAAGCTAAAAATTCTTGCCCTTTTTTATTTACTTGTACAAAATATAAATATTTTAGTGTTAGATTTTAATTAAGTATATTTATTATATTTAAATATAGAAGTCAAAACTGTGAAAACAAAGCAGAAATTCATTAAAGATGGGCCGATCATAATCTATTACCAAATAGACACACACGGGAACATAGGAACAAAATGTGGTACAATAGTAAAAACAAACCGTAGTAAAAAAGCAAAAAATATCGATCACCATTCGTCTGTGAAGTCTCGATAATGAGAACCAGTGAAGTGCAATTTATTATCGTTTGTGAGTGCAACAGACGGCATCCCACGGGGACACGCGCGACATCACACCTACCGTTTTACTTATAGCTTTCTATCATTCTTCTTCGCAGCACTCTTGTCAGAGCTGTCGTGGTCTTCATGTAGCTTCTTGTCCAGGGGTTGATGTGATTCGCCATTCACGATTTCTCTCCATTTACTCCTATTTTTGGTGTTTTTAGTGCACTCATACACGGGTTCGCTCACTGCGGATTTGATTTAGTCAGTCCATCTCATGGGTGAGCGTCCGCTTGGTCCAGTTCCCTCCACCTTACCCTGTACGATAAGGCGCTCTATAGTCACCCTCACGCCTCGAGACATGTCCGAAGTATTTGAGGATGCGTGTTTGACCCAGAACTGATAGACGCCTTTTGATGCTCAGTTCTTGGCGTATAGAGGTGTTGTTCAGAAACTCGATCCATGATACCCCAAGCATTCTTCTCCAGCACCACATTTCCAGAACGTCTATATTTTTCTTCTCAATGTAACGCAGCGTCCACGTCTTAGCAGCTCATAGGAACATAGGAAACACTTATCGCTATTTATTTATTTAATACTTCAAGCACAGAAATGTACAGAGGCGGACTTAATGCCATAGGCATTTTCTACCAGTCAACTTTAGGGTTTTGGTCACCGCTATTGACTCCTTACTAAACAGAATACCAAAGTACGGTATACCCCATTTGAGTCGTCTTTTTTAATGTAAATAGTTTAATTTCTTGTTGTTTTTTTTTTTACTTTGGTACTAACTACCTTTGATTTATTCAGAGAAACTGTCATAATTATGATATTGGTGCCAACAAATACCAATATATCCTTTGATTCAGACTCTGATTAGCTCATTAAAAACATCA
The DNA here is from genome assembly GCA_914767815.1 of Eupsilia transversa. Classification (NCBI taxonomy): domain Eukaryota; kingdom Metazoa; phylum Arthropoda; class Insecta; order Lepidoptera; family Noctuidae; genus Eupsilia; species Eupsilia transversa. Next base: position 11,752,945 of record OU611892.1, read on the forward strand.
GTAACATATAAGCAAACTTATAACATGAAGTAGAATATTGTAGTAATGTGAAGCTGATAGCTGATATTAGCTTGGGGAATCAAGAAGGGCCAATTACTAAATTCTGTATTCTTAAGAACAATGTTAAAGCATGTATCTCGACGTATGTATTTGAGTCTAGAACTGGAGATTCATTTTATACGAGTTTTAGACACCTTACTCTACCTAACTGTCATTAATTATTATAACAAAAATCAAACTGCCTAGCTTTTTTCCAACTTTGTTGATGGGGTCGGCTCCCAGTCTAACCAGATGCAGCTGAATACCAGTATTTTACATGGAGCGACTGCCTATCTGACCTCCACAACCCAGTAACTGCGTAATAAGATACCCCTTGGTAAGACTGGTTGTCAGACTTTCGGAGTTCTGACGACCCGTAACGCTACCACGCTACCTACTCATTGACTCAGAGAGGCAGAAATCGCAAATGTTAGTTGTTTATCAGATTGATTCAATCAGATTAGAACCATTAGAAGATATTGCTGTGAATAGTTAACTAACCTTAATTACAATGGTAAACACAAAGTCACAGCAAGGTTAATTAATGATATTTATAAACATCAAAGACGTCTTGAACTAGATACTGATCGAATTCCTAATTACGATCAATGGAGTACAATTTATTATTATTTACGGACATCTCGACGCGACGACGGCCACAAATATAAACAAAGAAAGAAGAAAGAAAAGAAAGAAAAGAAAGAAAAGAAAGAAAAGAAAGAAAAGAAAGAAAAGAAAGAAAAGAAAGAAAAGAAAGAAAAGAAAGAAAAGAAAGAAAAGAAAGAAAAGAAAGAAAAGAAAGAAAAGAAAGAAAAGAAAGAAAAGAAAGAAAAGAAAGAAAAGAAAGAAAAGAAAGAAAAGAAAGAAAAGAAAGAAAAGAAAGAAAATACATTTATTTGTCACAAACTACAACGCACACAATATAAAATATAGCCGACAAAAAAGATCAAAATAAAACAAATAAAAAGGTGTAAAGTACCGTAAGTAAGAAAATTGGCAGGGGAGTGTGCCTCACAGCTGCGGCAAAAATGCGAGACAATATTATACGGTTATCTCTTAATCACTATTTTGCAACATTTAGTTAATAGGGCATTACCTAGGATATTGTTAAGGTCAATTCAATCAATCTGCCTAGCCTTTTCCCAATTATGTTAGGGTCGGCTTCCCGTCTAACCGGATGCAGCTGAATACCAGTATTTTATATGGCGCGACTGCCTATCTGACCTCCACAACCCAGTAACTGGGTAATATGATACCCCGTGGTAAGACTGGTTGTCAGACTTTTGGGCTTCTGACGACCTGTAACGACTGTCAAAGGTCCAAGATGACAGCCGGGACCTAAGGCTGAACGTGGTTTCCGAGGACAAAGACTTAATATGTAGTAGCACTTTATAAAAAGCCAGTTTTTAGGGTTCCGTACGCTTCTCAATTTTTTTTTGAGAATTAAACAGAAAATCATCTACGTTGTTCTTAAAATATCAATATATGGCAAAATCTATATAATATGGTATTCTAGCCCGTATTTTATTATTTATTTACACACACTAACACTTACATTACAAGCAAAAATACAAGGACCAAAAAGGCAAGCAAGAAAGATAGATTGAGTTGTCAATCCGTCAGTTAATCTTAATCAAGGAAAACCGGCCAAATGCAAGTCGGACTCGCACACCAAGGGTTCCGTACCGCATTAAGATCGAGCAAAAAACGCCAAAAAAAACACAATTCTTTTAAGAACCTTTGTTTTTTTTAATTATTTGTGTGGCAATAGAAATACACAATCTGTGAAAATTTCAACTGTCTACCTATTACGGTCTAGAGATATAGCCCGCTGACAGACAGAAGGCAGGACGGACGGACGGACGGACGGCGGAGGCTTAGCAATAGGGTTCTGTTTGGCACCCCTCGGGTACGGAACCCTAAAAACTAGCTTTTTATAAAGTGCTACCACTTAAGTCTATTGCCTCGGAAAGTACGTTGAAATATCGGTCCCGGTTGTCATTCGTAGATCTTCCTACGGGCCGGCAGAAGCCCGAAATTCTGGCAACCAGTCTTACCAAGCGGTATCATATTACCCAGTAACTGGGTTCTAGAGGTCGGGTCGGGTCAGGCGATGGCAAATAAGCCTAAATTTTGCCCAAAATTCTGCCACCGAAGATTTCAATCGTAGATTTGCCCGGCCGCGTCAAAAGATGGTCGCATTTCTGTTCCATTTTGACTGTTTGACACCTCTGATACAGTGTCGCAGAGACTTCGACTTGATTGTCATGGAAACGCCATTGTTAGGGTGTAAGCTCACTCTCCTCAGTATGGACACTTTTTCGTACCACTTAGTACGGTGAGGACAAATCTATGAATTAAATCGTTGTCTGCCACGCGAACTCTGTGCTGACGCAATCATAAGATCCCCAAGTACTTAGGTGGCATGCGATGCAAGAAGGAAGCTGAGCCATGGTCTGCGGAGCGCATATGCACTTGAGGTCCAAGTTGTTCATAAACTCCCATCTGTGGAGATTCTCTTTGCTACGGCCGACTTGGGTTCGTAATTTATTTAGGGATTTCCAAATCGGCCACGGTAACGAGTGCCCAGGTGGAAGGCTCTCAGATGGCTCGATAAAACTGACCCATCAGCACCCTATATTAATGAATACATATTAAATCAAGCAGATAGATCAAAGATAATGAGAAACGGACGACTGTTCAATAAAGGCTTAGCTTCCTAATCGCGATTAATTATATTAGCGAACGTCCCACGGAGGACGCGTCACGGGAATTTCCTTCTAATAGGTATTGATGCAGAAGGAAAATTAAATTAAATTAAAACAGCCTTTATTTCGGGTGACCCTTCTTGGTAAGAGAGAGCAGGGTGGCCCGGGAAATCATGGTGAGGAAACCGAACCAACAATTCGAAGTCATGTGACATCTACCAACCCGCACTGGGCTCTCGTGGTGGATTACGGCCCACTCCCTCTCACAGAGAGGAGGCCAGTGTCCCAGCAGTGGGCACATTATAAACTGACTAGCTTCTGCCCTCGACTTCGTCCGCCTGAAATTTCTGACCTCGGCCCACCTCGTCGCAACCCATCGCTCGCCCGCGTTATTACTTCGTTTTCGCTTAGGGTTTTTTCTGACTTTTTTTTCATTTTGCTCGGCTCCTACGGGTCGTAGCTTGATGTTACATAGCCTATAACCTGGCCGGATATTTTCTCGACAAATTAGTAAATTTTGTATCAAAATCCGTTCAGCCGTTTTCACGTGATGCGCGAACAAATAAACGGACAAACAGACAAAAATTCTAAAAACTGTTGGAACGGGTTCTGTTATCGATTCTAAGTATCCCCAGCCATTTTTTTTTCGTATATCTTCCATGTACAGACTTTCGACCCTCTTCAGTTTTATTATATGTATAGATAGATTAATGTTTATGCTTCTACAAGTTCTTAAAACTAATAACATTTGTCTTCTGTTTGTTATCCCCAGATTATCAATTATCAGCTACCATGTCAGGCTATCTTGCGGCATAGGCCTACTTTATTTTCCTCCACTGTTCTTCGCCAACCTTTGGCAGAACACCTTTTCACCTTCCTCTACGTCTTTTTCCATTCCTCAGGCACCATTCTGTAACTTTTTCCGTCTTCGCTCTCATCATAGCACCTGTCCATTTCCATTTTAGTGTTCTTGTTTTTCGTCGTCACGGGAATTTCCTGTTAAATAATAGGTATTGATGCAGAAGCAAAATAAACAATTTATTAATAATCGTACTGATTTGCGGAGGCCCCATTTGCAAGTTATTGCGGCTTGTATTTTGAAACTCACACAATTTCACGAGTCTACGAGACTGCTACGAAATTGCTACGAAATTACTACGAAGTTGCTACGCGACGATAATGTTACGTTTTTTTCCCTTTTGCTTCATAAACTCATTTCATTCGTTATGGGATTTTCAATATATTTTGCTGTACGAGTTTTCATGTCTATGTTCAAGAAAGTAGGTTCCTACTATAAATGATATATTGACGATTCATATAACAGAGAGTATCCGATTCGTTATATTTTTTATTTTATCAAAAATACATAAATGAAAAACACGCTGAATCTCGAAATCTTATTAAAATCTTAATATAAAAAGAATGACAAGGAGATAGAATTTTCATTGATGTAGATCAATCATACAATGGGCGCCCTTATCTGCAATTTCTTCGAGAAACCATTATAACTTACATCATTTCAGTTGAAAATAAGCTTTCCTAGATTTTATCTCTCTTCGGAAAATGTTTATATAAAAATACGACGCACTGTAATAAATACCACAACGACTAGCACAACGTTTGAGTAAAATATTACACCTATAAATATCGACAGATTTTGTAAACAAAATGCATATTTAAACTCAACAAATATCGACAGTCATACAGGTAAACATGACATATAATAATTATGTACTGTATCGTTTCAAGTATCCCTCTGTATCTAACAGAGGGATACTTGAACTGATACAGTAAGGGCTCGCTAACTGTTCCATATCATGTTTTATTTGATTTAGTTTGATTTTATTGACTTTTTAACCGACTTCCAAAAAGGAGGAAAGTCGTTACGAAACGAAAATTCAAAACGAAAGACTCCGACTTCCGAAATTAAACTTATTGTTCACTTTGTAGTGCTGTTTTTGGAAGTCGGTGTATTTTTTTTAAAAGTTTTATTTTATTTGGTCTTATTTGGCTTTATCTATTAATTTATGTTTGGCAACGGGTGTTATTTACCCGAAAATGAATTTATTATTATTATTATAAACATAAAATCACGCCTTGTTTCCCCGAAGGGTTGGGCAGAGGTGTAGGTACCTATAGTACGCCCATATTTCGCCAGTTATGTTTGAGTCCCATGTAATAGTGGGCGAGCCTATTGCCATCAACCGGGCACAAATCCAGATTCCGGGCTGCTACTGAGAAATTAAAGATCGGAAAACTCGATAATACTTTACCCGACCCGGGAATAGAACCCAAGACCTTCAAGCTCAGCAGTAGCGCTTACGACCACTATACCAACTAAGCAGTCAGCTAACTGTTCCATTTTCGAAAAATCTGTCTGTCTAATAAAAACAGCAATTACTCAAATCTATACCCCATTCACAATTAGATTAGACATAAAACAAACCTTTTTTACCGTCCGTTCAACCGATTTTGACTTCTATTGCGTCAGTGGCATGACAAATGGCAGCTGCAGTAAACAGTTGGTATTAAAATCACGTTTTTGCTTTTAATGCCATCCTTACGCCTACGGAATAGAAGTCAAAATCGGTTGAACGGACTGTAAAATGTTTTGTTTAAATGTCCAATCTTATTGTAAATGGACTATAGGTATCCTTACTGCACCGTCTTAAAAATCCACTCTGTATTTTTCTTGGTGCAAAGTATCGATTTTTACGAACGCAAGGAAAGTACCTAACGACATGTCTGTTACATAAGTATCTATCTACACAATACCCATTTGTTCGTGAGTTTGTTCTGAAAAAGTTTTATGTTGTTTTTCTTCCTCCGCGTGGAAAGCTGTTCAACCATTGTCATGTATTTTTATGAATGATGATATCAGTTAAGATATTTGTTTCTGTAAATTGGTTTAAAACAACACTTTCACACGTCAAAAATAACTTATGTTTTAAAACTGATGAGCTCCGTGATTAATATCCACTTCCTCTGAGAAGATTATTAGCTGCCATGGATTATTTATAATTTTTTAATTGTTTTTTTATATATTTTTATATATTTTTATCTACGAATGCTTTATCATGCACGTCTTTCTACATTGTTCTCACATTTCTAAGTAATTTCAACATGAATGATGTAACGAATTTTTGTAACAATTTTTTGATTTAAAAGAGTGTCTGTGGAGTTTCTTGCCCGTTCTTCTCCATAGGTACCTACTACGCTTTGGAATGGGCAACTAGCTTCATATTTTCTGACTGACCGACGCCTTGACAATTCAAAAGTGCCTGTAAATGGTTTAATATTGAAATAAATGCTTTGAGTTTGAGTTTGAGGAAAGTCCGAAATCAAACTCAGGAGTCACAGTCTCTTATAATGTCCAAACTTAATCTTAGTTAGGCACCTCTTTTTTTCAACCTCCTTTCTCATAGTGTTGGGTAGGACAAGCAATTTCGATGAGTTTGTATGAGTAACTCATTTACTTTGCCGAGGTAATACAATGTACCACTTCAAATGAGGTGGGACAACGTCACATTAACGTGACAATGTCACATTAATGGGACAATGTCATATTAATGGGACAATGTCACATTATTGGGACAACGTCCCGTTGATGTGTCTCACCTCTTTTTAGCACAACACAAAACACATGGGATTTGAGCTCGGAGCTAGGCTTAGAAGTTTAAAGGATAATATGGGACATTGTCACATTACTGAGACATACATTACTACAACAAATACATAGCAGATTAGAATTATGACGAATAAATTTTGTGTCTCAAATTAAATAAAGAGCGTACAAATTAAATATATAGTTTTTATTACTATAAAAAATATATTACATATTGTAATTTAAAAATAACAGCATTGCCACCTTTTTGCCACTAAGTCTATTCCTTCTCTCGGTGATCACCTGACCAGACTTCGAAAATATTCGTTCCGAAGGAACACTTGTTGCAGAGATGCACAGCCGCTTTTTTACCACTTCATACAAGCGTGGATAGGCACTCTTCTTCCCCTCCCACCATTTAAAGGGATCTTTAAGCCTGTGCAAAAGCGGTTCTTGTAAATATTTATCGACTTCGATAATACCGCCCGCTGTTGGGTTAGTGTTCCTCATTACTTCCGCCACTTCTTTATCAAAATCGTCCCAAATACTATGCTTCTTTTGAGAGAATGTCTCTCTTACTTCCACTTCATCAGCCTGGTCCTGGTCCGGTAACACATTGACATTAGCCACTAAACGTTTCAGAGACGAACAGGCTCGGGAATAGGCAAATTCATTTTCGAAGCCATGTCTTTTAAAGCGTGGATCTACTAGCGTACTTTCTGCAAAAATGTTGTTATCTTCAATGTCCATAAATCTAGTAGTAAGTTCCTCGAGTAAAACTCGGGCCATATTGCTGACTGATTGTGGAAGAGAGGGCTTTAATAGAAATTCAGAGCACTGTTTTTTTAAAGCATTAGAAATTAAAATTATTTGGGACACGGTTACTTTTCGTTCAGAACTCATTTCTTCTGTTACATCTTTAAAAAATGTTAGTATCTCACTTGCAGTAGTTATTATGTCCAAGTCTTCAGCATTTATATTATCAATTTCCTGATATTCTGTAGCAATAAGTGACATCAGGCTTCGCTTGGTGTTGATAACACTTTGAAACATGATGAATGTGGAGTTCCAGCGGGTTATTACATCCTGCTTTAATTTTAATTCTTTTTCACCTAATTGCTTCTGCATTTCTTTGAGTCGTTGTGTAGCTAGCGGACTGCGTTTGAAGTGTTGAACTATGGCTTTTATTTTGTGTCGTGTAGATTTTATTTCGTTTAAGGCCGATTGAACAACAAGATTCAAAGTATGCGCAAAGCATGGTATTTGTTTCCACTTTAATAACTTTATCGCTGCTTTAATATTGCTAGCATTGTCACTGGTTATAGCAACAACCTTTTTTGTGATGTTCCAATCATCACACATTCTTTTAATCTCATTTTTCAAATTTTCAGCTGTATGTCGATCTGAGTACTGATGACATTCTAACATGCAAGACTGCAGTTCCGTACTTTTGTTTATATAGTGAACAGTCAGTGACATATAATTTTCATTTGGCTTAGATGACCATCCATCTGTTGTTAGTGCAACGTAGTCTGCTTCTTCCAGTAGTTTTTGGATTCTTTGTTTCTCAAGATTATAATAGTTTGGTAAAAGAGCATTAGAAACCGTTTTACGTGAAGGTAAACTGTAATTTGGATTTAACTCTTTCAGAAAATTTCGGAAAGATTTGCTTTCAACAATGTGAAATGGTAAATAATTTTTAGATATTATTTCTACTAAATACCTATTCAGCAGCTCGGTTTTTTTAGCAGAGAGAGGTCTAAAATAATGCGTCAACTTTGAGTTTTCAGACTTTTCGGTTATTCCAGAATAATTACGTGTAGTTGTTCCAACAGGTGACGGTACAACAGCATCGGTACTATTTTCCTCCATAAGGTTTTTAGCGGTTGATGCGATAACATCAGGTTGAAGATCATTTTCTTCTACGTTGGTACTTGGTGGATCTAAAACACCAGGATGTTGAGTTCTAGTATGACGAATTAAATTGTATGGGCCACCACCTTTATAAGACATAATTTTAAAGCAAAAGTTGCATTTTGCTTTATTATTTTTTAAATCTGTAAAATACTGCCAAGCCTTCGACGTCCTCTTATCAGCAGATTCAGCCATGCTGTTAGAAAAATAAAAAGCTATCATGTAACATGAGCATACCCCACACCAAACATTCACTAACAATGAGATAAATACAGATGACCATGATATAATAGGCGAGACGACTACATAAAAAAATGACATCTATTGTTAGTGCAACATAGTGTCCCCAGTATACCGCGAAATTCAAATATTCTAACGTTTTTTGGCAAATTACAGCTCTGTGTTAGGTAAAATGTTGACTTAAATAATAATTGCGCACATAATTTTAGATAATTTACTAATTTAAAACCATAAAAAATCATTTAACATAAGCAATGAGTGAGCGTAACTGTCAAGAACAAGAATTTTCGTAAATTTTCGTATTCTGACAGTTACGCTCATATTTGACTTTCGCGGTATACTGGAGACGCTCCGTCTTAATCGGAAACTGGGTACAAAAACATCACTTAACTTCTTAAAATTCAATTAAAAAGCATTAATACATAATAAATGCAAAAAAAATAAATGCACAGATTTAAAACATGCAAACTATAAATGCATCAGCTGTTTACATAGCAATAAATCTAATCTAACCTACATTTAAAACAAATACACACACTGTTACTCGTACGTATTTTATGTCTACAATATAGTATTATATTATATCTACAATGGAAAGGAATAGTACATTCATTATGCATGAAAACTTACATACCTAAAAATGTAACCTAACCTAAATTGAAAACAAATATACACACAATGTTATTTATTTTATGCCTACAATAGAAATAGTACATGCATTACATTTATAACTTGTAACTTACCTGTAATTTTAAATTTTGTCAGTTCACTACAGTAACACTACTTCACAACAAACAACCATAAACAACATCTGCAAATTCGAAATGACAAGACAGGATGACATTCAAATTCGACCGACAATCACTTGCACTCGCTCGCTCGCTCACCTCGACTCGAGTCGCGAGTCGCTTCAGTCACTCACTCACTGTCACTTTGACTGCGACATTCAGTACGTCACAGTGAAGCGTAACAAAATTTTGTTTGTGGTGTTGGGACATTTATTCGTTCGTTCTGTTTGCACTCGCTCGCTCACCTCGAGTCGCGCGTCGCTTCAGTCATTCACTCACTGTACTTCGACTACGTCATTCAGTACCTCACGGTGAAGCGGTACAAAATATTTTTTTGAGGTGTTGGGACATTCATTCGTTCTGTATGGGACATTTGAAGTGCCTCTTGTATGTCCTACCCAACACTACTCTCATAGGTCTACATAAATTCACATCCAACCACGTTTAATGTCAGTCGACCAATGAGGAAACAGATTCCTCATTGGTCGACTGACATTAAACGTGGTTTGTGACCGCTAATACCTACATTTGATGACACGGCCCGGGCAGCAACGTAATTGCGTTGTCTGGTTATTGTCTCTGGTATAGAGGTCAATGAGTTTAACGAATTTGGAAGGGAATGGGATACTTACGCAGTTGTGTTTATGTTGCTGGGGAGATAATGGGCAGATGAGAAGGGAATGGAATCATGGATGGCCTGTTTTCTTACAGACAATATTACTGAGTAAGGAATTGTCATAATTGTTATGACATCCAATCATGGATGGGCAGTGTTTTGGTTTTGGGTTTTGTGAAAGAAATTCACAACGACAATTCTTATTTAAAGGTACATTGTGAGGAAACCAAATGAGAGATGTGCTAGAACCAAAAATTTTGAAGACATGTGATATCCACCAACCCGCACTGGGCCCGTATGGTGGATTACGGTCCACTCCCTCTCATAGAGTGGAGACCGGTGTGGCAGCAGTGAGAAGGTAGGCTGATTATGTATGTGTAAATTATAGTGATGGACTAAGGGTTTTGACAATCAGCCTACTACCTTTATTGAATATTTGGATATTATTTATTTGATTAAATAAAATAAAAAATATAGTATGTAGGTACAAGTATTTATCGGAACTTAAAAAAGGGGGGAAGAGCTCATTGTGTATCAAAAAAACATCTTAGACTTATAACTAAGTAAAATTTTAGATTTAACAACAAATAATTAATTAAATTACTCTATTGAATGAATATAAAAAAAAAATATGCAAAATTTATTTGATAAAGGTAGACTGAGAACGACATTATATCATGTACACAATAAATTAAACTTCGTAAGTTTAATTTACTGTCGTAATGACGTCCCCATTCGTGCCAATCAGCACCCTAATTGCGTAATACACGATCAATCACAATCTGAATCGTTTTGAAACTGATTGCTAATCCATTGCTTAATAAGTTCGAAACAAAAAATTCTCAACAACGTAAATAACGCAATGAATGTTGTTGAACTGTCAAAATGAAACAGATTAGTCTTAATCGTTTACGAAAATGTGTTACACAATTAGATAGCAGGCCATTTGGCCACCGGTACCATCAACGAGAAAAACATGAGGCGCCGAAGAAGTGATACATACATTTACGATGGCCGCCTGTCCACCACACACCACAACTGGTACGTCACGTTTGGTTCGAATAATCTCGTGTCTCATTGTCGCGGTGAACAAACAGTGTCAGTGTGGTTCTCAGATAACATTGTATCTCATGATATTATCTGAACAGAGCGGGAGTGGACTGGAAAACCCAGCATTCATACTCAATGCTAACGTATCACGTTTCATACTATACCGCTGAAACTTCATTATGATATTAAGTCTATGTAAGGCTGTCTGTGGCTATCGACCAGTGTGTTAGAAATAGACAGCCGGCGGGTCTTAGCGTATTAACATACTGAAATTGGTCTTTATTACTAGCTTCTGCTCGTGACTAAGTGGGTATTTTTTTTTTCTTTTAACATTAAATATGTATATAAGAAAGAAAGAAAGAATATCGTTTCTTTGGACACAGTTCGTCAAACACAAATACAAAAAAAGTGAAAATAATGTACACAATAATGTGTGCCTCACTCACGGCTGCGCCAAAAAAGTTCATTTCAGCATTAGCATATACCAGATTGGTATTTATAATCAGTATCGGTACTGTACCGGTACTAAAACCGGTAAGTACCAAACAAATATATTTCTGTAGGTACTTAACTTAGATTGAGAAAACAGATAAAATAAGGAAAAAGGATAAGAAAAATAACTTCAAGGTTGCCCACCGTACGAGGTTCCTCGTACAAATATATGATTTGTGGTACGCGGTGGGTACCTGAATTTGGTAGCGATACTTGTTAGGTAGGGTACCGGTACCCAACTGGAACCAGTACCCAGGTAATGGCAAGAACTGCTAAGTACCAATGCAGAACCTGTACTTTTGATACCGGTTCCAAGCCCTGATTACAATACAACTCGTAAGTCATAGCCATTACCACTGTTCTAGTTGGCTGCATGTTTTAGGATTTTTTATCTTTGGCAGTGCTAAGCTGTAAGCTTTGTTTGAGACACAATAAATTAATTCATTGTTACGATCTTCCTGTCACACGGACATCAATGTGGTTACGCCTTCTAAGACCTCCATCAAAATAATCAATGAGAAATTGTTCCCACAAATGCGCAACTTTTAACAAGTCACCCTAAATCGTATTTTCCTCAAAGCCCCATCATTTCACAAAATACTATCAGCTCCACACACTCCACAAATGTTCCCTCCAAATGTGCCAAAAAGATCTCTCAAACACCGAATTATTGAAATTAGATCACCAACACCAACTCGCAAATGTTTGATCAACGGTTGGCGGTGCTAGCGAGCACTCATGCGGACCGATTAGGGGTCCAACCGATCACTTAGCCCTCGAGCCACTTAACTGTTTATACTGGCAACGGATTACTTTGCTTAGGTAGCGTGGTTAAAGGTATCGACGTCTTGTTTGATATAGATTAATATCTTACTTGGGATATCTTTATAGACTAAAGACTTTTTTCGTGTTTCATTTAAGTAGCATTCTTTTGGGTCATAATTCGCGCTTGGACGTGGCGTTGCGGACACCAGCCCGGTATACAGTACAAACAACATACAACGTAGTGATATGATAAGTTTGTTGGCCAAGCGTGACAATTTTTCCTAAATTTTGAAAGCCGTTAAACATTGTATCGTATGTACTAACTGAGATCGGTGGTTATGGTCATGCAGACAGTATCTTCATTACACCTAAACCACTGCAAGTTGACAACTGCTAGCCTCGGACCTGGAGGAAAGGTTACTTTTCATCCTAGACAGTTGTATTAAAAATGATTAATACAAAATGCCTACAATTCTTGTTTCAACTTTAAAGTAGAGGCTTTTGTGGAGTACAGTGTTTTCGTTCGGATTGGTTGAAGTTGTAGTGACACCCATGTCATTCGGTTTAAATAGGTTTTTCTCAAACATGCTTGGAAATTCGAGCATTATTTTGACAACCTTCTTCGAGATAAATCGAAATTGCTGTACTGGTCAAAAACAAGTGACGATGCGGCCAGCAATGTTACTATGAAAATCGATATCTGTCCTGTGTAGCGGCCAAATAAATTACTATAAAAACTCATATCTGTCGTGTTATTTAAAAATGGAATGATCTTTTTACTTCAACACATGACAAGCAAGAAGAAACGAATGAACACATTGCATTGGCGCGTGAAAAATTATCGTTGTCAGTCATTGATTCTGGAATGTATAATTAATTTACTTTGTTTGAATTTCCGCGCATTATTTGAGAAAAGCACTATTCAAGCCTTGGCCGCAACCATGCATTGATGGACTCACGTATGTGTGCACGATCGTCCATCAATGCTTGAGTTGCTGGCCTTGACAGAAAAGTACTATTTATTCTTTTTTTTTTTTAATCCTATATATAGATTCCTTTATATGTTTTGTGAATGTGAGAACTTTGTAGGCGCCTCAGACTGTCGATTTGCAGACTATTTTCTGTTTTGTTAAGTATCTTGTTGACAGGCCTACATACCTATTCAAACTGTACATTTTTGAAAACATTATAAAACCCATTTATTTTCAAAAGAGTAACCGTGGAGTTTCTTGCCGGCTCTTCTCCATAGGAAACGACCAATTGGAAACGTGCACCTAGCTTCTGACGTTTCATTAGTGCCCATGTAGGTTTATGTGACATAAAATATTTTGTTTTTAAAATCCCCGAAGCCGAAGGGAAGAAGTTCCGGGATAACATTTCTAAATCACATTACTCTTCTGCCTACGACTAAATCAAATTGTGTGTCCTCTAAAGCTCTGATTTATTGGTATCGACAAAATCGGATCCGCGCTAACTCAACTGTCTAAAATTCAATTGGTGCCGGTTCACGCCTCCCGAAGTCCCGATATTTCAACATCGAAGGTTTTGCTACAAAACAGATACATACAGAAGGTCAGTTCAGTTCCATACAACGAGAAAAAATGCACGCACACATAGACACGCTTTACGTACAGCGAGTGCAAGCGCACTCGCGACCGGCATTTGTTTGAGATCGCCGTACGTACGCGTCTATGTATGCGTGCACCTGTTGTCAGTTGTTGTATGAACCCGGCCTTCCGTAAATATCTATTATGGTTTTACTTGCTCTTGTAAATCACTTGAGATGTTTGGTTAAATGTCAAACGAAAAACGATTTCAAGATTATAATCTTGAAATCGTTTTTCGTTTGACATTTAACCAAACATATATACTGGAATTGACTGAATCTCTAGGGATATGTAAATCAGCCGTTTATGCGTAGGTCCCGTACCGATTTGTTATTGATTTTGTTAACTTTTATTCGATCACTGATATCGAATCTTTTTGCTTAACAATTGAAGAAATGGGTGATGATACGAGGACTATTGATTCGAAAATTTTGAAAACAATTAACTAAATGAAACTTTCAATGACAAGTGATATCTGAATTCATATTATAAATGGCAATTAAACTTTTCTAGTTGATAAATGGATGTGCGCATCTTCCACAGGGCTAGTCGATTCGAAATTTAGTATTCTGTTACTTCAATGATATTAGAAGAACATAGTAACCTTCATCTGATACTGCAGCATCACCTGGAATTCGCAGGATACCCTACTGCCTCTCTAACTTACAGCACCGGTATGGTGTTTGAGCTCATTGGAATGGTCTCAATGAATAGGTTAGGTATAGATAGATAGATCGTGAACAGGGTCTAATGATGGAGTAGGAAATAGCTAAGCTTCACTCGTTTAATTGATATGAAATTTTGATACTTATGCGATGTACTTCTTACCGTTTGTGGTGAATTAGTGTATGAATGTGTAACGAGAATGAATGAATGAGTACGAATTGGTACGATAGAGTATGAATACAGTGAGGTATGGATGCTGTAGTATGTTACATACTACGAAAACGAAACAATGTCACAATGGTATTTTTTTCGTTTTATTAGAGGTCTTTGTTCGTGCCGGGGGTTTTTTATTTATTAAATAATTTATTGAAATGAAATGAAATGAAATTTATTTGCAAGAATTGTAGTACATTACAGATGGTCGGGTTTTTCAATAGTTTCTAAAACAATTCGCTAAAACTAGCATGCAAAATTACAGTAAATAAATAAATCAATGAAGCTATTATTACTAGGTTATGAAACCGGATAGTATGTTCGCCGGTGTGTAGCCGGTGCCTGCGCATGGGCAGCCTACCGGACCTGACGGAGCGGTCGCGTCCGGCGCCTGTCCGCACCGCCGTGCGGACCGTATCCGACCCGCATCGACACCGGACCATCCTTACACCGGTACGGTACTTTACAACTCTAAATGATAACTGAGATTCACTTCCATGGATTTTTTATATGACCAATATATTTTTTCATAGATCCCAGTGAGCACAATATACAAGAAAGAATGGCCTTGGAAGAAGCAGAAAACTCCGATCCGGGTAACAGGGTCTTGTATCGGACCTCGCCGCCGGGACTCGGCTGCGTCATCAGTCGGAGCGGCGTCAGTTCGGCGACTGCTTGCCCGACAGCCCCCGAAGCTGCCGAAACCACTCGTCAACCGGTTCACTCTACTATGCATTTCCAGTGGCCTCTGTGCGACTGCCCTGCTGCCTTTCACAGCGTTCGCTGGCGCGGAAGCTGGAGCTATGCCACTATCAATAATGCACACGGCAGCAGCTGTGGTTGCCCCATTCTCTCCACTCATTCTCCAAAAGACTGGAACGAGACTAGTAATAGCGATCGCACATACCCTAGTATGTGTTCTATTAACTGCTCACACAGTGGAGACCCCACTCCCTGTTCTTCTAGCATTGTACGGAATCTGTGGGGTGACACTGTCACCGATGTCTCTAGCCTTATCAGCGTCAGCGACATCCTTAGCCCAAGCGGCTGGCGATGAGGCAAGAAGAAAGGTTGCTCTCAGAAGAGCAGTGAGAGCTTTAAGAGCAGCCCAAGACCTAGGACTTGTTTGTGGGTCCCTGCTTCTAGGATTCGCCCTCTTGATATGGTCTGAGGAGGTGTCGAAACCAGTTACTGCGGCGCCGACGAATATATCTGTGCCAAGATGGCCGCCGCCCGAGGAATACTTCTTAGAAGATGATTATGAAGTAAGTTCTACTTTTGCAGAGTATTTAATAATTAATCATTTATTTTCAAGTAACATAGACTCGCGGTTTTAATAACAATTTTATTTACTTACAAACTTTTAGTAAAAAATGGTTTAAAAACATAGTTCGCGAAATCACTCCCATGGTTACCTACGGGCCCAATCAAAACGTTGCAGCAGTGGTTACTTAGCCTGCTTGGTACCCTATGTTATGTACCATAATCATCCTTTGTCATGTAACATTATTGCGTTCGTTTTAAAGTGAATAATATTTTATAGATTCCTTTATCTACCTTTTCCAGGAGCGGACCTGCGGAGCGGCTGGCTGCCCAGACATGCAAACCTTATCAGGCACAGTGTTGGACGCCGATGGCAGGATGCTACTAGTGGCCATGTGGGCATTCCTGGCCCTGCTGTCTGTGGGGATAGGTGTGTATGGAGCGCCGACGGCGCCTGCGCCGCCGCCTGATGCGCGCTCCGTCTTCGGGGACCCTCGGGCTGTTCTTGGGATGCCCATGGGCCTGTTCATAGGACTCCAACAGGGTTTTATTTATACGTCGTATATTAAGGTACCGACCTTTAGTTAATATAATAACTAGATCGATTTTATTTCAAGCCGTTTGCTAATTTAATTCATTTTTAGTTACCTACATACAGAATTCGAAGTAAACCTTGTGCAATTTTTTCTGCTTTAATTTTTTTCCAGCGGGTTTAGACTGAATTTATGATCTGTAAAAATTAAGTAGTGTTAATATAGTGTTTTGTAGGAACCCAAGCTATTTTAACCGACTTGCAAGGAGGTTATAATATATTCGTATGCTTTTTTTCAATTTTTGTTCATCGATTTTTTCCGTCAATTGTGGACGTATTTTGGTAGAGGTATATTTGGTAGAGTATAAATTTTATTAACTTGGCTTGAGTGGTTTTTGAGTTAGCTTCAATAATACATATTTTTCAAACAACATAATATGTGGATGATGCTATAATGCCGGTCGTGGTATTCGAATTTGTGAGGGGTAGGTACCAGAAGTAAAAAGTGAAAAATAAAGACTGGAAATTGGAAGTCGGTTGTTTTTTTTTATTTTTACTGTTGCATGCATGTATTCCGATTATAACACGAGGATGGGTAGCACCTTACGTATCAGAATATTACAAAGACAAAAAAATCATTTCAGTGGTACGGAGTATGCGTGGACGGGTGGTGGTGTGCGTGGCGCTCTCTATGCGGGACAGGAGTCCTGCAGGCACTAGCTGCAGGCACCCTCTCCATGGCGGCAGCTCGTGGCAGGCGTGGCGCCCTCGCGGCAGGAGGTGGCGCAGCACACGCGTCGCTTGTGCTCGCACTATTGCGCTGGAGAGCCGCGAAAACGGATTTAGCGCTGCCAGCGCTGGCAGCCGCTGCGTGGGGCGCTTGTGCAGCGCTTTGGGATGTACTGCAGGTATAAACTTTTGGAGGTTCAGAATCAATTATTTTTATTATTCTTTTATTGATTTGTCGTCGTGCTCATTTGCAGTGTACAGACGTACGCGTTAACAATATATAATAATTACTTTAATAAAAGTGACCTTCTTTAGTGCAATAATTGCAAATATAATTTTGCCTAGTAAATTCTAGTGACAAAAAATAATTCGCTTTGATCAAATAAAGTTGCACGTGCGTGGTGTCCGCAAGACCAAAAAAAAAAAACGGTCAAGTGCGTGTCGGACCACGCACAATGAAGGGTTCCGTAGCTGGGATGAATTTATCTCAAGAACAAACTTAACATTGTAGTTGAAAAACATGTTACACATATATCCAGAACTTGCCATTTAGCTTACAGGGACGACGACGACACTTGACTCTAACAAAAATTAGCACTTTAAAGCTTAATATTTCGCAAACGGATTTTTCAATCCAAAAATGGTTTTAACAAACTCACAATATTTTTTTTGCGTTATTATTAGTACAGAGACAAAACATGATGCTGATAAACTCAAGCACTCTGTCCAGCTTTCTACATCCGGACTCAATAACCGCCGACAAAGACGAACACAAAAAGCACAAACCCCCTTTACGAACAGAACGTAGTCGACAAGTTTCCAGCAATGCCAATGACAAAAATGTTATTGATTTACCGAAGCTTCTTTGCATTTACCGCAACGTCGAACGTCATATTTTCGACCGAAATTCAGAATGACCACCAATCATTTTTAACCTTCAGCACCTAAACTAGTACCTGCAGTCTCCTTCGCGGTACGAAGATTTTAGCTATAGAGCGCCCATTGTGGCAACCTATGTATTTCTACATTTTTATCTGTTTTATCTACAATTCATGTGGTGTACACCACATTAATATTCTATTATTTCCTTCCCCCAGTCTGGCATCTGCATAGGAGGCCCCGGTTGGCGGGGCGCGTGGTCTATGATACTAGCGGCGCGACACTCAGGGCTGGCCCTCGCGTGCATTGCACGACAATTGCTGTGCGTGCGCACACAACTGGCAGGCTTAGCGGCAGCCCTGCTTGCTGCACTGGTGACGCACACCATGCTCGAGCTTAGGTTGCGCAGAGGTAAGTCGCGCAGAAGTAAGTAATTCTGATAAATAATAAAGCAGTTATATTTATGGGGCATGTAATTGGTACCATAGGCAATTAATTTTTATATTTATTTCGTTTTACAGGGGACGCGAACCGCCCAAGATCCTAGCGAAGACCAACAGCGACGCAACTGGCGGCGCTGGCACCAACGACGTCAGACGACATTGACGAGGCTGACACCCACGACGTCGCCTGCCACGTCATCAGTTAACGTTGCTGGCGAGTGAACGACGTTTTCAGAAAACGTCATGACGTTTGAACGACGTTTTCAGAAAACGTCGCGACGTATAAATGACGTTTTCAATAAACGTCGCTGAATGTAACGACGTGTTGTGACACTGGACAATGCAGTTTACTGACATTATGACATTATACTGTTAACAGACTATTTGTCTACTTTTCAAAAGCACTAATTGTTCTATAAACGAGTGAGATCTATTTACCTTTCTACTTCTTGATAAATATTTTGTGAATGTTCTTGTGGCGTAAGATACCTACGTTTTTTATGAGTTTTATATGCTGTATATATGTTTTGTTCATGTTTTCGAAATTTCCATGTGTACTTATTTATCAAGATGGATATACATGGTGTATCAGAAAGATGTGGTCAAATGTAAGGGTACATAATACAGACTATCAAACTGAACAACTTTCTCCATGGGATCAACATCGTTATCGAAAAAAAAATCAGCTGTCCTGTACAAAACTGTAATACCTACTAGACCCAAATTCATTCAATGTTGATCCCATGGAGACAGTTGTTCAGTTCCATGGTCTGTACCACAACCTTAAATTTGACTACACCTTATTGATACAACCTGTATAAAAAAAGTTTAACCTAGTGTATTCTCTCTGTTCTCATATTTGATCAATCATGTATGTCTATATCTTACGCCATAAGCTGGTCGTGTCTTATGGAAGTCAGGGTAAGTACGTACTAGTACAATTACTGTTGGCAGAAGGTCGGAAAATGGACCTGACAAAATAAGAGTTACAGTTACATAATGTAAATTTTCTGTGTTAATGACATTACCAAATAAAATTTACATTACCTAACTAAGCAGTCAGGCCAGTTCATCAGGTTATGCCTCAGGTAGTTCTTACAGCTTGATCGGGATCTATGCCTTGGCTTAATAAGCCACGACCATACAAACCACAGTATTAAACTATGACATAAGGACCTAACCCTAATCTATTCTGTTTTATAAAAAATATATTTTATTTTAATACCTACCTATTAAATCCTTGACTGACTGTTCACTACTCTAAAGTCAATGTTTTATAAATGTTTAGGGTAAAGTCGTTGAAATGTTATTAGACTGATGGGGTTTGAACGTTGATCTCTGAATGGCTGCGTTTATGTGACATCATGTTTCTATGTACGTACGGCTCAGCACTGTTTAATAGAATCCTGGTTTTCGCTCTCACAATGACGATGATTCTATACGGAATCGGCTATCGCTATATTTTACTGTCTGGCAACATAATCAACAAATGGAAGATTTTGACGCAATATTTTAAATAAAGACAGAATTGACGCTGATGCTTGCATCAATTCGACTACTTTTGGTGTTGGCGAAACATAGTCAATTTCGCATAAGCCAAGATTTAACAAAAGAAAACTGGACGGTTTATAGGTAACAACAATGATATTCTAATAAACAGATACCTATGTTATACACGTACAAAACAACAGAAAAAAGTGTTCCGCGCCGAGCGGCACACTCGTAAGCGTGTGTGGCTCAGACTAAAAGCAATATTTCCCAATTGGGTACTTTTCTAGTCTTCTCGTTTTGCGCGCTCATAACATATCTGTTTACTAAAACATCATTGGGTAACAATGTATTATTTTTAGACAATGGTAAAATGTACAAACTTATGTTTTTTGTAAGAAAAACGATCATCTTATTAATCTGACCAATCGTTTGCTTTGGCAATTTGCAGCACTTTGAAGGCAAAACCGTAATATTTATAACTAGCCTATGTAAAGTAGGTAACAAGTCAACTTGTCGTCTTCATAAGACAGGCGACAACTAAAGTAATTAAATTACATGAAATATCCAATTCGACCAATTTCAAGTTATTTACAAAATGTCTACTACTTTGTAAACTAATTGACGTCGACGTCAATTTGACAAATTAAGTTAATGTAAACTTGTTATTTTGGTTATGAAATGTCATAAAATGATCAGACAATATTATTTGGATTTGCGATAAGTATAATAACGATGTTGGATGTGAGTGTTAGGATAAAGCTGTGTTTTACGACGAAAATATGAGAATAAATAATTGTTGACTGAATTAATTGTATTATTCATTTATCCAAATACTTGTAACCTTTTGCACATTTGTTTCTTCTAAGAAATTACATCCATGTAAGGAGCGTCGCAGATGTCGTTCTGTAATTTCTGCCTACCCCCATGAGAAGAAGGCGTGAGTTTATGTGTATGTTGCATCCATGTCCTTTTACACCTTTTTCACTATTGTATGGAAGTACGATATTTTGGTTCATTTTCAAGGATTGAGGGCCACCTCAAAAGTAACATGCCACTTTTTAGTCGTTTTTTTATAGTGTAAGTACTTTAAATAAAACACACATCATCAACATTAACACATTATTTTTATTTTTCCAATGTTGTCTAAGACTAGGAACCCCGTCGCATCGTCGTCATCACACAACTCTTAAAGTTTATGTTTTGTGTACTATAAATAATGGTCACAACTTCACAAGCATTCTGCCACAAAAATACAAAAAAAAAATACTGTAAAGTTTATTTTATGCCAGAACAGAAACTGCAGAATTTGACAACACTATTCAGTTCTCGAAATAAATGTTGTCGAATTTGACATTACGTCAATTCTACAGAGTGACGTAAAGTAACTTAGGAAGAACTTATAAATGCCTTGTTCCATATTTGACGACCACGAAACAGGGTACATTACATTCGTTACAATATGATAGTAGGTAACTACATAGCACTAGCGACAGGGATCATTTCTACAATCAAATATTTAAAATGGCACTTTCCAATTATTTCAAATCTTTTTTATATTAATTTGTATACTACAACACTATTTAGCAGTGATTCTAGGTGTGACTTTGTTCCGTTAACTAAGTGTTACATAATTTATTTATTTTTCTAGTGTAGCATTATACCCACCAATTGCAACTTTAGTCGTAGTCGAAAAGCTTCCCATGTATCGCCTAGCTGTAATTCTTGGTAAGTTAGGTCGTAAACACCAAATGTATGTAAGTAATAATAAACGGTAAATGATACCGTTACCTAATAATTGATTGCAGAAACCATCTTTGCCTTTCATTAATTATAAGTTAAGGATAAAAATACTAAAACACAGTATATTATATGATACTATTATTGTCTGCAATAATCGATTTTTATTTCTAGCTGACCAAAACGTACAAAAAAATTCGATATAGCGATTTTTCTCCGTGTTCCAGCTATATTATTCAAATTGGACAGTCGTTTTTCAAGTTTCATATTGTATAAGTAATTTAAACATCAACAAAAGATTGACTTCAGTCTAATATCAATTTTTAATGACATTGCAAGCACTCGTGTGTTTTTATTTCTTTTGAAAAACAATACATATAAAAACATTAATTACTTTTAAAATACATAATTGACATCTAAACAAGTAATGCTGAAGTTAGAAGCTTTAAATAAGCACTTATTAGAATAGGTCGTTATTCGTGGACATTTTAGCTATATTACGTGCTTTATCAATAGCTTCTTTTACATTCAACCGTCTACTGGTTATCATATTTGAAACTATATTATAATATCTTTTCAATCACCCATGTCAGTTATTTCCCGCCAAAAATAGTTAAAGTAACGGAGAAGAAGGTTACAAAAGAGGAAAAATAAAAATAAAAGAAACGTATCAAAACAAGTTTTGTCTTTATTAAAAGTCTATCCGTAAAATAATCTAAAAATAGCATCACAATAATAATTCATTAGCGCAAGGGGATTTCAATTATAAATTTTACAAATTATTTAATAAAATCGTGGACGAAATAAACGTTTACAAAAACAAAACACAATTTCTGAACTAAAATCTACATTCCATTTTTAAAATGAATGCACGCTGATTACACTAACACTAATTCAACAAAATATTTGTTTTAGTTGTAAAATGTCAGGATTTTGACACCGTACAACGTGACACTGCACAACTAACTTTCGAAAAAAGATGTCGGCATGTGTTATAAACATAGGACTTGATTATATAGTATCTAACTAAGTTGTAGGAACTGAGCGAAGCTACGGTATAACTCACAAAACGAATACATACAAGAATTTTGTCGCGTAAAATCGATGGATCTATCCACCGATACTGTTCAATAAATAAACATAAAAACTTATAATTTTATCAAATGTTTTGGCATTCAAATATGTTTAAATACGATACCGCAGCTAAAATACAAAGTTATGCGAGTCATTAACAGGTAGTCTTACTAAAAGTACATGTTTACACACATAGATCATTGTAGAACAACTGCAATAACCCGGAGTGTCGGACAAAACAGGGGGCTACCTATATTACACAATACTACGTATATTTTCGGAGTATACTTCCCATCTTTTGGCTGTCATAAATATTGTGTAAATGTAAGCCAAACGGATGAATATTACGACATTATTCACTTCTGTTTCATACATCCATAACTCGCGCGATACAATTTACAGAAAAAACGCCCTTAACTCCGAAAAGAATCTTGAAAACTCTTCCCAAAAATGATGCTTAATTTTTTTTTATTCTGGTGCTCAATAAACTAATAATAATCAGATTATTAATTAAACGTTTTGTTTTGAAGAAACCTGTCCTATGAACAAAATGTTTCATTACATTCCTAATTTTACAAAACGACCGCAACACATTC
Source organism: Eupsilia transversa (assembly GCA_914767815.1). NCBI lineage: Eukaryota > Metazoa > Arthropoda > Insecta > Lepidoptera > Noctuidae > Eupsilia > Eupsilia transversa. The sequence goes on from OU611892.1 coordinate 11,776,391, forward strand.
GATTTTTTTATCGTTATTTTTAAACATTTTAACATCCTACATTTTATAAACAGCGATCTAAGTTCGATTTTTAACACTATAGATATAAGCGTCGATAAATAATATGCATACGTTAATAAATAAAAATACTGTAAGAAGCATAAACAATCATTACTGTTCGCCATTTTGTTACTTTTCATTCGGTTTATGAAAATTGTTGTCAGTGTTGCCATAAGTTACGTCAAAATCATAGACAAGTTCTGTTAATTATCAGCGAATTTTATAAGAGTTAATTTCGACGGGTAAAGAGGTATTATTACACGTATGATACACAAGAGCTAACGCCAAATGAAGAAGAGTGTGGTCAATAGAAAGAGACAGGAGATCACATGGCCCTCTTCACCCCAGACCAGCTTGGTTGCAAGTGGGCCATTATGTAACCGTTTCTTTCTGTTGACAACTATTCATTGAATTGCCTCTCCGTACAATATCAGGTAGGTATTACCAACACTGGCAGTTAGTATATTTTATGAACATTATACAAATATTTACAACTCCGGTCTGTTTAATATTATGAATAGATACAAGATAATAGTAAGTACATTTTGTGGATATCGATATATTAATGGATTCGCCAACATTTTGTATCTTGAAATAAGTATACCTATTCCAGTTTAAACACGAATTCAGATCCTTTATCATAGTTGTAGCATACCAGACGCTACATACTGACTTATGTACATGTTATGTAGTTCATCATCTTGTATTATGATTTTTTTTACTTGTTATGCCATTTTTTTTTTGTATTTAACTCTTTCCCGCCACAGTCTGGCAACCTAGGTTCCAAACGGTTCATAAAACCTCTTTCAAATGATCATTTCTAAGCATAACAATTTGGTATTCAAAGAGCCTGATAAACAAACTTAATTAATTGATATAATAATTACATCCTCTTTAACTTTAATGACAAGATTATGATACCTGAGTTGTATTTATCAAACTCGATTAAATTACCTATAATAGTTTTAATATTTACCTACACAAACATTGTGTGCTTATTAGAAATATCTGTTCGAAATAGGTTTTAAGGAAATAGTTCCTGGACAACCGATTTACCAACCACCAATCACAGACAAACTACTACCAAAGATGGGACTCAACGCGATTATATCGATAGAATGTCAATCGAGCTTTGTGGTTAATCGAATCCTTGTATCGATTAATCGCGTCGACTAGCTCCTTGCGAACACCCCGCACTAACGCATCGACAGCGACTAGAAGTCTACTCACACAACGCCGCGTCACATGGCATCTCCGAACATCCCGCAAAGTAAATTAGACTATAACACGTGGACTTAAGGTGATGTTTGTTTACACGGGCGTGTAGGTTCCGACCGGTTTGTAGAACATTTGGCCGGTAAAGACCCGGCGGATGATTTCTTTTAAGATTAATCCTTTCTCCTTCTTGATCTTTACGAGGAAGCCTCGGTTCTCGTTGGCTCGTCTAGACAGGTACGGCAGGACCTCCAACACGGGGCCGTATGGGACGTATTTGTAGGCGGAGTAGCCGGCTTGACCTGGAATGAAATAAAGGAATTGTGTTGGAAAAAAAACAAATAGGTTTATTTGTCGCAGAGAAACGTGCATAGAGAATAGATAAGTAAGTTTACTCGAATATGTAAAGATGGTCACCCATCAACGGACCATCACCAAGCGTAGCTTAACCTGATGGATCGACCCGTGCAGCTGTTATTACTTAGCCACGAGCTCCTCAAGTAAGTTTAGGTAGTCGACAGCTACACGTCGACGAGCTATAAGTCGACGTCTTAGCCTTAGAAATCAATGTAGGTACAAGTCAATATGTACAAGTAAATTGGGCGTTTTCCTAAGTTAATCTACCTTTTATTACAAGTCATCAGGTTTTTAGTCGGATAAAGTAAGGCGTCCGCTATGACAGGGGCGCCTAGATCCTACTGAGTCACCGGGCCTTGTTTAATAAAGCTCACAATTCGCCATATAATGTCAAAAAATTACAAAATGCAATTATAAAATGCAATGAATTGTCGCGCTTAGGCTGTTTAATAAAAGTGACAAATATGTCAAAAATCAACAAAAATCTTAACATATTTGTCATTTAAAAACGCGTTTAATAAAATTCAACATACTCGTAATGTCAGAAACTACAGTCCATTTCCGACAGAGGGTAACGCTCCTGTCAGAATCGTCGGACAATTCTACAAACATGGCAATAAGTCATGACAAATTTCTGTATAATAAAGCAGATTTTACAAGTTTTTCATGACAAATTGTCACCTGTCACCTGTCGCTCAAAAAGTTTTATTAAACAGAAAAATTATCGAATTGTCACTTTTTGTAATATGTTGGATTTGTCGGATTGTCAGCTTTATTAAACAGGCCCTGGTAGCGACCTGGCGAGAACGAGTCAGACTCGCACACGAAGGGTTTCTTACCATAATAAGATCTAGCAAAAAATATATATGCCGCCTATTGTGAACTGTAAAGAAAGATTGATCGTTTTTTGGCAGTCGTTACACCGAGCTTACGAAAATCGCTGGTCGTTGATGCTAAAAGTATCGGGTCACTGATGCTGCTAGGAAACGATAGAAAATGTTATGTTGCTAATAGTATCTCACCTAGCGGGAAGGTGATGTGGTCGCACATGCCGAGCAGCTGGCCGAAGCACACGACCTTGTCGTCGGGCTTGATGTCGTAGTCCTTCATCAGCTGGATGGCGTAACGCACGGTGTCCTCGTTGTGGGAGGCCACCATGATGCCCAAATTTTCCTTGTTGGGCCCCTGAGGATTATTACAAAGTTAAAAAGCTGATAAACACAATTTACATTTGAAAATCGTAACAAACTTATGGTGTAATTCGGATGCAACCGACAAACACAACATCGAATTATCGCGAAATCAATTCACTCTGTATAAATGTATAAAATTCGCATTTTTGCTCTAAAATAAATGTTTTTTCGAATACAGCGAATTCCCGCTACATCCGCCCTTTGTGTGGTCAACACATGATGCGGTTCATGGACGTCAGAACCTTTCGGTCTTATCGCCTATCAGCACCCTAATTGCGTTATCAATCACAATCTGAATCGTTTTGAAACAGATTGCTAATCCATAGCTACATACGTTCGAAAAAAAATCTGTTCAACCACGTAAATAACGCAATGAATGTTGTTGAACTGTCAAAATGAAACAGATTCGTCTTAATCGTTTACGAAAATGTGTTACGCAATTAGATAGCTGTTCTGTTTTGCGGATTTGTCGACGGAAAATAGACAAAATAAAAGATTGTTATTATGAATCTGTGCAGTGGACGTCTTTCGGATAATAGTTAAAGATGATGATTATAATGAAGAAGCTCACCTTGACCCTGCTGAGGATCTCCTGGAGACACTTGTGGAAGGACACGGTGGTGGCTTCCACGGACTCGCAGGTGGGGTCGTCGTAGCCCATCGCCGCCGCACGGGCGCGCTCCTGTGAACGAAGGGAGGTAATATTACATCAAGTTTTTGGGATATTTTAAAGTTCACTGCAGAATCGTTTTGAAAAAACTACATCGTATTGCCACAGTGCATTTTTAATGAAGAAAGAAAGAAAATACATTTATTTGACACAGACTAAAAGGCACACAATATAAAATACAGTAGATAAAAGAGATAAAAATAAAACAAATAAAAAAGATGTAAAGTAACAAAAGTACTAATTGAGTTGGCTTAGAAGCTTCATTTTAGAGCACTAATGGACCGTATAGACCTCCACGTATTTGGTATTAATTTCAACCATACCTCCACGCGTTCCTGAGAAAAAGTGTCTTGACAGACTGACAGACATAAAGACTCACAACGAAGTCATCCTATAAGGGTTCCTTTTTTTCTTTATGAGGTATGGACCCCTAAAAATACAATATCTTGAACATAGTCCTCAGTTCCTCAGTGAAGGTGAATCCGCTGACAGTCTCACCTGTTCAATGTACGCGCCGCGCACAAGCTTGGCTCCCCAGTAGAAGCCCTGTCGCTGCGCCTGCTCCAAGTCCGTAAGGATCTCCTGGTACGTGTTCTTCAGGTACGTCTGGTACGTGTTGAACACCAGGAACTTTTCCTGGGGGAGAACAGAGTTCATTAATAACACATATAATACTTAATGGCTCGGGTTCAGCTTCAGATCAGGTTAAGGTACGCTTGTCGGGGTTGGTCCGTGGATGGGTCCATCTTTTCATACAGAGACTCCTCCGTGTCTCGGAAGGAATGTTAAGCCGTTGGTCCCGGCTGTCATTAGTGGATCTGTGACAGTCCTTACACCGTCAGAACCCCGAAAGTTGGCGTTTGGTTGGCGGTTGGGTTGTGGCGGTCAGATAGGCAGTCGCTCCATATAAAATACTGGTATTCAGCTGCATCTGGTTAGACTGGAAGCCGACCCCAACATAGTTGGGAAAAAGCTAGGCACAGTTAGGAAGGTGTCTAAAACTCGTTTATAATGAATCTCCAGTTCTCGACTGAAATACATAAGTCGTGATACGTGCTTTATCATTGTTCTTTAGAATACAAAATTTAGTAATTGGCCCTTCTTGATTCCCCAAGCTAATATCAGCTGTCAGCACAGCGTTGGAAAGCTGCCCGCGTAGTATGACCACCGTAGAAACGTGTTTCGTCGACGGGAGAATAGACAAAATGACAGATTGGGATTGTTTATCTGTCATTTTATCTATTCTTCCGTCGACAAAACCAGTTTCTACAGTGTTTATGCTACGAGTGCTTGCAGGAGGTTTTTGCGATCACCAATCCGCATGAGGCCTATTGAGATTACTTTTTTTTTTTGTGTAGGTAATTTTTTAGAAAGAATTAGCTAGACGAGACCGATTACTTAGTTTTTTAAGCGCTCATAAAAAAAGAAATGGAAAGTTTCTTCAAAACTTACTTTATTATATCTCCTCATCATCTCCAAGCAGATCCTGGAAATAGCAGGCTGGAAGTACGTCTGCTCCGCATCAATCATGATCCTGACATCAGCATCATGAGCGATCTTGATGATGTGGTTCAGTCGTCGCAGCATGTTGCGGAACATCTCCTCCTCTTTGGGCGAGATCTGGGAGATCAGGCGACGCATCTGACCGGTCTTCGGGTCCGGAACTCGGAACGAGTCGGAAAGGTTCATGTCTTCGTCCAGAATGTTCGTCCAAGGGAACAAGTGGACGATTCTGGAATGGAAGAGTTTTTTTGTAAGGTTTTTGAAAGATGTTGTTTTGTGATGAATTATGTAAGATTTTCTGTTTCGATGTTTTGTTTAACCACAAACAGCAGAATAAGATTTGGCAGCAGATGGGCGTCAACCAGTTTACGGGTTAATATATTAAAATGATGAGTAAGAATAAAGGTTATTGGTTATATGTCGGCAATCCGTTAATGAGTAATGGGGTAATGACCCCTCATTACCCGTATGCCAATGTCAACCATTTTCGAGTAATTTGACATTTTATAGGTTATTAGTAGGTATTATTAAGGTATAAAATGTCGAACGACTCATTTTTTTTTTGACATTTACAAGTCAAAAGGGGTCATTCGGTTGTAAATTACCCCTTCTAGGTTAACGGATTTCCGACCTGTATGCAATAACCCTGTATATTATTACGTCAAGCTAAACCCAGCACTTAGGTATGTAAAACATTTTAACAGTATAAGCATTATTTAAAGACAGGAAAACGAATCCTGTTATTCATTTAGCCTACGAAAACCCAATAGCCATTACATTTAGCAATCAACGAACGACACACCACACGGAAAGTTCTAATTACTAGAAGGAAATTAGAAATCGCCACGCCTATTTTTGTTTTCTGGAGAGCTGTTTCTGTGAGCGAGAGGCGAATAGTTTACGCGCGAAATGGCAACTCTCGAATGGTAGTTGCGTCTCGTTCTTTCACACGCTGTGTGAGTGAGAGGTGAATAGTTGGGCCAATTCTAATACCATTCTTTATGAAGTAGGTAGTGTAGTAAACACACTAGCAACATTTACGAGACAGCGCTTACAAACGTTAAAAGGTGTCGCCACTGACCGGTCCCACGGGAATAGGTGGAGCACACTGAAATTACCAATTATGCTCTGAATTTATGGCACCCAAAATATTATAAAAATTCCTTGCAGTTTGTGCAGTACCTAAAATATAAAAATCTAACTACCATTTTGGAGCAACGTCACAGAATAGTACAGAAGGCGCACTCCGCCTTTTAGGTATGAAGCTATAAGTACGCGGCGGGCTCGTCTTGTCGGGTCAATCAAGTGAGCGTAATGTCAGAAGATATAAGAGTTACGCGATAGAAAGAGCGGCAACTTCTAGGTGAATATTGCACTTTATTGTGTCATTGCAAGAGTGGCTTTTTATTTAAATGATTTTGCGGAGTGAACCATCTGTAGTAATCTGTGGCATAGTAAAATTCTATCTAGTAAAAATCCTATGAATTAATAAGGGAAAGGGTTGGAAAATGTTTTATTTCTCTAGAACAAAGATAGTACACAGGTTGTTGTTAGAGTATTTAATTGGACGACGTAGAACATGATAGCAGGTTCTAAAAATATATAAAAATATAAGGATACAATTAAAAAGATATGACTTGAGGCGTCAGAGTGTTCGAAAAGCAACCGTAGTAAGGTTAAGATAAGATTAATTTCAAAGAAAATTAAAGTTTTGCAAGCCTGAAACAAAAAGGTTACCTACAGAAGAAAATGCACATCGTATGTACAATGCTACAAGGTTCTTATGATACGTGGCCAAAATCGGAACTAAAGCCGCCATCTTGTTGTTTCCATACAATAGTGACGATGCCTGGTTAAAAAAAAACTACTAAGTCCGTCAGTCAGATAATAAAAAATATTAGACACGTATTTTTTGCTTTATCATATTAATAAAAAAATACTTAAATAACACGCATAAAAGTTAGGGAGTATCTAGGGTATATAGTATATAGGGTAACAGCATTTCACATTTTAACTCAATGTATCGCAGTAATCTTTTGATTACGTAAAATAAGACAAAATACGTTCTTAACCAATATTTTTTTAATAAACACATTTTGTCAACGGAAGAATAGACAAAAATTCACAATAACAATCTGTCATGTTGTCTATTCTTCCGTCGACAAAACCCGTTTATATGATTGTCATGCTCCACAAGCTGACGGACAAACATTTTTTTTGTCTTCATATCTATTCTGTGACAGTTTCACTAATGTTTACTAACAGTAACAACGCATCCCTGACAATGTCATTCAGACGCAAAAGGGTACTTGCAGCACTCTACTCCGAAATCTTCTCGAATTTTCTTGAAATTCTGACCAATATCATCCACAGTATGACGATTTATTAATCTGTTTGACTCACCCCTCCTTATCCGAGGTGATCTTCTTCATGAACTCCTGGACCTGCGGCTTGGCGGTGTGGTCTCCGAAGTACCGCTGGAAGTCTTCGATGGTCTTGTGGTGCGTCAGCACGTTGCCGGTGCCTCCTGCTATCTGCTGCATGTAGTTGCGGGCGCGCATGATCACTTCTGAGAGTTGCAGCTGGAAGGTTAAGGCGATAATGAGTGTTTTTTTTTCGTGTAGGTAGGTGTGCTTGCGCAATATGTCAACTAGAAAAGTTGGGCGTGTATTGCCTTACGTGCTGAGAAAAGGCTTTGATTTAGTCGGCAAAATTACTTTGGGCTGAATGGTTAAAACAATTAACGACGAATAAGCTAGGGTATGAGCTTTTTGGCCATTAGAAGTTCCTATACAGTAGAACTAACGCATTCTCGACATACTGGTCCCGATAGCGGCCATAGGGATTACGAAAGCTTGGCATTAACGACACATAAAACTGTGATCATCACGACAGAGGCTCTGAATCTGAACATCGCTATCTTTCACAAAAGATGTCAATGGCCACAAAACTAGTGTACGACAGTATAATAATTAAAAACTTACAAGTAACTGCGGCCTGCCGAGAGCGGTCAATTTGACTGCCATCAAACCTGTGCTTTCGGTAATGCCTGAAAAGAAAAATGAAGATAATTAGTATCAACTTCATCTTTATGTCTTTCACAGTAATGTTCAAAATAAAACGATAAACGCGATTACATAAATAATAGTTGATAACTTGGCACCGAAAGCAATTCTATTTGACACGACAATAGCTAGAAGAGTGTATTTCGATTGAAGTGCACCCTAATTGCATAATTTGAAACAGATTGTAGTTTTTTTTTTCAAAATCTGCTCAGCAACGTAAATAACGCAATGAATGTTGCTGAACTGTCAAAATGAAACAGATTAGTCCTCACCGTTTACGAAAATGTTTTACGCAAGTAGATAGCTGTTGTCAATAGAATTAAGACTATTCTTATAGCTACAATGAATTCTAGGCCATGAAGCCCTGGTTGGCGATCAATCAAGACTTGGGTCTTGATTGATCGCATACCAGGGCTTCATGTGCGGATATGCCAATTTAACGATAGTGTCCGGCGCAGAAAAACATCGCGGTGTTACGTAATAATATTATGTGTGTTGTCCTAGTCGTCACGAGTATCAGATCGCGTCAAAGATGATGTGACTACATGAGACTGTTGAGAAAGGCGGCTTAAGCGATAAAGATGGAAGAAGAAGACTTGTTCTAAAAACCTAAATAAATTGTGTTAAGGACAAGAGGCCAAGCTGAAACGTAGCTTTTGAGGAACACCTCTTTCGACTGAAAACACAGTTATTGGAACAATTTGCTGCGAAAAATGACTGATGGCGCAAGCTTTTATAACAATAAACAGTTTAGATTAAATTTAAAGTACCAACAAGAAAGAAAGAAAGAATACATGAAGGAAAGGAAAGCCATTGGATAGTCGTCAGTGAACCATTTTCAACAACTAAATGTGGCAAAAATTGATCACAGACAAAAGCAACTTTCCGCACTCAATTTAAGGTCTAAAATGAAGAAGTCCTCACCATGAACAGCATCAATACTCTTCAGGAAGGCTTCCATGTTCTTCTCACAAGAGGCCTCGTTGAGGTAGAAGTATGTCCTGGCGCTGGTGACCTTGTACCGCCTGTCTGCGAACTTCTGTTCCACATGGTACTGCTTCAGCTGGCCCTCTTCTGCTTTGTCACCACATGCTGATATTGAAGCACTGGAAATTGATGGTGGGTGGTTAGAAAGGGACCGAGAACTCAGATAGAAAATTAGCTAACAACAGAGTTGTTTAGGTTTGGCCCAATTTTGGTTTTGAATTTAAAACAATCTCAGGCTTCAGTCGGAAATATCTATAGTTATGAAAATTCGATCTAGATAAAGGACATCAGAAAAAGGCTTTTCTAAAATTGATTCTATAATTTTAGTTATATTGGTATATGTCTACTTTTTCAGGGTTTTTTGGGCCACGTTCCAAGTATAACCTTTAAAATCAACCCTATCTACCTTAACTAAATCAACCACATCAAACTCAAATCCACTAGATAATATTTCAATCATCATAATCTCTTGAAGTATTGCTATCACAGAAACACACAAAAACCAGTGTACTGCACATCATTTGTTTTCTAAAAATACACATGTCTTGCTCAAGAAATCATTCAACGCACGTCGGGGTCGTTATTTATATTATGGATTGTAAAGAGGACGTAGATGTTTAAATTTTACTACTAGGTACTAGAAATAGTAAGCTGCCAATATATTTTAATAATTAGGTTCTGCAACTGTTGTCAGTGGAGAATCAGTATCCAGATTCTAATCTCATTCTTGATAAAAGTCTTTTCTATTAATTTATTTGATCTCTTCATATCTTTTTTTGCAGATTCAGATTTGGCCTGTATTTGTATCTGCAACTTTAGCTACCTTCTTCAATCACTATGCATCATGATTACTATCCTCTGAACCGATGTTCCCGACAGTTACATGGCCTTTATTGGGCCCATTACTTCATCACCCATCCATAACATATTTGAAAGCTACGTTCAGAATAGATAAAGACTTGCTAATCACGCTTCCAACAAATCATAGTAATTCTCATATCAATATATCCTTATATCAGTTTATCAATGACTAACACATGCCAAGACAAGTGTCAACTGTCGTAGACATTCATCAAGACAGTGAGTGACAGTTTCATTGCTGTTATAAAACACTCAAGACTAATTACATTGTTAATTTGCTAAGAGCTATATGGCGCTCACCGCCGTATTCTCAAATGAAACTCAGTATAATAGTCACATCATCAGTTACTGGTTATACTATCTCTGTCAATATAAGGTGTATTGTTGTAGCGACAGAAAGTCTTTTTAGAATGTCTTAAAGGTAAGTTATACGTGTCATTGGAGAATTCGGGGGGTCAGAGATGCGACATTACTTATAAGTATTCTGGGAAGCCGGCCTACCTAAAATGTACGGGGACATGCCAAGAAATTAGACGCTTAAGTTAGAGGTCAGATTAGAAAGGATCTCGAGTTATAATATTCTACTAAGACTATTGCACGCCTCACAACTTTTCAGTGTGTGAGAGTGCTCTACTCTCAATATGTCGCCTAGTCAAAATTTTCCAACATAAAATCGTTTCTTTACTCTCAATTATGCATGAGTATATCATAGCAAGTTCTTCAACCTTTCATAATTATTATTGTTATTTATTACGTTCGCGATGACTTCAACACAAACTCCAGAGTCATCTATAACTTTGTCTCCTACTTATTTTTCTTCATTTCAGGCAGACTTTTAAGCTACTTCTAATTTGTCTAACTATCTGCCAGTATCAGCACAGCTTAACATATGACTGGGGTTAGACGTTATCGGTAGCACAAGGGTTCAATTCCTAATCATCACCGGCCATGATCATGATCCCACTTTTCGTTATACAAAGGCGAATCTTCTCGAACAGTCTTATGTAACAATCATTCTGTATTTGACACTTCAGCTCCACACATCCATGCAAAATAATAGTATATTATGCAACTAGTGAATAAAGGACGGATTTAAAGCGAGGGCCATAGATGAATCACGAACTAGTGAAGGATTCTGACGACTGAATCACGACCGTAGGGAGTGATTCATGATGATTGAATCACGAGCATAGCGAGTGATTCAAGTGTTAGAATCCTGAGCGACGCGAGTGATTCATGGCCCTCGATGTAAATCCGTTTTATTCAAGAGTTCCATACTATACTTTATACCATGACTACGAGAAAAAGAAAGATTTAAGCGAAAATAGACATTATATGAAGAAAAAAAAAGTTTTTTTTTTAACTTTAACCCACACTAGGAATTTCTCCTGTATGTGGGTACGTTTACAAACATTTAAACTGACATACACAAACAGCCAGACCCGGAACAACTACATGTAGCTGTCATACAAATATTTGTTCCGTGCGGGAATCGAACCCGCGACACGCAGCGCAGTAGTCAATCGCATAACCACTACTCCAACCGTGACGTCGAAATTAATTTAAATGCACATTAATTGTTTCGCAAGGAGGTTGTATAGCATTGAGATGGGGGTCACCAGGACAACAAAACAGTGATTAAAAGTGCTTTTTATTCACTGTTTTGCGTGAATAAAATAAGCTTTTTAGAGGGGGAATGGTATAAAATATATTTTATCTTTTTATCTTTCATCCCATCGTTCATTAACCCATATTCCAAACAAATTGCTAACATCACCAATTTAAAAATAAACTCTAATTCGCTTTCACTATCAAATTTAATCAAATTGAGTAGTAAAAAAACTGTATCATATTTGCATGCTCGACTCAGTCTTGACGTATCTAGGTCATCTTAATAGTTCATTGAAAGTTATTTTTGGTGGCGCTTTCTCCGTCGTTTTTTTTACATTGTGACTAAGTATTTGGCACAACAAATTAGTAGGCTAGCTGATACGGACTAGAACTTTAAACTCAAAGACTTTTAACTACATTTTAAAACGACTCATCATTAGCATCGCGCTTTCTTTTGTCTCATTTTGATCAGAGAACGATTCGTGATAGAACAATAATCTGGGTCTTGCAGTCAGGTGGAGGGTATCCATAAACATCTATGCGGAAGGCGATGTATTTGTTATGTGTTAACGGAGTTATGCTGAGCACTGGGCTGCTATTCCCTGCACTCTAATTGCGTAATACAGGATCTATCACAATCTGGATCGGTTTGAAACAGATTGCTAATCCGTTGCTTCATAAGTTCGAAAAAAAATCTTCTGAACAACGTAAATAACGCATTGAATGTTGAACTGTCAAAATGAAACGGAACGAAAATGTGTTACGCAATTAGTTAGCAGGTGGACGGTGTCCATAAAAATCTATGCCGAAAGCGATGTATTTGTTATGTGTTGGCTCAGCACTGCGCTGCTATTCCCTGGGTTGAATGCGCTTAAAGGTTCTTTTGGCGTTTAGCCAAACTTGGAACTAAAGCCGCCATCGTGTTTTTTTTAATACATTTCATATAAAACAATTGCACAGATATTAACCAACAGCGCCCCCCTGTCATCGTCGCTCGAGGGCCAAAGAATCCTTGTAGCACTCTAGGTACTATCGTGGTGTATTTTTATCTTGAATATTTAAATCTTAAACTATACTAGATGACTCTGCCATGATTGTGTTTAATTATTATGCAGCGAAAGGAACTTCGTACCAACCTGGGTTTTTTTGAAAATTCAATGACTTGATCATAAGAATGGCGAAGTCATTTAGGTCATCACAAAAAAAAAACAGCCCAACTTTTAAAACTTCAAATAAATATAAAACTACCCACATCGAATTTGCAGAGAAGCGGTCCACGTGAAAAATAGTATTGTACATAAATGTTGTGATCTGTTTATCGCTAAAGCATGATCACGCGATTTTTTTAACAGATTTGTGAATGGTATAGACATATATTGTTATAGTATAGTGTTTTGTTATTGACACTACGCCAGCCTATGTTTGGATTGGACCCATTCTTCACACAGTTCTACTAGTAGTGGTAGTAAAAAGTATATTTAATCGTCAATGGAATTCATTGGCTAGCGAACGTTTCTGATGCTAATTATCCATTTGATTTTATCAGCCTTTCCGATACCACCAAGAAACGAGTAAAAGCCCCATTCTTTATTAGGGCATACAATACGTCAGAAAATCTACTTTATTAGTTTAAATATGTTCACAAATTAGATAGTGACGTCAGATAGGAGTGTTCTCATTTGTCGACTCGAATCAAATGAAGCCCTATCCAGTAACTGTTTGTTGTAATTACATGAGGGATATGGTGCCTACTATCATGTATATCGCAAAGACGTGCGACAACCTATCTATAAAAAAGCCGTACCACCGTATAGTATTTTATCACTACATAATTATCGAGGAAAAAACGCCGAAAAATACAGTTTTGTTGTATAGGGAGCCCCCTTTTATTATTAACTTTATTTTATTTTTATCATTTGTTTTTATAGCGGTCATAGTAGTTAGTACACACAAATATCAAGTGCAACCTTTGGGTACGGAACCCTAAAAATGTTGAGTTATGTTTTAGACCCTACAGGATTTTAGCCTGTCTTAGATAGAACTGAAAAAAAAACAAAAAGTAAAAACTATCTAACTCAAAATAAACTTAACTATACTATTTTACTTATGACCTACAAACAAATAAATTTTTAAAAAATGATACGTAAAAATGAAACACTACCGAATAATGGCTCACATAAAGAAACCATTTTACAAGAATAATGATCAAACTAAAATGCCAATATGAAAATAATGAAACAATCGTGCAAACAAAACGCGAAGGTCAACTGTGATGAAACGTCTACGTCATAGAACGTTATAATGACAGTTACATAATGACAGCTATAACATGTCAAAAATACCTTGTCCGGTCGGCCATCAACAAGTGACAACGCTCAATGAAACAGGACCTTGGTCCACAGATATTTTCGTCACGCTACACAAATCTAGTAGAATGATAAAAGAAAAAAAAAAAGAAAACCCGGCAACGATTAGTTCTTGAAAATTGCTTGATTGTTTTAGTAATTCCGTCAATCGTTCACTGGTTAAACTGCCACTGAAATGAGGGGGGAATACTTTAATAAAAAATAAAAAAGGTAAAAAAAATGCAAAGGATAAAAAAAACTATCTAGGTACCTACTCCTAATTTCCTAAAACTTTTCTATTTTGTAATTAAATCTTTCAATGCGTACCAGGATTTTAATTAAACATAGGTATTATAAATTAAAGTAGGTGGATAGCGTTGATAACTAGTAAATATTTATAAATTGAACGCTAAAGTTTTTCATGAAGAACCAGACAGATTCGATAATTAAACAAAAAAAAAACACTCACAATGAGAACAAAATTAAGTCCAAGACCGAAACTCTTTTTTGCTAAGCTATGTAAATTAGAAAAACGTGATGTCTATGGTTGTAGTTCGAAACAAAGAGGCAGAAGGTTGGACATTATCACAACAAAGAGTGTATGAGAGGTAAACGTTTTTCTTGGCAATTATTCGAGGCAAGCGTAGCCAAGGCGTTTCCACTATGCCTATGGGAATGAGGAAGAACGAGTTCTGTGAAGAGTTTTAACTTCGCGACTTCAATATTTATAAAAGAAACATTTGGTGACTGACTCATAGATAAAATATTAGGTACTACTACTAGTAAGTACTTATTTAAAAACATTGGACTAGGAATTAATTATTTAATTTTAACACTTAGATATAACTGTTTTTTTTTTAATTACTTTAATTATTGAATCATCAACGTTATTGATAATGTTAGAAAGAAAACATTTGAATGAAATCAGTCAGCCATTAAAAATAGTTCCACTATTTAATTCCACGTATTATGTCGTAAGTCATGTCTTTCCCATTTCTGTTATTATTTACCCTCGCAGTACCAAAATAGTCTCTTTTTGGCTGTAAGTATTTTTTTCCCCGTTGGCCTCAGGCCTCAGCGATCATCATTCGGCCACGCTTGATCTTCGCCTTGAAATCGTTGCCATGCGCGGTACACACCATGACGTATACCTAAGGCCGTAACCGATATACGATGAAATTGTTGTGTTACTCACAATGTACGCTAGTTGCGACTACGTTTTTATGGGTTTTAGTAAAAGAATGAAATGTTTCACTGCATTGGCGGTAGTGGTTAACATAATATTGCAAAACTAAGTTTTAGATTGGTTATGGTATTAATAATAACTAAATTATCTGTTGTACAACACAATCGATTTAACATTATTTTATTTGGAGCTAAGATCATCACAACATGGGTTCCTGAAAACGTCCAACGGCATCGCGGAATACTCAGGCGCCAGGAACTTGACGCTTATAGGATTGGTCCATCCTATTGGCTCAGGATCGGGTTTAGTGGAAAAAGAGGCTTGCAGGCTAATTATGTTTTTTTTTTGTAGCTACCCTACGCCATGTTTCTTGTTCAAAAATTAAAAAAATAGTTTATTTTTCATTTTTTATATTTTGACGTTTCTACCCCTGGTTTATTAAAGCCTGTTCAATTTAATATCATATCAAATAAGATTAGCCGTTACCTATGTCTGGCCATTATCTGGCAACCAACCTCACTTCTTAACGTGACTCTTAACATTTGATAATAGATATATCCACTGCCGATCTAGTCCGTAAAAATCCCGGAAATCTGTAAAAATCTAGTCTGTAAAAATCCCGGAATGAAAATTCCCGTATTTTTAAGAACGTTCGCATTCGCATTTCAATTAAGTATCAACATTTTTGACAAGTTTGACGGATTGCAATTTGAATGGGAACGTTTTTTACGTACGAGAACTGGCATTCAGGTGCTATGACAGCTCACTTCACCAAGTTTTCACGGTGAGATTTTACAGAATACCACGGCGGGTCAGAGTTTGGCCTTACAGACAACGAGTGTAAGATTGTAACTACAGTTTAACACGTGGAAGATTGTAATGTAAGTATTAGGTATACCTATATTCAGTCAATTTTATTAATGTTTTGTGAGTGTCTACAAAGAGAATAGATACAAAATTGACTCGTCTCTTAAGTTAATAGTCAATTAGTTACAGAATTAAGGAGTTATGTCAGAACGTGATATTTTACAATGGTTTTAAGTGTGTTTTTTTTACAATATTGTATGTAGTTACTGTTGTCGATACTTACCTACCTACCTTTTGTTAATCTAGGAACATGCATAAAGAATTCAATACCTACTTTCGAACTGCTGCAAGTATTTATTCAAGAAAAAATGTTAGGTAATTAAAGTAACAAAAGTTCACATTACGCAATCACGAATATTATCAATGCACACGAATATCTTCGCAACGTTGTTGTTATTGATTTAACTGTTTTTCATATCCACTCTTTTTAAACGACGGTTACCAGAGTAACCTTTTTAACATTGGGTCATAGTCTTTACACGTATACGTGTATAGACTAGTGATATTACGGATGTTGTTTTACCGGGCGGAACCGGAGCCGGAGTCGGAGGTTTTAAAATTGATTCATCGGAGTCGGAACCGGAGCCGGAGTCGGAGGGTTTAAAATTGAATCATCGGAGTCGGAACCGGAGCCGGAGTCGGAGGTTTTAAATTTGGTTGATCGGAGTCGGAACCGGAGTCGGAGTCGGAAGCGGAGCTGGAGTCAGAACTGTAGTCGGAGTCGGAGGCGGAGGTAGAAGAAATATGTTCCATATAACACTTCTTTTTTGCTTCATATTGTAAATAACTTATCACAACAATTAAACTACTGAATACACCGCTCTTAACTTTAATTTAACAAATTAACATGACGCGTCTGACATACACAAAACAATGAACTGAGACTTTGAGCGCCAGGTTGTATAAAATTTATCCGGGCGACGAGTTAAAAGCTCTCTAGTCACGTTCATGGATGCGTTTCGATCTTCGATATAAGTCCGATTCAAATATATCGGAGCTGAAGTCAGAGATGGGGGTGTAATATTAATCGGAAATCCGACCTTTCGCTGGTACTGACTGTACCCCAATTTTGGATAACCCATTCTGTTCTGTTGTCAAATCTCGAGTCATCGATTGGTAGATGTTTCGGAGGACTTAACACAATAGCCCTACATAAGATTTGATCAGCATATTGATCAGGGACTTGCCCTAACATCCAGTAGGCCGAAGTGCCTAGATATACAGTCAATAGTGTCCAAAAAGTCTTACACACAGTTCATAAATAACAACAGTATTTGTATATGAGTCTAATATTTACCTCACTTCCCGCTTCTCAGCCTCCTCCTGTGACAGATCCTCCTCTACGGAGTAATCGAGGATCGACTTCACTCCGAAAGAGCGCAATCTGAAATGTTCCAAACATTTACATTAGTTGAATGCTGCTGTTGTCTCTTCTAGATGCTATGTAGGAAAAACCCTACTAACTTGTCATAATGATAATTGCAATTTATTTGTTTGACTGAAGAAACAATTTTTAATTGAATATTGTGGCTAATTGTAATTTATGATTATTTATTTATGCATTGACTGTAGAAATTATTCCACATTGTTCTTATTTTCGCATGCTACCATATTTATGTACGCTTCTGGCAAAACATAGCGACCTATGATTATGAACTTTAATATTCACTAACAATTCACACAAATAAAAAATTGATTATGATTATTGATTATTTTTTGATAATATTAGAGTGCGACAGCACATGGTTCTTGGTATGTAGAATTTTTTTATCGAAAAAATTCTACATACCAAGAACCAAGGGGGTCTCCCTTACGTAGTATTTTTTTTTCGGTTATAATTATGTACAGCAATTTTTTTTTAATAACCTACGAATAATTTCAACGCAGTGGGGTTCAGAATCATATACTGAATCCATGGTAACAGGTTGTGCGTCGATGACCCTGGCACCCTGTATACAGATTAGATTGTTAACGAGGGACAAGAAAAAAACTGCAGATAACTCCTCGTTATAGAACAGGATTTTGACGAAGAAAGAAGTCAAAGCTATTATTTTAAATGGAGCTTTCTTAAGACCTATTAATATGGTTACCATTTGGGCCCCAGCAATATAATAAAGATGTCCCATCAATACGAAAAGAAGAAGAATGGATGCTATAAATGAAAATAGCAGTCACAATGTAGCAGATGAACATTTTGCAGATAGTAAACACCAAAAAAACCGCTAGGATAAAAATGAGAGAGCAAAAATCGTAAGACTGCTATTCAATTAAATCTTTCAGCTCATTTCAAGTTACCAGGCAATGAAATAACAATTAAAATCCTCTCATTACTTATGCGTTATTGGTAATTACAGCTCGTAAACTCATAATGTTTGTGTTGTACACGTTACCATTAATGTTACGATCATCGAGTTGAATTATTTCGCAACTTAAAGGGTAATCCCCAAAATCACAGAATTCTTCACTTCTTAGCGAACAATCATGGCAATAGCGACTGCAATCTTAATATTGTATCCGCCAAGAATTTGACTACGACTTTGGCACCTTCAGTAGCTTCTATCACTTCCTGTACCATGGTAGATACCACAGATTATTTTGTTGCTTACCATGCCAAGGGACCATTTTAATTTTAATTCTTCGATAGTTGCTACACTTTGACTGTCCCATTTTATTTTGGGGTCAGTTCAGTGTATTTTCCTTCTAAATCTCCGGCACTTTTTTCCTCGCTATCATTTTCAACCGAAAGTCGGCCACTGCTGGACATTGGCCTACCCCTAGCATCGCCACTTCGACCGCTTCTGTGCTTCTCGCATCCAGCAGACCTCTCTATCAACGATCCACAATCATCATGAATGCAAGATATGTATTACTGAACTTCGTTGTAGAATATGAATCTTCAACTTATGTATAGTATGTAATTCTTTAACTAGAAAGGTATATTGGCCTAATGGCGCGCGTGTATGACCAGGGGCCTAAGTCTACTAATTTATAAACGTTACAATGGTCTCTCAATGGTGAGTTTTTGACAGTTTTTGTATGGCAAATCTGTCAAAAACTGACCATTATGAGACCATTGTTACGTTTATAAATTAATAGACTTAGGCCCCAGATATATGAACGTTAACAAAGTAAAAGGAGTTTGGTAAAGTAAAGGATCGTAACAGATAGCGTTCTGAGGCCTTAGTGTAAGTTTGCAAGTGAGTAAATGGAGGTTACTATTGCGTTTGCGTTAAGATTTTTATTATCACCCTTATATTCTTAGCATTATGATCTATCAGTCAAATTTTTACGCAAATGCGATAGTTACGTTACGTACTGCCTCTGCAGTTTCTGGCTACCCTATCGGAAAAAGGCGAAGTTTATGTATGCATGCATATTTACCTCTCGATGGTTGGTTTGATGGTGGCCTGATCCTCGCCCGCGACGAACTGGCCATAGAAGGTGGCCTTCATAAATAACTCGAACAGTTTCTGCCCCACCGCCTTTCGCATCCACTTCATCAACTGTGGACATGGAGAATATTGAAATGAGACTTTTGTTTATAGGACGGATGAACAATGGACGCCGAGGGATAAAAGCAACAATTCAGCATCTTCAGAGATTCCTACAAATAGGATTGCTATTGGTTGTTGGCGTCTTCCTTTATCTTCCTTTCTAACTTAGAAGTAAAAATACCATCTGCATCATCATCGACTTCATTTTAGTATATTTTCGCTATTCATTTGGAATCGGTGAAGTAGGCTTTGTTCCACTGATGTCTACCATATTATGTAATTTCAGTGTTCTCTTCGTTTTCAGTCATCTCTTTCACTCAACCCAAGCATAATAAGAAGGGATCGAAACCGGTATGATCAAATAGATACGGGTATTTTTTCGGTTATAACATTTAAATTCGTACAGGTATTTTTAAATATCAAAGGCCTTAAATTTAATACAACCAGTATTAATACCAGTTACCGAAATTAAAATGTCTTTTTATCTTGCCCGTGCCGTCGGTATTAGTCAAAGGGGCGCGCCTGTGTGTGTGTAACCAGTATTCAAACGGTAACCTAAAAGAGGTAACATGTTTCTTCTTCTTGAATTACGGAGGCGTGTCATATCCGTCAATTACATAGCGACGGTTGCTATTGACAATTTTATCCTTCAGTTTGCGAAATAAATAAAATACCGAAATAATGCTTTTATTAAGTATATAACCCAGCTATCAGTAACCTGACTAAGGTTACTGATAGCTGGGTAATTAGTAGTAGAAGTAACCAAAATTCTTCGATACCTGTACCGTAATTTATAAAGGTTTTCGGTCCCTGATAATAAGTACTTAAAGTATCTTCACAACACTTTCTTCACTATTATTAAACTATTTACAATTGAAGGCTTGAAAATCTCAAGGGTCTATGTGCCAAAAAATCACATTTCAATATTTTTTCGAAAATACAGTCTAAGTGCCAAGCCTAACAATATCCAAATGGGTCCAAGTGCCTATTTCTATAAAAAAATTACACACAAAAGGATTAAAGTAGGCATGCTGTCTAAGTGCCAGAGTATTTGCGTTTAAGTTTTTTTGGTATATCCGCAAACAATACAATTGGAACTTAGACCGTTATGTAAAGATGGTCACCCATCCACGGACCAACCCCGGCACGCGTAGCTTAACCTGATGGATCGACCCGTGCGGCTGTTATTACTTAGCCAAGAGCTCCTCTTGAGTGGTAACCAGAATAGAGACATAAATTACTATGAATATTCCATTACGTCGACATTTACATCGCTACCATAAATATTATTTACTTCACTCTCCTTCAATTTAGATAAAAGCCCGCATTTTCTTTGACAAGTATTTTCAGAGTTGTTTGTAGCATGTAGATAATGTATATAAAAGTACCTATACTTACTGTGCCAAGTTTTACTACTTTTTACTTCAATAAAGTAAAAATAATGATATAGAATAGTTTGGAGCTGTAAATGGACTTATAAAAGCAGGAAAATGTAATTCTAATGTTTATATTTAACTGAAATTGATAGCCTTTCTGAGTGATATTATACCTAGGTAAGGATGTAACAATAAAATAATGGTAAAGGAACTGGAAAACACAAACGAGTAAAAAATACTTTATTACAGTGTAGGACCAACCTATATCTTTTTTGGTTATAGATTTCATGAAGGCATTCGACACGCATGACACTCATCTGCGATCAAACGATGTTCGTTTCGCTATATCATAGGTATTCGGTATACTACCAACAAACTAGCATTTTAATAAGAACTGATACAAAAGCAAACCCATTGTCAAGGTTAGTAGATGAAGTCTATCCTACAGCCAAACTACACGTGGAAGCAAATATAATCCGTACACAATTAACATAATGCATAAATGTTCGCATAGTTCGAGTTGCTTTACTTATGTCAGCTGTTTAAATACTGGTTCCATACCCGTCGTTGTTGATGAGCATTAAAACATAGTTTATCTTCCCACGCTACACATACTAGTCACATGACTAAGACACGTCTTACCGCGGGCGATTAACGAGAAGCAGTGCATGACGGCGATCTATTACTCGCTAGGTATACTAAATATACCTCGAGTGTGAGTCTCAGCGAGTGTTCTGCCCACTAAGCGAGTGTCGCCGTGGGAGTACTCTCTTTGCTAGCTCTTGTCGCTGCGACAAACTACTCGCTGCCGGTGTGAAGAGTCAGCAATAAACTATTAATATATATTATGTTTTGCTTTTACGCACACGGGACCTATAATCTTTAGTACCTAACCTATGTTTATTGAGCAAGTTTCTTTTTTTAAACGTTGCCCCACATTACGTATTTCTCCTGTATCGTGGGTGCGTTTACAAACATTTAAACTGATATACACAAACAGCCAGACCCGGAACAACTACATGTATGTATGTATTATTGGAGTTGGCGGTGAGGCATGAGCCTAAAAATTCTATTTACATTGGTCTAAAATTCAAATTTCATTGAAGTGCCAACGATATTGATCGAACAACAATATCGTTGGCACTTTTGTCGCATAGCCAATTTGCATTTTTGTCCCTTCCGGGAGTCCCACACACACAATGGCTTTTTAATTGTTTCTGTAATTTTCGGCGTCCGAAAGGTTTTATTAAACATTTAGCCGTTTTCGCGAAATATTTAGTTGGTACTTCTTTCCCACATTTCGTATGTAAAATCTTTGCTTATTCAGGAATCTTATCTTAAAAACAAACATGAATTTCAATTCACTTCAACAGAGGTTTAGCCTGAGCATGACCTTTAAAATAAAATCTATCCGTCTACTGCTTGTTCGGCGTGATATGAACAAGGGTAAGTATTACAGGGTTTTCAGAACTTCGTAATGCGCAATTTCTAGGCGAATTTTGTTCGATTTGGAAAGATTGCATGGCTCGTTCATATGACATGCATAATATTCATAATATCCCTATTCCAAGTTCATTTTTAGAACTTAAAAGCACGATAGGAAAATCAATATGGGATCCAAGATTTACCAGCTTCGTTTATTAAAAATCAATCAGAATTATGGATTGTTGGATAGTATAAAAAAATGGAGTCTATAACGGGCTGTTTTTAAATCTCTAAAATTAAATCTTGATAACAACATTTGAGATTTGATAGCAAAGATTCCTCATTAATCATCATGATAAGCTATTTGAACCCTGACGAGCTCTATCAAAAAATTCCTTCTTCATATATTATATAAAAAGCGAGTAGTAAATTGAAACTATAAATAAATTGTTAGGTATTTGAAGTATTTTGAAGTAGATGCTGAACGGTATATTAAATTGCGAACATACAACTTCACTTTTGCATTGGCAAAAGTGAAGTAATCGGAAGTGCGGGTTAATCGGATCACAGGCATTGCGCCTGCGATCCGATTAAACCGCACCGCAACGGGCCCTCGTGGCGGATTACGGCCACTCCCTCTCACAGAGAGAAGGTCTGAGTCCCGGCAGAGGGAACATCTTTAGACTGCTAATGCTATGCTTTTAAGTATACATATAAAAAGCACTAGGAAGTGGTGAAGGGTGGGCGTTTTGGGGGACTGTCTTATGTTATTTGACGTGTGTTGAGTACTGAATCTCAGCCTAGCTTTTGAGTTTTGATTGATTTTGATATTGCTCGCAAAACGAATAGTCGATGGAGACGAACGATTCTAGAAAGGCGACCGCCTACCGAGAGACGCAGCGTGGGCAGCTAAGATGGACCAATGACCTGGTGAAGGTCGCGGGAATCCGCTGGGAAAAGTACAGAACCGGTCGATGAGGCTATGCTTGAGGAAAACCACCACCACCACCAGCAGTGGATGTCTCGATTGAACGATAATAATAGATACGAATTGCGATTTTTTGTATATGACAAGCATGTGTAAAATGAAACAGGGGCCTAAGTCTACTAATTTATAAACGTAACGTTACAATGGTCTCACAATGGACGGTTTTTGACAGATTTGCCATACAAAAACTGTCAAAAACTCACCAATGAGAGACCATTGTAACGTTTATAAATTAGTAGACTTAGGCCCCTGGTGTGGAGATGGCGGGGGCCGACTCTCTCAGCAGAGTAACCTTGGCAGTGAACACATAACGTAACGAGTTTGCGCGTCGCTCAGTCGCTCTACGGAACAATGAATCATACTTTATGAGCATTTCGCATACGATTTATTGTTATTTGAGTAGTTCAGGCCGATAACTACTGAAATAACACCAAATCTTATTTGGAATGCTAGTTGGAAACATGATTTGGCGACATAAACTGTATATGTGTGAACTATTGGACGTATACCTACCTTTAGGCGTATTATTAAGTTACTGCGAAAATCTACGATGTAATAAATCTAAAATCAAGATTTTCTTTACAATTATTCCGAACATAGACCTTAGTAAAAAGAGTATAAGGTTCATAGTTACTTTATATCTGCTTAGTTCTAACTTCTAAGCCGTTCTTCAAACGACCTTTCCCAAAGTCACATTGCAAAAACTCGTTATGCCGATACCCAGACGTTACGTTAAAAACTAAGAAGCTGTTTATGTTACTATTGATGTGTAAAGAACTACTAAGGTTCTTGAAAGGAGTTATAAACGACTGAAAAAGCGAGGTGTGATAATATATCTATAAAATGATGCCTCCAGGACCAGGACGCTCTCCAAATTGGAGTACCTATGTCCTCCATAGGTAGGTAAAGGTCTGGAAACGGTCCTGGTCAGTGGACATAGACTAGGGAAAACACAAAGGGGTCGACTACCAAAACAGTGGGCAGACTTGATCCTCTAATCCTTGATACTTTCTTTTCATGTAGCGTCATGAATGGCCCAGAAACGACATAATATTAGGATGCAAGCTGGTTTAAGGAAGAGGTAACTGCAAGATGGCGAACGATCCCTCGCACTTAAGGACAGAGAACAAAGAAGAGAAGAACCTACAAAGTTTATCAGACAGTAAAAAAGTAAAGGATTCAACAGCCTTCAGCCTGCTAGAGATAGTTACTTGATTCAGGCATGACTTGCCGGAAATCCATTATCTACAAAATACAATAGACGTAGATATATTTAGTAACCTATTCCGCTTAAAAATTCCTAAGAGTCATTAATAAAAAAACCCTGTAAGAAATCGACACGTGTTTCACCTCTCAACGAGACATCCTCAGGATGACGATTGACTTGTCGCGAACCCGAACATGACGTGTTGCAAGCCGAGCGCCGGACGCACCTCTGCGTCCGAGGATGCCTCGTTGAGAGGTGAAACACGTGTCGATTTCTTACAGGGTTTTTTATTACACTTTAGGGATAGTTAAGCGGAATGGTTACTAAATGTATCTACGTGTATTGTATTTTTTTAGAGATAGTGAGGTCTTAAGAAACAGGTGTGTGGGTCCATTGTTCCCATTTAGGACAACGGTTCGTAAAAGGCTCTCTTAGTAGAGTAATCAGGATGACCGGACATTTGACTCATTTAAATCGAGTAGTTTTTATTTCGCATTTAGAATAGCGCCTTAGTCAATAAATCAGAGGGGCTATTCCCGTATTTCTAAGAACGTTCGCATTCGCATGTAATTTGCAATCTATCAAAAATACAATCAATTTTCCAACATTTTTGACAAGTTTGACAGATTGCGACTTGAATGTTATGTTGTTGTTGTTATGTTGTTATTGGCCGAACATACAGATCAGCTAAAATGTATAAATAACATCTTTTTGTACTTATGTTCACAAATAAAGATTTGATTTGATTTGATTTGATTTAATGTGAACGTTTTTTATGTACGAGAATTGGGCTTCTGTTAGATTGAGAGTTTGTTTACAATTTGACATCTATTAAAATTTAGAAAGCAGTGAAGATTGGGTATTTGGGGACCGTCTTTTGTTATTTTTGACTGTCAAAAACTTCTGTTATACTTATACCTCTCTTTATAAGATCATATTAAATTAGTATAGTACACTCCGCATACGTGACGAGTACCGATATCTTAACACGATAAAATAAAATAAAAACCGGCTAATTGCGTGTCGGACCATGCACAATGAAGGGTTCCGTAGCTGGGATGAATTTATCCCAAGACTAAACTTAACATTGTAGTTGTAAACTATGTTCTCCCATAAATTCCAACAGCAAATGTAAGTTTTTACGCACAACCATGTTATTTTAAGATCACAAACTGCTTATGGGTTTGCCTGTAATCTATGAGTAAAGACGCGGAGCGGCGGTCTACGGAGATTCGCTAGCTAATTTGATTGAAACTGCATAGAGAGGTATAAGAGAAGGTTTTCCAGAGTCCATACATTTACTAACATCATCCTTTATCATTTAGTAAGTGTTGTAAGATGGATCTTAAAACTTACATAAATAAACACGACTTAAAGTGCAATATTTTCCTTTTGGCACGAATTGGCACGAAATACGAAAAATGGCGCACGGACACACGGGTTTTGACCAGTTTTTTGTTGAAAAATTCTTCATGCGCTGCCAAAATTTATCATACTTTTAGTATTATATTGCGTTGCTGGGAGCAACCAGCTAAAAATACGCAATTTTTTTCCGCAATTGTCGTTTGAGGCGAAGGGGACATAGGTAGATACTTTTGGTGAATGCAGCAGTTTATTTTTAAAGTCGAATGGAGATCACTCCACCTGAAAATAACTCAATTGAATCGAGCTGGCTCTTGCCATCACCAGAAAGGCGCATGACGACAGCACATCTCAGGAACTACTCCCTTAACTAATTAAATTGGGCTTTTATTTCCAGTGTCCGTGGAGTTTCTTGCTCGTTCTTCTCCATAGCTACTACGGTTTGGCTGGGTTAGCTTCATTTTTCTGACTAGCCGACTCTTCGACAATTCAATAGTGCCTCTAATTGGTTTAATTGAAATAAATGCTTTGAGGTTTTATTGAAATAAATGCCTTGAGTTTGATTTGTTTTCGTGTACCTGTATGAAAAAAAAGTTCATTGCCAAACCAAAAACATAAGTTTTCATAAGTTTTCCATACGATTTTATTACGCGGAGTAAGCGATTCTCGAAACGCGTGATTCGAATGGCCACGCCCCTTTCCGATAGTACAATCCTTTCCCGAGAGGCCCATAAGAAAGTCATTCGCGATTATGCTACAACCCACATTAATTAACTACGTACAAAACACTATGACCGCATCACTCGACATCACGTGAAGGGCCAAGTTAAAAAGGAACGCGTACACGTAACGTCGCGTGATTGGCAATGTACGTGTTAAAGAATGATCGAATCGTTGCCAATAGGTTTTGTTTCTATTTTTAGTCAATTTTATCAACATGAGGAAAAAACCGACAGAGTTTTATTAACGTTACTACCCGCCTACTGTTACCCGCGATTTCGTCTGCGATTCAGTATGAAAAATAACCTATTTCCTTCTCCAGATCATGTTTTACCCGTGTGCCAAATTTCATCCAAATCCGTTCAGCCGATTTAGCGTGAATGCGTATCAAGCAAGCAAACTCACTTTTACATTTATTTAGTTATATAATTATGATGATGCTGTTTCTAAGCCTGCTGTATTTTCTTAATATTTAGCATGGTTTTTTTTCTAGCTGATCTTTTTGTAGATATCTCCACATTATACCTAATTATATTTATACCTACGGTAATGCTCTACAAGTTGCATGGATTTTCATATACAGTCTTAATATTTGACATTCCAATTTCCGTACTAGCCTTTTAATTTTTGGTTCTAGGACTTGCAGTTTTCCATTTTCCTTCAGCATTAAAAGTAGATAACTTAACTATTAAAACACAATCCCACATAGTAGGTAACTCAACAAAACCTAGGTAATTATAAAATACAATGTCAAAAGGTTATTATTCAGAATAACGCAAGTTATATTTTGTGGTCTAATTAATAGTCTAAACCACCAATTTACCTTATAGGTAGGAAAACAAACGTGCGTAAAGATGACGAATGCATTTACCATACTAATTTAGTATTGAAGCTAAATATGGTGTTGTCGAAGCATAAATATCTAGAAAGAAGAAAGAAAGAAAGAAAAATATTTTATTTGGGACACGCACAGGAAATACAAACAATAAAAAGGAACATTTAAAACGAATAAACTCAACAGAGAATCAAAAACAATTAATCTTAATAATAAAAAATTAAAAAAACATTACGACCTGTGCGAGACCAAAAAGGCTCCTATCTCAGCTTATTGCTGCGATATTTAGAAAAAATACCAAAATATCTCATCCCCAACCACACCATAATACGCCATATCATAATGAATTACCTTTTTCGCAGACAAAACACATTCTTTCTGGACAAAAAAATCGCAATGAAAAATAATAGTGGATATCTAACACAGTAGGTAAGACTGAAGCTTGGTTTTCATAGGAAAATATATCTGCAATGTACCTTTATGAGAGAAATAAACTATATGTTATGTTATAAGAAAGCAATTTCATCATAATATGCGGCAGTCATGAAAAACTGTCATGTTCATCAGTATTTTACATTTAAATGTCAAAAACGCTATCTACAGTGCTCGCCATCGATCACTAGCTCGCAAGATAAGTCCGTGGGGGTCTGAAATCGGAACTAATAAGTATACCGCCGTCTTGTCGTATAGGTAAAGTCAAATTAAGTACTTATATAATTATTTAATTAACGATTATTAATATAAGATTAAATATTAGTATAGATTTATTATTTTAAATATTACAGTGAGTATAGGATTAAGCACGCCAACGCCACCAGTCGCGGGCAGACTTATCTTGCGCGTACTCTAGGATTTGGACAACCGTCATTGTGCACCGTGGTTATGTGAAATAAAATATTTAGATTTACATTTTTGTGTGACCGTTCACCCTTTTCTTAGAAAACTAAGGGCGAATTTCACCAATGCAACTGAACGCGATCAGCACATCTGAAACGAGTTCAAGAGCTGTCAGTGTCAATATTCCATAGAAAATAACGACACTGCTCAGTTGCGTTGGTGAAATTAGAACTAAGTAATTATGAAACATTTACGTGGCGCGCGCTCGCACACGGCATGGTGCTTTTTGTAGGTCCTTCGATCGGTCAGATTGTAGATTTTTTGTTGTATGACCTACGCTTTGTGGGACGTGTGCATTGATACATTTGATCTGTACTGTATCATTTAGCTGTTACAAAAATCTGCCACCGTATGGATACCGTATGCGGACGCTCTTAGACAGAGTTTACCAGAAAATTGTTGTCAGTTCTCTAGCCAGACTAAAGTTAGTATACAAGTATGGATACGTACTATCCCCGATAAATACTTACAAAAAAGATAAGATGCCTAACAGGATTGTCGGTATCGCTATCGCTGCGATACTAATCAAACGTAATATTATGATGATGTCACATCGACATAATATGAATTCATGATGTTTACGTTTCTACGTCACAGTGAGATATGAATGAATGCGATAAACGTTTACGTAGGAATGTTGAGTACCTATCAAGCTCCAAGTGTGCTGCCGGTGGTCTTGAGTGACTTAATGAAAACGAACTACTTGAATCAGATAATATATTTCTTATGGATGATAACAATTTTTGAGATGACCGTAATGTGACGTTAAGGTGTCGGCGGCCGAGTTAGTGGCGGGGGGAACCCTGCGACCGCGGTGTGGTGTGTGGCCCGATGTGACGTCAGGAACAAGGTATGATAGACAAGTGTTTAACCTAACGCTGATTCTAAACTGTTTTCCTTAAATAATAAAGCAGATTTTAAAGTCTGCAAGATAAACATCACATACATACATAAACTCACGCTTTATTTCCATGGGGGTAGGCAGAAACTACAGAGCACCACCTGCTACGATCCTTACATACTCCTTTTGCTTCGTTTACACTCATACATGGTCATACACGCACGTCGTTAATCGGTAGCAAGATAAACACCCTGGGGCCCAAGTCTACTAATTTATAAACGTTACAATGGTCTCTCAATGGTGAGTTTTTGACAGATTTGCCATACAAAAACTGTCAATAACTCACCATTGAGAAACCATTGTAACGTTTTAAATAAATTAGTAGACTTAGGCCCCAGGTTACTAAAAGGCAACAGAAAAATTAACTAACAAGATGTCAAATCTTGTGTAACTGCTGTGATTGTTCGACTAAAATAACAACAGTCAATTGTCGTGAGATATAACAATAGATTACAAACCGAAAAGTAAAATACAATTAATTGTTATTTATCAATGGATTCTCAGAATAGTATAAAAGCAAAAGAGCCAATCAAACCAACAAATAAACATAAAAGTATCGACTAATGAGTTAATACCACTAGACCGCAAATTTACATGAAACTTCAATTTGGCCAGAGACAACGATAGACCTCATTTCGTTGAAACCGCTAAATTCAACGCTGTTCTAATTCCGTGAGAAAATGCCTAGAGCCCACGTGAAAACGTTTCAAGTTTCTTTAGAAAAGCAGAAAATCTCACACAAATGTATAATGTATTTCGAAGCTAATGGAAGCTATAACATAGTTCTTTCGCTTTTAGTTTTATTTGAAGATTTGGAAGAAGGTTTAATTAAGAAGAGACGTAAAAGAAGATAAATGAGACGTATTATATCACGCTTTGAGCTGTTTGTAAGCCATTAATATGTAAGGTATTACTGATCGGATTTTAAGTACTATTTCGAACAGAATCCTATCGTAGTTGTAGCTATAGTCATCATGATGATGGCTAGAGGTAAACCATTATGTCATTCGAAAGAGTCCTTGAACGGAATCCAAGAATAACAACGAACTTACACCTAAAATCAATTGCTATAGGAAAACAAATAAACATTATGTAACCAAAGTTTCGAAGTATCGGGAACAACTAAGACAAGACGCATGCCAAGAAATGCAGTTGAGCAAAACCAGGGGAACGGAAAAAAGGCATCTTAAAAACGGACTGGTAATTAGTAGACTTGATTGGCATTTAAAAGCTGAAGATTTTGGCAATAGTGAATGGACAAGTAGGTAATTTGTTGCGATGCGAGATATAAATATTTTTGTGGAGAGTGCCTTGAAAAATGATATTTATAAAATAACAGTTTCACAGGTAACTTCTTGTTTTTATGAGGTCGCAGTTTCCGAGCCGATTCTCTGAGTAGAAACACCGAAACAAACTTAGATTCCCTTTTAAAGTCCATACAAATTCTTGTAATGGTCAGATCTTAACCAGACAGAACCATGTAGCATGTAGGTTAATGTCTGAGGTGGTCTCTTGAGGAAAGTCCTACATAGATTTGAGTAGACCTGTCCATAGTGTCCATATTAGGACCCCTGATTTTATCTTTAACACATCACATACATTTATGTTACATGAAGCCTGTTTTCGGAGAATAGCACATCCACCATGCATCAATTCAGTTGTGTTTTTAAGTACCAGGTGAGGTGTGAGGTGGCGGGAATCCGCTGGATACGGGAAGCACAGAACCGGTTGTCATGGCGATGCTTGAGGGAGGCCAATGTCCAACAGTCTTTCGATTAATGTAATAAGACGCGCCAGCCTATTGCTTATATCTCTAACTTATGACGCTCAAAATACTACCATGACTAAGATGAACATTCACCGAGCCCACTTTCAATCACGATCTGAATGATTTTGAAGGATATTGCTAATCCATCGATTCATATGTTCGAACATTTGACTGCTCAACAACTTAAATAAAGCAATGAATATTGTTAAACTGTCAAAATGAAAGCCATTGCTACTGTTAGTGTGTTACACAATCACCCCGCTGATCTATGCAAAAATATTGTTTTATGCAAAGAGCGCTTTTCTTATATCTACGGCTTAAAATAGTCGTGTAGAAATGCATAGCATAGCGTAGCATATGACCTTGCACTATTTTAAAACAGATTGACAACTGATTCTGGGAGACAGAAAGTCGACTGGCGACTCAGAGTGGAGACAGTAAAGAGGATTAAAATTAAAGTAATAGGTTTTGTTTCCGACATCGGACTCGAGACAGGTTTCTGGTATGTCCTTGAAGTTTTTGAGCTAAAGCAATTATAGTAAAAGGCTGATTTTAAGTAATTTACTAACAATATTAAAGGATTAACAATGAAATTGGTAATTAGTTCTATCTACTGTTTTTTTAAAGCTTGTATGGCTTTAAAAAAACAGTAGATAGAAGATAAACACTTCGTTGAGCCTTCGATTATACAGGAACATATTAAGAAACGACAGCTGATTTCAGAAACACACTAGCCATGCGAATACCAAGACATGCTATCGGTCCTCCATTTTCGATCAACCGCGTGTCACTAAACTGCTTAGCAACTAGAACATTTCCATAGGTAACAGCATTTACAGCTGTATATTCAAAAGGAACCGGTTTTGTGCATAATTTGACGGTTTCCATGCCGATGAAACTAGTTTGATCCGACAGCTGACTACTGAGGCGAACGTGTTTTTTGTCTTTACCAAGATGTGCTAAGGTTCAGTCTTCAAAGACATAGGAGAGGTATAACCAGTTTTGATGATGCAACTTTTCCAATATTTACATGTTCTTGATCTTTAACAAAGCGTGGCCGTTTTATTAGCATGCTTGCTGTATGGTAGTGTGTTCCTTCCTCACTCCTTCCTACTTTCCTCAGCTTCTAATCGGAATTTTGGTAAATCTTCAATATTTCAGTAATTGAAGAAGCATGAGTAATGGGTTTCGCAATTTCATTTCAATAGTAAAGCAGAAACCGTCTATCCATAATCTTTTTGGACTTGTGGCCTCCGGGCTTCGGAAGCCTTGCGAGACTCCTATGGTCTTCTTAAATTCAGGACATGCAAAAGAGATGCCTTAACACATGCGCAACTACCGAATCTATCAGTATGGGAAAGCGGGCAGGTGAACTCAATGTTATGTTATCTTGATTGTTTGTTTGACAACTTCCTTTAGTGAGAGTCTGTTCGGCTTAGAGTCTATTGTGATTGTGACACTGACAGCCGACCAATGAGAAGTTCTCTACTAGTAAATTATTATTCATTACCTAAACAGGGTTTATCAGAAAGATATGGGTGAATTTAAGGGTCACACCATAAAACCGAACAACTTTTTCCATGGAACCAAAATCATAATCGGATAAAAAATTTCAACTGCCACATACTAAACTTCAATACCTACTCGATCCAAATGTATGGGACGACTGATTATTTTTTTCGATTACGATGTTGGTCCCATTGAGAAAGTTGTTCAGTTAACCCATAAGGATGTGACCACACCTTTCTGATACACCCTGTAGATTATTATCTCAAATCCTGTACCAAGGTCTTTGACAAGTTTTCGTTTACCTGCGGACCGATTCTCTTAACTTTTGTATCAGGTCTCAAAACAGTACCTTGAGGCACGCCAAGTGTTACAGCTCGGTATTAGGGATTAAGAAAATCCATTTCTTTACGCTGCTTACAAGAGGCACTGATACAGAAAAATGTGATTGGCTAGATCCTATTTTAAAAAGGGGTACTTTCACTTCAGGGTAATTCAATAAAGTGAGTGTAAAGCTTGACCAGCTTACTATGAGTTCATAATTTTAAATAATTTTAAGATTACCACCGGCGTTTTGGATATAATGCAAAATCGGAACATATAAAACGGAAGTCTCAATTCCCCTTATAAAATACATTGTAGATTTGTAGATAAGCTGGCAAGGCAATGCAATTGAAACCATGCCAAACTTTCGATTGGGTTATACCTATTCATAGTCGAGTTTAAACAAAAAATCATTCTCGTTTTTCACGGCTGATTCTACCATTATATTTATAGACTACCAATAACGTGAATAAAAACTGCGATATCGTTAAGAACAAAACTATTGAGGTCGCTAACCGCTACGTCTAACTGGGTCACGAGGATTACACGGGCAACACTCAATAAACGTGGATCAAACAAATTACAATACAGCGCAACTTTCTTGCGCCTCGTCACACTGACAGCCCTGTGCCCAATTCATCCAAAATAGAACTTTGTTGATCAAAGATAAGACTGAATTCACCTTGACACTGCTATTTTTTTAGCTCTCATGCATGCCAATCCTCTTGAACTTTGATTGCCTCTTATATGTACCTATATGCATATCGCTGTTATACTTTAATATGAGTACATTGAGTACACTGATGTGTAGAAAAACTATCCTTTTATCACAATTATATACTATTATACAGTGTGATTCTTTATAATGTGCACATATCGAAATGACGGATTCTATGCTTAATTTGACAAACGGAAAAAATATTTAAAAAAATCTATTTTTATTTATTTTGTATTTTTTACCCCAATGTAAAAAAAACGGTGTAACTTTTAAATGATCTATCGCGATGAAACAAACTCCATAATGATTGGTAGTACTTAATTAAGTGTTCTTATAAAATGAAAATTGTGGGAAAGACCCCTCCCAATTAAACCCAAACAACCCTCAATTGAAAATAAACAGGTATTTCGTCCAAAAATCTGTTTTTTTAATCAATTTTTACAATAATCGTAAAAAAAATTCAATAAGACGAATTTTTTTAAATAAAAAAAATGGAAAAAAAAATGTATTTAGATTATTTTTTTTATTTTTTCCGTCGATAAAATGAAGCATAGATTCCCCCATTTCGATATGTGCACATTATGAAGAATCACACTGTATAAAGAAAAACTGATTGAAATAAAAACTATGGACATCCGTGTGTCTGTACTTATGGATTCTATGAGTGGTCACGATAACGTCCGAAATACTCAACATAAACGTAACGAGTTTATTTTTATTCACTTTTGTCTTGCTTCCCCCGATTTCGTAGGTATTGAAAATGGCTGTTTAATTCAATGTCGTCTATTTGTTTATTAATAAACAATTTATATTTTCGTGTTTTTACAATAATTGTCTGTTTTTGAATGAGTTTTATGAGGCGTGCACTTTTGGATTTACCAATATAAAAAAATGCGTTCATTTTCTACTTTATGGGTAAAGTTATAATTATGTTCTTAAATCGGTTGGCTGTGATGTTTCAAGACGGTTAACATTCCTCATCCATTTGCAAACCAGTTTCAAGGTTTTTTTATCGTTAATGCGAAATTCAATGACAGAATCGTCCCTGCTAAGTAAGATGCCTATAGTTCGAGCACCCTTTTCTTTTTATATAACAATTGCTTCCTGCATTTTTAGTTTACACCAAAGCTTTTATTTATTCGTTCAAACCGTTTATTCCTGTTTAGTTTAGTTTTGTTCTACATCCATATTGTATAACTTCCAAACACTCAATTTTCTTACTACATAGCTTCATACTTGGGTAAAGTATGAAGTCACCTTTTATTTTTTATCTTTTTTGTTTGCATTTTTTATCTTTTTTGTTTGCTATAAATTATATTGTGTGCCTTTTAGTCTGTGTTAATAAATGTATTTTCTTTCTTTTCTTTCTCTTTAGTTTTTTTTCAATATGGCCTAAAATTATTGTAACAACCAACTTCTGCCCGCGACTTCGTCCGCGTGAAATTTCGGCCACAGACCCACTGCGCTATTACATCGTTTTCGCTTAGCGTCCTTTCAAACTTTTTTCTTTTTGCTCGGCTCCCAAGGGTCGTAGCGTGATGTAACGTAGCCTTTCTCAAGAACCTTTCTCAAGAATTGG
Source organism: Eupsilia transversa (assembly GCA_914767815.1). Classification (NCBI taxonomy): domain Eukaryota; kingdom Metazoa; phylum Arthropoda; class Insecta; order Lepidoptera; family Noctuidae; genus Eupsilia; species Eupsilia transversa. The sequence goes on from OU611892.1 coordinate 11,811,390, forward strand.
GCTATCCAATCCAAAAAGATTTTTTCAAATCCCACTGTAGTTCCGGAGATTAGCTCCTACATACAAAAAAAAATACCTCTTTATAATATTAGTATAGAAGTAAAGATATAGAAGTATAGATAATAATTAGTATATAAGTATGGATTAACGTAACACCTACCTACCCAGTATCTTCGAATATTCAAACATCATTTTACGTTCTCCAATCCTGACTATGGAATGTGCATAATTGTGATTACAAAGTGTTTATTTTTAAAGGCAAAGTTATAGTTTTTATTAACTTGGTTCTTATGTTATTAAAACATTGCAACGATTTAACCTACCTAAGGTTCATATACTATTAAATTCTCATGATTGTTCTGGATGGACTTATTTCTATGCGTCCTAGAAATTGTTGCATCCTAAAATAGTTATACTGTTTATTACTTTACTGTTTAGTTTATTAAAATTATACTGTTTAGTCTACATTAGAAAATATGACTATTGATATGAATATTTATAATCGAATAATTGCGTAATACACGATCTATCACAATCTGGATCGGTTTGAAACAGATTGGTAATTCATTGCTTCATAAGTTCGAAAGAAAAATCTGCTCAACAACGTAAATAAGCATTGAATGTTGTTGAACTGTCAAAATGAAACAGATTAGTCGGAATCGTTTACAAAAACGTTTTACACAATTAGATATATGACAATATTTATCGAAACCAAACATTCAGGATTAGTAGGTATGACTCATGAACCCATGTCCATAACCTGCTTTATATTGTATTAATGACAAAACACGTGGTTCTCATAACAATAAAAAGACACAGGTTCTTAGGACATCCTACTGTCTCATTGCCTCTCGAAAAATTCCGTGCTACTGGCGCCATGTGGTCACGACTCCATTATACTATGCCAGCTGATGTGCCAGCCGGTCGGGCGGCCATAACCGCTGAAGTGCTAAATAATTCAATTAGGATGCAATGTATAAAGAACTGATAACGTTTGATTAGAGCCGAATGAGACACGAGGAGAGTGCGGCAGCTTTTGGCAAGGTTATTGATATATTTAATTATGAGACCCGTTCCGGTAGTCGGCAGGGTGTGAGAAGCACAGGGTCCGGTCGATATGGCGACGTTCGAAAGGCAAGTTTCGGCTGAAATGATGATAATGATGACTAGCTAGTGACAAAACCAAAGCTTTTGATTTAATTATTATAACTTATGGTTTTCAACGACTATGAATTATGATGTTACTAACTAAAGCAGCTTCTAATGTCATGTTTATCTTCTTTCTCGGGGCGAGAACAGCTCATACTGTGTTAAAATGATTACAGTCAGCAAAAATGGTTCGCCCAGTTCGCACCAGATACACTCTGGTGTTATGTCTATCCTATCCTATGTATCTGTTGCTTTTAGCACTTCCAGTTCAAGGAGGTTTAACGAGCCATCAAAGTGGACATACCGGCGAAATGTGTTTGTTTGACCGTTCGTCCGTTTTGTCTGGACATGGCAACTAGCTAATCAGCTGACAAACACGTCTACACAATCGAAACATGTTCACAGTATAAACCAAAAAAATGTAAGTATCTATATCATGTGCCAACATAATAGTCACGAATCTGAATAGCACATCTGGTTTTTTTCTGTGTGCGCATAGTGAATATCTTGTAGAACTAGTAAGAACTGGATTTATCTGGTTCATGTTCAGATATTTTTATTTTGTGGGATTTGCAATGTGATAGTGTTGCTTGTCAGCCGTATATTTTATAGTAGGTATTATAATTTTGTTTAAGCTTTTAGCTTAAATTCTTGATGTTTTATTACGTGAAACTGGATAGTTATTGGATATAAATAGATAATTGTATAATACAAAATCCTAAAAGGAACTTAAACAAAATACGTATCTTATATGCGATTCTGAAATTAGTTATACACAAAGAGGATTTCAACTGTCAACAGAATACAAAAACCCAAGCAATTTTAAGCGAATTAGCGCAAACCAGTCAACGTAACACTGTAATTACACATAATCATGACAATGATAGAAACAGCCATGAATCATGATATAATGAGACAACATAAAAATGTGCTGAATCAAAGAAACTATTGTGCTACTACTTTAGAATGAATACACTCCCCCATTTATTCCTTATATATAGACTAAAGACAGCGGATTTAACCTGAGTATGGTATGTACGTTATCGGGGGTGTATGACTTGGCAAAGATTTCTGCTAACTTACCTACTGACGACTATCTAAACAATAAAGGAATTATACGAATGAACTATATAAAGAAATAAAGAAAGAAAATACATTTATTTAACCCAGGTTAAGGGCACACAATATTCACACAAGCACAAAAAAACTTTAAAACAATATTGACTGCTAACTAAAAGCGGTTGATGATGTTGATGAAACAATAGTACTTATAAAGGAAATAGTGTTACGAATTGGTTTTACTTATATTGATTGGAGAGCAACGGGTTAGAAAAAACATTTGATTTTCATTCATTGTCCACCAGTCAATTCATACAGATTTGTAAGCCTCATTTGTGGGCATGCAAGACAATTCACAGCAAGCATAGGTGCGTCCAATTCGCGCAATTATCGTACCGTATTGCGCTCACGTGATTATGATCCGTCATGGTTTTTTAATATATACCTTTGAGTGGTTGTCAAGCACAATCATCTTAACTTGCTTACATTCTTAATCGTACCTAGGATTTTCCTTGTGGTGACAAACGTACAAATATAGATAAATATTTAGACTCATAACAGCTTTTGATTCCCGTTAATAAAGGACTGGTTTATCAAAATTCTTTAAATCTTGAAGTTGGTATGTACATTCTTTTGTCTACAACGGTTCCTTCTCTTCTTCGTTTATGTCATTTCTTTACTGTTGAGTGTTGATACCTTGCTTCCTAAGACCCTTTGTACACACGTTTTTCTTCTCGTGAAAAACAACGGTTTATTCGCCGTGTTTGTCGGTTTTGTCGTCATTATTGTATGGATCATATGGAAGTTTGTTGACGGACACGTTTTTTTTATGGTGCGGTTTATACGCTGTGTGTGCCGTAAAGAAACCGTGCCATTTACAAAGAGCCTAAAGATAACAGTCTCTGTCTCGAGTGTCCCTAGTCTTTGGTGTCACGCTAAATATTTATTATCTTCAATCGTAGGTACCTTGAGCGTCATTGTCACTTCACAGTGCCATATGGTCAAATGTTTTGCGATTTTCTTTAGTCCACGATGTATACAAACAAGAGCGTCATCATAAATCACTAGCTTTTGAAGTTGCAACCGTCCGCCAGCGCTCGAGACGCCATGGACGTATTTTAACGGTGCTTTTAACGTAACAATAACTGACCGACTGAACTGTACTGTGAACATGTTTGATGCAAGCACGGGCGCGGTGTAATGCTATTTAATAGATTATGATATTGGATTCTAGTTAACATCTAGTTTGTAAATACGAGAGAATGCAAAGAGACATATTTCATCAAGGTATGCTAAGGCTAAGATTATGTGAACTTGGTGGAAAGCCTTGGCTGAATCAATCCATGATTAGTGACAGAAAACATTAAAATAATAATGAAATAATAAATCATATTAATGTTTCTGCTAAATAAATAATTAGTCTTAACCTTCTAAGTAACCGACTTAAAGAAGGGGAGGTTATTAAGCTATGCTTAAAAAATATGTCTGTAGTGTAACCTACAGACATATTTTTTAAGCATAGGTTAATCTATCACAAAAAGATGACTCAATGGTTTCACGCAAATCAAAATATTTTATCCAATTTTTTCTTGGTTTTCCTGATGTAAAATTCAATAGGAAAAATGTTTAATAAGGTAAATTGAACAATGTAGACTTTAGGTAGATAAAACAGACACTCATTAGGTATATATTTTTGTAATGATCTATTTAATTTAGCAAAATACTTATTAATTGTTTATTATCCTTGTAAACTGGTATTTCTGTATTTTATTTAATCATTTTAATGTCTGTCCTCTAATTAACCATATAATTCTTATATTTTCCTGATTTTCTGAATTCAATAGACTTTTAGATAAATTGTTTCACGCATATTTCACGCGCAAAACGCGTGGTGGTACAGTTACAGTGTTAAGTCCCCTAAATTACTGACCAATTTGTCAATGTACCTTGTTTTTAAGTACGTCTTTGTGTGCCATGTGCCGAGCCATTATGGTAATAAGTAGGAGTTTACAGATGTAAGCTACCTTATTACCCGAATATGGCAAAGCCAAAAGGAAGGGTTATGATTTAAGCAGTCTATGTACTTTCGTATGTTTTTTTTATTACTTAATACTAAATAGTTTTAGGAATCGTTATATGGAAATACATACATGCATACATAAACTCACGCCTTTTTCCCATGGGGGTAGGCAGAAACTACAGAACGCCACCTGCTACGATCTTTACAAACTCATTTTGCCTCGTTAACGTTCCTACATCTGGTCATACACGCGCGCCAGTTGCGAGTACTACGCACCTGACCAAATATGGAAATATTCCACCAATTTTATTATTTTATATTTTTACAACTATTATGTCATGCTTAGTACATAAATTCAATAGCCTATTATATTTTATTTATAAACAAAACAATAGTAGGATAATATTATTTTGATTGCGATTTTAATTAACCTCATAATGTTATTATTTATTTCGTCCAGGAATTGATTGTCATTGACCGTAAATCATATTTTTTAAATAGTTTATGCAGTTTGTTAAGGTTTTTAACAAATAAAAAAAATACTCTTTCCTGCTGAGCATGATTCGGGTTCAATTCTTGGGTTGGCAAAAGTGTTATTGGGTTTTCCATCTGGAATTTCTCAGAAGCACCCTTTTTTTTGAGTGGGAAATCATCAAATAACTTCTCCCGCTCTGGGCGGAGCGGGAGGGCGTGTCAGACTCTTACTGACTAAAACCCACCCGTGTTCCTTCAGTTGCCTGTACAACATGTGTTGCCAGGGGCCACGGTATCCCTTTCGGACTTTCCCGCAGTCCCGGCTCAGTAGCACCCTGGAGTCTGGATTTGTGCGCGATTGATGGCAATAGGCCCGCCCCCTATTACATGGGACTTAAACATAACTGGACAAATGCTAGTAGCATTTTTTTTTAATGCATGTAGCTACCATAAGCACACTTCTGCCTAATCCTTCGGGGAATAAAGGCGTGATTTTATATTATGTACGTATTTAATGACACTTTCTCGTACTTTTCAATACTTGACGAAAGTCTATCCAGCGGCAAGAAGTGTTGCTAAGCGTGTATGAGCCAGTATAAAGCTTATTTGCATTTCTCTTCCCAAAACTCTGATTTCAGCAAATACAAGCAACATTATATTATCACTAAAAAAGATAACGTAGGTAAATCCACGAATAGTAAAAGATATGAGCAATAAAAAGATAAGAATACGTCTCCATGTCTATCGTAAGTCTACGTTTTAGATCTAACCGGCTTCCCTGGCAATTTGTTTACGTTTAAATATTTAATCAGTCCATACTGTAACGTGCCTATCTATAACTGTAATCTTTATGAACAATGTTTTATGATGATGCCAGATTTCACTGCTTACGCTGCAGTATTTTATCAAATATTTTAGAAAAATTCACAATTTTTTTTTTTTTTTTTCTTGCTTTAGAATTTGTCTTTCCCGGAATCTTAGAACTCGAATAATGAATGCGAATGAAGTAAAAATCAAAAGGAAATGCTGCCGAAGTGAAAAGTGATAGTTCAGGTATTTTTATACTAAGTTGGCATATTTATTAAAAAAAAACACACAACAGCATTGCGACAGTCTGGAAAATGGCGGCCATGTCCCACCTTCCCGCCATTTTCTAGTTCTGAGAAAATGGCGGTTTATTCCCGCCATCTTGGATCTAGGTATCTACAGAAAGAGAAGCCTTAGGGCCAAAAGACGTCGACGACGACGAAAGAAGGGGATAGAAAACACGAGGTAACAAAATAAAACATAGGTAAACGAAACGAGTAAAGACCAACATCCTTACTTGTATCCGTGCTAGAGATCACAACGGAACATCGTGCAAGCTATAAAAAGCTTAGTGAAGTCTGTCGTAAAACTTGAAAACTTGCTTTTAAATGACATGAGATTATATGAAGAAGGCCATGACCGATTACTGCTTTCCATCACACTAGGAATTATGCTGAAAGTTGGAAACTCACATTTTTGTGGGAAAATCCGTTGAAAAAGAAAATTGTTAACGCAAAAGGTTTAATAGTAAATCGCGGGAAAAGTAAGTTTTAAAGTGGTCAAAGATTGCTAAAAATATCTAGGAAAAAAAATGAAGATATTTTACCTACCTGCATTATTAGAACCGTAGGTATAATAAAACATAAAAATAAAATGAACAAAGACAATGTTAAGCCAAGTCACAGCCAAGTTTCTACTCAAAGATATCACTAATTGCTTTACCTTCTATTAAGAAATGTAATTTGATGTAGGTAATTTTTATGGTTTTTCACACAACAATATTTCTTTACAGTCAATTAAAATCGTGAGTAGGTACCTACCTAACTAATATTTAAGTTTATTTCATAACCAACAGGTTTTTAACAAATAACTTGTAGAGGTCTTTTGCATTTTCGTAAACGATGAAGACTAATCCGTTTCATTTTGACAGTTCAACAACATTCATTGCGTTATTTACGTTGTTGAACAGATTTTTTTTTCGAATTTATGAAGCAATTGATTAAACGTAACTATCGCGTTTGCGGTAAGATTTGACTGATAGATCATAATGCTAAGAATATAAAGGTGAGAATAAAAATCTTAACGCAAATGCCATAGTTACGTTTACTCACTTGCAAACTTACACTAAGGCCTCAGAAGATATTTGAGCTCACTAAACGCGGTAGATACGAAATTCGCCAAACTAAATATCAAAACCAAACATTTGTCATAATATTTGAAGCATGCCGCAAAATGTGTTCAGTTTGTTTGTTTGTAGATCTAAATCACATAAGCGTCAACTAACAATGGATTTAATTAACGATGTGTATCTAGATTATCCGTTGATGCGAAACGGTAATAAATCGGATTAGCTAAACCCCGCTAGACCCAGACATTGTAGGTAGGTTGGTATCCACGCACTATGAATTTGATTCAACTTCAAATCTTCATTAGTGTATACACAATTCTTTTGTGACTCTTTCACAAAAGAATTGTTTCGTCACAATCAGGGCTTTATTCAGCTGTTTATTATAAATAGCAGGATTTGTTCAGTGAAAAAAAAACTTGGACGGTGAAGATTATCCAAGCTTGTCAGACTAGATCAAATCCACGACATGTCTTGTAAAACAGGAACTGATACAAAGTATCGGGAATCCCATCATTTGTGCCGTAACCGGTATAATCAAATCGGGTATATTTTCGGTTACAACTTTTATATTTTTACAGGTTACCTTAAATTGAATACAACCAGTATTAATATCGGTTACCGAAAAAAAATTACCTTTATCTTACACGTGCCTGCGGCATTAGTGAAAGGGGGCGCATCGCCTGTGTGTGTATATTCGGTATTAAAACGGTAACCTAAAAGAGGTTATATGTTTCTTCTTCTTGGGATACCCAGATAGCGGTAACCTTAGTCGTAGAAGTAACCAAAATTCCTCGATACCTGTACCGTAATAGGTTTTCCGTCCCTGGTTACGACTATTGTCCAATTTTGTCACACAACTAATACGAATACGCGACATGTGTCATGTTCTTGCCAGAGGAAGAGTTGAAAATTATCGGGAATTCGCGAGTGACGTAGGTTACATACTCATGTCTCCGTCAGTCGTCATCTGCCACCAATCTGTGTGCCAAGGGTGATGACTATCTTTAGGTAATTTTCTTTTTGATTGTTGGTTCATCAGGAGGCCCATTTTCAGCAAGGTAAAAGTAAAGGGGCCGTTTTTGGGTAGCAACCAGGAAAAAAATTAAAACAAACATTTTACAATATTTCCTTAATTCATACAAGAATATGGACTTTTTTCTAATAAGAAGAAACATAGGTAAGTAATTCCTTTTAATAAAATGTTTACTAAAAAAAATATCGATTCATCAGAATGATTTATTTATAATATTTTAGTCATTATGTAAATTCTGTTACTACCTAAACTACCTAAATTATTGTCAACTAAATTAAAATAATTATGATCACATGCCGTATAAATAAATTTCCAACACTTATCTTCAATATAATACATATTAAGGTAAGTAGGTAGGTACTACAAATAAATAAAATAAAATGTCTGTTTGAAATTTACGTATATATCGGCACTTATAACAGATACACATTTATTTATTTATTTGTTTATCTGTCCGTCTGTTTGTTCCGGCTGATCTCCGAAACGGCTGGACCGATTTTGACAAAACTTTCACGGGCTGATAGCTGATATTATAGGGAGTACCTTTAATTTTAGAAAAGGAATTAGGGTCCACGCGGGCGACGCCGTGGGCGGCAGCTAGGTCAACATGAGAGAAATTGCCATTCAGAGGTAAACTAGTTACAACTACCTTCATCTGGCCTTTATATGCAGCTTTTACCATGTTGCACTTTTTAAGGAAACCTTCTGGTGGAAAGTCCGGTCATAATATATTGATCTTGACATTAATTTTAATGCTGTGCAAAAAATGGAAGCCAAGTGCCACAAATAATTTCAGTTTATGATTAAATTTTGACAAGTAGGTAATTCACAAATTCTGATTTTTGCGTACATAGAAAATTGGGCTATTAAGTAGTACGCTCTCTATCAACAAAAAATCAACCCACACTCATGCGCAGGTCATTCTACCGCCTAGCCAGCCTATAGGTAGATTGGTATCCATGATACCGTGTCCAGTGCTTATTGTAATCAGACGTCTACGTCGCGAGCCACGCGACGCAGCCGTCTGACTGCCGTCAGTCCGCACCGGCCGCTGGGGCTGGCCCGCCGGCACGCATGCGCGCTAACCACCGATCAAAAATCCATTCCCACCACCCATTCATTCCTCTCACTGTTAGGTAACACGCTTCCCTTCGCCCACCCCAAACCACATGCTATCCTGGTTACTCACTCACAGCGTCTCTATTCTCCAGACACTCCCAAATTTACATTAGTTAGAAAAATAACTAAGAAAACCACGCTGCCTAAATCTAAATACACTCTCATCAATCACTAGCATGTAACACAGACGCAAGGACGCCAACCGAGCCTCAATTTAGAGCTGAACGGTTTGCGGCGAGTAAACATTGCTATGCAGATCTTACGTAAGCTAACAGCTGAGGTGCAGCGATCTACTCACCATATCATTGTTCTCCACCAGCCAGTTCACCGAGCATATTTGGTACACGAAATACGCCCGCACAAGCTCGCTCGTCTTCTTACTTTTGAAGGCATCTTTGGGGCTGTTGAAGTTGAGGTCGAGGTCGTCACGCGACGGAGGTGAGGAGGACAGCGCGCGTATATTCCTGGGCGCGGTCACCGCTAACCGTCTGAGCAGAGCCATGTTCGGAGCTCCGCGAAATACAACACGTACACAACACGCGCCCGTCGTCCGCGACTGACAACTGACAACTGACACTGACGTCCGCTCGATACCTAGTCGCCGGCGCGGCGCGCGCAGCCGATCCAATTTTAAATCCGTCGGAGCGTCGTGGAGGTGTGTCTTGGTCGGGCAACGCGATTGGTCGCTCGAGCGGCAGCATGCGAACCTGCCGTGACGCGACACATTATAAACAGCATTGTGCGGTAACCTCAACGACCGGAACTCAAGGGCAGTTCAGCCGGCAGCGCAACAAACAGCTAGCCGAATACTTTGATGCAACCTCACCAACTTCACTAACAATCTTTGCAAACTGCTCCATAGCCATAGAACAATCTATCTCTTATACAATGTCCACTCCACAATTTTCCTGAACATACTCCATCGCGTGCAAAATTTTCATGTTACCTATAAAAATGAAAATGAAGGGTTTATGTAATCAGCCGGGGCGAGGGAGGGGGCGTGCGCCAGCTCGAGAGTTCAAGAACCTGGGTCGACCTGCCGGCGGCTCGCACCAGTCGTACTTGAGTTATTAGTCATGGCTTTATATCTAGCCGACTGTGCAACGCCTGGTACTAGTTTGAAGGCAGTTCAAGCTAAATACATAGCTCGTAGCTATTCCGAAATAACAGTAAGTCAAAATGTACACGTTGAAACTTTATTAGGTAAGTAGGTACTTCATATAACAACCACACAATTAATTCAGAAAAAAAAACTCTAAAACTATTAATTTAAAGGATCTTGCATGGCGTTTGATAATCTGCAACAAGAAAGAAGAGTTCGTTCATATTCGTAATGATATTATATGATCAATTGCTGTAAGAGCCAGTAACTGCGTTGTGGAGGTCAGATATAAATATAAAAAATCATTATTACTGGAAAAATGGGTACTTACAGTAAATCTCCTTAAATACAAATTTCGCCTTTTACAAAGTGCACTTAGGTATCAAAGGAGTGCTTTGGCACTCGTACTAGGATTACCCTGTATCACGAATGCCATCACCTTCCTCCGGGCAAACTAGGGTAACGGAAAAAGCTTTTTAAATTGTAGAATTGGCGAATTGCCGCCAATGTTGGTAATATTAAATAGGCACCAGGTGGTCTATTGGATTGAAGGATATCTATCCTTATCCAAAGCATTAGTATTGGGATCCAAATCCAGTCTTAGATGATTTAGCTTGGCTTCCAATATTGTAAGAGAGCGGCCTTCAATCGTCATTACTGTAGTGTCATCTGCATGACCAGGACCTGATGCTGCAACCTCCAGATTCGTAGTAACCCTGCAAAAGTATATGACATGTATTGAACAAAATCATAAAAAAGCTTGTTAAAAACTGATAAACAATACCATAACTCTCGAGAAAGTGACTGAGGCTTCGTAAGGCTGTTTTTTATACTTACAGTTAATCAGATAAAAATTAAATACCTCTAAACCATAACATTAAAATGACTGCAGTAAAAAAGGCGCCTTTGTTTTCGTGTCAATAGAAACCAATATTTTTTTCCAACCAATATGTAGCTACGTAGCTTGGGTTACGATACCACTTTTCTATGACGTTTTAGTGCGGGTTGGCAGATATCACATGTCTTCGAATTTTTGGTTCTAGGACATGCCAGTTTCCTCACGATGTTTTCCTTCACCGTTTTGAGAGCAGTGGTGAATGAAATTATTTACACAAAGTAAAGCGCCTGCCTATGTTCGAACCCGCGACCTACAACTCGTAAGTTAGGATCGTTACCACTGGGCTATCACCTCTGTATGTCTCATGAAGACACTTTATTTCCCGAGATCCACGTTTCAGGAAATTCATCATTCAAGCCTTACGTGTTGAAGTTGTCGTCTTCACACATGATTCATCAAGCGTCTTAGATGTTTGAATATTTTTGCATTTCAATCTATTCGAAGATAGTCATAGATCTATAAAATGTTCAAAGTTTTAAGCTATTGAAAATGACTAGGGCCTAAAGCATAAAATTAATTATCCTGGAATGACGTCATCGTCTGACATCATCATGGTTTTCAAATCTCTAATGATACGGCTACACTGTCACGATAAAGCGACACTTCGCGAGCTCTCTAGAAGGTACAAGTAGGTACGCAGCGGGCTCCTCTTCTCGGGTAGGTAACTAAGTCAGAAGATATAAGAGTTAAGGCTCCCGGAAACAGGCGCGACGCGACTTTAACAAAACAATTTCTAAGAAAACTTCACGGTTTAACAATTACCGGTATCACGTCGCGCGAGAAGTCTCGCCAGTATGCACGAGCCTTTATGCGATAGAAAGAGAGGCAACTTCTAGGTGTATAATTATAACTGTAGGTAAATAGCGCTGTGCAACCTGAATTACACTTTATTGTGTGGTAGCAGTAGCTTTTTATTTAAAAGACTTTGTGGAGTGAACCATCTGTATAGTACCTACCTAATCTGTTGGCGTAGCATAACAAACTCTGACTGATTCGAGCCTCTTCAAGAAGGATCACCTATGTAGGTCGGTTAAAGGGATGGTCTCAAGCTTCTCGTAAAAGCAATGCTGCTATGCTATACTAGTTAGTAGTCGTTATCCAGGATATTTTGAAAGATATTACCGTCGTCCCTGTAAAGCAAGTTATATTTTAAAACATTGTAAGATCTATTTGAACATTATAAAATGTGGCCCTATTATATTTTTATACCACTGTATTTTTTTTTAAATAAGTAATAATATAAACCAGACATAAATATATTCAGTAGCTATTATTGACTATAAATAACATATAGAATCATATTAAGTAGGAATGATTGTATAGATAAGCGAATGTTATAACATTGGCGACGCATCAGTGACTCAAACACGACAGATGGTGATGTAGGGAATGTGATTAAAAAAACAACGGAAACAGCAGATCTGCGTCAGGTATAGTTAGACCAACTTCCTGCTATTGAGGATAAAATGCTATAAATTATTTACCTGCCTACATATAGGACTCTAGCTAAATTAGGAATGTAACGAAGTGTTGTATAATCTAACTCTGGCCTACAGTTAGTCATTGCAACATACGTCTGTTAATAATAAATTAATACTGCCTTGTGAACTTTATGATTGATCGTGGTAGATTATTTTGTACATACATGTGTTACACACCTGTCTTCTCCTTAGGGTTCGGCAGAGGTGTTATTGCAATTCTGGTGAGTATGCCATTATATTGTGTCAGTTTTCGTGGCCACCAATTATATTATAAGTGAAGAGTCACTATACGAGCAATTTCTCGAAGAGGCCTATCCCATTGGGTGAAGTCAGGCTGTGGGTAATGACGATATATTAGTTAGGTACCTACCTAAGTTCTATCAACACAGAGTTTGGCCGAGCTTCATAATGACTGTGTCCGTATAAAAATCATTTCGTTATTGGGCTTTTCGTATTCGGGTCTACATACCTATCTGGCTGGACTGAGTGTTTCGGCAGAGCAAGCCAAAGCCAGTCAGGGACTGTTATAGGGACTGAATTGGTTCAAGTAGGTAAGTATGTTAATAATACCTATAATTACTGAATCTACCTATATAGGTAAACTGCATTATCCTTCCTTCAGAAAAACGTGAGACAACGTTTTGACTTGAAAAAGTTGTTGACAGTTAGAATTATGTGTAATCGAAAAAAACAACACGCGATCCCATGATCTCACCATTAGTAACTCTTGACATCAATCATTTTAGCCTATTATTCGTAATTATCCGTTCATGGGTCATGAAGGTACTAACATTAGGTAAAAACAATGACGCAGTTCCGAATTACGCATTCCATTATTGTTGACAAAAAACATGACTGTATCTAACCACAAAGAGGAAAGAAGAAATGCCTATTTGGGTAGGTACAGTCAGCAAATACAGATAAACATAGGGAAAGGCACAGAATACATAATAGAACAAGTACAGAAGATTCACTCCGCAAAATTATTTAAATAAATAGCGACTCTTGATACAATAAAATAAAGTACAATACAGGTCGCACATCGCTATTTGCGAGGCAACTTCTAGGTAAATATAACTGTAGGTACAGTTATATTTACCTAGAAGTTGCCTCCCTTTCTTTCTATCGCGTAACTCTTATATCTTCTGACTATTACACGTCCATTGAATTGACCCGACAAGTCGACCCCGCGGCGTACTTGTAGCTTCATATCTAGAATGCGGCGTGCGCCTGGCCTGGTAAAGGCAGGAAGGTAACTCTAGTCCTGTATTAATCCATGTTGAGATGAATAGTCATATCATCTGAGTATGCTGTGTTTAATAAAAAGTTGGCCGTCACAGGACGCCCGACAGATGTGAAACATCAAAATGGCAAGACAAAAAACAAATGACGGCGGGGAGGGGGCATCACGGCGTGAGAGAGCGACATGCCGTTTGCCCTCACAGCATACAATTCGATCTTACTGCCAAGGCGCGTCGCATTAACTGCATAACTCTGTCACTGACCATAATTATGAAACCGCAAGCTGCGACCACGTGGTGCTAATTAACAGAACAGCCCATGGGTAGGTTCCCCCGTAATCCTCATCCAAATTCTACCCCTCCCCAAATAGGCCTAATGACTATCATCTCTTTTTTTTAAATATAATTAATGAGATCATTTATCGTGAAGGACTGGAGACTAAAGTGTAAATGCCGTTACTTTAGACCGAAGGCGTCGAGCTCTCGATCGATAGGTCGCGAGTTCAAATGCCCGTCCGTTGCCAAGGGAACCTATGTTATAATTTTGCAGACATGTACTATGTCCTGTACATGTTAAATGCAGACGTATTTGAAAGTTCAATCGCCTTCCCGTGTCACCCCTTATCTAACAAAAAGGTATCCATGCTCGAGGTGATAGTGACACACATTTTTTTAAATTTTCTTTATGAAGGTGATCACAGTGATCCAAGTAACATTTTGATCAAAACGAGTTTTCAAAGTTTTTACAGAACATTTCATCATTTCAGCTTGCATAATTATTATATTTTTAAAGGTTCACCTACAAAATATTTGATGAAGAGTTACTTTATGGAAAAACTTACCTAAATATAACATAATAACCTAATATTGTAATTAATTATTCAATCATTTCAAACATTAATTGTTCACGCCTAAACTCCGTGGTCTAACCACAACCGAATCTAACAAGTAATGCCAAACAGTCATACAAATAACCCAATGAAAATAATATCATCACAGGGAAATTAGCAATGTTAAAACAATTGTTTTCGTTAACATTTCAGTTAAATGGAAAATCCTAACCAAAATAATTATGATTTAAATTGCGATGATTTCCTTAAGTCTGCTTTTATATCAGAAATCAGGTCAATAATTACCTACTGTAACATGCGTAAGGAAAAATATTCTTCTGTATTTTCCAGTGCTTTTAGAGTAGACATTAAATAGTTCATAATTATGATTAATACATCTTTCGAACAGAGGTGTTTGGACATGATTAATCTCTAAGCACACCGCAACAGACAGACTGCGCATCAACTGCATCCGCATACGTTTTTAAGAAGTACCTAAGGCCGTAAACTGAACGATTAGTTTGACTGGATACTGGGGTCACACGGAACGTCTGTTAAGTTTGTTCTAAATTCATCCCAGCTACGGAACCCTTTATTGTGCGTGGTCAGACACGCACTTGGCCGGTTTTCTCTTTGATTAAGATACCGGTTGACTTGTGATTTGGTCCTGAGGCCAAGATGTAGATAGGTACCATAAAGGCTAAAATTAAATGATCAAGCTGGATACACTGGCACAGATAATTATCCCGGCAGAACTTCAATTTGTTAAGCAAAAAATAGAATAAGGATATTCCAACCATAAACAATTCCCCCATCTTTGAAATAAAACAATAAAATAATGTATACATAGATATTTTTATTTGAAAAATATTTCGTGTAGCTAACAAACTAATCACAATATGGCATTCTACATCCGAATTAATGTATTTATACAAAACGCTCTTACTGCAAATAATATACATCGGCCATAGCCATAAATGCCCGCACATATTCGCACACATTCTAACAACAGCAAGCTACGCGAATATGTACAACCGCGAACGTTGGCGGCCAACCACTTTTCACCCTTATGTCCTTAGAAAAAAGGTTGAAAAGTTGTCGTTCGCCTACGTCCATCGACAATTTAGAATTTGATACATTACTTCTCGATCACAATCCAATTAATTTTATTTACATTATCACCGCTTGTAGAAGGGTACAAGCCACTCAAAATAACGATATCATTGCTTTCTTTTTTAAACCGGTTAAAGGACAGTGTATGAAGAACTTGATTCATGTCGGTTTTCTGAAACCGGATTAATTCATTCGGAACTGCAGGAGTCAAACCGGTTGTAAAGACGTTTCGCACACATGTTCCCGCAGGAATGCGCCGTAAGGGGCATGTGTCTGTGGCCTGTTGTGCGAAATATCGACTCAGAAAATTACTTTTTTAAAGAACCAGGCGTATTTGGCACAAGTAGGGTCACATGACAAATGGTGTTTGATTAAATAAACTTGTCAAAAAGAAAGTTGACTGGTTCTTTTGTGCTGCAGAGCAAAAGGCTAAGAAAAAGGAATTTAATACGCAATTTTGATAATGGTGCCGATTCCCTTGTTCACAAACTAAACTAAATTTAAGTTCAGTGCATCTTTTTGTTTGTATTTCATTAAGAAGAGGACAGAAGATAAATTTTAGTTTCGTCCTGTCAAATTAATCAGCGTCTGTCACTACTCCATAGAAGTTTAGACGTGATTAAAAACATGCCTACTAAAATTACGACAATTTACGTCAGGCGCTGATTAATTTGACAGGACTAAACTAAAATTTATCTTCTGTCCTTTTCTTAATGAAATAGAAAGAAAAAGATGCACTGAACTGATAGTTTGTGACCAAGGGGATCGGCACGAATGTCTACAATCCCTGACGACTTTGAAAGCTTTTAAAATCGCGCCAATCGCATGTTGTACTCGACTTGTCGGTCCCTATTTGTCGCTCCAAATGTTTTTGCTAAGAAAATCAAAATGAGATACCGTAGTATTTTAAGTTTCATGCCCTTCTTCAGACTACAGCCTCCTCCCTTCATATCAAAGCTTCCCATAAGAGTTATGAACTAAAACGTTCCTAAACTCATTGGCTTTTCGTTTTAACTTAAAAGGGGAGTTCAAATATAAGCAGAACGGTTTCGATTCAATCTCTAGGAACTTTACTATCAAGGTTTATTGCCATTCAATTTTATTAATTTTTCCATACATTAAGTATGTCTTTTCAAATCAAATCAATTCTGCATACATTTGATTCAGGCTGCCGGTGATCCAAATAATCATCAAATAATTTACAGGTTTCATGTTTTTGATTCACATTTTCCTCATTTAAATAATATAAATCGCCATTGCAATATTTTGTCCACAATTGGCGAAGATTTTAGCACCGTATAGAACTTACTTGATTTCCTGAAAATATAAAATGTGTAAATGTTATTTCGCTCAAGTTTTTAATGTCATTCACTCATAGGAGTTTTACAATAAGTATCAAGAATCTTTTAAAGTAAATGCCATTATTAAACTTGAAACAATGGCTATACTTCTTATCCTGCTAAAAGGCGCCAATTGTGAACAACGTATTATATTCTTCCCATCACATATTCAGTATACGCCTATAAATTGAGTAAATAAGAAAAAATCTATATGCCTCAAGTGTTGGCAAGGAAAGTATTAGTTATAAATAAAAAAAACATTGTGTGCCGGCCAAAAGCATGTCGTCTTATACTAAATATAATATACTTTAATATATAGGTGACTAATATAATTCGGCCGCGCTAAATAGGCCGCACACATTGAATGTGACCCTGTGGGCAAATTCAACTACTTGGCGGGACCTTACCGACTCGACGAGTATCGATACCAAATTATGGTAAAACATTAAGCGGATTCGACCAAACAGGAGTAAATTTTATCCGCGGAATAAGATTTACTTCTGATAGTTTTCGTATGGAGAAACTGTCAAAAATAAAAAAATAAAAAATCGGAAGAGAAGGCTTATTCCGCGGATATTTTTTTTTCCTGTTAGGTCGAATCCGCCCTTAAAAGTGTAAATTTCAAAATCATTCATTTTTTATTCTGCATAGGTGGAAGAAAAAGACGTTGAGTCGAACCCCAAATAAATTGGTACATATTAGGGTAAGAGAATGACGATAGTTCGTGCGTTACCGCCGTAAAACTGTTTTACTTAAAAAAAAAAACCGGAAAATCATACGTTATTTTGTTGTTTTATCTTGATATCGATACCCGTCTTGTCCGTGAAGTTCCGTCTCATAATTTTATTTGAGTCTCTCTATGGATGGCATCAAACTGACCTACGCGAAATCGGGTTGAACTGACTGTATTATTGTTACACTGAATTAGCTGCTTAGGTGTCTTAGCCAACTGTAACAAAACGCTTTATTAAAGAAGATCCTATACTAAGACTTTTTATTAAAATTGGTTCAAACCGTTTCAGCATAGGTCACTTTGAGGCCGCCCTAATAATTTCTGATATTTTAAAGCATAGTTTGAAAAATTACTTTTAAATGCGATTTATTTTCCATAAACTTACTGACTTACGGAGCAATATTATTTAGGCAGTCTCTCAAAAACCTTTTAATGGTAAAGGCGGAAGTCAACTTTTTTTTTTCATTAAAGTAAAGCCTAATTAACGTGGCCTCTAATTATATGATAAATGGTAAAAGAAACACATCTAAATATATCTTACAAATACAAATATCTATTACATCTTAAAAGTAATAATAAGACTTACATCTATTCTACGTCTAATATGTACAACTCATATATTTATAATGATATTGTGATAATTTCCACACTTTATCATTCATTAAACATCACTTTCCATATTTTATAAGCATTGTTTATTGTTTCAAAAATATTATTCAACCTTTTTGAACGCCAGCGTCATTTATTTAAGACAAATAATTTCCACGCTTATAAAATAATGTGAAATTTTTGGAAACACTGCAGCGGTCACACCATAAAATGTTCTCTCAAAAGTTCTTAATATTTTAATTATAAAAAAGTATTGCATTATTGGTGTCTGATTAAGGCGATTAAATATAATATAACCGATACTAACATCCATCTGCTAAATTATACAACTATTATACTTTATAAGGACACAGATACACTATACATGGTATTATGAAAATCTTTTAATTTCGCGCCTTCAACTCGATTGAACACAAAGATACTTTCCAACTTCCAACATAGCGTTCACTGAGATTCTTAAATCCGATAATGTAATAAATAAAAAATATAAATTCGTTCTTCGGCTAAGTATAACTCCTAGCTGTCAATAAAGGAATAATCATTAAAAAAAACAATTGCTCGTAAGCAAACATACTCTTTTTGTATAGAGTCTTTGCAAATGATTCTGTACTTAAAAATTGGTCTTCTCGCACCACTGTTTACATAACAATGAAGAGTATCGCGCACATAAGAATAACACAATGACAACTTTCCTCTTTCTCAGTTACATCACACCTCTCTTTCCCTCGTTCACTCGCTCGCATATGTACAAAGCCGACGTCATACAAATCTTGCCCAAATCTCAAACCTGTACAAAAATAACGCAGGACACACAATATTATGTATTTTTTCTTTAATATATACAACATCTAAATTTAATAAACGTCTTGGTGTTACCAATTTATTGTTATTAATAATAATTAATATTATTTGTTATATAAACTAGAGTATAAAATTTGACTCCAATCAAAATACAACACATTCTGCTATTTAATGAAAATTATTACTTTATAATGTAAAGACTCACACACATAGAATTATATATAGTTTTTTTAATAGTATTATAGGCACAAATGAACAATATTGAGTGCCTTAAGCTTCACTACCACTACTTAAAGTAGGCGAGGGGTTTTAGTCCTACAAAAATATCCGTATTTCACTAAGGGACCGCCTTCCCTTTCATATTACACACAATTCTCTAAAAACCAATCCTCCGACTTGATTTTAATGTGCTTAAAAAATAAATAAAGCTGCCAGATTAAAAAAAAAAATAGAATCATGCCAATTTGTCTTTTTCAATAATTTCGATATTATTTATGACTAGTGTTTTCCAATCGCAGATTTTTTTATAATAAAAATTATGAGAGATCGAATATTTTGTGATTTTCGCGATTTGAGTCATGTTGTACAATTTGTTGTCTTATAAAAGAAATAGGAAACCTCTGTATAAGGCAAGTGTCCACTGAATCGTAGATGTCATAAAAGACATTTATTAAGGGGTTAGTATAAGCTGTGTTTGGCGCGCCAGTATATGGAATGACGACAACAGTGGACCGTTTTAGCGAATCTAAACATAAAAGCAATATTATCAATACAAACTGTTATAACCAGTGATCGGATAATCGGATGCATATTTACCTAAAGTTAGTTTTTGACTAAGAAATTACGGAAGCGGCTTCTTAATAATTTTTTTTTGTAATATCAATCTCGGAGTTCTAGAAAATGTCCCGAAACGACTTATCAAACATCTTATTACTTTCGCGGTGTTAAAACATAAAAATTAATATACTGTAAACGTTTTTTAACGAAACTCGAGGCACCGAATGGTTTGTATACCGGTTTGGTAACCTAATTTACAACATTAGCTAGCATTTCTATAGAAAAAAGTACTAAAATCAATACCGGAATCGCGAGATTTTTATGATCAATACAAACAAGTGCATTCCATAATAGTCAACACCTCAACTTTAGGTAAATATGCATCCGAATATCCGATCTCTAGTTATAACTCGACTCCAAGTTGAGGAAACTTAGAACACAGAATAGTAAAAATAAAGACACAATCTTCATATTTGTATTAATCGGTTGAACAATACTGCACGAGGCACAATAGAAGTTCTTTTATTACGTCTGGCGGTGTTTAGTATCCCACCAATGTTAAAACTCTTTTAATTTCTTCATAAACTGCACCTAAGTTTCTCTCAAATAGAGGTCGATTTATAAATCATCTTTCCTCTACCTAGACTTTCTCTTGAAACCATTATTCAGCTTTGTTCTTCACTAACATCCGTATTCTAAGACCTTTGAAATGAACACACCATCACTCAAGGACATTCTTATATCTACCTTACGTCACAGATATAAGGTCTAATATTCTTAGTTGTTTCTTGAAAATATCCTTGACTGAAGCATTCCTCATTTGAACAACGATTTGTTCAAGTGAAGTTGCGCCAAGTCGATTACATTTTCCATAATCAACTATGAATATGGTGTTCAAAGAATCGTCTTACAATAGGGGCGTTTATAGCTTAACACTGAACCACCTATCCCTACTCTACGCCTAATAAAGACTGATCATAAATTATGCAACTGTATACTCTATTGTCATTGACCGTAACTTATTGTTGGCTACGCTTCGTTCATTGCACTAACTATGCTGACTGCTAACTCCAATGATCAGCAAGACATGACGGCGCGATGAAACGAGAAACTAATTGTATCATGGATTCTACAAACTAAGGGTGAATTTCACCAATGAAAACTGAACGCGATCAGCACATAAACGACGTTTAAGAGCTGTCAGTGTTGTCATTATTTTCTTTGTAATATTGACACTGACAGCTCTTGAACTCGGTTTAGATGGGCTGATCGCGTTCAGTTTCATTGTTGAAATCAGCCTTAAAAGTACTCAGAGTACGGTGAGCAAAATAGATAAGTATGCACATATATATATATATATATATAAGGTGCTATAAAAATATCTGCCACGGCTGCAATGGGAGATAAGTATTGTGTTTATAGATTACAATAGTAAAGATAAATTATTGATCATGTGTCATATTTTTTTTCATACAAAAAATTGTACGTATAAATTTGCAAGTGACGAACTAGTCAGCTGATTTCAGTTTTCATTCACAGAACAGATGGAAAGAGATAGCATTTGTTTTCATTGACGAAGTGCACTTCGCGCGTAATTTGTGAACCACGTTATGCAGAATAGAGTCAATGTTTATTTAACTACTTTATTTTCTCAAATTGATTTAACTGTGCCGGGGTACGAAATTTCTTCACTATTGTTATCTTTAAACACAATACTACCTCTCATTAAAGCCGTGGCAGATATTTTTATAGCACCTTATATAAGACGAGTATTGCATTTTTTTTTTTTGCGAAACTGCTTTTGTAAAGCTATTCAATTCAATTTGCTGTCCATTCTATGTCACGATTTGTTTTGTCAATCAATCACAACATATAAAATGTCTTAACCTTCTGTCCAGAAAATTAACAAATTCGCACCTTAATTACAATCCGAAAGGCTAGAATTTATAAAGATATTATGCGGCCATTTGTTTCATGTAAAATACTAGTATTATATAGCTGCAACCGGGAAAGGATACGCAGATAATGAATCAATAACAATTTCCATTACAAATGCTCGTAACTGCATACCTAACTCTTTCGCCGATGGTACCTACATAGTTCGTTCTATTTCCGATTTTTACCGACATCCCATCTCATCGCGTCGCCATTTTTATTTCACCTCTACGCACCACATATCGCTAATTTCGACGCAAACACTAACATTAGTAGGAAGTAATCACGCATACACTACGCTATCGTTAGTCCCGACCTCCGTCGAAGCACTTTCTAGAGGTCACTTGTTTCGCTGCCCGCTATTAGTATATTGTACTGTGTCTTACCAGGCAGGGAAAGGTTTACCTGAAACAAATAATAATAATGTACGGAAGAAAAATAAACTCTATGGTTGTATAAGCGTCATAAGGATATCATGGTCTTGGTACTGCTGGGACATAGACATACAAACAAGGTACACACTCAGACACAAAACACGACTCAACCTACCATCATCCCGCTTAAAAAAACATTCTACAAGTCCTCAATACTCAATATATTTATTTGCGTTCCACAATGTTAACATAGGTGGTAGGTACATTATAAAATATACATAATTTTAGATCATTGTGGACCCTGTCGGGCACAGCAAGATAGAATAGAGGAAGAGGGCTAATATTATATTATTATTTGAAAGAAGTAAAATATAATTATGTTTTTCTACTACTCACTTCCTCTGGTAATGTCAGTAAAAACATATAATGTGCTACCAGAAACAATAAGAAAGGAAAAAAAACTCCATTTATTCGTAAATAAATTAAAAAAGTTATTACTTAAAAAATCTTACTATAGTGTCGATGAATATTTAAGTGATAAATCTCTAAAACTTGAAAAATAAAGTCTTTTGCAATTTTAATTCTAATGTTAATGTTATGTCTATGTTTTTAGAATAAGTTGTATTGTAATAATGATAAGTCCTTTCCACATTTATTTATTATATCTTTTGCTTTGCCCGACAGGGTCCACGATTGTTACCTACCAAATAAATGTTTACCACCTAAGCCTACAGTGTGGAATGCAATAAAGAATTGAGTATTGAGTATTGACACAGGCCTTCTTTTTGCGAAAGGGAGTGGGCTGTAATCCATCAAGAGGGCCAGTGCGGGTTGGCGGACGATTTTCAAAGTGGTTGGTATAATAATGGATGATGGTCGTGGATCGGGCGCGTCGGGTACAGTTCGAGAGGCAGTGTTCCGCAGTAGACTACTATATCACATTGGGAAAACGCCAAGGTAGATTCGACAATTTTAAACTTTACAAAGAGAAAACACAAACAATAAACAGATATACTTCATGTACAGCGAGTTCGAGTGCACTATGTACCCCACTCACAATAAGATTAGACATTTAAAAAAACCTTTTTTACAGTTCGTTCAACCGATTTTGACTTCTATTACGGTGGTGGCATGACAAATGGCAGTTGCAGTAACTAGTTGGTATTATAATCATGTTTTTGCTTTTAACGCTATCTTTATGCCTACGGAATAGAAGTCAAAGTCAGTTGAAAGGACTGTAAAAAGTTTTGTTAAAATGTTTAATCTTTAGTTATTGGTACTCGTTTGTCGGTCTCTGTATGCGAGCACGTTTTCGCTAATTGTATGGAGCCGACCTTCTGTACCTGTCTATGTCGGGGCATCGAGGTGCAATCGGAGAGAGATATGATTCGGAGAGGGCTAAGTGTAAGTTTGCAAGTGAGTAACCGTAACTATCGCGTTTGCGTTAAAATTTGACTGATAGATCATAATGCTAAGACTATAAGGGTGAGAATAAAAATGTTAACGCAAACGCGATAGTAACGTTTACTCACTTGCAAAGTTACACTAAGGCCTCTGAAATGAACCGTTATGGCTAATAAGTATGATATAGTACCTAGTCGGAGTCCGTGTCGTCGTTGACGGAGGAGCGCAGCTTGGACAGCGTGCGGCGCGCGGCGGGCGTGTCGTCCTCCTCGTCGGACGAGATCACGATGCGCTGGCGCGGCTTCACGCCCGTCGCGCCGCGCGTCACGCGCCGCCCCACCGCGCTCTCCGCCGCCGCTGCGCACAGAAGGACCAATATATTAATCATTTGGAACATCATATTCCACCACTCTTAGAACCTCGTATACCAAGCTATGTAGTCGATAATTTATGTCATAAGAATAAAAACATTTGAATTCGACGAGTGGTATGCTTTAGAATTGATAATGTTGTTATGTAGATCTGATAAAGGAAAAAAAACATACTTTCGGACATTGTAATTTACCAAGACAATCTATTTAAGCAAAAAAGCAATAAGCTAAGCTATGTAAATTGTCATTGATCACTGACCCTGACATCAAGCAATGGATAAAAATTGATATTTTTTTATTACTTTGAGCTGTTGAATATGCGGCTTTTGGCTAATTTATAAATGTGTTTTATCTACACCCATGCTATTAATCCTCTATAAATGTTTCTAAAACAATTAGCTTATTACCAATATTAAAACGACCAGTGTTATAGCAAAAAATTGTACTAAATTTCATCATGTAACTCTTTTGTTTATTCGATCCCTTCCGGCAACATGCGCGGGGGTCAGCACGTGCTGACCCCCGCGCATGTCACACATTTTCCAAAATACGCCCCGTCACGCTTGGAGCGCTGCGGGCAATGGTCGTTCTAATGTTGGTAATAAGCTAACTGTTTCAGTAACTTTTATAGAGAGTTTTCTTTATGAGATATTCATATCATGGGTGTAGATAAAATCTTGTATACAACTGTATATAATTAAGTATCAAAACACTTATTGATGTATACGATAAACTCACATTCGTGTTTTAATACCCCTTATTATATACAACAGTTGCATAAATAACTATTATGTAATGTGCGTTTAGTTTGTGCTGAATAAACATTTTTTCTGAAAATATAATATCTAGAAAAAAAGTAATGCTTTTCCGAAACCAGTTCATCATCAGTTTTAGAGTTTAACTCTTTATAGAAACAGTATAAGCAACAATACTCACCGGGGACTTCTTTGTGCTTAACCTTGGCCTCCTTCTTGGCCTGTTTCTCCTGTTCTTTCTTCTCGATCTTGGCCTTCTTCAGCGCCTGGCACTTCTCTAACGTGGGCTTGCCGTCGAGTCCGGCCGTCACTAGGAGGTCTAACATCTTCTGAACTCGTTCCTTATTTTTTGTGCAACCTGTAATTATATATATTATATTGTATTTTATATTATTATAGGCTCGCCCTCTATTACATGGGATTTAAAACATAACTGGCGAAATGTGGCTATACTCTGCCCAAGCCTTCGGGGAAACAAGGCGTGATGTAATGTAATTATATTTTGATGATTATTTAACTCTGTGAAGACGACTGTGGGTATGTTATTTTCTTTTTAAATTAAGAGACTATTTGATTTTACTTTGAAAGTCATAAAACAGGCATTAACGCATGATTTTTCAGAACTTTTGTAAAGTTGTCTATGGGGCACACATATTCTTTGAAAAAAATATTTGTATGTTTAGGAAAACGGACACCAGTCTCTTGACTGATGCCACTCAGGGAAATTGTGCCATCATGACAATGTTTTCTTCACCGAAGCTGACATTCGACATTATCATTAGTGACATAATATTATTATCATCAAATACTTCTTTGGTGTCCACCACTCACTAATGAAGGTGTTAATAATAAACTGCGTCCTTGGTCTAGTGGTCGCAAGCGCTACTGCTGAGCATGACGTCCTGATTTCGATTCCCAGGTTGGGGAAAGTATTATTGGTTTTCCCAACAGGAATTTCTGCCAATGGATGACAATAGGCTTGCCTCCTATTACATGGGACTTAAAACATAACCGGCGTAATGTGGGTGTACTACAGTTACACCTCTGGGCAGACACACCCTTCGGGGAAACAAGGCGTGATGTTATGTTAAAATTATAAATTGTAGACATACCTTCCACAAGCTTCTTATAATCGAACCGTATCCCAGCCGCCTTGCAGAACTTCTTCATATCCGTGATACCGGGCTGGCGCAGCTCGGGCGGCACGGGCGGGCGGCCGCGCTTGCCGCCCGGGGTCCCCGGCGTGCCGCCCGCGGCCCCCTTGGCCCCGCCGGCCCCCGGGGTCCCAGGGGCCCGCGGACTGTTCTTGGTGCCCTTCGGCCTGCCGGGGCCGCGCTTCAGTGGCGTATCCTGTGTGTGATAGGCGCTTATTTCACTCGGTACGATTGATTATGATTTATGGAAGGTGCGTGCGCTTGCTGGCGATACTTTGATCAACAATACGTCCAGTACATTTTTTTTCTGTTTGTTTATTTCTTTGTTACGCTTTAGCGCTAAAACTGCTGAACAGATTTGGATGAAATTTGGCACATGGGTAGACCATGACCTGGGTTAGGACATGGGATACTTTTTTCCCGATATTCCCACGGGTTCAAGATTTATGCTGGTGAAACCGCGGGGCGCAGATAATACTCAATAATTCAAATAATTTAGAAAAAGGTTTTTTAAATATCCACAACTTCAGCTTATTCTAAAGTAAGTTATAGTTAGTAGGCGACATAATAAAATTAGGGCCCTATTTTTTCCGGCCACTTTAAAGGTGGTAATGGGACATCTAGTGTATTATTGATCGAAGGGGCGGCAAATGTAGTGGCGAATGCTATATTTAGGGTTTCAAAATTGCAATGATGATGTAGGTAGTTCGCAGTGAAAAACATTTGCTGAAATAATGTAAAGCCTGCAGTCTGCAGATTCAATGAATGTGACAATGAAATGATAAATGTGATGAAGATGGAAAAATATGGTTGTTTTTATTTAGAATAATTTGGTATTCAATCAAACCAACAATCGCACATATATATTAGGACTTTTATTGACAAATCCTTTTAGCCGGCGCTCACTTGGCGAGGCCAGCACAGCGCGGTCGTCACTGCCAAACAAATATCGACCTTGCAGCAATTAAAATAAAGTTCAGAATCATTAAACTTCCATTAGCTCGAAAGCGTATTTAAGCTGAAAAAGGTGCGCGTCTCATGATATTTTTTTTCGACTTTATACTAAGGCACGCAATGTTGATACTTGTTTGGCAGTGACAACCGCGCTGCGCTGCACTTCGCCAGCTATATGCGTCAACCCTTATACGAGAAATGTGTCCAAGGCGTGATGTGGTCGACTTTGGAGAAATCAAAAGCTGCATTGTAGTATTCTCAAACAACAAATAAAAAATGGCAAATATTATAGTAGTGTGTCCGTACCTCGTCGCTTTCTTCAGAATCGCTGCCGGAAGATCCTGAGGAATCGTCTGATGATGACGAGTCTACCGTCGTTACCTGGGGCAATATTTTAAATATAACTATACAGAATTTAAACATGTAAATATCATTGGCAATAAGTGAAGAAGAGGTGAAGAAGGGGGGAATGGTGTGGCTGCCTTTTCGTAATAAAAAATTCGTCATCTTTATTATCCAAGTTTGTTTTTATTTCAGTATTTTTAAAGAGAAATATTTAACTGATCTTCTAAAAACTTATTGACCTACGAATTGTGTAAGCTTTTTTAAATTAATGAACCTCTTAAAAACCTTATGGGCTTCTAAAGATGCACTTTTTTTTTAAATAAATTAGCCTCTTTGTAACTTTCTTGTCTTTTCTCACAATTGGTTGCAGTAACTTAACCTTGCAAGGCTGAAAAATTTCGTAAACTAATGTCTGTTCCAAAAGTATCTGATGAAAATGTAAACAAACCCTGTTCAGGTAACTTTTTACGCAATCACTCACTATAGGCAATAAGTAATACATTCATCTGTATTACGAAGGTTGTCTTAATATCTCACCATTTCTTCCAAAAAATATTGTTTATAATAAGTACTAAATTGTAATTGAAAAATCATCAACGAAAATTGAGGTTATAAAGTTAACCTGAATCGTCAAAGGAAAACCATCTTTAATGAGATTTAAATAATCAAAGCACTCAATTTATAAGTGGCACTACAACTTGGCATCCACGAGTACATTTTCTGATCCATGTTTACATTTTCATCAAATACTTTTGGAGCAGACAACACTCAGTGCACTTACCTCACTGGTAGCGGGCATGAGCCCCCTGGCCTGCAGCTTGGCGGCCGCGAGCTTGGAGCAGACAACACTCAGTGCACTAACCTCACTGGTAGCGGGCATGAGCCCCCTGGCCTGCAGCTTGGCGGCCGCGAGCTTGGAGCAGACAACACTCAGTGCACTAACCTCACTGGTAGCGGGCATGAGCCCCCTGGCCTGCAGCTTGGCGGCCGCGAGCTTGGAGCAGACAACACTCAGTGCACTAACCTCACTGGTAGCGGGCATGAGCCCCCTGGCCTGCAGCTTGGCGGCCGCGAGCTTGGAGCAGACAACACTCAGTGCACTAACCTCACTGGTAGCGGGCATGAGCCCCCTGGCCTGCAGCTTGGCGGCCGCGAGCTTGGAGCAGACAACACTCAGTGCACTAACCTCACTGGTAGCGGGCATGAGCCCCCTGGCCTGCAGCTTGGCGGCCGCGAGCTTGGAGCAGACAACACTCAGTGCACTAACCTCACTGGTAGCGGGCATGAGCCCCCTGGCCTGCAGCTTGGCGGCCGCGAGCTTGGAGCAGACAACACTCAGTGCACTAACCTCACTGGTAGCGGGCATGAGCCCCCTGGCCTGCAGCTTGGCGGCCGCGAGCTTGGAGCAGACAACACTCAGTGCACTAACCTCACTGGTAGCGGGCATGAGCCCCCTGGCCTGCAGCTTGGCGGCCGCGAGCTTGGAGCAGACAACACTCAGTGCACTAACCTCACTGGTAGCGGGCATGAGCCCCCTGGCCTGCAGCTTGGCGGCCGCGAGCTTGGAGCAGACAACACTCAGTGCACTAACCTCACTGGTAGCGGGCATGAGCCCCCTGGCCTGCAGCTTGGCGGCCGCGAGCTTGGAGCAGACAACACTCAGTGCACTAACCTCACTGGTAGCGGGCATGAGCCCCCTGGCCTGCAGCTTGGCGGCCGCGAGCTTGGAGCAGACAACACTCAGTGCACTAACCTCACTGGTAGCGGGCATGAGCCCCCTGGCCTGCAGCTTGGCGGCCGCGAGCTTGGAGCAGACAACACTCAGTGCACTAACCTCACTGGTAGCGGGCATGAGCCCCCTGGCCTGCAGCTTGGCGGCCGCGAGCTTGGAGCAGACAACACTCAGTGCACTAACCTCACTGGTAGCGGGCATGAGCCCCCTGGCCTGCAGCTTGGCGGCCGCGAGCTTGGAGCAGACAACACTCAGTGCACTAACCTCACTGGTAGCGGGCATGAGCCCCCTGGCCTGCAGCTTGGCGGCCGCGAGCTTGGAGCAGACAACACTCAGTGCACTAACCTCACTGGTAGCGGGCATGAGCCCCCTGGCCTGCAGCTTGGCGGCCGCGAGCTTGGAGCAGACAACACTCAGTGCACTAACCTCACTGGTAGCGGGCATGAGCCCCCTGGCCTGCAGCTTGGCGGCCGCGAGCTTGGAGCAGACAACACTCAGTGCACTAACCTCACTGGTAGCGGGCATGAGCCCCCTGGCCTGCAGCTTGGCGGCCGCGAGCTTGGAGCAGACAACACTCAGTGCACTAACCTCACTGGTAGCGGGCATGAGCCCCCTGGCCTGCAGCTTGGCGGCCGCGAGCTTGGAGCAGACAACACTCAGTGCACTAACCTCACTGGTAGCGGGCATGAGCCCCCTGGCCTGCAGCTTGGCGGCCGCGAGCTTGGAGCAGACAACACTCAGTGCACTAACCTCACTGGTAGCGGGCATGAGCCCCCTGGCCTGCAGCTTGGCGGCCGCGAGCTTGGAGCAGACAACACTCAGTGCACTAACCTCACTGGTAGCGGGCATGAGCCCCCTGGCCTGCAGCTTGGCGGCCGCGAGCTTGGAGCAGACAACACTCAGTGCACTAACCTCACTGGTAGCGGGCATGAGCCCCCTGGCCTGCAGCTTGGCGGCCGCGAGCTTGGAGCAGACAACACTCAGTGCACTAACCTCACTGGTAGCGGGCATGAGCCCCCTGGCCTGCAGCTTGGCGGCCGCGAGCTTGGAGCAGACAACACTCAGTGCACTAACCTCACTGGTAGCGGGCATGAGCCCCCTGGCCTGCAGCTTGGCGGCCGCGAGCTTGGAGCAGACAACACTCAGTGCACTAACCTCACTGGTAGCGGGCATGAGCCCCCTGGCCTGCAGCTTGGCGGCCGCGAGCTTGGAGCAGACAACACTCAGTGCACTAACCTCACTGGTAGCGGGCATGAGCCCCCTGGCCTGCAGCTTGGCGGCCGCGAGCTTGGAGCAGACAACACTCAGTGCACTAACCTCACTGGTAGCGGGCATGAGCCCCCTGGCCTGCAGCTTGGCGGCCGCGAGCTTGGAGCAGACAACACTCAGTGCACTAACCTCACTGGTAGCGGGCATGAGCCCCCTGGCCTGCAGCTTGGCGGCCGCGAGCTTGGAGCAGACAACACTCAGTGCACTAACCTCACTGGTAGCGGGCATGAGCCCCCTGGCCTGCAGCTTGGCGGCCGCGAGCTTGGAGCAGACAACACTCAGTGCACTAACCTCACTGGTAGCGGGCATGAGCCCCCTGGCCTGCAGCTTGGCGGCCGCGAGCTTGGAGCAGACAACACTCAGTGCACTAACCTCACTGGTAGCGGGCATGAGCCCCCTGGCCTGCAGCTTGGCGGCCGCGAGCTTGGAGCAGACAACACTCAGTGCACTAACCTCACTGGTAGCGGGCATGAGCCCCCTGGCCTGCAGCTTGGCGGCCGCGAGCTTGGAGCAGACAACACTCAGTGCACTAACCTCACTGGTAGCGGGCATGAGCCCCCTGGCCTGCAGCTTGGCGGCCGCGAGCTTGGAGCAGACAACACTCAGTGCACTAACCTCACTGGTAGCGGGCATGAGCCCCCTGGCCTGCAGCTTGGCGGCCGCGAGCTTGGAGCAGACAACACTCAGTGCACTAACCTCACTGGTAGCGGGCATGAGCCCCCTGGCCTGCAGCTTGGCGGCCGCGAGCTTGGAGCAGACAACACTCAGTGCACTAACCTCACTGGTAGCGGGCATGAGCCCCCTGGCCTGCAGCTTGGCGGCCGCGAGCTTGGAGCAGACAACACTCAGTGCACTAACCTCACTGGTAGCGGGCATGAGCCCCCTGGCCTGCAGCTTGGCGGCCGCGAGCTTGGAGCAGACAACACTCAGTGCACTAACCTCACTGGTAGCGGGCATGAGCCCCCTGGCCTGCAGCTTGGCGGCCGCGAGCTTGGAGCAGACAACACTCAGTGCACTAACCTCACTGGTAGCGGGCATGAGCCCCCTGGCCTGCAGCTTGGCGGCCGCGAGCTTGGAGCAGACAACACTCAGTGCACTAACCTCACTGGTAGCGGGCATGAGCCCCCTGGCCTGCAGCTTGGCGGCCGCGAGCTTGGAGCAGACAACACTCAGTGCACTAACCTCACTGGTAGCGGGCATGAGCCCCCTGGCCTGCAGCTTGGCGGCCGCGAGCTTGGAGCAGACAACACTCAGTGCACTAACCTCACTGGTAGCGGGCATGAGCCCCCTGGCCTGCAGCTTGGCGGCCGCGAGCTTGGAGCAGACAACACTCAGTGCACTAACCTCACTGGTAGCGGGCATGAGCCCCCTGGCCTGCAGCTTGGCGGCCGCGAGCTTGGAGCAGACAACACTCAGTGCACTAACCTCACTGGTAGCGGGCATGAGCCCCCTGGCCTGCAGCTTGGCGGCCGCGAGCTTGGAGCAGACAACACTCAGTGCACTAACCTCACTGGTAGCGGGCATGAGCCCCCTGGCCTGCAGCTTGGCGGCCGCGAGCTTGGAGCAGACAACACTCAGTGCACTAACCTCACTGGTAGCGGGCATGAGCCCCCTGGCCTGCAGCTTGGCGGCCGCGAGCTTGGAGCAGACAACACTCAGTGCACTAACCTCACTGGTAGCGGGCATGAGCCCCCTGGCCTGCAGCTTGGCGGCCGCGAGCTTGGAGCAGACAACACTCAGTGCACTAACCTCACTGGTAGCGGGCATGAGCCCCCTGGCCTGCAGCTTGGCGGCCGCGAGCTTGGAGCAGACAACACTCAGTGCACTAACCTCACTGGTAGCGGGCATGAGCCCCCTGGCCTGCAGCTTGGCGGCCGCGAGCTTGGAGCAGACAACACTCAGTGCACTAACCTCACTGGTAGCGGGCATGAGCCCCCTGGCCTGCAGCTTGGCGGCCGCGAGCTTGGCCGCGGCGGCCTTTTGCGCGGCGATCTGCGCGGCCTGCGTCGCCAGCTTCTCTCTCTCCGCGTTCGCGTCGTAGTAGTTGAACAGAACCTCCATGGACACGGGCACATCGCCGAAGTAAACCTCGTTGGGTATGTGAGAAGAATCCAGGCAGTCGTCACTCCATCGCCTTTGGAAATAGAATTGATGAAGTTTTAAGTTGAATTAATCTAACATAACATTCACGCAAGGGTTGGGCAGAGGTGTTCCTATAGTACACCCACATTTCGCCAGTTATGTTTGAGTCCCATGTAATAGGAGGCGAGTCTATTACCATCAACCTGCTGGTACTGAGAAATTCCAGATAGATAAACCCAATGACACTTTGCCGGACCCCGATAAGTTAATTAATATACTTTTTTGCTATTTTAATTATATATTTTTTGTTTGTTTATTAAATCCAAATGATGTGATTGCATAAAATCCAGAACCTAATGATTGGGAGAAGACATAGCCTCTATAACACAGGTGTTTTTACCTAGCGCGGGAGTCTGTGCTTCACTTTGTGTCTACACATTTTTTATGCCAGGAATTTATTTATAAAATGAAAACTTTTTACAAGGAAGTTGGTTGTTTTTTTTTTGTAAAAAGTTTTTATTTTTCACTTTTTAGTTGTGTACCTACGCCCCACAAATTGGAATATCACAAAATACTATACTAAATACTATACTGTAAAACCATATTTGTTACGGTCGCAAATCATATTTTAATCAACATACAACCTGACACTGACCTGCAAATTGCAAAAAACGTAAGAAAATCTTAATTTCTCGGGCTACCTCGGAGCATCCACCTTAATGAATATGGAGTATCTCTGCTTATTTTTAGACCACATATTTTGTTGAGTAAACCAACATTTTTTGACCGAAAAAAAAACTTTGGCTTTAAATTACCAGAAAAAAAGCTGAATCAATATCTGACAATAATTTTATGGCTGGATCAAATACTTATATATTTAGGGGGATCTCCTCTCCATCATATAGATATAAGGGACATGTCTTTTATTATGGAAGTCAAATAAATAAAAAAAAAACAAAACTACTGACCTTCTAAACTGTATCCCAGAGAAGTCCTTTCTAAATGGTCTGATAGCATACTGGTAGCCCGTCGCACGCGGGCGCGGCGGCGGCGGCAGGGTCCGGGGCGGCGGGGCCCGGGGGCCCGGGGTGGCGGGGCCCGGCGCGCGAGGGGCCCCGGGCGCCTTGGGCTTGTTGGTGGAGCCCTTCGGTCGCCCCCTCTTTTTGGGCTGTCGATAGTGACGATTTTATTCTCAAGATTTAACGGGTGCAGTGACCATGTGCTATGTGTATGATATGAATAAGTTACTGATCACATCTTAAAGAATATTATAAAGGAAAGGATCGTGCAAAAAATAATACGATTTCTGATTAGATAATTGCTAGGTAAGGAATGGCTATTGTAGGTTTTATAAAGCAAG
Organism: Eupsilia transversa; assembly: GCA_914767815.1. Classification (NCBI taxonomy): domain Eukaryota; kingdom Metazoa; phylum Arthropoda; class Insecta; order Lepidoptera; family Noctuidae; genus Eupsilia; species Eupsilia transversa. The sequence goes on from OU611892.1 coordinate 11,845,059, forward strand.
TTAATTCTATTCCAATTATAAACACATTAGGGGTATTCATAAACGTAGCTTTAAGTAATGATTAATGTCTGTTTAACAAATTTTTTTTAATGTCTTCTTCCATTTAAAGCAATGTTTATAAATTAACCCTAATATCTAAAGCGCGAAATCTTCAGGCAACTTTGATTACAGTTCGATTCAAACTTAATGGCGGCTCGGAAGTTAGCTACTCGCTGCGCAGTACCCCACCCCTCACCCCCGCTGACACATGACACTGTTACTGCGCAGCGCGGAGCTGAGTGTTCCGAGGCGCCATTAAGTTAAAAAAATTAAAAAACTTTATGAAAAATACCATCAAAAGACTCACAGTAGATGACATAATGATGAAGCTGATGATGATGAAAAAAAGTTTAATTAAAAAATTAGTATAAAACTAGTTTACCTCACTGCCTGGAGTCGGCACTTTCCCAGGTATAGAACCTGATTTGGGAAGCTCTGGACTGCTGAACGGCTTCCGGTCCTCCTCACTGAAACAACCAATAAAATGTCAAGGTTGAATACAAATCCCCATACACTGTAACCCCGCGTTCATATGTCACTTTTTGTTCGGGCCACAGAAATGTACACAATGTACAGTCAACCTTTGGGTGGTGCAGAGAAACAGTTGTAGGTGGTGCAATTACGAAAAATTTAGGAATAAAAAAAAAAACCTTTTTGTTTATTGAAAGTAAAGTTGTAAAGTATAAACAATTATGGTTTCTTTGAAAAAGGTTAATGAAAGATTCAACAAGCTGTTAAACCAAGTTGTGATTGGATGACCAGTTCAAGAGGTGTCAGTGTCAATATTCCAAAAAAAATAATGACACTGACAGCTCTTGAACTCGTTTGAAATTCGAACTCAAAATTAAAGGCTATGCAGGTGTAATACATAGTAAATATCAAAGTCGCAACTTGGTTTATGTATTGATCGCGTTCAGTTCTTATTGGTGAAATTCGCCCTGAGAAGAACAAAGAAAGAAAATTGAAAGAACTCTTGTATTTAACTTACCTCTTGTCACTGAGCGCGGTAGGTTCGGCCGCGCGTTGTAAGTCGCCCGCGCCGCCCTCCGCCGCACCTTCAGCCTTGCACACTTCTGCGCAACAAATGAAACAACGCTGATTAAAGATATTTTGCAAAGTATAGTCGACCTCGTACTTGCTTCCACTATTGAAAACAATTCGTAGTAAATTGAAACTGCACAAGGTTGAAATATCTAACTGTCACACAGACAAAAAGAGCTTGTTTTATGACGAGCAAGTGAAGTTCAACTTTAGGGTGGTAAAATACAATACACGTAGATATATTTAGTAACCTATTCCGCTTAACTATTCCTAAAGAGTCATAAAAAACCCTGTAAGAAATTGACAACACGAGTAGTGTTCAACGCTCGGCGTGGCAACACGGCTTGTTCAGGTACGCGACAAGTCGATCGTCATCCTGAGGATGCCTCGTTGAGAGCTGAAACACGTGTCGATTTCTTACAGGGTTTTTTTATGACTCTTTAGGAATAGGTTACTAAATATATTTACGTCTATGGTATTTAATAATGGATTTCCGCCGAGTCACGCCTGAATCAATTAACTATTTTAGGGTGGTAAATAAATTACGAGGTCAATTATAAACGTAAAAGTTAATTTTTATCAAAACGCATCTCTGCAAAAAAAGTACCCAACGGAGAAGAGAACTTTACAGAACAGTGTATATGTATGTCCATATTTTCAAGTTAATGTAGGCGCTTGGTTGTGAGTTCCATGGACTTCAGGTTTTTTATTGCGGGCCAAACATAATATTTGAACTTTCTTAACAACTTTATTTGCCATCGTTATGCTAAGAGCGCTTCCACTGAGGCGGAGACGATCAAGGATGTGGGAAGACTTGCAGAAATCGACCAATCACAGACGAGACGCGATGTGGTTTGCCAATGTGATTGGCCGATTCTTGCACGTCTCCTCTCCGCTGTGTCAGTGGAAACGCGTCCAAAACAAATGTTAGTGCTATCACAATACCTAATGTTCGACTTTAAAGTAGGTAATTCAAACAAGTAATTTACGTAGGAACTGAACTAGGTAATGTAATTCAAAGGTCATACCTAATGTTAGTCTTATCAAAGTAGGTAAATTGAAGCAAAATGTATGCAGCAACTGAAGTACGTAATGTAAGTCAAAGGTCAGCTTTTGGACAATGGTGCCGATTCCCTTGTTCACAAACTAAACTAAATTTAAGTTCAGTGCATCTTTTGCTTTCTATTTCATTAAGAAAAGGACAGAAGATACATTTTAGTTTCGTCCTGTCAAATCTGTCACTACTCCATACAAGTTTAGACGTGATTAAAAACTTGCCTATTAAAATTACGTCAATTTACGTCAGGCGCTGATTAATTTGACAGGACTTAACTAAAATGTATCTTCTGTCCTTTTCTTAATGAAATAGAAAGAAAAAGATGCACTGAACTTAAATTTAGTTTAGTTTGTGAACAAGGGAATCGGCACCAATAGATGTCAAATTATCATCATCATCATCATCATTTCAGCCGAAAGACGTCCACTGCTGGACATAAGCCCCCCAAATGTCTCAAAATCCACCGGTTCTGTGCTTCCCACATCCAGCGGATTCCTGATGGATAGATATCAAATGTCAACAGATACATATAAACTTACCAGCTGGTTTATCAATCAACTTGTTTTCAACTCCTATGATTGGATGACCATCGTCTGGAAAATATAACACGGAAAATTATTGTTCTGTAGTGTTAACCTTAGTGTCGCTCTTGTAAGATTTTAAATAAAACAAAGACTATTCTTTATGCCACGTGTGCTAAAGGCTTAAGGGGTCAATCTATGAGAACCTGTGCTGTTTGTCCTTTTCTAAACCTAAAAAAAAAACACTAGAAAGTGAAAAATAACTTTAATTTCGGAAGTCGATGTCTTTGGTTTTGAATTTTCGTTTTAAACCACCGACTTCCGAAATTAAAGTTATTTTTCACTTTCTAGTGTTTTTTTTGGAAGTCGGTTGGTTTTTTTTGTAAAAAGTTTTTATTTTTCACTTTTTAATTGTGGTACCTACCCCCTACAAGTTCGAATATCACGACCTGCTATGTAAATAACAGTGACAGGAAAATGTTAAAAGATCGTCCATATAGGCTAAGTGGGAAAAATACGTATTAATGAAGCTAACTCAAAAAGTACTCAAGCTAAATTAATAAAATTTATATGGGACCACCTTGAGAGCATACCCTTTCAAACAAAAAAAGAATTTTCAAAATCCGTCCAGAATTGACGAAAATATCGACGGACATACACACAAAAAAAAAAAAAAAAACAAACATACGCTACGAACATATAACCTCCTCCTTTTTGGAAGTCGGTTAAAAAGAGTGTTCCATAGTACTCATTATATATTTCCAACGAGAATTAAGGAGGCTAATAAAAAATAAAAATAAACTTAATATGATTTCTTTTATTATAATCTCTGTAAGTCTTCTTCTTTTTCATGTGGTTAGTGACTAATTTGAAGGCCAATTCTCGTACTTAAAAAACGTTCACTGCATTCAAGTCGCAATCTGTCAAACTTGTCAAAAATGTTGGCAAATTGATTGTATTTTTGACAGATTGTGAATGAGATGTGAATGTAACCATTCTTAAAAATCAATTAGGAAACAAGGATTTGAATATGGAATAGGTACCTTTATTTTGCAGATCAGCAGGCTTCTGTGCCACATCCAGTGATAAAGATTTTTGGCCGACATCTAAAATGAAATTAATTTATCATTGCAACAAAAATTAATTACTACTTTATTTCATGTAATCATAGAAAAAGTAGTTCAACTTAGTACTAGTCTTTTTCATTTGGATAATAATATGTTTGTGAGGCATATACACATAATATTAGTAATGGCCCATTTTTCAAACTTTTATCTATTGGGCAATTTGGGCATTTGACAGCTTTTGTACAAAATTTTTGAAACTGACTATTGAACAAATCAGCCCTAAATATACCATAAAAAAAATAAAAATATTTACCAATAGGTTTATCCTGTCTATGCGCTAAGTCATCAGGCTTGAATATATCTGTCTTTATCTTTATTTTGGGTTGATCTAGATCCCCACCCTGAAACAACAAGTCATTACATTCAATCATTCATTCAAATGAATGAGTGTTTACTAATCAGTACAGTGGAACCTTTTTTATGCAACAGGTCAATGACCCTCTTGAATGAAAGAGTTTGTGAGGCCGAGAGGAGATTTTATGACGACTTTGAAGAGTAAACTTTATCTTCAGTGTCATAAAGTGCAAAAGAACACAAGATAGTGCGGTCAACGTCGCTCGAGGAACCGATTGATGTCTACATCGATGTTAGTACAACTTTGCACTTTATGACACTAACATTAAAGGTTATTATTCAACATCAAGAGTTATTCTGCTGAGCGCTTCTTTAGGTCTGTGATAAGACATGTGCTGCACCAAAATGTTTGTCGACCTTTAATTAAGACAAAGGCGAGAAGTACCATGTGTATGTTATTGCAGCATTTCTTACTGAAAACATAGTCTTTTATAAACACTTAGAAAAATATCAAGTAGATGATGGAAAATTGAATAGCACTGTTTAAGTTATAAGCATGGAATCAATCAATAAGTGAGTGACTTTCGTAGTGTATAAGCTACACAATTTTTTTATAAAAAAATTGGAAATCCATTGATAATTGAATACTTAAGATTTCCCAATTGCAAATGCTATTTTATAACATTTGACATCTTTTGCATTTAGATGACCAATTACATAACAAAAGTTCCACTGTAGTTTTAAAATATGATGTTGAAATATTAACCAAAGTACTGGGAATGTGGACATTGAACTCTCTCTGCCGTGCCTGTAGAGCCTGATTGAACATATACACACATTATTATAATACACATAAACAAGGAAAGAAAAATACAACAACACCAAACTTTTTAGATTCACGATTGTTTAAGGTATCATGTGCATGTATACAGCTTTCCAAAATATGTGCTTCGGAAATACGAACGCATGAAGGTTTATATAGAGCTGTTACAAGCATGGAAGTACTTGCTAATTTTGTTTACCATGTTTACAAAATTATAGATTAAAAACTCTATGTAGTTAATTCCAAAAAAAAAACAACTTGTGAGAACAAAAACAGAACTTGTGAGTCAAAACGTCATATAAACGCGCAATGACAGGTGGATCAGTTTAGGACTACCATGCTTTCTACGGTAAACAAAACTGAGAATTATTGCTTCTCCAGGGGGTTCCTCTGCGGCGCGACGGAAATACGAATATTACCGAAGCACATACCTTTTCTAGTTTACCTGTAAGTCCTGGTAACAATGGCCGATTTTTTATCGCGCACTGGATTTTCTACTCTAGGCATTGAGCCGAGCATTGAAAATTCAGTACAGTGCATCCCAGCGCGTCATTAAAGAACACTGTTGGATTTTCAACCCTCGGCGCTGAGCACTGCATTGAAAATCCAGTGCGCGGTAAAAAAAACACCGCGTTAAAACATCGCCCGTGGGTACGAGGACTATAATTTGACACCATAAACAATGAAATACAATTTTTTTATTTAATTAAATGTTAAGTTGCCAGAAACACATATTGAAGTATTGCACTAATAGTCAATCAAAACATTATGAACAAAGTCTAATAAAGAATAACTGTTAAATAAAGTTAGTTGGTAATCTAGAAAAATTGGGAGAAAAAGTAAATTAAAATTATGTTTAATAAATTTTAATTTATATTTATTCGATTATTTTTCACTAAAGCTTCATATCATGCTTGGTCTAACACCCAGACCCAGATTTAAGCAATAAATCAATAAGCCTAATAACCTAAGCCTATATAACTTATTATACTTACCATCATCTCATTCTCAGGATGCGGTCGTTTCTGAGCATCCGTTGGCTCAAGTTTGATCTCAGACTTCAGCTGCTTCACATCAAGAGGTTTTTGGGTATCAAGCGGCGGTAGCAGGTGTGGCTGCGGAGGCCAGGCCGGCTTGTGCACCCCCACGTCTCCATAACCTTGAACTGACGGAGTGCAGTCAAGTCACAATACACAAAGAATTAAAATAAAATATAATTGTAATTATAAAAGTTTTGTACTTAGTATAGCTTCAAGATGAAAGACATTAACAGAGAGAAAACAGGTTTATAAATATTTGTTGTTATTATACTTGTAGTTTTTATGTTGCCTATTAGAACAAAACTACATATTATTCAACAATACACTGTCCCAGAATATGTTTACTTGAACAATATTACTTTTTTGCAGATAAAGTTAGAACAAAACAGCTTCCATAGATAAAATTATCTGACAATAATCTTTAAAAATCTGTCAAAAATTAACATACAAATATGACCTTTATTTTCTATGGCGCAAAATCTATTATAGTTTACAAGCCGACAATGTTTTGCAATATTTTTTAGCACAAAAATATTGTGAATATTTTGACATGTAAACTCACCCATATGGGACTGCGGCATATGCAACTGTGCCTGTGGTGGCTGTTGTGGCGGGAAACTCTGGTGATGCGGGTAGTTCTGATGCGCAGGCGGCGCGTAAGACAGGTTCTGAGGGGCATAGCCCCCAGGGGGCGGAGGCCCATACGGCGAAAACGCTTCCGGAGGCGGATAATGAGTGTTATACGCACCAGCATACGGCTGATAGGGTATTTGATGACCATTATCTACAACAATGAAAACATCGTAAAAACTACCCAAATATAACCAATTTCCTCCACGTTTCGCGCTCAAAGTTCACTTACCTATGTAATTTAGCGGCAAACCGTTCCCCTGGACAACACCGTGGCCCGGTTCGCCCTCCATTCGCAATCGCTTCTGATTCATGGCTCTTTCGGCTTCATAATTCATCTTGGTAACTAAAAACAACAACCACTTACAATAGCACAGTACGCGATCTCAATAAAACTCATTTCTACATCGATATCGCAACCATACAACGCATATTAAACATTCTCGCGTTAATTGTGACGGACGCCAACCGGACGCCAGCACAAAACACAGGTTATATGCTCAGCAAAAGCAAACACAAGCGTACCTTTGTTGGTCAATGATTGATATTGATTTTAGTTTATAGACGCACTTAGAGCATTCCCCGCGATGATTTGGTACATAATAGAGCACTTTATCAAGTCAAAATAACTGTTGCATACAAAATATGCATCAAATTATCGGCCTAATGACAGTAAAATTAGAAAAAAAACACAAGTGAAGCGGAGTTCGAGTATTTTTTTTCTCATTCTTTTGTGATTTTTGTTTGTGGCAACTTTTTTTTTTTCTTTTTTTCTTGTTGTGTGAGAGGGTTTCGTGAATTTTGGTTCTGTTTCTGTTTTCTATATAAAAATAATGGCAATTCTCAATTATTTTTATTAGATTAATTGATAAATTATGCCACTATTTAAAATTTTCTAACAATATTGATAAAACACCCGTGGGAGTCATGCTTAAAATATCAATACTGGGTATGGAACGTGCCACAAGAAATAATACGCACACAATGATTTTTTGTAACAGTTAACACTAAAGTGATATTTTACCTACCTTGCCATTTTTTGAAAATAACTTCTATTCTAGTATTAATTTTATAAATCAAGAGTCAGCCATGAACTGTATAAACCTTCCATTATTTAGATTAGTCTTCAGTAGAATAAACAACAACTCCGTTTTTGTAACTCACAGTAATAATGTTTGTTTGAGAACTGTTGTCCTAAACTAATTATTATAATATTTTTGTTACTAATAGAAACCTCAAAGCAAATAATGGTAATTTTATGGTACCCCTCTCATACGCATACCTCTCATCTCCTCACCTCACCCACCCTCACCTCACCCACCCTCACCTCACCCCTCATAAACTATTTGCGTCAGCGTTGAATGGAGTGTACTCGCGGATTTAGTTGTTTTTTAAAGTTTTTTTCAATGAGGTAGCAGCGTTTGGTATTGTGTTATCGAACAAAAACATTTAAGAGGACTGTTACATTTTGAATTTGAGTTGTTTTTAATTTTAAGGTAAGTTTAAATACATTCAAACTATTTCACCACAATTCTAGCTGAAGTTTGAAAATCACATTTTGGTAATTTTTTCACGCAAACTATTGAAAACCAAAAGCAGAAACAGTAACGGCGATCTCAGAACTTGTAATATAATCTAGTTTTAATTCAGTTTTATTACAACATTCTTTTAACTTCTTCTAACTTTTTTTCAAGCTTTGATAATGCACGTCTGAGTTTTTGGTTGGTAAAAAAGTTATCACAAAAAAACCTACTTACGCCAAAAATATAAATAAAATCGTTCATACTTGCCGATTGAGTTTAGATAATGGGTGATTTTTGTGTGGAATTAAATAAATGTCCAATGGTTTTAGTTGGAAGGTGGGAAATTCCCAAGTTATAGGTTAGTATCTAGATTACTTTTCAACTGCAAACAAAAACTTACAGCAGCGCTTCAGTACAATAGCACAGTAAAAAGTTTTGATTAAAAACATTCTGTTGGTTTTATTTTGAAAAAATGTTTTCAGCACTAGAATGTTTTTCAAGATACTTAGGTATTTTGATAGTTATAAAAATTAAATAAAAAAAAAAAAAAAGGCTTTTCCGAATAAATGATTAACTTCTTTTAAATGGGGAATTGATCAAAGTGGGGAATAGTAGAAGTCTTTATGAAGACATCATTTTTTTCTTCATGTTTTATGTGCTAGGATAGGTTAGCACTAAATAATATTAACAGGGATAACAATGCTCATCAAAATGATTAAACTCTGATTTTTAATTTGCTAGACTAAAAAAATGATATTTGATATCAACATAAAAATAACCAAGTAAATATGCTAGTTACCGAGACCGAGTGACTCTCACCAAGGACCACTGAATGATTCTCTGCAGGAGGACCTTCACTATTGTTGTGGTGCCTCTGTAATATAAATTAATTAAAGAGTTATTTTAAAAAAGCAGGTCAAATACAGCTGTAATTTTGGTCTGTGATCAGAGTCCATTTTGATGAGCAGTGATAAAATTGAACATGATTTCAGATTTTAGTTTAGTTGTTGAACAGAGTTTAGTTCACAATGGTTTTTACAGTGATAAGAATATTCCTGATACGGTTTTCATAAATTAGGCTTCTCCAGGTCTGGTTTCCATCTCATATATGACCTAAACAGTTACTGATAACACTATCATAAATAAATATTTATGCGACAACTAATTTTTCTAGCTAAGTCAATAATATACTTATATTAAATATGTGAGAAAAATGTAATGTATTTATACATTATGTACAAATGATTTTTTATAACTTTTAACAAGGAATTTGGATTAAGGAAAAGAAACTAGGCTATTATGATGGATTTAAGACTGAGGATCGGCTGATCCCAATGTCTGGTCACAATATTTTCTGGCTCTTCTGGGTTCTCAATCCCTAAATTCAGATTTTCAGAGTAGGTACTATAATAACAATAGAAATCAGGAATTCAGTTGCATTAACAAATGTGATAAAATTACAACTCACCTGTTTGTCAGATTTAATTGATAACTAATTTTAACTTCAGCCTTGTATGTATTAATATTTTATGAAATTGGGGGCATTTCATAAAATATTTGAATAAATGTGAATAAGCAGTAGATGCACCATTGTTGACATACATTTTTTCCTCAGCAGATAATAAAACTACACATGATCATTATTTGTCTCTACCTAAATATTTTTCTTTTTGTTTTAGAAATAATCATGAATGATTCTCCCAAGTTTTTCGACCTCGGGAGTATCAATGATCAGGACTTGATGTTGTAAGTATTATTGTTTTAATCCTGCCATTTCATCTGTGTTTCTTATCTAATCTTGATACACTGGTAAAAGCACATTTTATTAATACTAAACTCACAATTTATCAAATATTCTTGGCTCCGTCAATTCCTGCCTGATTGTTGTAAACATTGTACGAACACACACACAATTTGATTTTATAGTGTAAGGAAATAACAGTGTTATTTGCATAAATGAAACTTGGAAGCTGTGTCCTAATCTAAATCTGACTAACATTTATACAAGATGGAACATCATATTTTTTAATTTTCAGGGATATTGAATATCTTCCCCTTGAAGACATTCCGGGATTTATAAGATCCCCATCTTCAGAAACTATGGACATAGCACACAAACCATGCCCACAAAATGAATTTCCTGTAAGTCATTTAAATTATACTTGAAAGTATTTGGAACCATATTCTTTTTAAGTTGTACATATCAAAGCCTGATTGACTCTTCTCATGGTAAATCTGTTTTGTCTCTCAAAAGACCATTTCAGACCCTAATCTACATGGTCCTCATCCTCATATGGCCTGACCAAGATTATGTCTGGACTTTAAAAGAGACTGTGACCTCTGAGTTTGTTTCGGCCTCTCTTCTCTGAGTAGTCAGATAGGAAACGCCGACCTCATCTAGCTTAGCTCAACTTTTTTTTTTTAAATAAGACGTGTAAAAGTGATTCTGATAACCTATTTACAGAATTAACAATTTCATTTCATTTCATCAAGGTCATTTAAAAAAATCATAGACCATAGCGTGAATGGCCGACATAAGTTTTATGAGTGTTTTTATTTACAGGAAAAAAAAACATAAGTCAAACCATTTAAAGTGTAAACCTATGAACATGTACAAGCAAGAAACCCAATGGTTACTCTTTTAATCATCAATCAATTTAAAATATGTCTAACAACAATTTCCAATATTCATTGAATGAGAATTACTTGAGAATTTTAAATATCTGCATTCTTATTTTTAAGTTTCATTAGATTGGGCCCACATAATAAAGTACAATTTATTTTGTTACTTTGGCTTAGTGTTATTGGATTTTTCCATCATGAATTTCTGAGTAGCAGCCTGCAGTCTGAATTTGTGCCCAGTTTATGGCAATAGGCTCGCCCCCTATAACATGGGGCTTATACATAACTTGTGATATGTGGGTCTGTGGGTGTCCTATAGGTATACCTTTGGGAAAAATTGGCGTACTTTTATGTATGTTTATTTTTGTTCAGGTCTCTCCCCGGGGCCCCCCAGAAAGAAGCAGCTTTCCTGGGGAGTTCAACTTCAGTGTGGAAGTTAACAGCAATGATGTGCACAAGAAAACTTTCTTGGTAAGTGCTCCCTTGCAATGATGGCGGTCTTATACAATGTGTTCAAAACAAGCAACAGTAAAGGTGTGTATTTTAATTGTTTGAACATTAACCTACACCCAAGTTGTAGGCTTGGTTTCAGTTTGTACCACAGCTTATACTAAAAAAACCTATCCTAAGATTCATTATTTTATTAAACAGAAACTCTGTCAAAAAGGTTTCTATAAAGTTAAAGATTACTTGGACGACAAAAAGGCTTGGGACTAATTAAGCTACTCCAATGTACCCCAAGCAACAAACAATGTTATACTAATTGTTTTATTAGTGACATTTTTATTTTTATTGATTTACGTGACATTTAATATATTTGAGGACTATGTGGATCTACATTATTTATTTTTTCTTTTCTCAGCTAGTTTTAATGACAATCGCCACAGTTTGAGTACTCTATGCGGCCTACCCAAATGTCCTTTCTTTGGTATTGTTCGTCGAGTCGTTGAGCTCCTTAAGTTCTCTGAGCTACACGAGTACTGACAAATGCGTGCACTGACTGGACAGGTCCACTCAAATCTGTATGGTTCTTTCCTCAAAAGACCATTTCAGGCACCAATGTGCATGGTCCTCAAATGATCGGACCAAGATTATTTCTGGATTTTTAAGACATTAACGTTGATCAAATTATATGTGTATAACGACGTGAATATTTACTTCGTAAAGTATTATATTACTTTAATTATTGTGAATGTGAAGACTGTGTGGGTATTTTTTTCTTTATTTTTTTTTTTTTTTCCTTTTTGCAGTTACTTTTAATCATGGTCTGACAGTTTGAGTGCTTTATTCGGCCTACCCAAATGTCCTTTCTTTGGTATTGTTCGTCGAATCGTTGAGCTCCTTAAGTTCTGAGTTGAGCTGCACGATTACTGACAAATGCGTGCACTGACTGGACAGGTCCACTCAATCTGTGTGGTTCTTTCCTCAAAAGACCATCTCAGACACTAATCTACATGGTCTTCATATGATCCAAACAATATGTCTGGACTTTAAAAGAGACTGTGACCTCTGAGTTTGTTTCGGCCTTTCTTCTCAGAGTAGTCAGATAGGAAACGCCGACCTCATCTAGTACTTAAAATATTATTGACGTGTAAAAGTGTTTCTACAAACCTATTTACAGAAAATAAAATCATTTCATCATTTCATTTCATTTCATTTCATTAAGTTATTTATTCAAGATTAAGGAAAACTCATATCAAGCGAAGTTTCTTAGCCATAGGTATTTCCTTGAACATACTTACTTTTTTTTTTTTCAAAGATATGAGAAAAGAAAATGAACATAAATTATTCAATGATCATGTGGCGGCTACTGAATCCTTTCACAACATCTGTATTCAGAAAAGACGCATTCTATCTTCATCCGATTTTGTCTCCAGTACTCACACCAGCTGTCTCGCATCTACGCAAGCATGAAATGCAACTTCAGCATACAGTTCAACTGGGCGTACATGAAGGCACCTCACATGTATGTGAGGGCTACCGTGGTCTTCTCCGACGAGACACAGGCTGAGAAACGTGTGGAGCGGTGTGTGCAGCACTTTCATGAGAGTTCTGGTGAGTGTCACAAGTATTAGTACATCATTGAAAGAAAATGCGTTTATTGGCATAAATACAAATAAAACACCTTAGAAATCATTGGGGGAGGCCTTTGCTCAGCAGTGGGACAACGTAGGCTAATTAAAAAAGAAAGAAAAAAAGAAGTCATTGAAAAAACGCTTATGCCAAAAGGGCTTTAGCTCAGCATCTCAGATGGCAACACTAGGTATTATCACCTAACAATGATTTTCAAATGGTCTGTTGGAAAAATGTCTGATGAAAATGTTAACACAGAAAACGTACCCGGGGATGCCAATTTGTAATGCCACTTACAAATTGAGAGCTAAGATTTTCTTTTAATCATTCAAACAGAAATATAAATTACTTTGTCGAGTTTTGGAGAAAAAGTCAAGAATTATGAGAATGCATAATGTAGGAGCGAGCAAACCGAGCTCGTAAAAATTTGTACAATTGAGGATTCGTAACATTTTTCTTTTGACCATTCATACAGAAATTAACTTATTTTGTCAGAAAATCTGTACCTCATTTTACGGCACCAAATGTAATAAATGTTTAGTTTATAATTGGAGCGGCGCCCCATTGGTCAGTCTACGCCCACTGGTTGCGAATCCCTGATCTAAATACAGATGAATGTGATACTAATTCCCATTAGTGAGAGATTGTGTCGTGTAAGAATTAACCTGAACAGGGTTTGTTTACACTTTCATCAGATATTTTTGGAATACATTATTTTCTACCATTTCGGGTAGATCCATCAGGTTAAGCTGCGCTTGCCGGGGTTGGTCCGTGGATGGGTGACCATCTTTACATACCGAGACTCGTCCGTGCTTCGGAAGGCACGTTAAGCCGTTGGTCCCGGCTGTCATTCGTGGATCTTTGACAGTCGTTACGAGTCGTCAGAAGCCCGAAAGTCTCACAACCAGTCTTACCAAGGGGTATCGTATTACCCAGTTACTGGGTTGTGGAGGTCAGATAGGCAGTCGCTCCATGTAAAATACTGGTATTCAGCTGCATCCGGTTAGACTGGAAGCCGACCCCAACATGATTGGGAAAAGGCTAGGCAGAATGAATGAATCATTATTTTCTACCATTTATACCATTATTTTCAAACTACCCTCATTTCAGGCATCCAAAGAGAAATAGCGAAGAATGTTCTCCATTCTTCCCGAGAGATCGGCACCCAGGGCGTCTATTATTGCGGCAATGTCGACATGGCCGACTCCTGGTACTCAGTCCTGGTAGAATTCCAGAGGACCAGCCCCGATCCATGCTCGCATGCATACCAGTTCTCGTGCAAGAACTCATGCGCCACCGGCATCAACAGACGCGCTATTGCCATCATTTTTACGCTGGAAGATGAAGTGTGAGTATGAATATGGTGTTCTGCTTGCTATTTTTAACCGACTTCAAAAAGGACGAGGTCTGTTTTTTTTTGTTTGTTATATATTTGTAACGCGATTACTCCGCCAATTATGAATAGATTTTCATGTTTTTTTTTTTTGGTAGCCGCCATTAAGTTTGAATCGAACTGTAGGTACCACATCAAAAAGTGAAAAATAAAAACTTTTACAAAAAAAAACACTTTAGGTACATAGTGAAAAATAATTTTAATTTTGGAAGTTTGTGGCAAAAGACGAAAATTCTAAACCTTCGAAATTTCAGACATCGACTTATTTTTTACTTTGTAGGTAGTGTTAATTTTAGTTATTTACAACATCACGTACCAAAATAAAACATTAAAAAATACGAACTGCATATAAACCAATTATGCTAACTGAGAAACTATACAAACAACGATAATGAAATTGATATGGATCCGCACGCGCGTTCCCTCTACTAAATGAAAACAAGAATCACGTAAATCGGTCCATTCATCACGGACACATCAGTGTACATACAGGAATAATATATAAAATTCGATTCAAACTTAATGGTGGCTCGGAACATGAGGCTAGTAGTTGCGCAGTAACAATTGTATGTGTTAGAGGGGGTGAGGGGTGGGGTACTGCGCAGCCAGTAGCTAACTTCAGAGCTGCCATTAGGTTTGAATCGGAACTATACTCGCCGAATGCTCAACCTCCTTCCTTTTTTTTTAAAGTCGGTTAGAAATAGGGTCGTGGTTGGTGATCCTTACATTAATATTGTTGCTGTTTATCTTTATCATATCGGCTTCCAAATTTGGCTAAAAAAGCATTAGGTACCTATTTTACCATGTTCCTTTCCATGCCCCACTAGTGGTCGTATCTACGGTCGTCAGAAGGTAGGCGTAAGGGTGTGTGCATGTCCTAAACGCGACATGTGTAAGGATGAGACGGCTGAAGGCGTCTACAAGACTGGCAAGAAGAGGATCCCCTCAAATCAGATCGAACAGCCCAAAACCAAGAAGATCAAGGTGGAGAAGCTCATGGATTTCGATGACACTGTATATAACCTGCCTCCTGTAAGTCCAATAGTATGATAGCTTTTCATATTTCAATGTTGGCCCCTTACGATTTCTAAGTTTTGGGTTCATTTATATATTTATTTTTATTTTTATTATATATATAATAGCAAATAAAGGCATAATTAGGATTTTTTATAAATAGATATAGTCCATGGTCCCACACATGTGGTCATATTATTGCCAAGTGTGACATCAAATATTTTGCAATGTTACATTTAACCATTTATTGATAGAGTTCGTAGGAGTTGTTCATAAAAGTTATAGTTATGAGTTTTTAATACATTGTATTTATACATGTGACGTCGCGAAGCTTATGACTCCCTCCCCCTCTTCCCCTCACCTTGGATTTAGGCCCCTCTTTCCTCACAGTAAACAGAATTAGTTTAGGAATTTTTTCCACATTAGGTTTTATAAACCCATTTCTTCCTCAGTTACAAATCGTCGGTTCAAAAGCGACGCTCTGCGGCCTGAAAATTATGCAAGAGATGATGGAGCTGGCTATGGAATGCCGGAAGAACGACCCAGAAGCCGTAGGACTTTACGAAAAGCCCATCGCAGACCTCAAGGAAGCCATCAAAAAGTTGGAGAAAGACAAAACACCACCACAGTAGTTGTACTGTGGTGGTTTTGTCGTTGTACCTTCTAGCTAGTAAGTTGTTCTTTTAGTATAGTTATCGTTTCACACTTACCGAATGTAAGTGTGAAGTCTATTTTTATTATGTTTTGATTTTTGATACGCCCAGTTTTAAGTTGTCACTTCGTATTTTGATATAATCATGACTTTTTAACTTTACAAGTACAAGCAGTGTCTTGGTTATAGTAAAATATACATTATTTTTGTCTGTGACCCGCAAAACATGTTATTATTACTTATTTCTATAAACTTAGGCCCACTCATGGGGCGCGTTCATGGGTAACTCGGGAGTTAACAGATAACTCGGTTACTCCTCCCCTAAGACGACCCACTGACTCAATAATTTATTAGAGAATTATTGGAATTAACCCTGAGTAAGCTGTTAACTCTGAGTTACCCATGAAGGCCCAAGTTTGCCTTTGCCTCCTACAACTATCTTTCAGGCCAAGTATAAACGAAACCCGATTCTCTGATCAGTAATTCTCATGATACCTGATTATAAATGAAATAGACAGTACAGTAAATCATATCAGTTGACATAAGAGTTAAGATCTCAACTCTTATACAGGCTGACTTTGAAAACATGCGACACACCCCCTTAAATTTTGTCGCATGTTTTCAAAGTCAGCCTGTATGTGAACCCCATTCCAGGCACTGCTCTTTTAGTTACCTCAAAAATGTTTTAACAGTCTGGTCCAACCCTAACTTAAGACGTATTCATAAGTGTTAAGATAGTAGGAATCGCTTAATGCAATGTCTTATGAGACTATCGACTTGATGAGCTTAATAAAAGACAAGTTGATGAATCATATCATAATTCCCGGCCGGCAGGCGGAATAAGGAATTTTTTTTTTTTTTTTCATTGTCGGATCTTTGTGTTCCTTACCAGGCAAACTTTGTGCATACAGGTATACCGTTCAGCTGCCCACCGAAAATGCGGCATAAATAATTTCAAAACTTTTCATATTATGATACTGATGACATTTTTATTATTGCATTAATTTTATCGATTTCATCCTCTGATTTATATCATTTTTTATATGCTGCTTATACCTGTTATGATACTGAAAATACAACGAGAAAATTATGCTGGTATGATAGTCCGAAAATGCTTTAAAACTCAACTTTATCAATCAAATAGCACCGTCATTGGCTTTAAAAAAGACTGATATAATATTTTAATTCAATTGGTGGTGGACAACAAAATTATTACAGATTATAATGTTTTATATCATTGTTTTAGTCTGTAAATAAATAATTATGTTGGTATACACTTCGCGAAATAACAGGAGGACTCTTCTAAAGAACTCTAAAATGCCAATAAGATTTCAACTTTTGAGTTTCGCTAAGTGTGTACTTATTTATGTTGCAGACATACATTATGGTAAGATATGTTGAAAAAAAACTGTTAAAAAAATATATCTTTAGCATATTGTTAACTTTATACTTAATTTTGGAGTTAGAATTTGTTTTTAGAATATCATGTTAGTTGAAGCTAGAAAATAAGTAACCATGTTGTTTGCAACTATTTGTATTTTTGATATATATACAAGGTGGAGACGACAATACAACAATAAATTAAACTGCGTATATCTAATGACGTTCCCAGTCTGCATACGAAAATTCAATCAAAGATCTCCAATAGTTTAGTCACTATAGCTAGTCAAAGATTGGCAAAACCCATAGTCGGCGCATCACTACTATTTAGTTTGTTAGAAAAAATCACTTTTTTAATTTCAATTTTAGGATTTATTTGATAGTTCCTAAATACTCCTATGTATTAGTATTGCCAGTGTTTTCATTTATTGTTGTATTGTCGTCTCCACATTGTATATTATTGGTATGTATTATACATTCTTGATATTGATGCTGTTTAATAATGTCAGTACCCCTGTGGTTGAAAAATGGAATCAAATATCCCAGTAAAATATTTATCTTTACTTAAAATTTATAACTATGTATCTTTTCATACATTTAAACTGACATTTTTAACAATGTAATGCAGAAAATTATAAAAAAATATATAAAGTGCTCTTACTGAATTATATATTATTATCTATAAAACAGATAAATGTGATTCTCTGCAATTTATGTATGGGTGCTATCATTGTTGATTATCTTATCTTGTCGACTTATGAGCAGTGGTAGTCCAGTGGTAACGACCGCGACTTACGAGTTTTAAGTCGTAGGTTCGAACCCAGGCAGACGCTTTACTTTTTATAAATTATTTCATCACCACTGCTCTCTAAACGGTGAAGGAAAACATCGTGAGGAAACCAGCATAAATTCGAACACATGTGACATCTACCAACCCGCACTGGGCCCGCGTGGTGGATTACGGCCCACTCTCACCGAGAGGTGAGAAGGCCTGTGACTGGCTGTGATCCATCAGTGGGAACCGTGGGAACATTATGGTCTGATTATGCTATCACTGTTATAATAAATTGTTATAGATTATATGCAAAATATTATGTCCCAATGTTGGGCCACAGGACGTTGGACAGGTCTTACCTACGATCTGTAAGATTCACTGTGGTTACATTATTTTTTAAAGTGATTTAATACTTATTCAATTTAGTAAACAGGTTAATCTTGGAAATGAAAATACAAGTTGTATTGTGAGATTAATACTAAATAATTTTATATGTTTAGTCATGTAAGGAATTATTTTAAGAATTAATTGATTATAAGTATATTTTTTTAATTTAATTTAAAATATATTATGGACATTGTACCTAATATGTTTCAAATTAGCCGCCTTCTTTCAATAATTGGAATACAAAGATAAATAAATAAATACGTAAAACAAGAGTTGTTTCCTTTTGGCACATAATATAAAACATACTTATATAAATAAAAAAACAACATTTCAATTAAACCATTTACAGGCACTTTTGAATTGTCAAGGAGTCGGTCAGTCAGAAAATATGACTATTCCAAAGCGTAGGTAGTAGGTACCTATGGAGAAGAACGAGCAAGAACGGACACGTTCAAATCGTTACGTCGAAAATTATGTTCACAGGGTCGAAAAATCCAAGTGGAAGTGTTTTCTTGTTTGATGCAAAGAAGGTCTTACAATCTTCAGCAGCTCCAACAGACTTTTAAATTGTTAATCAATTAGTTGTGGAGTAGGACCAGTTTTGGCCCAAACATTTTTATCTGTGATATAATCCCCCAACTTATAATATGCCTGCCTGCATAGTGTGCGTTTTATACATGTTTTGAATTTCGTCTCATTTAGTTGGAAGTATGTAGGGAGGAATTTTATTACTTATAACATTTTAAACAGTAGGTACCCAATGAAAGATGAGTCTACTTTAGCCAGTCTAAAACCTGGTTGAACTAATAGGTCCCTATTTCTTGTACTATAATTATGTCTATCACCTCTTTTACTAAAAAGATGTAATTTTTTTCTTACTTACATGATGTTTTCATAGATATATTGACAAGGTACCATCATGATGTTAATAATGTTAATAAACCTTATGGACACTGGTTATTCTGGGTTTTTCAATGACTTTTTGGGAACTGGAAAGGTAATACCTGGGGTTTGGTTTTTCCAGGAATTGGAAACATTTACTGATGTTATTTTATAGATATTTGAACTGATGGGTATTTTTGGAATTAGCTATTCCTACTTGAAACCAAAACAAAAAGGAAAGCAATTTCATCACATACACTGATAGGATAAAAATATTTTATTAATGGATTGTTTGTTGTGTTGTGTCAATGTTTATGAATTTATTTAATAGGTATGCCAACACCAGGTACCTACATTATACCTATTGATGTTGTCAGTAAAAGTATTTGACTTTTTATGAGACTGAACTTTATTTAATAACTTTTATATTAAAAAATGCAAGTAACCTTATGATAAGTATTTACAACAGTTTCAAATGTCCCGTGACTTTATCTATAATATCTTTAGGTGCAGGACCAACACCCAGTACTGTGATGGAATTAGGAGCAATCTGAGTTCTGCCAGCATCCCGAATTAATGATGTAATCAGGCCCATTTTCTTTGCATTGTCACAGATTTGTTTGACTTCGTCTAAGGAGTCTGTTTTAAGGGCTACTTTGGCCTGACCAGTGTATTGCCATAGTTTCAGTGCTTCAGGGTCTTTGTTCTGAGCTTTCTCAAAGGCTCCGACGGCTGCATGACTACATTGGGCTGCAATCTTTCCCTTACTCATGTTGAGGTCAGTTCGTACTACTAGTACTAGTTTGAATTCTTCGGCGGAGTTGTACTGTAAGAAATTGTGAACAATTCATAAAATTACTATTGAGAACAAGATGTCAACATAACTTTTAAGTTTAAAGTTATGTTTAGGTACCATAATTATGGCATAGGCTGTAGGTAACCTTCACAATTCATTGCAAGTTTACAGCAATAATTCCACATCAGGCAGATTTATTAACCTTTACTTCATATAATAAGATGGTTAACTAAGAATCCTAGAAAAAACTTGTACTTAAAGTACCACTCGAGAGAGATAATGACTATTATTAAATGAAATATTTAAACAACGGAGTCAAAAAACAATGTGAAATAAGAGTAGGTTATGCTCACCTTTCTTGCATGCTTTATAGCTTTCCCAGCTTTAGGACAGGCTGTAAAATATTTCTTTAGTGCGAGTAACGATAACCCGATGCAAAGCCCACAGCCTACGCCGGTTATGAATGAAATGTTAAGCTCCATTTTCTTTTGAGGTGAAATGATTGTGTTTTTTAATTCAATTTTCTATTTATCTTTGTCTGGTTTCTTCAAAACGTTTTATTATAGCAAGTTCACAACCTGAGACGTTTCTTTCGTGGTAAAATGCCGATCCCGAAACACAGGCTCAGATGATACAACTGACAGTGACAGTGACAGTTATTCAGTAGGTACCATTGCAATACACACTAGGGCCGCGTTCCGAGTTAGGCCATAATCGCTCACAGCGCTGACATCAATATTTTGCGTTCCGATTTAGATATTACGATTATGACAGCTGAGGTCTGTCATCAATTCGGAACGCTCGTGAACGCGCGTACAGTGCTCGCTCAACGTCAAAATTATAACATTACTTAATTCTATGTATAAACATTAGAAATTTCTTTTTCTTCTTTGGTTATGTGGCGACGGTAGCCAGAGGCACAATTTAGAAAAAGCCACGTTAGTTTATAGATATGATGCGACTCAAAACAACAGCGCTACCAAAAATGACAGTTCAGTCAACTGTCATTTTTGACAGTGATCACGGTGATATTAGTAAAAGGCATGGTCGGCGTTATCGCAAGATGGCGCATGTCATGACGTCATCTATGACGATTGACAGACCAAAGTTAGCGCACTCACGCTAACTCGGAACGGGTTTTAGCGCGCTCAAATCGATTTCATCGTAACTCGGAACGCACCCTAGCTTGCACGTGTATACTAGCATTTTGAGAAAGAGATATCACCACGTCTCAAACCTAGCTAGAAAGAGACTTCCTCTACTTAATGCAGTTGAACAAAATATTTTGCAAACACAAGGAAACTTGGGTACTACTGTAATCGCCATCTAAAAAAAATATGTATTACTTGGTAGGATTTAGCTAAAATCAGAATTTCAACCCATTGCTAGGCAACGAACAATATTGACGTGATTTACGCGTGATCTCCACAAAAACAACCAAAACTTTTAATTTTGTTTTAGAGATTGAAATAATAATCTTTTATAATCATGTCTAATAAAACCAAGGATTTGGCACCCATTGCCATCCCACATGGCCCTCCTGTGGAGTGCACTGCGGAATATTTCAAATCCTTGATGGAAAGTGAAACAATGGTCAAGTGAGTGGTCTTAAAATTTCTCGGTAGGAACGTCTTGGACTGGCTAAGCCTTTTCCATCAAAGACTGTTGGTTTTCCTCCTCTCTTGCCAGTCTCGGCAGGACTCACATCTTGTCTCTGTCGTACCACCATCCTATTATGAATCGTGATGGTTCATATGATCGTAAACAAAACAGGCATTTTATGCACATGGGGGCAATGTCCCACAACGTTCGTTTGCAGCTCGTTCACAGTGGACTTGCAGCATTACCATTCCACGTGGTACTTTTCATACGGTTAATATTCTTCTAGAAAATATCCAGTATGGGATGTGGCACGGCCCACCCCTCAGGTCCTGATGGAGCAAGCTCGCCGCGACCTTATGGAAGCAGATACGAAGCTGGCGATTAAGAGGGAGGACGCGGCTCGAAACAGAATTACCATGGACGCCAAGTGGGAGGACTTGAGGAAGAAAGAGAATCTGCTTAAAGAGTCTTTTATCAGTTTTAATAAGGTACCTACCTATAATGGGTCAATGACAGGTAGATTCATCTTTTCTTTTAGCTTCGGTGTACCTAGTAAGAAATTACATTGGGTCAGAAAACTTCTGAACTTAGGTATACTATCCCAAAACCAACTCGTAATATAATATAGTATCAAGCGACTACCTACCTTTTTTCAATTTTTTTTTTGCTAATGATAAAAGGTCTGGCCGTATTAGGTACCTTCCCGTTCGCCAAAATACTAAGATAACTTCGAACATGAAATCAACGAACACAAAAAAGCTACCCAAAATTTGTTATATCCCTAGTTCATAAGAGAGAACCAAGAGAAGCGAGACCGCGCTGAACGTAAGATGCAAGCTGACAACGAGGTCTTAGAGCGAAAGACTAAGGAGACCGAAGCTATGAGGCAGAGAGTCATCGAGATGGAAGAAGTCAAGAAGTTGATGGAGAAGCAAGTCAAGGACTATGCTATTTATGAAGTAAGTTTACTACGACGTGCCGCAATATTCTGCAGCTGTATTTTGGCCGTCATTTTTCCAATGCGGGATAGAGATGGTGCTATACAATCATGATGAATATCACCATCTCTTTTTCGTAATGTAGGTACCAATGATGACGTAAAAAATCTGACCCTTGGTCCTATCGAGGTGGTCTTCGGTGGGTTTGTGGGGTCAAAACCTGAAATACCAATTAGTCAAATAATTTTGTATTTCTTCTGGAACGTTTTTGTAATAAAATGTTCGTTATTTAGGATTACCTCATGTCGGTGGTACATAATTATCCTGAGTTCAAACAGCCTCTGGACGTACTCAACCGTTATGAAGCTTTAGGTAAGGAATCATTCCTCATTAACCTACCTTTACCTTCTTCCGTATCTCCAATTTTAGCTTTTTGTATTCAAAACGCCATGCGCTATTTTGCACGCGTAGGTATCTTAAATTGAAAAAATAATTATAAAGGTAACCTACCTTTAACATGTGGGGTATCAAAATAAAGGTCTTGATGACACGATTCCAAAAAAATAAGTAACAGCCTCAGAAAGAAAAAAAAACTAAACTGTTTTTTTTTATTTACCTACCTATGGCATTAAATTGCTTTTTGTGTTTTTTATGGTGGCAGTGTAGTTCATTGATCTACAATAATCGCCACCAACGGCATCAGACTGCTTGAAAAGTGAGCTTGTTTCCAACTTTTTAATTGCAACGGGTTTTTCGATTTTTAAAAATGTAAGTTCTTACCAATAATTCCTTACCTCACGGACTTGTAACAAAACAAATATCTCTTTGTAAAGACGATGAAAATTATGATGATATAAATGTTCCTAGCTGCGGCCAAATCAACGCTGGCGGATCGTCAAGAGCATGATCTTGAAATGTTGGAGAACGCTCGCCAGGAGATCGCATCGCTGACAGAAGAGAAGAAACTCTTCATCATGGGGCTCAACAACACGCTCGCTAATCTAAGGGTACGTAATAAAAAAAACTTGTAGGTACACTGTACAGCCAACCGCACATCAGTCGTAACACTTGTACGGCCTACACTGTACAACCAACCGCACATCAGTGGTGTGGTTACACATAAATAAATAAATAAACACTTGTACACTGTACAGCCAACGGGTACGGGTACCTACTGCTACGACCTAAAGGCGCTATCAATCAGAGCTGTAGCTAGGGGCTGACCAGGCGGGCGACTGCCAGGGGCGCAACCTTTAGGGGGGCGCACTTTACAAACCCACAGCTTGCCCCCATTTCTGTATGAATGCCCAAAGGAAAACAAAACCTATCCGAGATGGTGCAATAATATAAAATACTTGGATTTTGTTTATTGTATTTAGGATTTTTTACTATAATTCCTGGTGATGCACGTTACTGTAATCAGCAGAGACTTTAGTAAGTAACTTACTTTCACAAAAAAAACCGATAGGTAGTTCCAATTTTTTTTTGTTTTTTTCTGCTCGTTTTCTGGCAAAATATGACACTTCTACATTCTAGACCGTATTTAGTTTTCATAAAGTTCTATTAAGTATAATAAAGTCACCCTCCTCAGTGGCGCTATGACAAAATCCGGAACAGAGTCATTAAATGGGAGCTGGCTCTGAACCGACTGAAGGAGACGGCAGCGCGGCGCCACGTCGAACTCTGCCATGTCCGCTCCGCTATATGGAGCCTCTACGCTAAGATCTGCAAGCAAAAAGGTAAAACTATCGAAATAACGAATCGATTCATTTGTTATACATGCATGGGTGTACCAGCTTTTGTCAATGTTACCAAGGGATATCGTGTTAGTGTTACATTTAACTAAACTGGGCTTGGTATTCAGCTGCATCCGATTAGACTGGGTTGCAGCTTGTGCGATGTATCACTAAAGTAGTGAGCATCATGTACCTAGTCATCACGTGGACAACGGCATCATTTTAAAGCATAGCAATTTATGTCGTATTTCTATAACGATAGGTTTGAATGTCCATTGGTAAAAAATTAAATCCCTTGCCATGCCGTCCCGGTCTGCGTAGGCTTTTAAGTGTAAGTGAAAAAATGATTAAAGATCGCTACAAGGATGTTTTGGCGCTGAAATGACATCGACAAGGGGCGTTGTTAGTAGGTACCGATTTTAGCCACGCGCCAATATTATTCGTGGTATTCCTTCACAACCATTCCATTAAGGTCTATGCTGCTATGATGATTTTTATCTCCCAATAATTATCCAGTGTATCATGCATGACTCATGCTACAACTTGTTCTTTTGCAAAGGTCTCGTTATCGACGTGGCGGTCGGTGACTTCGAACAGCAACTGGTGGTCATCATGAGAGCGTTACTGGAACTGCGCAGGATTTACAGACTCGCTTCGAAGAGGTCCAAGGAGAAGTGAGACTAACAGATATTTCTTATCGTTCTTGTAAATGATGGAAATTCTTAATAGTGAGCATTAAACCATCGTCACTGTATGATGGCGTCTTGTGTTTTGCTATATTGAGCCCTTAGGCCGTCCGCTGCGTTGAGCGGGTGCACGGAGCGGGCGCCCTCGCGAGCGGGAGCTGGCGCAGCGTGCTGTTTTCTATTATCATCCTTAGAGCAGCGCTGTGTGAGGCGGGTCTCCCGTCGTACGCGGCCCAAGGATGATAATAGAAAACAGCACGCTGCGCCAGCTCCCGCTCTGTGCAACGCAGCGGCCGCGACACAAAGTGGAGCGGGAGCGGGAGCGGGAGCGGCAGCGGGAACTGGCCCCGAAGGCAGCGGCGAGGGGAGCGGCGCGTTCAATGGCGCCGCTCGCCGCGCTGCAGCGCTTCCGCTGACTTCGTGTCCGCGGCATAAATGGTAGTACTAGAAATTGTCCAACTAACAGAAGTCAGGAACGCATTCTCTCTATGGCCGGACTGTAGAGAGAAAACAGTTCCCAGTTCCCACCGGGCGGTGTACCTGTGCCATTTGTGCACTATTCACTTTAATTCCACACGCTGTCGTGTCGAAAATGACACATTTTCGATTACCTGCTTTCCCCGACAGCAAATATCTGTCGAAAAAATGGCGGCAGTCTATTTGATTTCAACTGACAAAATTTTAGAGTTGGACTGCCATTCTTCCGATAGCTATTTGCTGTCGGTAGCATACGCTGTCAGTCGACAATAGATTCCGCTTCAAATTATTGCTTACTGATAGTAGGTAAGCAATAATTTACAAGAGTGTTGTGTTTATAAATTGAGGCATTAAGTCCGCCTTTGTACCTTTTTAGTGCGAAAAGTTTAAATAAATAATTGACTGAATTTATGTTTACATTTTCAGAGATGCAGAATCGAAAACATCGTAATAAACAGATTGTCCGAAGCTCTGACTTTAAAATACTTAGGTAAGGTCAATGTGGGCTAATCCGTCTGCGGGGCAATTCCATACACATGCAATAACTATCAATCCAGAATAGTTACGCTGTTACCGATTCAGTTGATAAAACTGGATCAGTTTTTAGTTGCAACTACAATACATAGATGGAGCTACGTTCTCTACAAGAGTAGAAAATGACGTTTGAAGTTTAGTTGTGTTCCGAACTCGATACTCAAGTGTAGAGTGCTGCCGTTTCTTAAAAGTTAAATTATCAATTTCACAAGTTACGACTTTCCGAGTATGCACATTATGTGGTTTAATATGTGTTTCAATGGATTTTTCTATTTGTTTTTAATAAAATCCAGTGGATACAGCTTTAATTGTTGTATCAAATATGTCAGCTCAAAATGAACGAGTGGGAAAATTCGTCTAATATCAAAGGGGCTAAATCGTCATATACCGGAATAACCCCATTGCAGATATCGTAAACCTTTTTCATCTATCCTGTTTTTAGTTTTTGCTTAAGTCGACCAGAAAGATGTGTTATACTATTAGTAATTAATTGATTCAGGCGTGACTTGGCTTGGATTTCCGCCTCATCTATTGTATGTTATACTAATGTTATTTTCTTCTAAAACTTCTGACCAGATTTTGTGGCATACGTTTTTAAATCATTTTAAGGCCATAGACTTCTTATAGCTTTTCCTGGAAGCTATAGATAAAGACAAATTCAGTTTTTTTTCTTCAAAATTTTGAGTGTGTTGGGCCATTTTAATACTAATAATGAAGTTGTAATGCTTAACCGAATTTATTTTAAAAAAAACCCGTAGATTTAATTCAATACCAAGTATACCAACCTCATAATAAGATAGTCATTTTAACAAAAAAATCTTTAAATTATTTTTCAACCTTTTTAAAAAGGTTCATAATCCCTATTTATAAAAATATGCCGCATTAGCCCCTAAAAAAGATTTTTCTCAATAAAATGTAAATTCAACCTTATATTTATGATGTGACAGAAAATTTTTCTTTAACATCTGTATTTTCTTGTTTACAAATAACATACTTTTGAAATAACGGCCTAATTCTAGGAAAATTTGCTACGCGACGGATTTGCCCCAATTTTCGGGAAAATCCGTCTAAGGACCTACTTTAAAAAAAACATTTTTAGTTAATTAATGAAGGCAGTTCTGTTGTTTCGAATGGATGTATATAAAAGACAATTAAATTCTTCATCACTTACAACCATCAAATTTATAAAAAAGTAGTTAAGACTACCAGATATAGTCAACCAAATTCAACTTACAAAAAAGTATGACGGATTTGCCCACATTGACCTTAGGTACTTTACTTACTCCTAATCTCTGAGATGCCAATGTTTTGTTTTTTATTATCTAAATTTTATTCATTAATTATTGTTAAACAACTACTGTGGAAATACATTTGTAATTTGTTTGTTTAATAAATGTTTTAAATGATTCCGTTTACTTTTTACCCGATTACCTACCCCAGGCGGAGGGTAAAGGTCCACTTACACGACTCTGCTACCACCCGAATAGTAAAATACCATTCAAATATGGGCTTTAAGTCGTGGCCTTGCGATATAGTTTATATTGACAACATAAATTAGCCGACAGCTCGGTGTCAGCAAGCTTCCCGCCATCAGACTGCTCGGTAGTTGACGGCTCGCTGGCCACACGCTGTAGACGAGCGGTCGGCGCGGTGTCCGCGCGCGCGCTGACTGCTACCCTCCTTAGAGTAAATAATATGTTCTGTGCTGCAACCGCGTAACCGCGCGCCAGGGCCGCTCAGTCGGTAGACGAGCGATCCTGTCGATGGACTGCTGGGCGTCTGCGAGCTGTCGATGCTTGGACAGCTGGGCGTCTGCTAGCTGTCGACGCGTTTTAGTTTAGGGCAGTGATGGGTGGGAGCAGTGTTGGAGCAGAGTCGTGTAAGTAGGGTATGACCTTTATCGCTTTCCTGTGTTTGTGATCGTTAAGACTTTATTGACTATAGGTCAGCCGAATGCATTTATTTATATAGGTACATCTCAACCACTTTACAATAGCTCTATTCACCGGAAAAACGAACCAATCAATTAGATACCTTTACCTACGTAACACAACTTATATTTTGGCGCAAAAACCATTTGTATACTCTTTGTCCATTCAAAAAGACATGCTAAAGACTGGCTAAATACCTACTTACCTACGTATTTAATAATTAATTATCATTAAGGAATAAGGTACAATTACAAACTAAGAACTTGCAAACTTAGTTAAACTACGGGCGATTAGCTGTTTTAAGTAATTGGACCTCTTTCCTATAGTAATTAAGTACCTACCTACTTTATAGAATTTAAATGAGCAAAGTTGGAAACAGTGTTTGTTAATCTTTATGAACTGTTCTTGTGACCCCTTCATACGTGACGAAAGGTTTAATTAAATTATGGGAAATATTTTACAAATCCGCTAAAAACTTATTGATGTTCGAATGCACACTTAAAAAAAATTAAACCTCTAAAAACTTTTGGGGTTTCTAATGATGTAAGTACATTTTTTAAATAATTGAGCCTCTTTTCAACTTTCTGGTCTTTTCTCACAGTTGTTCACAGTATAGAACCTAGGGCACCCCGACCAAATGGGTTAGTTCAGGTAAGAACTATGACCAACCGCGCGCGAGCGCTACATCCAAATTGGTCACAGTTACTTGGCTAGGTATTTAATATTTTTAGGTCCCCAAAATAAGAATTATTTGAGGGTTACAAAAAGAGGTGCAATCATTCTATTAGACTGTTCAATAATATTTTTAGGAGCGCAAAATGGGAGTTATTATTAAAATGGTTCGATTAAATACATGCTCATTGTAAGTACCTAGGCAACATGAGATGTGCTTTGGTGTGCGATGAGTAGTTTTTCATTGTTATCGGTTATCTGCACTAAAGATGATTAGATAATTTTGTTTATGTACGTTATCTAGCATAGACAATTAGATAAGTATAGGTTTTATGAAAACACAGGAAAATGATCCCTAAGTTAATAGGTATTAGGTTACTAATTTAAGACGGAAGTTTCTAAGTAGGTATATAAGGACCGTAGCAGGTGGCGTTCTGTAGCTTCTGCCTACCCCCATGGGAAGAAGGCGTGAGTTTATGTAAGTATGTGACGAAGTAATTCATGCATTGGCCTAACAAATGGCTGTACGTGCGAAGAGTCGTGGATTTGATTCCCGCATGTTTGGATGGATTCGATATTAAAGCAGACGACGACAAGGCTCTCCTAAAGACAGGTTGAGTGTCTAACGTATACATTTTCGCGTTTTTAATTACCGTCAGCCATATGTATCAGGCTCTTAAGTTAAAACCTACAAACGAATATAAGTTCCCACATAACAAGCTCAGAATATTCAGTTCCCATTAACTGCAGAAGGGTATCTGACATCTACAATGTCGACTACAGTACCGAAAACAATTTTAAATTCTGAAAAATCTGAGCGTTATATGCAATACATCGAAACACCATTGAAGATCTGTGCCTGCTGGGATCTGTTCCGCAATTCTGCCAACGAATGGAGAATAATCATCAACGATATCTATTTAGGGATAGTGCTCTTCGTTCTTACACATTTACCGATGGTTTTGATCGTGCATTTGTACACAGAATGGCAGGACATCATGTCAAGTTTGGCAACCATAGCCGATTCTCTCCCTCTTATAGTGTCCTTAATAATTGTCGCGTACTATGCTATATATCGCAAGGATTTGTACAATTTGCTTGAGTATATGGAACAGAATTTCAAACATCATTCAGCACGGGGGTTGACGAATATGACGATGGATCAGAGCTGCATGAAGGCCCGCAGTTTTGCAAGGATTTATACGGCTTGCACTGTGTTTAGCGTCACTATGTATGCGATGATGCCGGCTATTATTCACTGTAAGTGGTAGATGAGTCTTGGGTTGGTAGTTGGTCGGCTGTCTGTTTTAGAACCGAATGGTCTTTGGGGTGAACGAGCCCTCAACTGGAAATCTGGACATGGCAAGCGTAGTGTGTGGGACGTCCATGGCGGAGAACATGGCGGAATTTGAGAGTTGATTGACATTATGAAAGTATCATAAGCATCTGCTTTAAATAAGTGTGGAATGATAATGATGGATAAATAATAATCAGGTTTTATTCACAGTGTGGACAAAAGAGCCCATCCAGGGTTGGATCTACATGGACGTGTCTCGATCTCCTTTCTACGAGTTTTTATTCTTGCTCAATTGTGTAGCGCAACTGTATGTTGGACTTGCTTTGGGGCAGTTTGGTGAGTACCTAGCTACCTAAATATTGTTCTATTAGATAGTTTGGTAAGTAAGTAAGAAAGAAAAATTGGTTTATTTGTCACACAAGTACGTGTTTACGTCCTTACAGAAATATGGGTAATCAGAAAAAAAATACAAAATATAGTGTACAATTACAAAGTGTCCAAATACAACAAATATACAATATACTAAACAAACAAGTAATAAGTAATATAATGGACAGTTCATATTAAATTAGTAGAGAATAGCGACTTATTATTAAAATTTGATTTCAACAGGAGTATTTTTTGCATCAAACTCGATCCTGATCTGCGGGCAACTGGACCTGTTATGTTGTAGCCTCCGCAACGTGCGTTACACCGCGTTGCTGCAACACGGCGTGAAACACGCAGCGTTGGTCGCAACGTACGCGAACATACAAGATGATGAGGAACATAACTATATCTACAGTGTTTCGGAAATGAAGGAGTCGGAGTATCATTATGATCAGAAAGTGGTATGGATGCTTGGTTTTAATTACTTCGGAGGACCTCATGAGAAAAATGAATAAGTCACTACATATCGCGGTTTGTCTGTTTTAGAACAACAATTTCGTGGGTGTGAAGACTCAGTTTGGTACGTACCTACTTATTGAGGAAGAAGATAATTAGGTACCTACGGTGCCCGATCGTTAAGTTCACACATTAAGTTTTAAGAATTAGACACTTGTCAAACAAAAAGTGACAGGCAATTAAGGCTCTACAAAAAAACATAATTCTTTTTAAATCCATCAATCTGCCTAATCTTTTCCCAACTATGTTAGGGTCGGTTTCCAGTCTAACCGGATGCTGCTAGATACCAGTATTTATTACGTGGAGCGACTACCTATCTGACCTCCACAGCCCAGTTACTAGTTGAAAAAAGTGTTTTGTCTTGCAAAACAAATGAAGAACAATATGACCCGTTGTATTACCCCGCCCGATACCCCTTGGCAAGACTGGTTGTAAGACCTTCGGGCTTCTGACTACCCGTAACGAGTATAAAAGATGACAGCCGGGACCAACTGTTTAACGTGCTTACCGAGGCACGGAGAGGTCTAGGTATTTATGGATAGTCACCCATCGTTGCTTAACTTTAAAGATCGACATTGCTGCTGTTATTATTTAGCCTCGGAAAACCCGGTACATACTCCACATGGCCATAATTACATCTACATAAATATTGGCCATGAAGAGTTACCACGTATTCCAAAAAAAAAAATTGTATTAAAACTTCCACAATTTACCAATATTTTATTTCTTACTAGCTGCTGCCCGCGGCTTCGCCCGCGTGTGTGTCGGAAATTACCCCATACATCCCCATGGGTTTTAAGTATAAATATCGAGTTAATCGGACAGCGCGTTAAAATTCTTCCATACAAACACTGACACCCCCCAACCCCCCTTTGGGGGGTAATTTAGAAAAACAAAAACTACAAACTTTATAATTTATTTAGATAACTATTCGTGCAAAGTTTCATGTTTATTACCTCAAGGAATAAGGTTTTTTATACAAACTTTCATCCCTTATTTTACCCCCTTAGGGGTTGAATTTCGAAAAATCCTGATACACGTTATTCTTAATTTTTGGGTTTAAGTATAAATATTGAGTTTCGAGTTAATCGGACAGCGCGTTAAAATTCTTCCATACAAACTTTGACACCCCCCAACCGTAGGATAGGATACTTTTCCGGGATAAAAAGTACCCAGTGTGGTGCCCAGGATATTAAAGAATAATTATACCAAGTTTCATCGTAATCGAACCGGTAGTTTTTGCGTGATGCCTGAACAAACAGACAGACAGACAGACAAAAAAAAATTTAATCACATTTTTGGGTTCGGTGTCGGTCTAGTAACACCCCCTGCCATTTATTTTTTTGATATTTTCAATGTACAGAATTTTCACTTCTACAGATTTATTATAAGTATATATAAACGTACATAGGCATTTATCGAACGTCAAAACCTAGGTCCATGGTTCCAATTGCTCGATTCCTTTACCCATCTCCCTGTATCCAACAGACATATACAGCTCCGAATACGACGATGCAACATTAGCCGCACTTCGTGATTGCGCCTCTCTTGGCCAAGTGGTGTATCAATACAAGGTTACTTTTGAGAAGTTCGTGTCACCTCTCCTGGCGCTCAGAGTGGTGCAAGTTACTCTGTATCTGTGCACGCTCCTGTATGCTGCTACATTGGTAAGGAGTTAAGAAGTGTCAGAGTAGCCCGCGAAATTCATATATTTTTACAGGATCGTTTAATTTTATTACCATAAGGCCTCTTCCTCGAATCTTGCGGGCAGCGGGGCGGCGAGCGGCACCTTTGAACGCGCCGCTCGCCGCGCCGCTACCTTCGAGACCGGTTCCATATAAATATATGCTTATGTCCGCACCGCTCCTGCGTCGCCACCGCCGCCGCCCCGCTGCCCGCAAGATTCGAGGCAGAAGCCTTACAAATTGATATTGAGGTGCAATTTACAAAAAACGTTACAAAATTTGAATTTCGTAGGCTACATTGGCGCAATCCCCTTAATAATAATAACTTACCAATTATCATAATTCAAACCTGCTAAACACTTACCTATTGGTAGTTAGCAGAACAACAATCTACTGGGCAGCCTCAATGTGATTTTCCGGTCAGGGCTTTGCAGTCGAAATAATAGAGCTTATAACTCGATTTTTATAACTGTGCGCTTGGAGGCTCTGCAGTCGAAGGTTGTTAGTATTGAATTCACCCGCACGGTTACCTCCTCAGTGCCCCTACGGTCTACACAACTCGTATCGTGTCCCCAGTTCTGTCATAAGTTATTAAACCACATAAACTGTAATAAGTTGACGTTGACAGGCGCAGTTATAAAAATCGGGCTATAAAACGGTGAATACGGAAAATAATTTGCCTGGTGTCACGTGCGACGATTTATAAAAAAAAAGGAAATTATCCATTGGATTATGATGAATCTCTGCTTAATGGTAACTTATCCACCTGGAGTTCCTTCAAGGCTCTGTCATCGGCCCACTTTTGTTTGCCCGCAGGACTTCGACATGATGACAGTGGAGTATTTGGCAGCAGTGGCCTTGGATATTTTCGTGTACTGCTATTATGGAAACCAAATCATTTTGCAGGTAACTTGGTAGTATAGGGTTAGGAGCAATTAAAAT
The DNA here is from genome assembly GCA_914767815.1 of Eupsilia transversa. Taxonomy (NCBI): domain Eukaryota; kingdom Metazoa; phylum Arthropoda; class Insecta; order Lepidoptera; family Noctuidae; genus Eupsilia; species Eupsilia transversa. The sequence continues at coordinate 11,878,513 of OU611892.1, forward strand.
GCGTAAGTACAACTGTATCAATGTTGTAATCAGAGTAAACACAGATTTAGGGTGAACAATAGTATCATAATTGAAAGAAACTTGTGACTACTAGTTGATGACCGAGTCGGCGCTCAGACGTAGCGCGTGCGCGTTCTGCGGTAGTTAGCGTGGTACTAAAAGTGAGTATAGGTGGCGCGCGAGGATGGCGCGGCACCCACTCGAGCGCTGATTCGTGCGGAGCGACGACTCGGTAGGAGGGGCTGAGTAGCACGGGCTTGTGGCGAACGGTTATTATTATTATGACGCGCTATAACCTCCCCCTCCAAGCCAGCAGCAGTCTCTGGAGCTGACTTGGAAACTTTACGAGAACGGCCCTTCTTCCTGTTGTGAACGACTACTTGGGACTCACCTACATAGGGCGTTAGGAGGCTGGCATGATACTTGCCTCGAGGTATGTTATCTTTATCTACTACTTCATAGGTAGTTGGTGAAATCACCTTATTGACACGATAGGGACCTTCGCGACGCGGAGCAAACTTATTGGTGTAACCTTTTGCTGCCTGACTATGGCGATGACTATCCACAAGGACGAGGTCACCCTCCTTATAGCAGGGTCCAGGACGACGATGTTTATCGGCGGCTTCCTTACGAATGTCTTGTTGACGTTCAACTCGCCACTTTACCTCCTGCAAGCGATGTACGAAGTCGCGCAAATACGGCGATATTTGCGGCACGTAATTTTCCTGCTCTACGATAGCCCGCAGATCGTGGGCTACGTCCACCGGGGACCGAAACTCGCGCGCAAAAGTCAAGAAGGCTGCGGACTGGCCAGTGCCTTGATTATACGCTGTATTTAAGGCAAACCGTACAGCTGGCAATACTTCTGGCCAACGACGATGTTCCGGGTCCAACAGGATTGCCAACATTTTCTTCATCTCCCGATTCTTTCGTTCAGCGGGGTTGGCCTCGGGGTGATAGACTGGAGTCAAAGATTGCTGAACCCCAAGGACGTGCATGGCCTTTTGCATCACCGCTGACACGAACTGCGTTCCGTTGTCAGAAATTACTCGACGGGGAAAACCATATCGCATAAAAACTTCTTCGATAAGTGCTTTTGCACACGACTCAGCAGTCGCATCGCACAATGCAAACAGTTCCACCCATCGCCTAGCGGTGTCCTCCACCAGAAGAATCCACTTCTCTCCCTTAATACCTTCGGGAAGTGGACCAAATAGGTCCATTGCAAGAATTTCGAAACGCTGCTGAGGTACTGGGGTCTGTAGTAGACCGGCAGGTTTCAGATTTGTGGCTTTATACTTCTGACACTGATCGCAGGACTTTAAGTACTGTGCCACGTAAGTTCTCATGTTTCTGAAGAAGTATTTCTCCTTGATCTTCCTCAAGGTCCGCTCCAAACCTAAGTGTCCAGCAGTGGGCGCATCGTGAAGCTCCTTCATGAGCTCGGCCCGTAATGACTCTGGAACAACAAGTTGAGGTTCTTCGGAATCTCCATCCGGGTCACAGCGGTACAATACGCCTTGCGAAAGATAATAACCTCTATCAGTCCAGCGCATGGCTGAGTCTGGGTTATTGGAACCTTCAAAATCCTCTATAATTTTGTTTATCTCGGGATCCTTAAGTTGAGCATCACGAATATCCTCTGGTTTCCTCTGAGGTAAGTCAACGATCACCGGACAAATGCTGCAAGAGCTTGTAGAGCTCGACTCTTCAACATCGGCGTTCACTGGTCGACTGAGAGTATCAGCGACTAAGTTGACTCTTCCAGGTGTGTACTCGATATCCAAGTTGTAACACTGAATTCTCATTGCCCAACGGGCCAAACGACCACTGGGTGTCTTCAAGGTCAAGAGCCATTTCAATGGCTGGTGATCGGTAACCACACGAGTCTGCGCTCCTTCGATGTATCCTCTGAATTTGTCCAGAGCCCAGACAACCGCTAGAGCTTCGCGCTCTGTCGTGTGGTAGTTACGCTCGGCGGATGTCAGCAACCTACTTGCGTACTCAATGGGTCTTTCTTCGGTAGGATTCTCACCTTGCATTAAAACTGCTCCAAGCGCATAAGCACTTGCGTCGGTGCGCAGTACAAAGGGTTTCTCAAAGCTTGATTGGCGAAGAATGGGGCTAGTTGAGAGCCGGAGCTTAAGCTCTTCAAAAGCTCTTTGCTCACTCTCCCCCCATTGCCAACGTCGATCTTTCTTTGTGAGGTCCGTCAAAGGACGCGCTACCTCTGAAAACTGCGGGATGAATTTACGGAACCAAGAACAGGTTTGCAGGAAAGTCTTCAGCTCCTTCAGGTTCGTCGGTGGCTTCATGTTCACCACCACTTCCACCTTCTTGGGATCAGGCTCGATACCACGTGCCGAAATTACGTGTCCCAGGTAAGTTACTCTATCCCTAGCGAAAACACACTTAATTCTGTTTGCTTTCAGGTTAAACAGGCGGAGGCGCTCGAAAACCTGCTGTAGATCCCTCCCATGGGATTCCAGATCCTCGGAGATCACCAGGATGTCATCTAAATACGCTACCACAGTCATGTTCTTCAAACCAGCTCGAAATCTGTCAATAAGGCGTTGGAATGTCGACGGGGAATTCTTCAAGCCGAACGGCATACGTCGGAAACGAAACATTCCAAAGGGTGAAATAAAAGTTGTTTTGTCCCTGTCTTCAGGAGCTACTTCAATTTGCCAGTACCCAGCCTTCAGATCTATGGTTGACATCACACTGTTAGCTTTGGTGGACTGCAGAACCTCATCAATAACAGGTAAGGGATACTTATCAGTTTTGGTTACTTTGTTCAAGGCCCTGTAATCTACGCAGAAGCGTACTTCTCCGTTTTTCTTAGGCACCAGCACTACTGGAGATGCCCAAGGTGATTCTGCTTCCTCTATGACCTCTTCTTCCAGCATTCTATCAATCTCTTTTCTTATTATCTCTTTCTTTGCTGGTGTCACCCTGTAAGGTGGCACTGAAATTGGAGCACTGTTCCCAGTATCTATCCGATGCAAAGCAAAAGTAGTTGGTCCTCCCCCTGGTTCAAAGATATCCTTATTGGACTCCAGCAGGTTGGCCAATTTACTGCGTTCAGATGGTTGCAGGAGGATACCCTCGTCATCGCGGAGACAAAAGGTGGCACATACGGTTTCAGACCGCCCTTCCTCATACAAAATAGGATAAATTACCTGTGAGCCTTCCAAAGACCAAGAATTCTTATGGAAGTCAAGTACCATGCCAGCATCCCTAATAAAATCTATGCCGAGCAACGACTCCACAGCCCCAGGTAACACAATGAAATGGGTGGGTACAACTATATTACAAAAATGAACATCAACCATCGCAGTTTCTACATTTAAACAATTGATAGAACCATCAGCAAGCTTAATTTCAGAATAGGTTTTTACAAATTTTTGACCGTTATTAACTAAAACATTTTTTAAACTAACACTAGCTATCGATAGTTTAGCACCGGTATCTAAAAGAGCACTACCACTTTCACCGTAAATTTTAATATTTAACTTTGGCCTACTACGCGGGTTTAATGATTCAACACCACACGCGGACACTGATTGAAACGGAACGGAAGACGTATTAGGTTTCTTCTCTTTGCACGTCGAGCAGTTCGAACGTATGACGCCGGGTGCACCACACCCGAAACAGGTAACCGAAGACGCTGGCGGACGCCACTCTCCCTCTACGGTACCGTCCTTGGACTCCTTGGTTTTCTTTTGCTTTGCCAGCCGCTGACAAGACTCTTTAACATGACCATACTGTTTACAGTAATTACAATGGGGCCTTGCCTTACTTGTGGAAGGCGCATCCGTTGGCCTCGGAGTCTGCGGCGACGAGGACGTTGGAGGTTTCCTATCCGCAGGGACGAGCGGGCGTGATTCATCAAGAATATCTTCAACGCGGCGCGCCTGCGTCAACATTTCCGCAAAAGTATTAAATGCGGTGCGCGTAAGCTTTTCTCGAATGCGGTGGTTAAGCAACCCATATGCCATGTCCACCTGAACTACCTCTGGAAGCAGGAATGGTGGTAGCTGAGCTATTAAGGCCCGAATATGGCACACAAACAAATCCGTAGCTTCGTCTACTCGTTGTTCCCGTTCAAATATTTTTCTATATAATTTATGCGGCGGCAATCGTGGTCCAAATGTTTGCTTTAATGAATCTACAGCAACTTGCCAGGAGCCGGTGGTATCCTTTACTCCTTGCCACCACGTGGCGGCAAGCCCCGTCAACAACATGGGTAAACCACGAAGAGCGTTGTGGTCATCGACGCCCACACACTCTTTATACGTCTCTACAGCATCGATGAACGCCAAAACATTGCTTGACTTCTCGCCGTCGAAACGCGCCGTACACTTGGCGAAGTGGCCACTGTGGCCAGAATAAACTGGTGTACTTACAGGTTCGCTGCGACTTAGCCTGTTTATCAGCAACAGGAGTTGCTCAGTCGACATTGTGACCGGAGCCGCTGCAGCGGCAGCAGCCAGCTGCGGATCCACCGCGGCCGTCTGCGCGGCAGCGATGTCGGCGACAGCGCCGCGCGGAGTCACCTCCGGCGCGGGCGCTACGGGCGCGGGCGGCGCCATGTCCTCGGACAAGGTGCCAGCCGAAGTCGGACTAGCAGCGCGTGATCTCGTTAACACCATTGCGAAATAGTCCACAAAACGAACGAATCATCAACTTAGGTACTATAGGTAGTCTAGGTTCCACCTAAGCACTAAGACTGTTCGCAGTCCCACAACAGTATAACGGTTACTTAATCACAGTTCGTAAAATAAAAGGAATTTACGCACACGAGGTTGTGAAACAGTCCACCAACGAACGAAACACAAACTTAGGTACTTTAGGTAGTCTACGTTCTAACCTGAGCACTAAGACTGTTCGCAGTCCCACAACAGTTCAACAGTTAATCAACACAGATCGCATCGCGAACTCGCGGTATAAACGGTTCTAAATACACTAGAACGCACTTAGGTTTTCCTTATTATTACCTAAGGACTAAAACTGAGAGTTACGCGATCTAACAGTCAATTCACCTTCACTAATTTTCTACAACGAAAGTCACAAGTTCACAGTTCATACCGGCACTGTAGGTATATAGGTCCGTAATCTAGGTTCAGGTATAAACTTTATTACCTGTAACGAAACCCAGCACACAAATTACGACCATGTGCCTACGCGCGATGCGTGTACGAAACACTACACGAAACTAATATTATTAGGTATTATTATCTAACACGTGAAAGTTCTGCACTTCAAAATGTACCTAGTTCACTGATTCACTCACGGGCCAGCTCCACGTTAGGCTGCCAGTTATAGGGTTAGGAGCAATTAAAATGCGTAAGTACAACTGTATCAATGTTGTAATCAGAGTAAACACAGATTTAGGGTGAACAATAGTATCATAATTGAAAGAAACTTGTGACTACTAGTTGATGACCGAGTCGGCGCTCAGACGTAGCGCGTGCGCGTTCTGCGGTAGTTAGCGTGGTACTAAAAGTGAGTATAGGTGGCGCGCGAGGATGGCGCGGCACCCACTCGAGCGCTGATTCGTGCGGAGCGACGACTCGGTAGGAGGGGCTGAGTAGCACGGGCTTGTGGCGAACGGTTATTATTATTATGACGCGCTATAGTAGGGACTTACTGGTCAAGCTTGAGCACGAACACGACATCCTGCGCCGCCGCAGGTTTTTCAACGATTAGAGCCATGTGTATGAACCTTGAGTCACTAGGTAAGATAAAAAAGGTTGTCTAAAACCTTCTGAACCGTTGAGTGGTTTCATTATGTATAATGGCTAATGTACAGGTAACAGGGACCGAAACCGGTATTATCAACACGGGTATTTCTCGGTGACATTTAGATTTATTACACGTACTTATTTATAAAGGTTACTACTGTGTCTACTGAACTTTATACCTACCTTTTTATTTATTTTCATCACTATGTCAGGCTGACCGCGTCTCGACGGCAGCTTACCAAAGCATGTGGCAAACGATGGGTGTCCGTCCACGAAGAGTTCTGCTGAATATACTGCTGTCTAACAGACGACCAGTCGTCGTGAGGGCTGGCCGCTTTCTGCCCATGGACCTGCATACTTTTGTTGTTGTACGTATTTTTTGGTGTGGCAGCACTGGTTAGGATTGCCATGTCTTGCAACTTATATTCTATCAAAAAATTGTCAGATCTACGTTTTTAAGTTTATGAGTCATGTAATTGGCTAAAATTATTTTTATTTTTCAGATTATAAAGACTTCGTTCTCTTATTATACGCTGCTAGTCAACGTCAATGAAAAGTAGAAAAATATTTCAAGGATCATCTTAAAGCACTTCAGTAGAAAAATTAAATTTTTCTTAGTAGGAATTCTGATAAAAATATACGTGTACCTACTATAGGTATACCTCTGCCTCACCCTTCGAGGAATACAGGCCGTGATGTTGTTATGTTATTTTGATAAATGTCAATTGTGTAGAACCGGTCACCGCAAATAAAACATTAAAATTTTCAGAAGTATTTTATTTAAGAAATTAATATACAATTCTTTTCATACATAGATCAATGATTCAATTTGATCGGCAGTCAGCCGCGGATATCAGTCGAACACATTCAATAGCAATTAAATAAAAGAAAATCTTCAGTTATTTCTACCCTTTAACTCTTATGCGACCTCTTTATTTTTCCATATGGTAACTATCGGTGGAGTTTGGCAACACTGACGAAATTAACCGTTGATTTTAAGATTCGAATATCAAGTTTGTATCAACAATTTCATGTTACGAGTAAACACGTTAATTAGATAAATTCTAATTTTAAATTCTCGGCGTAGTTTTGGAGACAAAATGACAGCCCCATCAACGGTTAAAGTCATCGGTTGGTATTCTAAACATAATGTAAGCGACCACGTCGTTCGCGCGAAGCATAGTGCGAACTAGGATCGCATAAGAAGTAGGGCTACAAAGCAATGCTACACATAGTCCTATGGACCGACCGGAGGGGACGGTGTAACGTTTACATCTAAATACGCCCACATAATATTGACCACTTGGCTTCTATTTAAATGCTTATCCACCAGTTCCTAATTATACAAGGGATAGTTTTACTTACCAATACATTTTGAATCAACCTGGTCCCCTGAATAGATTCTGAAGGCAACAGTCCCATAAAATAAGCTATGAAACTATGATTCGTACGCTTTAACCCAATGGTTAGGAACACTAGGAATTGAGTATTAGTAATTCCTTGTTACGATACCTATGTCGTTAATATAAACACTGTAAATGCATAGTAAGGAAGTTCTTTCACGTACTAGTTATAGAGATAAAAACACTTGCTACTAGTTAATGAATTTATTGCTTAAAAGTCACATAGTGAAACTTAATAAGAAACTATACTTCAAATCTAGATCATTCCTTATACCAAGATGTGTTTTGTATTTCTTGAGAGGGAATGTACGTATTTGCCATCTATTGGGGACATGTAAGTACATTTGTTTTAGCATCGTACTTAGCTAATTTCAACCAAATAGGTCCAATAATGTGGGCGTTTTGTTCATTATATTATCAACAAACTACGGCTTCGTTACGATATTTATGCTTACTACTTATCATACTTCCAATATTTCATTCTATCATTGAATTCTGTCATTAAATTTTACGGCGACACAACTTCGACATGAATCATATCACGTCGCCCTGCGGTCAATGATGAAATAATCTCAATAAAAATATAACCTTAACTTTGCTGTCGCGCAGTCGGGTAAAAAAGGGGGTACGACAAAAATGCCGAAGGGGGGGGGGGGGGAGTCGAAGTTGCAGCCGCGGGCGTAACCTTACTTAATTGTTGAATATTCAATACGACACAAGCATTCTGGGAGCAATCATACATACACGCATTTGCACAGACATTATCATTACGCGCATACGAGTGCATCCGTCCACATGTGAATCGCCCACGGAGAGCCCCAGAGCCGAATGCTAGACCGCCATTTTGTTTATAAATAAAAAAATATTTAACGACATTAGCTGTTTGCTACAATATCCGTTACTCGTTTAATGATAAAAAAAAATAACACAGGACTTATTTGCTATTTATTTGTTGATCGAAATGTGACTGGCTGGTATTGCAGTAAATTAAAATATGACCATTCAGTTCGACTGTAAACTTTTTGAATGCAAGAATTACCTTACTTCTCACATCAGCCCGTCACAAATATGGCCTACAGATGATATTTAGGGTGGATTTCACATGAAACTGAACGCGAGCAGCACATAACAGCTTTGAAAAGCTGTCAGTGTCATCATTGTGGTGGAATATTGACATTGACAGCATACAGTTTAGATTTGCTTATCGCGTTCAATTTCATTAGTGAAATTGGCACTTACTTGGTCACTTTTTCAACTTACGGCAAAGTTTTAACAGTTTTAGTCCTAACACACTCGTCCAAGGGGCAATTGTCCAGCAATTGATCAATAGTAAACGTGCATTACCGATTATAATATGTACTAAAGAGAGCGAAGCGAGATTTCCGAAGGATCAACAGGAAGACTTCCTTACAGTCAGTTTTATATTTAAAATCTAGCTCTTACTATTGTTAGAAATATTTTGTTACTTTTTAACAAAGTAAACTATCAATTTTATAAATCTCTCTTCACTCTCTATATAACATTTTTATACATAATCTGTGAACAATTTAACCTCAGAGAGCTTTAAAAGTAATACTTGACAGTCACAAAATTTCTTAGACAATAAAATCATGTACAAAATGTCTATTATATAAAATAGAAGAGCGAAAAAAAAAAACAATACGATATATCTGTTTTTCTTATTAACCATTCAGTAGACAAAGAATGAATATCTGAAAGCTAAGCTGAAATCGTTTGACTCTTTACCTAAGATAAGACTAAAATGGCCTAGGCCCGACCATTTTACTCCAAAAGGACTGGACATAGCAAAGCCCTTCGACACGGAATTATCATTTTTTTTTATTAATAATGTTATTACATCGTAGCGAGTAAAACAAGCCACCTCAACTACATAACTACACCTTATAAATATGATACAAAAACTTATTTATCTTCCATTGCGCGATTTTCAATTGTAGGGACACAAACAAGGGCGAAACGCGCAATGGAAGGTAAGATTAGCAAACTGCCGTATTATATAGTCCTTTAGCGCTGTCTAAGTTACTAATATTTGTAAGGTAGGTAATAAGTAGGTACGTGGGAGTCCATGCGAGTCGGCGACGGGGCGACGCAGGCGCAGGGTGGGGCGATTAACTGGCGATCGGGAACAAACACAAAATAATATGTGAGATGATTGTCATACATTGCAATTTGATACATGAATCTTGTATTTTTATTGAAACTTTTTATAATACAAATTCATGTAGATATTGAGAACAGTTCTTAAAATATTTTTAATTTTTTTACATTTAAAATGATACTGCTATTGACGATAAACAGTTATGAAATAAAAACATAATAAAAACAATGATGATAAAAACGTAGGAGAGACAAATACTGGATTGGCGGCGCGAGTACTTATAACATTCTACTTGTGTCTGTTTTCATTTATAGTTTACAATTAAAACAAGTTGTGTAAAGAGTTATAATATACAGAAATTATTATAGAAAACTTGTCAAAAATGTGAACAAAACATGTCTGAAACAAGGACAATACGTTTATGATACATGATTTTATACACGACATATTTTTGACAAGTATTTAATAAGTGAGGTTACAAAACCTGCGACACATCTCTTGGCAGGCGCCCCCTTAGACCTACGAGTGTCTCCAGGTAGGCACTACCTACTTTCAATAACCGTATCTAATCCAGGAGAGGTGAAACGGGCTATTCGTGTTTTGAAGTTCCTGCTACCACACAGCACCTACGCCTCGCGCCGCCATAAGAAATCATGCACTTGATATGACCTTTAAAACGTCATACGACAAATGCTGGTTTTATTGTAGAAACCTTTTTTTTTTTTTAATGATTACACTCTTTCCACACAATTCCCACCAAAACCTAAGATTTACATCATTAGATATGCCCTCACCGTACTTAATAGGTATAACGTAATAGGTCGCGATATTCAAATGTCATTGTCAACGAAATAGAAAAGTGACCATCTTTTGAGGGCGTTGGGCGAATGTGACCATATTTTGACGTCGTCGGGCGAGTCTAACGATTTAAATCTTTTCACCAAAACACATTTTTTTAAGGACTTGTTTCAATACTTTTATAACTCTAATGGCAGATGGATTTTCATGTAGTTCAAAACATTTTTGATGTATTTTCAAACGTTACATAGTTATATTTTCAAACGTTAGGCGATATTCGTAGATTATTAGTTTTGTGCGAGTATGCAACCCCAGTGAATGTTACTAGTGCAAAAAATGTTGTTTGTTAATTTATGGCAAAATGCATTGCAAACGTCACACAGCGTTTGGTACCTTTTGTGTAGCGGCTTCATATAATGTCTCTGTGATTATAAAGTATAACTATTTTAATTTTTGAGTAACACAAATATACATTTAATAGGTAGGTAGACCACACCCTCACTAATGGCGCAATAGAATATAAATGAGTAATCGTAAAGAGCCTTTATTGAATAGGTTTGTGACATTTGACGAGAAAAATTTCATTTTAAAGTAGGGTTCTCATTCGGATTGGTTAAAGTTGTAGTGACAACCATTTGGGTTAAATTGGTTTTTATTATTTTATTCGACCTTTATATAGATTCCTTTATATTTTGTGAATGTGAGAACGTTGTAGGCTCAACAGACTGACCGATTTGCAGACTATTTTCTATTTTTTTAAGTATCTTGTTGACAGGCCTACGCTGTCCTCGCATACCTATTCAAACTGTACATTTTTTAAAGCATTGTAAAACCCATTTATTTTTAAAAGAGTAACCGTGGAGTTTCTTGCCGGCTCTTCTCCATAGGAAACGACCAATTGGAACCGTGCACCTAGATTCTGACGTTTCATAAGTGCCCATGTAGGTTTATGTGAAATAAAATATTTTGATTTTGATTTTGAAAACGTCTCTCCGACTGTCGTAATAACGTAACTATCTACGGGTTATGGTACAAAAATCTATTTTGTAAGTAAAACTATTTTGTACTTTTTCAATTCACCATGATCGTAGGGAAACAATCTCAACTCTTCGTTGCGAACATAATATCCCTAATAAAAGACACTTTAAAGAATCTAGTTAACTAAGAAACATATTTCCGCCACCGCCGGCGCTTTAATCCCCTCTTCCTGCCACAGATGTGTGTATTGTACGTTTATGTGGATTTGAGTATGTGTGCGTATCTGTGACTGTATTGCCATATCGTCGGGGATAGTGCAAAACCGCGAATCTACCATAGGTTAAGGCCGCGTATCTGCATTTGATCTAATTTTACAGGGGCAGGTTAAAACTGTTTTTGGGGCGAATACTTGCTTTCTATTGGTCGAAAGAAAGTCACGTCAGCAAGAAGGCTGCAAATCGGGATCTTACGTGGAATGCCCGCGAAATTGAAAATTGGCTACATGTGTCAGATACGCGGAATTATCCAATGCTAGATACGCGGATTTGCACTTTCCCCGACGATGTGACAAAATCCGCTCTGTATGAGACCCATTTTAAAACGACTGTGTCTGGGTGTCAACTCCTAAGGTATTATTTACGAAATTCAAACTACCGAATAAAATGGGGAATGCTTTATTTTTACATGTCACTTAAATAGTACACTTACATTTTTAAAGCCCCAGCTGTTAGCATTACATGACTTAAATAACTATTATTCGCATACAATTTCACATTATTATAACCAATTCAATTCATACTCAATATAACTAAATTTGGCATAGTCTGGCAATATAGCAGTGATAAGAATTTATATTTTATCCTTCTGATTTTGGCAAGTAATTTTATATTCTGGCAACACTGAGCCAGTCAATTTGACAACTCAAGAGTAGCGTGGTGCATAAAAATGATAACAGAAATGAAGCACGATAATTAAAATTACTGCGTGCTAATTACTATCTTATTTAACGAGTAGAATTTGAGTCATCACCTCTAGATAAATGGGGGTCGTCCTAGTTGGCAAACAATCGTGCGAACTATTCATGCAATCGAATATAACGATGAATTGCATCAAGTGTTTATTCACACGACAAAAATAATATGGTTTCGACATAAAAGCCACCACAAAATTCAATTAGGGAGATTAGTAACATTACTGCCCACTCGTAAGGTCTTTCGCGAATTACGACCCCTCACGATATTACGTATCCATTATCATGCCCTATTACCAAACTCACACCCATCTTTTTTCCCTATAATTTCCATCGTATTAACTTTACACAGAGTAGGAAGTATGCCGTGATCAAACGGGAAATACCCATTGGCGTAGACAAGTCACAAGATAATATTAATAATGAGACAAGGACACACTTATTAGATCCAGTAGTAAGAGTAAATGAGACAGATATAATATTTTCTGTATCTCCTTCGTGTATGCAAACTTTTTGTCTGACCCGAACAACTGGGGCCCAACAAAACGGCTGCCACGGTACGATCACTTTGGAGACCCGACTATATTAGATAGATCAGTTTACAAGTGACTGTCAAAGACTATTGCTATCTCATAAGGTGTACGCTGACAGCTAATCTATACAATACTCTATCTAGTCTCATTGGAGGAAAGGAGGTGTGGCGTCATAACGCTGACTTTTGATTGGTCCATGAGCACATCATTCTTACTACTCGGTGCACGTGTACAATGTTAGTGCAACAGTTGTGTATGTGTGTGTGAACTCACTTCTTTTTGTTCTTGGGCTGCGCGCGCGGTGGCGTGTTGGGTCGGCCCATGTTGAGGCCGGAATAGAGTTTGCGCTTATCGGCCGGCTTTAGGATCTGGAACGAGCACATTAGTGTCTCGTCCACTGACATGAGGGCTCCTGGAATTGAAAAAATGGGTATTAAAAACATGAATATATGTATCAGCATTGTCCTCGTGCCGTTGCCCCAAACTAAAACCACACCTCGATGGGCTAAACCAAAAGGCTAAGAATACCAGTATATGATGATCTATCGGAATCCTTAGCCTGGGGAGAAGACAGTGCCTCCGCCTTAGTTTTTCCGAGTGAAAAAAGCCAGTTCAGAATTGGCTCGGGCCATAAGCAGTATTTCGGAGTTGTAAAACACTTTGGCTATTGGTAACTAGTCATCCACAGCCTTAGCACCACACGAGTAATTTCAAATACCATCACATAGTGATTAATGTCTAGGCTGCTAAGTGGCAACCCGACTAATATCCCAATTCCTTAATTGACTGCCATTATCATTGTCAGTCTTGGTCCACCCACAGCTAAGTATAGGCCTCCTCACTTTTGTGCCATGCTTCCCTGGTATGTGCGATTCTACTCCACGTCTTACCTGCTATTGACTAAAGGTATTTTTTTACTTTATTGGGACGTAGGTATCAATTACAAAATGTGACAGAATACATTTTAAAACTAGGTAAACGGGATGTTCGCGAAATAATAGTTCAATAATAAATCCGGAAGTTAATTTTACAGAAAAGAAATCTCATAGGTATTTTTAGGTACAAAAATGTCTACAAAATTTACTGACCTGCGTTATCAAACTCGCCGCAGTAGTTGGGCGCGGAGAAGAGAGTGACGAGCTGTCGCTTGGCGAAGAACTCGTAGCCATCCTCCACGACCTGGTGCGCGCGGCAGATCAGGTCGAACTCGTGCTTCGACAGGAACTTGCCTACCACCTGCAAATAGAAACGAATACCAAATTGGGTCTTTTAACTCCAGTCAGACTTCCACGTTTAAATAGAGTGGGACTGTATACAAAAAGGGACGCCTTTTTCCCAAGGGGGTAGGCAGAAACTATAGAACGCCACCTGCTACGATCCTTATGTTTGGTACGAATAATTTTCCTTTCCTAAATCCTTTGGTTTACACAGCTATTGTAATATCCTCATTATTGCAGTACGGCAGCTAGTTGGTGTTCAAAATTTCGAACTACAGCTGTAATCATTGAGTTAATGTCGATGCGATCAAAATTCCCACCACTAAGCGCTATTTACGATACAGCAGAATAAAATATATTAATCTACGTGCGTGCCATTACGACATTTAACAATAGACATGTTTTTTTATTAGTCTCAGCATCCTAAGGACCTGCCTACCCCCAGGTATCAAGCACGTGGTACAACACACACTAGTGCTACACAATCTAACACAAACAGAGTAATCAGTGACAGACTGTGATAGTGCGTAGAGGTCAGTCATGCGGACCTGTTGTAGAAGGCGGTGCATGTGCTGATAATAATGTACCACGAGATCACCTTTTGAGCTTGTTTGTCTAAGATAGGGTTTATTTATTTATTTTTCTTTGAATGCTGGATGATAATTGAAACATTTCCTATGGTTCTTATACCTATGACGGTAAAAATATGTTGACTATTAACAATGGCTATAGTGATGCATTGATCAACATCATGTCACCCGCGTCACTTTCGATCGGCATTGCATTAAGTGATTTCTATATTTGACTTGCACATAAAACAGTTAATATATGGAAAACAAAGCTGTAAAATTAGGTAGAGCTAAAAGTCAAAACAGATTTGGGCGTCTCTTAAAATATGCCGCATAAATTATGTTGAAGTTGAACATATAAATTAGTTTCACTGCTCCTAATTTCTTCCTCATTATTCTCGTGGTTCGTGCTAAGAAAATACAGCAATATTCGTAGTATAACCGGCGTTCGAAATTATCTGCACTATTATGTAGGCAGCAAAACAGACAATGAATAATCAATCTTAGGCAGATTGATTTGTCTTCTCACTATGTTGGGGTCGGCTTCCAGTCTGACCGGATGCAGTTCCCATACTTAAAATACATCATAGTTACTCATTGAAGTTACTGAAGCGTTACCTTATTACCCTTTACAACCTATATATTTCCTTGCCAAATTTTATATGGACACTTAGAACAGTGAGTCAGTTCAAGCTAGTCTTTATTTGGCAAACAGCTTAGGTACTGCAGCTTCTCGCACCGCAGCAATATAAAGCAAGCTTTCATTTGGCACGTGAAAGACAATGTGGGGCACGGAATAAGCTTCAACGCTGAATATTTGGCTACTACCGTGCTCGAGTCATCTCGCTTTAGAATATCTTTGAGACCGTTTTATTATCTAACTTAGCTTACCGCAGTAATTTTGGGGTTAATCTTTGGCCAGGTCAAACAAGAGGTATGGGACATACTCCTAAGCGTGTAGTTCTCGTGATATCTCACTCTTAGCATAGGCTACCAAGCGTTCAAAGCTACAAAAGTACTCTAAATCCATCATTCTTCACAAGCAGACATGAGTTTATACTACATTAATCACGCGGGTTAACTTAGCATATACTCATCTTTCTTTCACTTTAGGAGCTGTATTAAGACGTTGTTACAGCCATATTTGCTCTAGTGTTAGAGAGACATGGAGCTGAACAGAATAAACTGACAGTTACACGTCATATTACGACCTAAACCTTAAGGTAGTGCTGGCCATTACCTTTGCTACACTTACAAAAGGTCCAAAGAAGATTTTCTAGAACAAAAATGTCAAATATTTTCCTCACCTCAGTTCCGAATGTAAAGCTGACACCACGGTCGTTTTCGCCCCATCCGGCGGTGTCCTTGTCTGGGTCGGACCACAGCAGGTCGCAGAGCAAGCCTTGGTCGGGCACGTCGGTCGGCCGCATGATCCGCCGGATCTGTTCCATCGCCTGCAGGTCTGGAGATAAGCCGCCATGGCAGCAGAATATCTTCTCGTCAACTGGAACAAGAGAGAATGAGGTTTAGTATTTGGAATTAGTGGCTGTATCATAAGATCACGTCAATTTTCCCCGAAGGAATAGACACAGGAGTATATATTCAAAGTACACCCACATAACGCTAGTTATGTTTAAGTCCCATGTAAAGGGGCCAGGCCTATTACGATCAACCGGGCATAAATAAATCCAAACTCCGGGCTGCCACTGAGAAATTGTAAGATAAGACCGGTGATAAGGACGTTATAGTGCCAGAAATAACATGGCTAAGGCCCTCAGTCTCAACCGCTATAGGAATGGGTAAACCTACACACACAAACGTGGTCCCATGTAAATAAGCTTCAAAATCTCCTCAGTCAGTAAAAAAATAAAAAGTTTTAATAAAAAGAGAACATATCATTTTTGCACAGCTACAGCAGTCGCACCGCATGTAAGGATCGATTATGAGAATATTATGATTCATGAGATACGAACCGCGGGCGATGACACCGTCTTCGAAGGTAACTTTGTAAATAAATAATATCTCGAGGGATACAGTAACCGTACTGGGAGTTACTGACGTACGACTAGATAGAATGTTTGATCTTAAACTTATGTATGAACCACAAGAATCCACTAAAATATTTACTTCAAAATTTTGAGCTAAGGCTGATCTATTAAAGGTTACTAGTGATTTCAAAGAGACCATTTATCAGTAGTTTTAATGAGTCCTCACACTTACAAGTAAAATTTAGATATAATATGTTGGTACATAAGTTTGCAGTCCTAGAAAGCTTTTAAATGGACCTGAGAGTGAAAATTGTATAGTAAGTACCAAGTTATGTAACGAAGTGACGAGTAGTAAACAGTACTTATAAGGTTATCAGCGCCGGCCGTCCAGCGCCAAACATCAACATGATCATGCAACGATATTTGATCAATTTCATTATGCAACGGAGCTTCTGGAGAGATCCTTAGTACATTCTAGCACGATCCCTAGAAACCGTTCAAGTGGTCGCCTACTGTCTGCATACATTATCAACCTTATACTGAAACCTTGTCTTAGACTGTCTGCGCCATAATTGCGTAATACACGATCAATCACAATCTGAATAATTTTGAAGGATATTGCTAATCCATTGCTTCATATGTTGGAAAAAATTGTCTGCTCAGCAACGTAAATAACGCAATGAATGTTGTTGAACTGTCAAAATGCAACAGATTGTGATCGATCGTGTGTTACTTAATTAGGTTGTAGCGGCATCTACAACGCCACATGCGAACTACACATCAAAGATCTGACGTCACAAAATAATGTATCGCGCTATTAGAGTTTACCGCGCGATTAACATAAATATAAGACTATCCGACATCAATCGTAGGGCAATTGCCCGCCAGACACAACACCCGTCTGGTCGGAGGATCCTCCCTTTTCAATATAGGATGAGTGAACTTTACACCCTGTTCCTCATACCTCTAAAAGCGTGTTGATCAGATGAAAGAGTGTGTATTTGTTTTTTTAAATCAATTAGTCTGTATCTGCGTAATTTGAAGTCGAGACGATCTGAAGGGCGATGAAAATTCGATTCAGTCTCAGGTCACCTTGCTTTAAGTTTAACTACACAAGATTTTAGAGATACCTAATTAGTTTTAGAATAGAGCACTATGTCCCTTTTAGATTTACAAAGGATGGTTTTCGCTTGGGTAAGCACCTGGCCAGCCAAGACCTTTCAAAGTTATTATGACAATAGATAGAGACTCCCCGATCACCTTTACAATACAGAGTACATAAAGATAAAATTGAATTGGTAATGGAAAAATTGCTTCATCCTCTGATTTGACATTGCAGGGTACGATAATGAATGAAAATAGGTTTCCAATTTGGCTCCAAAATTGAAAATCGATTTACAATTTGTGTTCGCGTGCTTCTACTGACGGTTTTGTATCCAATCGAAGTTTGAGTGGCTGTTCGCGGGAAATTGGAACGGATGATTCTTGATTAGGTACTTCACGTTCCTAAATAAACATTCCTAGAACTCTCGACTGAACAAGAAAACAGGAAACGACAACCTTCAAAGGTATTTCTAGGCTATTAAAGCAACACAAGTACAGGAGCAAGAATGTTGGAACATATTGCCACCGCTAAAAGAAATATGTAGCTGTTTGCAAGTAATGCAACTTTAATGCCGCAAGGGGAAGACTAGGTACATGAAACGGTAAGTCATATATCACCTCCCCCAGCTTTCAATCCACGGCTTTGCACAAATGAAACTCAGGAGGAATACTTGCTAAGTTCAATATTTTGGCATCTAAAATAGCATACGTTTCGAAAACAGATGACTGAGGGCAGACTTATGAGTGATAAACGGTTTAACTAGGTATATGATAGTTTCAAGATTTGGTCTAGTTGTCGCACAAGCGCTACCGATGAGCATGAGGTCCTTGATTCGATTCCCAAGCCGGGGAACTGTTATTGGGTTTTTTCATAAATGAACTTTCTCAGTAACAGCCTGGAGTCTGGATGTCTGGAGCCCGATTAATGGTATTAGGCTCGCCGTCTATTACATGGGACTTAAAGACAAGTGGCGAAATGTGGGTGTACTATAGATACACCTCTGCGTAACCCTTCGGGGATTAGAGGCGTGATGTTATGTTAAGTTTGAAGATTTGTAGGAACTACTTACAAAGGCGTAAGTTGAGTTTGAAACAAGTTAGTCAGGCAATCAAGAAACATGCTGAGTAAAAACGTACCGATATAAACATGAACGAGACGCAAGAAACTTATGAAGAATTCCTCCAGAAATGCTAAATTCATTAAGTTGAGACCTGGGAGCTGTAACAAGAAGCTTTGCTCTGAATATAGATACCATTTTGCAAGTGAGGTCGTAGTTTAAATAAATTACTGACGATATTGCTGGGAAGATACGCCTACACTCCACTGCCTGAAATATAAATGCTTCGTATAAAGACAATACCACTTTAGGGAACCCTTAACTATAGTTTTGGGGTACATAA
The DNA here is from genome assembly GCA_914767815.1 of Eupsilia transversa. Taxonomy (NCBI): domain Eukaryota; kingdom Metazoa; phylum Arthropoda; class Insecta; order Lepidoptera; family Noctuidae; genus Eupsilia; species Eupsilia transversa. The sequence continues at coordinate 11,897,340 of OU611892.1, forward strand.
TCCTTTAGCTCTGAGGCTTATATGTTTTATATGGGACAGCAAAGAGCAGGCATCTATAACGTGGTGTTTTTGTGAATAAAAAAACGGTCGAAATTATTCATCTCGCATAATTGATGGCCAGACCTTGAAAATTGACTTGAAGATACATAAAAATGCGCGTTTCTTCATACAGATTTTCGGGAGGAGCTCAACGAGATAAGAAAGCTCTTATAAGTGAAAAGGGGATTGAAGCATTTTTCAAGACGTTATCGAAGCGATCAAGAGAGTTAACAAAGTTACGCAAGGTCGGAGGCGAGAGGAGAATTTTCGGATTATTAATTTGTATTTAACCGTAAACGACAGTGTTAGAGAATGAAATCGTGTCAAAAGCTAATTAACACATGGATACTCGTACGCGCGACGTACCTTCACACGTTACGTACATTTACGCAAAAGATCAATAGTACCTCCTAAAATTGCGTGACATTGACGTAGACTCGTAGAGTATTACGCGGAACTTGTAACTATGAAATATAGATTCTGAAAAATCTTTCTAGCAGAAAATGCTAGTGAAAGATGTTGGTGAATTCTTCAGGTTTAGGCCTTTGAAATTGATCGAAAAAGCACGCATGTTGTAAGTCTTTAAAAAGGATTTGACGTAAAACTACGTAACGCAAAAAAACTGCCTGTACAAGCTTCTAATACGATAACGCTATCGCATTTATCTGGATACGTGCCAAATCTCTTCCATCGCACCCCACGCGGAATAAAAGTGTTTACGTGTGTCAAAAGTTATTCTATATATTCACATAAATAAATAAATTATAAATAACGGGTCATTGTAAGGTTAAGATAGTCTGGCTAGGTTGTTAATTAATGGTTCTCGAAGTTAAGCCATGTCAATGTTCTTGTTGTTGCCTAAAACTGGCTGCAAACTATAGTTGGGAAAGTTCTGTAAAGTTTTAGAGCTATATTAATTGCCACTTTTGAGTTGTGGATATTAATTAATCTATCTAAATTTGATGTGTATTATCATGAAATATAGTAATAGGTAGGGTAACCAACACTGGGCCCACGTGGTTGCTCAATCAATCAATTGAACGTTCAATTTTGTACGCATTTTATGGCAAAACATGTAGCCACCTCATAATTATAAGACCTTCATACAGTACTCATGTTTTACAAAATAAATATTATCTTATCTCATTTTCACCGCTAGGAGGTCTGTGCCTCAGCTGTGGGAACATTATAGAATGACTATGCTTTATGCTGAACCTATTGCAAAATGTGTTGACTCTTCTAAGAAAGATTTTCATTTTGGATTGTGCATGTCACGGATTCTGAATCCTAATCAGAACATTTTATCACAGTTTCCATTTATTTTTATGAGTGGTACTCATCTGCAGGACTAAAAACTTTCACTATGCTTCTACACTAAATGTTCTGTGTCGGCCATTTTGTTTAATTTAAGTGCCAGACACTCAACCTGCGCATGCTTAACGGCTCTATAAATGTGAAAAGCACTTAAGTAAAACATCAACAAGTACGTTAAGTGTCAAGTGACCGATTGAAGAGTCCAATGAGATTATAGACAAGACAGTCTGACCTCTAAATTGTTATTTTGTCATAAAAGATGAATCATCTGTTTTGCATATATCACGTGCGAGCGAAACACGTGAAGTATCTTCATAGATTAGTAGCAGTAAGTAATTGCTATATTTACGTCGTACAACTAAACGGGATCATCTTTAAACCGAGCGACGGACGTATTAATAACTCTTTAGAAACAATTAGCAACGACAAGGTTGTTCTAGGAATTTATCTTCTGTAAGGTATAATTATGTTCTGTATTTCAGTTTAGAATTTTTTCATCTTCATTGAAGGTCATAAGATCGATTTTTAACTTTTTGAATACTTAAGTTGGGTTACTCAAATAATGCTTTCATGAACGTTTGATCTAGCCATTTCAATAAATATTTAGTCCTGCAAAGCCAACATCCCGTCCTTTATCAAAAATAATTTAAATTGAGCGTCAGTTGATGCGTTTCAATTGACAAGGGAGTGCATGCAAATGCGTAGGCGCCGGTTCGAATGTCTGATCGACCACGTGTATGCGCACGCGAGAACGATCGATCTGCGTGCGCGCTTCTAGCGTAGTTTTACGATACGTCGAATGTGTCATTGCTTTGGCTTTTTTATGTGAGATATAGAGAGTGGTTTAAGAGTTCTTTGGAGCTAATAGTATCGTCTTCTGCTTACCAAAGTCTTGTCTATTTGATGGATATCTAAGGGGACGGGTGATTTGAAGCAAACATTTAAGGATTTCTAACTTTCCTACTTGCGACAACTATTGCAGTCGTATATATATACTTACAGAATATCGCAGGGAAGACCTGGATGAGACTCGCACAGACCAGGGAAGCATGGCACAAAATAGAGGAGGTCTATACTCAGCAGTGGGTAGAACAAGGCTGGCAATGATGATGATTGCAGTTGCAATTGGCAGAGATCTTCTCCCTAACATCAGTCATACGATATCTCTGCTATATCAGTAAATAATCGATGGAAGTAACATTACCTACATTTACAATTCATTCTCACCTGTTTCCACCTACTCACGACTTGCAGAATATACAATGTGAGCTAATTATAGTCTTCGCATACCGAACAAGCTTCCTTGACGAATAGGCACAGACGCACGGAACAAAACGCCTAAAGCCACAGACCCGCGTTTGAAACCTCTACTTTGATATTCATAAGCTTATTACGTGAAAATAAGCCACAATGGCACAGTAAAGGTTAGCAGAAACTATTTTATTCCGAGGATGTTTGCTAGAGCTGACGGCGTAATTAGGGAACTTTAATGATAAGCCGAATTTGGTCCTTTAAACTCGGAGCATATTTATGGAATGGTGACAATTCGTGACTTGTATAAATGACGTCATGTGTTGTTAAATTCTGATCCTGTATTTTGCTTACAGTCAGTTCCATAGGTAAGATAGCTTCCAGAGGGACAATTCTCGTATTTCTATCAAAAATACAAATAATTTAACCACATTTATGTCAAGTTTTTTATATTGATTGTCGCTGAGACATTTTTAATAACGGGAATTGGCCATTGTTTATGGTTTTATCGTCGTAATCGTATAGATGCAACTAGTCCACGCAAATGCTCCCATGATCATCAATTGCGAATGCAAGCAAGCCGCAGGGTCCATGCATCATTCATCGCTTCAAATTTGACATTCGCGCCGCCGCGCCGGGCGGTGACGTCAGAGGCAGTAAAAGAAAGTGGCGCGGCGGGAACGGTTCCAGTACTTCAAACGGGAGCCATACGTCATTCTGGGATGAGTTTTATTTATTAAACGGGCCAGTGTTTTTGTATTGGTTACAATTTTTCTCTGTTTATGATGGGTTTTATAAATATTGATTGTACCTGAATATATCAGAGTGGAAGACAACAGATAGTGTTTCGTGTTTCAGGTCAAGCAATATTGTAAAGTTATTGAGATGAACTTCTAACAATTTACTATTATTTCGCAGACGATGCACTTTCGACTTTAAAACGCATGACATACCGTCTTATTTGGAGCCTCAATCTTCTATTCCTGGAAACATCGAGTCGATGAACTGGAGAACATAATTTAGATCATTGGCTGTCAATCAATTACTCCGAACAGAACTTCGCAACCGAATGACGTCAGAACTTCAAGATATTCCATCCACATACTTCACTGTCCCGCTTTAGGACTGGAGACTGAAATACCGTTGATTTTGTCAGTTGAAACTTGGAACGGTTTCCAAAACATCCAGACAGATCAGATGTCTTTTAGAATATTTATCTCAAACGACGAATTACGGAGAAGATATTTTGAAATCAGTAAAATAATTAGACGTTTTCGAAGAATGTATCAAATTCAAGCATACATTCTTTTTAAGCATAGAGTCCCTACAACAATGAAACGATATAGGTCTACAGCAAAACAAGAAGCCAAAGATCATAAAGATAATTGGCAATCAATCAATTGACACTCCACACAACCGATGACGTGATCACAATGTACGCTGAACTGCACATGCTCAGTACTAACTAATAAAACTTTGAACTACGAAAATAGCTGCTACAACTACCAAATAAAGGAAGATTTCAATTTCAAATCGTATACCAAGGAAGTGCGGTTGACTGTATCATCCAAACGTACTTACTTTATAAGCCACAGTCATTTGTTTTTTTCTGGCTCGGTAACCACATGTAGGGAGGAAGTGGGACTCCATGCCACATGGTGCGAGGTATGTAGATACTCCCTCCCCATCCCGTCGGCTCTTTGGACAATGACACTCGAGAGATAGCAGGGAGTAACGTGTTACCAGTCTCTATGTTTTGTTTGATAAGGGCTCTAAATATTTTTTGTTATTCTTTTACCGTGTACACTGTGTAGTACAGTAGTATTTGCGAATAGGGCGGAATCCTAGTGGTCATGAGTATCGTTGGCTTAATTTCAACGATTTGATGTGTAAGTAAGCAACTTATAAATCAATGAAGGCATCAACAGCAATCCTAACTAATATTATAATTGCGAAAGTGAGTTTGTTTGTTTGATACGCTTTCACGCTAAAACGGCTGAACGGATTTCAATGAAATTTGGCCTAGCGGTAAACCTTGACCTGGAGAAGGACATAGGCTATACTTTCATCCTGATCGCAGACGAACTCGCGAACAACAGCTAGTATTAAATACAGGGTGACTTTGAAAACATGCAACAAAATTTAAGGGGGTGTTCTACCCATCAATATGAACAACTTTTACTATGGGAACAACTAAGCACTCGCAAAAAAAAAAATTGACCTTCATATACAAAATGGTCCAATCGGGTATACCTTTATACAGGAAAGTCATTTTTTTTTGCGAATTCAAGTTGGTCCTAGAGTAACAGTTGTTCACATTGATGGGTCCAACACCCCCTTAAATTTTGTAGCATGTTTTCAAAGTCACCCTGTATAATTGAAGAAATAAATCAGAAACTTCAATGCATTCATAAAATTTTTTAAACTACTTATCTTTAAATATACCTGAAGCCATCGAATCAATTCTAGGCATCCAGACGATATGAAATAAACTAGATTGAACTGCAGAATAGAAACAACAAAACAAACGAGATTCTATAGAAAAACAAAAAGTCACGGTGGAGCATACATAAGTCATACTGCATTGCGACGTATTTTCACAAACTAACAAAATTATCCGAGGTTTTTCGGGATATGAGTAATAAAACCCCAAATATCCAATGTTCGAATGTCGTCCAAGGCCACCGGTGTGCCTAGTGACCCTGACGTTCATTGGGAACTCCAGGAATTGGATGTTTACCCACAAACCCCGGCAGGAAGGGGTGAGGAAATTATCAATATAGTGTGGGATGTCAACACAGGCATTGTGGAGATTGGCGTTTGTCAAGTATAATAGACTTTCCAGTTACTAACAAAAACAATATTATGGGTAAATTGAGTAAACAAGGATAAATTAATTTGTATAACAACATCAAACGTTATAGGATAAATGGAAAAGATGAGACGATAATTATTACACAAAGTTGTTAATATTCCTGGAAATTCCTTCGCGGAATAGGACCTGACATTAAAGGTTTTAGATTTCGTAGTAAATGGATGAGTTAATGAAATTACGGAGTCGGTTTGATTAGTTGTTATTAGAAATGTTTATCAAGATATTCTGTTAACTGTAATATTTGCTTTAAATCTAGTAACGGATGCTGAAAGTGACCCCTGCCACTAAGGTTGAGGTTAGGTCAGGGTCAGATTAAAGTAAAAACGATTGGGAGAGACATCAGAAAAAGGCCAGGAACACGTGTTGGCAATTTAACAACTAACTGAAAAGAAGAGAAACTTAGTTTACGGCACCCAAACGAGCACTATCAAAAGGAAATAAGATTCCGTGCCAAGTTTTTATGGGCACTAAAATTGATTTACGTGCGAAGTACTGAAAAGCTCATAATTTGACAATGTAAGATCAATTCCGATTAGAACTCGTCTAATGTTCAATCAGCCGGTAACAAATGAGGATGACCTTTCCACCAAGCACACATTTGTTTAGTAAAGAACAAGGCTTACGGAGCGCTAACAATACAAATTATGTAGAGCATGCCAAAACACTAATTTCAAGGTTTAACGAAGTAAAGAATTGTTTAACAAAGATAAAAATAAATGAACCATTTAAAGTAAAACATGATGGAGTAATAATATTTAATGATTAAATAAATAGCCTTCAGAGTTCAAAAACTATTTTGTATTATTGTATGTTCAAAGAGAATTTGATCATTTGTGTTTGAAACTGTTGAACAAACTGTGGTAGGCACAGATAATCCTAAATTAGTTCTAACTTATACACATCTGCAAACCTCGGGCATAGCTATTGATGAAATCACCTTGTACAATCACAGTAGTTTTAAAAGATACCTTGTAATAGATCTCAATTCGTCTGTTTACAGCTCATTACAGTGAAAAGATCCATGATAAACATTAAACGCCTCACCATTGGTTCAATCGGCATTAACGTCAGGATTTTAAGCAGCTGCGCTGATCGATACGTGACAAATGGACGATCAAAATCCTATAAAATCAACGAAACTACGTTACGAATAAGCTATTTCTTCTGCGGTTTTTGTTTTGAGGAAAATTTTAACCTAAAGTTTGATTTATGAGCAGCAGGAGATGAATCATATGATTATAAGAAGTACGGACGTGCACGTATTGGTTTTAAATGTTGTGCAATAGCAATACTTGTTTAGATTTATTGAGATGTTAGATCAAAACTGTGGATCCAGCACGGTTCGCAGAAATATTAATGTTTAGTAAACCACGAAATCAGGTTACAGTTCCTTTTATATCAAAAATTTAGGCTATGTTTTTGGTTTTAACGAGCCAACATTAGGTTTGATTGGCATGCCATTCAAGATTCGAACCTATTTTCTGATGGCTCTTAGACTCAACAAAACGCTATCGAGATTTCACTCAATGCAAAGTTAAGATTTTTTTCCAATAGGGAGTGCACTGATGTGGTAAAGACCGTATAGTGTGGAAATCAAGGACCATAACATCAGAAAGCGAACCTATTGTTCCATAGCGATACTATAAACAGAAAAGGATATCAAACCATCGTTGCTATAATAACAATTCCTAAGAGAAAAGCCATTTCCTTCGGATGTTTGCTGACTGATATACAAACATCAGTAACGTTTGTTCTTCCATGTTTTAATGGAAGACTGTCTTAGTAATTAATTATCTACAAAAGATATAAAATAGTGCGAACGATTCGTAGCTAAGTATCAATCTTGCCTAGTGAAAGTTGCTGAGGAAGTTAATGATAATGCTGAGTTTTGATGCTTTAGATATTTACTGTCAACAAGAGCATAATCTAGTTTCTTCAGTTGCTTTGACTGCAAAGATAGAACAAACCAATGTAGACATGGCAAGCATTGATTCGTCTCGTGCTAATGGTGTGTGTGGTTTGGAGATAGCAAAGCAGACAGCTACAAATAGTATTTATACCAAAGAAGAACGAACGTTAAAAGGTAACGTTTTCATTCTCTTTGATCTCACATTTCACTAGTCCTATGCTCGTAGCGATGTGTCATCATTATTCGAGATAGAATATTTTCACTCAGCAGTTATCCAAGAGAATTCAATAACAACATAAGGTTCTGCCATTATTTTATTATCATCTCTTTTTCTCTAACCTTGGAATTAATTCTATATATTACCCAAAAGGAACCCCAAGAGAGTCCATAATTATTATCTCCGAAAGAAATTATGTCCAGACCTCGCACATAAGAATAATTTGCGAAATTAGTACGACACGCTTAGCTGTCATATTTGATGATCTAAAGAAGAGACTGAGCTCAATTAGTGTACCGGTCAAGTAAAAATAGCACGGTGGCTTAAGTAAACATCCTTTTACGTCACCGTTTCAGGGACAACTTTGCAAAGAAAACGCTTTCACGTAATTGATTACCTACTTTTTATGTATTTCATTATGGTTTTAGAGACAATGAAGGTCGTTGTGGTGTTTTTCATAAAGTTTTTTGGGTTACTGCCCCTACTGCTCTATTGAAAATGTCTTTCTTACATTTTGTTCTAATGGGTATAAAGTTTTACTTGATGTAGTTTGTGTTTAAATTTTTTCAGAAAAAGCATGTTTTTATTAGTAGATACTATTACATGCAGCCGCAGCAAAGTTTCCAGACAGAGTTTTGGCAAGCGTTCTTTATATTTTTGCTTTTAAGCAGAATCTTTAAAATTCCCACGAGCACTTGCTTCACAGGTGTTTCAAAAGTTTTTCTATTGTCTTCTCCACATTTCGCAGCGCTGCGATAAACTCCTCGTGTTTTATTCACAGTAGAAAAAATCCATTTCGGCATTTATGCCAACGTAATGTAGCTCTTGGAGACACACGGATTTGAATATTCAAATTAAAATTAATTGCTGAAAGCCACGTGAACATCACTCTAACAGAGATAGTGTTGTCTTCGATCTCAATCAAGGAATCGAAGCAAAAATGATGAGCTTTCTCTGATGTATTCCAGCAAAACATTACCTACGTCAGACTTTTCGTCGCGAAAATAACGCGGTGGGTATTATACATCTGTCACGGTACATATATTAAATTCGTATCCACCGTAGAGCCACAAAACAAGCAACAACAGAAGGCCTGATAATACACATTATATGAGCAAGTAGCAGATTTGATGCGTGTGAGTGGGCTTGTTATAACGCATTGTGTGAAGTAAACAAATGGAGAGGTAATGTGTTTGCGAACGTGCGCGACGGCGTGTATCAGCAGTTAGCCGTATATGTCTATATAATGACATGTCAATCTGTACCTACTACGCCGTACAGCAGAAACCGTCATGCTTATCATTTCGCACACTGATAACGCTTTAGTTTCAGGGTACTACTATTTCATGGAGTGCAACTTCTGTGGCGTCTATGTCAAGGAACCCTTTCGTGAGGAGTGGGTGTCTCCACCCCGTTCCTTCCGATGTGTTGCAGTAGCCGACTCGTTTTCAAGACACGTGACCCAGATACTGAATACAGTATGAAGACGTTCTTCCATTCTGGCGTCTAGACTTTTTGTGTCAATTAGAACAGGGCTTTGAATTGCGCTGAATGCTTGGGTAAGTCTATGTTATGTCTACATTTTAGCATTCGTTTTATCCCACCATAATGTATTTTCTGGATTAATTGCCACTTAGTATGAGAGCAAAGTTAAAAACATTAGGTTGTTTGGTTACCTACCAGTATATTTACTACAGCGTCGTTCTGAACAATCCCAATGGATTTGTTACCAAAATCTTGTGGCATAGACATTCTTTGTAATATCTATTTATCATGACACTCAAGGAAAGAAATCGAGTAGAAACTTCTTAGAGGAGGTCGTCCTCAATGACCGTCTTGAAAGGAAAGGAACCTATTAAAGAATGTAAGATGCGTAACATCTAACATTAGGAAATATTTCCTTGTGTTCATCCATCTGCTTGTTTAACATTTGCAGTTCATTTCATATTTCTTTATGGGTATAATGAGAAATGTTTATTGTAAAACATCATTATTTATGCAGTACGGTCGCTGTTTGTTTTGTTTTGTGGAAGGTTAACGTTGTTTAATGCCCAAGGGAAAATTCGTATGTGTACACAAGGCTACATATCAAGCTATACATTTCCAGTATATGCTGACCTCTCATTGTACGGAAATGCTATACAATGCGAGATCAGCTTAAGCTGGAAATGTATAGCTTGATATGTGTCGTGTGTACATCTAAAAGTAGCTATTCTAATATTATTTGACCGATTTCACGAATGAAATTAAATGAAATCGTTTATTCTGTAAATAGGATATTAGAATCACTTTTACACGTCATTAAAAATAAGCTATGATGTCGGTGTTTCCTATCCGGCTACTGCGAGAAGAAAGGCCGAAATAGGTCGCAGTCTCTTTTAAAGTCCAGACATTATCTTGGTCAGGCCGTATGAGAATCATGTAGTCTGAAATGGTCTTCTTATGAAAGAACCACACAGATTTGATTGGACCTGTCCAGTCAGTGTAAGCATTTGTCAGTAATCGTGGATCTCAGGACTTGGAGTTCAGCAACTACAACCTGATTTTGTTTCCTATGTAGGTATGTGATAGAGCACGTAATTTCAAAGTGTTATCATCTCGATATTCTCAAAGTGCTTTTCCGTTTTGTTGTGACAAAAATGAGTATATCCAAGGCACTAAAGTTGGATTAATTTTGTGCCCCTTTTCTAATAGGATGGGTTTTAGATGGATGTCTTATTAGCGATTCTACGTAAGACAAGATTATAATATTTCCAGAACCTTCCGCAAATTGCCTTCTTAAATATTTACAGAGCAATCCATACAGCATTCCGTATTAATGATAAGATTATTTATTAAGTAAAACCTTATTTAAACTTGAAAATGATGACGCCACGACAAAAATATTTCTAAGGTCTTCTTTATAACCTTGGTAGTTTATGTTTTTAACCTTGATTGATAAGAATCCAGACGAATTAGTTGCTTATCTACTTTATCACTATAAAAATGTGCGAAAAATGCCTCGCCTACCTGTGTTATGCCAACATAACGTCAAAATCTACACGCACAATTTATTGATCTCTTTTAATTGATTTAACCATCATTGTGGTTCAAATCGTGAACAAACTAAACATTACTACACATAACTTGGCAGTAGGCGTACGAAACAATTAAAAACGGTCCAAAACTGGCGTATGGACATAAATTCTCATGTGTATAGAAATCACAACAAAGGCCGTGCACGCACAAGAAAGGAGGGATAAGTCGAATATCTCAGTGGATACTAGAGCGTTTGTGTAAATATTTCTCCTGCTAACAATATCGACCTCGTTAAACAATGGCAGACTCTCGAGGGCCAAGTGTCTACACGATGTTACACTCAACAATATTATGAAGTTCATTGAGGCCTTTGCGAATATGGATCCAAGAAGAATACCTCAGAATTGTGTTGACAAGGGATTCGAAAAAGCAAATAGTCAGATGGTCTTTGTAAAAGTTGTAATCTATTAAAAGACTTGAATCAAATTGTATGGTCAATTTCAGAGCGGAATCGAGACGTGTTCTAACGGGGAGTCCCATGCAATGCGGCTACGGATGTGAAATTCCGGTTGATACTACTGTACTATAGGGATTTTATCTACTTAATAAAGTCATTCTAACATATTTAAAAAGTCAGATCTATTTGATTAGAGCAGATACAGCAGAGATTTTCTAACAGGCATATTGGTAAAAATACCCTGAAATATGTGTAGAGGAGTCTGTAGGCGTCAGAATTTTTATCCTCCTCTCTTTTAAGTCCTCAATTTGCGATTACAATCACATAAATTCTCCATTGTAAACGATGGATGTTAAAGTCCTTTCTTAAAATCCTTTCTTAAGTTCTCCATTGTAAAAGTCCTTTCTTAAAATCTTTAAAAACGATAGCTGTGTTTTTGGCATCAATCAATCTGTGGTTGTTACCAGGGGCAGTCGATATTACATTCGTTTGAAGGTTTTTATGATAATAAAGTATATTTTCGTCGATTTTTTATCACCTAACTTTTTCTATCACAGTTTTGCTATTTCGAGAACTTTCGAAAGTTTGTAACAAAATTCGTGCTTGGAGTATCAAGTTTAATTTTAAGATTCGTTATCTTAAGGACCAATCAAAGACTGAATACATATTTCTCTAGCGAGAGAGCCTTTGTAATTAATAAAGGGCGCCGAAATTGGAAGGTGATCGAGGTATTATAATATTTCTCATCGACTCCTTGGAAGGTTTGCAGCCTCACGCCGTTAAATATTTATTGCTCTCCGTTTTTCACATAGACTCTGCGATATTATATATTATTTAATAAGCCTTGCGACCTTTATGTGCTGACCTTTTTCGGAGATGGCCATATTTTCATGCTTGGATTCGCAAATGAAAGTAGATTGCAATTTTGCTTGAATTCAATCAAATTTTAATTTGCGTTGGTAGTTGGCGTACTGGAACATGTGACGTAATCAAAAGCTTTGGGTGACTTGTTTGTAAATGTACAGCCGAAGTTCATCAAGCCATTTAATTGTACATAACTTAGTTTTTACTGCACGACCTTCTGCTAAACCCACGCCACGCCTGTCAACAAAACTAATTCAAGTCATATCAATACCGAATCCCACACTGTTGAAGTTCATTGTTCTAATGTCAAAAATTTGATTACGTCACGAACGCTGATAGCTGATAGTTCGATGGCACGTCCGCACGTGAGTCCATGGAAGCGTGGGTCTATTACAAGCTTGATCGAAGCGTTTTGGAGCAGTTACGCATTGATACGGCTAAGCCGCAGACCCGCAGTGTTTTGATTTTACGAGCATATCGAGTCAGACGAATTTGAATCGATACGAGACACCATGTTGGGCTGAAGTTTAAGACTTTCGAATACAAATTGTAATCGATATTTGAGCACAGAAAGACTCGTTTCGGTTGTCGTTGGAATGAAATAAGATCTTAATAAATAGGCGATGTTTACATGTTATTGAACATTGTGAGTATTTTTATCTTGTGTTATCGGGATGAAGAGAAATGTTGACATTCAATTTCCTGTTACAGATAAGATCTGAGCGAAAGGTCGATTCTGTTTGATATCAAGTTTAATAACACATCAGTTAATAAGATTCCGGTTAGCTTAGTTGGGAGATATAAATAGCAGATATTATATTTCCTTTGTTGAAAATAAAAGAGACTTACTTCCATCGTACTCAAACAAATTACTGCGATGTAAATACAAACATTGTTCTATTGATTTAAATCAACAAACCATAAAAGGAATGCTTTAATTACTTTTTGCCACTATCTTTCTATGCCAAGGTTCCCTTCACTAGCAGTTTTTCCACTAGTCCTCGCTCGTCACAGCCTAAGTTAACCCAGTTTTTCTTGCAAGCGTGGCGAGCTACCTAACCTAGTTTTTGCTCCAAGTGTAGTTTGAAAGAGCCTAGTCTGTGTCCATTTCTATCCAGTGCCATAATCAGATTGTCATGTTGAACAGTTGTACTCTTTGTGGCTGTCCACTCAACTGTGAACCATTTGTAGTAAACGATTGACATGGACTAAGTAGACTACTAGTTGAGTGATTACGTAATGTCCTTTGGTTTTGGATAATGCTGCCATATTAGTTTTAGATACAGGCGTCAGGTTGCAAAACACTGGGAAGGGGCCAAAGAAGTTCTATCTGATCCTAGCTTAATTGAAACGTCAGTCGAGTGGTGTACGAAACTGTTTTGGCACGCGATGAGAAGAATCTGTGTAGACTATTTTTGCACAAAGTTTAGTCAGTGTTTTGTAAATACTAAACTGTTTGGGACAAACAATGTCCTAAACCGAGCAATAACGAAAGATTGGGTACGTCTTAAATTAGTGTAAGGAGATGTCATCCTAGCGATAATATTAACCTAACTGCAACAAGACTACCAATGTTGGAAAACTAGTGGGACAAGACTTATGCAGAAAACAAGACAAATTAAGAAAACAAAAACCAAGCATCAGGCTTCTATATTGGCATGAAATTGATGCCAATTAAATTTTAATACCAATATTACCAGCTGTGAAAAAACCGGTATCATTTATAACAGATGCATGTAAGCAACATCGTCTTTAACACCTGGGAGCCGTGAAAATAAACTACCTACAAGTAGGTCCACCGGCTTACAGAACATACTGGATGATGGTCAAACGTAGTGACACGGTTCGTGTATGAATATTATGCATTGAATTCTAAAGTTTTTATTTCAAAGTAATGATGGAAAAAGGGGTTTAATACTGTACAGTATTTTCTAGAGGGCTGTGAGAGATCTAGTCTATATATCAGACAAAGTTCACGAAATCTGCTGCATGAGCATATTCAGAGGAAATAATCCTCCCTTTTCCCGATTAGAAAGTTCAGAACTGATATTCAAAATTAAATAACGAAACGACTTTTAATCAGTTCGAATGCCTTCGTCTCAGGTCCGCATTGTTCTAAGACCATAGATAGGTATTAATTTGTGAGAGGAGTCAGCATGATTCATGTAATAAATAATTCGCACGAAGCAGATAATTTTAGTAACATACTGGACAAAGTTAAAATGAAAGGACCAGAATGTAAAATGACTAAAGTTTCGGGTCGGCCCAAGGGTCACGGCATGTCACTCTTCGCCACTGTAGCTGACAGACTAATTTGTTTAATATTCACATTCCTATTCCAAATAAAAAATCTGATAAATCCTGGGGAGGGAGATGACGTAGCTTGGTGCAGAGACAAGGCACTTTCTATTCCATTGATCTTGATATCACTTGTCTTAGCGTTGGCAAAGACCTTTCTAATGGCTGGAATATTTATATATTACTTAGGCCTGACTGAGATATGGACACGATATTGAATATTAATAAGATATTATCTAAATATTATCTTCTTGTATTGTACGGATGTAAAAGATATGTTTGGAATGCTCTAGATGACTTATTGTGATAAGTCTTTTTGTTGATATAACAAGGAAAAAGGGACTTGCCTGTTATATAAAATGATAGGTGGATGAGGAAGTATTATTTCTCAAATCTTCTTGTACATTTCTACAAAAAAATCATGAAAAAGAAACTCCTAAGTGTAATATAATAATGTACTCATAACATAATATAAAAATAAACGTGAATATTGTAACACTTCTCAGTTCTGTCCGTTGAAAATATAAGTTGTTTGTTATCAAAATGGCCAACTTTGGACAAACAACAGAGGAGACAGAACTTGGGCATGGCAACAGTTGCCTGTTCACTTTTGTTTTTTCAACAAGATCCGTAAACAAGGTTGTTTGCGAAATTAAAAACGTATTTGTTCTCTGTAATAAGGTTTTACAACGAAAGTCGGCTCCAACAATGCGTAAAATGGTATTAATTGCGCCGAATTTCGTATGTAAAGTTCGCTTTATTCTCCTACACAAACTAATTTCTTCTGTATGCGATACGCAATTACTTTGACGAAGCACCTCTCCCTTTTAAATCTGTATTAAGCCTCGTGCAGACTCGCGCGACGCGACTCTAACAATACAATTTTTAAGAAGACTTCACGGTATCAATTCCTTCACTAAAGATCAATCGGGCAATCTTCCTCATGGGAACACTTTTCGTTATACTGATCCTATAAAAATAGCGCATTGGATGTAGCCTTGCCGGTCACGTGTCTTTGCCGACACATCTGCCTCTCAGCCACGCGCTAGACCGAAATAGCCCAGGCTAACCTTAAGAGGCCTTGAACCTGTCCAAGAACAGATGTGTTCAATTAATACATACTATATGTAACGCTATATTGCAATCAACATGATACTTCATGTTGTTACGCTGAACGTTTAAAGTTGCTATTAACTTACGAATAACATTCCAATGTTATTGTAAGATTTCCAAAATAAATGTTAGGGCAATGTAGGAGGAACGTCAGTGATTGGTTAATAAATGTTTGTACAATTCTGAATGTATGGGAGGACGAATAACACTGTTCTACCGAGGATAAAGCCAGCAGTTCGAAGCAATATCTTGAAATGAATGGCAGGTAATAAAACGACGAGCCAAATGCATACAAATGGTAAAAAATTTCGCGAGCAATTCGCACATGTAGAGCAATTTTCTTGACTATTCAGAAGCTGATACGAGATGGAGGAATAAAAGCCTTTTGGCCGTATGAAATATTGAGTAAAGCAGCACTAACTTCTGCCCGTTTTTACTAGCACTAGGCATGCGTTAAGTTGTCGCCTAGTCGGCCTTGTCTCGCCAAAACTGGCATTACCAAAATAGGGCCACAAATCTATTAGGCAGAAGGAACTAAGGTAAAGAAGGTACTTCTAATATCTAATCAAAACTAGTCAGAACTCGCCCAAACATTCGCTGAATCAATTACTTTTCTATCGGATCAATTTTGTCTGTTACCTTCTGGTGGACCGGGTCGGATTATCTGATGTTCACGAGGGGTGATCGAAGGGTACGATAAGGTGACACGGCAAAGTCGATTGAAGCTGGAATTTGTAACTTTAGCTAATTTTCACAGAAGTATTTGATTAAACAATATTTATTGGACGCGCAAATTAAACAAGTTTGGGCAGTTTTCAATGACGCCTAGAGAAATAGAATTGGTAAACTGAATTAATTTGCTTGAGTATACAAACATTTTTACGTAACTTGTCCACAATCAGAAAGAACTGGTATTGACATTTCTGTTTTGTTAGTATAATATCTATTAATTTATGTATAAACATTTTGGATGGTTGGCTTTTTAAGGAAAATATGGAATCACTATTTGTAACACCAATCAATTACCTTTTCCAAATATGTAACTACATCAACAGTTACTTTGAATACTACGTATAATAATTATAAAGAATGTAATAATAAGAGAATCGGATATAATCTTCAATACTCAAAATGGACTGCTAGTGTCAAATCAGGGGCTTAAGTTTTTGACAGTTTTTGTATGGCAAATCTGTCAAAAACTCACCATTGAGAGACCGGTGTAACGTTTATAAATTAGTAGACTAAGGCCCCTGGGCAAGTGTTTCAGGGCAGTTAATCATGATGACCTTCTATGTTCTATGTTAAGGATTTGGTTTCCGCACTTAGTCCCTTTGTGCGTGGCCTATGGCGGCCGTCGGTGGTTATTCCAACCAGCCCACCTCCCTCCAGAAGTAAATTAAGTCTCCTGGTCTATTCAGAACATCTGTGAAAGATCTGGGTGACCAGAGAGTTTCTGTTCTAATCTGGGCGACGCCCGTGCATTCAAAGAGCACGTGCGTGACGGTTTCCTCAGCCTCCATGCACTCACAGAGGACTGTCCGTTATTCCTATTAGATCCTTTGGAACTATCCCACCTCTGACACAGGCGAATGAACAAGAACTTTCATTAATATACCTTCCTCATTAAAAACCTGAAACCTCGACGAAAATTTTTCGTTTCGATCGTCAGTGAAGATAGGAGTCGCCATACTCGCCATGAAACTTAGTACGTACACTACCTACTACTCTAGCGAGTGACAAAAGCCCTTGAACTACGCTCGTAAACAAGCCAACAGTGTCAAATTATTATGATGCCTTGGACCTATCCCAAAAACCCCTGTCACAGGCGAATGAACAAGCACTTTCATTAATATCCCTTCACATCCAACGTTAAAAACTTCCCTCAACAAAGAAGCGTCGATCGACAAAAGAGATAGGCGTCGCCACGTTACATAGTACCTACACTACCTACTACTCTAGGTAGCAGGGACCGAAAATCTTTATAAATTACAGTACAGGTATCGAAGAATTTTGGTTACTTCTACGACTAAGGTTACCGCTATCTTGGTAACCCAAGAAGAAAAACATGTAACCTCTTTTAGGTTATTGTTTTAATACCGGTTACACACACACAGACGATGCGCGCCTAAGCTAGAAGTATTTTTTATTTCAGTTACCGGTATTAATACTGGTTGTATTCAATTTAAGGTAACCTTTAGAAATACAAGTAAAAAATATAAAAAAACCCGTATTCATCATACCGGTTTCGGTCCCTGCTAGGGAGTGACAAGGGGCCTTGAACTTATGCTCGTAAACAAGCCAACAGACCCAACGTACACTTACATTTTATATCTGCTACGCATTACCTAGATTACGTGGTAAAAGCCGTTCCCGTTTATACGCGCGTTGTCTACGCGTTTTGTGCCTTAAGAGTCCCTATCAATTTCGGCGCGCTACTAGATTAGGTAACTATCGGAGCGCACTGAGTTTGTGTGCGTTTGAACTATCGCTGACAATCGTAGTGTGCGTCGTCGTACGGTGCAGGCGGTGTACAAATAATCTTGGTCCGTAAATATTAGCACTCCATAGTTTTTACTTACTATATAGGTTCCGTAATACTGGATGGATTTTATTATGATTATGACGTGTTATGTTTAGGTACCCTCTAAAATATTGTTTACCTAGTACGGCATTCACTATAGTAAAGTATATAAGGTAAGTCTGAAACTATTTACACGTATTATTGTACTCCTGTATTATTTACTTACTGACGGGGAGGTCTGTAAGTAATTAATAATAGATCGCGCGGCGCGGCGGCGGCGTTACCTATTAGGTAGATAACGGTGCGCTTCGAGACTCTTGTGTACCATTATTTCCCTCGCTATAAGACCGCAGTCCATGAGAGTATAGTAAAGCGAGCCATCTTGTCGTATTATAAAGCTAGGTAATAAATCGATTTTATATGAGCTACACAGAGGAAAAGCACTGTAATATTGAAGATAGAATTTTACTCAACGAAACATTCTTTTGATTTTAGCACACCCTTAGCTAATTAAAAATCATAATTTCCAATAATTGTGTTTTTCATTTCAGATATAGCAACAGCGTAAAATTAAATACAAGATATTTTTAAGTTTCTTTATTATAACAGTACAAGCACCTCCTTTAAGTTTAGTACGAGGTGTTCCGAATATCCATAGAACGTGCTTTTCGGGAGTCAACAATTTCGGGTAGTAAACATGTCATATAAAACTTTTTTAGCTTGTCTTCCATTTTATTGGCCCAGAAATCGTCATCTTTAATTATTTTTTCTACTTTTAGAGGCTGATTCGGTCCAGTCCACACAGCAAACAAACATAGTGTTTTTTTTGTAATATGCAATTGGCCCTGTATTTGAAAGAACCAATCGTGTTTGGTGTTTACAATGATTTTTCCGTTCTGTACACTCCAAAACTTGATTTTTTTCGCTCTTATGGCGTCATCGGCATTCATGCCAAAAGCCGATAAAGGACACTTTATTTCTATTATACCTTCTTGAAATAAGGCATCTGGCGTAGCACCCAAGAAGAAATATTTCTCATCAATGTGCAACCCACATTTTTGGATCGCAATATTTTCCTGCTTCGCTAATTGTTCCAAGGCAATAGATTCATTCGTTATTCCATGTTGGATGGCTGGAACGTGGCTTATTGAATAGCTATAAAGCATGTTCTTTACAAGAGGCGCTGAACTAATATTTTCACGTCGCTTGCAAACTTTTGAAAAATTTGATGCTGTTAAAAGACACCTTCTTAGTTCCAGCCATAGAGCGCTTTCAGCTTGTAATACAGTATCTCTTTCGATTTCATGTCGGTCCTGTATTTGTTGCTTCAGATTTTCCAAAAACAGTTCCTTGGCGGTTTCATAGTCATCCGATAGCATGTCAGGCTTTTGACATGCTTGCCCGTAGTCAGTAGTATCAGCGTTGAATAAAAGCTGTCTTTTTGGTATTTTTTTCTTAGTCCTAGTGTTTTGTGCATGTTTTTGTTGTTCGAATTTTTTTACAGTAGCAGATGGGCTTTTATTGAAAATAGTTTTATTAAGTGTATATATTGGTGTTCCCGTATTATAAGCGACCACTGCCGCGTAACATCTTAGCTCGTAAGAATCTTTCAACGCGTAGTTTATGCGTTTTCCTCCTATATATTTTGCGACGATAGCATTGAATTGTTCAGCTCTGTTGTTATTTAAGTTATACAGGAGGCTTCGAGCATGATATGCCAAACTGGATGCATTCGCCTTCAATTTTTGCATCAATGTTTTAACATTGGGTAAATTGTTCGGTTCCAGTTTTTTTTCAGTAGTGCAGAAATAGTCTTCGCAATTAGTGTGTTCCCCAAATATGTGCTTTGGACTGTTTAAAATGTCATTTTGCAAATATTTTATTTTGGCTGGCAAAGGCAGATTTTGAGCTGTCCTATAACGAACTGCTGATTTAACGGCTATCCGTAAACGTTTAAGACGATCACTGTTGAGTAGTTTTCGTTCACCTATTGGAATCGATGTATCTTTCGTCAAGTTCAAGTTCTTTCCATTATAATTGCGTAATAAATGATTAGAACACTCAATTTTTTCTACGCTAATATTTGGATAGGGTCGGCTTTCCAAAATATTCTTATAGGTGCTCGCGTCACCGTCTGCAATTAGTTTAGAATACACTAAATTATGTACATCAACAGACTGTTTGAAGCCGTCTACTATCGCGGCTTGCTCCATACTTGAGGAAGATCCTTTATGATTCACATTGCATTGGTGTTCAGGAGGATCTTGATTTTTATTGATTGCACGCACACATACTACACAGTACTTATTTTTCACAGCAATATGCAGTACTTTTCCTGAGTTAACGCCTATTATGGCACCTACACCTGCCAACGATGAATAATTTGTGCGGTAGGATCGTTTACACCAACTCGCGTCTGCTGTCACGGGTATCTTTGGTATCCCAGTGGGAGTTTTTTCAGTAGCTAGAGCACGTTCTTCAGCAGCAGCTTCTTTCATCGTATGTTCGGCGGTTGATTTCCACCAGTCATGCAGATTTTTATGACATTTGGAATAAATATTATTGTTCATTGTTGGCAAATTCATTGAGGAGGCTAATTCATTGAGATTTGCCCGGCCACATCCTGTCATAATTGTACCAGAAATAACAGAATGATTAATATCCATTCCGCTTTGTTCCTCGTCGCAAGCGTTTAAGTAAAAAAAACTTCCACACATAGAACAACGCAATACAAATTTTGATGAAAAACCATGTCGCTTTTCCTCAACTGTTTTGAGACAGCTCATTTGACATCCAAATTTTATAGAGTGTTGTGAAATCTCTACCAGTTGGTCAAAAAAAAACTGATAGTCAATTATTCTTCTTCCTTCAATTCGTATTGGCGTGGCTGGAGCAGACTGAAAAAATATTTGTTGTCAGTTATATAATAATTGAAACATGTGAAACGGAAAGGTGTGGTCAAATATTATGTAGAGTACCCATTCATATGTACAACTTTTAGTATGAGATCAACTTCTAAGTCGCAAAAAAATCGGCTGTTTTACACATTTCAATGTCCGCTCAGCTATTATGTATGAAACAAGTGATATTTTCTTCAACTTCAGAGTTGGTCCCATAATAAAGTTGTTCATATATCGGTATTTGATCACACCTTGCCTATGTTGTAGTGCAGTAGATAATAGTGTTTAGACCAAAAAATAAATTATTCGAACATTTTATTCTAATTTGATACACGTAAGTACGTACTTTATCCAACTCCACGACTAAATCTTCTAAAGAATCATCGAGAGAATCAAAGTTCGTTGGGAGAGGCGTTTCTTTAATTATATCCATGTTCTGAAATTATATTAATAAGACATTATTATTTTAAATGTAAAGTCTTAGTTTGTTACTCAATCACCACGATAAGACTAAACACATTTACATGGAACTTGGTACAGAGTAGACAGAGATAGATTATCATGGTTTTGCTACACTCAACTACCTATTTGCTAGTAATTAATAATGTTTGAAATAGACGTACTTCCGTGGTCTTAGTTTTTTTTGTAAGTGACCACGTTTCTGAACTCCCTGGTGATTTGTTCTCCTTTTCATCCCTATAGAATATGAAAATACAGTTAATTTATTACAAATATACAGTGTGTTTGCACAATAATTAATAGTTGAAAAATACCTTGTTTCCCCTTTTTCACCCACTGATAAAGAGCCTGTTGAATCCTGTTTGTTAGTGTAACTGAAAATAATTAATAATAGATTTATTATAAAATTAGTAGGTACCTACCAAAAAGTCTATTTAATTTCTTCTGTAAAAACTATAATTATTACTAGGTAAAAATAATTACCTGGTGACCCCATCCATTTCGCTCATCGATGATGTTCCAGGTAATGTTTGATTTTCTGTTGATTTCTGCTTATATAATTCTCTACAAATATAATAAACACATATTTAGATTATAGAAATATAACAATTTTTCTTGATTAAGATGATGGCAACAATTATTATTTACCTAAGAACTGCACGTGCCTTTCGTGTTCTTTCCACTTTTTTATTTTTACCCTTGATTTTTCCGGCATAATAAAGTTCACTTTTTCGACCCATTTTCTAAAAATTAAACACTATTTTACTAATAGTACAATACAAATAATAAGTATCAATAACATTAACAAATCACAAAGTCACCATCGCAATACATAAATTAAAAAAAAATATACTCACAGTCTCAAAACTGGTTAGGCCTAGTATAAAATCACGCGCGATTCGCGAGCTACGTCGGGAGCGGCGAACGTCACGGGCGACACAGGTCCGTCGTCGATAAGCCTTCGGGCGCGACTGAATGTCTCGAGCGAGCGCACCGGTTTATAAGGCATTATTTAGATATTTTATTACAATTAAATAAGTAGTCAAAAAAAAAAAAAAAAAATAGAGTTTGGTAGATAAACACCTCAAATTTTAAAATATTTAACTCTAATTGTTATTTTCAATAAATTCTGTCGCGTAGACGACGGTTTTACAGATGATATTATTGTGTTTTTTCAGCATGCATCACATTTTTTTTAAAGTACTTATACGTTAAACTTGAAAAAAATGAATTGTAGAGTTACTAATATACTATATGCCCAGTATTGAGGATTTTTCTCAGATTGTTATTTGCTACCAGTAAGCTAAAAAAGGAATTTTAAAACCTGGTGTTTCGTGCTTAAGTAAAAACGTGTGTTAGATTTTTATTTTTCGTAATTTATATTGAGTAGTTATCAAAATTTAAATTTGTAGAATTACTAGATAAATAGGTGATACATATTTGTGTATTAAAATAAAAACCAGATATGTTAAGGTTATTGAGATATTTGCGCTGAAAAAGCATGAATTTTCTGTTTTTAGACCGCGAAATTGATACGGACTCTTAAATAGGCCGCGCTATCTGCAGAGCCTTTTTGAGACTATTTTGGGGTCGGCTGGTCTAACCGGATGCAGCTAATGAGCGCGTCAACGATGGATAAAAACGCTGTGTGCATAGGCCTTTACATTAATCATGGCTTCTTTGACATATTGCATGATATTCTGTAATTTGTGGTTCTGCTTTCAAACTGCAGCTGCAACTGCTGGGGAGTTTGTTGCGCCACTTCTTCCCAGCTAAACCACTAGGAAGTGATGAAGGGCGGTCGTTTTGGGGGACATGGACATAAGATTGAATTTTACCAGTTTCAAAACCTTTTAAAGCTTATGCCAAGTAATTTGATTGGTTTTTTTCGGTGACTCAAGTAAGGCGAAAGCCATAGCCAACGATTTTCTATTTTTATTTTTTTATTGCTAAAAACTTAAGAAAATTTGAATTTCGCGGGAATCCTTGATACATCCAACAACGCACTGCCGTTTGGCTGCGTCTAAAAGTCTAAATTAATTAAGTACTGTGTTCATCAGGCTTACAGAAAGTAACCGCTCTGTCTGTAGGTATGTCAGCCATTTTATATACATTTATCATAATATATGCTCAACTCAAACTCAAACTCAAAGCATTTATTTCAATTAAACCAATTACAGGCACTTTTGAATTGTCAAGGAGTCAGTCAGTCAGAAAATATGAAGCTAGATGCCCATTCCAAAGCGTAGTAGGTACCTATGGAGAAGAACGGGCAAGAAACTCCACGGACACTCTTTTAAATCAAATAAATTGTTACAAAAATTGGTTACATCATTCATGTTGAAATTACTTATACATGTGAGAACAATGTAGAAAGACTTGCATAAAAAAAGCGTCCGTACATAAAAATAAAAACAATTCAAAAATTACAAATAAGCCATGGCAGCTAAGAGATGACCAGCCCCAACTGACGGCGCCCGTTCACGAACATGACGCATGGATTAGCACCATTCAGCTCAACCATTTTGAAGGGAGCTAAATGATCCAACACACACGCCACCATCAGCGAGACATCTGAGTGAGCATGACATACTCACAGCCGCCAGGGCACATTCAAGTCAATGAAAGACATAATATTACCCGGTAAATGGTAGCTCAATAGTACATAGTACTCACATATGTGCTATGCAATTATATAATGCAAAAGAAATTGAGTCTATACAATGCAAAGATGTTCTTACAATCTTCAGCAGCTCCAACAGACTTTTCGAATGTTAATCAATTAGTTGTGGTTGTGGAGCAGGACCAGCATTGGCCCAAGCATTTTTATCAGTGATATAATCCCCTAACTTATAATATGCCTGCCTGCATAGTGTGCGTTTTATACATGTTTTGAATCTCGTCTCATTCAGTTGAAGTATGTGGGGAGGAATTTTATTATAACATTTTAAACAGTACCCCATGAAAGATGAGTCTACTTTAGCCAGTCTGAAACCTGGTTGAACTAATAGGTCCCTATTTCTTGTACTATAATTATGTCTATCACCTCTTTTACTAAAAAGATGTAAATTTTTTCTTACATACATGATGTTTTCATAGATATATTGACAAGGTACCGTCATGATGTTAATATCTTTAAACAGTTCCCTTAGAGAATCACGCCTGCGGAGATGATATATGGCTCTGATCGCTCTTTTCTGCAGAATAAAAATAGACTCGATGTCTGCAGCCCGTCCCCACAGTAAAATACCGTAAGACATGATACTATGAAAGTAACTAAAATATACCAGTCTCGCGGTATCTACATCAGTAAATTGACGGATTTTTCTGACAGCATATGCTGCTATGACATACTGTGACGTAAATCATAGGTTACCTAGGCCGTAATAGGCCATGAACTATGCTCGTAAATCCGTCAGCCGAGTCAACCTATTCTACATCAGACATTTGCTTGCCATTATCTAAATAACTATGCTTATGTGGTACAAGTCGATCTAGCAAGGGTCAATAAATCAAGTTTCTGCTACCCAGTTTTACCCAGATTGGTGGCTTTTTCGTCCTCTAACCTCAGTTGGTCTTGAATAGTTTTTTAAATCCATATACGAAACTGCATGTAAAAATAAAACTTAACAACTGTCGTTTTTCTAGGTGACAATTTTTTTTTCCAGATTCTCTCAATGCAGTTAACAATTTGTAAGGTATTCAAAAGCTTAAGGCCAGTCTCCCATTAACCTTTTTCTGTAGCTACAATGCTTAAGATACCCTTACTGCACCGTTTACAAAATCTAACCTGTATATGGAGGAAGAATATTGCGAAATGAACAACCCTTATTGATCTTGAAAACTTCCTTCAAATGTCAAATATATGCTGCCCTCGAGAAGTTCAGGGTAGGAGGGTTCAGAGAGGTATGTCACTTTGGTGCAAATAATACCTGTCGTTTACACGTTTTCACTTTCAAACGGTATTTATACCTATTGTGGGTATAAGGAAGATATTGTATTTCAAAGCTATCTGAAAAGTACATGAGGTTATTTTAGATATACTCGGGTTATGTGGCCATTACGGATCCCCAGGGCCCTTCATTGTGGCGGTCCGTGGACACGTATATTCTGTAATGGATAATACTGGCAGAAATTGCTGGATATTAGGTTCAATAAATTGTTATTACGCTGAAAATAGATAATTTACTTAAGCTCATAAAGGTCCCTAGAAAACTAATCTTGTAAATTGACGGTCAACCTTGTTGTGCGGAAAATAGGAGCATATATTAGGTAAGTAATAGAAAATAGCAACAAAGTTACGTAATACCACAGGCTTGGACACAGTTGATTAAGGTGGATGCTCCAAGGTAGCCCGCGAAATTCAAATTTTCTTGCGTTTTTTGCAATTTGCCGTTCAGTGTCAGGTTGTATGTTGATTAAAATATGATTTGCGACCGTAACAAACATGGCTTTATAGAATTATTATAATCATTAGAATCGGCAATACAACTCCTTAAATTAGAATAATCCTCAAATGTCATAATTTCATGAAATAGTCCTTCAATAGGATTATATGAACTTAGAGAGGTGTATTGATGATTTTTATGACTATAATTCTATAAATAAATATACAGCCGCAAATCATATTTAGATCAACATACAACCTGATACTAACCTGCAAATGGCAAAAAACGTAAGAAAATTTGAATTTCGCGGGCTACCTTGCAGCATCCACCTTAAGAGGAAGTATGTTTGGTATCTGTTTTTTAAGCCTTCGAAGCTGTCAATGTCAAAATCATTGGAGTACCTACTATGTGAAGTAGATTCCTCCTACACTGCAGTAACAAGATTAAACCTTAGCCTATCGAGGTATTTCATGATCTGTTATTATTTTGCGACAGTTTTGTTTGATATTCTTGATGTTCTTCTCACGAGTGTGCTAATCAGTAGATAGGATACGGTTCTAGGACTCCTAGGTCAAGTTGTATCAAGAACGTTTCTTGATCTTATAAGTAACATTAGTTTATTTCATTCCTTTACAAGTCAACAATGACGTGTTAAAATTAATGTTATGGAGATCTGCATACATTAGAATGGATCCATTCTAATGTCTGCCAGTATTCTAATACTTACTAATAGATAATGATTATTATTTACAGAGTAGAACGGAGAAAATTGTGTAAATGCTTACTCCAATTTCATAGGAAGTTCTTCAGAGTACCAACTTAATAATAATTTTAGTTAGCAAAAGTAGGTCACTAATCTCAAGTTTAAATGTAAATTTTATGAGTATCAAGTATAAAATGCCCTTTATTTTACGGAAAGATATTATATAAAACCAGCTCAATTTACGTATTAATTTCAATTTTCTTATTTATACAATTCCTTGGCAATTAGAATTATTCTCAGAGTTTTTTTATTCCTTTGTTGTATTAATCCGGCTTTGAGCAGCGCTTGGGTATGTATAATTATGATAGCTAGCGTGTCTGTCCGTTTGTGTTCTTATTGAAGGTTGAAGGTTCTTCCTTATCAGTCATGCTAGCGTAAAGACTCGTGCAGACTGTCGCGACGTGACTCTAACAAAACAATTTCTAGGAAAACTTCACAGTAGAACAATTACCGGCATCGTGTGGCGCCAGTCTGCACGAGGCTTAACTGTTACAATTTATCGATGTGTGTAGGTGACGTCATATTTATTATACACGTATTGGTACATAACGGTGACAGGGGCGTGTCGTGCCTCGTGATTTAAAAGGGTAAAATCTTAGGTATGTTCAAACATACATACATACATAAACTCTCGCCTTCATTCCTTAGGGATTCTTACAGTCAGTCCTTTTTCTTAGTTTACGCGTCAATCCCTAGCATCGGTGAAATGACATTTCTCTTCAAGATCACTCAACTCAAAGCATTTATTTCAATTAAACCATTTACAGGCACTTTTGAATTGTCAAGGAGTCGGTCAGTCAGAAAATATGAAGCTAGTTGCCCATTCCAAAGCGTAGTAACTACACATACGTTTTCACGGTGAGATTTTTGTGAATACTTATGCCATAATTTTTGTCAATGGCGTCAGTATCATAGTGATTTGACACTTTGTTGTAGATATATAGAGAATTAGTTCAAAATGCAATGGAGCATGGAGATTGGAGACACACAGTTGCAAGACGGAAATTTTGAAACACCAATTTTCGGGCCGTAGCAATTTCAACTGGCTGGCCGCATCGCCAGATCTGACGGCGCTAGACTTCTTCTTTTGGGGCTTTATGAAATCTCGTGTTTACCAACACAAGCCACAAACCTCACAAGCTTTTGAAAGCCGATTCAAAATGCCGAGCAGAATTTATGGGGTTCAACTCAGGAGGAGGTCTTCTGACCGTTTTTTTTTTTTTACTTAATGTCATCAATTTTACGACTTTAAATACCTAGTCTTTCCGTGAAAACAGGGCCCATTTATTTCAACAACATGGCAACTAATTCACATTATGACATTACTTTTGCCCCACCTTGTATAAAGAAAAACAATGATAACCTTTATTTTGAAGACGGTTAATAAAGAATACTAAAGAGACATTCCTAAGCGGATGAGAGCAATAATGACAAAGTATTTAACATTATATCTTATCCAGAAAAGAAATAAACTCACCACTCGAAACTACCCACTAAACCTTAACCTAAAATGTTCGTCTACCCTCAATTTACGACCATTTCCACCAATCGGGCTGCCAAATGTCCGATTGGGGGCTGTTAGTCCAGACGGGCGATTTTTTTTCGCGCATTGAATTTTCAACGCACTGCTTAGATCTGAAAGTTTGAAATCCAACTGTATTTTTCTAACGCTGTGATGCACGCTGTTGAATTCTCAATGCTCGGCTCAACACTTTAGAGTTGCAAATACAGTGCGCGATAAAAATCGTCGCCTTATTGAAACGCCCCTGCCAACCTGGTCTTATTGTATCGCACATAGTGGTTCGTTAGGTAACGTTTCGTATGCACTCCACGGGGAGGAAATCGAAACGGGGAAACGTGACCAGCCCTAGCGAAAGTGCGGTATATTTTGGGTAGGTATATCTGGGTTCCGGAACTGTAGGAATACGGTGGAGTGTGTTCCGAGTAAAGGAAGCTTGAATGGGGTTGTTGTTTTTATGATTTCAAGACAAAACCAAAAGTGGAACCAACTTTAAAACATGGACAAATTCAAACGTAAGATGTACTAAATGCTATGTAAAAACGTACATGAAAAAGGCTAGAAACATATTGAAAGTAATCATCTTAAAAGTATGAAAATATAACACCAAATAACAATAGGTACAGTTCGATCCAAACTGAATGGCGGCTCGGAACATGAGGCGAGTCGCTGCGCAGTAACAGTGTCATGTGTCAGCGGGGGTGAGGGGTGGGGTACTGCGCAGCGAGTAGCTAACTTCCGAGCCGCCATTAAGTTTGAATCGAACTGTACATTCAACGCGATTATTTCCGCAAGCATCGTCACATGACTATGTGTAAGCAAGCAATCGATTCTGAGTAATCGAATATCCTGTTTTTGTAAGACGTCTTGGTCGAGCGACTCGTAACAAAAACACTGGCGTTTTAAAGGTTAAAGGAAAATAACAGTAACCGATTCTCAGATAAGCTGTTATAGTTATACAAATTATTTAAACAAGAGTTTAAATAAAATAAACTTATCAAACTCCATCAGAAATAGAATGATTAGCAAAACTTCTTACAGAAATGTTAATTCACCAAAGAACAGTCGTTTAAATAACGCCACAAATATAAGTAAGCAATTCACAAAAAATATATTATAAACCTTAGCAATTCAGTAAAGATAACTCCTGAGTTATAAGTTTATAACCGAGTATGAGGCGAAACGCGAAATACCAATGCACGACTGAAGTACACTTTTTGAGGAAACCCAATAGCGAAGGCCTATTGGTTCACGTTTTAAGAATCATTTATTTCTATTTCGACATAAGCTGTATCGATCTCTCATTCACTTTCGAAATGAGGTCATGGTGGCAAAGGGAAGAGCAAATTCAATAGGAAACTTCACAGTTCAGTAGGTTCAACAAACTCGAATGGCAGCAGTAAGCCTAGCTTGCAAAACAACTTTTGTCTCACGAAATTAAGCCCGGCTTTTAGCAGAATCCGCCTATACAGGCCCAACTTACATTTAATTGAGTCGCCGAACTAATGTTCCAGAAAGGTTGACACAATTTCGCCATGACGGACTACAACTAAATCATTTCTTATATATCTTCTTAGGTCCTGGCAGGGACGAGGCTTTCGCTATAATTGGTGCGTGACAGTCTTCAATGGCTCAATGGTACCTCTGCGTCACTTATTAGGAGAGACATTAAAAAGTAATTATTTAAATGGGCTTAAAACGTCTGTGTGCCGAAAATTTTACGTGGCAGTAAAAGTAGCATCTGTTCTAAAATGAGTTATGAAATTAAGGTTAGGCCCACTTGCGCATTCATGGGTAACTCGGAGTTAAAAGCTAACTCAGGGTTAATTCCAATTATTCTCTAATAAATTATTGGATTAACCCTCATTTACCTGTCCTTAGTGACTTTCGAGTGGTTTAAAAAAGCATGTCGTTGAAATTTTTATAAAAGAGTACATTCAACACATGATGGAACTTTTTTCTTTGGGGTGAGAAATATAAAATATTTCTTGTAAAATATGTAAATCCCGTCGTAATACACATGCCTATACCTTGCACAGAAGTATGCAAGTAGCTTGCATGCCATTGAGCCATTACAACTTCAGATTGGTGATTTCACGATGCATGCAAGCTACTTGCTTATTTTTGTGCCAGTTACAAGCATGTGTATTACGGCACAGATTAATAATTACGGGCTTAACAGACTTCCTGCGTTTCGAGATAAGTTTTACAAGTAGCGGACAAAGCGAGTAAGTTTCAAGGATATAGCTGAAATATTACTTTGTTGTTTACCAGCAAAATCTTAACTCCTGGAAGAGTGTGTAAACAGGTAACTTTGCCAAACGATTTTCAGGAAAAAATAAGGGCCTCTTCAGTTGGTACTTTATGTTAACCTTAATAGCATATTGATCCCAAAAATTACTAGACCGCTTTCCGCCAATAATAAAAGAAATATTCGCATCAAATGATTGAATAGTTGTCGAAACATAAAAGTGAAGAAAATTAGTCAATAAAAGCTTTGGGTCACAAAATAATAAATAATGAATGAATGAAAGTGCCATTCAACATTTATCTAGGTTAATTGTTTGTTTGTAAGTTTGTATGTCTTTGTAAGTTTGTGATCTTCGGAACTGTCAGTCGGATTTGCAAAATTCTTTTCAATTCTTTTCATTGTTTCACGACAGAAGCTAGTTTCGAATAAACCTAATACGCCTACAAACCGATCGACAATCGTTCTGCAATCAAATTACAAGTTTGGAGAACCTCCGATTCGTAATTCAAAACGAAAATTATACGGGTTTTTACTAAACAGTTGGAGAGCTGAGTAGCAAATCCAGAATTTTCAAAGGAGCAAGCAAGGAGTTAATTCAAAAATAATCCACTTGGAATTCCTGCTATCATTTTAACGTTAAAACGTCCAGAATTTTGCGAACAAAATTAATTTTACGTCCACGTAAAAATAACCTCTTGAATTTCATATACCCATCCAATTAACCCAAATAAAAGTTTTGAACGTGTCTCATTTCCCAAGTCACCATTCTGTCACCCAGTTCTGAACACTGCTTGGGATCAACGACCGGCAGTAATACGGTTCATAATTTGCACTGCAGTGGTTTTGCATACGTCTGTCGCCATGGCAACCGTGCCGTTGTGCATTGTCAGTAAAACATTTGTTAGAAATATAGAACGCATGGAACAGAGGGACTGTAGTGAACACCAAAGCGACAAAATGCAGGATATTTGCTGATCAAAATATCTGTCTACCGCAGACGATCGACCAATACCAGTATTAAAGATCGCAATCATAACATTTGACGACAAGGTCACTGATCCCGTCCATTTAATTTGACACTTATAAATAGGCTGCATTACCGTTAAACGTTGAGCAAATCTGTGTATTATGATGATTCATACAAATTTAACCGTTATGTATATGCAGCTCCCTTGTGTACTAGTACCAAATTGCCTTATTGGAATGCAAATAAATGCATAGAAAACTGTTTAATATTCATTCTATCAGTCTCGCATCACATGTGCTCCGATCAATATCTAGATTTCTTTGAGTTGAACAAACTTGTTTCTAGGCTTTTTTTCATTCTATATGGAAATTGAGGAATATGTTGGAATAATGCGTGAGTTGGCGTTGATTGAAAGATAGAAACGGTAAAGTTTGAGTAGTATCCTCTGGGGTATACCCCCGGGGAAGCCTCTTTCATAATTCGCTATTTGGGAGAATAACTATGCCCGAATCGCTTTAGCTTGGCAATAGCGATCACTGACAAAAAACTGAAATAAAGTCCTGAATCAATATCTATCGTGATCTTCAACATGTTCCAATAAGGAAAATCCATACAAAGTTTGTTGTTTCCGTAGGACGGAGAGATATTAGGCAAAGGGCGATGACCGCTAAAGCGATTCGGATATAGTCTTTTATTTTAGGAATCATCTCCATGTTTAGGATCAATAAAGTTAGTTTCGCTGTTCTGTTGGGTGTGCGTAGTGTTCTGTCAAGAATCGACGTCAAAATCCTGAAAGCCACAATTTCAGGCCACAAACGCGCTGACAGCGATTTGAATCGAGTAACTTTACACAATGTTAAACTGAGAGCAATTATCTGCGTCTCATTAATTTGTAATGAAATTCATCGCAAATTCAAAACTTTTCTCAGACCGCATTCAAAGTCGCCATTTGTTTTAAGTTTCCAGACCAACAACTTCAGGTAAATTGCCAAGCTGGGCTAAATATTGCGAAGTCATAATTATGGGCAATGTCTTTATGATAACTTATACTGGGGTTTGAAGAAGAGACTGCAATTTTTTCTCAGAATCTGTTTGCATTTCTTGTAAATAAAGTTTTGTAGAATGTGCTCTATTTGATTTACACATCAGCTCTTCAGTTTCAACCTTTTTGATATTTTCTGCAAAACCACAGATGGATCACAGTTCGCGCCCCCTATACCTTAGAACTTAAACATGACGAAATGTGAGTGTACTTTATGGAATACAGGCATGATGTGACCACGTATGGAAGACCTGTCGATATTGTCCAATATGCTTCTAATATTCAAGTGAAATGTCGTCTAGAACCTTATAATCCGTCATCAATATTCCTCAAAAGCCTCATCTCGATTAATGCATTACCCAATAAACATATTTGCATCTTATGTTAATGCTCACGTGGTTACATAAATCTTTCCGTAGTTACAGCTAGTTCCGGCACGGGGTCGCCAATTTATTCACTTTTACTTGTCAGCGGCCGTGAGATGTTCGTACGCATCTTGAAAACATTATCTCTTAGCAGATTTGATTTATACAATCGTTCTGGTTTCTCTTTCCTCATTCTTGTGACTTCCGACATGTATTCTTTTTGATAATATACCGAATTTTCATGTTCGTCTGCAAAAATTGGAAGTTCCGATTGAGACTGAGACCATCCTATGACGCCATTAGTTTCACTATCTAGGCAACAAAACATAACCCCATCTTGCAGAACGAAATCAGTTATGTTTTTTTTAAGTAGATTGACAAGCTGTTCTACAGCCTCTGAACAGCCCTACACAGACTTGATTTTATTTCCAATTCAAACAATACAGTCTTCATGAATAAGATCAAAGATGTCTGCGTCAATTGTTCTCTCGGCACCGGAATCTGTTCAAGTAATAGACACTTGACACGACTCATGATAGTCTTTATTGACTTGAACAGCTCTGAATACAAGCATTTTAGCTCTGAATACTACATTTTACTATTGTAGTTTGCGTGTTTCTCGCAGTTTTATACTCAATTTGCATGTGATTGTTAAGGAGTTAACATATTTTTTATGTAAATAATATTCATAATCTTTTGGTCATGATCAAAAACGAATTCAGGGAAGCAACATGTCGAGGCGTTATTTGAAATCAATCTTTGGAATTGGTACCTACACATTATCACGTGACCTATGGATGGGGGACCCAAGCAGATCAGACTCGGTGCATGATTTCCGGACGAGATTAGTCGGACGGAACCGCACCCTAATTGTGTAACACACTTTCAATCACAATCTAAATGATTTTGAAGGAACTAATCCATTGCTTCAATGTTTATGTTCGAAAAATATATCTCCTCAACAATAAAAACGCAAGGAATGTTGTTGAACTGTCAAAATGAAAGCCATTGCTACTTGTAAGTCAGTTACGCAATAACCCCGCCGGTTACTTCAAGCTGGGGTTTACACACTCAAGCAGCGATGAAGGTAATCCAGAAATTGAAGACGAGAGTTTATAAAGAAGATGATTCCTGGACTATGCAGCAGTATGTATACATTTGATGTAACATGCGTTCAGTGACATCAGATTACCAGTGAAATAACTCCGTTATGATAACCCAATTGGCAGCTCATTTCAGTATACTTTTTAAGGCGTCAACACAACGCTTCTCAGTCAAGCAACAAAGTTCGTCAAAAATACTAAACACCATTCAAGAGACAGGTGTCTCAAACACAAACACAACATTAGACAATGTCCATATGATTACTATCCGTCTATTAATACTATAGCATCAAAAGTGTGTAGCGTGATCCGATAAATATAGCCCCGGAGCGTATATTCGACCTTCGCGTTGCGGTGAGCGAGTCAACAGATCTACGCATGTATAAAGGGAATTCAGGAGTAACAAGGTTGGGGCGAAATTTTACAGAGATGGGAGTGCGGTGAATATCGGATATTACGAGTTTCGAGGTCGATCTTCGGTTTGGTTAGAATTTTGTTGTTTGGAGTGCTACACACTTTCAGTTCGTATCATTCGTCACAGCAGCAACGGGGCAAAATCGAATAAGTATAAATATTTTACCGCCCAGCTTTACCGAATCGTGCCTATTATCGTTGTCTTTATTTTGATTGCGTGGCCTTCTTAATTATAGCAGAAATTACTTAGTTCCTGCTTAGCAATTAGAGTACGAGCAAAAAAACGTATTCTATTCATTAACATAGCCTTGAAATGCAATACTCCAAATAATCGTATCATCAAAACAATTATTTATCATGGGCACCGCAAAAACGATTCAGAAGTTGTGAGGTTTGTAGTTTTCACCGCCACGATCAACACATAAGGCTGTTTTTCTAAAGAATTTTGTCTGTGTAAGATAGGCTTGTTATACACATAACCCAAAGCACATCGTATAAAAAAGCTGCTCCAATTATTGAGAACAATGTCCACGAACTAACAATTTTAAGCTGGATTCAATACCTATCTGTTGAGCGGGTTAACAGTCGGTTAAGCGACTAATTAGATCAGTCACCGAACTGAACCCGACATGCAAATACGGGACAGGCTTAAAAAACATCCGCTGTAACAGGAATGGTGGGTCTGTGACGTAATGCGACAAAAAACAAAAAAAAGGTTCGTATTTATCTCAGTTTTGTGCCAGAGGTCTCAAAAAGAGGTGCAGAAAAGCAACTTTAAATTAGGTGTTACTTCTTATTCATTTTAGTTCTAGTTTCCAAGATAGAAGAAGTTCTATACCACAAGCCAAACGCCGTAGCGTCCAACCGTCTTGCAACAGTTTATTATAATAATAGTTTTGTTGAAAATATTGTTTCTGTTTATTAGCATATCTCTTGTATTCAGATAGATAGATAGATCAGATCAGTCCGTGAGATACGTCACAAATCTAGAGGCGTACTACATCATCCAATGCTTCAAGTTCTACAACATCAAATCTAATCTTAATATAAAAGCGGCGTTGAAAGCTGTACCGTAAATAATCTATATATGAATCTAGGTATGAGACTTGGAGCTTAATGAAAAAGTGACGTAAATGTGCGAAAATGTTAGACAGGGTCAGTCGTTATTATACGTGCGAAATAAAGCCATAAAATTCACGAGATACTAATAACGTAGTCTTCAATTTCTATAGCCTCAAGGACATAAAGTTATATTAATGTTCTATTTAGAGCGGTTCCAGACACATAAATCTAGACATCTTGGAGCTATATTTAAGTCTACTTAAAACAGACTCAAGTAAAGTTCTAACGCAAAAACTTTCCCTACTTTTTCCTGTACTTTTGTTGGCGTGTTGTCAGAATCCGGTTTTTGACGCAGCAACGGCGGACAGGACTGGTTGCAAAGTTTTTTTGGCATTCTTTTGAGAAGCTGTGTTGTAATGTGAAAAGAATGTGGAAGCAGCAACTCCTGGGTCAGGGGAGACATGTTTTTTGGCTCTCAAAGAGCAATGAAGACGATGCTAAACTTGCAGAATACTGTTTAAAGAACGGGTAAACAGAGTACTTTGTTTTGAAGCCTTATTTTTCCATCGTTAGATATCTTTTTTACGTAGAGAATAAAACTATTGACGTTTGCCAGTTCTTATAAGTATAGAAAATATGTCAAATATCTGAAATTCGTTCTGAGCTGGAGTTTTCAGACAAAAACTTAGGCCCATAGTAATTGTCAAGGACGGATGGACTATACAATACGTCAGCCTAGACAGACAAGGAATATAGTAGGTACAATATTCCAATCCAAGAAGCGTTTACACAGCTTTCACCATCATTGACCTACTGCAACTAGCAACATGGCGATCGAACTAGATATTTCTAGGTAGCTTCCCCATAGCAAAAACTGCACTTTTGTACTTGGAAACTATAGTCTGATGGGCATACGCGAACTAAGCGATTAATCGCACGCGATCATCTTGTTCGAAACCAATCAGTGCAGCAATTTTCTTTACACGTGTTTCTGTTTTTTGTAATATTTTCCTGATAATCTACAATCGTGAGCTTGAAGAATGTCCTGTAAGAAGTATTTTGCGACATGTTTCTTTATGAAAAATTAGTTTGTAGACTCACCTATTGCAGCAACCGGCAAACAGTTAAAGCAGTCTGTGAATGTTTTCCATAACTTGATGTTATATCTCCTTTTGCATTCGTCGTAGAATCTGTTGGACAAAAGAAAAACCTATGAAAACATGAGCATACAATATTTAAATAACTAAAAGTCAGGTTACGTATATTTTCCAAGCTCTTAGGCCCGCTTGCGTCACAAATCACTAAATGCGTTTAGCGCTAAACGAATTTTAAACATCGTTCTGTTTCTGTCAACAGTTAAGGTTACGCTAGTCAGTAATTCTTCCATACTAACGTCGTCGTGACGGATTTACTCCCCAGTTTGACAGTGTACATTAAAAACTATAACTTGTCTCTTCATTATCTAGCCCTGTACCGAAATAGAATTTAAAAAATTGGTTTGAAAGTTATTAGCGTCGAAAATTCCATATTTCAACACAAATTTTAACGATCTTTGGGCGTAATTAAATAACTCCAGGAGTATGAAATTGGCAAAATTGTTACTGTACAGGGATACATAATTGTAACCGTCGACTAGTGCAACCTTAAAGATGACAGAGACAGAATATTGTTTTAAATAATGTTCAGCGCTAAGCGCATTTTGTGATTTATGGTGCATGCGAGCTTTGGAGATAATACGGTAAATAAATAATATTATAAACGAATTTACTTTATAAATACTGCATGGTTCAAACAATAATTGCATTTATGTGGTTTTCGTTGATTTTCCTGGTTGATTGGTCTATATATGGGATATTTACGACAAGGTGGATGACCAGGGAAAAAAAGTATTTATAAATTGCGTGTGCAATAAAACCATAATACTTTTGGCGCGTAAATATGGATTAGGGATTTCCTTTGGCAGATATGGGAATATGTATAGCCAAGTATCTTTCTATGTATAGATAGCTCTTCGTACATAATCTTTATTAATATATAATATTATGAATCCGAAAGTAACTCTTCCTGTCTGTACCTTTACACGTCTAAACGGCTGAACTGATTCGATATTTGCCACACAGGTACCACCTGGGTATATAGGACATATTGATACTTTTTATCCCGGTAAAACGTTCCCGTAGGCTAATTGCCGACAACATGCGGGCGAATCCGCTGGCAAAAAGGTAGTATTACATAAGCAAATGATAAACAATCCCCACAAGACCCCTCAGTCGCCATGACACTGACTTTCTACCTCTTATCACGTAATCCATTAGTCAGTTTGTTCAATGATTATGTTAATACTACAGCAGTCATCATTCCTCGCTCACAGGTTGGCAAGAGTTCAAATACGTCATAGTATGTATCTACACGTCACATTTGATGTTTTAATTTCTCCTTCATGCGGGCGAAGCCGCAGGCAAAAACTAGTCATTAAATACATAGTACATCCACCCACAAGACCCCTCAG
The DNA here is from genome assembly GCA_914767815.1 of Eupsilia transversa. Classification (NCBI taxonomy): domain Eukaryota; kingdom Metazoa; phylum Arthropoda; class Insecta; order Lepidoptera; family Noctuidae; genus Eupsilia; species Eupsilia transversa. The sequence goes on from OU611892.1 coordinate 11,934,958, forward strand.
TCGCCATGACACTGACATTCTACCTCTTATCACGTAATCCATGATCCACGTGCAATGATTATGTTTATACTCAAACAGTCATCATTCCTCGCTCACAGGTTGGCAAGAGTTCAAATATACGTCATAGTACACGTCACCATTTTTATATTTTGTGGCGTAGGTTTGCCGCGGTAATGAATGCTGGAAGTGGGGCGATTAAGTCCATTATGGCTGATGCTTTCTTTGCTTGGTTTTTTTCTTTATTATGATATCAATGTAAAAGATCAGCCTGCTGCCATTCAATGTGATGAAATGGAACCTTCTATGATTGTTAATTGAAGTAGCGGCCATTAAAAATGACTAAAGATCAATGAGAAACTAGTTTTAACGAGCGACCCGTCCCAGTTTCGCAAGGTTTTTACTACTTGACAAAACATCGAGATTTCTTTATTATCTGTAAGTTACATAATGCATTATACTACTAAACTTTCCGGAATAAATGATCTGATGACGAATGAGTCAAAACCACATCAAAATCCGTTGCGTAGTTTAGGAGAACAACGTAGTCACACAGACAGTCACGAAATGCGACATTCATTTATAATATTTATAAATATGTATTTTTATTAATTGTTAATTTTGTTAGTTTTAAATGCTCCTTTTAACTGTTTGCATTTCCTGTGCGTGTCCCAAATAAAATATTTATCTTTCTTTCTTTTCTTTAAAAAAATATTTTCTTAAAATCCACTGAAACTATCATCAAACTGGAGTTTCATAAACATCATTATACAGTTGGCGCGCATAAACCTCATTAGCTCTCTAGTTGCATAATATAATTTACATAAATAGGTACAAAAACAAATACTGACTCATCCATTCGTTGTTTATTAATATTTGACACATGTTTACCACAAGATAACATGTAACAACAATGTACTGTTAGCGCTGACACACATCAACGACTTTTGGACTTTAATTTGAATCTAAGGAAATAAGTGACTTATCTCCCTAGATGGATATTGAGATTTTTACTCAAAAAAGTATGCTATGTATATTCTCGGTAGTCACCCCCTTTGCAGCCATATCACCTTTCACACAGTCTATCCATCTTTATTGGGTCTTCCCTACTCTTATAGCATCCATATTCATACTCAAAATTTTCCTCACCACATTTTTCTCTCCTCCACATAGCTCAAGAATTCTTTTAAAGGACAGTAAATAACAAAAGCCTTTGACCGTTATAGTCATCAACAATCGGCCTGTCAGGCAAGAATTTATGGCAATACCCCAGAGGACCATTGTTGTCGCTTTAGCTACCTACCTACTACAGTTAGAGTCAATTCCCAGTTCTGTAAATGATTATGAATCATAATGAGGACCACTTACGACTAAATACAAAAGAAAGCAAGTTTTATTGGCAAAAAGTAAACATCACAATCGTTTGACCGCTGACCCCAAACTAAGCAGGGCTTGTGTCTTGGAGGTCGGATTACGACTGACAGTGAGTGACAGTCATCAGCTGCATTTCAGCCGAAAGACGTCCACTCAGACAGAAGAGAGAACAGAAGTCCCTAAATAAGTATGACATGACGGCAAGAAATATGTTGGTATTACTGATGCGATTTAAAAATGTAGTAGTAGTGACGTAAGTAATTAAAAATGTAGTCCATCGTCTGCACTGGATCTTAGTCGTTCTAGTTTAGATAAAAGCAACGTTTACGAGTAAGCATTTAACTGTAGGAAAACGTGAATTATGATACATGTGCGGTCAAGGCCACGTAATATCAACGTTTTCCCTATAGATAGGCTATAGAGAGAATATAAGATTATTGTTATTGTATTATCTAGTTCCCTAGGGAAATAACCTTAATATATCATTGGATGGCTTTGAATTGGACTTGCCGTATTTAAGATTCTACAAAGGTAGGGTAGGTAAATTTAAATCATCTTTTTTAGAAAAACAAGATATAAAATATCAGATACTAAATCCAATACATCAGACAAGACTAGAATATGCTTCAGACAGCTTATTTTTTAATCATTTATTTACAGTCGTAGTTATGATTACAAAATACTAAAGTAAATAAAACACAAAGGTTAAGCTTACGAAAAAACAGATTTGTTAAAATATAATCAAATGTAAAGATAAAAAAATATTAAAGACAACAGCAGCTAAGGGCATTCCACTCAGTGAACAAACGCCCACGTCTACAACTTTAACAAAAGAGAAAAATGAGAGAATTGAGCGTACTATAATTATTCTATACTCCACATTCTACGTAAATTAAATATCACAGACAAAAGTAGATCGTTGATCTGGGAGATGAATCTCAAACAAGAATTTATTAGAATATTCATCTAGTAGACCTTCATTCATCTCGTCTGTGTAGGTGTTAGGTTTTTCTTCATTAACCTTTCGGTATATTTTATTATACCACTTTACCTTTGTATTTAATCAAAATAAGTAACACTTTACAGGGTAAGTACTATAATGTACTCAATTCTATTCCATGTTCATAGGCCCAATAATATATGAATTGAAAGTCACCGGGATATACATACTTGCCGGGATTTGAACAATGCCTACGCAACACCAAAATGTTGGTCTATGAGTTGGATTCTCACTTTTATCAAGCAAACACTGGAAGGCTGAAAACGCGAGTTTCCAACGGCTAACGTCTAAATTGCAGATAGCCAGTCCCATTATATTATTAAACGATTCCAACGCAGTTCATTGCTAGGAAATAGGAACTTGTGGCTTGAATTCAACTCCTCAATTTCCCAGAATGAAACTGTTTATGCAATGGAAGACGACTATCTGATATTACAGGCGCCAGCGCCAGTTTTACAAGCTAATTACGGGAAACGTGATCCTTCGATGCTTTCCATCGATTTACATGTCCACTGAGAATAATGTATACAAGCTGTGTGCACGACGGGATTTCCCATGGGCAAAAATGACGAACTTTCATCCCCCATATTTAACCCATTCGGAGCGGATCAATTTAAAAAAATCTTAATAAAAACTAAAACCCAACTACGGCAAAAGTCTACTAAAAAGGTATAAACAAGTCTTCACAGACAGACAAATTAAAAATCCGGAGTCACACGTGTTTAGGGGATAAATCGAATAGATTACGTGTGACTCCGGATTTTTAATTTGTCTGTCTGTGAAGACTTGTTTATACCTTTTTAGTAGACTTTTGCCGTAGTTGGGTTTTAGTTTTTATTACTTTTATTTTTATTTAATTTATTTTGGGGTTATAATATATATATTTTTGAAATGTGCTAATTAAGCCCTTTTATTTGATACCCAATATTAAAAAAACTTTTTTTTTAGTTCTTGACTTTTGTCCTTTAGATGGCGCCATATTCAATTTAATGTGACGTCACATAGCCTATAACCATCGGACTACCGAGACGCTTCCAACGGTACCCCATTTCTTTTGCCGTAGTTGAGTTTTAGTTTCTATTAGGTACTTTTATTGTTATTTAATTTTTTTAGGGTTATAATATATATATATTTGAAATGTGCTAATTAAGCCCTTTCATTTGATACCCAACACGACCCCATTAAAAAAACTTTTTTTTTTAGTTCATGACTTTTTGTCCTCTAGAGGGCGCCATATTCAATTTAATGTGACGTCACATAGCCTATAACCATCGGACGACCGAGACGCTTCCAACGATACCCCATTAGTCAAACTATGATGAGTAGTTTTGAAGTTATGAGGGAACAAATGAACATACATACATACATACATACATACATACATACCGGTCAAAATCATAACCCTCCTTTTTGCTTCGCCGTAGTCGGGTAAAAAGGAACTCTTGCGCAAAATTTAATGCTTCTTAACCCTGCAGTTTAGGCTGTGAGTTGACTGTCAGAGTTAATGTAGCGTCGGATAAGTGCATTTTGTTCATTGTTAGTAGTGTAATTAATGATATTTAAAAATTAAAATGAACGTCTGTCAGTCAGTTTAAGAGTAACCAGTATTTCCCTCCTTTTTTATTTCGGAGTGGGCCTGCTCTGGAACTCAATCTCGCCAGATGGAAAGCGATGGTCTACGATAGAACGAGCGTGTCCAGAAGATGCCTGTTCACTCATGCCTGACGGGTTATATGTGGAAGGGAACACAGACGCTGGCAGAGAGTGCTCAAAATAGAGACGGAACTTTTTGCACGTCTCACAGTATTCGATATTAATGTTTTTATACAATGGTATACGATTGCTATTATGAGTCATTGACACAATTACTAACGTGCCAACGTACGGGAAACGGTTGTAAGCGATTTTGTTATTGCTCATTGTAATTAAATTGGTGGAGTTGCTTTTTGAATGTTAACGCGGTTCAAATTCTTCTTCCGTGTTTACTAATGTTCGCTATTGTTTGTGTTAGTTAGGCAATAATCTAGGATTATGAAGCAAGTGTAGCATTATGCTAGCGACCCGGAAATGAGGCCGGTATTCACAAAGCAATCCCAACAATGCGTCTGAACGCAAGATCTCAAAAAGAGCTGTTGAAATGAGTTCCATTTTTTTTTCAGACTTCATTACTTTCTCAGAGGGTCGTAGTACCAATATAGTGAGTCGCAGTTCTGGACATGATCGTTTTACAAACGAACAAGTTGATCTCTACAGCTTTATGTAGGGCACATACTCGACTAACGAACCTGCAGTAGCCAGCCAAATCAAGTTTGTTGTCCTTCACTGACCATGCAGTCCGAGGCTATCAAAACCTATTCAACAGCGTACGTTGCCCCCACCTGAACTCAACGTTATTCTGTTTTGAATTAGACGGTAAATATGATCTGAATTTGTATTGGCAACTTCCATCGCAGAGTGAATCTGAGTCTAAATCATTTATCGTTTCAGTTCACTTCATATTTACTGAAGTACTCAAAATAAATTGCTATTTTGTCATCGACAATTTACGCGGTCTAACAAAAGATCGATACATTTTTCTGGTAGTCAGATTGAACATCCCATTAGTCAACCTCGTTTATCCGGTCGTTCGCGTGATTCAATGAATATTGGGTAGATCGATTGGTATTTGGAGCACATAAAATTGTTGCGCTCCCTGAAAATGTGCTTGCTTTCGATATACCAATATTTAGGTACAGGGATATTTTCGAGCATAATATACACAATTTAGATGCGTTGATTGCAAATCTAATACTTAAATAAAAAACAGTATTTGCTTGTCCTTTATGAGTGTATGGGATTCCCCGGTTCTCGACCACGGAGAGTGGGGTGACCGTGGTGGAATCCCATCTACTTATATCCTAAACCATTGATCAGATTGTGATAAAACTTTGGTAAAGTGTTTTGACGACGCCCGCGAGGGTTTCTGGACCAAAAAATCGTCAAGTGACTTCAACGCATGCTAAGTGCAGCTAGTAAAATATAAAATTCAGAAATGTCAAATCTCATCTGACATTTTACTCGGTAAGTAATTGTATCATTCGTAATAAGTGGCATTTCTATTTTTAGAATTTAAATTAATGTCCGTAAGTATGATTTATTACTAGCCTATTTATTTCTGACGAGATCCGAATGGTGCTTAGTGATAAATGGGGTCTTTAGCCATGAGCACAATAAAATAATAATACAACGTTCATGATGCCAGAGCCATTTTGAAAAAGAATAATCAAAGTTGGTAGAGGAAATTCTTGTAGAAAATCGTTTAAATTGACAAGGACTGGTCGCCAGCTCATCCGTCACCAACTTTTTTCCTCAATAGAGCTTAAGACATGTACAGAATAACAAGTAGCCAGCCTACACATACGTTTTCCTTGCGCGGAAGTCTGCGACAGAAATGGATAGGTAGGTATGAACGTTTTAAATTGCACATCGAAACCAAAAACGTAAAATATTGCTTTTTTAACACGATCAGCACATAATCCAAGTTTAAGAGCTGTCAGTGTCATTATTTTCCTTGGAATATTGGCACTGACAGCTCTTGAACTTGAACCACCGGGTTTTTTCATTCCCGCAATCCTGGAAAACCACAATTTCATTCCTTGCATGGAATGTTGGAAAGTTGTTGTCACATTTTCTAGTTTAACATAAAATAACGCCTTGTTTCCCCGAAGGGTTGGGCAGAGGTGTACCTATTTTCTAGTATCTCCAACTAAAAAGCATTTTCCAAAGTGTTTCTGCTTGCACTCATTTCGGATTCACTTATTCAGGAATTTAGGAATTCTGACATCAGAATAGATAAAAATCTCAATACCCTAAAACTCTCATCCTCTTTTTTCTGTTGAGAAATCCTCATGGATACCCTCCGTCTGGAAATAACGGTTATGTTAGACTTCTACCGACTAACAGCCGATTCCTCAAATCTCGAACCGTTATTGGTTAAAATTAAGACTCTTGTATCTTTACCAATAATGAAGCATAGACCTCATAGCTTTGCATAGTAGACCCTCCGAGATGGAAGTAGCTAACACAGGTAAAATTACCTTACGAATCTATTTATATGCCCCGTTTGGCAAAAAAAAAACCTTTTAGTTAACAGAGCATTAAACCCCTATGTTTCTTCTACTACGATGAGTCGGGAGCCCAGGAGATACAAAATTTCCAACATTTGAACACTTCTAAAAATAATTGCAGAATACAATATGACATCACTCCATTGTTAGAGTCCGTCAAGATTATTCCTATCAATCAATGGAATTATCATGTTTAGCCAGCCTTATCTGGTGGATAACTGTAGATAACAGAGTTGCGTCATTAAAAAAATAACTCAACGCTTGAAAGTTTGATGATGACTAAATAAAATTATATGACAACCTTCTTGAATAAAACACGAGAACGAGACTCCTTCCTTCCGCTTATTTCATTATCAAACCTACTCATAGCTTTCTTGATTTTTTTTATTTTCAATAGCTGCGCCCCGTGGTTTTACCCGCATAAGTATCGATCCCGTGGAAATATCGAATTAATAAGTATCCTATATCCTAAGCCAGGTCATAGTTTACCCATGTGCCAAATTTCATCCAAATCCGTTCAGCCGTTTTAGCGTGAAAGCGTAACAAACAAACAAACTCACTTCCGCATTTATAATATTAATATTTAGTTTATAAGAACACTGTGAGGAATTCTAAACTTAATTTGCAAATCAATATGATTGTGATGACAAAATGGCAACAATTCGTAAGTGGGAAAGAGTATGTGCGTTATACTATCTATTGTGACTTTAGAACAGAAGATGACCTTTATTAATAAGAAACGTTACAAAAAAAAAATAACAAGTCTGACAGGTGTCTACTTTTATGAGTAGTAAGCATGAAAATTATTTTTGATCTGCATTCACAGATTTAAAAAAAGTGTACAGTCCGCAAGACAAAACACCCTAATTAATAAAATATGATAAATATAAATACTATAATAGTACTAGTATTTATTTTCTCCCAAGTTGTAAAAAATAGAGCACAAAACACGTGAAAAAAAAATAACATCTCGGTCCTTGTGTCCCTCGTTCCGCTCAGGATTCTAATCTAGAATCCTTCGCTGCTCTCGGAATCCAACTTAGTCCCATGAATTAAATTCCCTTTTTTGTCACTCGTTGTATAATCTACTATTATTTGCCCTTTTTATTTTATTCTCAACGCGAGGTGCTTGTTTATATTATTTATGTATAATATAGTGACTAGTAGGTATCTTCAAAACAGCTTTATCGATCAAATATGAAAATATGTCATACAACATCTTTATCAGACAGATGGTTGCATTCACAAAATGCATGGGACGTTGGTGTTCCATCAAATGGAACATGACATTCGACGCGATGTGATCTGTTTCCGAAGATACCGTAATGTTATGACAAGAGGAGTATTTTACGTCTGCTGTAAAACCCACTAAGTTTTTTTTAGAATTATCAAAAAAAAAAAGCTCTCAAAGTTTTGTCTCAGTAAAAATTAAAGTTATGTGGTCATTTAACTCAGAGAACAAACTGAAAATCCTAATGAAATGAGGCTAGTAGGACTGCCGCTGCAGGAGACGCCCTGGGCGTCGGGAATCCGAGCCGGGAATCAGAATTCCTGGCCACCGTAAGCGCGGGCTTGCGGGTCACCACCGATGACGGGGCCCGCTAGGGCCGATGCCTGCCGGGGTTGCGGGAAACTCAGAAAGGGATACCGTGGCCCCTGGCAACACAGGCAACTGTTATTTGATGAGTTCCAACCAACAAAAAAAAGCTTGGTGTGTGTGGAGTGGTCAGCTCAGTCCTACAGGACTGAGCTGACCACATCGCTCGGACGAATCCCCCCGGACAAATGGACAAAGATTGTCTGTCAATCACTGTTACAGGCGCCTGTAGGACGCACGACTAAGGGCCACCCTAGTGAGTTAAAAGTTATGCCCAGATGTCCATATTTTCAGGGCGTGTGCCCACAAAATTGAAAAGATTGGAAGGAGAAACTAGACCAACGAAAAAAAACCTCTTCTCGTACAACTGTTTTCTATACGGGTCAATGCCTTAATGAAATATTCGTCACCGTAAAGTTTTGTTGTCAATTATCGAATTTCTAAGTGATCTAACGTCACCAAATGCCTCGAACTTGACTGCTTACCTCTTATCGACCTCGTACTGAATGATTCAGAGTTGACTCATTTGGTGTTTCCTTCATACATGTAACGAGTGGCAGGGTGACTGATTACGATCGGTTGGGGGAACCTGGCGTTTGATTCATTGATTTGTTTGAAGTGTGGTTTCTTTAAATTGGTAGGTAGGATTAGCAGTACCTAAATTAGGTACCCGGTGTCATTGATGAGTACATGTTCTCACTATTGTCGAATCATGATCAATACTATTTACCTACAAGCTTAGCATACAAATATGACTGAATTTGAAATACCAAAGAATGAATGTATATTGTGACTGTAAGCACTTCCTGTATAGTTGATAAATTATCATGTTTTTTCAGTGTGATAAAAAAACTACGTCTGTAAGTTAACAGATACGCGGATTTTCGTAACGAGTATCTGCTAAAAAACAAACTGAAGTTCAATGGACTTTGTACAAAAAGCCTCATGCTTGACCCGAGGCGTTAAGTCTGACAACAACAAGTATTTTGTTTGAAAAAAGCTTTGAATTCGAAGCATCTACCTACTATTTTGTTCTATATGACTTCATCAGTTTGTAAAGAAGTTTAGGAATGTAACTATTGATAAGCAAAAAGCACAGATAGGCTGTACCTTGAATTCGGACATTCGATAAAATCTTTAAAACATGCCTTGTTTGCCGGTACCGTGCGTGTCGCCAGTATTGGCCACAGCCTGCCAAAACAGGTATAAGTACATCCAGTTATATAAGATGATGTCAACCCACAGACTTGCCAATACGCATCACCTTTTGACAGCAGCAAATAAAATCAAATCCTACTAATATTATAAATGCGAAAGGATGGATGGATGGATGTTTGTTACTCTTTCACGCAAAAACGACTGAACAGATTTGAATGAAATTTGGCACAGATATAGTTTATAACCTGGATTAACACATAGGATACTTTTTTATCCCGATATCCCCACGGAATCGAGACTTATGCAGGTGAAACCGCGGGGCGCTGCTAGTATCAAATAAAAATCAAAAATCAAATATCGTAGCATTATGCTGAGATAGGAGCCTTTTTGGCCTCGCAGTTCTCTTTGTTTTTTTAATTTTTATTTCTTTTTTGTTTTTTTACATAATTTGTTAGTTTTAATGTTTGTTTTTATTGTTTCATTTCCTGTGCGTGTCCCAAATAAAATATTTTTCTTTTCTTTCTTCTTCTTTTCTTCTTTCAGCAGCCATAAAAGGATTTTGTATTAGGTTTTTTAAAGTGCGTAAATTTTACAAACTGATTCATTATTTAATAAAGATTCGAGACAATGATTTTGAGGAACCAGGGCTGGGTAATATGTTTAGGCTCTTGTATGGAATTAACAACGGTAGCTTATTACGAAAAGTAATGATCATTCTCATGTCTTTTCCCAATTTATTTGGGGTTGGTGCAGCACGTCTTGTTCTTCTTTATATTCCTCCCTTCATCTTAAATGAATAAAACTAAAACTGACACACAGAACCAGTTACAATCACACACACACTTAGATAAACCTACAAGGACCTGCATTGTAAACTAATTGGAGTGTCAGACTCGCGTCTACGAGCCCTTCAAACGTATTCAAAGGCACGTAAGACTACAGGCACACTTGCAGACAGACGGCTGTCTAGTGGTTCTGTTTGACAACCGTCGGTGCATGACGGATGCGTGCTTACTTCCCATGACTCATACTAAACATATGCGAGCGATTTCTTTGCCCTGTGTGTAGGGGAGTTTCAAGGATATTTTCGGAACGGTAGGGTATCGTTTACTAATTCCTTTTGGGAGTATCGATTAAAGACGACAGAGGGAAGTTACTTTTTCGGTCAAAATATAAATAGAATGGTTATCGACACCAAAATAAATATTGATTGGAATGTATGTATAGGTACCTACTTAATTATCGAAGAGGGAGGGAAAATACTTGATACGAAAACTTAACAAAAACTGGAAATTCTAGCCATTACATGAATGTAGCAAAAGAAATCTACGTCCAGTCATTACAATAAAGAAGTAGACATGAAAGTAGCGTTTAGCTATGTATGAGACAGCTCGCTAGTCAATCGACCAACGCATAAGGACATTTCTCCTCATTAGGCTTTCAAACAACTTTGAGGACAGAGCTACTTATGATTTTATAGTGCAAAATTCTTAATGCGTTGTCGACATGGGAGAAATGGGACAAGGCTCACGAAAATGAGACGAATACAAAATACAACCCATGATAATAAATTGATCGATATTAAGATCTTGGCTTGTATGTTTTTATTGCTTTTGCTGAAGGGGTTAAAGATCTCGACATATTTGGAGCGGTTAAGCTGGAAAAAAAATCAGGAGCAGTCTTACAAAGGACTTATAGGGCTTGTACAAATCTGCCATTCGATGCGAATTCGCAACGCAAGATCTTCGTTCCTAAAGAAAATCTTAGGGTGCCGTCGCAGTTTTGTGTACAAGCCCATAATCATGAATACGATGTCTTTGGTAACGTCGAAGACTGCATTGTGCCATGATCCTTGATATTCAGACTAATCTAAACTAGCCATCAAGTAAAATCTTTAGAAACATGCCGATGGACCGTTGTTTTTCTTTATGTTTACCGAAATAACACGTTTTGTCACGAGTCAGTTACCAGTTACGTCGACTACAGAAATATTTGCACAACAACGTACATTGCAATTACTCTTTTTGGTAACTTGGATCTTGTTATGCACAAACTCTTTATGTAATTTGACTGATTCTGCAACTTAATTTTGTTTTTGTTGCAATTTCGTTAGTGTAATCCATTTTGTTTACTCTGTAATTGTGTAAATAAAAGTACCCACTTAGAAACAATATTTTGAAGTTACCGCTATTTTAAGTAGGTACATTTAACAAAAATTAAAAGTTAATTAAATAGGTTAAATACTTAATAATAATAGCCTAGAAAAGGTGAAGACGACAATACAACAATAAATTATATTGCGTATCTAATGACGTCCCCAGTATGCACACGAAAATTCAATTAGTCACTATAGCTAGCCAAAGATTGGAAAAACCTATAGTCGGCGCATCACTACTATTTAGTTTGTTAGAAAAAAACACTTTTTTAAATTCAATGTTAGTATTTATTTAAGTTCCTAAATACTCCTATGCGTTAATATTATTGCCAGTGTTTTCATATAGGTATTGTAACTTGTAGTATTGTCGTCTCCACATTATATAGTTCTTTCGTTCTTCGAATGTGACCTTTGCATTTGTCCTAAAAGGACAATAAGGCTCATGAGTTAATTACAAAGACTATTAAAGTAGATTCAACTTTAACGATTAAGTTAATTATCACGACACACGGTTAAGAGTTAAGACTACTAATTAATCCTAATCCCCTTGAACAAGTTTCTCTTGGTTCTAATTAAAAACATTCAACCGTATCCTTTAGTAAGAGGTCTCGATGAACATAATATAAAGAGCTGACCTACGGAGAAAAAGTAATGTATCGTCATCTGCCTAGCCTCCAGATGCAGCTGAATACCAGTATTACATAGAGTGACTGCCTATCTGACCTCCATCAGTCACTGGGTAACACAATACACCTTGGTAAGACTGCTTTTCAGACTTTCAGGTTTCTAACTACCCGTATCAGCCTAGCTGTTATAATTATGCTGTTATTCCTAATTCATTTTCATTTCACGAAAGATGAAGCTACTAGTATCTGTTTTGCTTGGCACGTAGAGATAACATAATAGCTAATGCATCTTCTATAAATTAAAAATTAAATTCGCCTTTCGTGTCTGCTGTGTGACCAACAGCGTTGTTTTTATAAACTCAAAAGCGAATTTTGATGCAATTTTCATCATGGTTTAGAGAATTCATTCCGGAAGGTTAATGTTTTTATTAAATTATTATTATTAAACTTACATATAATAAAGAAATCTCGATGTTTTGTCCAGACGTAAAAACGTCGCGAACTAGGTGCGGGTCGTTAGTGTTTAATATTCTATGCTCTGTATCATGTAATACGATGACATTGGGCGTTCCACGCGACATAACATGATATCAGCGGTTATTTGAATATGTAAACTTTTCAACCTTAATTACCATAAAAACGTGAATTTATGATACAACTAAAGACAGCTGTGTAAGACGTTATGCGATACAAACTTTATATCTATGGCTAGAAAAGTAATAGAAAAAAAAGTTATAATGGTTTCTTTTGTCTATGATGTTGTATCATGCAAGAGTTCAATAAACTAAAAGACGTTATTTTGCACACTTTAAATTGTTTAGTATATTTTTGACGCGTTTTTCAACGATAAATAGTATCAGTTGTTATTCAGCGCTAAACTGATTAGCAGATACAATTTGTCTTTAATCAACACATTTTTTTTAAATCACAGATTATTAATATCATCATTTTATGTCTGAAAATTTATGTTACGGATAATGATCGTCCATTTTGGATAAAGTTTGGACCATTACATGTAAGGTTTGGGTTTTCCCAGACCACAAAAGGTACGATAGTCGCGTTGCCCGAAATTTTGCAGGTAGTGAAATTGAGGGATCGTTTTATATAGTGTGAGTAATGGCAACTACCGGGGCCTGACACGCATGTCCAATCCATCAAAATATTAGAGAAAATTTGCACTTATATTTAAAATACACTGTAAACTGTTGAATAAAAAAAAAACTTTAATTGGCAAATAGTAGAAGCTTATCGAAAATTCGACATTGAAATAGAAAGAATAATTGAATTACGCTTGTGGTAGAACCTTGTGCAGAGCCTCAATAAACATTTGAAAATGGTTAAACCAACTTCATTTCAGTTTGATCTGGAGCGATTAATTGGTTATACTATAACGTTTTCCTGAGAATGTGTAGAAACTTTACAGCCAGTTCAAATATCATATTCAGCCTAGGATTGGATAAGTTTGCAAAGTCATAGAAGACAATATTCTCACAATATTTGCAATTCAATGAGAAGACTGAGTGAGTTTGCGTTTATGATTGTTCACGGTACTAAATAAATAATTATTTACCTACAGACACCAATTAAGCTTGAGTAATAAATTAACACTCACCCATAAATCCTATTAATGCTAGCGCACTCATGGTTGCCACGTAAAAGGAAGAAGTTCTCAGGGTACTTGATCTTGTAAGCAAGGAGTAGACATATGGTCTCCAGCGACTGCTTCCCACGGTCCACGTAATCTCCGAGGAACAGATAGTTCGACTCGGGGGGGAAGCCTCCGTATTCAAACAATCTGAGGAGGTCGTAGTATTGCCCGTGAATGTCACCTGTGGGAGAAAAGGGGGGATTAGATTTGGTTATAAAAGCTGCAATATATTAGTTATACGCCAAGACTTGTATTTGGCTTTCTGTTGACTATTGTTTCCTCACACGTGTTCGGGCATACCTAACATCCAATAGATTACGTGTGACTCCGGATTTTGTATTTTTCTGTCTGTGATGTTTAATATTTTATAAGTACCTTTACACGTGACTTTTTTTGTCACAGTCGGGTTTTAATTTTATTTAAATTATTATGGAGATAAAATATATATATACTTGAAAAATGCTAATTAAGTAACCCTTTTCATTTGATACGCAACATGGCATAAAAAAAATGACTTTATGTCCTCTAGACGGCGCCATAATCAATTTAATGTGACATCAAATAGCTAACCCTCCTTTTTGCTTTGGCGTAGTCGGGTAAAAACAGTGTCTCTGACACTTTATTATTGGTCTACACTTATTTTCTGAGAAAACAATCAAACGTTAACTGCCATTAGCGTTAGATTATTGCAATAGTTGTAACAAATAAACAAGTTACTGAAAGTTTCATGAGTGTCAAGTTACGTACCAAAATAATAATAAAAACAAATAGAATCTCTCTCACAGTAACAATAATATTTTCAATAAAATGTGAGTCATTTGGATTAGTATAATCAGTCTATAATTTTCCCACTGCTGACACAGGCCTCCTCTCGGTGAGAGGGAGTGGGCCACCATGCGGGCCCAGTGCTGGCTTGGTACCTATTTATTTCATGATATTACCCATCAAGTTTAAATAGATTAATTAATATCCACAACTCAAAAGTAGCAATTAATATAGCTCTAAAACTTTACAGAACCATCCCAACTATAGTTTGCAGACAGTTTTCGGCAAAAACAAGGACATTGACATGGTTTAACTTCAAGAATGATTAAATATGGTTTAACTTTGATATAATTATTTCCCATAATAATATTTGTATTCTGACTTGGGATATCAAAAACTGATGCATTCCATTTGCATCAGTGCTTCCTTGGGTTACCTACTATTAAACAAAGAACTTGCACTACAAAACAATTCAATTTAAATCACTAACATACGAACAATCATCTGATGAATGTGCAGTCGAAAGAATTTTAATGACTTGTTTAATTCCTATCACAGAACTTTCACTCTTTGTCATTTACTAAGTTATTTTATAGATCTATGATGGGGACTACTACTTTCTAAGTAGAATACAATTATGAATTTATGATAGTTAAACTTATAAACAACTAGCTTTGGCCAGCGGCTTCACCCGCGTGCATGTCGGAAATTATTCAACGGGAACCGGGATAAAAAGCACCATGTCCAAATGTAATCCAAATCCGTTCAGCCATTTTAGCGTGAATGCGTACCAAACAAACACACACACTTTCGCATTTATAATATTACTTTTCATTGGGAACTTGTCAACATTAATGAAACACCTTTTTATTCCGGTTTTGACATATTTCGTCTTGAAATAGATACACAGACACATGACACATTAGGCTCAGTATCTATTATACATTGTAACAGCGAATCAATGTTCACGCCTACCCCATAAGACCTAGTTCATATATTTTTTGACATTCGGACAGCACATGCCCTGCGGAGGTGCCATGAAGAACATGAATTAAAGAATCATATAAATACGCGAAATTTCGCAGGATTATGCTGGTCATTTAACACTTGCTTATCCTGTCATCTGCCTAGCTTTCTCCCAACATGTTAGGGTCAGCTTTCAGTCTAACTGCACGCAGCTGAATACATGGAGCAACTGCCTATCTGTCCTCCACAACACATAAACACAATACCCCATGGCAAGACTGGTTATCAGATTTTCAAGCTCCTGACTTCACCGTAACAGTCAAAGATCTACAAATTTCAGCTTTTGCTTATCTATTAAATTAATCTACCATTGAACTGAAGAAATGAAATTATTAAAAAAAAAAACTGCTACACCAAATAGAGTAAGATATACTACGGAAATTAGCGATTTCATTCAATTAATCATTTTAGATAAGATTCATATGAAACATTACTGATAACTGCACCTTTTTTTTATAAGAGGAATTTGTCTATCCGATATTGAGGTATTTGCAATGATATTAGTTTTTAATGTTAAAGAATATGTTCATAACAAGGCATGTTCCCGGTTATCAAAGGTTCAGCTCTGTTGTAGAGCATAGAAAGTCAACGCTATCAACATAAAGATTGAATGAAAAGCTATGGGGGAGATCTTTGACCAGCATTGGGACAATAACCTTTATTATTATATCTGGGCTTTGCTTGCTTGTTCAACAGAATATAAGTATTGAATAAAGATAAAATGACTTATACATGAAATATGTTGTAATATTAGACTGAGAACCATTGATTAACGGGACAAACACTAATAATAAAATTAATCTTAGTTTTAGACATTGTATCTCAGTAAGTGAATTATGTACCTATGCAATTCTTTAATGAGAAATAAAGTTACCTAAACACACAACAACAAAAAAGCTATAATAAAGCCATTTTAAGATAACATATCAATTATACTATGTAGATAATTAATTAATTATATTAATTCTCATTACCAACTCACAGTTATAGACACGTGTAAACACAAATAACCCTGGCTTTATCAAGTGCTTAATTAATTAATAATATGACCCTTAGATGATTATTCACACAAGGGCTAAGAAATATTCAGAAAGGGTAGCATGGGGTCAATAAAATTGCTTGCAATTCAAAAATTTTTTAGGATTGGACTTTTGTAACTGTTTTCAGATACCTACATAGTTATGGTAGTTGGTTCATGTTAAATAGTTCACAATAAAATCAAAATGATGCTCTCTTACTATTGAAACTCTAAAATATTACAAAGTTAAACTCACGAGAGTGGTCAAATGAGGGTAATTATGAAGGTGTTCGACGAAATACCTTACACATAACAATGTTTTACATCGACAGTAAAGTTCAACAATGACATAAACGGGCAAAAATGCAGTTTCATCATTTCGAAAGTGGAAGGTAGCATTGGAAAGTAGCAGTATTGGTTAGGAAATGGACTTACCGCAAATTTTAAGCGGCGCTTCCAGTTCAAGTAATATCGGTTGTGATAAGAATATTTCCCGCGATTTCAAGCATAGCCCTTTGATCTCTATTTCCGTTAACTGTACATTCATTCCAGGCTTTTCGCCCCGAACTGAAAACAAACGTAAACATATCACCAACACGTTAAAAACACAGTTTATTCACACTTTTATCACTTTTCTACACCAATATTGTAAATATTTCACTGATTCTAAGGTGGAACACTCGTAACTTTGTTTATTTCAAACCGTATCAACATTTACCTTTTAACAATTTTTTTATTACATTATCGATGTTTAACTCATCTGTGTCTCTGTCTGCCATTTGATATAATTGTGGTGCACGGAATATAGCTAAATAGAACAGGCAAAGGAAGAAAGATTATGAAGATATTTGCCGATTTGTGAAAGGTACAACCTATTTCAATTCTCGGCTAAAATGAATTCCAATGGCGGAGACATCACTCACACACACAAACAAGGGAAACACATCATCGGTGTTTCCAGCAATAGGTTTACGTTTCCCCACAATTTTACAAAAATATATTATAAACATATATTATATTGGAAACAAAGTCACCGATATTTATTTAGATAGGCACGGTTTTATTTCCATGAACTTTAAGAAATAAAAGAATCGTAGTAACCACTAAAATATTCTAATTTTTTTTTTTTCAGTTACAAATAAATAATGATTCCAAATCCGATGCCGATTTCAAATCAATTTGACTATAGAGAAGCTAAAGTAATAAACTGATTATCTGAATATTTTTGTTCCTGAGAACACATTATTTAAAATCATATAACACACCATAAATTTGCAAGACTTATGGGACATTTTTTCTTACTGGAAACACAGCGATATTTCAGTGTTGCCACTTGATAACAACCCGTGCAATGTTGCAATTACACAAAAAGGTTAAAATGTTGCCATCGGATAATTCAATTTCTTACTATTTTTTAAATTAACGAACGTCAAGTACGGGGGGTTCCTAATCCTAAATTCATATTGTTTGTTACCTATAATTGCACACAGACAGGCATTAAATGCCCATTTTTTGTTTATTCTGTTAGTGCAGGGTGGCCCTCGGATGGCCCAAAGAATAAAAAAAAGTTGCCGTATTGTCTCACGGCATATTCGTCCTTTTCGGTCATCATCATGACGTTGTATGAAAGCGTTTACGGAGAAGCGATTTTAGCCGCGTTTGCTTGATATATACAGGCGGAGCCTGCGGATGTCATCGCCGCGTCGCACCTCACGTTTTATCACGGCGGCGCCGGCGCGCGAAGCGTTGTGTGTGACCAGCTATTCCTGCAATTCCGTTCACGGTAAAAGGTAGTTATATAGTATAACTTCAAACAAATTATATTACGGTTTACGCGCAGTAAGTATTTCTCTGGAATAGACCGCACCTACAGTCCTGAACGAGTATTTCCTGGCGAAGCGAAAATGTTATCAATAGAGATATTTATAGAACCTATAATCATAACTTTATACTATACAGGGATTGTAGGGGAATTTTAAATTTCAACTTTCTAGGTCCAAGGGTTTGGGCTGGGCGTTGATGAGTCAGTCAGTCAGGACTTGTCTTTTTATTCATAGGTATAGATATAGATAGTAGGATAGGATACTTTTCCGGGATAAAAAGTACCCAGTGTGATGCCCAGGATATTAAAGAATAATTATACCAAGTTTCATTGTAATCTAACCGGTAGTTTTTGCGTGATGCCTGAACAAACAGACAGACAGACAGACAGACAATTTTTTTTTCTAGTGTTCTAAATAAACCTTTATAAAATCCAATAAAACCGTTAAATTGAATATTTGTGAATAGCTTTCACAAATTCAGTACAAATATTCCACATTAAAATGTTAAACATATAATTATCTTTTCAATCCTTTCAGTTTTTATTGTTATTTAAATACACATGAAACTTAGAATCAGCTTAATATTAAATTAAATAAAAAATTAAATATAGTATGTACAAGTATTTATCGAAACTTAAAAAAAAAGGGGGGAAGAGCTCATTGGGCATCAAAAAATTCATCCGCATCGCTGTCGATGGAGAAAGTACCCAAAAGGCTGGCAGCATTGCCGCGTTGGATCGCAATGCTGATCCTTTGGGCTAAGAATAGACCAGCCCTCTGGTCACGTGTAGAGTCGACCAGCAGCTTGGCGATGTCCCGGAATACTCGATGGGCACTCGGACCCCAAGGCCCTAGTGTTTCAACCCCAAACGGCTCAAACATGTAACTCCCAATAAGGTTGTTGTATTTGCGCCGTTTTAGGTTTTCTGCTCCTGCAGCAGCCGCTCCAGCACAGCCCGCCGTGCTAGGAAGATGGGATGGCGCAAGGGTGTCGACGCAGGTTGCGTCCCACACCAGAGGCCTACCCAACTTCCAGGCCATTATGGTCATTCCGTCTGGCCTCTTCCCATCGTCGCGCGCCAAGCCGTTGGGTTCTAAAACAGCTGGCACCCCGGCGGTGACAAGAGCCCGACGGATGATGTCGTTAATGCTGGCGTGCCGTGCCATCCGGCCAGCGCTCTTGCTGCAGGATAGGCCATGGTGTCCGAGGCAGTCGACTCCTTCTCCGCACTGACAGCGATGCGGAGCCCCGCAGGGGGCGCCCAGACGCAAACATGTAGCGAGCCGGAATGTAGTGTCACCCAGCATAGTGCCTATGTTGGGTGACGGTAACGCCTGAAGCCAGAGGCCCGACTCCCATTCACCCACAGCCAGCAGGCGCGCACGCTCAGCAGTATTGGTGGACGTATTAATAAGTTTGTTCCGTACCAACCTGCAGAGCGGCTCATCCCACTGTCTCTGGGCGGATGGGTTCTCGGTTATAATTATCTAGTATGTTATGAGATACGAGTTACAGTATTTTCTCAGGTTAGCAGATTGAGTGTTCTAGTTAATTGACCACGACTCTCTCACCATACATTTCACAATTTTTTTATCTTCACCATGAAGTTTTCACAATTATTTCCTAAATCCTTCCTTGATTTCGTAAAAATATCAATAACTTTTAAAAAGGAGCACTCAATCCACACGCACACACTTTATATACCTACAGGGAGGATCATTTGAGTAGTTTGACTACCGGGAAAGATCCATGGTCCTTGAAGTGGATCCTTGTGGTCATATCAGTTGCGACAAAATAGTTTGACTACGGGGAAGGACTGTTGACAGCCACGGCGGGGCCCGCGTCGTCGTCGCCGCGTTTCTGCGTAAATCCTTGCGTAGTCCCTTATACACCCACGTGAACGAAGTCACGGGCACTTCAGAACAGCTGGGCAGATTTGGCAAATTTTTGTTTTAAAATGTTCCTATTAGTCCGAATCAGGTTTTTACCGAAAGAAAAAATTTGCAAAGTTGCCGGAAAAATAGAAAAATTTGGGATTTTTTCGTTGAATGATTAAAATTTGGACAGGACAACGTCTGTCGGGTCAGCTAGAATAATAAAATAACACTGGAAATACTTCACTATAATATTTATTTATCACTTTTTACAATACTTACATCCACAAAAAAAAACCAGAACTAAATTTGCCAAAAATAATACAATAATCAGCTTAGCTGTAATATTATGATAATTATTCAACGTTGATTTGATTATAAAAATTATAATATAAGTAAATAGAAAAATATAATAGAGGTAGTACTTTTTGGTTCTTCTTAATTAATCTTTCTTTCCTCGGAATGGGTGGCGTTTACTGGAAATCGAAAAATACCCATTAATTTTAAGTACCTATAACCCTAACTACTTTTCCTGCCTGTGCCTGCCCACGAATATACTTAAAACATTTTTGTAAGTATTTTACTAGCTTACCACCCCGCGGTTTCGCCCACTTAATTAAATTAAATGTTCTCGTGAGAATATTGTATTTTCCCGCGGTAAAAGGTCTTTCCTCAGGGCCCAGGATGCATGCTGTCAATCTATCTCCTTGCCTTATCGAAATCTGTTCAGCAGGCGTAAAAAGTTAACAGACAGACTGGGTTCTTTCTCATCTTTAACTATACCTACTAATAATAAAGTTTTAAAGTAGGTATGTTTTTTTGTTTCAACGCGCTAATCCTCTGGAATTACCACTGGGATATGAAGAAGTCTTTTTGGATTTGATAGCCCAATTCTTAGAGAAGGCTGTTTAACATCATGCTAGGACCTCTAGGAGCAGAGCAACAAGTAAGAAAGAACGCTAAGCGAAAACGAGATAATAGCACGGGCAGGCGATGCGTTGCGAGTTGCGAGGGAGTGGGACGTGGGAACAAGGAATTTTACGCGGACGAAGTCTCGAGCAAGAAACTAGTAAATGAATAAAAATGCGTAGGTTAATAAAGTGAAAATCAACGTTAATTCTCAGCGTCCCCTCGGTTCTTGCGCCCTATAGACTCTAGCCTAATTATAGCGTGTGGGTAAATCAGGCCCTGTTTTGACACGTAATTTTATTATGATTTCAAGATTTAAGCCACCGCGTTACTGGAATAGAGCTTTGCGATAAGTGACATTGTTAGTAGATACCTACTTGAGCTCAACTTTTCCAATAAATGCCATCAAAGAGCTTTCGTTATGCGATAGTAGTGTTACAGGCCGTCATGCCGATAGTCTGTAATTTATGTTTACTTACGCAGGAATAGTGAGGGTATAGATTTCGAATTTGGTGTTAATATCCTCAAGGTGGAATATGTACTCGACGTATTCCTTGTCGGCTGGCACCGCTGGCGTCTCGAACACCAGGTTCATTATGTAGTCCTCCACGCAACTAAAACGAAAAAGATATACATTAGTACAACGGTTAAAATCGAAACTAACACCGCCATCCTGTTTTTTACATACAATAAAATGTATGTGTCAAAATTTCACAAATATTTAGAGTCTGGCCACGCTAACTCTGCATCGGTAAAAAAATGGTGGAATTTGAAAATCTATAGATGGAAACACTGTCTGTACTGCGAAAAAATAATTTGATACTTTCGTATTTAATTTGTTTTTGATAGGTTATTTTCTTTATATTCTGATTTTTTCCTGGTAAAAAATATTTACTTTAGCAAGATGCAGCGTGGATTTGATACAGTTAATTGATTCAGGCGTGACTTGGCGGAAATTCATTATAAAATACAATAGACGTAGACATATATTTAGTAACCTATTCCGCTGAACTATTCTTAAAGAGTCGTAAAAAAACCCTGTAAGAAATCGACACGTGTTTCACCTCTCAACGCATCTACAACGCCACATGCGAACTACGCATCAAAGACCTGACGTCACAAAATCCTGCATCACGCAGTTAGAGTTTACCGCGCGATTAACATATATAAGACTATCCGACATCAATCCTTGGGCAATTGCCCGCCAGACACAACACCCGTCTGGTCGGAGGATCCTCCCTTTTCAATAGAGGATGAGTGAACTTTACACCCTGTTCCTCATACCCCTAAAACGGTACACTCTGCCATCAAAGAGGCTATAAGAACAAAAGGAGCAGTCACTGGACGGCTTCCGTAGGGACAAACCCTCTAATATTATAAAACATTATGGCTGAATATCTGAAATGGTAGATTGCAATTACCTATCGGCGACTGGGGCTCTGCACGGCATCTCTTAACCCGATGACATGAATGAATATTTTGTGCCGTTCACTGACACAGCCAACACTGTGGGCTCCCAACCCCCTGGGCTCTGGTGCCCTGCACCACTTGGCATCTTAGTATTACCTACGCCACTGGATTCCAAAAGTACTTCTATTAATTGTAATGTTAAACTTACTATGCACAAGGCTGGTAAGGCACGAGTTTCTCAATCCTGTTCGGTCTTATGATCTGTACGTACGGATCTGCTACAAGTTTTGCTCCTCCAATCGAGCCTTTGCGGGCTTTAGGCGTTGGCGCTGGTGGCTGTCAAAGAAATTAAGTGATAAGATAAGAATAAATAGAAAAAATGATAAAATACAATAGACGTAGACATATATTTAGTAACCTATCCCGCTTAACTATTCTTAAAGAGTCTTAAAAAACCCTGTAAGAAATCGACACGTGTTTCACCTCTCAACGAGGCACGAAGTCAATCGTCATCCTGAGGATGCCTCGTTGGGAGGTGAAACACATGTCGATTTCTTACAGGGTTTTTAATTATTGTAAAAACCTGTCATTTCAAGTTATTTCTTTATTTCGTTACGTTCATTATGATCCGGTGGTAACATTTTTTTTTTGTGCATACTATAAATAAAATATCTATCAGTAAATAAAGTAAATAAGAACGTAGGTTGTATTATTAATAGAGTTAGCCATTAAAAAAGTCTAGAAAGTTATCACAAACCTTGATAGCGCCATATACAACTTCTATGAGACTCTTGACTTCACCCTCCAGGATCCTAAGAAACTTGGAGACGTTCCACTTGGTCACCTCTCTGTGGTTCCCGAGGAGAGGCATCAGCGAGGTGAAGTCGCATTTCGCTAATCTGCGACAAATTGCGTAACAACATAGAATATTTTTAAATACTTATAAAAAACAGATTTATTTAGAAATAATGTCTTCGAAATATTTAAAAATGTAATTTGTATGTTTAAAGTGTAATAAAGGAAATATTAATTTATTCATTTTCACTTCATGACACAAACATCTTTGTTCGTCATTGCGTCTTTTTGACACCGTGTTTTAGACACCCTAGAGGATGGGTCCACCATGGACCTGGGCTTGTGTTTAGGTGACCACAGTTTTGGGATCGCTTCAGCGGTGGATGTGCTTGCTCGAAACCGAGAAAGTTGGCGTACTTCAATCCACAAAGCAAGGGAATGCTTTGAAACAAATCGTCTTGAAGATCTAGACAAGAAGCGCCAAATACGCCGAAAGTCGCCCAAAGCCTTCCTACACATTCAACGATGCTGATCAGTCCTTCTGAACACGTTGTGACCGGTATTTCAAGACCGGGGGAGCTGAGTGTAATTTGCCCACAATCTTTGGTTTTCCTAGTCATTAGAGAGCTCACAAGCAAGCAAGCGAGCAATATTTGGATTGAAAGTTACTGACAGCTGTATTCCAATTTTTAAAAGTCATAATTTATTAACATTACCGTGCCTTTACATTTTAGAAATTGCTCTTTTTGTTAAATATAATCGACATCTATTTTTAACTTTATCGGAAAGCAGATACCGAGATGTAGCCTTGCGATCAAAATACCAAAATTTGTTACGCACAGGTGGATATAGGACTGCTTTATTGAGGAAAAGTGTTTTTGGTATGGCACCGGCTATTTTTAACCACATTCCTAATTCAATAAAAGAGGAACCAGTAAAAACTTTCAAAAACAAACTAACTGCTCTTCTATTAAATAAATGTTACTACTCCGTATCGGATTTTTTAGCTGATAAATTTTAGTTGAATGTTTTTAATTTAGTTGTAAGTTTGTATTGTTTTGATGCTTCACTGCATCAATGTTTGCATGCCTAAATGGTAGAATGTACTAATGTGTAAATACCTACATTCCGAGCAAATAAATAAATATTCTATTCTATTCTATTCTATTCACGAAACAGTCTATTCACGGTAAAAAATAAGGTGAAGTCTCATTTCAAACGAAATGTAAGGGAAAAGTTGTTTTGCGATTTTTGACTTTTTAGTAGTCAAACCTCAGTTGGTCCTATAGACTTTTTTGATCCATATAAAGAGACAGGATCGATTGGCATCAAAAAAACGTGTTTGTGAAAACTAACCATTTTATTGCTGCCTGTAGGTACTTACTTTGTTTTTTCAAAATCTGTGAATGCATAATCAAAATGGCGGACCAGTGCAAAAAGATTTTTTCAAATCCGATTGGTACCTTACCTAGTTCCTCAGATTACCCTCTACATACAAACTTACCTCGTTATAATAAGTATAGATATATCCTAAGGCTTCCTGTACATGGCGCCGGAGCCGCACCGGCGCGGCGGCGCCGCGGACCGGATCGTCGCTTTATTTAACTCGGCATCAATGCCAGTGTACACGCGGTTCCGCCGGAGTGACTCCGGCGTCATGTACGGGAAGCCTAACGGTGCTCACCTTACAAGATCGTCAATGCCCCTCAGCACTTTTGTCGTAAGGGCATCGGCCATATTGTTGTCATCTTGCTTCCGTTGTGTACTCGCTCGTAAAGCTTCTACCTGCATCGTCATGGCCGCTATTCTTTTGTCTTGCTTCTCCTCCCGTGCCTCGTTTATATCGCGCTGGTCAACTAGAGTTTGGAGCTATCATTAATCATAGCTTTACAAAGACCTTTGGGCGCGTGGCCAAAATTGAAACTAATGCCGCTATTTTGTTTTTTGAATACAGTTTCACATTATAACATTACGACAAATGTTTACCAAAAGCGACGATGTCATTCAAGCCCCAAAAGATCCCACAAAATCTCGAAAAATCGATCTAGCTAAGTCTCGTAAATCTGGAAAAAAATATTTTCCCTATTTTCACCCTAGCACAGTTCAGTCCCAGAGGTACTAATTATTAAGTGACAAAAAAGATTAATTAAAAAAAACTCACAAATCCTTTGCCTCAACGTTTCCACTTCCCTCCTGAGGAGAATAGCCTCCTGTAGAACTTCGCACAATAAGATGAAACAAGAGAAGTTCTCAATCTCACCCATTTGAAAGCGGTTAATGATCGTAGGCACGTTGTCGGAACCGACGTAAGCCTAGAAAACCAGGATAAATTTGAAAACTTGAACGTGTGGAAGAAACGGAATCTAAATGTAGTGAAAACATTAGGAGAACCTTACTTTCTTTCTAGGCAATTTAGGGTGTAATAATGGAATTGTATAGTACCTACCAACAATCCGGTCGTCGCGAGAGTTTGTTCTTGACACCTGTCAGTTTCGTAGGTACTAACGAATATGTGTTTTACGAATTTCATTATCCTACTAAATAGTACTAGAAATTGTCCAACTGACAGGTGTCAGAAACGTATTCTCTGGACGGCCGGACGGTAGCAGGATTTTTTTAAAATAATAATAATAAATTCATTTATTTCAATTTAATTTACGCCCATTGCCAAATATATAACAAATAAATCATTTACGCCGATACAATGTTACTCCCAGAAATATTGCTTTCGTTTTTCTTTTACAATTCATATTTTTTACTTGACTTACAAATATTTCTAGAAGCAAAGCGTCGTGTCTGGCGATGGCTTTTTCGCAAGCCTGCATCTCTTCCTGCCGCTTCATCTCTTCAATCTCATCTGACTCACACAATCTTCGAGAACCTTTTACTCGCAGGAACTCTTCCAGCTTTGCCAGGTGATTCAGTTCACCTTCAAACGATTGCATCTCCTGGAAAAATGTTTCGGGAAAAAATCTTTGTAAAAGTTATGTAATTATAATGGAGATATAGTTTGAACGAATAGAATCAGTCCCGCTTTCTTCATAAACCGCTTTATCGCGTTGGAAACCTTTCTCAAAACCCTTGAAAAATAAGGCATTTACCGTAAACCCCCTTCAGTACGCTGCCGAGGTGTAACTACTAAAATCAAGCAGTTCCCGAGCAGTTCTATACGTACAGTCTTGAAATTGCCATACATTTCTCAGTGTCACCGAGACGTCACAGTAAACTATTATCAAGAATTGCGTTATTATGGAGTTACCCGTGCAAGCGCACACATTAGAAAAAAATCCGCTTTATTTATCTATTTATGTATAATGTATAAACTAGTGTACAATATTGTACACTAGTTTATACATTATATAAAAATAAATTACAAACTACAAAACATACAATTGGCGACCTTATCGCTTACTGAAATCTCTTCCTGGCAACATTGGAATGGACTGTGATTTTCTGGACATAAAATGGGGTTGTCTTTGATGCAAATAAAAGCATATAAGTACAATATACTATTATACATACATATTATATAAGCAACGAAAATAAATGACGACTATAAATTATTACAGCTAACAACGACAACAAAATCACAACAACAACAACAATCCTTCACAAGTCTTAAAACACAGGTAACGATTGCGCGCGCTTTATTTAAACTGGCAATGCATTCCACAAACGAGCGGCCTGCACCGTGCACCCTAATTGCGTAATACATGATCTATCACAATCTGAATCGTTTTGAAACAGATTGCTAATCCATTGCTTACGCAATTAGATAGTTGGAGAGTAAGGCTGTTCGCTGCGTTATGCGGGTATACGGAGCGGGCGCCCGCGCGGCGTGCTGTTTTCCATTGTAATCCTTAGAGCAGCGCAGCGCTGCGTGAGGCGGGTCTCCAGTCGAACGCGGCCCATAACAAACAGTAAGGGCACGGGCGCCCGCTGCATGCACCCGCTTAAAGCAGCGGACGGCCTTAAGGATTTGTTCCGCTTTGTACCTGTGTGTCGTCTCATCACATACAGGACCTGCATACCATACCTGTGTAGTCTCATTCCAAAAGTTGACTATTCTGTCATAGATGCCCGGGTGCCTACTGTTATATGACCGATGATCTTAATAAGGTGGATTGGACATACTGGATGCGGAAGACAAAGGACAGGGTGTTGTGGCGCAGCTTGGGGGAGGCCTGTGCCCAGCATGGTCGACTGACTGTAAAATGATGCAAAAACCATATTGTAGCGCAAAATACGTACAGCAATATCTCTATTCAGTTGGAATAGTCCTTTCCACTTCAAAGCCTCTAGTTTCCGACAGCATTCGTCCCTGTTTCCGAAGGCCACGGACGCTATCTCGAATATATCCATGAGGTACATCTTTCCTTTCACCAGCTTGCCTATGGTGCGATTCCATTGGATGTTGAAACCGTTCCTGGGTGAATCGTAATTTTCCATTATTATTTTCAGCATAAAACGTCTGAACACAAAGTGAAAAATTAATTAACTTGTGAACCGATTCGCCTACCGAATGATAGAAAACTGAAATGATGATGAATGACTTATACAATGTGGAGACGAAAACAATCTGCCCAAATCCGCCATCTGTTCTGTGCTTTGCCCAGTGCCACTTTAGTTTGGCAATTCTTCGGGCTATGCTTGGTAGTCCTGCGGATCTCACCATTTCTGATTCGATCACGTAGGAAAACTCCAAGCATATAGCTTAGCTTGAGAGGCTTACTATCTATCAACAATTAAATAGAACTAACCTCTCAACTAGCAGTCTGTGTATCTCTTCTCTCACTCGTCGGTTATCCGTATTGACCACACAGAATCTCTTGGTGGCCAGGTCTAGTCTGTTCTCCATACGCCGAAGACGGTTGTTGGCGTTCTCTATCATTCCTAGTTCCTGTATATTAACTTCCAAAAATCACGAGACCCTTTCAAATTGACGCGTTTTAGAAAAAGTTCTGATTTTTGTCTCTGCCACTGACTGTGAGTCATCACACACTGTATACATAATATATGTATTGAACGCCATACGGTATACAAGATGGATTTTCTGGTTGAGATGGAATTCGGCACATGATTCCAGGGTAGAAATTTTTGGTCGGTTATGAAAAGAAGAAAAACAGAGTGAAATTTAATTCATGGACATCCTAGGCTCGGCTATGATTTATATTTCACTCACGTAATCAACGCTAAAACATGCTCTCTAGCAGGAGGTCTATGTAAATTGAAAACCAAATAATATTAGTCAAAACTTTATTGAAGTCGGAATTCATCAAAAATTTTGATTTTTTTTATTGTGAATTATTTCCAAACGAATTTGGTCCTTATAGGCCGACCGAATCAATACTACGTAGCCCTTATTTACGTTTTCGAGTACTCACATCAGCCTCGGTAGGAACTTTCTTGGAGAGTTCAATAAGATTCTTCTGCGCGAGGTAGTTGAGGCAGTCCAGCTCCGCTTGCTGAGCCCTCTCGTCTCTCAGCTCACTCTCCAGCTGCTCATACTCCACGATGGATTTGTGAGTCCCACTCTTCACGCTAGCGTCGCGAATTGCGTGCTGGCCTTTCCTGGCAAGCTGAAGATGTATAAATAATGCAAATGCTTGAGTAGACTAGACTAGGCTAGGTTTAAAGCCTAATTTACACGGTGCTGTTTAATCGTAACGTACCAAATGGTAAAGAAACAGTACGTCCGTCCGCTGCGTTAAGCGGGTGCACGGAGCAGGCGCCCGCGCTTGTGCTGTTTTCTATGGGCCGCGTGCGACGGGAGACCCGCCTCACGCAGCGCTGCTCTAAGGATGATAATAGAAAACAGCACGCCGCGCGGGCGCCCGCATAACGCAGTGAACGGCCTAAAAGTTGCACCAAAACTCTAAACAGGGCTAAACGCTGCAAGCAATTTGCTTCAATTGTTATTGTTTGCCACAGGAAAAAACTTGCATTGTGTAAATTGGGGCACGAGTTAAAAAAGGGCAATATGTGGCTTAGGATTACTAAGCAGATTTCGTACATTTTTTTCTGTTATAGAGAAACATCGTTTTCTGCCTGATGAATAGTAGTTCATTACTGAATCACAAATGTCTTCACAAAAGAAAATAACTCAGGTCTCCGGGACAGTGATCAGATAAAAAAGGTTTATCTATAATATTCTACATCAAAACTCACTCAAAACTCAAGCTCACTACTTAAAACTCTTTTACAGCCTTTTGATTGGTTGAAACTAGTTGAGCAATGCTTGAGTCTTGAGTGAGCTTCTGTAATATGGGCCTAAGTGTAGTTCGCGTTATCGTGACAGTGTAGCCGTAGCATCAATGGCGGTCTGTCACTGAAGTTGGGAACTCAACGCCCTTCCCGCGGGTAGCACGAATTTTATTAGTACCTACCATAGACTACTATAATACTAGAGAGTACCTACTTTCGTGTCTAGGCGCTGCTGGCACGGCAATTCTGTGCAGCTGTGCTTTATGGCATAAATAAATAAAAATTGGCCAACTAACATTGATGCAAAGCAGGGTTTCTTTGAGCTCATTCGTTAGGATGTTAAGCTGCTTCTCCTGTGGCGCCAGCTGCGGTATACCACCAGCTCGCTTCTCCACGCTGCATTGTGGCGCAAGTTTCAGGTACTGTGGGTAGCAACAGACAGTGTTATTATTATTTATTTTTACTTTCCCATAAAATGTCTACCCGCTTATTAAATTAGTTCAAGAAATTGAGACAAAAATTAAAATCCAGATGATCGTTTCATTTATTCGCTTAAAATTCATACAGTTAGGTTTAGCGTCAAAGTTGCGTCAGGGTTCTAAAAATAAATCCATGCTGTTCTTGTGTGTGTGTGAGTGCTTGTGGAAATTATAAGAGGTAAAAGTTGGCCAATTTGTCCTTTGGGGCACTATAATACAACATACTTACCTTATATGTAGTAGGTACCAAAAATTTTACGTAGCGACAGACGTTGTCCTGTCCAAAAAATAATTCATACAAAAGTTCCATAGACGAAAAGACGGCTTTCCCGAATATGAAAATATTCCTGTTTTTTTTTTCAAATTTTTCTTTCCTTCAAAACCTATTTCGGACTACAACGAACATAAAAAAAAATCCTTTATTAAAAAGAACCAAGTTCTTAATATTTAATTACAATCTAGCCTTAAGACTAATAAGCAATTTTAATGTAGGTAACTTAATTTTTTACGTCATAATTATTTTAAAACTTAGAATAGTGTTGATTGTACAGTGGCCAGCACATCAAGCTACTAAAATCTGTCAAATTTCTTTAGTAGATTTTAAACTTTATCGCTAAAGCATTAGGTTCAAGTTTGATTGGGAAAGTTTGACAGTTTTGGGTAGCTTGATGTGCTGGCCACTGTACTTTACACAAGTCCGTTCCACTAGTGCCTGATAATAATATAAAAACTTTGTTCATGACTTCATGTGTTAGGTATATGTGTGTTATTGTCACTATTATTTCTACACTTTTTACACTAGTACAGTAACTCAAACGGTTTTGTTCGTTTTAGTCTCCGTCAGCACTATATTTGTTTGGCATAACAGCTGAATTGCCTCGATGGTCACATGCCGGTGGAACATTTTAAAACACTAAATAGCCAAATTGGTCTTTTAGGGGTATGAGGAACACGGAACGTAGTAAAGGGAGGATCCTCGACCAGACGGGTGTTGTGTCTGGCGGGCAATTGCCCAAGGATTGATGTCGGATAGTCTATTATACTTACCTATTATGTTAATCGCGCGGTAAACTTAAAAAGCGCGATGCAGGATTTGTGACGTCAGGTCTTTGATGCGTAGTTCGCATGTGGTGATGTAGATGCCGCCACAGTCTATTAGTTCTCAAGTGATGCTCATTTTATTTTTATTTATCTAAAATATATTGGTTTACTATTCTACCTCTCAATTTTGCCTCATGGGAAACAATGGATAAGGTCTACGAAGGAACTACTGCAACCCAGAAGATACTCCATCATTTTATCTGCAGAGTATTGTTGCTGCGTGTCACTTTAACTTTTAAAATTCATGGGCTAACATCGATTTATATCACTGTGGGAAATGACATCAACGAAATTCATGGCGATAGGTGCTCACGTCAGGACAGTCAGCCTCGCTGCCAGCTTGATGACTGGCTTCCTATATTCCACGGAGTGAGCAGTAGTATTCTACAGGACACGAAAGAAGATGAAAAATTTCTTACAGTTCTGACGGCATTGCTGAGTTCTGCTTCAGGGTCCGCAACCTTCTGCTCCACCTGTTGTGGTTTCCGTTCTTCTTTAGGCGGCATTTTGATAAAAAATTACTAAAATATAGGTATACAACAAAAGGAATAATATTATAATGTCCAGTAAACAAATGTTTTCGTAAGACGTTCACGTTGACATCTTAGATGTTTTTGAAATGTATTATTTTCTTCTTATTTCTGATGTTCTTTATTGAGGTTGCCAAACAGTTTAAGAAGTAAGGTTTCTTAACTTTCTGAATCAAAACTTTTTCATGATTGAGTGTGATTTCTTGCAAGTAAATCATGCTCTTTCCTGGGAGGTTTGAATGGCTTGACGCGTATTTCCCTTTCCGTCTTCAATTCGAGGCAATGCTTGCGTAAAATCACTACGCGTTTGGGTCAGCACACACCTAACTGCAAAATGCTCGCGTAAGGTCTTGACGTGTATTTAATTTTGCAATCTATGGAATTGTCCTAGGATTAATTTTTCAGTAGTCTTAGAAAATTCTCTACTCTGCTCTGCTCTTAGTGTGCGCTGACCTTTCGTAGTACGGTATCGACAAAAACCGTGTTCAGTTAGCGTCTGTTAAACACTGCTTATTAATTGACCTCTATTACATGGGACTTAAACATGGTGAAATGTGGGTCAGGTACACCTCTGCCTGACCCTTCGGGGATTACAGGCGTGATGTTATGTTATGTAATGGATGAGCTACATTATTGACCTCGTGACCTTAGTCTAGCTATTGTAGGATTTCTATTGCTTGAAGCTGCGGTAACATTAACATTACCAATGTTGTAAGTTCATTCCATGAGTATCTCGAAAGCGTTTATTCCACTTGATGACTTGGAATCCCCTTTTTAAGATGAACTAGACGTGGTAGGTCAAAATTATGAAATTTTCATGACCCCCTTTTAATTATTAGGGTAGGTAGGTAATAAAAATATGATTTTCAGTTTAAACTCATTCTTTATTTATTAATTCCATAAACATAATTAATTATTTATAATGATATTTCTAGTCACTATTAAGATCTTATAAATTACGATTATTTAAGTACTTATGAAATTGTGTTTATTAAGTACACTTGCACTAACAAAACGATGGATTGATTCATGTAGTAAATATGTATTAATGTACATAAATAATTCAAATGGATTTATTACATTTTGCAAAAAAAAATGTCTTTGCAACGAAACATTACCTTACTAGGTCGGTAATGAACTAAGTACTTACTGTTTTTAATGTCTCTCTCCAGGAAAACAACCTGTCATTTTTAAATGTTAAAAATGAAAATGTTTCAAAGAGAGTTGAATAAAATTTTGCTAATTTTGTAAAATCTAATTATTTTACAAAATTAGCAAAGCAGTAGCAAAAGGTCCTGAATTCCAAACCGTTTGCTTTAGTATTTTTAACGCAGCAAAGCATTGTGGTCGTTTGTGTAGTAGCTAATGTAATAAGTCCAAAGAATTTATAAAAAGAATGGAATGACTAAGAAGTTATACTCGCCATAACAGTGTTTTGTGCTAAATAGAAAAAAAAAGTAAAAATACAGAAAACTATCGTTAAAATAAAATGTTTAGAAAATTAAATTTCGGATACAGCAACTATAACATCAATATTTTAATTCAGTAATTATTAGTTCAGTCTTAAAAATAAATTAAGTACAATAATATCTCTTCCGAATAAGTGATGAAAATTATTTTATTTTTAATCTTATTACAATGATATAAAGTATAAAGTTGATCGTGCAACTATATACACATAAATACATTTTGCAATAATTTATATTGCTTTTGCATTATTCTATTGCATTGTTATGTAAAATATTAATATCATAGAATATAGAAAAATGGAAAATTATAGGTACTGATTTAAAAAAATATAACAATGACACCAGCGCCCCTACCGGTTAATTGTATTGTATATTGCACGATGAAATTCGTAGATATCCTATTTTTCCCATTATTTTATAGTCTATAAAACAAGTTAAACTGAATAATAAGAATGAATTAATTAATATTATTTCATTGTCATTTAATAAATTTCATTTATAATTTCATTTGAGTTTAAAACATATAATTATTATAAATGTTTTTTTTACCTTGCATAGGATCATTACGAGGTTTATTTTAATTTTAAATCTGAACAGACAGAGCAAAACATATTTTTGTAGAATCATAATGTATGTTGTTATCGATAATATACATACCTATAGTTATCGGCTGCAAAAGCTGAATTTTTAAATGAAAAAAAAAATGTTTTGCACTATGTTGTATTTTTAGGTAGGTATGTGTTAAATTGAAAACAAGTATTCAATATGTTTATGTGAGCAATATATTATTTTATATACTTGAGCATGTTTATAATATAGATATTAAATATATTATTTGTAGAACAGTATAATATTTATTTTTCTGAACCTATTCTAACTGACAATCGTGTGGTAAGATTTAACACACATAGATATTTATTATTTTCTATGCATAAATGCATTAAGAGAGCTTTATTAATTCTCCCAGCTGAAATTGTTATGGAAGTAAATGTGCTCTCATTTATTTATTTCTAAATCTTTAGAAAACTGTTGTCGAACTTGGCTGGGTCCACACGCAAGAAAGTCATGACGTAGACATAGTTTACCTAAAATCTAGTTATATTTAATTTAATAGACAATACTTGTTCGACGAACAATTAATTGATTGTGTCTTAATATGCGATCGACGCGTGAATATGCGATCGTCGCGGTCATTTTGTTCGGCTAACGCGTACGCGTCGCGCCGACGCGACAGACGAAGCGCGCTTTTCGGTTTTCCGAATGAATGTGTGACAAATGAACGCGACGATTGCATATTCGCATGACGATCTTTTAGGACACGGCTTTATTCTTACAGTTTTCTTTGATGTCAGTGTGAAAATCCACCAGAATATTTTCTAAGGCTGTATCGGTATAATATATAAATACAATTGACATTTCTATAGAAAAGGCACTTTAAAAGGCCAGGTACTTTTAAGGCACAGAACAATAATTAAGTACCAACTACATTACTATTGCAAAAGAATTCAAAATGTATATATTTATTTTTAATATACTTATGTGATATTTTACTAATATTCGTGAATTATGCTACACACAAATTATTCTAAAAATTCCACCAGATCATGTTAAATTCGCGTCTGTTCTATACTACTGGTAAATGTCGACATTGACTGGCGAAAGCGTGCTATTTATTGTCTCGGTTATTTTATACAGTGTTTAATCAGAGATATCACTTTATTAATCACGTAATCAATAAAGATCAATGACAAGAAAATGGCGTGGCGCCGATTCCCTTGACTAAATAATAAGCCAAAATAGTTTACTTGAACTTCGCCGTGTTTTTAGTCTATGCGTTTTGTCGACTAATTCCCTTGACTAAACTCTAAATCAAAATAGTTTAGTTGAAGTTCGCCGTGTTTTTAGTCTATGCGTTTTGTCGACTAATTCCCTTGACTAAACTCTAAATCAAAATAGTTTAGTTGAAGTTCGCCGTGTTTTTAGTCTACGTGTTTTTACATGTACGGAAATAACTAAAATAGACAGCTCTGATATATGTTCTTCCCTTTCTTGATTTATTAGAGGGAAAAAGATGGAAATAGTCCAAATTAAAACACGTCCGGTCACAACAGAATCGGCACAAATATCAGTATTCGCCGGTCAATGTGAACAATAGACTATGACAGTGGAGCATACCAGTATTCTGTGAAACATTAGTAATGTAAATAATATGGCTATTAAATGTTCTTCATTATTTAGCAATCTATTTCTATTATATCTAAAGGCCTGTTTTTCTACCTTTTAATAACTTATTTAGTTAAAGAGACTGAGTAATACCAGATTAAAAAATATTTCTAAATCCTTGTTTTTTAAGGCAACCATATCATTTTAGCAGCTTGCAGAATTACTGCATACCCATGGGTGGATTAACTTTAGTACAGTTAGCGTCCTGTGGTCCCCAAAAGTCCTCATCGACCTTTTTTTTTTTTTTTGTAGGAGACTTTTTTTTATGCACATGTTTCTCTAACCTCTCTGATTTGACCATAAAACCAATTTTTCTTCTTTTTTCTTTAGGTATATCAATCATTCCAGCTTGCTTACTATCAACTCAGATTTTTTCTAATAGAAAAATCCAATTATAATTTCGCCTGATTCGGGCTTTTAACCGTCAGGCTTGCAAGACCATGCAAAACCAATCCGTATTTTTTTTGCATTCTTTTTAAGCCAATAGGCAGGTATTCTTCTTTTTCGTGTAGTTAGTGACTAATCTAGTTTTTATGCCGCCCATGGGCTGTATTGGCTTCACATGCCGTCGAGAAATATCTCTCAGACATGCAGGTTTCCTCACGATGTGATGATTATACAATACGCACATGAATCCGAAAAGTCAGAGTGCGTGCCTTCGAACTGGGTGGGTTTGAACTCCAGACCTATGACTTGGCAGTCGAACGGTGACACCACTAGGTCACTGCTGTAAGTACATATAATAGGTAGGTACTACTCAGTCTCTTTTATATTAAATTATCGCAAAACTACCTAATTCGTATTCTTCCTGGTAAAAACTGCAGCCTAATTGCAGCGTAACATACGACCAATCACAATTTGAATAATTTTGAAGGATATTGCTAATCCATTGCTTCGTAAGTTCGTGTGTCTGCTCAACAACGTAAACAATGCAATGAATGATGTTGAACTGTCAAAATAAAGCAGATTGTGTTTGATAATGTGTTGTGCAATTAGGGTGCAGGATGTAAAACTAATTTTAAACTTTAGGTGCACCAAACATCTCACTTGAAGTGAAGATTTACGTATAATTATGTATACTTAAGTACCAACTATACAACATAGTTATGGTAATCTCAATTTAATAAAAAGTTATTTACAAATAAAGCAATGGGTAGTAAGTTAAGTTTTAAAATGGCTGAAGTATTAAAATGGCGGATTATTATGACTTATTTTACGTTAGAGTTCATTTTCGTTAGACATCGAATCGTATTTATAATTTTATCGTTAGTCGGACAAAAGATGTTAAATCTCTTGGACGTCCGTTCGTCTAGTAAACTTATCTGTTGTACTAAATCCGCCCTACCGGGTAATAAAAATGCCCAAATGCCATTATACCAGCCATTTTACAGTGAAAAACTAAAAAGACACAATAAAACATTAAAAATTAAACGTAAACTAACTATAAACAATCTAACTAGGACACTAACTATCACTGCGATAGTGTAAACATCACACGGTTTATAAAATAAAATTAGAAAATAACCTAAAAATTCGGTGATCGCGGACACGTCCAAACGGTAAGCCAAGATGGCGGACGCTGCAATTAATTTTGATAGATTTTTGTACAAAAGTATTAAAAATAAACTGTAGGCAGCTGGTAATGTTGATGGATGGTAATATTTGATGATAATAAGGTAGAGAGTTGATATGGTGGAGTGGTCTATGGCTTCATAGAGGCGAACCAAGAGTGTGGTACAACAGATCACCGGTGAAAAAATCCGAGGAGTCGAGACGTTCTGGTGGGGGGAGGCTGTTCGGGGAGCTTCCTTCGCTTCTCTTGCGTGGTTAGCTTGTGTTTCATCTGCTCGTCGATGAGCTCTTGCATGTCCATCTGGAATTTAAAAGAGTTATTAAGTAAGATTTCGGAAATATTACCCAATTCCGGCAGGTCCTCCTATGTGATGGGTCCAGTTATGTCCTGTGTGCCTACATTTATATGTTACAACAATATGTATCAAAGGACCAAATAACATCTTCAACCGATTCCAATAATTCGTTACAATACTAGAATGCTACTATCGACCTTAAACTTGAAAAGCACCAGAGCTGCACGGCGCTATTTCATTTGGTTCCACAACAAGATTTATTTGTTTGGTATTTTAACGATTATTCTGAAATTAGTCAAACCTCGTCAAAAAAAGGTTTTAAATTAAAGACTTCACGTTAATTTGAATCATAAAATGTCAGATCCAGTACTTTATGATTAGGAATTAGTAGACCGCGAATGATTTTGGAAAGCACGTTTTATAAATTCTCGCGAGATTTTTTGGTAAAAAGTCCTAACGTTTGCCTTGGTTTTAATTATTTCGTGATTTTATCACGAAAAGAGAAATGTAGACCTCAACTGATAGAGCACCATACTTAACTTTATCACAATGAAAAACAAAAGAAGCGAGGGTTATACTTTTTGTCACCGTCGTACTCTGAATCGTCAAGAAATTATGCGTTAAAAAGCACAATTTCTTGGCTTTATACTTAAGCATAAAGTAAAACCATCAAGGCTTTTTTACGTACCTGCCACTGTTCCAGTTGCTGCCCAAGGTCCACCTTCTGGCGAACAGCTTCGTACAGCTGACTGTTGGCTTGCATCAGCTCCACCCTGGTCTTTGCGAGGGCCACCTGGAAAGTAAGTAGAACACGTAAAATATTTTTTGTATTGCGACCTTCTGGGATATGGCAAAAAATTTACACGACTGGTCCTAAGAGGCTAAAGCAGAATTCATAACGGAGTTCTACATAAAATTTCATAAATCGGGCTAACACATTACTGTAGCTTTTCTACCATTCTACCTGAACCTGCTTACCTGCTTAAAGAAGTATCGTTTGCTAGGAGTATTACTGTATCAATCAGTAACAGCTCGCATTCTATTCGCATACCGCAATATCTGATCTTGTTTATCACATCATGTCTTGGACCTTACAGAACCTCTTAGGCCATAACAGGATGACCTCCAAGGTTCTGTTCTAGAGATGGGAAGTCCTTACCTCAGCAGCCTTTTTCCTCTCCATGGCATCGTCTCTCTCCTGCCGCGCCTTTGTGACGGCCTCATCGTTCTGCAGACTGCTGTAGTTGGCATCGTTCATCAAATTGTCACGTTCTTCGGCAGCCGCGCGGAGTTCCACTTCAGCCACCGACAGCTGGAGAAAGAGAAAATTATTTTAATATTAGTCATTGTTTTGTTATAGGGACAGTTCGGTGTTTAGCACAAATAACACACTACTGACTATGAAAAAATTCTAAGAAAAACCTCTTCTGTTGAACCTTAAACTAAGTTTTTATTGTCACTCTTCAACTATCAACCCTTGTTGTTGTACCTACTTAGCTAATTTTTACAGAGACGTTGTCGACTGTTGTTGCGGATGGTAATTAACTGGTAATACAATATTTTGATTCAGTGATAAACATATTTTCTCAAAGCATGTCTTCCTACCTAAAATTTAATTTAATTTTAATTTTTTTAATTTTTAGTGGCTTATTTTATTCATAGAAGGTGCAACTAATGTCTGAGAAAAACCTCTCTGTTATACATAGCAAGGTAACAGTCCTATGAAAAAAAAAAGAAAATGGTTTATTATTTTTACAAGTAAATACCTTAACAACTAGTGATTAATAAATTAAAATTAATGTCAGATACTTTCTAAAACACGGCCAAAGTAAAGCCTCGTCCGTATGCTAATGAGTCCGTGAGTGATACCTTTAAGGAACGCGAATCATGACTGTAGGTACACCCAAATAGGCTAGGACGATAAAAGGTAGGTACATACTTATTAATTCTGTTATGAACTAAGCCACCTCATGCACATTACGTACTTAACCAACATTATAGATCTACAGACATTCATAACAATGATATTTCACAAACATTGTTTTCTCCGGATCTCCCACGGTGGTTTATTTCCGCATCCACTGATCGTTCCGCGAATTGCCCGGGCGCAGTTCAAGTAAGTACTATTGTTTGTGTTCGCGCATCGTAAAGCATCGTATTGTCGTTTCGTGTGTTATCAAGAATTTATTAAAGCAGCAATATTATAACATAAAATCTTTGGAAGTTTGTTTTATAGAAAGGTCCTGTTTACGATAGCTAGGTAGGTATTTACGAGGTCTAGAACTAGTGTTGTTCTATCCATATGAAAACAATGCATCAATAATCGTGCATATTATGCGGGGTACCTATTTATATTTTAGTAATTTTCTACCTTTTTCTTTGCTAAATTTAAACTATCTAAGAATCTGGTACGTTTTCCATAAAAAAACATGAATGTCATACGTCATCATCAGATTCCAAAATAAAATTTTGAGGTTCAGATACACAGTGGGAATTATCATTGCGAAATTACCCCGTTAGATGATAGAATAGAACACACAAACACTTTTATCATACTTAACACAAAATGGCTCCAAACTTTCAACCTTGAACAGAACAATAACAGAATAAATATTAAAAAAATGATCACGGCCGTAATAAATGACCAAATAAAAAAAAGAAAGTGGGCCATTGCATGTTACCCACACATTTATGGTAGATCATAGCTAATGTGAGAACTAGCCTTAATACATAATTAAAAGTACGTGTAAAAAGACTAAATTCTCGTTGTTGTAAGGCTTGAGACACATTAGCGGTATGGTTATGCGGTTTATGGTGTTGCAAGAAGTTAATTATGACGTTAATTCAAATTAAAATCGACGAGATAAAAAGCTGCAAAGTCGTGATTACACAGATAAGGTTTTTCCCGGTTTCAGAAACATTCTGAATCACCATTTTCAGAAACTGAATGAGTAAGGAAATTATTTTAAAATGCGTAGTAGGGTACTTATTATGTATCTAAGTGTAATCCGAATTTAAATTTGAAGTTTTAGTTAGATGGCTGGGATAACCATCTTAAAATTTTACGCTCGAAAGAGCAGAGCAGTTTACTCGGCGGTATTCGTGATTTTTGTAAAAATAACTGCCTCACTATAAGGTTTGTTTCTTCTTCTGCATCAGTAAGTACCCTAGTGACATAAAGTATCTGCCACACACATCGTAAACATCGATACCTGAAACTTTCGACTATAATACCCAAACAATAGATATTTATCCCGTGGCTCAAAATCCAACCACTGCGCCAAACTCGTAGGTAAGTATTATGAAGTTCATCAACCTGATTCATTGTTTTTACCTCTAACATTTCTAAGCAACTATGCCAAAAAAACAAAATTAACCTTAGATCATTTTAAATACCGAATCAAAATGGCGTCGGTACAAAACCGCGCGAATTGCTACAAAATGCCTACTCTACGTCCGAGCTGAGGTGATTAACCTTTGTGACGTGTCGCTACGTCACTAGGGTCACGCCATGCGGTTAGCTTGCAGTCTAGTGACTAGCCTAGAATCCTAGATCACTTGGCTTGGCTTTGGTTATGACCTAAAGAGGTTAAGATCTGATCAGTTCATTATTTGTAGGACCTTTCCTTAAGATATTTGAATTTATTGTCGAAACTCGAGGTTGTATATTTCTTCAGAAGAGTAATAGTGACTGATTTTGTCGTCAATCCATGTCATGTTTCTTCAATCGACTTTTTCTGAATTAATTGTAAATGAACCTGCAAAAGGTTGCGTCTGTGGTGGTGGCATCTCTACAGCGCCTCATGCGAACTATGCATCGCTCAAGCAAAATTATCCGCTCGATTACCAGTATATGATAGACGTAGAGGTATGAAGAACATGGTAAAGTTTCTCATCCTCCGACGCGACGGTTGATGTCGGGATGTTGTATATGTACTTGTAAATGCTAATCGCGCGGATAACTTCGCTTGCGCGATGCAGGATTTCGCAGGTCGTCAATGTGATGTTGCCACAAGTTAAAATGACGTGGTGGTTCTCCGAAGTATTTGAGTACCAAGCGAATGGAAACCATATTCGGTCATTTATATATTCACGCAATTAAAGCAATAAGGTACATGATCTTTATGTATATTTTTCAACAACAATTAAGGTCATTATGGCTATAAATATAATTATTTATATAAAAAAGTCTAACACACTTTCATTTACATTAGAATTTGACTCCGAAAATTTCTGATGTGTGTAAGTTGAACTATGAAAGTTTAATGACGGGAAGTTACTTAAATATGGCCGCCACAGGCTGTAAATAAGGAATAACATACGAAGCTTACATTTAATGATAACCCCACATACTTAAGTGTAAGTTGCAAATAGACTAGAGAGAGATTTCAGTGCCAATTAGCCGCAAAGGACTAATAAAATACGATCTCTAAATAAATTATCCTCAAAGGACCAATATAATTCCATTTCTAACATGTCAAATCTATCTACTGTAAGTAAAGAATTTAAGCTGTAAGCATAATAAAAAATATCTGATTTTTTTCAATTTGCTAGTCAGTGTCAGGTTGTATGTTGATCAAAATGTGATTCGCGACCGTACCAAATATGTATTTACATAAATATAATAATAAGAATCATCAATACACGAATCACGCGACTGAACATTACCATTCAATTTAATCTTAGTGTTTTTCCAATCGAAAGGGTTGTTGATTGCTCTAAAAACTTCTTAGCCAATTTTGTCTCAACCAAGGTTAGACTAACAAAAGTCTAGATCTTGCTGTATATGAGTAACACGCCTACCCACACCCACACGTGGGCAATAAATATCCTCTTACGGTCATCCTTGGGCAATCTACATATTGTGAGGAGTACAATAAAAACTGGTTCTCGTTTTATGGAAGGATTTGGAAATCGGTGAGGTCATGTAGTGGAACAATGAGGACATGCTGTGGTTGAAAGAAGTCTAGATTAAACGTGATAAATGTATGACTTTTTTAATTAACAAACTACTGCATAGCTATTTAGCAAACATTCGATAGGCTTCCGATTCGAAAATGATACATTTTCAGTTACCTAATTTGCCGAGTCTAATCAATTTGCCTAGCCTTTTTCAAACCATGTTGGAGTCGGCTTCCAGAGTCAATGCCTATCTAACCTCCACAACCCAGTTACTGGGTAACACGATATCACTTGGTAAGACTGGTTATCAGACTTGGGCTTCTTGGACTACCCGTAACTACTGTCAAAGATCTACG
Organism: Eupsilia transversa; assembly: GCA_914767815.1. Taxonomy (NCBI): domain Eukaryota; kingdom Metazoa; phylum Arthropoda; class Insecta; order Lepidoptera; family Noctuidae; genus Eupsilia; species Eupsilia transversa. Next base: position 11,977,372 of record OU611892.1, read on the forward strand.
TATGGCAGCCGGGACCAACGGTTTATCGTGCTTTCCGAGGCACGGAGGGCTCTCGATATCTAAAGATTGTCATCCATCCACGGACCAACCCCGGCAAGCGCAGCTTAACCTGATGGATCGACCCGTGCGGCTGTTATTACTTAGCCACGAGCTCCGTCTTGAGCAAGCGTGGTGATCAATGCTCGTGCCTTCTTTGTATGAGAAGAGTTCTTTGCCCTGCTGTGGAACAATAAGGAGCTGGTATTATTACTCGCGGCAAGCGTACCTTAACCTTCAATCGACCTGATTACATAAAATAGCTATCGGAAGAATAGCATTCGATTATTTGATTTAAACTGTCAACATTCTGGTTTCGGATTTAGGAGCTGTGTCGAGGACTCCTTCGATAACGTTGATTGATATTGGCTTTAGCACGGAAGCGTATCGAATTGTTGTGAAAATCTATGCTGATCTATATATTTATTCAGGCATTTTCCTAGTTCGGTTACGGTTACAAAGTATTAATGGTAAAAAAGTGGCAGTTTGCAGTAGGTACGGTCCACCTAATCTAAGCCGCAACATTAAGTCCGCCTCTGTACATTTGTGTGCTTGAAGTATTAAATACATTAATAATAAATACCTAAATCTTAAGTCAATGGGCACGTAGCCCCAAAAATAGTCACGTATTAAACAGAAGAATATTTCTTACATAACAGCATTTAAACAGCAAATGAGCTAAACGTCTTACGCAACAAATTAATGTTCGTAACGGTGAGTGACGCAAAGTGCATTGCGGTGCACTGCCGAGCCTCCGTTCCGGGTCTTTATTGAACGTGTAATATTTGTGAAAATACAGTGTTGTTTGAAAAAAACGATTTGTTGTAATTATTGGATTTAAATCCGCCACGCGTGACTGTTTTTCTGGGTGTTGATTTTTTCGGACTGCCTCGTTAAGAGCCTATGCTACCTTAAATTGCTTAGCAAGATCCGCCGTTATATCGAAACTACTGCAGCATTAATTTTGAAATAAATATATGTTAAAGTTGAGCATTAATGTTATGGACTACGTTAGCCGAAAACACGATTTCATAAAAAATTCTCGATAGAAAAAAAAAACAAACCGTACAATAAACCGCTGCTATTAAAAAAATACTTCATATTTGATCATCATCTAACTGAACTAACTATAAAGCAGCGACTATGTTTTTTATTTTTTTTATTACCATTATTTTCGCCGTAAAAAGCAATTACCTAAACTATTGCAGGTTTGGAGCCGCCTCCGTCTCGCTCGCACTCAGTCCGTGAGTAATATGGTGCGAGCGAGATAAAAACCTGAAGTTGTGTAGGCTCTTAATGCAGTAAGCGCTACTGATGAGCATGAGGTCAAAGTGTTATTCGGTTCCATCATGAATTTCTCAGTAGCAGCCTGGGGTCTAGATTTATGCCCGGTTGATGGCAATAAGCTCGCCCCCTATTAAAGAGACTGAAACATAACTGGCGAAATGTGGGTGTACTATAGGTACATCTCTGCCTAACCCTTTGGGGATTACAGCCGTGATTGTATGTTATGTTTATTATTCCAGCTTGTGAATGTTAAAAGGGGGTTGTAGATCTTTTTATAGGTTTCTAGTTAAAAAAACTTTACCAACACATTTTTGTTGTTTTAAAGCTGGGTACTGACCGGCGTTACGGGGCGTAATGTAACATTCGCAGCGAGCCTCAAACGTTACGTCGTGTCCTAAAATCCGTATATTTGCTCGCGTGTTCGTGCTCGTTTCCCCGAACTTTCTGCATGAACGCTCGCTGTGTAACACGTTACATTACGCCCCGTAACGCCGGTCAGTACCCAGCTTTAGAGATCAATCTGAGGAGTAGATATCAATGACCTGATCATCGTGAATTAACGTGTTTTCTGCATCACGCATACTCTCACTTAGATCAAGATAACACAGCTAATCTTTGGCTCATCAATGCATTGGATTTCTTCAAACATTCCTCAATCAACGGCGTTTAGTTTAATTATTTACTAACCGATATTATCATTGCTCTCAATTGGAGCGTTGCAGAGAGAGTCTTTATTGTTAAAGCATATTACGACATTGGGATTGCATTGCAGTATTAAGATAATATACTTATCAAATAACTGTTTGAAGTTTCAATAGCAGTTGCAGTAACTGCTATTGAAACTGTATGTCTCATTCAGAAAGTAAGTTCAACAATGATCCTCATAAGTATCGTGCTTCCTTATTAAGTGAATTTGTAGGAGACTTTTATATAAGTAAATATTACCATTTCGGACTTTCGGATCCAAGTACCATGGCCTAAAAAATACCGGCCAAGTGCGTGTCGGACCACTCACAATGAAGGGTACGGAGCCCTTCATTGTGCTTGGTGGTTGGGATGAATTTATTCCATAAACAAAGTTAACATTGTAATTGAAAAACATGTTCTATTCCAATTGCAAATGTATTTATCTTTTTCAAAGTGTTAGGCTCTGTAGTTTCGGAGCTAAAGGTGGAATGGTATATTTTCATCTATTTTCTTAGTAACTTTAAAAAGATTTATTTTAAAATTATTTTAAAAAAAAATTGGGACCATCATAGGGTGCGTTCCGAGTTACGATGAAATCGATTTGAGCGCGCTAAAACCCGTTCCGAGTTAAGGCTCGTTCACACCGGCGCGACTTGTCGCGCGACGCGACTTTAACAATACAATTTCTAATAAAACTTCACGATTGAACAATTGCCGGTGTCGCGTCGCGCGACAAGTCGCGCCGGTGTGAACGAGCCTTTAGCGTGAGTGCGCTAACTTTGGTCTGTCAATCGTCATAGATGACGTCATGACATGCGCCATCTTGCGATAACGCCGACCATGCCTTTTACTAATATCACCGTGATCACTGTCAAAAATGACAGTTGACTGAACTGTCATTTTTGGTAGCGCTGTTGTTTTGAGTCGCATCATATCTATAAACTAACGTGGCTTTTTCTAAATTGTGCCTCTGGCTACCGTCGCCACATAACCAAAGAAGAAAAAGAAATTTCTGATGTTTATACATAGAATTAAGTAATGTTATAATTTTGACGTTGAGCGAGCACTGTACGCGCGTTCACGAGCGTTCCGAATTGATGACAGACCTCAGCTGTCATAATCGTAATATCTAAATCGGAACGCAAAATATTGATGTCAGCGCTGTGAGCGATTATGGCCTAACTCGGAACGCGGCCTAAGTAAGCCCTTTCATTTGGTATGTTATTGTCTATACTCTATATGTCTTCCAAAACCCCATAATCAGAATTAATTTATTTACGTACCTAACAGGTCAGGGTTGGGTCACACAAATTGTTATTTAGGAACACATAACAATATCGGTCCATTAGTTTCGGAGCAAATTGGCTGTGACAGACGGACTGGCAGACAGGCACACGAGTGATCCTATAAAAGGGTTCCGTTTTGTCTTTCGGGCATACGGAACCCTAAAAAGAACATTAATTGTCTTCTTTCAATCTGCTTGAAGTTACGTTACAAAAATGACGGAGAATAGTTTTCTTTTGCGAGAATAGTTTCAATTGAGCGTCACATTTCGCAGGTTTTGATCCAATTAGCGCCCACATGACTAGCAGTCTCGCTATTAACTAAGGAAACCACTTAAATTCCTTACAAGATAAGCCTTATAAGTCTGTTAGACGATCACGTTTTACTTAGTAATAATCTGTACCCTTGACTTCTGGTTCTGACGCACAAATTGGGCTGTAATTTTAATTAGGTTAGGTTTAATTAAGTTTTCTTCAATGCCAATTGAACCTATGCAATTTATGGTATGCAATTCAACCTACGTTTTGCGTAATTCTTGGGTATTTTCATTTACAAATACAAATAGTTTATTTTGACTGACCGACTCCTTTACAATTCAAAAGTGCCTAGTTCTTTAATTTAATATAATTTAGATTTATAAATATGTAAATAACTGAATAAATAACATATTTCTTAAAAAAAAGTGCCTGTAAATGGTTTAATTGAAATAAATGGTTTGAGTTTGAGTTTGTTTAAAAATATTTGTATTGCATAGCTAGTGATAGAAGTGTCCGTTTTAAGCAAGTAAATGCCTGTATTAGGACACTCCACTCTTCCGTAACTTAAAGTTACGTAATGTACATTAATTATGCCAGTATTAATTCTTTATATTTGCATTTGCATCGGTTATTTAATTATTTTAATGTAGAAATTGTATCAATTATTGTATAGTTTTAAACTCATTTTCAAGGAGAACCAGGTGGTTACTGGTCCGGCCTTAGCTCTTAATAAACGCCTATTTATGAAAAGAAGATTATTTATTTTCCTATAAGAATCATGATCTGTCTAGCCGTTTCCCAATTATATTGGGGTGGTCTTTCAGTCTAACCGGATGTAGCTGAATACCAGTATTTTACATGGAGCTATCTGACCTCCACAACCAAGTTACTGGGTAAAACAATAACCCTTTTTCATTTGATTTTCATTTAAGAATCAAATTAGAAAATTCTGAATTTCAAAAATACTTTTTAAGCTAGGTACATATACTATGTAAGGAGTCAGGACCCAATCATACTGTAACCATCATATTTTAACACTGCCCATTATTTCTAGAACTACCCACTTACAACCACCAAGCTCTATTTACCTCAAAATAAAAAATAAATCGTTCAACTACAACACTAAACGCCAACCGATCAACGATCTAACCGAATCGATTTCGCATTAAATCGATTTAGATCGGTTTAGCGCACAAACGGTATTTCAATTGGCCTAACGCGCAGTAACTGTGTAGCTGATGCATTGGGATCGAAAGTTAACTGTATCGATGAAATCGACAGCTCTTGGTCTATGGGGTTAGTTGGTGATGAATGGGTTATGGGATTTACACATTGGCCTAGCTTTGACCACAATGTTCTAGCTTGGATGTCGCTTTTATTAACAGTTCACTTCTCAATAAAGTATGCAGCTTTAGCCATGTTTTTTTGCGTAGTATTGCAGGAAGCTATCAGACTATATGCTCTCCGAAGGGCAAAGGTATGTAGGCATAGGTTTCTAGTATAAATCTAGTATAAATGCCAGTCAGGCACATGTAAAAGGAAACATGGGGCAAACTCATTGCTTTACAGGGCAAAATTCTAGCAAAATACTGTTGGGAAATATGCCATAGGATAAGGGAACTTTAATTTTACTAAGACTAGGTACAGCGCGTCTCTGTACCTCTCTTATTTATTTGTGGCAAGCTGCACGAGAGTAGGCTTTTAATTTTTACGTTACTACGGAAACGCCAAAAGGAGGGTAATGTGTTTTACTCGTGTATTACACGAATATTGCCCTCCATGGCCTAGGTACTGTGATTTGATTTGCGTGCAGTACCTACCTACTTACCTAATATACTCAGAAAGCGCTACTGTTAGTTCCGAAAGCTAAAATAAAATCAATGTACCCCAAAACTGCTCTATCATTGGTCATTGTAATGACCTTACGGTAAAAATCGATACGTATCAGTCAATGCCTCATTGAAAACCTCTTTGTTGTCATTTTTTGTTGTCCTAGGCCTACCGTTAGTAATAGTTGTGTGACTGTGTGCTGATTGATTTTAGCACGTGGTGACCGTTTGTAGAATTTTTATAGGTTTGAGTTTTGAGGACGCTTGCCGCAACATAGCAACATACATAACATGTGCATGAGTACTGCCACTCTGCTGTACTGCTATATATTCATTTAATTACAACTATGTAGGTACTTCTTCGGAATACTTATCAGTTTTGGCGAAAACGTCACCCAGTCTAATTACTAATCCTTATACAAATCCGTACCCATATATTTTTGGCCGCACCACTAACGTCGCCATTTTTTAACAGCTCCAATTCTTCAATCACCAATCTTTTTAGTTCTTCTAACATCCTTTATGTGACTATATTTATCTTGAGTTACTGGGCCAACTTTAGCCTGGAATACGTAGGTCCACTATGTAGGCACCAGAAAAACCATAAAATTGACTGACCTTGGAAGACAAATCAGCAATAATCTCATTCTTCTCATCGATCTGTCTCTCCCGCTCCATCGCCCTGCGCGCGTGCGCCGCTATCGAGTCTCGTACACGCGATCCTTCAAGCGCGGCGTACGCCGCTACTGCGTCTGCGCATGCGGCAGCTAGCGCACCGCGTCGGAGCGTCTCGCCTTCCTCGCCGTCGAGTGATGTAAGGGATAAGTCGGAGTGGAGTCCTGGAACAAAGAATTTTGAAGTTAGAATCGTATGGAGTTCATCATAACCGGAGAAATGGATGGATGGAAGATAAACTGTTATGTTATAAAAGAACCAGAATACCTGCAAAATTTCGCGGTTGAATAACTTTTTAATTAGTCGAGATTTTTTATTCATATCCTCTATGATACCTCTTTAGGTCATGGGCTATCCGAATATCATCATGAAAATATTTGGCCTGGGTCTTAAGGAGGAGGCGTGAAAATTGATTCGATGTTACAATGTATAAGATGAATAGAGTATAGAACTGAAAGTTTGAATACTTCTTCGGTAGATATTGGCTCGCTAGGTGCACGTGCTGGCGAGGTTCAATATGTTTTTAGCTAGCAGTGGTAAAAGCAGCTGAAATTTTATTTTTGAACTTTGCCTAGGACTTCTAACAAGACAGATTGCAGAGCAACACTCGGTCGCATCATGGGGTACATTATTATCCCTATTTATTTTCTGAATCTTTATCACGTTGATGTACTGTAAGACCCGCTGTTATAATTATGTTTTAATTTTTAAGACCAAGAAAATTATGGGAACATTATCGAGCGAATTCAAACAACAGTTAAACAAAGAAAACGATTCCGTATTCATTTGTTTTACTAACTATCCATAACGGATATTGTTGCAATAACAATCGAGAGATGAACCATACAACATTAAATGTTATAGTAAAAATATTATTGGAAGCGACATGGTATTATTTATAAGGTAACTAGGTACTTTACTTTCATTATCGCTACAGCAAGCTGGAGAATTCATTTCCAGTTTTGAAATGATTTTATTTTCTGTAAATAGGTTTGTACAAAGACTTTTACACATCAATAAGAGCGTTTGAGTGCACAAACGCCCTTACTGACGTGTAAAAGTGTTTGAACACGGAATTTTACCTTCCGGATGTAAAATCTCATACCTATATTTCCCGGATCACGTGATATTTATTTGAAAATTGGACTGCAGGACCGTAAAATTCCTTGTAGTGCACAAACGCCCTATTATTTAAGAACTAGATGAGGTCGGCGTTACCTATCTGACTACTCTGAGAATAAAGGCCGAAACAAACTCAGTTTCCTGGTGAACATCATAAGTAACTCCCTCATCCCTATTTGGCACTAGCTTATGCCCGCGGCCTCGCTCGCGTGGTATCGGAAAATATCCTACGGGAACGTACTACCGGGATTTAAAGTATAGGTTAATCCAGGTTATATACTATCTGTGTGCCAAATTTTATCCGAATCCGTTCGGCCGTTTTGCACCACTCCGGAACATGAAAGACAAATAGACAAAAAATCTAAAAACTTTATTTTCGGCACCAGACCTAGATGCAATTTTTTTTTTCAAAAATATTCAATTTGGTGTTTTAACTTCGTTACTATTTTAATATATGACGTATATTTACGTCTTCTTATTCCATAAACCCGTCATCTCAAGTTCACCCCTTTATAGCCATACAACCTTTCACACAACGTGCATAGACAACTAAACTCTTAATTACACACGCATCTGTAACCCAGGAAAATATAACAGCACATTGTAATGATACCACTTTCACCATCTAACACTTTCCCATAGCTAAACAGTTGAACAATTCGCGTTTTGTCCACGCCGCATCAGATATCGCGGAAATATTACAACCCAAGTGACTTGATCGATGATGACTTCTTAATAGGAGAAGTAATTTGCTTTATAATGTTGTGGTTTAGATGTAGAAAATGTTATTTGTGTTTTTTTTATTCTTCGTTCATGATATTGTGTTGTAGGAAAGGTGCAATGGTGTAGTTTCAAAAGGTGGTGTCTTTGGCGCAGCATTTATTTGGATAAGAAATTCTGGATTTGTTGATCCAGACTAAAAAAAATGTTGAAAAGAATAAGACCCTTGTAACAAATCAAAATAGGTTACACGGTTTGATGTGCTTTATGTGCGTGCTCCAACCAAAAAAAAAATATATGAAAAAAAGAAAAAAAATACGTAATCGAATGACTTAAGGGACCTCTATGTCTAAACGATTGAACCAACTTTTTTTCCAAACTTTATTGAATTCTCGCAAGGCTTTTTAAACAATAGCGTCTTATCAAGTACCTGATTGCTAATCACTAACTACAAATAAGTCACAAAAATACAATAGACGTAGATATAACGACGCATCGCACGTCGTGTTCGGGTTCGCGACAAGTCATTCGTCATCCTGAAGATACCTCGTTCAGAGGTGAAACACGTGTCGATTTCTTACAGGGTTTTTTATGACTCTTTAGGAATAGTTAAGCGAAATATGTTACTAAATATATCTACTTCTATTGTATTTTTTAATGGATTTCCGCCAAGTCACGCCTGAATCGATTAACTACAAATAAGTCAAGACTATTCCAGACCCATCGCTGAATGAGCGTCGACGAAAAACTGCACTAGTTTGTAAAGTGCATTCGATGTAGTAACCTGCAACTACAATAGTTACAAAATTAACCCGCTATTTGCACCACACCTGATTTCGGCTGATATTGTGAGACGAATAAAAACTGTCTCGAGGCTGTTGACCTGAGGTTTAAGCAGAATTTCATGTTGGTGATGCAATTTTGAATGAATTAATAATGAGGAGTAACAAAAATAGTAGTTAAAGAAGACCATAGTCGTTCTCTAAAAGAAGAAAATGAAAAAAAAAATGGAATATCTCTAAAATCGTTTTATGACAAATTGTATTCATTAAGACGGAGCCCTTGGCCAACTATATAATTACGTACCACATTTTCGTTATTAATCTGTTTCATTTTGACAATTCAACAACATTTGAGCAGATTTTTTTTCGAACTTGTGAAGCACTGGATTAGCAATCTGTTTCAAAATGATTGTGATTGATCGTGTATTACGCAATTAAGGTACTGGCTCTATTTACAACACAACTATGTAGGCATATTAAAATCGATGGAACTAGTCATATGTCGTTACTAAAACCCTGAAGTGACACCAATTTTATTGACCTTCTTAACTTCAGCTCTAGAAATGTCAAGCAAAAAGCTTCTGAACAGTATCCACGCCTTGCTTTGCAGTGACATCATATAGCGGCACGTCAGGCTGGAGCATGGTACGCCGTGACACCTCGACCCACGGCATGACGACAGTCAAACGCCGCATGTTGGTAAATAATGCCAAAAATAATACGAGCTAGCTCACGATTTGGAAGAAAGAGATGAATGACTTCCAGTCGAAAAGGGATGCAGACAATTACCAGGGTATCAAGAAAATGAGAAAGTGACCAATGTGTTCAGGCTTGTCATCCAAAATTATCTTCATAATATTTTAATACCTATAGCTACACAGTAAAGTTCTCTTTTGAATGAGCACTCCTGAGTAATTTATCCTCCAATACAATACTAATTTAGGAAGAATGTCTCTCAAGATTTATTTGAAATTGTAACTCTTATTGAGACCTCTGGATTTTGACTCATTCCCGTCACAAATACCATGAGACAATCTGTACGTATAGGTACGTAATATAATGGGATTACGGGCACCAAGTGCATACCAATCTTGGTTGTAAGCTCTCATAACTTTGTAAATAGGCAAAATAGGCTATTGAACATTAACAATTTACGACGTAATTACAAAAACAAATCTAACTTCAAGATCGTGATTCGGATCGAATTTTAATGCTTTTCATACATCGTCTAATGCTCTAATGTTTCCGTAAGCCAACGATCCAGGAACGGATTACGAAGGTCGAACACAATTGTCTGCAGAATTGCGTATACTGCCACTGAACAAATAAGTTACAGTGAACCAAGAATCCAACACCAATACCCTCCCCACCGAATTTCCGTCGGGGCGGCCAGTCTCAATAGAGTCTAGCCGAGTTCCCAGAAAATATTGGCTGATGGAATGATGGGATGGCAATCCGACTCAACCGGGGAGAGGCCAACACTACACTTGCGGTGGAAGAAAACAAAGGAAAAATGGAAGTAATTATGAAATGAATGAAATCGCTAACACACAGTGCGTGGTGATAAATGCGCGTTACTGATGATGAAATAACATTGAATTGCGAACTTACTGATATAATGCGTGAAGCTTAATAGCTTTCGGCTTTAATATGATAGCAGTTAGAGTCCTAAATTCAATAACACATAGTCCAGTGTTTGTCAAAAGTTCTGTTTAAGTTGAATACGACATAGAAAAGTTACAAACAATAGATTTGAGCAAATGTAAGGCAAGGTTACAAAGTCACGTCACGTCACGTCACTGGGGGCAGAGCAGTGACTCGTCGATGATTTCACCAACATTGTGTGAAGGGTAACAAGTGATGTCATGTCATTCAATAACAGGTGAGCACGATGAGTTCATAGAGTGTTAGTTCTTAATAACATTATGATTGTTATCTTTGTTGCAATTATTCTCTATTATGATACCCTTTGCGTGTTGGTTTGGAATATGTCATTTCGAGTTCAGTCAGCAACTCGGACCTAACGGTGTGTTCATGAAATGACTTAATGTTACAGTCATTACCAATAACATTTTGATTGTTATCTTTATTGCCATTATTGTCTATGACATCCCTTTTGAACTCAGATTTGACGTGGAATCTCGGTTAGGTTAACTTATGGATAATTACAATATTTATAGTATCTCTTAGGAAACGGACTACAAGGAAGTATTTTTAAAGACAAAAAAGGTAGTTGCGTAATACGAAAATCTTGTTCTTCTATGTGATAAACATATCAGATATGCAAAAAATCTGCACTTTGCTGGGAAGAATGCTACGTTTGAGAAAGAGTAAATTTTTGGAGACATGAAATCACATACACTAGCATAAACAATTAGACCTCGTTAGTAGAATGGTCGACGTAGAGCGCAACTGCTGTGCGAGAGGTCCTGAGTTCGATTCTTAGGTTGGACGAAGTGTTAGTGCGTATTGTATTAGGAATTTTCCCAGAAGCCTTTGTGCCCGGTTGATCTTACTATACATCTCTGGCCGACCCTTCGAGGAATACACGCCGAGCTCAGTTGAGCTCGAGGGAATCTTCCGAAGGCTTTACAAACTGTAGCTTCTGCTACTCGTCTACTTATCGTTGCCCTACAAAACGGTCACGCGAACTGAGTCTACATTCAACTGGATATTTATGCCGTTCCGTGCAGGAAGTGTGCTTGTGGACCATTTATTTAGTTAACCAATTTTTTATTTAAAAAGTAAATACTTGGATGTTCATTTGGCAAATCAGAGAGATCTTTGCAGAAAAACTTCAGGTGGTGGAGTCTGTCATCGTACTCTCGTGGGGACATGGCTCCTAATTTATTTGTGGTCAGCACAACGTGTCTTCTTCTGTCATACTTCTCTTTGAGTCATCATCTCAGTAGTCACCCGTCTCTAGCCATATCATCTTTCACAGAGTCCATCCATCGTTTTTTTGGTTATAACTTCCACTAGATACTCTTGTAAGGCTTTATAGGTGGTGAAATGAAGGTAACGTTAGATAATACAAATATAATTGCCAATAATGATAGGGGATATTAGGCCTGTTAAAATAGTACCGTAAATATCCACTGGCTTTTATAAAATGGTGGCAAACCAAATAACTCTAGTTAAAATGACGCAATAACTATAGGGGTGGCAAATGTATTAACATTTACAACCTACCTAGCGTATGACGCACTTCTTTACGAATACATTCAATGTTCGCTTCGCTTAACTCCTATTTATTATTTCCGTTGATGGTGTTGAATTTGGATACTAACACCTGTGTCAATATATGTGACTAGCCTGCACGTTTAACATGACCACAATAGAAACGGGTTTTGTTGACGGAAAAATAGACAAAATGACAGATCATTCTGCCTAGCCTTTTCCCAATCATGTTGGGATCGGTTTCCAGTCTAACCGGATGCAGCTGAATACCAGTATTTTACATGGAGCGACTGTCTATCTGACCTCCACAACCCAGTAACTGGGTAATACGATACCCCTTGGTAAGACTGGTTGTCAGACTTTCGGGCTTCTGACGACTCGTAACGACTGTCAAAGATCCACGAAAGACAGCTGGGACCAACGGCTTAACGTGCTTTCCGAAGCACGGAGGAGTCTCGGTATGTAAAGATGGTCACCCATCTACGGACCAACCCCGCAAAGCGCAGCTTAACCTGATGGATCGACCCGTGCGGCTGTTATTACTTAGTCACGAGCTCCTCCCGACAAAATGACAGATACACAATCAAAATATATCATTTTGTCTATTCTTCCGTCGACAAAACCCGTTTCTATGTTAGTTATGCTACACGTGCTGATGTTAAATACATGGTATATTCCAAAGGTCCATAACATAGGCATCCTATTATGTATAGTCTGATATTGCATCACATGTCGCGAAAATTCATATGTAAAATTTTGGACCAAGGAAAGTTAATTTATGTTTAATTATTTATGTTATGCTTTTGGTATTTGTATGTGCGCATGTTTTACTAGCAGTACACCATCAGATAGGTCTGCAGTACAGTAGACCGGATGGAATATTTGACGCAAAAAACCATTCTTTCGTAAGTAGGCTTCTAAAAATTGTTGTTAACACCCATAAATATTTGCAGTTAATCCAAATAGCCTGTACATTGAACAACACCGATCGATGTGGTCGCGTGATGTCCAAACTAGTTATTGAGGTTATAAGGTATTTTGTTTGACGTACACGTCTGAAAGCTTCGATTTTTACTTATTATAGTAAAAGGCACATGTACTACACAAAGTTGGTGTCGATCACGACTTTTTGGTATGGATACACTGAACTTCTTTTGGGTAATTGTAGAGGTAAATTCAATGACCGCAGAAGGTGGTAGGTACCTAACTATTGTTCGTAGATCGTTGAATTGGTATTCTTAACAACAGGGACGGAAAACCTTTATAAATTACGGTACAGGTATCGAAGTATTTTAGTTACTTCTACAACTAAGGTTACCGCTATCTGGGTAACCCAAAAAGACGAAACATGTTACCTCTTTTAGGTTGCCGTTTCAATTCTGGTTACACACACACACAGGCGATGCGGGCCCTTTGACTAATGCCGACGGCACGTGTAAGATAGAGGTAATTTTTATTTCTGTAACCGGTATTAGTACAAGTTGTATCCAATTTAAGGTAACCTTTAAAAATACGTGTAAAAAATATAAATTTTCGACCTAACTGCATGCAATGTGAATGCCTGAGGCCGAAGTCTTTAGTCATTGTAGGCCAAATGCTTTATACATGGTGCTTATATCACCACGTACCTGAATCGTCATCATGTCCAGTATTAAGCTGTAACGCCAGCGTTCTCAGCTGCTTGTAAACCTGGACAGCCTCACTCCTCAGCCATCCATCGTCCTGGTCTTCAGGTTCGGATTCCATCTCCGCATGGAGAGATCTGGCCGTGTCTGTGGTGTCGATGGGGTCTGGGGCTCCGATCCTCTCAGCTAGAGTGTCGTGGGATCGTTGCAGGCGCTCCAGTTCCTTCAGTGTGTTCTGGTAAAGATGTTCCTAGAAAAAGAAAATGGGTAAGTAGGGATACAAATAATCTATTGGTTATTATCAGCACGCGTTATCCCATTACTGGGCAAAGGCCGCCCACATGACTTCATCAACGATGACCGTATGTGAATTTCTTTCCTAAAATATTATACCTGTCGGAAATACGTCAGTGATTTGACTAATCGGGGCGCCAGCGCCGCCTAGCGGCGTTCGACAGAGCCTACAACATAACGCTGGACCGGGAATACGCAGTTTGTTGGTGGCGGTCAAGCAGTCAACATGTTAACAAACCTTCGCGCGTTCCGTATAGTTTTTTTTATAACCAACACTACCCATAGTACGCCCACAGTAGTTAAAGAGACACAGCTACCCTCCTCCGTCATACGAATAAGAGAAACCTAGATAAACTTTTTTTATACAACCTAACAAAACAGTGTTTTAGTATGCATTAAAAATCCTTCTGCACCGATTTAACAAAAAAACAACATTTTAAACTTCAGGCTCACAGTAAAAAATTGGCCAAGTGCGAGTCGGACTCACTCAGGAAGGGTTCCGTACCAGTGTACAATATTGAACGCTACGTTTTTTACTTTAGTAAAAAAGACACGTTTCTTGTACGTTTATTTTTATTTGTTTTTATAGTGGCAATAAAAATACACAATCTATGATTGCAATTTTATACCTATTACGGTTCATCAGATACGGCCCGCTGACAGACAGACGGTCGAACGGACGGACGGTCAGCGGAGGTATAGTAATAGGATTCCTTCGGGTACGGAATCGTAGAAAGGACATTGTTGCAAAAACTTAAAAAGACGTCAGTGAAGGTTGTGGGGCATACGCACAGAATAACAAGTACGTACTAAAAACAGGTGTTCTGAAAACAAACAAAAAGCCTTGGAAAACGTACCACCTGAGCATTGTATTGTGCAATTTATACTGTACTGTGAGTAGTCACGTTCATACGATTATAGACTTGACTACTTTGCAAGCACAATGATACAGTTAAGAAGCATATGGGTAATGCAAAGCGCAGGCCACATATAAATGGCGTCGGGCGTAGACATGGCACGGGCAGCTTCCTATTCCATTCAAATTTCTTACAAAATTCCGCTATCATATTCTATTTCCGCGAATCATAATATATGAAAATTTGAATTTCGCGGGCTACCCTGACGCTTCCACCTTAACATAAATTGTAAACATGGTGGTCCCCTTAGAAAGGATACAAAACTAAGAATGAGCCTAAGTAATTCAGAAAATTTCGTTAAATTCCAAAATCTGAATCTGTAGCTATCAATCTTTATTGTTTTAATAGCTCAAGCAATAAAAGAAGTACTCGAATAAAGAAATCAAAAATAACCTTGCAACAAATAATAACGTTACTCAACACAAAGCGTCATTCAAAAGGTTCCGTATGGAAGGACCATTACGAACAGATCAGAGCCCAAAGCATTGCCCAACAGAAAGACCTCGAGCCGAGATTAGTTTTTAATTATTGTCCATTGTTCTTGAGTAATTCGCCGGATATTGTGAAGTAAAAGGATTATTTTGTTTAGGGTTGGAATTGAATGAAATGTCTAATTAGGTAATATGCCTAATTTATTTTGTAAATAGATTTTAGGTTTCAAAAACTGGTAATTTACCAACCTATTCTACTTCTACATATTCATGACGAAGAAGAGCATATTCGATTTGTAATTTTGAAACTACTTTTAATTTTAGATTTGCTTCAGTGTTGATTTTTGTATCTTTCAAGCTGCTCATTACGAAGACATTAAAACTCATCGGTAAACAGTCTTTTTGTTTATTTTCAATATAGCTTTCTAACATTTATCTTTTCTATTCTAATATATACATATCTACTTCCTTATAATAGGTATACATATCGTCGCCAACTACAAACCATAAGCAAGGGCTTAAGTACGTAATAAGGCGATACGTCGAGCACTTCCCATACAACTACTTATGAAGCCATACAAAACTGATGATATTTCTCACAATTGAATTATATATCGCAAGTTCCACAGGAAATCATGTTACCTTAGTAGGCATGAGCATAACTAAGGTAACGAAATGAAGACAATGGAAAGAAGAATGTCAAAAGCCCAACCAAACACAGCTTAAAAAAATCGTTATTACGTCTCAAAAAGGAAAAAAAAAAGTAATGTAGAAAATAAACCACATAATAATGAAGGAAATGAACGAAAGTTGACAAATTAAAAAAGGAAGACACTGAAAAAGGACAAAAACACTATGGTCAGGAAAACACAAGTATGAATAAGATACGTAACATCCGATCTAGAAATACAAACTCAAGTGAATGTTGCTCCAAATCAACAATCATCAATATATTTATTTCAGTAACGGAAGTCCTTGCAGCAAGACACTTGAGAAGTAGAGATATCAAGTGCATTGCACAACACTACATACCATCCATCATACTATTTAGATCTGAATCAAATTAGGTACTTCCAATCTTGTAACCGACGTCATCAGAGTTATGAAAGTCAATTCAATAATAAAATATTACAATAGCGTACTAAATATTGTTGCTTACTTTGGAGGTCGCAGTGAATAAGCTGATTTTGATCAAAGCGAAGCAAAAAGCAATGATTCAATATAATCATCTGACTGTTCGAGGTCTATTTGTTAATATTCCTATTAGACAATATCATTATCACCAACAGGAGAGCAGTGGTGGCCCAGTATTAACGGCCCTTACCGACTTACGAGTAGGTAGGTCGTGGGTTTGAACACAGGCAAGCGCTTTACTTTGCGTCAATAATTCTCTCAAAACAAACATAAAGCGAGGGAACCGGCATGTCCTAGAAACAAAAAATCGAAGACATGCGACATCTAGCAACCCGCACTGGGCCCGCGTGGTAGATGCCTGTGCATGTGTCCCAACAGTGGGCATTATAGGCTGGTTATAATTATCTTCAAAGCTTTTTATATAACAAGCCTCCACTGGAAAACGAAGGGGATATTGTCAATTGGAAACGTTCTTACAAATGCACAATAGTGTTATTCAATATTCTAAACACGTAGTTCCCGGAAAGGGTGACTTTACCTTACAAAGTTGCCTACATACTAATATTCTTGTTCACCCTTAAGACTACATTTTTGGTTACAAAATCTTACCTAAAATTCCTGTGTAGATACTTCTAAAGTAGTCAGAGCGAAGGAAAGTCTACTATGACATTATTGACGTATCGCTAACGACAGGGTTTAATTGCATTAAGAGTCCATGAAATGGTCTTCGTCATTAAGGCCAGAAAGTTTTAGACATTAGTGTATCTAGGAATGTTTACTGTTGAAATTATGTTCCACGCTCATGCCACATTCCACTCATTTTTTCATCGTCATAATAATGATTAAGTGTCAATTTAAGATAAAATACGTAACCACACTCGCTTCCACACCACATTTACTCACTTCAACTGTTTTTGTATGTCTATGTAATTAGCTGCTTTTACTAACATATCTGTAATTAATTTTATTTTGAAATTATCAATAAATGATTTATTTTCTGTAAGTAGGTTTATACAAACACTTTTACACGTCAATGTATAATAATGTTGCGCTAGCAAAACCCTTTAAATTGTTAACTTTGTGTAGTGTTTGGGTCACCGAGATACAGACTGTGCCTAGTTTGGGACCCGCTATTATATCTGTCTAAGTTTTCTGTTGGTTAGAATTGCCTGCCATGTTACTTATATGTTTGTGAACTACGTGTAAGTTTAATATATGAATTTGAATTTGTATCATAACTAAAATTTTCATAACCCCAATTCCGCTCATAATCATAAATACCTTTTTCGCTTTCCAAAGTTAGAAATATTCACTTGTTCTTTACCTGTTCTTTCAGCTGCCTCTCCAAGGCGACGATCCTGTCGTTTGCCTCATCAAGCTGCTGCATCAAATTATCCTTATCGTGTAGCGATCCCGTCAGCCTTTTCTCCAGGTCTGACTTCTTGTCTGTCACCATCGCCAGCTCTGCTTTCAAGGATTCCAGACTATGTACGTGGTCCTGTTGGAAAATGGCTTTGATTAATATATTTATAATTTAGCTCGGATGAGTTTTCTTGCTGGAGTCTGTTTTTTCCGATAACTATAACCTGGGGGTCTTCAAGTTTCAACTGAACAGGTCTTGGCAGGCGTGCAACATCGTCGACCACAATATCCTCGCTTACTATCAGGTAACATAGTGGTCAGAGCAGGTCTATTATAAACAAAATATTATTCACTACGCTTGCTCCAAGGATAGAGCTTAGGATTGCATAATTAGCATATTATGCACCACTCACCAATTAACAGATTTTAAGGTTCAGACTTCAGGGTTATTAATTAGTGAACTGCAATTGCATTTGTTAACTTTTAGACAGGCAAAGATTCTATTGTCCTAGTTCGTTGGAACGAATTCGATAAATTAAGTAATTCTGGCTATTGCTGAATAAATATCAACATTAGTTATTGACTTGACCGTAGAATTATTACCTCTCTAGCTTTTTGCATCGTATTTAAGTTATACGATTTTATGCTATAATAGGCATTTTACACAAACCTGTAAGCTGGTTTTCCTCATAGAGCATTGGTCCTTTAGACCCTCAAGTTGGGCCAATAGGAGTGCTTCTGTGGCTGATGACTCTTTAAGCTGCACTGTCAGTCTGGAGTTCTGAGCAGTCAGCTCTGCTATTAGGCTCTGCTTTTCCTCATCGCGCTGTGAACAAAGATAAGCATTGTTAAAAGTTTTCATTATTAAAGTCCCTTCATAATAATTATTACGTCTTAAGTTATGAAACAATAAGTTTTGCAATGAATGCCGTTAAGTCACAACTCACAATCACATTTTTTTTGCCGAAGCATGATAAGAATTATTCACACACTAAAATCTAATTTCATGGATTAAAATAACTAAACAATTAGATACGTTAGTTGTATGAACAATTATCGAGTATGTGTGTTTGCAATTATAATTTTATTTCATAGCGGTAGGCAACCAGGCATCAATAGATGAAACATAACTTATGATAAGTAACATCCATGAGGACGGGGACATAATAAGTGACCTATGGCTGATGACAATTAAGTAAATGAATTGATGAATTGTTTGGTTAAGCTATTAAACGCTAGCCGTGCTTGTGCCATTAATAAGTTATATTACGAAGATTTATTGATTGAATCTATTTGAGAAAGGTAGAAACTACCTAATTAAACGTAATAACTATACGACGTTGTTCATCTCATATTTCTTCTTCTTAGGACTTGGTAAAATCGCCAAAAGCTTAAAACAGAACCTTATACCTCAACTACAAGCATTTTGCGACTGAGTCATATCTGGAAGTATTTATGTGATACATAAAGCCCAAGGCCAGAACATTTTCATGGTTGTGATACGTGAAATCATAAAAAGCGTAAAATAGCAGTTCTGGTTAGTTTATTTATATCCATGGAAAATTATTGTTTTCAAGACTCACTATACCATTCATAATGCGTATCATAAAATAGGTGATTGGCATTTGAATATTTGTTTGTAAGAAATATGTAGGAACTAGAAACTATCTTTTCTTGGTAGTTTTTGGGTGGTAGATGAAGCAAAAAGAGTATATGAGAATCGTATTAGTCGGCTTTCTGTAGTTACTGCCTACCTCCATGGGAAAAAGGCGTGAGTATGTCATCATCATCCTTTAGCCTTCCTATTGTATGTATGTAGATATGTAACAACGGTTTATTTTTATTTTATACATCAATGACAAATTATTTTATTACCTAGTTATCGAACATGACAAGTTAACTTTTAAACTAAACAAACGGTTATACTGATCAGTATCATTTCTGTGAAACATTGATAATTCCTTTTATGAGCTGCGTAAAACCTATCTGCGAAAATTTACTGGCTATACCCAGAAATAAAACGCAAACATTATCTAATCTAAAACCAGATAATATATAAGAGCCGACCCTCGAAATTCGCCAGTAAACACAGCATCGAGCGAAACAAACGACTAATAATACACTTTACTGATACCGCAATCAAACATTTAACCATACTTCTAAACTACATTGTTCCTAACATCAAGCGTGGTTAATCTTTTTAAAAGGTGTAACAGCATAAAGTTACAGCAATCTCAACTTTCATTCTCTAGTTTTAGAGATCATTATATCATCTACATAATTTACGAAAGAGTTTTTTCCGAGTCTTTTTGGAAGGACGTCAGATCAAGAGGCGTGACGCGTTTCAACATTGTCTTTTGGTAAGATGTTTGCTTATGTTTTAAATCTGCATTATTGGCATAATAGAGTAAAATTATATTGACGAGAAATATGGTGCATTGCTACTTGACGATAACCTTTTTCTTAATCCATTAAAATAATTATATTTAATTAGGGAAAATCCAAATATAATATAGCCTCGTGTTCACAATTGCTTTACAAAATTTGGTATAATGTACATCCGTTTGGAAAACCACAAGGTGAAAACTATAAGTAAGACATGCACCTTTTTTGGCATTTGTCGTCTAACTAGTTACGCTGATGTTTATCACCATCTTCAATTACCAGACAAGTTGAATGCTTCTTCCAATCTAAACGATGCTAATCAAAATGATTGCGGAGAACAATATTTACTTAACAACATACAACTTTATACTCGTTACCCAACTGTTCGGTTGGATGCCAATTGCCAACACAGGTAATTGCAGAGGATGTAATGGGACGGAAGCTGAGCTATGACATCCTGGCAGGAAGACCACGAAGGTCTCCATATAATGCCTTGAACTAGAAGTATCTGATGGTTTTTTGTTAAAAGAGAAAAGGACACATTTTTCCCATGGTCTGTCTGTGAGGATGTGAGAGATAATGAAGGTTGTAAATGTAATTGTCTAGTGTGACATCGAATTTATAGTGAATTTTACGCCCAGGTAATGTTACATGAGAAAACGGCAATAAATCAGGCCACTCGATTATTTTCTCCGATAAAGATTCAACACGAGTAAGATCTAGATAAAGAAAATTTTCTGGCCTTGAAATGAAAACCATGATTCGTAGTCGTAAAGTGTCTATTCAAAATCCATTTGTTTAAGCTTATCGCCAAGTCAAAAAGATAAGAACGAAAGGTCATAATGACAAACGGCTGCTAGACAATCAAATGAAAAGTGCTTCAACAGGGTGTGGCGCTAATTGGCTAATTGGCCCTGAAAGCTTTCAGGGGCCGGCCCGATGACTATAAATTCCCTAGAATTGCGTAATTCTAACGCGTAATATCACTTAGACCTTGACTTTTCCGCCATTTTTGTTGGGGTTATGTACCCTGGACGTACCCTACGATTATTATAATTATATATTTGACGTTTCCTGGGAAAGGGTACTGTGTTTTTGGTGTTAGAATTTTTAATGACAATGTTAATGCTCCCATGGGAATATTTGTGTAGTCTTTGAAATTATCACCTTGTTTATACAAATAGATACAGTTTATCGTTTAAATATCCATCATTTATTATATATCCAGGAAACATTGCTTAAGTTATATTCAGCCTACATTTCTATGATCAAACATATTTTTTTAGTAGTTTGTTCATTTAAATATTATAAAACAGACGAAATCGACAAGAGAGCAAGGCTATCAAGATCAGATTGTTTGGAACCAAGGTTGATCGCTGACTGGATAAGTTAGCAACTTCCCATCTACATAATAAGTGACTCAGGCATTGTGTAACAATCACTTTATCGAACTCGAAATATTAAGACGATGTGACTAAATTAATTGTATCACAGTATTGTCCCAAATCAAGGTTTGGGTTCGGACTTGGTGTATTTAAAACGTTCTTGTATACAATTGCGATCTTAATGCAACATTCCATAACATGATCAGCCAATAATTTTACTACTTTCTCAGGAGCGAACCGAAACCCGTCAGACATGGTTGGTGGCTGTCATTATATTATATGTCTTTGAATCTAAATGTACGCATAATTTTTTAATTCTTAACAAATTCTAATTTAAGTGCTAGAATGCGAAACGTTTATTTATCTATAACTATTAGAAACAAGCACTAATGGCAAAGTAATAATCTCGAGATTTCTCAACACTTTCTTCACGACATTTCCAATCGATGCAACATGGTGTTTTATACACATTACCTGTAACATTTTCAAGAACTTTGAACTCTTCTGTAATAAGTATGTGTTGTCCCAAATAAATAAAATTAAGCTTAACATTACACGTACACATATCGTCATCAAAATTACGAAAGTACCGAGAATTTGACACTCGACCTCTCACGTACTCGCATTTTTTCGAGTATCGGGGTTTTTGCTTAAGTATCGGAATCTAACGGAGTTTCATCACTGGTGTCGGTTACGCCCATTTACATTTGTTGGTGCAAAAAACAGCCCTTTAGTGATGGACGGGCTTTCACGAAACGTGCGCTGGGCTAAGTAAGAGTGACCTGGTTTGGAAGTAAAAACAGTAAGTTTAAGCTAACATTCAAGTACGTTTTGTAAAAGAAGAGTATTTTCGTACTATTGGTATTATTGGTCCTTCCGTATTTACATTATTATTGGTCCTTCGATCCGGATAGGACCACATTTGAAGTAGGCTATAGAGAGTTTAAATTGATGACCGAATTGTGATGTTAAAGGCCAACGTTCTTTTATAATCTTAAAGTCGTGTTCTAAAATACCTAAAAGAACTGAAGACCTCTATTAGTAGACCACAATGTTAAAGGTAAGGTCAAACCAGCTGATGACCCATCAACCATGCATAAACGGATTTATTTAACGGTCAAACATTTACAAGCCATTAATAACATAAGTTAGTTAACAATATGCACGTAAAACGAAACCTGTTGAAGGACATTAGGGTAATCCTTCGCACGGTAATAGGATTACGATCAACGAAATTAAGCTCAGGCACGTTTTTTGAACAAAAGTAAGGTTTCGGTTGTGGTACGGTGATGTTGTTAGCGGTTTGAAATATTTGGCTTTCCTATTGTGACGTTTTTCATGATAACAATGAATTTGGAACTTACGTAATCTTAATTTGATGTAAGCGTAACAATATCTCTCATAGTTTTCTTTGAGCAACGATTAAAAAACGAATTTGACTACAAAGCATTGTGGGTTAGCTCTCAAAACCACAAGCAAATTTTGAGAAAAATCTTAAAAGTATAATTAACCCCAGTAATTTAACCCTGGATCAAAACAGCAGAAAAAAACTTAACCATGTCATTTAAGAATCACGTCAATGTTACTTTTCATGGCTGCTAGCATATCCTTGTGTTCTTTCGTGCATAACACTATGCTGGCACATAAAATGCGACACTTGACAGTGTCAAAGGGAAGCCGAAAAATGAGTACTTAAGTGGTAATAAAAAAGTAAGAAAGTGTACGTGACTTGGTGGTCCCGGCTTTGCCCGGATGTGGAACGGTAGAGGAAGGTGAGAGGCATGAAAAAGTGGTTTTAGTTTTGACAACTCGCATCGCTGACAACTCGCTAATACAGGCAACTCACCTCAGCCTTGACTCAGTTCACTAATAGTGGTAATGCACGTTTTCAATGTTAATTACATTGAAACTACGAAGTTTGGACACAAAGCCTTTTTGTGCCAATCTTAGGGTCAAGGAGACAGGCTTATTGTTTTAAATTGTGGCCATTTTGCATTATACACAGTGTAACAATGTGAAAAAGCTGATATTTAAACTTTCCTTTTATTGTAGTCTGAAAAGGATGGATATCTAAACTAAATTTTGTAACATAATATTTGATTGAAATTTTGATTTAAAAGAGTGTCCGTGGAGTTTCTTGTCCGTTCTTCTCCATAGGAACCTACTAAGCTTTGGAATGGGCAACTAGCTTCATCTTTCTGACTGACCGACCCCTTGACAATTCAAAAGTGCCTGAAATTGGTTCATTTGAAATTTGCTTAGAGTTTAAGTTTAGTTTGAGATTGAAATTATGACACAGGCGTAACTTTAGCTTAGTTAAACAATTATATGATGTTTTAATCTATTTATCTAAAGCTCTGGAATCTCTGCTCTTAAAGTGATGAAGGAAGGAAAGCATTATGAGTAAGCCTGCATGTCCTAAAATCATTGTGCCATGTACCAACCTGCACTAGGCTGCATTCAGCAGGAGTGACTATAATTAGACATAGATACATCGGTGAATTTCGGCTATTATGTGACCTTTTCTTTACTTTGTAGCTCCTTGAGCTGACCAGACACTTTTTAAATACCTTCCGTATTCAGGATTTCGCAATCTTACGCATTTCTATGTAATGGACAATCTGGAAAGCACGGCAGTAAATGTCGCTAATTTCTTATCTTGCAAAATTATTACCTAAGCTTCATGAAGACGTTAACAAATTAGTAGGTACTTAAGATACTCTTGCGCATACTATTACGTGAAACATATGGTAATAGCAGTAGTCGTAATTATTATCATCATCATATTAGCCTGAAAACGTCAACAGTTGAGTGTGGGCTTCCTAATGACTAGCTATAAGATCCTATATAAGAAGCTCGGAGCAATCTTTTAAGTGAGGCGCCACTGACCCGTACAGTCCGCACTGTCAACCTCATAGCTAATGACTCTAGAGACAATTCTGTTCTCTGAGTGAATTAACAAAGAATGCATTATTTGTAATAAGTTACAAAATTTAATTATAAGTTAGGATAAGAGTTACACAAGTAGATACACTATCGCAATAGGTTATCCTGTAATGATAGATGTAAGTTGGAAAAGAAATAAATAAATCAAATAAAAAAGATATTGCTATAATTAACACGATTGGCAGACATTATTGGTGATCGCCGTATGTTATTATGAGCATAATAAACTTACAAAAAGTTTACTGGGGGTTTTACATTGGCCTCAAACCAGGCGAGCCTGTATCTTGGGAACAAAAGCGGGAAGGAAAATAGTGCTGCCCATCTTCTTGAATTAGCGTAAAAAAGTTGAAATATTAGCCTAGACAAGAACAGTTTAAGTAAGTAAAATAGTAGGCCATCCTTGTTGTATGGCAATTATGTGATACATACAGGGTGTAAAAAGAACCATCAATTTACACCAGTAATATAACATAACACCTCCACCTATTCATCTTTAGCTCTGGGCGAGCCTATTGCCATTATGATAGTAATAATAAAATAGCATATTGCGTTAATAACTCTTCAAGATCTAACGTTCTATTAAGTAATATAAAAACATAAAATCATAATAGAAATGATAATAATTCTCTCTAACTACTGGTTGACAATCAAATGGCATTACATTTGATTGCAAAACAGCCATTAAGCGTACATAATGTCCATGTTATAACGGCAGGTGTTCGAATTGACTAGTCTAAATGACACTATTTATTATCTACTTAAGTGAATGTCAATCTGAATAGTAGTATTAATGTTCTTAGTAATAGTCAAAGTTGTATTAGATACGGTTTTCTGGGAGATGGACCAATTTGAAGGCCGTAGAATGGTAGATCTGGTCCTTTTGGACAGCAATAAAGACATCCTAACTAATATTATGAACGCGAAAGTGAATTTTTGTGTTCGTTTGTTGCGCTTTCACGCTAAAACGGCTGAATGGATTTGGATGAAATTTGGCACAAACCATGACCTTGAGAAGGAGATAGGCTACTTTTAATCCTGGATCGCAGCCGAAAACATTCTGACCTTATTTAAGGATCCCGCAGACAGGCAAGTCGCGATAATACGTCGCGATTCTAGTAGAAAAATTTCTATCAAAACTTCATTCGTTCTACTAGAATGGCGTCGCACTGTCGCGTCGTGCCTGTGCCTTTAACCCTATTGGTCATTTACTACGAACTTTGCGAAAAAACGCTACGCAAATTGTCCATGAAATTTTACAAAAACGTCTATGTCGTAACTGTCTAACTAGATAATAAAGGTGATAGGCCACCACGCTTCGATTATTATTGATTCGCTTTTCAAATCTACATCAACAATACAAAGACGCCGTAGAATTGAGCTAGAGAAATGCCATTGCTAGTAAGTTTGTTTGAAACGGATTGCTAATCCATTGCTACTTATGTTCGAAAAAAAAAACTGCTCGACGAAATAACGCAATGAATGATGTTGAACAGTCAAAATGAAACAGATTAGTCTAAATCGTTTACGAAAATGTGTTACGCAATTTGATAGCAGACTTTCCACTTATCATCAATTCACATCAATAATTCAACATAGAAAACAGAGACATCATTTTAACGTAACCCTTTTTAATCTATATTCATAAAATGATTTACAAACGAAACTCGTCCACTTACGTTAGACGAACAGCCTTTGCATCCTAAACAGATCTTTAGTATTAGTCATTTGAGTTTATATGTATTTACCTAATAGATTTATGATCTATTTAAATGATCATGTATTCATGGGAGGTCGGTTTTGGTCCTTATTGAGTAAGAGATATGTTGTAAGTAAATTACTTCATTGCAGTGACTAAGCAACAGGTTGTATAAGGTGAATCAGCTGTATCATTAATTTCATTGATAATGTTGAATGATTGTGTTGTCATTTTATTATGTAGATTTTATTTAGCGTAAGGTTTTAGAAAAGGACCAAACTATGCTTAAACTTACTTTACACATTTTATTTGATTTTTTGTTTTATTCTTTTTATGTGCTGTATGTTCCTTTTAGTCTGTGTTAAATAATTGTATTTTCTTACTTTACTCAAGATAGGCAGTTACGTCACATTTGTCCCTTACCAGAATGTCGTTGGATGGAAATTCGCTAGTAAGAAACCAGCACTGAAATTAAGGTGATGGTCGTGCTAAGCTAAAACGGATTTCTATACAACAAGCTGGTGTTTTCAGTAGAGAAATTTCGATATTTTAGATAATTTTCTATAACCTGAAAACAGTTACTTTTTGGTCCTTCAATTATTTCATTTAAATTGATATGTGTTTTAACTAACCTGTTTAACAGAATTGTCTCTAGAGTCGATCTTCGCCGAGAGCTCTTTGATGTCATTCTGTAGCTCCAGCATCCGCGCCTCATATTCTCCTTGTGTTGTGTCCAGTCGGCGTCTCAGCAGGTGTTTTTCTTGTTCTAGTTCCTGAGGAAGAAAAAAAGAGACCAATTAGTAAAAGGCAACTCAACTTCATTGTGTATCAATTCTTTCTATTATTTTATTTTAAATTGATGATCAGAAAAAAAATATGCTCGTAAAAGCTTCCTTTTACTTTAAGGAAACAAAATGATGTCGCTGAATCTGAAACTAAACTGAAAATACAGCCATGAAAACGTTTGGACCAAAGGACCGATTTCTTTTAATATTAGGTACCTTACTCTTGACGTAAGTAGGTAGGTACGTCAACATCCTCATAATTTACTTATGACTTATAAAGTAAATAAATTAATTAAAAGGCACTGAACGGATTAATTGAAACACAAGAAAGAACAAAAAAGGTTTTGTCGTTTCCGCGCCGGAAGAACAATGTGAACGAAGCATTTCCGGCCGCCATCTTCATTCCCATCCATTGTCTCTGGCTGTAAAGTGTGCTATTAGAAAGCATAGTTTACGCGTTATCGCAAATAAACTTAATTATTGTTGTCTATGGAAAAAAATTAAATCACTTAAGGAAAAGATTAAGTTTTATGTTAAGATTCGTGTAGGTTTTTACTTTTTATTGTGAGATTGGAGTAAAAGCAAGCTTACCTAATTGTCAAATGAAGTACCTATCATTTATGAATGTGTGGGTACTTGTAACATTTAAGGTAGGTCTACATTGTATACAAGGTGTTTGTTTTCATATCCCATAACCCTAGGGTATGAGACCATATCAAAGAATCAACTGGCTTATGAATTATTTTTCAATTATATATTTTTTTTGTTTTCATTTTTCATACAAAATAATTCTACAAAGTCACGATTATGAATGTTAAACACCAACGTGAAATATGACAACGTCGCATTTTCATAGCTTTAAATACGAATGAAAATGATTTACTCGTACTTATCAATGAAACTTAGATACACACATCGAGAGTATAGTGTTATGTACCACATATTCTAAGACTTTTAATATTATTTTTACTTATAGAATATTAAAAAAAACGCGTTATAGGTAGAACCAACAAGAGACAAAGTAGATTAATCTTTTGATATGTTTAAACAAATATGTTCATTTAAACAAAAAAAACAAAAAAGTATTCATAGCTGATTTTAATTTTTTCAGTATAAGTTTGCAGCTTACGAGCTGAGTCAACATCTGTTGCCAAAAACCAAAGTTTTGCTCAACAATAAAGGACATAATTAATTAGAAACGCGTAAGTTCACCATATTAAACAAATACAAGAGTTAAAAACATTATATCGTCACAGCATTGCGGTCTAGCATTTGTGTAAACAATCATTCTTAACAATAAAATAATCCATGCACAGAGAGTGATGGAGAGGTTCAGCAACACGCATATCGATTGCCATATTGGAGGTGTCTCTAAACAAAACAATATCAGTTACGCTGACGACATGGTGCTGCTGATCCTATGTCAGTGATATGTCAAGACTGATTGGCATCTGTGAAAAGTATGCTGAAGAACAATATAACACGAACAAGGGCGAGTGCATGGTCTATAGGGATAAGAGGAAGTGTGCTGATTACTTAGGTACCGGTAGTTAAGCTCAACGGATGCGCACTAAAAAGAGTCGAAACGTATATCTAGGAAAATGATGCCGGCGAGGTTTGACTTTACGGTATCAAAAAAAGCTCTATAGGGAAACACACCAACTTAGGCCATTTTCTGATTTGTCTGTGTTTAAATTGATCCTTCCTGATTAGGTTGTTATGTGCGGGAGTTCGACACATACCGAGCTAATCAGAAAGGCTCAATTGAAATATAGGCGCTCGGTAAGCTTTCGGTACCGCGTATACCGAGCATACTGATGTCGCACCGCTGCTGTACCGACAAATCAGAAAAGGGTCTCATAAACAACGTTTCAGTAACGTCATTTAACGGGAAATTACGGACGCTATCTGGCGGCCACCGCAGTCAGGAAAGCTTAGGTTTAGATCTAATTTCTATAAATATCTACCACGATTATATTTCTCGCTTTGTCACAAAG
This sequence comes from Eupsilia transversa, assembly GCA_914767815.1. Classification (NCBI taxonomy): domain Eukaryota; kingdom Metazoa; phylum Arthropoda; class Insecta; order Lepidoptera; family Noctuidae; genus Eupsilia; species Eupsilia transversa. The sequence goes on from OU611892.1 coordinate 12,006,188, forward strand.
CAAAATAAAACAGCTAAATATCAGCATATTTCAAAATTCACTTTCATCATTCATGAATATCTTCGTAATTATTCGGTAAGTGAGAGTGAGTTGATGACCGATACTGAAAGTGAGTCGATGTGGGCTTTATCTCTCTAATGGCCGATTGGCTATAACGCCGCCACCGAAAACTGGGGCGAGTGCAATAAAAACTGTAGAAGTAACTGCTCATCGTTTTGAAGCTGAAATGATAAAGGCTAGAGTTTTACTGTGTAACGACTGTCAAAGATCCACGAATGACAGCCGGGACCAACGGCTTACCGTGATTTCCGAGGCACGGAGGAGTCTCGGTATGTAAAGATCGTCACCCATCCACGGACCAACCCCGGCAAGCGTAGCTTAACCTGATGGATGGAGCCGTGCGGCTGTTATTACTTAGCTACGAGCTCCATAGACCACGATAAGTTAAATTAATTGATAAATAAAAACCCATTAAAAGGGTATTAACCTGTGTACTCAACCTATCCAATAATACTTAGTTGCAAGACATGATAATTTACAATTTCCTTCTATTAACACCGGATCAGTATATCTAGCTAACGACCGGATCTACGATAATAATACAGATTTAGTGTAAGTCTTAGATTTAATCTGAACGTTGATACAAAAAGCCTGCTTGAATGCGTGGGTCTATAGAAAGTGGTCTCCTGTATCAAAGTAATCTTTTAATTGTTGTCATTTGTTTGAAGCTAAAGAAAATATTAGATTAATGTCGTTATTCATATGACATCATCTTTAGACTTCAAATTGTGTTTAGTGATAACAATATATAGACGTTGATATATTTAGTAACCTATTCCGCTTAACTATTCCTAAAGAGCCATGAAAATCCTGTAAGAAATCGACACGTGTTTCACCTCTCAACGAGGCATCCTCAGTAAGACGATTGCCACGCCGAGCGCTGGACGCAGAGCTCTGCAACCAGCGCTCGGCGTGGCAACACGTCGTGTTCGGGTTCGCATCAAGTCATGATGAAAATCGTCATAGCAAGCTTTCGAAGTACCATCGCGATTATGAACATTCTCAATTAAGTAATTCGTCATAGCGTACATTCTAACCCACGTAATTCGTACTTTAAAACTTTATGAATACAGTACCTACATCGATATTTTAAAATTCAAAGTTCATAGTAGTACAGTCTGTGAGATGCGACGAAAACGACAAAATAACTTTGAAGGAACCAGTACAGCATCATTTAGATCTACACTCCGAACACAATCAAGTCGTCAACTCATCAAAAGAATAGCTCTTAACAACACAAAACTCAATTAATTACAGAGCAAAGAACCATTTTGACATTAGAAACTGCATGGAAACTAGGGTTGTTGAAAGTCATTGTTAAGAAGCTCACTGACCCAGTTATGTGCACCAAGTTGTCAACTTATGTGAACCCCTGAACCATACCAGATAGTGGTGACTATAGGTACATCAACTGGGGCATTTTCACATATTCTCTTCTTTACTTTTACTTTAACAATACCGCCTTACCTTTAGATGTCTGGTCTTAAGAATGACGGAGAAAATTGTATTGTTTAGGATGAGTCGCGATTGTGATGGCAAAATTGGTATTTCTTTTCTAATGTCAGTTTGGAATTTTTGTGGTTATTTTAGAGTCAAAATATAGAAAAGGCATGAAGTTAGTTACATAATATTACTGACAATTAATGATAAGTAGATGATACACTACAGTAGATAAGTATCTACAGAAATTATTGTGATTTTAGTAGAAAATGAAGATAATCGTATTAACACAAGTATTTTCGTTGTATTTGGATTCACAATTTATGTTAAGAAGTGTACCTTTTCAATAGTTCGTTCCATTTTCCTACAGAATTATTTGGGATGTTCACACATCGCTCATGACGTGCAATGCGCTAGAGTGGACTGTCAGTCATTACTCTGTCATGTGAAAATATGTCGCATGTCGCAGGTACGAATTCGATTAATCCGATACATTTTTCGTATTTTTTTTAAAGATTATCTATTTCTTGTACTTCCAATTAAATCAATTTGGATCCTGTAACTTGCAATTTGACATTATACATACAATAAAATTGTAAAATAGCTCATTACCTACAAAATCTACATACACTCTGATACCTAAGTTCAAGATTCTATGCTTCCTTACACCTTACCTTGCAATGGCCAATTAGTAAGTTTATAAAAACAAATCAATATTAAGGTTTTGGTATTACATCTATCAATTTATCTACGATTCGAATCCGCCTCTGTCCGTCGCAGGCGCACGTAGCATACAATACATCGACTCGGGCGCAGACGGCATACATACCTACTACGCAACTGTCTGTCCTGACTGATACACTTTCACTGATACTAATAATGCACCAATAGTTCCAATCATAGCAGAGAATGTGTTCGAGCTGTTTTTGTTTTCAAAAAGTTGAATAAGATTCAATCTCTGAAATACATCATACAATATAGCTTGGAAATAAATATATTATAATAGCTTTGGAGATGGCTGCCTGCTTTATTTTTTAAATATTGCGTTAGTTTTTTTTTTTTAATTTTTCATAATTAAAAATAATTATAAGTAAATTTTAAGACCGCGCTATCGAAATGAAATGAAATGAAATGATTTTATTTTCTGTAAATAGGTTTGTAGAAACACTTTTACACGTCAATAATATTTTAAGTACCTACTAGATGAGGTCGGCGTTTCCTATCTGACTACTCTGAGAAGAAAGGCCGAAACATACTCAGAGGTCACAGTCTCTTTTAAAGTCCAGACATATTGTCTGGATCATATGAAGACCATGTAGATATCGCATTAGGGTACCGGTAACCGGTATTAATACTGTTTTACGGTTTTATCCATTAAGGTAACCTTCAAAAATACCTATTGTATAAACGAAATACGTTGAATTATTTCCAGATTTTCAGTTTCAGATTTTTTTAAACGTTCATAAGGTAAGTCATAATAAAACTGGAGTTTTAAGAATTTAACCTTAATTTACAATATTTCGGGACATGCCAAGCCGTTGGTCGACTCTTCACGTGACCAGAGGGCTGGCCTATTTTTTGGCTAAAGAATCAGAATTGCCATTCAACGTGGCAATGTTGCCAGCTTATTGGGCACGTTTTCCTATTGACAGCGACGTGGGTTGACGTTTTTGGGGCCCAATGAACTCTTCCCTCTTTTTTCTCGTTTTTAGTGTTAGCTTATATATTTTATTTATGATATGTCAAAATAAATTGATTTAAGATTAAAACAATGCTAATGTTCTTGGCATAATAAGAACTTCCAGTAAAGACAAGTTACTTGAAAAACGTTTCAAAGTTTAATCCAACCAGTATCTTAAAATTCTGTTAAACCGGTTTTTCATAGTAATGCAACAGTTTATGTTAATAGCCACTTTACCCAGAGCTATTTCTGCGTAAACCCGGAACACAGTCTACTATAGTTTGAATCTATTCAAATTAACCATTTGTCATGAGTACATAGAATATTGCACATTATGTTCAGCATGTGGCATTGGCCTGTCATATCTCAAAGCCATCTTTTGCACTAAAGTCAAGGCTGAACACTAAATAAATGCCCAGGAAGTGTAACGAACATTGCGGACCATAGTTTGTCAAACTTTTATTTTAAAGCTATCCCACCAAAACCTAATACCAAAATATCCAATAACCTTAGTTAGAAACGACTTTCAGTCAGGTCCGACCGATGTGTTTTAAAGATTAATGTACGATTTTTTTAAATTATACTACATATTTGTAGGATATGGTTTAAGAACTTCTGTTGTATTTACCTAAAAGAGGTAACATGTTTCTTCTTTTCGGGTTATCTATCTTACACGTGACGTCGGCATTTGTCAAAGGGCGCGCTTTGCGCGTGTGTGTGTGTAATCGGTATTAAAACGGTTACCTAAAAGAGGTAACGTGTTTCTTGTTTTCAGGTTACCCAGATAGGGGTAACCTTAGTCGTAGATACCTGTACCGTAATTTATAAAGGTATTCGGTCCCTGAATTTCAAGCAAATAAATGATTAATTCGATTTGATAATAGTTTGAGAATCTCTGTCAGTTGTAAATGACTAACTTCTCTTCGTGATGAGTTGATGAGCTAATTCTTTTATATGTTTTTATTTTTATGGCATGAAGTTATAAATAAGGATGTTCTAATATCATATTAAAGTTTCCATCAGTTTCATTTTGTCTAGACTCGAGATCGTCCTATGGAGCAGGACCAGCATGTTTCCAAGCATTCTTATCTTGAATATAATTTCCAGCAATAAATACTCCATAAAAAGCAACACAGAAATTAATCAATCACAAAATTTATCAATCCAACACTACAGCCAACACTTTCTTTCATTCACAAACTCATTCACAGACGCATTCGCACTTAATCTTTTTTACATTCCAGTAACCACAGAGTATTTATTAAAGCGTAAATAATCGTAATATTGTACAGTCACCAAAAGAGATAGGTAAAAGAAAGATATTTGATTGATGTGACACAATTGCTTAACGGTTACTTTTGAGCTGTGTTCATTAATAAATAAATATTAGTCACTAATAAATAGATATTAACCAAATAAATTAAAATAAATAATTGATTATCGTTGTAATTTAACGCTTTGTGAAAATATCTATACCGTGTGTTATAATTACCTTAAATTAAACAGAGTATTATGAAGGTCTGTATCTACACAAGTGGTGCGGGCGCTGAGTACTCTATTCTAATCTATGACAACGCAAGATTTTCTTCTTTAAAAAATTATAGCACACGCAATTAATATTGTCAGCGTATCTATAAATTAATTACTTGCTTGCATAGCAACCTTTTTGTTGACCGTACTCACAGTAACTGCACTTTCATCTTTAGAACTAGGCGGCCTACATTCCTGGCATGAATTAGGGACACCACTGATTACAATCGATGCTGCCAATACAATTAAAATGGTCGCAAGTTATGGGTGATCGCGATGGCGGGAGGAGTTTAAGAAACGATGCAGCCGTGGTTCGAATTTTGAAATGTTATTTTTTGTTGTACTGTTTTAATTATGCTGTGGTACGTGTCATGTTTTATATAAAATAGTTACCTCTTATTAAGAATATGTAAATATTTGTTTTAGTTTGATATCGTTCTGGCTTATTGATCTTGTGCGATAACCAGCTGAACAATGAGATAAGAATTTGTACTTAGAAGCAAATTATCCATGTGGATAAAACTAGACACACAACCTACTTACTTTATTCTCTACCTTAAATTAATTAATTATCAAACATTTTCACGTACTTCCTCATTTCATTACACCCTATAGTTTGACCGAGACTGCTGTACAGTGCCTTAGGAATACGCGGCGAGGCGGGAGGCAGCGTTGACGAATGAGCGGCGCGACGCCCGTGAGCGTTGCTGAATGAGCGGGTTGCACTGCCGCATATCGCCGCGTACATACCTAAGGCGCGGTACAGTAGTCACGATAAAACTATAAACCCAACACTTCCGCATTACCCATTAACATTTTTAACAAATTCCTTTAAAAAAAAACAATCAGAATTCCTTAAGCTATGGCGCTTGTAAGTCTTCCACCATAAAATCTCCCATACCTTACACCACAGTACTAAGGTCACACGAACACTTGGGCAATGGCTTCCGTAAAAACGAAGCATTGTTTCATTACAACATGCGCCTGAGCAAGCATTCAACTGTTATGTTCGTGTGACAAGCAGATAGGTCGGTCATTGTATTTTAGGTTTTCTTTTTAATTATATGTGCACATAGCCAGCTTACATTTGGGTGAATTATCTTTCTCTTATGATTGTTATTGGGCTTTTCAGTTAAGAATTTTTCAGTAGCAGGGAGTTTGGAAGTTAGTGGAGTGATATCCCTGTGCCTTGTGCGCATGTGTCGCAGCTGTACCTGCGCCTGACCTCTCCCCGATCTCTCCACGGTTCGGTTGGTCTTATCATACTAACACCACTTTATCATATCCAGCTTTTAGTTTATAATAGGATGCAAAACTGATGTCTCCATTAAAAAAAAATGTTTAACTCTTAGGCCCTTCTAAATTAACAACGGTATTTTGAGAGTCAAAAACATGAGTGATTCCATGTTGAACACGAACGTACCTAATACAGATAAAATTAATTTCATCTTCTATGGCACCGCCACGTCAAGATCATAGTCTAGGTACGTATCATTTTTTCCCACCAAAGCATAGTGTGAGGTTAGATCATATCTCCAAGTTTCCCGTCCTCATCTTTACAATCGTCATAGTTTGTTTTGAAGACTCAACTCTCTTTTATGGTTTATTTTAAACCTAAAATGTGTTGTTTTGTACGCCATAAATGGCAAAACATGCAGATCTACCTGTTATTTTAAGAACTTGCACATATTATTTGATAAAATACAACAGACGTAGATATATTTAGTAACCGATTCCGCTAAACTATTCTTAAAGAGTCTTAAAAAACCCTGTAAGAAATCGACACGTGTTTCACCTTTCAACGAGGCATCCTCAGGATGACGATTGACTTGTCGCGAACCCGTACACGACGTGTTAACACGTCTCAATCGTCACGCCTGAATCAATTAACTATATTATTTGATGTATACTCATGTTTTAATGATGTTTTACAATACATATATTCTATTCTATTCTCACTTCCATAGGAACGCGACAGTCTTCTCAGCGTATTTATAAAGATAAAGCCTTCCCAATCTTCATAACTGTCTCTTCGTAACAAGTTTAATGACTTATTTCACAGGCTATTACTGAGCTGTTTCTGCAATTACCGGTGCTTATTTTATCACCATAACATTGCGGAAATATCAATCCAGATCGTTTGTTGCTAATCGTGGTTTCTCGCATTAAGATACGTATACCCCATTCACAATAAGATTAGACATTTAAACCAACCTTTTTTACAGTTCATTCAACCGATTTTGACTTCTATTGCGTTGGTGGCATGACACATGGCAGCTGCAGTAAACAGTTGGTACTATAATCACGTTTTTGATTTCAATGCCATCCTTAAATCTATGGAATAGAAGTCAAAATCGGTTGAACGGAATGTAAAACGTTTTGTTTAAATGTCTAATCTTATTGTGAATGGGGTATACACACGTAGGTTTAGGCACCTGATGCTACGCTCCGTATAGGTGCATCCAAAGTTGGTTAAATTGGCGTTCTTTAAAGTTAGCTACCTAAACAGACATGTCCTACATTGCCACGAGCACCATAGGAACATAAAAATACGGCTTTCTCAGAGATTTTTCCGATTTCAAAAGTATTTCGTAATGTTCCGTATTTCCGTAGTTCTATGGCCGATTACTCGCCAATCGCTACATTTTACGGATCACCTCATTAAGCATATATCGTACCGTACTATCTTAGAAGTGCAAAACATCCATTACCTCAACCTCATCAAAAGATACGACAAAACCTAACAATAAGATCTGATCTCCTTAACAGTCTGCCGTCGCAACTGTAATTACAACCCACAGACTATTAGCTGATTCTGTAATTACTAACTACGGCTGGTAATCAGTTAACGATCGGTGTTACTAACAGTTCATAATAGATGCGAGTAATAAACACTGCTTTTTAGTGACATGTCGGGATGTAAGTTGTTTAGGAAGACTTCTGGAAGTGGCTAATGATGGTGGTATGACTGGTATGGTGTAGCCAAACTAGTTTGGGGAGGTCAATTCTTTCGGGTGAAATTCTGACCTACGGCTAACCTGGAAGCTAACTTCAAGATGGGATTCCTCACTTATGACTTTATGACCCTCCTATATTATGTAATTCTAGACTCGTGTCACAATTTCAAAATGTTTAAAGTCCTGAAAAAAAGCTGGACATTTGCAATAAAGTCCGCCAGTTTAGGAACTTAGGGCTAGCGCGCACTGCGGTGCGGTGGAATGTGGTGCGTTATTTCTGCGATACGGTATAACAAACGCCCGCCGTCACGGTTCTGCGCACAGGCAGTGAAAAAAGTTCACATTTTTCGTACCCAGTTTTAGGTGCATTCAGTCTATTTTTTGTAAGTTATAAAGATTTACGAACGTATCCAAAAAACAAAAGCATATTAGCTCTGCTTGGTCGGTGTCTCAGTTTTTTTTTTTTTCAACGCAGTGCTCTGTAGTTCATATATCTCTTTGCGAATACAAAATACGTACAGTGGCCTCACCGCTTTCTGCGTTTTTTTTCATCGCAATGCGCGCAGTTCTATGATATTCCATATTTCACAGATATTGCAGTGGCCCCTTAAAATCAAAATATTTTATTTCACATAAACCTACATGGGCACTTATGAAACGTCAGAAGCTAGGCGCACGGTTCCAAATGGTCGTTTCTTATGGAGAAGAGCCGGCAAGAAACTCCACGGTTACTCTTACTTAGGTTGAGGAACATAGTTTAAAGTTTGTTTGTCAAGTGGTATGTTAATTTTGTTAGCAAACACTAAATTCAGAGTATTTTATTCATGGAATATCAGATAAAAAGCTTAGTGTGCATCCATGACCAAGAGCAATGGACCCGCATATACAATCAACTGTAAAAAAAAAAACCATATTACGTAGATGCACGGTTTATGAGATTGGATAAGCTCAATAGGTTTTTCATCGAAGTCTATTAAGTATACGGCAGTGAAGTGCAATAATCTGTTTAAAACAATGTGTCACGAGCATTTTCCCATGATTTCCCCATTTTCTGCGAATGACAAACACTTTGACAAAGTGTTATAATTATCTCACATGCATGAGAATTACGTTACTTAATGTGTTGCAAAAAGGTCTTAAGTTCTTGAGGAAATCTACAAATCGATTCTTATTAGGTTATATGACGACAGGTTAGTCTTCCGTATCAAGTTTCCCCTTTCACCCGTCTCCATTTACTGGTCTACCTGACTCTGGAAGCCAATGCCTCGGATGGAACTGTTAATGGAACTAGTGGCAACGAAGCGGTGGCTAATCCCTGGTGGTCCTGAATATTCAATCATTTAGGGCCGGGGCGCAGCGCTGCGCGGTCGTCACTGCCAAAAAAATATCGACCTTACTTAATCACAAATTACTTTAAACTTTTTGGAGCTCATGGGAAAGATTTTATTAATTATTATTTTTGCTTTTTTAATTTTTAGCCGCCGGGAATAAAATTATTTGGAGCTCATGGGAATAAGCCAATCGTTTAACTGTCTTCATTTATCTTTTCTTAATCTAACGTAGTCCAGATAAGACCTAAAAAAAAGCGTCTCAATGACCCTAGTTAACACGCAAAGCAAATAGGTTCTTGACCGCATAAATCAAGTCCATCTAGCCCAATACCACTGGTCACCAACCCCTAGTAGCCTTTTATAACCCAAGGTAACGCTAGCGCTGAGGGTGGCCTGTACTTGAGCCAGGTATCACAATAGAATGCCTACATTCCTAAAGCCTACAAGTCTTAGACAATCGACTATATATCTTAAGCTTTTAACATATAATGGAACCTACACAGAGTACAATGTAGCTATTCATAAGGTACACTGCATTCAAAATCAATGTGGTATTTCAGTACACAAACTAATCGTGGGACCAGCAAGCATTCAAACTATCGTTTAGAGTAGAAAAAAAACAAAAAGGTGTAATTTATTGTAATAACTGAAAGTAATTAGGTAATGTTACTCATAATATAAACATCTTTTACTATGGGACAAAAATTAAAATCGTGAAAAAAATAATTACTGCTGCATACTTTTATGTTCCCATAACTCGACAACACGTAGAGGGACAGTGGTTTTGACCAGCCATAGTATAAGATTTTGATAATAATGAGTACAATGACCCCCTTTCAGGTTTTCAGTAAAACCAATTAAACCTTGTATAAGTAAGTAGGTACCTACACCAAACAATACATTCAGTTGGAACATTATTTAATTAGAAAAGTATGTGTAGCTGACTAAATCGTTATATCTCCTTGCACGTGATACGGGACGCGGAGGAGGACAAGCCGGGGTCTTTGAGTCCGGCGCTCGGCGTGGCAACACGTCGTGTTCGGGTTCATAGTCAAGTCATGCCTGAATCAATTAACTATCTTAATTATTGAACACGCATAATTAGGAGGCAAAAGTCCTACAATAGTATGAATGAGGTTGGCTGGCGTTTTGCATCTTCACGTCGAATGTGACTGGAAGTCATTATACTTAAACATTATAAGCAATGTTTATTGTCATTGCAAGAGTTCTTCGTAATACTTGTTCACTTATGTACTTGTTATAAAGTTATTTCGCAAACGATGTGACGGTAAACATGACGTGTAACAAGTTGCTTTTATACGATTTTTTGATAAAGTAGTTTCCTGAATAATAATAATGTCTGAACGACTGACAGGATAAGATCTAAAGAATATTAGAAGAAAATCATGAAATGTCTTTTCGTGACTTTCATAAAATGTCTTTGTCTCCTTGCCCATAGGAGTTCGAAAATGTGAGGAATGCCGAGAAAATAATTTTTGTCAGCGTCTCGATGACAATCTAAATGGACTTTTAGAAGAACAGGGTGTAAAGTTCACACATCCTGTATAGAAAAGGTTGCATCCTCCGACCGGCGATTGATGTCTATAAATCTCCACCTGAACAGTTCCTTGCATCGGTCAACCTGGGTCCGGATGCTGTTTAAAGCCTTCCAGGTTAGCCAAGGCAACTCATGTCCAGACGGGAGAGAAAAAAAGAAGAATGAAGATGGAAGAGAAGAATTAGCAGCATGTTTCCCTATTATACGCAAAACCTATTCCGATTACCAGCCTGTTTGTTGCTATGCGTGGATATATATAATAGCAATCATGCCGTACGAACATTCTACCAGTTTATTAGGAACACCATATTCAGCACAAGGTACCAGGAAACCATAAATCCGGAACAGTTCTACCGTGTAAACAACTTGACTCTTAATTAGCAGCCACTTAACGGAGAGAGCTAAAATAATGAAAGAAACATGCTAATTTCATATAAGGCATCATTTAGCTCGAACTCACGTACACCTATCAACGCAAGTTGCAACGTTATCACTATAATCTCGGTGTGAAATCCGAGGCGACTTGAATGGACGACTGTACGCACCGATTACGTTGCTTGCTTCTCACGTCTTACATAAACTATAATGGGTATAATATAGGTATATATTATAATTCATGGGCAAATATGTCCAATTTATAAGGTTCCGGATGATTGGCACATTCTAGGACATGTCAAGTATTTTGTTTTTCCTCTTAAATATGTTGGGGTAGGATTTCATCGTCGTATGATTCAGTATCTCTAGTTTCATCTCCATCAATCTAACGCTAATTTCAATGACCTATCACAACTAATCACCGTAATTTATTTACTGTGTATCTCATCTCAGCACTAATTATGATAGTCATTTATCAGTTTAATGAAGCGGTATATACCGCATACGTTACTAAGAAGTAAAAGTGAAAAACGAACTGTTTTCCGCTTTCTCGATCCCAATAGAAATAGTTTTGTGTTGCACGGTACAATTACCGAGATATTCACACATGTTGCGTTGTTTAATTATTTTATTTGTTACATTATGTGGAGGGTTATTAAAAATCAATTAGAGATTACGAAATATTGATATTCAACGAAGATGTCGTTGAATATTAGTATTTTACATTATTATAAACAATAATGTAAAGTTAATCAGACATTATTTAATGCCATAAAGTGGCAAACACGCGGGTGACCCACCAAATGTTTCCGTCGCCCATGGACATCTGGAATACCAAAAGCACTGCAGGTTTCTCCCATCTTTAGCCAGGTGTTAATTTCATGTTTTCTTTATTAATAAGGTCCACTACATCACCCGAGGATGCATTTACACTGTGGACACCACCATTCACCATCTTTCCGTCGCGTCGGCAAAAAACGCCAGTAGATTAATCAAGTTCAGCAGTGATCAATTTAGTTCAATTCTCTTCTCTCTCTCTCTTTTTCCTTATTCATTCCTTCTCATCATCATGACCTCAATCCCTGCCCTACTCTTCAGTATCACTACGATCTTCAAAGCCAACATTATGTCCAACAAATTGGCCCAACATTATCCCACGCCAGTATTGGATAATGTGGTTACCAAATACTGCTGGTAATACGTAAGACATGGTTTTTGCGACTCATCGCCAATAGTTACATTTACTTAACACTTTACACTTCTAGTAAACGATGATGAAGTAATAATTATGTTTGATCAGCGTGATAAGTGGATCAGTTTTGTTGTAACATGCTATTTATTTTTGGGAAATCTACTGAAACGCAAAAAATGCTGTCATAAACTTTGTTAATATTAGGAGTTCTTGATTCATAACAACAAACATAACAAAACACAACAAACAACAAATAATAACATAGCAAAATAACTGGCGAAAACACAAAACATCCCGAAAGTCTGGCAACAAGTCATACCAAGTTGTTTCGTATTACCCAATAACTGGGTTATGGGGGTTAGATAGGCAGTCGCTCCTTGGTAAGACTGGTTGTCAGACTTTCGGGCTTCTGACGACCCGTAACGACTATCAAAGATACATATACAAATTACAGCCGTGACCAACAGCTTAACGTGCTTTCCGAGGCACGGAGGGGTCGCTATATGTAATGGATGGTCACCCATCCACAAACCGCCCGCATTAAGCAACGAGCCCGAACATCTACAAAACTATACTTAAACAAAATGGCGTTACCCCACATAACTTACATCACATATCTTAATGATTTGCCTCAGACAGTAAGACTGTTACTTACTCCTCCGCACAAATTGTTCGAATTCAAACGCAGTGCAATTATTTAGGGAAAGTTGATGAACGAGTATTTTCCGAGATCTTAACGCTATGGCCGTGACTAGAGTTACTGTTTCGACTTGAAATAATGGCGTATCACTGCATTATCTAATGAATTATATTTCCTTACTTAAGTCTTGAGGCTGAAAACCTTACTATTTAACGATAGCACGAGGTAGACCTAGAGAACTCAGATATACTTGTACACGTAGCATAGTCTTTCCACCATCATTCTGGTGTAAAGGCTAGAGTTATACCCTTGCTTTGTAAACGAGATAGATTGCTCTAGTTAACTCGTAGACGAAGCGCTCTGCGTCAGCCAGATGGTGGAGACCTGGGGCCTATGTCTACTAATTTATAAACGTCACAATGGTGTCATAATGGTTAGTTTTTGACAGATTTGCCATACAAAAACTGTCAAATACTAACCATTATGACACCATTGTGACGTTTATAAATTAGTAGACTTAGGCCCCAGGACAGACCAGTGAAGCATGGCACAAAGGGGAGGATGGCTATAGTCAGCAGTGGATAGAACAAGTCTGCCAATGAAGGTGATGATGAGGCGCTTTCGCTTCTCATTAAGAGCATCGGGAGATTTTATAACATATGTTGTGGTCCTCTCTGAAGTCCAGTTGCTTCACCAATCAAAAAGCATCTTAAAGCCTGCTTTGCTTTAAAAAAAAGTGATTCAAAACCCCAGTTTCTCAAGAACAATTTAAAATCTTCCTCATTTAGCAACAAACACACATGGTCGTGAAGTTTCGACGTCCCTTCAACAATACGATGTCGCAAAGCAATCAGCAGCTCGCAGCACGAGCGGCCTTAATTGATGCTGTCGTGCTGTAGCGCAATAAGGAATTCTATTTTAAATGCAAGTATTTCTCACGTTGTATCGTAAAATACAAATTAATGATGTTTTTGGGTGAAAATTTAGCAAAGGATGTTGTTTTTGTGAGCTAACCTACATGTTGTTGGTCATCATCAAGAGTCTTCGGATTTTATGAGGGAGAGACTGTACAAGTGAAGACTAAATAAACGATGGATGGACTGTGTGAAACTGTGTGGACTAAGTATGGCTGCAAAATACGTTGCGCCTACCCCAAATAAAGCATCTTGCAGACTGGTGCAACGCAACGGCGCGATGGGACTCCAACAATAGAAAACTTCACGGTAGAACAATTACCGGTTTCGCGTCGCGCCAGTCTGCATGAGACTTCAATTGGGGTAAGGGCGAGAGAATAATGAGGCTGTCCAACTCATTTCAAGTAAGTTGATTGGCTATTTGGATAAGTATTTCAGTCAGTAAATCACAGCGATTATTGAATTGATGTAGCGCCTTTATGTATGGTTTTAGTGGTAAATTATTTTAGATTGTTAACTTAGGTACCTACCTATTAAAAACTGAAGATTATTTTCTTCAAAGTGAACAGAAAAACTCCAGGATCTTCTAGTTTTTACATGTTAACAGAGAATGCATGTAACTAAGAATAACAACTTGCTTACATGAGAAACAACTTAAAGTTTTTTTGCCATAACCCATGTCGTGTTTGCTCGTACTTTAGATCAACGAACTTGCTAAAAAAAACCTTTTTAATTCACATAGATATATATCCATTTTAAAAACTATACGTTTTAATTTAGGGAATTTATTTTTTAGAAGTTTGCATTGTTAAAATATTGGGTTTTCCAAATGAGTAGTTTTTGGCTGACTTACGCTAGTTTAATTGTAGATGTAGTGCTGGTTTACCTGTAATTAAATAAATGATTTAGTTAATAAATTATGAAGTAACATCAATCAAATATAAAACATTCTAGTCAACGAAAAAAGTTAATACAGACTTGTGATAACAAAAAACCATTATCCATTTGAACTAACTTTGTACCTAAAAATAGACAATATCTTTTAGCAAACAACTTAAACGAAAGACATAGTTAAAACCGCAGACTACCTGCTCCTATAGTCTATGCTTCTAAGCATATTGTTGTACGATCAAAATCGCTATATACGTTACTAGCTTTTGCCCGCAGCTTTGCCCGCGTGGATGTCGGAATATATCCCACGGAAACGTACCATCGGTATTAAAAGTACCTACCCTATAATTATGTTTATCCAGATTATAAACTATTTGTGTGCCAAATTTCGTCCAAATCCGTTCAGCCGTTTTTGCACCAATCCGGAACATGCGTCCAGACAAACGGACAAAAATTCTAAGTTACTATTTTATTATATGTACATTTATAAATAAGTACATTAATATCATATTTGTATCCACACAAATATGCCATAAAATGATACATGTTTTTTTATTTTCTTTTTATAAAATTTTCTTTTTTTTAATATTTTTATGATTTTCTTAAGTTTGTGATCTTCCTGTGCGAGTCACAATAAATACTTTTTATCTTTTACTCTTTCTTTAATGCTCTTACATTTAATTAAGTGCGGTGAACTAGAGGCGGTCCACTTAACTCAATTATAAGATTCAACCTATAATTACACTACTACGTAGATACAATATATTGTTCTAAGCGGAACTATAAACTGCAAAAGAAACCAAGAACGAAGCGTTGTCCTTGTAAAACAAAGAACTGCTTCGATCGTATCTATAAATTACACAAATGGTTCATATTCTGTTATTGTTCAAGTGCCCACTTATTTTATAAATAACTGACTATAGTTCGATGCTATAGTTTGATCTTCAATGCCCACTGACAGTTATATTTTCGAGGTTTTACTTCCTGTTGAAATTATTCACGTCGACAATGACATTGTGTGTATGATCATTGTTTTCTGTTTTTATAGTTATAAGCGTATTTTTCTGCTGTGATGCAAATATAAGCCTTTTTCTTTCTTTTATACAAATGTCAAAAGATGCAAACTCCGTTTGCTGGCGCAGTCATAAGACCCCCAAGTGCACAGGTGATAGGCATGGAAGGTGCCATAGAATTTATATATATAATTTTCTTGACATTTCTGTTAATCTTTTCGAAAACGTCTCCCCTCTCGGAGGTGGGCGCTAA
This sequence comes from Eupsilia transversa, assembly GCA_914767815.1. NCBI lineage: Eukaryota > Metazoa > Arthropoda > Insecta > Lepidoptera > Noctuidae > Eupsilia > Eupsilia transversa. Next base: position 12,022,023 of record OU611892.1, read on the forward strand.
TGGCTGCATCAGTTTTTAAACTAATGTAGCTGTTCAGGAACACTTTTGTGAACCTGTTTTTGATTTGATTTGATCATAGATTCGGAACGTTCATGACGAGCTTTTTAAATGATACTGTACAATGACATCGCCGTAGGCTATTGTTGGCTACGTCAGAGACATTCATATTTTATGCAACAGTTTAACTCCGGTCCACCAAAGTATTTCCAGAAAAGCCACGACTCTATTCTATAATTCAGTTTCAATGATCTTAGTTGGCACAAAAAACGTCAGTACCATAAGATTCACAGCATCTTTAACATGGTCACGATCTACAGTAACTGTTAGTTCATCTGGAGTCGTGCTGGGAACGAGCTTATCTCAAACTGTTGCGTTAACTGCTCGAGCAGCTTACTGTTATTTGATTTTAGAGATAAAAAAGTACGCTTTTGTAATGTGTTATGTCACAACTGATGATTTGATGGTATACTTTGAAACATGACCGGTTTAATAGGCCAGATATTCATCACGTTTTCTGAAATCTGTTTTTATTTCGTTTTGACTAAAACTGGCTCTTTCTTATAACGGTTTTTCATAATCTTTGACATACATATAGAAACAAAAGGCACTCCTATCCTGCCTATTCTTATCCTTCTTCTACCGCCACTCCTTCTTCCCTCTTCTGTTTTTCCCAAGAATCTACCTATGCCTTAGGCAGTTTTACACACCACTACGTGACGTCAAATCAAGCGCACGTGTAACACGGTACACGCGTTTATCTCAGTCATTAAGTTCCAATCGATAGCCTTATCGGCTAACAATACGGCCACAATCACGCACAAACAGTATTGTTCTATTTTTTGTGTTTTTGTTTCTATATTTACAGCTGGGAAGCGGTTTGTGTAGTACTGGGGTAAAAAAGGCTGTGTTCTAGAGTCTCATGCCAAACATTTTAAAGAAAATACTGACATAAGTTCTGTACATACTTTGTTAAAAAGTAAAAATGTGGATAAATTTAATTCACTGCCTCGTTGGTCTAGTGGTCGCAAACGCTACTGCTGTGCATGAGGTCCTGGGTTCAATTCCCGGATCGAGTAAAGTGTTATTCGGTTCTTCCATCTGGAATTTCTCAGTAGCAGCCCGGAGTCTGAATTTGTGCCCGGTTGATGGCAATAGGCTCGCCCCTATTACATGGGACTTAAACAAACTGGCCAAATGTGGGTGTACTATAGGTACACCGCTGCCTATCCGCTTGGGGAGAACAGGCGTGATGTTATGTTAGGTCAACGATGAGAGTAAAATTCAAGAAAATAAATGCTCCAATTTTAGGCATCGATTGGCGCGATGTTTCTGTTTATCATTCCTGAGCTCTAAAGGAAATTAGCGAATTGTTTGTTTATAACCGAATTGACAAAATGTACTAACAAAATGCCTGTTTTTTTCTGCTATGTGCTTGATGCACTTGATTTTATTTCAACAGCTGTGTGCAGGATGGGATTTCATTTTCATTTTTCATTTCATTTTTGTACACTTAGTCTGTAAATAAATCTTTGACTTTCCCATCGGCAAAAATGACGAAAAAACAAACGTTCATCCCCCCTTCAGGAATTTATTTTTTTAAATCCTTCTTTAGTACTGCCCATTATATATAATATATAAATAACTCTTCTGCTTCTATAGACCCAGTGGTGTATAGCAATATGTTGTCTGTCATTAAATTCAAGATTTTTATTAAGTAGATTGATTTGAACTAACGCAAATTATGACGCCCTACCACACCGCAACCTTATCGACTAGGTACATGCTAAGGGCGCCCGCCCTTACATGGAAACTGAACGCGATCAGCACATCTAAACCGAGTTCAAGAGCTGTCAGTGTCAATATTCCAAAGAAAATAATGACACTGACAGCTCTTAAACGTGGTATAAGTGCTGATCGCGTTCAGATTTTATTGGTGAAATTCGCCCTCAGTATCCATCAATATGTGCCATAATTGCTACTTCTTCCTAATTACGTATTAACCTACCCTATTATGACTAGAGTTGCTAACCTGTATTTTTTTCACAGAATATCCTAAGCCTTTGATATATGGACTCCGGCGATAATCTCTGACTAATGGTTAGTTTCTAGATAATCGGTTCGTTAACTGCATTTTTTAAGCCGTTTGTGAAGGCGGTTTCTTTGTATTCTAGTTAATAAAAGTGTTATTAAAAAAAAGGGAAATTGTAGGTGTTTTGTGGTACATAATTGGTTAAACCGCTTTTCATTTATAACAAATACGATCCGCAGTTAATCGACACACAATTGAAAGGTATTTCGTATTACATGCTGGGGAGTTTGTTGCGCCACTTCTTCTTCCCAGCTTTCACCTCTCAACGAGGATCCCCAGGATGGCGATTGACTTGTCGAGAACCCAAACACGACAGACAGACTGAAGTGAAACACGTGTCGATTTCTTACAGGATTTTTTGGGACTATTTAAGAATAGTTAAGCGGAATAGGTTACTAAATATATCTACGTCTATTGTATTTTATAATGGATTTCCGCCAAGTCACGCCTGAATCAATTAACTATCTGAATATTGGGAGTTATAAGTTAGGTAACATAGTCAGTTCAATGCCTTATTTGCCGACACAGATGACGGAACTTCGTACATAATATTACACAATGATGGATGAACTAGCAGAGCTAAGCATGAAATATTGTGTTATTGGTCAAAGTGTGAATACCTGCTAGTCACAGTCACTATTTAAGAGGGTGCATTCGGAAAGTGGGCAACGTCGCAAATAGATGTGAAATATATCGCTGTTTTGATTAATTTGGCAATATTACTGTATGAAAATATGAAATATGGCTAATTAGAGAACTAGAATATTGACTATGAAATGCAATAATCAATATCTTAACACCGAATATTTAGTTTTAGATGTAAAAAAGTATTTGGAAACTTTCCAAATGACCAAACTTTACACCTAAAACGGTTACAACATCAAATTCAGTGTTATAATTGCAATTCAATATTAATATTCTAGTTCACTAATTAGCCATATTTCATATTTTCATACAGTAATATTGCCAAATTAATCAAAACAGCGATATATTTCACATCTATTTGCGACGTTGCCCACTTTCCGAATGCACCCTCTTAATAGGATGTTGAATGACACATTTTGTGAAGGAGCCGCGGAAAAATTGTACTGACAAAGCCTCTATAAGCTCTCTCTAAGAAGATGAGTAATCGGATATCTTTGTTTTGTGGCCATCAGTCATATGTCGCTGAAACTGGGTATAGTTACGTATACCATTTCGAATTCCCTTACTGGCTGAATTTATAAAGATACAAACCAACGTTTGTATCTTTATAAATTTAAAATTTATAAAAATCAAAGGTCAGGACTCAGTTAGGGTTGATTTAACTGTCACTCTTTTATCTTTCACTTATTTCTCTTCTAAATGATATTAATCTGACCTTCAAGCAATAATTTCGTGCTGCATAGGTCTCAACTTCTCTAGTTGTATGCTTGTGAATGATTCTTTATGTCTCTCACTGTATTCTCCTTCAGAATAACCCGTCGACCACAACACCCCTTACTTAAAGCATCGAACTACATAACATAGAAACTAGGCAGGGAGGCGTAAAGATATATATCTTGCATAGAAGCAGGCGTAAAGACACATATTTCATAGCATGACGTAAGTTCCAGCCAATTGATATCACATTACGGATATCGCGCGTCGCAGTCACCCGCGGATTGTATTGCATTGGCTGCGTAACGAGTGCTAAGGTTTTCATTTTCATCGTAGTTAAGTTATGATATGAACTGGAGTGAACTAAGAATATTATGTAAATAACGGAGAAAATTGAGACTCGATGGAACTAAAACTTCCGTTATGCTGAAGGGGCTTTGATAAGTTATCATATCCAGAAGCGGATCCAGTCCTCAAAAAAGGTTGTGTTCACGTTGAATTAGGAGTCGCTCACGATCGATACCTACATTAAATATCAAAACCATATTGCTATAAGTCCAAAGACCACTTTTGCCCAGTCTCCTTTGATAAGTTTATAAGCTCGTACACAATGTGTGTGTCCATTTTACGTCTATCAGCCTCAATTAGGATTGTGGGCATGCCCACCATGCCCACAACGGTGGATCCGCGCTTGCCCATATACCAATTTATTTGGGGTCGTCGCAGCATAATGTTCTTCTTCTTTTATACATCTGTATCATTCGTCATCTCAGTAGGCGCACCCTTTCTTATTGATATAGGTAAGTACGATCTAAATATTTACTCATCATGGTCAAGATTTCTAAGGAAATAATATGACATTACATGTACAGAGTACCGGGTGTTCAACATGGCTCAAGTTTTAGAAAAAGTTTGGCTTTCAAATTAGAACAGGCGTGAAGTATATTCCGAAAATACCCGAGCATAGCCGATGCATTTCACTCGTTTCTTCAATTATTTCAACACTCAATGAGTTTCACGATTTGATTGGACTATCGGTGTTTATCAGTTTGTTTTTATTACCGAAACACGTGTTTTGAATACTTTGAACTTTCCAATCGTTCACCGGTTTATTTTAGAATTGCAACTATAAACAAACAACTATTTTTAGCGTGTTAATATTTAATTATTCAAACTAGAAACTAACTGTTCCTCTATTCAATAAATGTTACTATTCCTTATCGGATTTTCTAGCTGAGAATGTTTTTAGTTTAGTTGTTGTAAGTTTGTGTTGTTTTGATGCTGCACTGCATCAATGTTTGCATGCCTAAATGGTAGAATTTACTAGGATTCTGTAATATGACTGTAACCACCTTATTGTAAACTAGCTGCTGCCCGCGGCTTCGCCCGCGTGAGTGTCGGAAATTACCCCATACATCCCCATGGGTTTTAAGTATAAATATTGAGTTTCGAGTTAATCGGACAGCGCGTTAAAATTCTTCCATACAAACACTGACACCCCCCAACCCACCTTTAGGGGGTAATTTAGAAAAAAAAAAAACTACAAACTTTATAATTTAGTTTGATAGATATTCGTGCGAAGTTTCATGTTTATTACCTCAAGGAATAAGATTTTTCATACAAACTTTCATCCCTTATTTTACCCCCTTAGGGGTTGAATTTCGAAAAATCCTGATGCACGTTATTCTTAATTTTTGGGTTTAAGTATAAATATTGAGTTTCGAGTTAATCGGACAGCGCGTTATAATTCTTCCATACAAACTTTGACACCCCCCAACCGTAGCATAGGATAATTTTCCGGGATAAAAAGTAACCAGTGTGGTGCCCAGGATATTAAAGAATAATTATACCAAGTTTCATCGTAATCGAACCGGTAGTTTTTGCGTGATGCCTGAACAAACAGACAGACAGACAGACAGACAGACAGACAAAAAAAAAATTCATCAAATTTTTGGGGTCGGTGTCGGTCTAGTAACACCCCCTGCTATTTATTTTTTTGATATTTTCAATGTACAGAATTTTCACTTCTACAGATTTATTATAAGTATAGATACCTACATTCCGAGCAAATAAATAAATATTCTATTCTATTCTAGATTTACGACAATAGTCTAGAGTCAATCGAAGCATTTGCTTAATATTGAATAAAAATAAATACTATTTGCAGTTCCGGTTACATTTTCGGTATAATGGCGACGATAATTGAAAGATTACAGCTCTCCGTTCATTCGGTCAATGTGATCAGACGAGTGGTAGGAGTATACCTTATTTTTGAGGTACAGGATATAACCATGGAGGCCATCATATTATTTATTTATTGAGTAACTCACAAAAAGATACATAAAATATATTTTTGCATGCAAATATTAATATCTAAGTAAGGTGCTAATTTTAATAAACAAGTCTAAAAGCTAATAAACTCAGACAGGAAACTAAAACGCTAAACAAACTGTATTATTACTCTGTTATTTAAATATGGTTGCAAAAGTGTTGAGTCGATTTAGAAATAAAGGTATCAAAGTACTACGAAGTAATTTACTTGTCAATACTGATTGCGATACAGTTGTTAATTTCCTAGTATATGCATTATGACTGCAATGTATTATTTTATCGATATCTATACTTAATATTATAAAGGTAATATTTTTGTAAGTTTGTATGTGGGGGGTAATATCCGGAACCGGAATCCGATTCCGAAAGTTCAAAAAAACTCACTAATCATCATTCTGCCTAGCCTTTTCCTAATCATGTTGGGGTCGGCTTCCAGTCTAACCAGATGCAGCTCAATACCAGTATTTTACATGGAGCGACTGCCTATCTGACCTCCACAACCCAGTAACTGGGTAATACGATACCCCTTGGTAAGACTGGTTGTCAGACTTTCGGGCTTCTGACGACTCGTAACGACTGTCAAAGATCCACGAATGGCAGCCGGGAATGATTTCCGAAGCACGGAGGAGTCTCGGTATGTAAAGATGGTCACCCATCCACGGACTAACCCCGGCAAGCGTAGCTTAAACCTGATGGATCGACCCGTGCGGCTGTTATTACTTAGCCACGAGCTCCTCAAACAAACTCACAAATGTCCTCTTTATAAATTATAGGCTACGAAAAATTCGGCCATGTGTGAGTCGGACTCGCTCGCGAAGGATTCTGTACGAACAACAATAGCTTTCCAACTTTTTCATGATAGCATAGTGGTCCTAATTACCTAAATTTATTCTGTGTAAATTTAAACTGGCTGACTATTACGGTTCTGAAGAAACAAGCTTGTGACAGACAGACAGCCAGACGGTACGAGACCCATTTCTGCTATCAAACCATGATTCTAGTGGCAAATTCTGTCACTTTTTCAAAGAATAACCAAATAAGTACAGTTAACCCAAGAAAAGTATGCGCATCGGAAATCATCGTCTGTCTTCAAAACTCAACGATTATCGCAGGGCATAAGTACTTTTTTTGGTTTAAATATAAGACTGTACTGCGTGGTAATTTTACTTAGATTTTTTTTAACAGATAGTGATCGTATTGTGTGTTATCAACACGATCTGATTCGATACCGATTGTGTTTCCAATGAACTGATAACTGATATCTCAATCATGGTGCCAAGTGAATCGAAAGTGAGGGATTTGTTTCACTCACAATTTCTGTGGTCAAGTTTTAAGTTACAACTTCACCTCTATGCCTTTATTATACCACAAAACAGCGAGTGCGGTTTACAACGTTTCTTGTAATAAGTAGGTACCTAAAGTCCTCAGTTATTTTAATTTAATTTCCTACACAGCACGCTCTTATGCTTATGAAGGGATAGGTAGAGTTGTACGAAAGTGTATATTTTTGTAGTAGGGGCCAAACATATTGCCATTGTCCATGGCAAAACCCAGACTCCGAACAGCTAATTAAAAAAAAGTGTTGAAGGAAAAACCCAATAACACCTTGCTCGAGCTGAGAATCGAACTTAGAAACTTACTGTCAGTGATCGCGCTTGTGACCACTAGACCTATGTGGTAGTCCCCTATTGGTACATTTTAAATCAATTCCACTCTCCCCCACTCCACCACTATGTAAATAACTAACTTGAACTTGTCTTCAGCTACAAGGTAGTAATATTATTAAAACACCATCATTCAATAGTACGACATTGGCAATGGTATTATATCCCGGAGTTTATGATGCCTACACCGTACACGATGTAACACGGTGCACGATACATACGACGTATTAGAGTGAAAGCTTTGCCTTCATATCCAACTCTTGATCCGCTTTTCCAATACTTTAGGGGTATGAGGAACAGGGTGTAAAGTTCACTCATCCTCTATAGAAAACGGAAGATTCTCCGACCAGACGGGTGTCGTGTCTAGCGGGAAACTGCCCAACGATTGATATCGGGAAGTCATAAATAGGTAATACATTTAACAAGTTGCTATAATATCTGTATAACAATAACTCATAATTACAGTAGGTGCCAATTAATCTTTTAGTATCTGATTGGCAAGCCCTTCTGACGAAACAAAAAAAAAAGTAAATGAAACATCACACTCTAATTCTTAGCACAGCCTTCACGACTATGTAGGTCACTCTGTGATCGACTCGACGCCGTCTATCTTAGCCACTGTGCAGGAAGGTGCAATAGGTTTATTCAGAATAGTATTGGTCCTTTGGTTTGCTAAGAATAAACACTTCTTTAAGAATCAAGAAGTGTTTATTCTTGGCAAACCAAAGTTAGTTTTTTTCTAAATATTTTTTATTCTAAATTGTAAAAAACTAAGTTACCTATCTATGATGGAAAACTGTTTTTTTTTTTAATAGGCGCAACTTATGCTACGGTTATATGGTCTTTACTGAAAATCTTTCGAAGCTTCTGCCTCCATCCTGCATACTGACAAACAGCATCTAGTATTTTCTATATAGGCCCTAAATTGACTTTTATCACCACGGTGCCGCTATAGATAGGATAGACACTTCCCGCCATGTTTTTTATGACCTATAGGATACGAGACTAGTCTGACATGTCCGTTAGCTGTCACTAACTGTAATTTGACTCCATTTGTATCCATTACATGGTTTTTGTGTAGTGAGGAAAGGAAATACCACCACCGCACCGGTAAATAGGATGATGAATTAATTGCAAATGAATAAATTTGAAAAGTCTTTAGCAGTTTATTTAGTTAACAAAGTAAAAACAAAACAACCTTGTAGATTAAATCATAAAGAGAACCAATAATCGGGGGAAAAACTATATTGGGTTTTCCATTAACAATTTCTTAATAACAGCTCGGTGTCTGGATTTGTGCCCAGTTGATGGCAATAGACTCGCCCCCTTTATCATGGGCCTTTCGCATGTATCGATGTTGCATGTTTCGCATATTATTATATTCGTATGTTACTCAGTGATAGATAATAATTCCTATAAATTCATCAAGAATCTATTATACATTGCCAATCAATTTTCACGCCTCCCCCTTAAGACCTAGGCCAAATATTTTATGATATTGATATTCGGATAGCTCATGACCTACAGAGGTGCCATAAAGAAAAGAAAAAAAACATTTATTTGCGGCAAACATGACGCAATGAAAAAAAAGTACACGATAATAACAAGTTGGAGGAAAATATGCGTCACATCCACACAAAACGGCCAACGCTCAGCATAATGCTGCGACCCCATGCGAGACACAGCCACAGAGCCACAGCGCTGAATAAGAAATAAAAATCTTTAAAAAAAAACGCGGAATATTCTGGTAAATAATAAAGCTACCAACCGCCCCAATTATGCGTACACGCGTCAAACTAGAAATAAGATAAATACCAAAGCAATTATAATGTAAAATATAATTGGTAGCACATTCCTTGTAAATGTAGAAGGGAATAAAGAGAAGGGCTGGCATTTGTGACTGTTACCTTAGTGACTGGTCACCTGTTTATGTAAATATGACCTATTCTTGAGATCGAAGAACGTTCTCTTAGTGTGAAATTACAGTGGCGCGGGGCGGGAAGCGGGATCGGGTGGCGGGTCAAGCGGAAAACGCACATTTCCATGGATGAACACAGTAGCAGCGGGGCAGTTTGGCGGTCGTCCGGACCGCCAAACCGCCCCGCTGCTACTGTGTACCTACCGCGTGCGAGATTAGAAATAAGAATCAGTCGTCAGCGGCATGTCCGAACAAATCGAGCGGCAAACGCAAACTGACTTGCGTCCACCCGCCCCGCTCGCGATACCCGCTTGTCCCGCTGCGATTTCCGCTCACCCGCCCCGCCCGTACTTGGTGCACCTTAGGCTCTAGACAGACGGAACGCATTTCAACTGTAATTTGGCAGTTCGGATGCAGTTTGAATGCAGTTGACACGACTGCAATAGGACTGCAAACCAAACGTGCAGTCCGATTGTAGTTCAATTGCAGTCGGCGTGCAGTTGCAGTTGAAATGCGGTCCGTCTGTCTACCAGATACCCACCAGCGGATTCTACCGCTGCCCGCCCCGCTGCCACTGTAATTTCACACTTAGTGATAAATGGAGATGGAATTTGTTTGTCATTCAATTGTTTACTGCTTCATATTTATTGCACATAGTTTGTTCGATTTCGCATTTAACTTGGTTTTGCGCGAAATGGGTCGGTTGTAATAAACTACTTTCTCGTTGATCAAGTGGTCGCAAGTACAAGGCAATGAGTTGGATTCCCGGGTCGCGCAAAGTTTTATTGGGTTCTCAGTAGCAGCCCGGTATCTGAATTATGGCCTGGTTGATGGCAAAAGGCTCACCCACTATTACATTGCATAACTGGTGAAATGTGGGTGTGCTATAGGAACTCCCATGCCTAACCCTGTGGGGATTACAGCCGTGATGTTATACAATATGGGATTTATTTATAAACATTGCTTAAAGTTAAGTAATGATTAGGGATTGTTTGACCATAATTTTTTGACGTTTGAACGTCACTTAACGTTTATAAATAATCCCCTATAGGTGTAATAAAATAATCAAAGTAGGTTTATTTTTAAAAACTCACACACAACACCAAAACGGATTTAAACAGGGCTTTACAGAATAAATCACATTTATTAAATAATGCTGGAATCAGCGATGGACCTTTAAAAAGCTGAAATATATTTCAGGTTTTCTGAAAACTGTAGTCCAGAAATCATAAGAAATACTGTAAACCTGCATGAAATATTTTGATTGCTGCTGTAATGTTTTCATCTCATAATTATAGTGAGAGGGACATTTTATTTAACGACTTTAAGCCACAGTCATTGGCCGCTATATCCAATGTTTAATGAGCTATCAAAGTTCGAGTATTTTTATAGACAGCATCTGTTTTTTCAGCCAGGCTATTCCGTAAATATCTCACTGAGAAAACTTAGGTGAAGTGAGCTTGCGGTGATCTGTGGATAATTTCAATACCTGTAGTAAGGTGAAAATGACATCTCAATATAATAAGTTTTCACTGTGAGATTTTTTACAGAATACTGGTCTGAATTCATACATTTTTGGCAAACAAAAGACAATCACATAAAAAACAATGGCCTATCATAGACTGTTACATTTTTCTGCCCTCATTCATTATATAATCAAACCATCAACAATGCCATTTGTTTATATACAAGTCAGAAAGAGACAAAACGCCTTCCTTTTCATTTGATTGACGGCACATTGTCGCAATTTTTCGAGATCAAGAAGACTGTATATCTCATAACTTCTATTGTCTCAAAAATAAGGATGATATTTGAATGGCAAGATGGGAAATAAAGAACTCACAAGACAATGAAACTGGGACAAGCGAAAGTGATCCGATGACAAGAAAATTGTAACGGATTTTCGAAATCATTTTTTTTACATTTATTTTGGAGGTATGAATGCAAGGTCAACTATAATAGATGTTATTATAGCCTGTTAGAAGCCATTGTACTTCCAAATGATGTTTCTGAAGGATTAGCTGAAATTATTATAGAAATCGTGGGAAGTGACAAATGAGAAAATCTTTAGGAAGTCTCGTTTGTATCGACATCGGGGCTTATGCTTTAATACAGCTGGATTTAAGTATACATTTCAAGATGCTAAGGTAGACAGGCAACTGACTGAGTTCTGGGAGAAGTAAGATTAAAATATTGTCCAACTAAGTAAAGAATTGCTCAATGGGAACAAAACCATATTCTGCCGCATCAAAAAGCGAGCCAAAAAGCCGCGTTAACATGTAATTTGGGTAAACACTGAAAAAAATTACCCATCCTGAATATCTACCTACCAGAATCTTAAGTACTTACTTAAATCTTTCCCAATTTTACTTAGTTCTGGCAGGGCAAATATTTTAATGGAGGATCTATAAAATACCTGCTCTCCACAGCCCTGCCCTGTTGCCATAAATGTCAAAGTAAACGAGGTTACCATCAACATTATTTTTAAAAAGACTCAAAAGGACCAGAAACCATTATTAGGTACTTCTCTCCACCCATAATCCTATGCCACATTCACCAAAAACTGAGCCTACGAGTCCACTGCCATACATAACTCTACCTTATTCGGCACAGTCGGGTAAACAACCTGTATGACTCACAGACCACAGAATAACATAGTACAGAAGGCCGGCTCCATACAAGCAGACGCACGCACACATAGACGCGTACGTACGGCGATCTTGCACTCGCTTTACTTGAAGCGTGTCTATGTGTGCGTGCGGTATCGCTAGTTATGGAGCCGTCATACAGTCCTTCCACAGTTATTTTACTTCTGAGTTTGTATCACTGCTGCACTGTCATAATCAAATACAAATGGCCACAATGGTCAGTTTTTGACAGATTTGCCATACAAAAACTGTCAAAAACTCTCCATTGAGAGACCATTGTAACGTTTATAAATTACTTAGGTCCCTGATCTTTATAGTCGTGACAATAAGCCACTGAAAAATTACCGTAATTTGTTTTAGGGGCGAAGCAAACGGCAAACGCTAGATAAAGATCTATCGTTTGCCCGCTGCTTCGCTCGCGTTAATGTAGATTTTGTTAATCAACTATGCCTCAGGAAAGGTACCCTTTGTCCTTTTCTGTATTCCTGACAACGTGTTTCATGATGATCGTTTGAGTAGTTAAGACGTGAAAGTGTAACAAACATTATAGTACTTAATTAGGATTTATTAAGGTTGCTGTTGTCTGTTGGGTTATTGCTGTCTGTAAACGCGTGCGAACGGCGATCTCAGTTTACCTCAGTCAAATACCAGTCGCAAGTGCACTTGCACTCGATCTACGTGAAACGTGTCTATGTGTGCGTGCGTTTTCGCTCATTATATAGATCCGACCTTCTGTACTATTCTGTGACTCACAGACTATGTTTCATAGACACATTAATTTGAAAACCGGGTCAGGTAAACCAATCATTCGATACATAACTGTTATTTATTGGCAATTTTACACCTGGATTTTAGTATTTTGTAGTTTATTTAACTTTGTTAGTACTTTTTGCTTTGTTTTCGGTTATTGATCCACCTGTATTATCTACATATCCTGGGGTTCATGAAAAAGTCTCCAAGACATTTCATAAACACAAACTTTGTTCGCCGACTGGATTTCCCATCGGCAAAATGACAAACTTCCATACATACTTTCATCCTCAATTTAACCCCCTTAGGGGGTGAATTGCGTTATAAAAGGAACTCTTGAGCTAAATTTCATACTTCTAGAACCAGCGATGTAGGCTATGCGTTGACTGTCAGAGATTGAATGAACGAATTTAAGATTTTTATTGCGTAAAAGCTGAAAGGAAATAAATAATTTTATGAAAGTTTTAGAAAACAATTAAAACAACAGTCTAGCTTTGGTATTATTATCGAATTACTTCAATAAAATTCTAGTCTACGATTCCTTTTTATATTGTCCACAAAGCATTAAAAATTAGCAACGTTGAGTTAAATTAAAGTTAAAATCGCATTTTTCTCCGCACTATTATTAGAAGGACGTGATTTGTGCACGGTCTTGTGCATTAAATTAGTATTATAATCTTATAGTTTTTATTTGTCTTAAGAAGTCGTTCTTTTAGAAACTACTGACGAGATTAGAATGTTTTTACAAACAAAAAATATAAAATCGTTCAAGTTAATTGCTAATGCAAAAATCATTCATCCATACATTTCTCATAACCTTTCCCATCGGATCAAAGACAATCACAATCAAAATTCGATATTTCATGACACAAAGAAAAGTCCTAAACACATTATCAATTTACATATAACTGAATTACATAACAAAAAAGGCAAACTCAGTTGACAACAAAAGAATCAGTCAGCTATATCAGGATCTTCATAACATCACAAACAAAAAAAAGCTAAAATGTACCAAAAACAGAACACTGAGTCCACCGAACCGAAAATCGACTCATGCGCAACCGATTCCTTAATCGATTAATCTAGGCTTTAGACAAACGGTACTAGAAACAGATCATCCATGATGACTGCTCACCTACTAAAATAACGGTAAGCTAGAACATACGGGAATCACAGAATAAATAGATACAGAAGGTTTGCTCTATACAACGAGTGAAAACAGGCGCACGCACACATACGTGCGGCGATCTCAAACAAATGCCAGTCACGAGTGCACTTGCACTCGCGTTTTCGCTCTCTGTATGGAGTTCACCTTCTGTTGTTATCTATATTGTTAGCGAATGGTTCAAAGTAACCAGTACAAGATCGCGTGAGAAGTAAGGATAAAACTTTCGATTTTAGCCAACCGTATTGTTCAGTCTGTTAGTCGGATTGGCACGCAGAATTTGGAACGCACAGTTAAATTGTATTCTAATTCGCGAACTGAATCAGCGGGCTTATTTTTCAAGATGGCAATTCTTTTCGGTAGGCTCAGAAGGAGATTTTGGCTGGTCGTGGAATGTTTTTTAAAGAACTGTACAAAGACGACACGTGGACAAGTGGAGACAAACGGAATGCGAGATTGGGAGGTTCTTATTCCATAGGGAGCCCTTTATACGACGATTTCCACCTAACGGCACGTTAACGGCGTGTTTGTATATGTCGACGCATACGATCGGGCCCGTAGCGTGCAAACGCATCCGTTTCTTGGCGAAGTCAAATAGTTTCATTCATTCCTACCATGTTACAGCCGAATGGATTCGATTGTTGCCAATCGTGCGTCGCAGCATACTTACGGCTACGATCGCGTGTCGCGGAAGACGCCCGCGGTCAAGCTGTTGTCCGTAAATCCGATGCGATGCGAGCCGTTTGGTGGAAATGATCATAATCCCGTGGAGCTTTGGTATAGAATAAATGCCATGATGATGATTTTGACACACCATCTATATTATCCTTTGCTCCGAAAACAATATCAAGATAACGATACAATTGCTAGCAATATACCAAAGTTGGATAACAAACACAAACTATCTACTCTGTTGAAAATAATATAAAACATATTTCAAAAGTTAACCGAGTCATATATGAGAATATTATTTTATTCTTTTGGCCACATCTAAAGAGCTATATAAGAATAACAGTAAATCTTTGCAAAAGAAGTATTTTCCAATGATGACATCATGTACTATGTTGTGGTTTTATGTGAGATCCTTTTTGCATTCATATTTCTACACGATCTCTTGGATTACTCATAAAATTATGAAACCTGTTCATGATCGCGTTTACCTTCATTGCTTAGCCCCTGTGTGACGTTAGTTATAATAACTATTCTGATGAGAATAGAATGAATGGGTAAATTGTTGTAAATGACTAACTATGGATATTGACTTTAATCTCATCAGTCCAGCCTTACTTAAAAAAGGATTACCATAATTTAAGACCATTTTGGTACCTACTAATAAACTATTGGGGCGTTGGGTTGATGATATCGTCAAAGTCGCGGGAAACACCTGGATGAGGGACGCACGGAACCGGGAAGTATGGCAGAAAAAAGGGGAGGCCTATACCCAGCAGTGGGTGATTCCGGGCTGAAATAATTATAATAATAAACCCTATTTGAGAAAATGCCAATCATCATACGCATCATCATCCCAATTCATAAGGGTTATTACTTAATTAAAAAATCACAAGCACAGTTTTTTAGTATTCAAGTCAAACTCATCCATCGAAGTTGTTCGACTAAGGCCCTTTGTTACTACACACACGTTTTGTCTTGCCGTGACAGACTATGGTTTTGCCGTGAGAAACTAAGGTTGCCGTGTGCAGACGCGGTCGTCAGTGTTACAGACACGCCGGCACTACAGTACTCCAAGTGTAAGTTGCAAGTAAGTAAACGTAACTATCGCGTTTGCGTTAAGATTTTTATTCTCACCCTTATATTCTTAGCATTATGATCTATCAGTAAAATTTTAACGCAAACGCGATAGTTACGTTTACTCACTTGCAAACTTACACTTGGGGTACTGCATGGCGCCACCGTCGCCGTAGCGCATATACAAGCTCACACGATTATTCTACGGCGCGGCGCGGTTATAACGCTGTACCGTAGACAAACCGTGCCGTTTACAACGGGCCTTAATCACTAGAAACCTTGGTCCGTCAAGTTTCCTTCCGCGGTGTGTTAACGTAAGCTAAGTTTAACTTATGTCTGAATCACCTGTAACTCTTGACTTTGTGCCTACAGTTCCACACGGATATCTATGACCTCATACAGTCACAATCGTGACTGTATGCTGAGGGGCAAAACACAAACCTACATAAAAGTGATGTCAACTCATGTGGCTTGCCAATTCATCATTAATTTCATGTAGTGGTTCACTGACACCAGCTGTTGTTCGTTGGTGACCTAGGGGTCTTCCATCATGTCTTATTTCAGAATTTCTTTTGAATTCACTCTAAAAGAGAGATGAGAGTACAGGACGTATAGCACCATCTCTTTTTTACAAGGTAACAGTGACGGCTTTGATACATCATAGTAAGGCTTCTGGTCTCCACAGTGTTAGTGTTGGGTTATATTGTAACTGATAATGAGTAATCCCAAAATCACCTCTTTGAACCCAATGATCTTGAGACATGAATAGATCCAAATCTTAATAGAAACGATCGGGAAGGCAAAACAAAATAGAACTGCAAGAGAATATAATATCAGGTTTAGGGCAATCGACAGATTAATTAAATACAAAATTAACGACACCAAAATATATACTGCAAAAATTAATTACGCAGCTAAGCAAACAATTTTTACAATTTCCACCCAATCCATTAAAATTAATGAACTTAAAAGTGTTTACGTCACTTGCAAACCTTGAGTAAAAAAAAGCCTTGCACATACATTACATTAAAGATATTATAATAATACCCAGCCAATCAGCGTCTTAGTTTAGTTTTGCAATACTATTTGTAATTATAATTTCATATCTAATTACTATAATTAGTACCAACTTTGTTCTGACAGTCATGGGGTATTGACAAATCAAAGTGTGGCGATGTTGTTGATTATCATTGGCTACATCATCATTTTCAGAATTACTTACTTAGAACTTGAGTAGCAGTTCGATTTCAAGAAGAATGAACACAAGATTTTATCATGTACAGTCTAGTGGTATTTCATTTTAAAACACACCAGCAATTTCAAAGTCATCAAACGAATCAAATTACAATAAAAAGTAACGATACTGACATATAATGATATCAAATTAAAATGAAGCAACATGAACCAATTCATATATTTACGTTCTCAAATATATATACATGCATATAATTATATGCATTCTCAAAATCGGAACTGCTAAGAATTAGAAAATTGAATGTCACGTATTTTGTTATAATGTAATCATATAATTCACATATTTCCCGCCTGTCTCTTCCGATTGCCACACACATGAATTACAAAAGGTAAAGTTATATTTAATGTGGTTAGTGACTAATATTGTGATGTAAGGAATCATTGGAGTGAATTTATGTTGATAGGTGCAGCATCTTGAGTCTTCTCGTGGTAACAAATGATTTCATAATACTATGTCGACTGGTTGAATACCCAAAAGAAAAGAATTGACAGTCATTTTTGCATCATATAACATTAGCTGATCAAGGTCTTTTGAACAGAGGTTATCCTTCCAATCATCTTTGTATGGAATTTCACATGATTACAGTCGCAATGGTAGCTTCGTGTAACACTAAAGACGATGTTGCTTCGTCATTGGTTTCGCTAGGCAGTTGGATTAGATGATTGTCTTGCTGCCTATCAGCATTAAGAACTTCTGTAGCCTGTAACTACGTCTCCTGTGCATTATCTTTATAGAATTTTAGATCAGTTGCATTCTCCGTTTGATAAGGAACACCTACTTTTGGACCTTTATAATCTATGTTATTTTTTTCGGCAATCACGTCATATATTTATCAGAGATGAATGCGCTACTTTCAGAACTTATTTTATCACAAATAAATAACAGTCATGATTCCAAAGCAACCTATCACGAACAAATAGAAAGTTAGCTCTCAACACGATGTAATGTCATTGAGGACATTAGGATGCTAGACTTAGATACCTACATACTATCTACATATATACCAACGAATGTGAACGATTGTAAACCCGTCGCTAGTGTCGATGCACAACAAGATATTAACATACAGACTATACATTAGATATCCCCATTTATAAATATATACACCTAGGAAAAAACTAGAAGAATCTCCTTAGAGCAAATTTTTGCTATAATGACAAAAAAAATATAGAATATAGGTAAGTGTCTGAGTATTCATTAAGTTTAAAAGCATCCTCTCTCCTACTAATCTGCTGTGCGAAATAGGATTACTTTATATTTTAAGTTACCACCTTAGTGGAGTGATAAATGATTGAGCTTCCAGTATCTGGTGATGGAAATATTTTAAAATTTCAAATTGATTCATTTAACTTACTCAATCAATCAATCTCTACCTAGCCTTTTCTTAACTATTTTGGGGTCGGCTTCCAGTCTAACCGGATGCTGAATATCAGTATTTTACATGAAATGACTGCCTATCTGATACCCCTGGGTAAGACTGGCTGTCACACTTTTGGGCTTCTGACTACTCGTAACGACAGTCAAAGATCTTGAAATGGCAGCCGGAACAAACGTGCTTTTCGAGCGGTCTTGATATATGGATGGTCACCCATCACCGAACCGACCGCGGCAAGCACAGCTTAACCTTCAATCAACCTGTACGGCTGTTATCATTTAACCACGAGCACCCCATTTAACTTACACATAGTTCTTAAATATATCAGTAACATGGTGTGAAATTCTAATTAACAGATGATAGAGACCGATTTACAGCGGCTCTCAAACTGGGCACACTCTGTATGTTGGTGACCCAGACACAAATTTTTGTTCTGCTAACAAAAAAATACAAAAATGTGAGTACAATCAAACGTATGTTTAAACAAATCAGTAAATCAATAGGAATTCTATGCACGAAACTTTTTACATGAAAATGAAATGAAACATGGTTAAACGAAATAGAACCACAAGGTAAAGCTTGTATTTTACTTTGAGACAAAACCGCAGAATTATATACAAGTTATAGAACCACGAAACATAAAAAGCAAGAGTTATCGATTGAGTGAAACATTGTACGAACAAGCAACTTGCCTCTGCATTATTGAGTGGAATAAACGAAGCAAGTTATTGTTCTACGCAACACCAGTGTATTCCAAATCAGCTGTAGATTTAATATCAATTGATGTATAATGACGATATGGACACGAGCTATAATAACGAAGAGTGTTTTCTTGTTATACAATATCAATAACTATATATCGTTGTGTTCGAATTAATAAGACTTCACCATCATGAGAGTTCAGTATACAGGGTGTATTTTTGATATGGGGCAGTAAGGACAGGTACCTTAACCGTTGTCGCTACAAGAAAACAGTCTTTCAAAATCTGGGAATGCAGATCGAAATGTCTCAAAAAGTTAAGGACAGTCTCCTAAGACCATGTTCCTGCAACTATAACGGTTAAGGTAGCTGCCCTTACTGCCCCATATCAAAAATCCACCCTGTATACCCCTTACAGTTCCACAGTCCACTATTATGGGAAAATGAAGCGCCGCCTAACATTAAAAAAACTCTTAAATTAAAAAAGTTAAAATTTCAACAAGCACACCAAACCAATGATCGAGCACAAGACAGCAATACATAGAGATATGTGGAAGGAGGGAAGGGAGGCTTTTGCCCTGTACCAGACGCTGATAATAAGAACCATGCATCTAAGTTAGAATATCTTCCAACAGCAGCTATATCTAGTAAGTTCTATACTATAGACGGTGAAACCGGTTTTATAACAAACGGAATTCTGATCGTTGAGCTGATTCGTTCTACATACGGGCACGAAAGAAGGCCACGCTAAATTTTAATTCGCAACGCCTTACCGAACTACTGTTTTGGTAACTGTCTATGATATTTAGTTGAACGATTAACAAGTACGGTAGTTATGGGGATTTGTAATGGAAGAAATATAGCAAATACTGCTGAAAATTTTGAATATAAAATTTTTGTTTCTGTATTTAGAAAAAGAAGCAAGAAATTGTCTAATTAGAGAGAAGCTAATTAATTTAGTAATTTATTTTACTTATTTATCTTCTAAGGCACCAAGTTCCAATATGAAAATCATAAGTACATATAATTCCTTATAACAAGCCATGTGCCCGATATAAGTTCCCATGAACAACAATGAAAAACTTCCATAGAAACTCTCATCCCGTACTTAACTCCTTTAGGCGGTGAATTTTCAAAATTCGTTCCTTAATGCTCACTTTCGGTATCCATAAAAGTAAATCTTGTGCAAAATTTCATGTTTCTAGCCAGCTATTTGGACTGTGCGTTGCCTGTCAGTGACCGAATGAATTGGTGATTTGTATTATTAAATACATTTGACTATAACAATCTTATTGAATACAACTATTGTAAACGAAATTCTTTTCCAAAATGAATCTTAAAACAAAGAAGATCACCCATTTTGGGCTAATTTTTTTTTTTTGGGTGGCCCTCGATAATTCTTACATATTTTAAAAATATGTATAGAATACATTATTTTTTACTATGGCACCAAGCACCATGGCCTTTTATTATAATCCGTACAACGCCTATTATATATATCTAGTTGGTTAGTAGATAGCAGTGTTGTAATCATAAAATATAAAAAATAGGGATCGAATTAAAAATGTATATTTTTTTAGCTGTTTTTCCTAACCCAAAAGTTGCCTGGTAGAAATTACTGCCAAGCAATAAGGCCGCCCGTTGCATTATGTTCTTTCCATTTTGTTATTTTATGAATACCAAAAACCATGAAAATCGGTCCAGCCGTTCTCGAGTTAAAGTGTTCGAACAAACCCGATTTTATTTTTTAAAGACCGTTCTATATCTTTGTCCCTAAATTAATTATAACGTTGTCACCATACAATTTTCTTTCTACTCCTGTAACCTTTCAAATAAAATGTATTTCATTCCTGGCCGCCAACTTTTTTTTTTTAGCCCGAGTCGCCCTACTAAATGGGTGATCTCCTTTCTTGAATCACATTAAGAAAACCTAGGTATTAAATCAAAAACACACACAACGACCAATTCAAACACAAATCGTTTCTCCAAACTCCAAATATACATACAAGACTGACTCACAATACAACTAAAATCAAAAGTGATACTCCCGGCAGTACATCGACAAACATGAACACATTAGCAACAGACTTCAAAGGAACACTTACACTCATAGCATACGTAATGATATTTAGAAACACCGACACTGAGCCTGCTTGAATGCTAATATAGACTAAAGGGGCACTTAGAAAGAAAGGGAAACATAATTCAATTAATAGAATACTTATTATCTGAATTATTAGTAACAGGAAATATTGGACAACTAATACAGGGTGGCAGGGACATCGACGCCAAAACGGTTACCACGTATTCAGTACATAATTCTGAGCCGATGAAAAATTTATGTGTAGGGGACACATTGCACACATTCATCGGTTATTAAAACAAAAATCTTCAGTTTCCTACAATAGTGTAACCTACACGGTCAAAATGCATGGAACAGCAGATTTTTTGTCAATAACCGATGAAAAATTTCTATGTAGGGGGCTCAGAATGATGTACTGAGTACGTGGTAACCGTTTTCGCGTCGATGTCCCTGCCACCCCGTATATTATACTGATAACAGCACCAATTTTTACGTTGTCAACACATAGCTTTGCTAGAAATACTGCCATACCATATTGAGCCATATATCGAGCAACGTTATCGAGCAACAAGATTGCTCCACTACCTCCATCAACTATAGCTGGCAATAATGTTGGAAAAGTTGACCGTGAAGCACAGCTTCATAGACTATTAATAAATGCATCGAGCTACACTTACAGATGCAGAGTGCATTCATAATTATGTTGAATGTGATAGCTCTATGATATTGACATGGGCTCCTTTGTATTATGGTGGGAGCTTCGGAGTGCTTTAATCATTTTATTTCTTTCTTATTAGTTTGATTTCTTAATTTGTAGGATCTCGCGACCTTAGATTGGCATTAATATCATTATCAACATCGACTTCTTTGTTGGTTTTGTGGCGATAGCTGGTCATGGGTCCAATCTCAAGGTCGTGTAAAGTGTTATTGGGTGCTTCCATCAGGCAATTCTCAGTAGCAGCCCAGAGTCTAGATTAGTGCTCAGTTAATATAGGTATTGATATTCGGCTCGATCCTTAAACATATAGGCGCAATATATCTATATCTCTGCCTAACCCCGTTATTCCGTTTAGTGTGTTCTTATTACTTATGTTAACACTCATTAGTGAGTAGATTCCAACCGAAACAAGATTCATTGATAGTCAAAAACCGGAAAGATTGGTCAGTCTGATATCCATACTAGAATAGCCAATAGATTACAATTGGTTCCGCAATTTTCAATCAATCTCGTTCACAAAGTCCGCTTAGATTGTTTGATTATAAAAACGGATAAATAACTCTCTAAGGGATAAAACTGTTGTTTTTGTGATCATTTTCAACAGTTATGCAAGGTACCTATTGCACGGTAATAGCCTTGCCTACATTGGTTCAACATTTTCAGAATATAATAATAAAAAACTGAGGATGACTGAAAAAGATAATGATCACACTCCAAGGTATTTATCAAACGTTGTTTTAGAGGAACTATTTACGCCGAATTCAACGCAGCTGCAATGAATCGGAAATATCATTTTTACATGCAGTAAAATCTAAAAAGCAAAGCTAAACTTGGCTAATCACACTGTAAAACCCATTTTCAGACATCCTAACTAATATATTATAAAGAAATACGAAAGTGAGTTTGCTTGTTTGTTACGCTTTCACGCTAAAACGACTGAACGGATTTGGATGATATTTGGCACATGTATAGACCATGACCTGGGTTTGGACATAGGATACTTTTTATCTCGGTATAGTACTTTCCTGTGGGATAATTTCCGATCTCCACGCGGGGACAAGCTATTTGTAAATAAATAAAATAATATTATACACGGTTATTAGTTATATGTCGGCAATCCATTAAGGGGATGTAGGAGAGGTCCTTTACAACCAAATGATCCCTTTTGGCTCATAAGCCAATGTCAACAATTTTCGAGTCATTGACATTTTGTTTTAATTCATAGGTACATTTTAAAATATAAAATGTCAAATTACTCGAAAATGATTGACATTGGCATAAGAGTCATGGAGGTTATAAACAATAAACCTTTATTATTCCTAAATGCGAACATCGTTAATCAAAATAGCCAGCATAACTAATGTCACCTAAGTCTCTCTGAACTTTCTCGGCCACTACTCAAGGCTGCGACCATAGATTCCATATTCTATAGCGGCACACTTACTTACAGTATACCAATGAGTAACTGATGATGTCATACTGTGACTCAGTCGGAGGCTGCCCTCATACCGGACCTGAATCCGAATGAGGTTTTATTCGGACCGAGGAAAAGTGAGGCGAGAATATTTGCCGTGTAAGTTACATTTATGTATGTTGTTGAGATGTCTGGTGGAGTTTCAAGGCTTCTTCCGGATCAGTTCCGGTAATTTATCTTGCTTATTATTACTTATTTGTTACAATTTTCAATTTATCTTGTAAAATTATTGATTGTCTGTGAAATTATTGTTTATTTAAGTCCGGCAAAGCCTCTTAGTCCAAAAAAGTATTCAATTTCTTTGTTCATAATCAAATCAATTTTTTGGCAATATTTGAAAAATAAATAAACTTTTTGTTTGCTATGCACTTCTGCTTACCCCTATGGGAAATGCAGGCATAATGTTACGTATGTGTATATTATCATATGAGTTTTTTACACAAAATTTAATTATGACACCCTAATTTTAATCTCAACAAGGAAGCAGATGCTCAACCCCCAAACTTATTTTCACCATTTTTTAAAACGTTTGCTATTTATCATAGACAAAACTGTTCCTACTTCCTTCCGCTCTATCAGCTGTCCACCCACAATGTTTTGATAAAAAATGCGCCACCGGGGAATTCAACCCCGATCCCTTTTGGTAACACGTGCTATTGATATAATGAAGATAAAGCACAGTGATGTGTGTTCTTGTGCGTTTGGAGCGTAATATGTAATGGCATGTGTTTTTAATTTTAGTGCAAATTGATATTGGTGCCGATTCCCTTGTTCACAAACTAAACTAAATTTAAGTTCAGTGCATCTTTTTCTTTCTATTTTTTTTTTTTTTTTTTTTTTTTATCCACAACGGGGAAGCTCTTGGCCAGAATCTCACCAGATAATTTTTAGTTTAGTCCTGTCAAATTAATCAGCGCCTGTCACTACTCCATACAAGTTTAGACGTGATTAAAAACTTGCCTACTAAAATTACGTCAATTTACGTCAGGCGCTGATTAACATGACAGGACTGAACTAAAATTTGTCTTCTGTCCTTTTCTTAATGAAATAGAAAGAAAAAGATGCACTGAACTTAAATTTAGTTTAGTTTGTGAACAAGGGAATCGGCACCATTATTTTATTAGAGTAATTAAGTGTTCTTAGAAGTTCAATACTCGGTCTTGGACCTTGGACTTTTGTTAGCTCGAGTAAGAGGAGGAGCTCGTAGCTAAGTCATAACAGCCGCACGGGTTGATCCGTCAGGTTAAGCTACCCTTTCCAGGGTTGGTCCGTGGATGGGTGACCATCTTTACATACCGAGACTCCTCCGTGCTTCGGAAAGCAAGTTAAGCCGTTGGTCCCGGCTGTCATTCGTGGATCTTTGATAGTCGTTACGGGTCTTCAGATGCCCGATCTGAAAACCAGTCTTACCAAGGGGTATCGTATTACCCAGTTACTGGGTTGTGGAGGTCCGATAGGCAGTCGCTCCATGTAAAATACTGGTATTCAGCTGCATCCGGTTAGACTGAAAGCCGACGCCAACATAGTTGGGACAATGATAGGCAGATTGATTGAACGTTTCTCTCTAGGATATCAAACACATCTGTATTATGCTGGCTCTATAAGCTACTGAATTTGCATCAAAAACATTTATTTTTAAACCAAAATTATTAATGCGCAATTTTTAAAAATCTATATATAAATTACAAAAATAAATCATCTTCAACGACCAGTAGTAAGTTAAATAATGAATAAAAGCTACAGAACATATTATAAATCGTATTTTCAAGTACTTCCAAAGATAATGTAAGTAAACAAGCTTTTAACAGCACCATTTTAGCCGAAACCGGAAGCAACTTGAAGCTTTAGTGTCGGCCGGAAGTTATAAAAGGAAGCTCAAGAAAAGACCTTTTATCTTAATTGACGCCCAAATATTATAGATTGTGGATAAGAGGATAAACAGATGCCTGTTATCCTCAGAACTATATTCATTAATTTGATGTCAGGAATGGGGAATTCTGTTTACATATTATATTCTTACATGTCGTTGATGAAATGCCTCCACCGTCTAAGCAATCAAGTAAATTAAGATTCGTCGTAAATTACTTACATCTCATAATCCAATTAACTTAATTACTTGATTTAAAACTCAGTGCAGCTTACTACAAAACAAATTTACGACAATATATTCTTCACTATGTGTCGCAGGTTCAATTCCTTTCAGTGAACAAAAAGTTAACCTTACCAACGGCGACTGTTAAATATTTCATATAATTATAATTACAGGCACAAATGTTAATTGATTTAATCACTTTTCCCGCAAAGAAAAACTGAAAAAAATGATTACATAAATTCATTTTCCGCATAAGATTACGAAACTCAATGATTCATTAAAATGATTGTCTTTCAAAGAAAATTAATTACCTATTGTGTAGAACAATAGATATACAACTGATTATATTGTCAATTAATGGCAACATGGAAGCCATTCAATTATAGTTATAACTTAAACGTCATATTGACAGGTATTATAGTAGATTTTCATACGTGAGAATGGATGGAATCGTTACGAATTAGGTATAAGGAATATATTAAATAGTGTTTATTCCTACTTCGTACTGTGATGTACAGTCGGATTCAAGCTTAATGGCGGCTCGGAAGTTAGCTACTCCCTGCGCAGTACCCCACCCCTCACCCCCGCTGACACATGAAATTGTTACTGCGCAGCGACTCGCCTCATGTTCCGAGCCGCCATTAAGTTTAAATCGAACTGTACCACCGTACAATATTTAACAATACTTATTTGTTTATAATAATAATATAGTTTTTTTTAAAGCCGAATAAAAAACGTTTCTTGTATGGATGTGGACAATTTTAAACTTTTGTTGTTTGTACAACCTTAAAACACGACCTATTTTAAAACCAAATGTCACTTGAACAGTCCAGTTCACTACATTTCGCACTATAAAAGCCAGCTGCGCCATTGAACCTAATTCCGTCAGCTGAATAAAAATACATTACCGTCCATTCTACCGTCTACACCAACGGTACTCTCTTGATCCCATTATAGGAACATACTCCTGTCATTATTAGACAAAAACTTGACAGCTGCCTTGCGCACGCGTCAAGGTGCGTTTGCTGACATTTCCACAAATGAACTAACAAAGGACCAACTTGATCTCGTGTTCAGCTGCTCTAAATTCCTAAAGGGTTAGCCTTTCACTTGATAGTAGATAAATGACATAAAAAAATGACCATATTTTAGCACAAATTGATTAAATGATGCTCATTGTCCCGATATATCAATGATATTGAAATAATTATCGGGACCTTAATCAACTCATAAATCATTATAAAAACCGGTGTTTTTGGTTTTGAATTTTCGTTTTAAGCCACCGACTTCCGAAATTAAAGTTATTTTTCACTTTCTAGTGTTTTTTTTGGAAGTCGGTTGGTTTTTTTTGTAAAAAGTTTTTATTTTTCACTTTTTAGTTGCCCCCTACTAGTTCAAATATCACGACCTGCTATGTAAATAACAGTGACAGGAAAATGTTAAAAGATCGTCCATATAGGCTGTGGGAAAAATACGTATTAATGAAGCTAACTCAAAAAGTGCTCAAGCTTAGTTAATAAAATTTATATGGGACCACCTTGAGAGCATACCCTTTCAAACAAAAAAAGAATTTTCAAAATCCGTCCACAATTGACGAAAATATCGACGGACATACACAAAAAAAAAAAAAAATACATACGCTACAAACATATAACCTCCTCCTTTTTGGAAGTCGGTTAAAAATTGCGGCCATTTTGAATTTTTTACAGACCAATACGGCGACCCTAAATACATAGGTAAATACATGGTATGCAATTATTTAAATAATGGTCTATCTAATGAAAAACTCAAGAAAACAAAGAACGGCCTAAATATATTTGATGTATTTTAATCACGAACGTCCAAAACAAATTCAAAGTAGTGCTTTATAATACATAGGTACTTAAAAGTGCCAGAGTACATCTCCCACAGTGACACTAGCAATAAATTCGTATCAATTTACTGTTGACTTCTTGACATGTTTGCATAATGTGCCTAGGCTACAAACACTATGCAGACAATCAGATAGGGTAACAGAGACGCATTTGGGTTACATAAAGGGTTAGACATCGTTTTGATTTTGTTATTTTCTCATATTGACCAACTATATTATAGCCCTTGTTGTGGTTAAAATATTACACCGTCAGCAAGATTTTAGCAGGGTTGAGTGCCCTTAAACAAGTACAAAATGCACAGTAAGTGTACACTCGGATTTTTATATTGATAAATTGTTTCTCTTGGCCTGCATCTCACCTGATGGTAAGTGATGATCAGGCCGAAGATGGAAGCCAGCTTCAACCGGAATTCTCAACCACAGAGGAACTGGCTATTTTGCCTCTAACTGCAGGAACACATCAAAGCTGTTAACATTGTTCTTATGGCGACAGACTTCGATAGAATGGTGGACTTAGAACAAGCCCTACCACCAACCAACCCTTAAGGTACATACGATTGTTTAGACGTTCTGTTCCGGACTGGTCTGGTGGGACAACAAACAGATTTTTTTCACACAATACAACTCTTTATTGTGAGAAGAACTGATATTTCTGTGTAAACTGAAAACTAGCTAGATCAAAATCAAGTCATTTATTCAAACTAGGCTGAGAATCAGCACTTTTCGAACGTCAAAATCACATAAGACAGTCTCCCAATACGCCCGCCTTTCACCACTTCCTAGTGCTTTAGCTGGGAAGAAGAAGTGGCGCAACAAACTCCCCAGCAGAGCTAAGGGTAACTGTCACTTCTGCATATATTTTTTTGAACCCTTCTAAAGCCAGCCCTGTTGCACTATAATTAAACACAGCCTTATGTCCAGTACCAAGGACATTCAAACTAATTGTATGCTAATATAATAAGCGCAAAGAATACTAATGCTAGGTATTTCTACGATCAAATTATTTCAATACTTTTATAGACTTCGAATAATTTATTCGAAATTAGTTGGTGGGAAAATAAGGTTACCAAATACAGTTTTATCTTATTTATGTAAGAGTTATTAATCAGTTTTCAAAGCCTAATCCAATATTGAAAATTTCCGCGACGAATAATGTTGAATCATATCAATTTCATTACATTGTCATTGTGATATCTTGTCAAAACTACTTGCCGTGCAACTAACCGCGGACTTGACAATATAATCGAATTTCAATATCAAATATATCTAATTGTATCTAATTTACGTCTTCGTGTAACCGGACCTCGGCAGAAATCAAGGTTATTTTATAAGGTTTGACTTACAAGTTAATAAAATATAAAATTTTATATCTTATTATTCAGGAAAATGGGCGTTTAGTTTCTGGGTTTAATATTGAGTATAGAAGAGGAGGATTTGCTTGAATTTTTTTAGCTGAATATTTAAGAATTTTATCGTTTTACTTTATTTTAAGACTGTCTGGTCTAACGCAACTCCTAGGGTCAATCACCAGGTCGGGAAAAAATATTTTGAATTTTTTTACAAAAAAAAATCGACTTCGACGAAAAATCGAAACACTTGAAAATAAACTTAATTATCTGTCGAAACTTGGAAGTTCCTTGGAAGTCGAAAATCTATAGAACATTATGACTTTTGTGTAGAACCGTATGGACGTCAATGGTAAAGAAACCATAACAAAAATGTTTCTTTAATTGTATTGTGAAAGTGTAGGCACACGACTTACAGTAATGGGTTCTGTCAGCATCGCGTATGGCCACCACCGTAACTACGCGCTTCCTCCTGATGATTGTCACAAATTTCAACATGGCCGCCTTGCACATTCTTAGGTTATTTTAAAGCTCAAATGTAAACAAGAATAAATCCTATTATTTTCAACATATCTGTATTTGTAGCATTTATTTGTTTTCATTGCATTTTTTAGTGCCTCATTGATGCCTCAATGTTGAAAAGTCCGTCAACCGTAAATCAATCAGTTCGAAACAAAAACGTCAGACCTCCCAATAATTAATGTAAGCTGTCAGCTTGACTTCACTTTTTTATAAGAATCTAATAAACCTTTGTGGTTACCTATTTCATTCGAAAATAGAACACAAGCATAAAAAACATGGCTGCTCATATCAATAGAGAAACGTCAAAATGCATGACATGTGACGTAGCTCTTGTTATTTATACTGAAGTGGCAACGCTCTAGTTAATTATATGAAAATATTATATTCGTAGTTAGGAGCAGGCCGTTAAATTAGTTACCTCATCTTAATGAAGTTCTGTAGTTTTAAATGCACATATTATTTGAATATATTGGTTACATTTTATAAAATATTTACTCGAAGTTCAGATTCAGGAAATAATTTTACGACTAAAGTGTTTGCGCTAAATTCATTTAAAAAAAAACAAATAAATCGGAAGGATTTCATCATAATAAATTATACGTCTATAGCAATAAAACTTATATAACCGTAAACTGATAATAAAAATGTCAAGAAGATAATATAACTGCACTTTACAGTTACTTGTCGTATGAATCGTTTTCTAAGAACACTTTATTGAAAACATATCACATTTACGGTTTTATTTCTTTCAACACTTGACTCTTACACACTTATTTATATTAATATACTTTTAAGTCTCCTTGAAAGAATATAGTTGCACAAAGTTCTCACTTTAAAAATTACTTACGCAGTAAAGTTTAGGTGGCTGAATTGAAGCATTGTCCTTACCTGGAAAAATAAAAATAAAAAGTTTAAAATGTTGCCAAGAAAGAAATTATTATAAATAAATATAAAACCGTTACCGTCAGGAATCAAGGCCATAGGGTGTCAGTATTATTAAAAACTATATTATTAACATGCAGGAACACTAAAAAGAAAGGAAATCACAATCACAGAAAGGTTTTACAAGCCTTTTTGCCAACATGTAGCTTGGTAAACCTCCCCATTGTAGGGCCCATCCAGCCTCTCTGCAAACACCTTCAGAATGCTGTTGCTACTTCCTCTGTCTTGGAATATTATTGAGGCAACTTTCTTCCGCATTATCGTAAAGTAGTCGTCAATGTCAGTTTGCTTTTGAAACAATGATGATGCCAAAAAAAGTAATTCGCCTCGTTCTAGAAGAGTCCATTAGAACAACCGCTACAAACATTCTCATTCCGTCCACAAAATTAATTGCCATTTCAAGTGATTTTCAGAAAAAGAAAAACTAGGCCTTTAAGTAACGCCCATAATATCACACACACACACACACACACACTATTATCACATCTCCTAATACCAAGATAACAGATGAAACGTAACGTCTCAGTTAACGTTACGTTACGATAATCCAATAACGTGGTTATCTAGACAGGTTGACACGCAATGACTGCGGTTAGCCGCTAAACCTGACATAACTAAAACATTTGTCGTGGTTTTTTTACCTGCAGTTTTTCTTACGAGATTTTTGGTGCTGGTAACATTAGTTAAAGGAGGTATTACAGAATAGACGGAATGCAAGTGCCGGTAAAATTACAAGCACATATTTTCGCTTTCTGGCTTTTTTTTTTCTAAGAAAGCGGTGACCAGTCACATAATAGCGGCTGTCCAAATACATAACGTTTTTTGACACTCTAATGTCAAATAATCGTTAAAATGACAGACTTTCATGACAGCAGAAGGCCAATTCTTGTACTTAAAAACGTTCACCTGTTCACCTATTCACATTCAAGTCGCAATCTGTCAAACTTGAAAACAATGTTGGTAAATTGACTGTATTTTTGACAAATTGCGAATGAGATTAGAATGCGAACGTTCTTAAAAATGACGAGAATTGCCCCCTTGTTATAATTTATGACTCAAACGCTTTGGTGAGCACGTTGGACATTAAAGACGAGGCTTAGCGATTAGAGGTAAAAAATATATGTAACTGACACTTATGGGTCCATGTAAAGTGAGGGAAACTAATGGATTAGCAAATGCAATACCAACTTAAATTGTGCGTATATTCAAATCACAACAGCTGCTGTCATTCTTTGACAGGTGTATGCAATGGCATAAAACACGATAAATTGACGTAGTGTGTCAATTTGATAAACAATTAATTTCCCTGGCTGTACGCCCTGTTTCCCTGAATAAACGCCAAGTTTTTATGAACAAGGAGCTTAGTCTTCTCCATTTTATTTCACTTAGTGCCAATCTGACCAATGAAACTGAACGCTTTTAGCACATCTAAACCGTGTTCAAGTGCTGTCAAAATCAATATTACTTCAACAATGATGACAGCACTTGAACCCGGCTTAAGGACAATTTCACCAAAAAAAACTGAACGCGATCAGCACATCTTAAACGCGTTCAAGAGCTGTCACCGTCAAATATTCCATAACATAACAATGAAGACACTGACAGCTCTTGTACGCGTTTTTGATGAAATTCGCCCTAAATCTTCTGTCTACAATCCATTTAAAACACCGATGCTTGTCAATGAACAAATCTGTTGATTAACTTTGGCCAACAACATTGCATGCCAATACAAACTGATTAAAATTCTAACAGTAGTGACAGTGACATCGAGGTGCTGAATTATTTTACTTTTATTATTCTCACTTGACAAAGCAATATCAACTCTATCTCCAAGAAAAAGATTTGATTTTCCTCTGTGTCAAAGCTGTTGTAAAAATGCTGACTGTCAAAGCTATTTTGAGCTCTATTGTAAAAAGAAAAGAGTAGTTTTTTCTGTGTAGCTAATTCGTATGTTTAGTTTTACGATTTTTCAACACTCGTGTGAACATTGCATTATTTGATAATGAAATATGAATTTTAAAAAGGAATAAAAAAGTAATTTCTGTTTTGTAGTGTTTTTTCACCAAGTGTTTTAGTTGAAACTTGAAACGCATTTCGATGATTTTACATCGGTTTCAAAATCATAGTACTTTAGTAGTCTTTTAAAACATTACCCTCCTTTACCTTTACCGCTGTCGGATTAAAAATATAGAAAAACTAGCTATTGCTCGTGACTTCGTTTACGTGTATTCCATTATTTTTATTAATACAAATATTCAGTGGTTTAGGCGTGAAAAGGTAACAGAAAGACCGACAGACAGAGTTACTTTAGCATGATTATTACTATGGATATAAAAATCAATATTTCCAACTTAAGAAATAAGTAATTTTAATCTAGATGAAAATCTATTTTCTGTCTACAATCAGCAAAATCTAAAAAATCCGATGTTTACTGAACTGTCATCGTAAATCGTTCGTCTTTACCTCCTCTGCAATAATCCACTGGAGCAAACATTTGCTGATTTATTGCTAAGTCAATTACCTAGATAACAAAAATAGTATAATATTTATTCTAGGTATTATTGGCAAGAGCAAAAAATATATTCTACAAAATATGATGCATTTTTTTTACAGCTTCTTCACATGTTTTGAGTATTTTTCAGGATCGATCGAGTGTGTGCTTGACTTTATTTTGGAACTTGACAGAATCCCTTACCAATCGGCCCTTCAATTATATAGCTAATCAAAATCCAGAAAGATTAGTGAAAATCCAAAATAAGACAATAATATGGCAACACTTATGGAAAATATATTAAAAGCAAACACAATCAACGATTAACACAATATTGATAACTGTCAACAAAAATAAATTAAAAGCATTTCAATCGATTCAAATAACATCCATTGAATTTTATATCATACCTATTATAAAATGTTACAGGCACAAAAGAATAACAAATAAAGAACATCTACATCAATAAACCTACGACAAAATATGCGCAGGTGCACAATAACGATTGCGACAGGTAATAACTGCGATTGCAACGCATGAGGAAATGGACGAGAAATAAGCAGCCATTCACGTTTCCCACACTGCATGTGCGACTAAAACTATAACAATAGTAGTTGACAAATGTAATTAGAAATTAGAAACTTTTTTAGGCCGATTAATGAACTATATTAATTAATAAAGACTTAAGAAAAGTTGCAGAAATTAAACCTTTCGAAACTAAATCCCAAACAACGATAGCTGACTCACCTCTATATAAGAAAAAGTAGTTTTTTGCTTCGTTTTGTAAAGCAGTTTCGACATCAATCATAATGCGCTTGGGTTTTTCCACATTGTCATTGATAAAATCATGTGACAATGTCATAACTTGCATACAAAGGCTAACGATGACCACGATTCAGCAACCATTTATGGATTACAGGAGGCAGGAAAATGTACAGGAAAACTGGAATACACTACCTGAACACAAGACAGATGCTATAAGGAATATTGATATTAAATCGCATTTGGCTAGAGCAGCAGAGCCAAACATAAGGGAAAAGGCTACAAATGTGTACTAAGTACCTATACGCCAGACAATCTTTGGAAGACTAATATTGACAAACAATGTTGACAATGAATCGCAAGTGTAGGAAACATACAGCTGACATTCTGTGGAAGACTATTAGTTAAGGATCCCAATTTAAGGTTGAGAAAAGCCTAGAAAGATGAGTAGTTACGCTACAGACAAAATATAGAAAGATCCAGAATTGAGATAAACAAGAAGCAAGAGAAAAACAAAATAAGCGATATCAACGACGTACGACCATCTTTAAAATCAGACACATATTGGAACAATTCACTGAGCACCATCATGAGCCGTAGCCACAGTTCAACACTATGGACAAGGGCGAAAACCATCATCAACAATATGAATTTTAACTACTATTTCTATGTTTCCATATCTATAAAAAAAAATTGTCTCATTCATCTATTCACGCACAATCATTATTTATAGCAAACTCTTAAAGGATATAATAAAAACTATAGTTTTTGCCTCTTTCATTGCCACTAAAGGCTACTGAACTAAAATATAAACGATTACTAGAATCGAAACGTTCACTCGACCTTGGTTATCGATTGGATCAAAATTATTGTTCTTACCGTCATTAGGATATAATTTGTCCAATCCAGGTGTAATACCGGATCTAGTTTTTGTTGGATCAATATTAAAGTAATGTATATCTGTAATGATTGCGTTTAAATTGTTATTTAGTGTTTGCGAAAATTATTATTTAGTTCTATCGATCGAATGCCTTTAGATTCGTCATCCACTATGCGCTTTTATCATTTTTAACGTGACGATATTATCCTGGACGTCTACGTCCACGTGCATAAAATAATAGATATTTAAAAGCGTCTTCATATGTTTACATACGTTTTGCTTCCCACATTCTTGATTCGAATCATTGTTTAAATTACTATTTGGAAATGTTTCTCTTCTTAAAATATC
The DNA here is from genome assembly GCA_914767815.1 of Eupsilia transversa. Classification (NCBI taxonomy): domain Eukaryota; kingdom Metazoa; phylum Arthropoda; class Insecta; order Lepidoptera; family Noctuidae; genus Eupsilia; species Eupsilia transversa. The sequence continues at coordinate 12,056,554 of OU611892.1, forward strand.
ATTGTCATAAGAAATAATCAACTGAATATTTCTCCTTGAATTTGAACTATATTTTTATGCATATTGGAAAATTCTGCAATTATCACTCCCTCTTCATGTCCTCGCATCATTTGCACTAAGTCACTAATTACGTAAACATACTTACAAATGTAAACCAGCACTAATGCCCTAGTATGCATGAAATGACCATCATTCATTAGAACACGTTCTTACCCTTGCAGTGTTACGATTATCATATCAAATCAAAAGTCATTTATTCAAACTACGCGATTGAAGTACCTACGTACTTCAATCGCTGTTCCATACGGCTTATTCCCAGGAGCTCCAAATAATTTTATTCCGGCGGACGGGAGGTTCGACATTATCACATTACTCTGGTAATTTGTTTGTTGAATCATAAATTAATATTATTTAAATATATTTATTTTTGTGCAATCTCTACTTTAAAATTTTCGGAGCTAATGGGAAGGATTTTATTAATTATTATTATATTGCTTTTTTAATTTGGAGCTGCCGCCGGGAAGAAAATTATTTGGATCGCCTTCCATACCATTTTGATCGTTTAAGTATTGTGGTTTTGTATGAAACAGCACGTTTTTTGAATAACTTCTAGAATCATGCGTTGAATTCAATTTGCGCATTGTTCCTGTACACCGTGTAAGTATACAAGATGCCAACATTCGATGTAGAAAAAAACTTAGTCAAAAACACACGCTATGGCCGAGTAATAATAACCATAGTTAATTATTTTAAACGAGTTTTCAGCGGGTGTGACTTGCAACTTGTCCATTGTCAGGTCATTGAACTGACTTCAGTAAGTACTGCATGCTGCATAGCTACAAGGCCCTAGCTACTATTGTTTTTACCTTTTAAACATATCAATGCAGTTGCACCTCTTAGAATTCTAGCCAGGTGTACTTGCAAAGGATGGCCACTTCCTGTGACAGGCACTGACTGGGAAGAAAGTTGTCGTGATGTACAAGATTGATTTTACTCTATAATTTAAAGAATAGTTTGTTCATAAAGGTCAGGAGACAGCTACCTATAGGATTTTGTATAGAAGCTGTTGGTGTATCATTAATATCATTTCATGATCATCTGCCTAGCCTTTTCTCAACTATGTTGGTCGGCTGTAAGTAGGTCTAACCGTATGCTGCTGACCAGGGAGTGAAACCTGTATGAACATTACAGGTATTGTTTCGGTTAAAACATTTATATTTTTTACAGGTATTTTGAGGTTACCTTTCATTGAATACAACCAGTAATAATACTGGTTACCCAAATAAAAATTACCTCTATCCTACACGGCCGTCAGCATTAGTCAAAGGGCGTGCATCGCCTGTGTTTGTAACCGGTATTAAAACGGTAACCTAAAAGAGCTAACATGTTTCTTCTTCTTAGGTTATCCAGATAGCGGTAACCTTAGGGCAGATTCGACCAAACACGAATAAATTTTATCCGCGGAATAAGATTTACTCTGACAGTTTTCGTATAGATAAACTGTCAAAAATTAAAAAAAAATATGGAAGAGAAGGCTTATTCCGCGGATATTTATTCCTGTTTGGTCGAATCCAGTCATAGTCGTAAAAGTAACCAACATTCTTCGATACCTGTACCGTAATTTATAAAGGTTTTCGGTCCCTGCTGCTGACTACCAGTATTTTTAAAATATGACTTCATTCAGTCCCAAAATAAAGCAAACATTTCTTTGTGCAAATGATTATATTATACATAATATTTCCATTGATAGAAAACAATTGATTCCAAATGAAATCGTAGATACACAATGAAATTCGAACGACTTACAAATATCTTACAATAGCCATTCAAACTACACAAGCCTAAACATTACTGTCATCAATTCACCGCGGCTTGACTAACTGAGTCAGACAAATAGTCAGAAAGGTTACCGAAATCTAGGTCTTTGCCTAAACCGACGCAAAACTAGACAATTATACACACGTAACACTAAAACTGGGGCACTGACAATGGCGTGAAAAAATTTAGTTTATAAACATGTTAAATGTTTAGAAAAACAAGCCTTTTGAAGAACTAATGAATGCATGAAAGAAATTAGTAATCAAAGATTTAAATGGATTACAGCTAGATTAGCCCTCAACGTACATAGTCACGATGAAAAAGTGTCCTTATATAAAAGAGTGAGCTCACACATAGTAAATAGGGTGTCCGATGACAATCAAATCAAGTCACTTTTCACGAAACAGAAACGCGACTATTTTTTGACACTTTAGGGCGAATCTAACGATTTAAATCTTTTTTAGTAAGTAATAAGTATTTCGGACTTGCATATACAAAAGAAGATAAATAATGTTGCTTGAGCAAGAATACCGAAATAATATTTATTTACCCTTCATTTATTTCTTTGTATATTTACCAGAATACCCGCGTCGCGTTGTTGTATAACTTGTTAATTAGTCGAGATTTTTAATTCATATTCTTTATGGCACCTCTTTAGGTCGCGATGAGCTACCCGAATATCAAAAAATATTTGGCCTAGCTCTTAAGGGGGAGGCGTGAAAATTGATTCGCTATTACATTGTATAATAGATATAAAGATCTCGAACTTCCAGATCACCATCCAAAAAAAGGTAGGTAACGTAAAAACCTGTACCGGAAAACAGTACTTCTCATCTTCGCTCATTTTAAACAATGCCTGAAGCCCTGCCTACTCTGTATGCGTATATAACGTGAAGCATGCAACCGACCCGTCAGCTCAATGACCTGGACATGCGAACAAAATTAGCTTAAAGGTTATCGGTAAATATCTAGGTCTTTGCCTAAAATGTTGAGCTGCAAATTGGATTTATAAAAAAAAACAAAAACCAAAAAAATAATACAACGTTTTTATTGGGAATGATTTGTGAATAATAACAAATAAATTAGTTTCCATAGCAAATTATGCACAACATTTACAGCGTAGGACTTACAGGTGCACAGAGTTTTCAGAGTTTTGGCAGAGTTTTGATCAATGACTCCCATGCTAGGTAGAACCTGTGTTGCAGGGGTCATCCACCATTATACAAGATGAAGAATGAGCAAGAACACATAATATCACGCCTGTAATTCACGTAGGGGTTAGGCAGAGGTGTACTTTTAATACCCATATTTCGCCAGTTATTTATAACTTCCATGTAATAGGGGGCGAGCCAACTGCCATCAACTGGGCTCTGGGCTGCTACTGAGAATTTCCTGAGGGAAAATCCCTATAAAACTTTGCTCGACCTGGGAATCGAACCTATGACCTTAGGTCCTCGAATTTTGCATCAAATTAATTATGAGGAAACAATCAAAACACAAAGAGAAGAATCGCTAAAAATAAATGTCCTGTTTGGGGATTTCTGAAATTACCAAGAAACTGAACTTAGTAGGTAGCTAAATTACAGTAAAAAGTTAGCACTGCTAACTTAGTAATAAGGTGTTAAAAACTTCACACGTTTTCCGTCAGTACATGCTAAACAAGCGAATGTTTGACTTGCCTCATTGTTATGAGAACAAACTTATTCGATATGTCTTTGTTGCATTTTTAACAATTCTATCCCATTCCATGCAGATTATCAGCAACATCTCGATCGCCTTCTATCACCTGGGTTTTAAACATAGGTGAAATGTGGGTGTATTGTGCACCTCTGCCTTACCCTTCAGGCGTGATTAGCTAAATAAGGCCTGTAAGATGCCAGTAAAGCATTTAGTTCCCCAGACAAGCCCTATTCAAAGGATCTTCTCCTTCCATTCCATATCGATACCTATTCACATAACTACAATCTAACATCACCTCATTTAGAACTAAGTACCTCTATAACCCCACTAACTTGTCAAACGCCTGCCAATTTCATGAAAAAGGTCAAATGCCGAACAATAGCGAGCCTTCAATACCAGCATTACAGATTGCCCGATAGTGCATGAGAAACTTAGTCTAAAAACCTCTGCCGAGGTCATTGGACTGCTCGTGGAAACGCTAAATCACGATAAGTCACTTTATACTCATTTTTCATTGTGGGTGAGACTGTGTGTGTCAGTGAACCTATGGGAACGAGGTGTGTGTGTCTATGGTATCCTAGTAACGGATCATGTGTGTATTGTTGAGTTTTTGGGTTTCCGCTTTTCGTTTCTTTTGTGGTGTTTGCAATTGTGTGGTTTTTAGGCGATAGAAACTAGATCAACTCTGGATAAAGCTTACTGAATGGCATGTATACTGGTTTTCAGTTGAATTCAGTTAGACTGGAAGCCTGGAAGCCAACCCCAATACGATTAGGAGAGAAGCTAGGCATGATGATGAGCTAAAGCATACTCTTGTAACAGAATTGAGTGCCCACAAGGTGAACCGGTGACCTGCAGTGCTATTCTGTAACCATCACACCGGAAAACTTAGGTGAAGTGAGAGTGAGGTGAGCTGCCATTCCACCTGCAGTGCTATTCTGTAACCATCTCACCGTGAAAACTTAGGTGAAGTGAGCTGTCAGTCCACATGATGCTAGGAATTGACACTATTGGCAGCTCACTTCACGCTCACTTCACTTAAGTTTTCACGGTGAGATTTTAACAGAATAGATCGGCTGATCCTAGGACACTAGTGACAGCTCACTTTACCTTAGTTTTCACGGTGAAGTTTTTACAGGACAGGCACAGGAACCGTCGTTGTGACGATTGTTGGGCTTTATGCAGAAGTGGAGATCTTCTGGGTGAATAATGATGATAATTATTATTTTGTAAGAAAACAAGGCAAAGATAAAGAAGAAATTATGAAAGAACACAGAGGTATTTCTGGTATCGTTTAATAGTGAAAGTAACATTACAGTTTATTACTTACTGCCCCAGTTAAATTGTGGTATGTGGAGTATCTTAGTAAATCAACTTAATTCCCGAATGATTGAATGTCAATCAATCTGCCTTTTCCCAAATATGTTGGGGTCTGCTTCCAGTCTAACCGGATACAGCTAAATACCAGTATTTTACATGGAGCGACCTATTTGACGTCTACAAACCAGTTACTGGGTAATACGAAACCCCTTGGTACATTTTCGGGCTTCTGACGACCCCTAACGACTGCCAAAGATCCACGAATGACAGCCGGGAACAAGTGATTTCCGAGGCACGGAGGAGTCTTGGTAACATGTAAAGATACCCATCCATGGACCATACCCGGAAAGCGTAGCTTAACGTGATGGATCACCCCGTCTGGCTGTTATTATTTAGCCACGAGCTGTCGAGCTCCTCTTATGGAAGTCGGTGTTATTTAGAGTATCTTAGTGAATCAGCTGATTTCCCGAATGATTAATTATGTGTCACTATCAATCATTCGGGAAATCATGTCTGTCATCAAGTGCACTATTCAATTTTACATCAAATTTATTTTCTTGGTACAAGAAATGTTTATTACAAAGTGTGTGAGCAATATCTTGGAATGTAACCTACTGCATACAACGCTAACTAATCATGGGAAATTGCCAGCGTCTTAAGGTGGATACTGACCGGTGTAATGTACCATGTGACAAAGCGAACATTCGTTCAGTCAGTACGTGGAAACGAGCACGAACACGCGAGCAATTATACGGATTTTAGGACACGACGTAACGTTTCAGGCTCGCTGCGAATGTTACATTCGACCCGTAAAACCAGGCAGTGACCACCTTTACTAAAATATTCTATGGACAAACTTTGATAAGATACAATAGACGTAGATATATTTAGTAGCCTGGGGCGTCATTGGCAATGAGTCGGTAAACTATTCCTAAAGAGTCATAAAAAACCCTGTAAGATATCGACACGTGTTTCACCTCCCAACGAGGCGAGATGGCGATTGACTTGTCGCGAACCCGAACACGACGTATTGCCACGCCGTGTTACTCTGCGTCCAGCGCTCAGCGTGAAAAAGGTTTTTAAATGGAGTTTTATTATTATCCTGAATTTATAAAAAGAAATCCATTTCTACAACTAATCCTTTGATAAGACCGAAAATAAATCGCACAGAAAAAAAATACTAACCTATAAAAAACTGGACTAACAAAACACATAATATTCATCGATCCGGCTAACAATAGTAATGACAGTGAAAGTAGAAGGTCAGTCAGAGGCGTGGCCAGCTGCCTGTTCATTACCGTTTACCATAAATCGTTAGGAACTGCTAAGAAATTGAATCATTTCGATCGATACATGAAGAATATCGCCATGGCTATGGTTATGAAGACGATTTTTATAAAATACGTAGACATAGATATATTTAGTAACCTATTCCGCTTAACTTTTCCTAAAGAGTAAAAAAACAACCCTGTAAGAAATCGACACGTGTTGAGAGGTGAACTCTCAGCGAAGCATCCTCAGGATGACGATTGACTTGTCGCGAACTCGTACGCGACGTGTTGCCGCGCCGAGCGCTGGAGTGAGCCAATTTTTGTGACAAAATCAGCATTTAAATCTTCATAATTTTCCTGCCCTTATCCCAATTTATTTGTGGTCGGCGCATCATGTGTTTTTCTTACATGCTTCTCTATTAGTCATCATCTCGGTAGTCGCCCCCTTTCTAGCCATATCATCTTTCACACAGTCTATCCATCGTTTCTTCGATCTTCCCCTACTCTTATAGCCATCGACATTCATACCAAAAACTTTCCTCTCGATATTTTCCTCATTCCTCCGCATTACATGCCCATACAACTTTTCAGTCACCGTGCCATTTTCAGACTTCTTCTTATGTTCTTCTTCTGTATCTTTATGGCATAAAAAACCAATCCATTTTGCCAAGCATGTTCTATAACTCTATCCCTGATGATCACCACAGCATATTAAAGAGCTAGTGGACTTACATAAACTCACGACTGCTTCCTATGGGGGTAGGCAGAATCTACAGAACACCACTTGCTACCATACTTGCATACTCCTTTTGCACGATGCTTTCAAACACGCACGCTGGTTGCGAGTTTTACGCACCTGACCTTTCTGAAGAACATCACCGATAAGGTCACTATAATATGTCCTTCTAGGGCGTCCCCTGCTCCAGGCGTTTCCACTGACATCTGCCTTGTAAAATACCTTTTGTTAGTCGCCTTTCATTCATCCTCTCAACATGACCAAATCAGCTAAGCCGACGCTTTTAAATTTTTCTCACTACATCTTCTCAACGTGTCAATATGATAATGACTTGTGGAATTATTCCACAAAATGTATCTATTCCGTGGTGTCGTAACAAAATAACAGAAATGTAGGTTAACTATGGAAGTTATAGGTTGGAAAGTTGTAGGACATTTTAGGGTTAAATTAAATTGATTATATCAACTGCCGACATTTTGAGGTCAACGAAAGAATAGCCCACAAATTTATGGTAGGAGGCCATTGCCTACTATTAATTTAGGGCCGTGCTAGGCTACTGTCCCCATTTAGGCATCGTCCCACCGCTGGCGATTAACATGGAGTAAGTAGAATTGGCTAGAATGGCTAGCAACGAGCAGCGAGTTCGCGACGACGTAAATATGCGTATATTACTTAAGCGTGGATCTGTCCACGAGTATTCTGTTCTGCCCGTCCAGCGAGTGTCGCTGAGAAAGAGTACTCACTCTTTGATACCTCGATCCTGTCGCAGCGACAAACGTGTACTCGCCGGGCGGCGGCGGTGTGATCAGTCAGCGGTCAACTATTAATATATGTATCTCTTTTGCTTCCGCATGTGGCAGCATCTACAACGCCACATGCGAACTACGCATCAAAGAACTGACGTCACACAAATCCTGTATCGCACAATTAGAGTTTACCAGGCGATAAACATATAAGTTAAACAATAAGACTATCCGACATCAATCGTTGGGCAGTTGCCCGCCAGACACGACACCCGTCTGGTCAGAGGATCCTCCCGTCAGGATCTACAATCTTGTGTTCGTTTTATGAGCTAGAAAAAAGGTTGATAGCTAGTCGCTTACTCGTTATTGATGGCCTGATGGGTGAGGCTGCTTTAGATCGGTCAAGAACAATAAGTTTCATCACATTATCGGGGAAAACCGTAATTAGACTATAATAGTGTAACATTCGAAAAGACATACCAAGCATCAGGTTTCGATTAAGGATACGGTAAATTACTTCTACTACTACTTACCCCAAATTAGGTTCAATCGCGTGCAAATAATCGCAAGTGTTGATACTGTTTAATGTAATTTTAAACCTAATCAGGACACATAACGATTGATAATTGCCTAACAATTGAGGTTGATACAACACTTATGAGCTATTTGTATAACAATTATATCGTGCGTGATTTTGTGTTGGGCCTTGTACGATTTTCCAATAATTCAAGCGGATCGGAAGGAAACTTTGGTACAGCTCTGCGTTGTATTTACTAAAAGTCTTGGTAGCTATTGAACGTAGGCTTGGAAGACTTAGAAAATTTATTAGTTGTTTAGTTATTCATGTAGGTTTCATGTTTATGATTTCCCCGGGATCAGCATATAGACTAGACCGGTATATAGATACACAGGGGGTAAAATTTTGGGGAGGTTACCTACATTATTTTAATTTCGAATGATACGTCAAATATAGGTATAGACTACAAGTATTGCATTATATCCCAAAACCAAATAACTGTTACGAATCTATCCATAATATTTTGTTAAAATTCATAACATAACATCACGCCTGGATTTACCCGAAGGGTTAGGCAGACGTATACCTAATTAGATTTGTTGATCAAAAATAATCGTTCATATTACAGGTGCACATAAGGAAAAATTATAAAGACGGCTTTCATATCCAAGAACAGAACCTTTAGAAAATTTAACACAAGCGAAAACCAAACCCCCAAAACAACCAAGGCAAATAAACGACCTTAACATCGAGAGGTCATATCCCACATACCATTACCAATTAAAAATACACCCTTTAATTAACAAGAAAATAACGTACAAAACAAAACCAGTAAGTTCTACAGCGTGTATCAGAAATGTGTGGTCATATTTATAGTATAGACCATCAAACTGAACAACTTTCTCCATGAGACCAACATCGTAATCAAGAAAATATAGTCAACTCAATTTACCTAGCCTTTTCACATCTATGTTGGGGTCGGCTTCCAGTCTAACCGGATGTAGCTGAATACCAGTATTTTACATGGAGCGACTGCCTATCTCATATCTGACCTCTACAACCCAGTGGCCACCCACTGGGTAATAAGATACACCTTGGTAAGACTGGTTGTTAGACTTCCGGGTTTCTGACGACTCGTAACGACTGTCAAAGATCCACGCATGACAGCCGGGACCAACGGCTTAACGTGCTTTCCGAGGCATGGAGGATTCTCGGTATGTAAAGATGGTCATCCATCCACGGACAAACCTGGCAAGCGTAGCTTAATCGACCCGTGCGGCTGTTATTACTTAGCCAGGAGCTCCTCGAAAATATAGTCAACTGTCCCATAAAAAAACTTCAAAATACCTACTCGATCCAAATGTATGGGACAACTGATTATAAATTATTTCCTCGCGATTACGATGTTGCTCCCATGGAGTTTTGATTGAGAGAGAGATTGTTCAGTTGGATGGTCTGTACTATAAATATGACCACACATTTATGATACACGCTGTATAACCTTTAAGCCACGTACACCGCGTCCTTGGACTTAACAGGGTCATTTATTTCTACGTCAAATGCCAACCTCGGCCATTACAATGGGCCAATAAAGGCCATGCTGATAAAAACCTGACTGATGTCTGTAGGCACGTAACTGGTCTAACTTATACAGGACAATGGCAGGATAGCCCGGGAACGTTTTGAAGGAATGTTGATTAGTGAGTAGGATACTGCGTTTTTGCTATAGGGATTGCAGTTACATGCTGTTGGGTGTCATGCCAATTAGTAGTATAACATTAGAACCAGTAGGTTGAGTTATTAGTAGCAGTGAATTCATATAATTTGGAAATGTCTTTAAATATTATTATCAGTATTTTACGAATTGTGCAAACGAATAAAAAACAAAGCATTGAGTCTCAAAATGGGTTGATTTTCCGAGGAAAAAAACTGCAGAAAATAATTAGGTAAGTATTTTTTTTTATTAGGTAGGTTTAGGTAATTATTTTGATTACCTAAGCTGCTAGAATTTTTTAAACACCAATTTGGCAACCAAGCAACGTGAGCCTTTTCATTAGATCGAAACTAAGGTCAAGTTTTAATTATGATCTCGAACATTTATCATTATTAAATGTATGAAGTAACTTAGTTAAAAGAGTGACTACGAAAAACCCCGGAACGGGGTTTTTAGAGACTAGACAAATAACAAAAGACGAGCTACTTTTTTTCAATTCATATGTACTTTCTAAGTTTTTGAACATTACTGACATCGGTGAAGGCAAACATCGTGATAATCTGGAGTTATAGTCAATATAAGTCTGACATCGCCAAACCGTCTTGACTAAGCGTGGTGATCAATGTTCGTGCCTTGTCTCCATCAGAAGAAGCCTTCGCACTGCCGATGCCGTGGAACAATATTAGGTTGGTATTATTATCTATTACAGGCCAGGCTTCTTACTAGGTAACCACAAACCGTTAAAGCCTCGTGCAGACTGGCGCGATATCGCGCCGTTCTGCACGAGCCGTAATGCCAACTTTTGTTCATTTACTAGAGTTTTGGAAGCTTGTTATGCAAGTAGGCTGTCTATAGAAGTACACCGAAGACATTCCTTTGCAACAAAAAAATCCGATGAATTATGTGAACCATGTGTGGCGATTCTCCACGAAAGGTAATGTGACTCTAAATGACGAAGTCTTCAACATGTGGCACGGTCACTTGTGATTATGACGAGTGATCCCGTGTGTGGTCTTTTTGAGGAAAATAAAAAATAAACTTTCAATAATACCACGCATTCCTAGATATTACCACAGCCTATCAAAATCTACTACTTACAGTTGGTCAACGCGAAAATATAATTTATATAAATAAACATTTTTTTTTTACATTTCTCTCAAGTTATGTTGAGCGATGAACAACTGTAAGCACAAAGATTACTAAGATTTGAAACCTCTGCAATCATATAGCCAAAATATTGCCAAACTCATAATCTGATTAGTTTGGGTTACTTAGCAATGTTTTGGATATTTTTTCGTCATCGTAAATCAAGCGAGAACATTGCAACAGTTCTGATTGACGCCTTAGCACTGTGAGTCGTGATGAAGTAACAATAACGAGGTTTGTACCCAAACCCTTTTCTTTGGTATTTGATTGTAGATACAATACTGGCTGGTATAAGATTAACAATAAAAAAGAAAGAGAAAGTGGTATTTATTGGAATAAAATCTGGTTTATGTAAAATGAGATAAAGTAGCTTACGATAATATTTAATAAGTTATTGGAATATCTAAAGAACTAAAACTGGAAATATTTAATACATAATTAAGAAGATGAAGATTACCACTGCACATGGGAAAAGATTTTAAAAGCTCTAGCTTAGTGACTGTTAAAGAATTAGTAGGTAGTGAAAATGAATTCCAATTTCCGCAGTGCTTGACGTGACTATTTTTAGAAATAATCTGAAATAATCTCATCAACAAAATCACACTACCTCGTACCTTATATAATTACCTATATTCTAGCACTAGTTTCTGCCCGCGAATTGCCGCGTGAAATGCTTGTTTAAAAAAAAAAAAAAACTATGACACTCAGCAATACTGTAGCTTCCCATTAATGAAAGATTTTTCGGAATCGGATCAGTCGTTCTGAAGTTTATGCCTACATACAAACTCACTAATTTTACCGCTTTATAATATTATCAGAAGTAAAGGCTCGTTCACACCGGCGCGACTTGTCGCGCGACGCGACACCGGCAATTGTTTAATAGTGAAGTTTTATTAGAAATTGTATTGTTAAAGTCGCGTCGCGCGACAAGTCGCGCCGGTGTGAACGAGCCTTAAGAATAAGAATCTTTTATTTGCAAAAAATACAGTATATAGTGATATAATTATAGATTCAGTATAGAAAATACAGTACAGCTACAGATTACAGTATAGAAAATACAGGATACAGTATAGAAAATACAGAATACAGTATAGAAAATACAGGATACAGTATAGAAAATACAGAATACAGTATAGAAAATACAGGATACAGTATAGAAAACACAGTATACAGTATAGAAAATACAGTAGGTATACAAAATAGAAAATACAGTATAGATGAGCAACCACATAGGTACTTCTACGTAAAGGTAGGTTCCTAAGACGCAAATGGTTTTTACTATATTTGACAAAACCCTTCACGGTCGCGAAACAAAACTCTTCAAACCGCGAAGTAACCCGTGAAATTCGTTTCGTTTCTATCCGTAACGTTTAGGTAAACATCAGAAATCAATAAACTGTTTCGGCAATTTTCTGGGCAACACGAAATTGAAATCATATAGGTATTAAATTGCCCAGCAGGCTATTTGTGCAATAACCATTGAATAATATCATTATGGAGTTTCTTGCCCGAGGAGTTATCCGTGGAGTTTCTTGCCCGGTCTTCTCCATAGGTGCCTACTACGCTTTGGAATGGGCAACTAGCTTCATCTTTCTGACTGACTGAACCCTTTGACAATTCAAAAGTGCCTGTAATTGGTTTATTTGAAATAAATGCTTAATTTGAGTTTGATATTATTAGCAATGAAGGCGACGGCTGGAAATTGGTTATAATTAACAACCTTTTTTCATTCATTTGGAATGTTTAGCTTCTTCTTAATAAAAAGGACTGCTGTCATCTCATGAACTTATCAAGAAATTAGCATAACATTAATATTCCTATATCCTGATTCCTCACTCGGAATAACAAGCAGCTGGTATTTTACGGAAGTAACCCAAACGTAACGGAAATAAACCATCCAGAACACCATTCAACCTAAAAACAGCTATAACCATCACTCTCAAATAATTCAATAATAATTTTTTTTAAACGCAAGTAGAACAGTCCCTTCCATATTGTCTGCCAGGTGTACCGTTAAGGGCGACCGCACACTGCACTACAGACATCTGTTTCCGACATATGCGACTAAACGCATTTTTTCTATGCAATTGAACTGCGCTTTTGGCAAGGAGCTGCACTTGGTAGGATGTCTTGGGTGGAATTTAATGACATTTTTTTGTTGAGATACTTGAGAAAAAGATGTAAGGTTCGCAAATTGATTTTTAATGCCTTACAAATCTTTTTCTTTAGCTAGGTTTTAAAAGGCTTCAGTGGGAACGTTCTCTAGACTGCCAGTCACTTTTTAAAGAATACTTTTTGTTTTTTTCTGCTTTAATACGACATGGTATTTATTACTTGTATTAGGTAGTAGGTTCTTGAATACCTGCACAATTATTGCTTAACATGTTGCATGATATTAAAGTAGTATTTCCACTAAGAACCTACAAGGCTATAAGGCAATCGGTCAGAGTCAGAGTAATACTAGTAGACTAGTATATTTGTACTATGCATGCAAACTAATAATAACTAGTTTTTTTCAAAAACAATTTAAATAAATTACCATATTAACGTCAGTGCTATCATCATTTAATTTACCAACAAAAATATAAAAAATTAAGAAAAAAAAAAATGCTCTACTTATTTATTGAGCTAAAAAACTGCGTTTATCTACTGATATCCGTGCTAACTCACAAGGGCGACTAATTAAACAAATTAAAACTCATGGCCACTCCTTTCTCCCTTTAAATCAGAAATAATTACAAGCTTCAACAGAACAATGGACTATAAGACTCAACATGACCTGGTCACAGAGTAAAATAATTACATGACATTTACTTACATAAATGATGATAATAGGCTATGAATGACTATACTTAGAAATATTAGCCAACTATTTGCTAATACAATGTGACAGGTGGACTTGCCATAAAGGTCGTCATATAAATATCAATTTTAATTTTGTTTTTGAAGTAAAATCTCAATGCAATGCATCGTTGATTATCCATATTGTATTGTGTTGACCTTACTAATTAGCAAGAAAATATGGTCATTTACTGTGTGTGCATAACTTTATTTATTCATGTTTAAATTCTAGCCCACATATAATGAAACATCACAAAAAATACAAGTGGCATAATTTTTTGCGAAATATCGGAAGATAAAATGTCTGAAAACCGTGATGAATCTCCTCAAGTTCTCAATGACTGTAATACATTTAAATAAGCAGTTCCTAATCTGTGTTTAATATTCTCCAATTATTTTTTGTTTTTAATTAAATAAAAATCTTAACCTTACTCATGATGGTTACAACCACGGCCCATCACAGTAAACCCGAGATCACAGTACAAAAGTAACCATTACATAAACTCAAAGCAACAAATAATGGTTACACAGCAACATACAATGCTCACACAACATAAAATAAAAATCAGAACAAAATCGAGGAAGGTAAATCACACAGATGATACGATTATAACTGTGCATAACAACCATTCGTACAATGAACACAGGGTCCCTGACACCAGATTACCCATGTGAAACATGCCCGGAAGACTGTCTTTTTTAGACTGTGGCAACTCAGTGTGTGAGTACCCCTATGTCCTTGCGAAAGTGAATTTTAATTAAATATTTAAATAATAAAAATACGTCACGTTCTTCTTGGTTCTATTTTTGGACATCGTTTGCTAAAAAAACATCATTTGTATGCGCTAAATTGGCGAGTAATTTCTCTATAATATTTACCTAGTAAAATAATGATGTCATCAATGTTTTTCTGCAAGGACATACGGGCATTTTTTTACGTGACGAAATGACGACACGATTTTTCCATTATAGAATTGAGTATAATAAACGAGTAAGCCTGTTGTGTAGCCAAAACGAAGTAAAAAATATTTCAAGTGGCGAATATCTCTTTAAAAAAAATACGAGATATTTGGGATCAAAATATCAAAAACTCAAGCAAACCTCTTCAATAATTTGACAAAAATAATCAATAAGTTACCTAGAGGAGCTCGTGGCTAAGTAATAACAGCCGCACGGGTAGATCCATCAGGTTAAGCTGCGCTTGCCGGGGTTGGTCCGTGGATGGGTGACCATCTTTACATACCGAGACTCCTCCGTGCTTCGGAAAGCACGTTAAGCCGTTGGTCCCGGCTGTCATTCGTGGATCTTTGACAGTCGTTACGAGTCGTCAGAAGCCCGAAAGTCTGACAACCAGTCTTACCAAGGGGTATCGTATTACCCAGTTACTGGGTTGTGAAGGTCAGATAGGCAGTCGCTCCATGTAAAATACTGGTATTCAGCTGCATCCGGTTAGACTGGAAGCCGACCCCAACATGATTGGGGAAAAGGCTAGGCAGAAAAATCAATAAGTTACCTAGAAATGACGCCCACACTAACTTTTCCATACAAACACTCCACAGTATTGATCGTCCTTCGAAAAAACCATTAGAACTTCCACATGTTTACCATAGCCATCGAATATCGATACGTCAACATGACTAGTTCAAGGGCAAAATTATGATTAATTAATGTGAAATTATCGATCATAAAGCTCACATTCTACTAACGATGTATTGATATTTTCAAGGTAATTTAGCTGCTAAATGTTAAAAACTACGTCGTACTTTTTGGAAACAAGTGAAAGTGAGTTTGGACGGCATACTGCTACTTATCTGGGTATATTTTTATACTGTGGCTGTAGTATTATCGTTCTTCAGTTGTCATGTTCCCGTTGGATTAGGACAACTGAATACGTATACGAGCTACGATACGATAATTGCTTGCAAAACTTATAGCTGCTTTTTTTGTTTTTAATTTCACAATAATCAAATGCAATAGGCTAGTGCCTAGTGGGTTTAGTAATACGGCATTTGTTTTTTCAATTTTAGCAATTTTAATCGCATTTTATTCAAAGATGAATTTGTAAAGCAGCAGATGACATAGTTTTTTCTAATGTAATTTCTCAAAAGGACCTCCACCATAAAATAACTATCTAGCCTATTATTGTCCCCGCAGCTAACAAACTTCTCCAACGATTATTAATTGTTCATTCTGCAAAGAAGCAACCTCAAACTCAACTCAAACTCAAAGCATTTATTTCAAATAAACCAATTACAGGCACTTTGAATTGTCAAGGGGTCGGTCAGTCAGAAAAATGAAGGTAGTTGCCCATTCCAAAGTGTAGTAGGTTCCTATGGAGAAGAACGGGCAAGAAATATACATAGCAATAGAATATATGTATAATAATAATAATATATATACAAATCATAATTTCTATATTATAATCATTTTTATATTTCTCAGCAACAGATAGCATATTCAACTCCGCACCAAGACAATACCCATGACAAAACAGTGTACCAACTTAAACGCAAGTTATCTTGTAAACAAATAGATTTCACGGCCCCGACCATGTAGAGAACGCGGTGAAACCAGCGCGTGCGCCTCTGTTCCGAATAGTGATGGACGTAAGCGCAAGCTTAGACTTTAATGAGCAAGACGGATTAGTCACTAGGGATTTTAACATAGGTAACAACATGACATTACGCATTATTATTCTAAGGGTTAGGTGTAAGCACAGGTGCATAGGGGACGAGCCTATTGCTAATAACTGGGCCCAAATCCAGACTCCGGGCTGCTAGTGAAAAATTCCAAACAATTGATTTCAGAAAGTATTTAAAGAAGAGTGACAACATTGAAGTGGCAAATGCAAAATCTGCTGGCAATAACAATTTGCAAGATACGAACTACTATAAGAACTACTATATATATCAAATACATACTGAAATAGTGACAGCAGGAATTAACTATAAACATAATATCTATACTATTTGGTAAGGTTAAATTTTCATAATTATACTTGCTAGATTCAGCGGGACTAAACAATAAAGTAGATACAAAGAAAATAGTAAAGGCATTAAGGCATAGATTAAGTATTTGAGATGACTCAAATAAGCTAAAACTAAAAACCTACAAATCTAAACCAATTTAAAATCTTTGCAGATTACGGAATTGAATGTTACTTTTCAAGGTTTACAAGCTGTTGTTAGTCATATATGGTCTAACAATTCATTATAAAGAAGCATTTGAATAAAATCAGTCTTTACATCATCAATTATAACAATCTTTGTAGTGTAGTAGTCATCGATTTTAATGTCATGGTCTTCCATTATAGGATATACAATAATATCGATATTATGACGATATTGAACAAAAAGCTGTTTTCCTAGCTAGGTGAGGCTATCAAGTTTAGTAGTCAATGTGACATTTAAAGCACCCACGCTATGTGTTGGTCATCTTATATAGCCTTTATAGGTTTAATGACTTCAGTAGGTAATTGTAGCTGCAATATAACGAGGTAATAATCATCACGATATGATAGACTTAGAATCATATTTCATAACGGCAGTACTAGTGATACTCAAGATAATCTAGTACATACATATCTAATGGGGCCTAGAATGTAACCTAGAGGGACGACAAAGCAGAGTTGCTTAGAAAACGATCCTGAAAAAAAAACAGTCGTTGAAACAAAAGACAGCAGCAGTGCAAAGCTGAAGAATAAGATCACAAATAATAAGAGAAAAAAGTAGATGGAAGAAAAACAAAGCCTCAATATTATGTATTACCATGTAGTAGTAGGTTGGCCTAAGAGAGTCATTACTTGTTCAACCTTCTTTGTGTGAAGAATATCGCTCAATCGATGATTACGCAGCGGCTCAGTAAATTACGCCAATTCTTGCAAACTTTACTCTTGCATCGTCTTGCAAGCAATCCCATCTCTATTGGCATGCTACTGCCTTTCCTGATAATCAATCAATACTCATTAGCCTCACGCAATTCACAACATTTAGTTAATTATGTAATGTACTAACTGATTAATGTTTCAAATTCTGTACATATATTCCATCATCGCTTTCTTTTTTGTTTGCGTTATTACAACCGTATCTTGCAATATTGTGTTCATTATTTTATGTCCTATAGTTGACACAAAATTATCCCAAGAACTCATGGTATTGAAAATTATGGAAGACATATTGGATTTGGAAGTTCATTCATCACTGCATGATTTTTCATTATTATTCTTAATTGAAACTGCTGAGCCTGTAGTCGCATTTGTCACAATTATAATATAGGTATGACGTAGTAAAATGATTACTGGTCATGGTCTTTCCATAAAGTTAATCACTATGCTAATTCTGTGCCGATCAGTAGTGTAAGACATAGGTAGTAGGTATGCATCGTCTAGAGAGACGGGTTTAGTTTACGTTAGCAATAAATGACATATCATTTTTAGCTAACGTAAAAGAACAGCCACATTTATATCATCATCATCTGCCAAACCTTTTTCCCCACCTATATTGGGGTCATCTTCCAGTCTATCAGAAAGCTGCTGAATACCAGTATCTTATATGGACCCACTGCCTCTTTGGCCTCTACGACCCACTTAACACGATTATATTTAAGTAATTGTATTTAGGTATTTATCATTCGCACATCATCTTCCAATCCATAACAAACACGCATTTGGCACATATTGTTTTACGCAATGCATGTTGTATTGACGTCCCATATCGAGATAAATACAGATGATTGTGAGTTATCTCACTCTTATTGCTATCAAAGGTGGAATCTATATAGTAGTAAGTTTTATCTTGAGTACTAACGTATTTCTTCAAGATATGGGCGTTGCCTCTAGATTGTACAATCTGCAAGTGTATTTGGATGGTTGAGCCTTATCTAAATCAGCCGGTGTATCCTGTAAAAAATCTCACCGTGATCTCACCGATCGGCAGATCAACTGGTGTGGTAGTTATTTAAAAGAGGATATCATTATGAATAAAGGTAATTTTTATATGGCTGCTCCCATTAAATATCTGTACAATATTACACTAAGTTACTATTTCACCATACTCAAACTCCGAAACAGGCCCTATTTCAACTTTCGCTGGATGGTTCATAAATTTTATTTCTACCAAACTTTGTTTTACGTAAAGTACTACTTGACGTGCAATCCATTGTTAATTCAAATTTTATTCAAACGATTTTCCACTGCCGTGATTACATCCATAGCATGTAGATATGTGACTATATGCTAATAAGGTTTGTAAAAAAACCTTATTTGTTCGACAGGATTGAGCAAGCGGCTCAATTTCTCAAATTACAATACCTTTTCACTACGCAATGCAAAGACGTAGCAGTTTTTGTGAGGAATGTCAATCAAGTATGTTTGTTATAAAAGGCAGGCACAAATAACTTCGATAAAAACAAAACAATAATTTGAGTCAATTAATCGTGAATTGACAAACAGGCTGTGAATGAATGAAAGAAAACCGGAAACGTGATGATATTCCAGACAATAGGAAAAGTCCAAACTTGTTCAACCGGGGATTTTTAAGGGGACAAGCAAATTCGAATCACCATCGTCTTTATTTTATAAACGTTACTTAAAGTTAAGAAAAACGTCAAAAAATATATAGTCACACTGACGTTTACCTAATCCTTACATTATTTAACAAAATTGATAAATAAGGGAGTGTATGGGACTGATTAGTTTAAACATTTCCCAAAAATTACCAATTACCTTTAGTTATTAATTGTATCCACAACAGACATAAGAGATCAAGCTGTATAACATGAAACAATTGACATGCGACCTTCGCAAGCTTCAGAAGTTATTCTTGAAGCATTTCATTACGAAATTCCTACAGGTGGATGCAGCTGCCAATTCTCCAAGTATAATAACTAAAGATATTCATCTATCTTCGTATAAACACGATACCCCACGTCTTGGGAATGCAACTACAAATTATCTGTAAAAGATGTTTGTATTTACATAAGAATGTTTTATTCCGTCTCTGACTCACGCGATCTCTGAGAGAATTTGCGTAAACTATCGGTAAGTGTTTCGTTTTTACTCTTCCCGTGCGTAATATTGTGGTCTAATTTCTTTGCATATTCATTTGATAATATTTCGTAAAAGAATTCACGCATTATGTTTATATGATATAAAAGCTAGCGTATCCAGTATCCCGAAACGCCGAAAGAGATCCAAATTCCAAAGAATTAATTTTCGAACCATCATGTATGTATCTGACCAAGAACAGCGAGAAAAAAACTACTTACCTACATAGTTATTTATAACTAAAAAATTATCAAGCCTTACCCCGCCAAAAAAAGCAAAATTCATTGACTGGTTAGTCAATAACGCCATAATCTGACAACCCACATACTTCGCCATAAAAGGACACTGGTCGCATAGTTATAGTCACTCCATATCTAATAAATTGATCGGCCTATATAACTGCCGGAACGTTAAGACATATTTGTCAAGTATTGATTACTTCGACGGCAATTTGATCAGAAAAACTGATTAATTTCCTTGAAAGGTGTATCAAAGACTAGCCATTTTAAAACCATTGGGTATGAGGAGAGATAGAGGAGCAGCAACTCTTTCCCACGTCGGAGTCACCAATTTAGGGGTATAAGGAACAGGGTGTAAAGTTCTCTCATCCTCTATAGAAAAGGGACGATCCTCCGACCAGACGGGTGTTGTGTCTGGCAGGCAATTGATGCCCAAGGATTGATGTCGGATAATCTTATATAATTATGTTAATCGCCCGGTAAACTTAAATAGCGCGATGCAGGATTTGTGACGTCAGGTCTTTGATGCGTAATTCGCATGTGGCGATGTAGATGCCGCCACAACTCTGTTTGGTCTTCTTTAATTTGACACACTACTACGATTGACCTGACAAACAATTTCTGTTTACCCTTGCCCCATGTTATTAGCCATCAGTAATGTTTTCCTCTTGCATTCACTCCTCACGTTATCATTAATTGTGTGTGTGAGGATTAATTGTGTGTGTGAGGGATCACACACACAATTAATCCATCTTATCTTTGTTCTCCCACTACTCTATCATCCTTCATGGTATTACAATGTTCACTTTAGAGATTATCGCGGTTACTGTAAGACTCATGACCTGTATGAGACAACCTTTACCGAATAAACGAGTTGGCAGTTATTCTATCTTGGAGCATCTGGCAAAGGCCCATGCCTTTAAAGTATCTAAAATCCTCAATCATCTATTGGACTACTATGCATATTTATTTATTTATTTATTTGTTTTTATCACTTACAATTTCCTTATCTAGGGGTCTGTCTTAGCATGCCATGGCCTGAGATTTGATCAACATGCTATTAACAGTTTAGTTATAATCGAGTTTATATAATGTTCTTTTAGCTTACGCTTTATGTTTTTACTATTCATTGAGTCTCTCATGTGCACTGGTATTTGATTAAGTAAATTGGGTATTGTGAAAGAAGCGGTACGCCTGCCATAAAAGTTATTTTTGCGTGGCACTTGAAATAATTTTGATTTGGCTTGTCGTGTATTCACGTCATATTTCACTGGATTTTGAATATCACTGTCGTCAAAATGTTCTATGAGGAACAGATACTCAGATATGCAATACAGAATCTAATTTCACTTAACTTACCTTGGTTTCCTAACCCCTTTTAACCGGAAGCAGTGGTCTATGCCAAGACGTGCAGCTGTTGTTCCTTTATATGCGACAATCCATATATTTACACATAGACAATGTATATATACGTTTCTGTTATTATTATAGGTGATGGATTATACTCTAATGATAATGTTTCCCATAGTATCCGTAGGTAATAATATATGCAATTATGTTATGTTGTATTATATTTTAATTACATACAGTAACTATCTATGCTACATTTTTTTTTAAATAAATATGAAACTGTGTAACAATAACTTTTTGGTTGAAGTAAATGAACTGCAATGTATAATTTGAAATTCACCTCAATTTGTAATAATGTCGCAAGAATCTACTTCCCCTGGAAGTTTTTACTAGTCTACTAATAAAGTTACGAGTCTACTAATTTATTAACGTCACAATGGTGTCATAATGGTTAGTTTTTGACAGTTTTTGTATGGACAATCGGTCAAAAACTAACCATTATGACACCATTGTGACGTTTATAAATTAGTAGACTTAGGCCCCTGGGGGCTCTCTCGAAGGACATTTATAGTGATATTCTTCAGAAAGATTAGGTGCGTAGTACTCTCAACCGGCGTGCGTGTATTATCTGATGCATGAACGTAAACCAAGGAGAAGGTGTAGGTAAGGATCGTAACAGGTGGCGTTTTGTATTTTCTGCCCATGGGAAGAAAGCGTGACTTTATGCGTGTTTAAAAAAGGGTGG
This sequence comes from Eupsilia transversa, assembly GCA_914767815.1. Lineage (NCBI taxonomy): Eukaryota > Metazoa > Arthropoda > Insecta > Lepidoptera > Noctuidae > Eupsilia > Eupsilia transversa. Next base: position 12,078,717 of record OU611892.1, read on the forward strand.
CTATCCATTCAAAGCGTTTTTTACAAACTACAGAGGTGTGCTGTAAATATGTTTGTGATTAAATACCTAAACTATTTCGCAAGAGAATTGCGAAAGCGTGATGCTGATAAAACAAGAAGTTATGCGTCGTGCGATCACTGATTAATGATAAACATTATCTGTACCAAGATGGAAGTCATCTCGTGATATCATGGCAATGGCATTACAGAAAATACTTCTATGTCGATAAGATACAGAATACGACCGATTTCAAATACCTACGAATGGTTTTGCTTATCAGTCTTAAGATTTAAAATGCGTTACTCGGCTTTCGAAAAAAAACAGCAGGCTTTTTCTCCTACTGAAGGCCACCGGGGTCGCGTCGCGGGCCTGTCTGCGGGAGTCTTTAAAAGTTATAAAGAATGAAATATAGATAATAGATATTGTGAAAAACTGAAAACATTTTTGCCATTTTTTTATCGATACGTCAGAAAACTATAAATGATTTCTGATTAGTTTATGGACAGTCAAATAAATGCATTGTTTAACTAATTGACTATTGATTGATTGACACTACGCTTTGCCGAGTTACCAAATCGCAATTTATCAACATTTCAAAGCAGCAGACTTCCAAAAATGAAAAATAATTTTAATTTCGGAAGTCAGTGGCAAAAAACGAAAATACCTAACCTAAGACACCACCATTCACCACCTACCATTTACATGCTTATAGTTGTAGGGCTTATCAAACAATCGCGGATATATACGATGTGAAGTTGCTTCGCCGTTTCGTATTTTAGCCCAACCTTTTAGGCGACTGAAAATTAATGACAATAATTTACATACAATGGCCTAGGCCTCAACTAGATAGTCCAATTAGGAAGATCCAACGCCAAACGCCAAACCGTTTAGCTCACAAATTCCGAATCACGATTTTCTAAAAAGTTTACCTGTGAAAAATGTGCGTGAAAATCCGTAAACATGTTTATTACATGTTTGTTTAAATGCCACAGCCTTCCCTTGAGTGGGGTCAGATCGTCACCCTTGAGGCGACCTTGGTAACCCTTAGGTAATAGAAAACTTAGCACGAGAAAGTTTAAGTTTAGTATTTATAGCCTGGTTTTACTTGAAGGCTGTGGTGTTACATGCCAATCCTTACTAAGTCTATGAGCTTAAAACCGTGCTGGCTGGATATGAGCGTCAGCTCTATACAAATAAGTTATGGCTGGATTTTCTCTTGATACAGAATGTCTCCTGGGCAGGTACATCGGCTTCGTGCCAATTTGATACATTTACCTTTTTTTTCTTTTTTTTTTATGCGAAATTGTTTTGTTTCTTTGTTTTTCTTTCACGCAGCAACGACGCAACGGATCGACGTCATTTTTTTCATAGAAATATTTTATACAGAATGACATAGGCTGCATTTTATCCCGGAAAAATTCAGCATCCTTGTTGGACAGACCGCAGTACCGCAGCCGCTCGTAATAGCTAGTATTTTATACTTTTCAGTTCCCATTAAGTTCGTAATGTCATGAATAATCTTTCAATGAGTCAATCAACTCAATCTGCCTAGCTTGGGGTCGGATTAAAGTCTAACCGGATGCAGCTGAATACCAGTATTTTAAATGGAGTGACTGCCTATCTGACCTCCACAACCCAGTAACTGGGCAATACGATACCCCTTGGTAAGACTGTTTGTCAGACTTTCGGGTTTCTGACGACTTAACGACAGTCAAAGATCCACGAACGACAGCCGGGACTTACGGCTTATCGTGCTTTCCAAGGAACGGAGGAGTATCTAAAGATGGTCAACTATCCACGGACCAACCCTGGCAAGCGTAGCTTAACCTGATGAATCGACCCGTGCGGCCGTTAGCCACGAGGTATGACTCGTGGCTACGTAATTTAAGGTAATTTAAGTAAGGCTCAGAAGTTAATCAATTCAATGAGTCAATAAACTCAAAGAAATAAAATTTGAGCTCCTAAAACGCATGTTTCACGAAACAACAATTAAATATAAGCATGTAAAGTATTTCGTAGAGAAATCGGAAGCGTAGTTACTTTCATATATTATGTAGTTATCCAACGATTGCACACTTTAATTGTATTTGTTGTAAGAAAGAAATTGTTCACTTTGTACTTCATAATGACTGGTTAATAATCTACATTTTCCTGCGTTCGAGATTTATAATGATTTATGTAGGCTTAAAACTCGATACACAAAGTGAAATAAATACGTATTATCGAAGCTAACTCAAAAACTACCCAAGCAAAGTTAATAAAATTTATATGGAACAACCGCGCCAGTCTCTTCTACAAAATCAAAAAATAATTTACAAAATCGGTCCACAATTGACGAAAATATCGACCAACTAAATGAAAAAAAAAAACAGACGACGATTATAACCTTCTCCTTTTTTGAAGTTAGTTAAAACTTCTTGCACTAATGTTTTTTTTTTTACATTTTGACTGTCGCAAAATTCACGGTCTTTTAGCTGTTATTGTTCCTTCAAAAGTTTAAATAGATAATATATTTATACCTACACTGAAAAAAAAAGATCGCCTCTCGCCATTAACTTTAAAAGTAGATATGTTTGATTCGCCAAAAATAGCAGTTTTGCCAATTCCTTTGATTCTCTAGGCTTTACCAGTATCAAAAATATATTTTATCATAAAATCGTAACAGTTATGTCATACAGAAACGATTCCAATGAAAAACATCCTGAGCATATATACAAAATACCCGTTAAGAATTACAAACAAAATCGATTTGAAAACATAACGTTCCATTTTTTTAAACAGGAACCGATTACCATAGATAATAAAACCGATGATTGTATAAGACAATCGTGTAGAATCGCTTATAAACACGTGTTAAAACACAGGTCGGTTACCTAACACTTAACAGTTATTAATTGGATAACAACGTGGTTTGATCTCTCAACATTTAAGCTAGTGAAACCGTTTCATGTTTAATATAGATGTGTCACGCCAAGGGTAGTCTACTATCTATAGCAATTCTTTGGTGAAACTAGAAAAGTAGGTCGATGTTATACAGATTGGTTTATTATTTTAATGTTAAATGTTTTTGTGAACAGTAAAGCACAGACTACCCGAAAACTTTCCCAATCAACCTTACACCTAATACTTTAGCGATAAAGTTTAAAATCGACTAAAGAAATTTGACAGATTGTAGTAGCTTGATGTGCTAGCGACTGTACAACTAACAACGTAAATAATGTAATGAACGTTGTTGAACTGCCAAATGAAACAGATTAGTCTTAGGGCGAATTTCACCAATGAAACCGAACGCGATTAGCACATAAATTACGTTTAAGAGCTGTCAGTGTCATTATTTTCTTTAGAATATTGGCACTGACAGCTCTTGAACTCGGCTAGATGTGTTGATCGCAAAGCAAAAATGCATGGACATGCAATTTTACATTATTACGTACCTACTGTCAGAGGAGTGCTAAATGACTTCAGAAAAACACAAATGTTAAGTACTATTTTTTTTTTTAGAGTGTGTTGCTGGGGACTTTCTTGCGTCACTTCTTGCCAGCTAAAGCACTAGGAAGTGGGGAGGAAGGGCGAGCGTTTTGGGAGACTGTTTTATCTAATTTTGACGTTCGAAAAGTGTTGATTCGCAGCCTAGTTTATAATTAGTAAATTATTTTAGAGTTTGATAACATTTCGGTATTGACGAAACAATTCCATTGCTTGAGTTTATGTAAGTACAGTAAGTACAGTTAAATATGACACAGACAATCCTTGGTCAAACAATAACCCATTAGAACTGACGTCAAACAAAACTGCTGTTATGTCTAGTTTATCTGTTAACGACTTGTCATCACACGTGTGTGGAATCTCCTTAATAAGCGTCTAGACGAGCTGAAGACTTGTCCAGTATACGTTGATACTCGTGGAGACGCTTATCGCAGAGAAACTTTAAAAAAAACTAGCTAACATAGTTTATAAGTAGATACCGTACCTTTGAAGCCTGGGAATAATACAATTTTATTTATTTAAATGTATGTTATTAGGTCCTTAGTAAATGTTGAAAGAGAGGAGCTCGTGGCTAAGTAATAATCAGGTTAAGCTATGCTTGCCGAGGTTGCTCCGTGGATGGGTTGGACCGTCTTTACATATCGAAACTTCTCCGTACCTCGGAAATCACGATAAGCTGTTGGTTCCACCTGTCATTCATGGATCTTTGACAGTAGTTACGGGTTGTCAGAGGCCCGAAAGTCTGACAACCAGTCTTACCAAGGGGTACCGTATTACCCAGTTACTGGGTTGTGGAGGTCAGATAGGCAGTCGCTCCATGTAAAATACTGGTATTCAGCTGCATCCAGTGAGACTGGAAGCCGACCCCAACATAGTTGGGAAAAGGCTAGGCTAATGCTGGGAAAAGCCAAATTAAGTACTACTGTAATGTAATTCCCAACCTCGCCGCGGGCCAAGATACGCTAGACTCATCGTCAGTTCAATTATATTTATAAGTTAGAAGTGACCGCGAAAGGCCGCAGGTTCAAAGTCGTTAATGAAGATATTCGAATGTAATTACTGGTCTAGTGGTCTTGCTGAATAGTGTACATTTAGGAGTTTGAACATGCTAGTTATTAAGACGCGATATAGAATTACAAGGTTACAATGCAATTGCAGTTCATATAATATCACTTCTGCATTCTAGATAGGGTCACAGCATTATGCTCAGCGATGGCCGTTTTGCGTGGATGTGACGCATATTTTCCCCCAACTTGTTCTTTTTGTTTTGTGTTCTTTCTTTGCGTCATGTTTACTGGAAAAAAACGTATTTTCTTTCTTGCTTTCTTTTAGACCATGAGCGAGGAATACCTCGATTTTAAGTGTTTCGACGTCAAATCCTCATTTTTCTTTACCCTACCATAATCCATTCACTAGTTGTTTAGTATCTTCTTAGGATAGCACCTTTAATCTCGATCTTGCAGTCATCTTCATCTGTTTCTATCTCTCTCTCTCTCTCAGTCTATCTCTCTCTGTCTCTCTCTATCTCTCTCTCTCTATCGCTATCGCTTTCGCTCTCTCTCTATCTCTCTTTCTCTCTCTTAGACAGTTTTTTACCTCTAAAATCGCACAGATTATCTTTACATCAATACATGGATTAACGGCCGCATTTTTATGTAGGTAAAATATCGCAAGACGAATGTACGAATAAAACCTAAAACTCCTGGATGCCAAAGTGATTATACCAACATCTGAACTTCCCTTACCACTCGGTCGCGTTTCCTTCGTTTCTCAATCACAGCCTTACCTCAATACCTCGACTGGCGACCGTCGCGGATTAGCATCGTTAGCTATTACCCATTCATTTTGACCATCGACCTTGTCTCGCTGCAGTCTCGTCAAAAGCGTGACTGTATTGAAGCAAAAACTCGTCGAATTCATAAGGTCTTATTACAACAAATCGTCTGTTTAGTCATTTAAACACTAAATCAGAAAAGGCTATTTGTATGCTTTAACCAAAACTGCTAAAACCATAGGAACGTACTACCCTTTGGAATGAGCAACTAGTCATCTTTCTGACTGACCGACCCCTTGTCAATACAAAACTCTGTTAAAATAAATGTTTTGAGTTTGAGTTTAATGGTTGTAACAGAATATGAGTAAATATAGTATGTTAGAAAAGTATCTGACGAAAGTGTAAACAATCCCTGTTCAGGTAAAATTCTTACGCAATCATTTAATAAAGGGTATTCATTCATCTGTATTACATCACCAATTTTTCATACAATTATTGTTTGATTAACATTATTCAATTGTAATTTTAAAAATCATCGAAAAAAATTGATTATTGTTATAAAATTAACCTCAATTGTCAATTATTGAAGAAAAACTTTTTGAAATAAAAAAAAAATTGAAATATAGAATTATATTGCAAATCAAATCAAAGCAATTTGTAAGTGGCATTACAAATTGGCCACCACAGGTACGTCGTCTGATTAATCGCTTATATTTTCATCAGATACTTTTGAAACAGACTACAGGTAGCAGAACCTTTTAGTGGCATAATTAGCAACAGCCAACCGTCGTATCTATGGCTTCGTAGCTAATTAAAATTGTTTCAATCGCTTCAATACTGTTTCACTTTCTCAAAAATACAAACCCCTCAAACATCGACAAGATCTAACCTAATCTCTAAACATCTACAACACTTCCGATCGAAAGATATGGAACAAAAACCTAATTACTCAAATGCATCAGCTGAGCTAAATGTACAAGGTCGTGCCCTCAAAATGCCACTCTCACTTTATACAGACAGACTGACGGATTGCTTCGTGGTTTTAAATATCGTCGAAGTGCTGTAGTACGATAGTGAAGACCGAAGTTTTATTATAGGAACAGAATATACGAAAACAGCTCTTGGAGTAGTGAAGGATGAGCCAGTCAGCAAGGTAAAAAGAAAAGTACGAAAAAGTATCCGAATATATTCCGTAAATAAACAAAATTCCGGAACTTCATTGGAAGTCTGGTTACCGTATTAGTTCTTGTAAAAACCCCGCCTAGTTTTAATACAATAAAAAAAACCAGCAAGCGTGCAGACTTCTAAATTACTCTAGGCTGGATTGGAGCCCTTATTTGTCTTTTAAAGATTGAATTTCTTTCTTCTACATCCATAAACACGTTAACAAATAATTATGTTCTATCGATACCCAACAGTCATGACTACACAGCACCAGAACATTTCGTTACTATGAGTCATCACAGTTTTACGTGCTTGTCGCAACATTGATCCCTCATGCATGCTGATTAGACTACATTGGATGTTAGGTCATGTAGCTAAGGATAATGGGCTCTTGCGCTTTGCATCTAGGTCAATAGTCTGGCTAATTTCGTGGGTCATCTGTGAGCATGGTGTAAGTGAGAAAAAAGCTATTTGGCGGCAGAATACGCCAAATAACTACTAATTTACCCAACTTCACTCACGGCCCCGCCGCCGCCTGGTGGCGCACGGTGGGACTTACTGTAGCCATGCCCCTGCGCCAGCCTGTGCTCTTCGCGCCGTCAGGGACGCCACGAGTTTTTTTTAAAAAGAACACATTCATCAGACATCGCATGGCGATTACTAACAATTATTGACGATTATTAACAAATTTATAAAATATTTAATAGGCTAGGCCTAGCGTCCATTATTTCCGAAGGCTTAAACACAGCGGCCACAGCCGGAACAGTGACTATTCACTTTTATCAGTGAATATTGCAAGGGTGTCCTAAAGAACAGGAAGGGAAATGTTACTTAATCACCATGCTTGGCAAATCAATTGGTGATCGTAGTCTTTTGGCGATAGCAACAGATAGAAAGTAATTTATTTTTACCCACCTAGGAAAATAGGAATTTGTGGGAGGCCAAATACGGGACGCAGAGAATCGGTCGTAGTGATCCTTGCGGGGAAGACTATGTTCAGTGGTATATATTTTTTGACTTATTATGATGGTAAGGAAAATAGATAAGGTAGTTGTAGTGTATCTATTTATTAATAGTTATGTAAACACTATCTCATGCTGTCACTAATGTCAACTGTCAGTTTACCATGAATGGCGGGAAACGGTTTGAAAAGTGCAGCGTACCTAGACAAGAGGTTTGGTGTGGTGATGATCCAGTGTACTATGTACCTTTTCAATTTATTAACGGAATCAACAGGATTCTACAGTAGTCATTTATTAATTCACAACCACAAAATCGTGGAATATTTTAATACCCAGTAATTTTATCATCCAAAGCTACAAAATATTTACCAATCATATTTAGATCTTTGTAAGCAAGACAATGCAATGCATTCCATATTCTCTATTGAGAACTAAAACAATGGAGGTACATTACAGATATGTAAGTATATACAAAATTATATCGCAACTAGTCTGCTTGTCTGTTCCAAGTATTTGAAACTAGTCAATTTAGTACTATTATATGCGCTTCGGAGAGAATATCGAAATAATAGGTTATGGAAATGTTATGTCATTGTGCATTGTGTATATTTGGCGTAGTCAAAGTATGCAAAATACAGTTTTAGATCTTTACAAGCTGATTGCGATTTACGAGGACCAAAATAATAATCTTTTAGTTCGCCGCCTGGTCCGGTCCAGGTCCGGTCCTCTAGCTCTAAAATGGACTAAAACCTTTTCTGTAATCTACATAGGTAAGCCATTCAACAATAAAAAAAAACTTTATCACATTTGATGTTAAGGCGTGTACGCACGAACTAACAAGAACATAGTAAACACGAACATCGAACATTTGTTCGCATGTGCGTACCACCAACGAATCAAACACTGTTCGATCCAATTTCGAATCCAAGGCTACTAAAGTGAGCGGGGCGTATGAGCGCAAACACAACTCGAACTGTGTTCGTATAGTGTTCGTTTTCGCCTTGCTAATTTCCACATACGAACCAAATGTTCCATGTTCGATGTTCGTGTTCACCATATTTTATTCGTCCGTGCGTACAGGTACACGCCTACATACACAAAGCAATCTCACATAGCCGTGGGTTTAGCCTAGAGGTCAAAATCGCCATAATTTTTACCCGTACGGTCGACTGACCTCAAAAACCCATAGTTAATAACTATAGTTTTAATATAACCATAGTGAATTCTAATGGTTACGTGTTTTGCTTCCGTGGTAATCATTGCTGGGCTGTATTGCCAAATATCTTCGTTGCATGGGGCGTGGCTGCGTGTTTATAATTGTTTTGGAGTACTTTCGATGGTATAAGACAACATATTAAATTGATGGCGGAGGAAGCTGTTGTAGGTTTGAATTGCGAGTCTTGAAAACTTCCGGAATACAGAGTAAAGGAACTAGGTACAAATTATAAGCTAAGCTTCTCTTTAAATAAACAAATCACTAAAGGCGTTTAGCGCTATTAAAACGCATTAAAAACATCAACAAACGTTTCTGTCAATCGTTGGAAGATGAGAGAGACAGAATATTATGTTCGTGTTAGCACTAAACATATTTAGAACATCATTCAACATTGTGTTTAAACACACATTGTGTTTTCTGGCGCAAGCAAGCCTACATCCAAAGCAAATCCCAAAAATCCAACACCAATTTTGTCTAGCGAAACACCTATGAAATTAAATAAAACAAACAACGACAATTTTTTAAACTTTTCAAAACGACATCAGTAAAACAATCTATTATACTGCACCCGTGATAACTGACAACCACAGCAGAACAGCTACAAAAACCAGTTAGTAAATCTGCACACATCTCCAGGAAGTGCTTGTGAGCAGGCAAGGGCTGCGGTAATGTGGAACCGGTTGTACCGGTCTGCGGGTCAAGTGATCAGGCTGTGGCAAGTTTAACGTGTTTCGATGGACAGTACGGTCACATGTTTCAGAGACTTTGATACATATTGTAGGAGGTAAAAGGTATTGAAGGATGTGGTATTGTGGTTTGTTTTGGAAAATAATTTTAAGGTTATGTTTTCCAATTTTTTTTTACAGCTAATAATTTTTTTAGCCATTTTTTTTTTACAGCTGCAAAGCTGAACCGTTTGTAACAATGTTTTTGATTTAAAAGAGTGTCCGTGGAGTTTCTTGCCCGTTCTTCTCCATAGGTACCTACTACGCTTTGGAATGGGCAACTAGCTTCATATTTTCTGACTGACTGACTCCTTGACAATTCAAAAGTGCCTGTAAATGGTTTAATTGAAATAAATGTTTTGAGTTTGAGTTTTAGGACTTCTAAGGGATAGAATAAAAGTAGTTTTGTAATGTAGAATCGCTTTCGTATTGGCACGAACTATACGAGAAAAGAACTATGCGACAATGGCGTACTGAAAAGATTTAAAATATATCCAAACTCATCTCACAAATCAGGCTGAGAATAGCCCTTTGGTCGTCAAAATTACATAATGACATCCCTCAAACCGCTTCACCATTTCCTAGTGCTTTAGCTGGGAAGGAGTGGTGCAATAAACCCGCCAGCATTTGATAAGCCAGTCAGCAAGGTTGCATGTGGGTGGTTGACCATTAAGTCACAAAAGAAAAACACAAAATCGTTTAACTGCTTGCTTCCTAAAGATCAGCGTGAAAAAGTGACTGGTTGCTAACCTTCAAATGTTACTTTATTTTCAGTTAAACCTTTTATAATGAGTCAGCTGATACTGCAGATTGAGTTTTTTTTTTTATCTTTCCTTTCAACTAACCTTTGTAAGATTTTATTCATTGGATCTGGATAATAATTATTCAGATCGTTTTTTTCTTTTTAACCAAACTCTCTCTTATCTTCTCCACAATGGAAGTTAGCATGATATGACCGTATATTAAAAATGGACTTCTAATTCTTCTAAAGACTGGTATGGCTTCACCAAAACCTAGGATTGTTAATTCATCTGTTTTTATAAAACCTGGTTTTACCCCAGATTTTTTAGCATCTTATTCTTTGCTATTTAAACCATACAAACTTACATTTATTTTATATTTAAAACTCTGGCCTGAATAAACATCTGACCTTCGCAGACGAAACAATTTTATAATTCGTATAAAGCAAGTTAGGCTTTGTCGGCGCATGATTCATGATAACGGTAAAGAGTCCGTCAGCTCTCACAGCGAAGTTAAAAAAGCATTTTAACTTGTATATATGTGGTATGTCTGTGTTTTTAACCTCAAATGTGATGATTTAACGGCAATGTCCTGACACTTTCTTAAACAAGTTAAAATTTAAATAACCCCCGACACAATTCCAGGTGATGCTGCAGTATCGGTTCAACGTTACTATGTTCTTCTAATATCATTGAAGTAACAGAATACTAAATTGCCAATCGATCAGACCTGTGGAAGATGCGCACATCCAATCATCACCTAGAAAAGAGCTGATAATCTTCAAACGGCTGAACCGATTTTCTTGAATTGTAGCTAAGAACACTCTCGATCAAGACACCTTTCAAACAAAAAAATAATAATCAAAATCGGTTCAGCCGTTTGTGAGCGAGGGAACAGACAGATACACACGTAAAACTTATAACACCCCTCTTTTTCCGTCGGGGGTTAAATAAGGCCAGCTCAGACCCTATATTGTTCGCTTATGGGTCATTTTTGCTTCCTTATCAGAATCTAAATGAGACCTTGATTTCTGAATAAGAATAAAAATAAATATTCCCTTTACTGATGAACAAAGCAAGGACTACCAATTTGATTTACTTATGCAATGACATTCATATTTGCTTCTGCACTACATAAGACACGGGTTCAATTATCGTAAGAATCAATAATATTTGAATAGCCTACAAATGTAATATTTATTATATGTGTTTAACACAAAACCGACAAAAACCAAGTTTAACACAACAGTGTTTTCTTTAAATTACATAACAAAACATAACATTAGGTATGGTAACATATCGCATTAGGTATACACCTGTAATGATAGTGGTAAGGTAAGGGAGATAAATAAATAAATAAATAATAACAATCCCGAAGGGTTAGGCAGAGGAACCTAAATACTCAGTTATGTTTAAGACCCATGTAATAGGGGGCGAGCCTATTGCCACCAACCGGGCATAAATCCAGTCTGTTACTGAGAAAATCCTGCGCTTGCGACCACTAGACCAAAAAAGCGGTCCGTCCGTTACATAAATTGTGACACCTTTGAACACGTAAACAACCTGTATATGAAGCCTTGCGTATAGACAGGCTTAGTCATGTTCAGCACTTTCACAAAAAAAAAACTACTGTTCCCTACATTTTGACGGGCTATGCGAACAAAAATGTAGGGAACAGCTGATTCTTTTTTCGCGATTTCAGTGTTGATCCCATAGGGAAAGTTATTCATAATGATGAGTACAATGACCCCTTGAGAGGATGCCCATGAATTCAATTTCACCCTGTATATATCGCAGAATCGCGTCGCACGGCATGTTGCGTCTGCACGAGCCTTAATACCATAGTTTGATGAAAGTATTTTCATATATAGCAACATTACACTGTTTACTTACTTTTTACGCCATGACTCATAAACCTATTACTCATACTAGTAACAAACACTTATCGAGCTAACTATTGTAGTGTATGTACATAGTGGTTATCTATTGATCGAACGATTAAACACCATGTTGCATTCATTCTATACTAGATCGGTATTGATCTCAGTAGCTTCCATAAAGAGTACTTTACAAAATGTTTCTGAGAGATGGTAGGTCGGTAGAAGTAAACAGTCAGACTGGTGGATGACCTACAAAGGACGGCGGGTAAGACCTAGATGAGACTCGCCCGGACTAGGGAAGCATGGCGTAAGTGAGGAGGCTTATACTCAGCAGTGAGTAGAACTTTAGGGGTATGAACAGGGTGTAAAGTTCACTCATACTCTATGGAAAACGAAGGATCCTCCTACCAGACGGGTGTTGTGTCTGGCGGGCAATTGCCCAAGGATTGATGTCGGATAGTCTTATATATGTTAATCGCTCGGTAAACTCTTATACCGCGATGTAGGACTTGTGACATCAGGTGTTTGATGCGTAGTTCGTATGTGGCGGTGTAGATGCCGCCACAGAACCAGGCTGCCAATGATAATTTTGACTGACATGCTGCACCATTGGATCCCGATTATAGGAGATAACATAACATAACATTACGCCTGTATTCCCCGAAGGGCTAGGCAGAGGTATACCTTTAGTACACCCACATTTCGCCCATTATGTTTTAGTCCCACACCCAGGTAATAGGGCGAGCCTATTACCATTAATCGGTCACAAATCCAATCTCCGGGCTGCTGCTGAGAAATGCCAGATAGAAAAACCCATTAACAATTTGCTCGACCTGGGAATCAAACCTGGGACCCCACGCTCAGCAATTTTTCTTTCTTCTTTCAGAAGCACGGCGAGGTCTGACCCATCCGAAGTCTGGCGCAGCAAGCATGGGTGAATCTCAAGATAGATCTCTGTATGCATTCAGCCACAAGACACAATCAATCGATCTTATCATGATAAAGATTTATTACCTCGTTATTGCATGGAAACTATTAATTAATTTTAATTAATTATTTTTCGATAATCATCTATAGCACATGTAAAGGATTCGCTTGATGATCACGTTGTGAGTTTGATACCCACTCGTTGCAAAACTGACTAGTAGAACCAACATATTTAGCGACATGGTAGGATTAGTCGTTCTTTCTTTTTCGTGTGGTTAGTGACTAACCCAGGTGTCATAGTTTTTATGCCGTCCATGGGCCTCTGACTTGGCTTCACATGCCGTCGAGAAATAGCTCACATTCATGCCGGTTTCCTCACGATGTTTTCCTTCACCGTTTTTGAAGCAAGTGATAGATATGAGAGAATGATATCGTAATTCTCACATACGTACGTCAGTTAACATTTCTAGTCCATCTAAAGAATATCATCTAGTTACAGCTAAACGCATTCAGTTACTAAAAGATTAGCATCTCCGAAGATAACACAGTTAAATCATTATCAGTTATTCAGGTTAAACCACACAATAGCTGTCTAGACGCGGCCGATTCGGCAAACGTAATGACCTGGTTATTATGAACAATGACTTCAGTTGTCAGTTTCGCGTTTAAAGGGTCATTGTTGAAATAGTAGTTTAGATTTGGCATTTGGAGCGAAAACGTGGAGCTAAATATACCCAGGAAGTTTGGTACCTATCTACCATTGTATGTAATTCTATAATATATGTTGCCTACCAAGGTGACGAGAAGAGAAGTATTTTACTAGGGTACTGAGATAGTAATATCTATTATACAATATAACAGCGAATCAATTTTCACGCCTCCCCCTTAAGACCCAAGCCAAATATTTTTTGATATAAGGATAGCTCATGACCTAAAGAGGTGCCATTAAGAAAATGTTTTTTTTTTTTAAAACGCGTATTTTCGCGGGTTAAAGCTAGTAATATACATATAAAATAACATAATATCACACCTGTATCCCCCGAAGGATTAAACAGAGGTGTACCTTTAGTACACCCACATTTCGCCAGTTATATTTAAGTCCCATGTAATAGGGGGCGAGCCTATTGCCATTTATCAGGCACAAATCCAGACTCCGGGCGGCTACTGAGAAATTCCAGATTGGAAAACCCATTAACACTTTGTTCGACCTACGAATCGAACCCAGGACCACACGCTCAGCAGTCGCATTGCGACCAACACAGCGAGGCAAGCACATAGAGACAACGAGACAGTACATAATAATTATAACTACTAATTTATTATATAAAGTGGATTCATGGTTATAGAAAATTAGGAACTTATACAATGCCCATTCCACCAGCACGGGTGGCATCCTCAAAACCCATAACCACAAGAAAAGATAGTCCGTAATTAAATCATCATCCGTTACGAACCTTAGCAAAAACTAACAATAGATGACTATCAAGCAGGTAGTACAAGAGCGATGCTCATCTGTTTGAAGGTAACCACGGCTGTAGGAAGGGGTTTTTCTAACAAAGATTCATCTTTTGTCATGTAGATTACTTTCGATGTTTACCAACATCTTTCTTTTAAACTTCGAATTTGTAATTAGGAACCCAATGTACCCCGGGTTCCTAATTACAAATTCGAAGTTTTTTACCACATTCCGTAACAGAACTTAACATTTTTTTTACACAATGATATTGGGCCAAAAACATTTGGAGGTGACGCACATAAAGAGTTCCTGGAGGGAGAGGCCTTTGCCCAGAATTGGGACAGTTAGGCTTCTGCCTCGAATCTTGCGGGCAGCGGGACGGTGGCGGCGGCGGCGCGGGAGCAGCGCGTTCATATGCATATATTTATATGGAACAGGCATCGAAGGCATCTCTCTGAAGGGGTCGGGGGTTGCGGGCAGCCGCAAGCTTCGAGGCAGAGGCCTAAGGGCTACGAAAATGCGCTTATTTGAACACTAAGGCCATCCGCTGCGTTAAGCGAGTGCACGAAGCAGCAGCCCGCGCGGCATGCTGTTTTTATATTCATCCTTAGAGCAGCGCTGTGTGAGGTGGGTCTCCCGTCGCACGCGGCTCATAGAAAACAGCACGCAGTGCGGGGGTCCGCTCCGTGCACCCGCTTAACGCAGCGGACGGCCTTTATCTCGTTCGATGTTTTTGAGCATGCTTTTCAAGAAACAACTTATTCACTCGAGAGTTCTAGACTTGGACCGCCTCATTACAAAACGAGTTCTAACTTGGTCCTAGCTTAAACGTTTCAGTACGTTTTTGTATTTCTAACCTTATTCCGACTAAAGTAAAGGTCGCAAACTCGCAATACAAAATTGAAAACTTACGACTCGGGTTTAAAGTCAGTTTTTTTATAGAACTTTAACGTTGTACTGGAAATAATGGCTCGATGGTTTAAGCCTGGGTCTTATCAATATTGTTTTGTAATAAGACTGGCAGAGTTCCAAGTCATAGCTACCGGGAAACACAGTCTCCGACAGATAAGGTTTGATAATGTTCCGTTCTAGGACTGCAGTCTTCCTCAGTTTCTTTACTTTTCCCGTGGTGCTATTCATGGGATCGGTAAGCCAGCAGCCAGCTGTCATAATTTATCCGTGTAGGGCGAGCAGTCTTTTGACAGCAGCGAGCACAATATTGCGTTTTTATAGAATAGTAAAAATAAAAGAGTATGCTTAGATGGATTGGTCATATTGAGAGGATGAATGTACGGCGACTAACATAATGTATTTACAAGGCAAGTGTGATTGGAAACGCCGGGAGGGGACGCCCTAGGAGGACATATAGTGACCTTATTGGGGATGTTCTTCAGAAAGGTCAGGTGCGTAGTACTCGCAACCGGCGTGCGTGTATGACCAGATGTATGAACGTTAACGAGGCAAAAGGAGTTTGTAAGGATCGTAGCAGGTGGCGTTCTGTAGTTTCTACCTACCCCCATGGGAAAAAGGCGTGAGTTTATGTATGTATAGAATAGTAATTAGAAACGAAAAGTAAGCTTACGCAAAATGGATAAAGTCTATATTTCTAAATCACTTTGCTATAGAATATTGCTATGGAATGCCAACTTATCTGCATTGCAGTTTTCTAGATAAAATTCCATAATGCGCAACAATTTATATCGTTTCACATATTCTGTCACATACTTACACATTTTATGAACACGTAAGTTACAAAGGTGCTAAAAGGGGGATCGAATTTATCCAACATCACATAAATTTTGTATCCACACATAACATAATATCTTCACGCCTGTATTTCCCCAAGGGTCAGGCAGAGGTGTACCTATAGTACACCTACATTTCGCCAGTAATAGTTATGTTTAGGTCCTCATGTGATAGTGGGGCGAGCCTATTGCCATCAACCGGGCACGATTCCTGATTCTGGGCTACTGAGAAATTCTAGATAGATTCGAATAAAATTTACGTTAAACAGTTTTTTATGGCATAAATTACAATGAATTATTCCTCGAATAAAGATAACTGACGTTGGAACAATCAGCCTTAAAATGACATACCTCATTTATCTTGTTTAATGCACCTCAGACAGACTGAGTACATACCTATAAGAATATTTAAGATAGGTATAAAAATGATAACTTCCAGTTGGATCTGCCGATCTGATCACAATATCTTGCACGGATATCACCTTGGAACACAGCGGTACATCTCAGTGTGATACTGATGTACCTATCAATACTTTGATAAGATAACAACACATAATGATAACACAATAACGGTAGTCGTGACTGATGTTGGAATTTCCGTAAGGTAAATATTGTATTATTTTATGGAAGAAAATTGAATAATTATCTCTCAAAACGTTCCTACCAAAAATTCCAAGACATGTGACATCTACCACCCCGCACTGGGCCCGCGTGGTAGAATACGGCCCAATCCCTCTCACAGAGAGGCCTGAGTCCCAGCAGTGGCCAGTACATTATTGGCCGGTTATGTGCTGGACCTATACATAGGTACATAATACACTGATCGAGTGCTGGTATGAGTGCTACGCTATGACGCACTCGTTATAGCTGTTAAGAGGTTAACTATAAAATAATTACTTAATGTTACTGATATTGCCTCGTTGGGAATACTTTCATATTCAACGATGCAGGTTTTTAACAAATTATTAATCATCGGCCATGGCTACTGAAATGACGGTTTCGTATGTAGGTCGCACTTTTAAAACCTTTTAATTCTTTTGAACATTACGAAAAGTTGTAACACCTAGACACACGGTAGTGTGACAAGCCAAGTTTGGAGAAGAAAAGGGCGGCTCCAAGACTCCGTTAATTACGTTTATGTTTTACGTTTCTACCACATAAAGTAACTTAAAATATTTTTTCATAAAATGTGTAAGTAAGTAAAAATAAACATGTTCTCATCGAATCAATCCATAAGATAAAACCTACCTACCTCATCCGCATTTTTCAAGCCATACAATCATGTCTATAATAAATCATGGATGAAAATTGACTCGAACAAGTAAAACGTGCTCAAATCATAAAAATTAATAATCGTGACTGTTCTGCCATTTAGAAAAAATGTTGATTCTCTGATTCTTATGACTCGATAACTTATTTTTTATAAATATCGATAATTGAGTAGTACTTCATGATCGCGGTTTGCGTCAAGCACGGTTAGATTCTCATTTACATCAGTTCCTTTATTTCCCCGATTTTCCGCTTCTAGTTCCCGACTTTGTATTTCACTCCAACTACTCTGTTAGTATTAAATTGAAGGGTGATTATATTATTATATAATAAACTAGCTGCTGCCCGCGGCTTCGCCCGCGTGGGTGTCGGAAATTACCCCATACATCCCCATGTGTTTTAAGTATAAATATCGAGTTAATCGGACCGCGCGTTAAAATGCTTCCATACAAACACTGACACCCCCCAACCCCCCTTTGGGGGGTAATTTAGAAAAACAAAAAACTACAAACTTTATAATTTATTTAGATAACTATTCGTGCGAAGTTTCATGTTTATTACCTCAAGGAATAAGGTTTTTCATACAAACTTTCATCCCTTATTTTACCCCCATAGGGGTTGAATTTCGAAAAATCCTGATACACGTTATTCTTAATTTTTGGGTTTAAGTATGAATATTGAGTTTCGAGTTAATCGGACAGCGCGTTAAAATTCTTCCATACAAACTTTGACACCCCCCAACCGTAGGATAGGATACTTTTCCGGGATAAAAAGTACCCAGTGTGGTGCCCAGGATATTAAAGAATAATTATACCAAGTTTCATCGTAATCGAACCGGTAGTTTTTGCGTGATGCCTGAACAAACAGACAGACAGACAGACAGACAGACAGACAGACAAAAAATTTTTTAATCACATTTTTGGGTTCGGTGTCGGTCTAGTAACACCCCCTGCCATTTTTTTTTTTATATTTTCAATGTACAGAATTTTCACTTCTACAGATTTATTATAAGTATAGATATTAATACCTAGATAACAAAAATAGTTTTTTTTCCAATAATAGATCATCAAACTTCAGTGTCGCAAGCGCAACTCTGTAACTCTTCATGAAACATCTGGATGCACGGTAGTGCAACGCAAAGTTTGCCTACTTTCCACAAAAAGGTAGTTCACGTGGAAAATAATCTAGTTATTCATCCAATAGTATTACAAATTCTATTGTTTTAGATTTATCGACTTATTTTATTGTTTTATTTATCTTAACCTTTATAATCATAATCATTGCCAGCCAATACGATTTCCAAACTGTTAAATCATAAGTTCATAACACAATTTCAACAACATGCAAGTAGGTATATATTGGCTAAATGAAAACCGATTGCTCAAAAAGAGATTTGAAATTATTTAAAGTAGCAGTTCAGGTAAAAATATTGTAACAAAAACAACGACATTATTAATTGCATACTCATGCGGTTTTTGGTACTGAATAAGTAAAAGGTTTGGCTAACGAAACCATGTACCTAGCAGGTTATTACGAAAATGCCCGATTATTGTCGATTCAACGAGAATTCCGCTGACACTTTTTACGTGATTGCTTAATATTTATAACAAAAAGGTATAACGACTTCTGGTTATTGCTAAATGGTAATTAATCTTTAATTTGCATTTTTTTTGTACCTACCTATTAACATATCGCAATCGTGGTCATGAGTCAAACACTAGAATGAGACAAGAGGCCAATACTGCAAACATCAAAGCATCCCTATGTTACCGTAAATCCTAAAGTTCGGGAATAAGAAGATGAGAATAACAAAAAACTTATTCAACTAAATGAAAGTGATCCAATAACACCAAAAAATTCACTTCAGTCCAACTAATACATTAAAAACGTCAGTAAATGAAAGGACATAAACAAAGAGTATAAATTGCACAATTTCAACAACCGCACACCGGCCAGTCTTTCTAAAAAATAGAACAACAACGACAAAAACATAATTAAACCGTATCAAGATCGAATTAAAGTTGAAAATCGATTGTGAGTAATGTTGAACGACCGCAAAAATATCAGTGAACATCGCGTGCCTGAATCAGTAACAAATAGTGAAATTGATTGACTCACCTCGACTTTTTTGGAGTACTCTTCCGCTACACGCTCCTGTTCTTTCTCGAGCTCCTTGTTCTTGTCCAGAAGGGCCTTCCCCAACTCTGCGGCCAGCAATAGATCCGACTCCTTCTGCTGGAGTTGGGACCACAGGTCCTGTTCTTGACCCGCGTCCAGCGTCCCTGTCGTCTGCCTTGTCGCTGACATTTCTCTAACATACGCTTCTAAATCCTCAATAAAATGTTCGTCTGAAAAACTCAGTGGCACAGGAGTCTTCCTCGTACCACTTTTACTTCTACTCCGTCTATGCTTGTTAGGTGTTGATGTTCTTATGTCTCCTTTACCAACAAATTCAGTTTCATCTGTTATAAAGTTTGGTGACTTGTTGCGATCCGGTGGCTCTGGTTCAGTGTTATGTTTTCTACTTCTACTAATATTTGCACTAACTTCACCAGCCATTTAATCGGACGAGTCTATTCAACAATTAGTGGAACTAACTTTGCACTATTTTGGTGTAGTTGTTCTTTTTGAATATTTTGTCGATCGCCTGTTGGAACTTTACAGTTTTGGGTAGTTTTATTTTGAATATGCTCTTGTTTATTTCGAAATCCTTTTTTAATGCCATTATAACAATTGGTGTATCACAATAGTAACATTTCCGGCTCACTGGCACTCACAACACTGCACTGTTATGTCGATACACTCGCGGGAAGGCACGGCACAGATGTTGCCTCGACAACGGAGCGGACACAACAGAATGCCTGCGAAACCTTCGAGGTAGAACTGTCCGCGACGGCCATAGATTATGAGTGCAGTGAGAGATGGAAGTAGGTAGAAAAGAAAAATTAACACATTTTATTGCATTGTAGCGTACTTAGCTTATGTTATCATTAACCAACTAAGTGTAAAGACAAGGTTTAAGTAACAAGAAGTAAAACTGTGTGTAGTCTACTGTGCCAATGTCGAAAACTAAAATTAAATACATATAAATTACAATTTTAAATATTGTAAGTAAAAAAAATGTATATATTACACAATATATACAATTTTTTTATGTACCTACCTAAATAAAATAAATATATTTTTTAACTGTCATGGTTATTAAACAGTCCAATTTGCTAGGATAAAGTAATGAAATAAATAATAACAATATTCTTTTACGTCTATTAGTCAGACAAGTGATTAATTCAGTACATTATCAAGTAATTTGTCACATCTAATTTACTAATGCAATTAGTGATGTGAAGACTAAAACAATTAAGAACCATAAAATATACCTATAAAAGATATTCCAAATGATTCATATTATTTGGTACCAAAGTAAGTATTTTTCACACAATATTAGGATGAAAAGTTGGAATAAATGTTAAACCTGAACATGTAAAACCATCATATCTTGTAAAAAATAGAAAATCTTACGATTTCTTCTAACTCGTACTAACAACAATTTTGAGATTAATCAAAACACACTTCATTTCTTGTCAATTTCATAAACAAACAATTTTAAAAACCGTCCGCGTATGTAGAAACAACACCATCACTTAACCTTTCCCTAATCTAATCTTTGGTGTAAATCAACACGTGCGTCAGAGCGAGACGACAACAGAAAGGTAATGCCTAATTCCCACGCCAGACAAGGACAGCTATACATCATCAAGGTGATACAAAGAGAGTGGTCAAACAAAATGTCGAAACATTTATTTTTATTGTTAGTAAACGTCAGGAAATGATCTCATAGTGATCCTATAAAATTCGCATCTAAATTAAACCAGTTTTTTTTTCTCGTAAAAAGTAAACCTTGAATTATGCATTGAGTAGATTTGAGAAAAATATGCCCGCATGTTGAGTTTTATATACAATTAATTCTGGTATAAAAAAAGGATGTATTTCCGTTACACCTTGATTCTTATAAGGAGGTAGGGTAATTTTCATCAGATTTATTAGGTATTGTATTTGAATGCATGATTGTAAAAACCCACCACAGACCAAATCCAAAAGTTTCAGAAAATCAATGAAAACTGTCTGGTGTAAAAAAACATTAGGTCCATGTTTTTCTTTTTTTACTATTTATGTGGAAAAATATTTAATATATGGTATGTTAAAAAGTGGTAGTATTAAATTAATATTCGTAGATATTTTTATTTGATTTTTTTAAGTTTTGGGATGAGGTGGATTTTTACAGTCATCATGTACACACGGCTACACATCAAGCTATACATTTCCAGTATAAGCTGACCTCGCATTGTACGGAAATCCTATATAATGCGAGATCAGCATTAACTGGAAATGTATAGCTTGATGTGTAGCCGTGTGTACAAGGTGTGTTTTTACAATCAAAGTCCAATTTGTACGAATATTAAACAATATTTATTTTCTTAAAAAAATAACAGAATTAATCTAATTCTTCATCTTCGACATTTTCAGCTGTTGGCCATTGCAATATTTCGTCCCAGAACTTAGTTTTTTCGTCTTCAGGCACAATCAGCAAAATTTAATTTAATTTGAGTAATACAAGTAATTCGCGTCCGTTACAGTCACCTCAGTTGTTCAAACTAACGTTAAAAACGTCAATATTGACAGCTGACAGTTTTAGGTGTTGCCACATGTTTGGTTGTAAAAAAACACCTCATCCAGGATAAGGTGGATTTTTACGCTCATTGAAATATTTGTGCTTCTATTACTGTGGAATGCTTACATGACTGAGGTGTGTTTTTACACTCAAACAGTTTGTCTTGCCGTAGAGAATATAAATCCACAATAAACAGTATTTTGGAAAAAGTGGTCTGAGGTGGGTTTTTACAATCATGCATTCATTTATTTTACTAACATAAATATTTTATACTCACTTGCATAGATTGACAGTCATTTTATTTCCTCCGAACTTGTCGATACACTTCCGTGCACCCAAGATGTTTTTTTTGCCGAGTGCACCAACATGAGAACGTTTTTTTTTTTACTTTTGACGATCCCCGGTATATCCATCACAACTACACTTCACACTTCAAGCCGACAATATTTACCTTCAATTCAACAGAAAACTCCATCGTTGTTGATAGAATACAATAGACGTTGTTATATTTAGTAACCTATTCCGCTTAACTATTCGTAAAGAGTCAAAACCCTGTAAGAAATCTACACGTGTTTCACCTCTCAACGATTGCCTTGTCATGAACCCGAACACGACGTGTTACCACGCCGAGCGCTGGACACCACACCGTTTATTTTTATTTTTATGAATGACATCTCGCTGTTAACCTCTGAGGTCTGTGCTGCTTAACCGGGCTATCCTATGACTACTTTAGGGGCTAATCTTAAAGCCTCTAGCCATAGGTTGTCGGGCTGTCGATCGTCATCCTCAGGATGCCTCGTTGAGAGGTGAAACAGCGAGGTGCCATAAGAATATGAATTAAAAATCTCGACTAATTAACAAGTTATGCAATAACGCGAAATTACGCCGGTATTCAGGGGCCTAAGTCTACTAATTTATAAACGTTTAGACAATGGTTTCCAATGGTGAGTTTTTGACAGATTCGCCATACAAAAACTGTCAAAAACTCACCATTGAGAGACCATTGTAGCGTTTATAAATTAGTAGATTTAGGCCCCTGGTCTATTAGGTATCTATTATACAATGTAACAGCGAATCGATTTTCACGCCTCCCCCTTAAGATCTAGGCCAAATATTTTTTTAATATTCGGATAGCTCATAACCTAAAGTATATGAATTGAAAACATACAATTTCGCGGGTATTCTGGTGTTATACAAAACATTCCGTAACCGAGCGACAATATCGATCCAACGTCACTGAAATTCAGCTGAACAAACATCGTCAGTGTATTATTCAATTAGTAACTATTCATAAAAGTTTTAAAGAAGAAATTAAATAAAAATGGCCGCCTTGATAGCACCTGCTGATGATATGGAGATGGAAAAGATTGCAGAGGATGAACTGTCCAAGTTGCAGAGACAGGTAAATATTCTTACAACCTTCAGTTTTGTTACTGATGTTATAGACAAGACAAGACAATCAAGTTGGATGTCCATCTGCACACGTAGCATGACAACTATAGAAACGGGTTTTCTACGGCTTTTGTCGACGGAAGAATAGACAAAATTACAGATACACAATCAAAATCTGTCATTTTGTCTATTCTTCCGTCGACAAAAGCCGTAGAAAACCCGTTTCTATGATGGATATGCTCCGCGTGCTGATGGTAATTATGTCAACTGACGCTTATGGACGAGGCATTTTATAGTAGTTGACATGTACCATAATTATTGTCAACTGACGCTTATGGACGAGGCATTTTAGGTGTATCGTCATCTACAGATTAAGCTGAGAAGCCTCACTGGCACCCATGCTTGGCAGCCAGGAAAATGTACCTATGCTGGTTCTAATACTTTCCCCGACGAACTCATCGAGATCATTTTAACCGAAAGACGTCCACTGCTGGACATAGGCCTCCCCCAAATAGCCTATAGTTTTGAGAAACTCGCAATATAGTACTATCGCAGACACGCATATCTGAACACCGTAAGGACTATTCCTGCTTGCCTAACTACAAGGAAAAAGGGGCGGTAAACACATGTGGTCATCGTGTGCACGGGATTTTGTTTTCAAAGTGGTTAGATATGCGTGACCGCGGTGGTACGTACCCGTCGCATGCAATTATAGGGATGCCCGACGACCCCCGGCCTCCCTCTTAAACTTATAACATAACTGACAAAATGTGGGTGAACTTTACACCTTTTGATTGTAACAGTTTAGGGTGATGGAAATAGACCGGGCGACAGTGCTGAGCAGCGTGCAGCCGACCCTCAGGATGCAGAAGAACATCATCAACACCCTCAACCAGGACCTTGAGAAGATCATGATGGAGCTCAAGGTATTGCGGACACGATATTCCAAAACTGCAGTACCTACCAGTACCTACAACAACACTTTATGTCTTATGGCGTTCTGCTGTGGGGATCGGCAGCTGATGTAGACTCAATTTTCATATTACAAAAGAGAGCAATCCGCGCGATCTATAGAATGGGTCCTCGTGAGTCCCTTAGAAACAAATTCAAAGAAGTTGATGTACTAACTCTGCCTTCTCTTTATATCTTAGAAAGTATTTTGTATGTTCGCAAAAACTTAGGACTTTTCAAAATTAGAAGTGATTTCCATAATATAAATACACGTAGTAAACATGAAATTGTGATACCTAAATTTAGATTAACTAAAACTAGCAAGTCATTCCTTATAAACAGTATTCGCTTTTATAACAAGTTGCCAAAGTCGGTTACAGAACTTAACGATGGAAAGTTCAAAACCCACATAAAACGTGTCCTTATCAAAAAAGCATATTACAAGATTAAAGACTACGTTGATGACAAGGAAGTTTGGCAATAATTCCTTCTGCACATGTGGCCTCCCTGGTACCTCATTAACGGCATAATTATGTAAATGTCTATTAACTGCTCCCAAATTACGATATGTATTTTATTTTACTTTTTTATTTAGGTACTACTTGACATGTACTTTCATTATTTGACATTATATGCCTACAATCCAAATTTCATTTTAAAGTAGGGTTGTCATTCGGATTGGTTAAAGTTGTAGTGACAACCATTTGGGTTAAATTGGTTTTTATTATTTTATTCGACCTTTATATAGATTCCTTTATATTTTGTGAATGTGAGAACGTTGTAGGCACAACAGACCGTCGATTTGCAGACTATTTTCTATTTTTTTTAAGTATCTTGTTGACAGGCCTACGCTGTCCTCGCATACCTATTCAAACTGTACATTTTTTAAAGCATTGTAAAACCCATTTATTTTTAAAAGAGTAACCGTGGAGTTTCTTGCCGGCTCTTCTCCATAGGAAACGACCAATTGGAACCGTGCACCTAGATTCTGACGTTTCATAAGTGCCCATGTAGGTTTATGTGAAATAAAATATTTTGATTTGATTTGATTTGATTTGACTTGCTTGATTTCTCCTGACAAATCGCACCCCGTGCTTTTCCTTCACATTGATTATTCGCACAGCAAAAGTGTGGAAGTCCTTGCTATGTGTTCCGTACTACCTATAACTAGTCCGTCAGCCTTCAAAGTCATTAGTCATTGCTATAATCATTAGGAAGTCGCACGACTATTGAACACCTCCAAACAAGTTAGTTGACACAATCGTCTTGAGTGGATTTCGATTCGCACCCCACGCGGGATTGGCCTTAGTTTGAACTCCCGAATTTAAGGATTTTAAAGAGGTCTGGATAAGTTACCTACTAAAATATTTCGTTAGATTAACCATTTCACAAACTTTTTTTATCGATTATTATCTCACCAGTTTACAAGAAGCACCTCCAACCTCATGGAAGGCGCCAGAAGTCGGGAGAAGCTGATAGCCCTCCTGAAAGACCACGAGAAGTACTCAACAGAAGTGAAGGAGCATAGAGAGAATATCAAGGAGCTGGATTTCTTGCTGAAACAAGTGCAGAAGGAGATCAAGTCGTTGAGGACCAAAGTCACCGGGTTTGAGATTGTAATTTTGTTTGTTGTTTGTTTTTAATGTTTTTTTATTATTTTATAAGGCGTAGAATTTTTCGGTGGCGCCATCTTGAATTTTTATTTTGACCGCATTTTCATTGTAGCTCTCAGTGTCCTTGAAAACGATGAAAGCGACACCCATGACAAAAAAAAGGAAATTTTCGGTGGCGCCGTCTTGGATTGTGATTTTGACTCCAATTTTGTTATCAGCGACTTCGAAAACCATGAAAATGTTTACTTACTTAACTAAAAAATAATATAATAATTAGGGGTTGGGCCTTTGAAAGCATATAGGCGTCATATTGTTATGAAAAAATCTCATTTTCGCAACTTTTGCGCGCAAGTGTCTTACGCGCAAGTGTCTTTCACGCAAGTGTTTTGTCAGCGCACACAAAGAGCAGAGCATTTTCTGAGACTGCTGAAAAATGAATCTTATGACAATCCCATAGATTGCAAAATTAAATACACGTCAAGACCATACGCGAGCATTATGCAGTTCGGTGTGCGCTGACCCTAAACCGGCAGTAGAATAAGTAGACCTAAGTTGCTATTAATTTCCTGGACGATTTTTTACGAAACCTCTGTTACTTGTTCAAATGATAACTATTTATGTCTCTGACACCAGGCTTACGCTAACGTGCTGACCGGTCAGACGCTGCTCAGTCAGCTAGAGAACCGACTAGACACTGCAATGAAGAAGTTCAACACAGTCAACAGCGAAAATTACTCCATGAGGCTTGAGATCGACCGGCTGCTGAGAGATCGGTAACTAATGGAACGTTACTTACAAACTAGCTGTACCTAAATGTATTTTCTTTCTTTCTGTAAATAGCCTATAATGTTCCCACTGCATAGGCTTTCAGACAAAGTAATAAAAACCACAAACCCAACTACCTACGACAAAAAAGTCAACCAAAATGGTATAAACAAGACATCACAGCTAAAGCACTAAAGTAGTGAAGGGTGGGAGTTTTGGGGGACTGTCTTATGTAATTTTGACGTTCGAAAAGTGCTGATTCGCAGCCTAGTTTGAATAAATGACTATTGATTTTGATTTTCGAGACAAATTAAAAATCCGGTGTCACATGTAATCTGTTCGATTGACACGTGTGACTCCGGATTTTTAATTTGTCTGTCTGTGATGTTTTGTTTATACCTTTTTAGTTGACTTTTTTGTCGTAGCTGGGTTTTAGTTTTTATAGCTTTTATTTTTTTTGTGATGGGAACAGGGATTTCCAGTCCAATGCTATATTACAGCCGCTGGGCACGAACTTTTAAGATTTTGCTCTCCATTCTAAAGGCTCGTGCAGACTAGCGCGATATCGCGGGCGCGACAAGGGTCGCGCTGCCTGTCGCGCCCGCGATATCACGCCGGTCTGCACGAGCCGTAACGCCTAAGAAGTTTATCTTTTGTAACTTTTCTAACTAAAGTAAGTAAACGTATTTCAACTCCACGGAAGGCCTGGGTTAAAAAGCGTGACGTTACTTAAAGTTCTGGACATAGGATCGTCTGTATATTCGCCCAACGAGACTGCACGCTCTGTTTCACAATATTATAAATTGGATTCACTTGTTTTGTTTCCTAATCTGATTGGTTCGATAAGATCGCCAGGATAAGAACGTTGGTAGATACTTTTTAAAATACCTTTGTAGTCCACTACAAAGGTGTTTTTATGGAACGCCCATCTACCTGGCTGTCCTATAAATTACGATTAAAAGTAAGAACTCCGAATTAGCAGGGAAATCGTAGGTGGGTAGGAATGTCTCTAACTAATGAAAAAGAAAGAAATAAAAATGCGTTTATTGGTATTACAGCAAAAAAAGACATCTTTTAACGATAGAAACAGAAAACAATGATTATAATGCCAAAAGGGCCGGGGCCTCTGCTCAGCATAAAGGCTCGTAAACACTGGAGCGATATCTTGGACGCGACAAGCGCTGCCTGTCGCGCCCGCGATATAGCGCCCGTCTGAACGAGCCGTAATGTCAGATGACAACACAGGATGACACCAGACGCTGATTCTGGTTTTAGAAGTTCCATGTAAGGAACGAGCCTCCCATTGCCAATTTAATAATCAAGTCGAAGTCTCTGCGACACTGTGTGTCAGAGGTGTGAAATGAAACAGAAACGCGAAATCTTTTGACGCGTTAAGGCAAATCTACGATTTAAATCTTTGCAATAACCAAGCAAAAATTCACAAAAACGTATTCTCCAGTTTTTCGGTGGTCTGCGACAGACCTTACGACAGTCTCCGGCAGTCCGAAAATTTAACTGAGATATTATCGGCATGTATTCGAATCGAACCCCTTAATAATTCCCATTTTGGTTTCCTTAAAATATGAATGTAACTCTAACATAATAAATGTGGCTCTTTATGTGAGCCTCAAATAATTCTCATTTTAGTGTCCTAAAAATAATAAATGTACCTACCTAATTATGTAACTGCGACCAACTTATAGGTAGCATTCGCCGGCATCGGGATGTCCTAGCTTAGTAACTGCGACTAACTTTGAAAAAGAGCCAGAAAGTTAAAATAAGGCTCATTAATTTAAAAAGCATAGATCATTGCAGGACCGAATTTTTTTTAAATGCATTTTTTTTAAACAACTCTGGTCTTAAATTTTTTTAGGGGATCAATTAAATATTTGCCGTTATTTTCCCTCCAGTCAATTCTTCAACACCCTCTGGAAGAACCAACTGAAGCGGCTGATGGACGGCAAGGCGATGATCATCGAGCTGCTGGAGCAAGCCATCTCCACGTACGACCAGCGTGAGGAGTGGTGCTCCAAGCTCGACGCGCTAAAGGAGAAGGCGGCTATTGATTATAGGAAACATTGCTTGGTAATTGATAGAAATAGTTTATTGTCCAGGACATACATAAGCTGGTTCACAGTAACCTGTGAACCTGCTTATGTATGTCCTGCGTATACGGCATGAGTAGCTTATTCTCTCTCTCGTTAGGTCGAAAAGTATGGTGACAGGGTCGAAAAATCCAAGTGGAAGTGTAAATTTCTTGAAAATACTAATAGCTAAATCTGATCTGTTCCGAATATCCCAGTTTGTTAATTTTTAATGATTGGTGGACCCCTTCGCTTTACCTCATTTGCCTTTGGACACCCTGACGTTTTCACGTCTGAGACACCTGTTTATACACCCGCTGTTTTTAGTCACCAAAACTATAAGCCAAAACTTTTTTGGCAATTAATATTAGGTACCTACAACAGGAGTTTTTTCACGTTTTTCATAGGAAGTTCGCGAACTCCAGCGTCAATTAGACCACAGTTTGAAGCTCGAAGAGTTCCTCCGAACGAAGGGCACGGTCAGACTGACGGCAGCCGACGCTAAGGCTGAAGCTAAGAAGTTGGAGCAGCAGGAGGAGGAGATGAGGATCTACAACAATTACGTTAACATCCTGGATGCTATCAGGGTAAGGAACCTATAAAGCATCACGTCTGTATTCCTTGGACTACCAACACCAGTTGGACACCACTCGGTGTGGGTCACAGTCTGTCATCACGAGCATACATACCACGTAACATTCAAAAGCTTTTTTTCTCGTGTAATAAAAACGGCCCCTTTGAGAAAAAAAACCGATTTCATAATAGTATGTTTTCGATAATATTAAGTTTGTAACACCATAAAATTATAGGTACCTTACACGTACGCAAGATTCAAAAGCGATTTTCTCCTAAAGAACTGATAGATAATCCATTCTTTGGGAGAAAATGAATACCTACTATCCTCGTGACTGCAGCAAATATTTAGGGAAATAGCTATAAGTCCCACGTAGGTACATTTTATTCAGAATACGGGCTTCTTTTCTGAATTTCGACATGGAAAAAACCCAATAACACTTTGCAAATTGAACCCAGGACTCAAGAATCGGACCAAGTCCAGCATACTTCGTCATTTTTCCTAGATTAAGCAGCTGAAGGTTTTAGAAAAGGGGTTTGCAAAAACCCGCTCAGAAATAACACCATGATACCTACTTGACACATTTACCACTAGTATTATTTCTTGTGCAGAACATGTTCTAACACCAACAGCAATTACATTTCAGGAGTTTGCCGGCGAAGAAGACGTGGACAAGCTAATCCAAGAGTTCACTCGCCGTGAGGAAGAGAACTACGCGTTGTTCAACTACATCAATGAGGTGTGCACCGAGCTGAAGAACCTCAGCGATAACGTCAAGATGCTGAGTGTTAGCATCGGTAATAATATTTCAGTTTTTTCTTTGCGTAAGATAACTTTGATCATTCACTCATCAAGTCATCAAATTGGCCTTACCTACCCCATTTCAGAAAAAAAGGCTTCTTCTACCATAGAAACCGGTTTTGTCGACGGAAGAATAGACAAAATGACAGATTCCCAATAACAATCTGTCATTCTGTCTATTCTTCCGTCGACAAAACCGGTTTCTATTGTGATCATGCTACGCGTACTGAGAAAGAAAACAAGGTATTGATTACCACCCTCGCTTATCTACTAGATCTTGGCAACTCTTAGAAGCTTTGTCGCATACTGAAATTTAACGATGTTCACGCTGAACAAGAGCTTGCAAAAATCTGCATAAAATGCTTTCATTTACAGTCATTCATTTCAAGTACAGAGTTGTTTTAGTAAGGCACTTATTTAGTAAAAAAAACAGCATTTTAACGAATCTTTTACTTTTTTCTTTCTCCATAGAGGAAGAAAACGCAAAACATCAAGCCAAGCTCTTGCAGCAGCAGGACAGCATCGAATCACTGCGGAATACGCTGGAAGAGAAGCGCAAGGCTACGGCTGGTGTGCGCGCCACGTGCGACAGGAGCTCACAAGTGCTAGCCACATTACTGCAGCAGATACATGCTTTGGCTCTGTGAGTATCTAGTATACATTGTAACAGCGAATCAATTTTTACGCCTGAGGCCTAGGCCAATTTTGCTACTCGAACAACTCCTGACCTAAAGAGTTGCCTAAAAATATGAATTAAAAATCTTTAAAAAAAAACGCGAACTTTCACGGGTATTCTGGTTAGGTACGTGGATGGGCGACCGTACCGCGGAAAGCACGTTAAGCCGTTGGTCACGGCTGTTATTCGTGGATGTTTGACAGGCGTTACGGGTCGTCAAACCCCGAAAGTCTGACAACAAGTCTTACAAAGGGGTATCGTATTCCCCAGGTTGTGGAGGCCATATAGGCAGTCGTCCCATATAAAATACTGGTATTCAACTGCATCCGTTTAGACTGGAAGCCAGACCCAACATAGTTGGGAAAACGATCGGCAGATGATGACGAGCTATTTTACAGGTAGGAACTGTCTACCAGATAGGTTCACAAATGTAACAGAATAATCTGACGGTTAAACTAACCAGAATTTATCTGGAGATGTTTCCGGCAATACCTAGGTATAATTCGAGTCTAAGTAAAGTACAAGAAGAGGGAAATAAGCAAGTATCGATTTCATTCCTATATTAAACTTCCCAGATCTTCGGAGTGCGACTCGCTGCCTCTCCTGAAGCTGCTGGGCAGACGGATTGACATCAACGTAACCAACGCGCGGCTGTACATCAAGAGCTTGGAAAAGAAGGTGCTTGAGATCATCGATATCATCAGAATTGATGAGGTAAGCAGTTGAGAAGTTAACATAACCACACCTGTTTTTTCCGAAGGGTTACGCAGAGGAACACCTAAAGTATAACCTCCACAACCACCCACATTTCGTCAGTTATGTTTAAATCTCGTTTTAGAGGATGACTTTATTGTCATTAAACAGTTCGTTTTGGGCGCAGTAGCTGCCTAGAAGGACTCCGGGTTGCTACTGAGAAATCCTTAATAGAAAAAACTACTAACTCTTACCGCCTCTAACAAACTGTTAACTCTGCCTTACCTGGGGCTCAATCCCAAGACCCCACGCCCAGCAGTCTTGCTTGTGGCAGCTATACCGACGACGCTGTATTTTATAATTGTTTTATTCGTGGAGTTCGAGTCGCTGGCACAACAGTATTTCCAATCTTGTTGGCCCAAAGCTTTGCCACTTACACAGCGACGTCCGTGGCAGCGCAGAGGTCACTTTGACTGGTTGTTTTCAGACAGACCCCATAGACGGCAGGATAGGAGGTGGAGTATAGTTAGCGACGCAGTTGCATATTGTTTTTCTACGGAGTAGCTCGGTCTGAATCTCACCTGATGAGTGATGATCAGGCCGAAGGTGGAAGCGAGCTTCACCCGGCATCCTCAACCATAGAGGAACTGGCTATCTTACCTCTAACTGCCGAAACACAACCAACAATGCATTTCGTTTAAATGATCATTATTTCGTTCGCAGCTGATCCAGCGTCAGATGGAATCGAAGGAGCGCACGCCGCCCTCCACGCGACGCCGACGCGCGCGCGCCGCGGCCACGCAGCGGGCGCGGGAGGCTGTGCCCGCGCAGTAGACATTATGTCATACATGGAAAGACACTATGCATGTCCTTTCCTTTTTTTACTTCAGTGCAAGGCAGTGTGGCGGCATCTACATCGCCACATGCGAACTACGCATCAAAGACCTGACGTTACAAATCTTGCATCGCTCTATTAGAGTTTACCGCGTGATTAACATTTTAACGATTATAAGACTATCCGACATCAATCCTTGGGCAATTACCCGCCAGACACGACATGCGTCTGCTCGGAAGATCCTCCCTTTTCTATAGAGGATGAGTGAACTTTACACCCTGTTACTCATACCTAAAAAGCAGTAACATAAACCCAAGAAAAGTATTAAAATCCAACAATTTTCTTCTAAAGTTCAAACATCGTTACTGTCGAGACCATAATGTGACGTCATTATCTTCGAAACTGCTGTTTCCATCTCTTTTTTTCTTAACACGCTTTTATATTAGCCTGACCTATCTATGTAATGGAATCTTTCAACGTAATTTTCACCAACTTCAAGTCGTCCGATTAATTAGAACAACACGTATCAAGGACCGATGGACAATACAATCATTTGGTATTTTGGAGCTGATCTGATGATGGAGCCAGGAGGTGGATAGTGGAACTCTTCAGCGGCTTTTAGTAAACCCTTCGAGTTTGGGCTCATATGATTCGTTTTGACGAGTCTTATAGATTGCGCTTAGGCATCGAGGGTCTGATGATGAGCCAAGAGGTGGATAGATCGTGGGGCGCATAGTTTAAATTAAAGTACACTCTGCTAAAAAGCGCTCCACGCTTGTTTATTTAATCAATGGATAGAAAAGAAGTGACAAGCTGCATTCTCCCATTATTATGCATGTTGTTGAATTTACGTACATAATGTTAGTCAAACTACGAAAATCTTAAACACACGTTTATCACATCACTTGTAGAAGAAATAATTAAAGTCATTATTAAAACAATAGTTTTATTTAACTTTAACCTTAACAGACTATACAGTGCTTTACAGACTTACAAATACATACGATCTTAGAATGGCATTGTTAGAAAGAGAGAAAATTACACAAAGGCTTTAAATAAGAAAGGGACAATTAATATACTTATTAGCCAAACTTTAAAAGTGGAGGAACAGAAACGCAAATACGTAAAAACATAACATGAACGGCTGAACAAATATGAATGAAATTTGGCACAAGAATATATAGTTTGTCGAGTACATAACGTAGTTTATAAAACATTTAAAATTACACGAATTATTTATTAATTATTACTTAAAATAATAATTAGATCCCTCAAAAATATGTACAGATTTATTATTGTTATGTTATGAACATCAGTCATTCCTTTAGTTTCATGACACTACCTGAAAGAATAAATAACATAACAATTAATTAATTAAACACTTACATTTAATAAATTGTAAGTGCTTTCTGCAAAAAAAAAAAAAAACTGCTCGGTTTGGTTGGTGGTAGGGCTTGTTCTAAGTCCGCCTGGCTAGCTACCACCATCTTATCTAAGTCTGTCGCCATAACAACAATGTTATCAGCATTGTTGTGTTCCGGCAGTTAGAGGTAAGATAGCCAGTTCCTCTGTGGTTGAGGATTCCGGGTGAAGCTCGCTTCCACCTTCGTCCTGATCATCACTTACCATCAGGTGTGATTCAGGAAAAGAGATTCCCAGTAGTGGTAAAAAAAAAATGATTTGAATTAAATAGTGCTGTTGATCATGATTAATTTTAGACTAAATTAACTTTTAACATACATAACATCACGCCCTGTTTCGCCGAAGGGATAGGCAGAGGTGTACCCATAGTAGGTACACACACATTTCGCCAGTTATGATTAAGTCCCATGTATTACATGGGACTTAATCATAACTGGCGAAACCTATTGCCATCAACGGAGTAGTACTGAGAAATTCCAAGTGGAAAAACCCAATATGACTTTACCCGACCTGAGAATTGAACCCAGGACCTCATGCTCAGCAGTAGCGCTTGCGACCACTAGACCAACGAGGCAGTTATTAACTTTAAAATCAAAATGAGTTACCTTTTCAGTCTCGTATCCGAACAGGCAGTCCCCGCGCCACCACACTGCTGGCTATCATCACATAGTTGCTGGAACATCGCGCGCGACACACGGCGCGCAGTATGTCTCGCTCCGGCGTGAACTGACCCTTCTGTTCACCGGGTGTTGTGTCTGGAAACAGGAATAGTTTATGTTATTTCAGAGAAAAATCGTCTTTGACAAGGGGTCTATCTATATAAGCGTCATGGCGACCTAATCCTCTATCTTACACTAGCCGTCGGCATTAGTCAAAGGGCGCATATTAAAACGGTTACCCAAAAGAGGTAACATGTTTCTTCTTCTTGGGTTACCCAGATAACGGTAACCTTAGTAGTAGAAGTAACCAAAATTCTTCGATACCTGTACCGTAACTTAAAATGGTTTTCGGTCCTTGATTAGATGAGAACTTAACGATGGAAAGTTCAAAACCCACATAAAACGTGTCCTTATCAAAAAAGCATATTACAAGATTAAAGACTACGTTGACGGCAAGGAAGTTTGGCAATAAATCCTTCTGCACATGTGGCCTCCCTGGTACCTCATTAACGGCATAATTATGTAAATGTCTATTAACTGCTCCCAAATTACGATATGTATTTTATTTTACTTTTTTATTTAGGTACTACTTGACATGTAGTTTCATTATTTGACATGTATGCCTACAATTCAAATTTCAACTTACAGTAGACTTGTGGAAAACGGGGTTCTCATTCGGATTGGTTAAAGTTGTAGTGACAACCATTTGGGTTAAATAGGTTTTTATTATTTTGTTCGACCTTTATATAGATTCCTTTATATTTTGTGAATGTGAGAACGTTGTAGGCACAACAGACTGTCGATTTGCAGACTATTTTTTTTATTTTTTTTTAAGTATCTTGTTGACAGGCCTACGCTGTCCTCGCATACCTATTCAAACTGTACATTTAAAGCATTGTAAAACCCATTTATTTTTAAAAGAGTAACCGTGGAGTTTCTTGCCGGCTCTTCTCCATAGGAAACGACCAATCGGAACCGTGCACCTAGATTCTGACGTTTCATAAGTGCCCTTGTAGGTTTATGTGAAATATTTTTTTTATTTTTTTTTTATTTTGACACTGGTTACGGCGTGGTCTGACGCCCTTATAGAAGACTTCACCCAAATACTGGGGGCAGACATTCAAAAACAATATTGTTGATCAGCAGATCGTTTGTTAACAGACCTCGAACATTAGTCAGCCGCTATTCACGCTCATGCTCACCGCACGGTCCTACCTGGTATTGGTTACCTATTGGTAACTTGAGTTCAATAGTTGTTGAAAATGAAAACGATTGATTTGGCAAATAAAATTGGTTTTTTTTCTGTCTGTTATCAAGACCAGCGGAATTGACAACATTTCATATTTTTAAACTGCATGTATTATTACGTTTTATAAAAGTAAATCCAAAACTAGGGCACCGGTATTTTTCCGTTTTTCGAAATGATGTACTTTTCATTCATAGTTTTAACTTTGAAATTCGGTTTATTCTAAAAAGACGTAAGCGCCAAATGACGTCAAACATATAGTGGAATAGCGTTAAAACCTTTGCTTGACTATGATCGTCAAAAAAAAACTATTAGATGTCACTGGTGTCATCTTGTCAAATGTGTCAAACTCGTTGGTGCCTAAACTTGTTTGTTTGTTTTCAATTAAATTCGTAAATTTTCTTATTTTCAAGTGTTATTATCCTCATTGGCGAAATATCAATCAAAAGTTGGCAATATTTACAGTAAGCAGCGTGTATATTTTAAAGTTTAATTTCCTAAGAAAAAGATTGTAAACAAACTTTTGACATTGACGTCTTGTTTGACAAGTCAAGTTTTCATCTAATACATTGGAATGCTTAGGCAAAGGTAACTACCTCATTCCACTATTTCTATGACGTCATGACGTGTTTTTTGATTTTAATTTTTTTTCTCAGAAATGAAGAAATAAAAAAAAATAAAAAAATATATTTGAACTCAGGATATGAAAATAAAGAAATGGTATTTTTGTTTTATAGCCGTGTCATTTTTGAAATGTTGTCAATTGCGTAACACACTAACAGTAGCAATGGTTTTTTGTTCATTGCGTTTGTTTACGTTGTTAAGCAGACAAATGTTTCGAAAATATGAAGCAATGGATAAGCAATATACTTCAAAATAATTCAGATTGTGATCGAAAGTGTGTTACGCAGACAGCCAATTTTGGACAGCGGCACCCTAAAAGTGTTCAGCATAGCACTGTTTTGTTTTGATGTGTAATAAATGTATACATTAGATAAAACGCGTGATTCTCACCTAGCACTCGATTGCTCCACTTGGCCTTGCCCACACTATGCCAGGGCACCGGCGCGTCAGACGGTACGTACAGCGACACGAGTGTGCTCACCACTTTGTCCACTTCTAAGTCTGTCACCTCCCACAGCATGCCCACCACCATCGGACTGAAAAATTCGAGATTGGTTTTTAAGAAAAAAGATAAAAATACAAGATGAAAACGTTGTAGAAGTTTGATAAATCATAAATTATATTTAATTATACCATTCCCCCTCCAAAAAGCTTATTTTATTCAGGCAAAACAGATACTAAAAAGCACTTTTAATCACTGTTTTGGTGTTTGAATTTAGAACACACATATATTTGACCTCCATCTCAATGATATACAACCTCCTTGCGAAAAACTTTTTTCTTCATTGAATGTCTATTTTCGCTTAAATCTTTCTTTTTCTCGTAGTTATGGTATAAAGTACAGTATGCGACTCTTGAATAAAACGGATTTATATCGAGGGCCATGAATCACTCGCGTCGCTCAAGATTCTAACACTTGAATCAGTCGCTATGCTCGTGATTCAATCATCATGGATCACTCCCTACGGTCGTGATTCAGTCGTTAAAATCCTTCACTTGCTCGTGACTCATCTAATGGCCCTCGCTTTAAATCCGTCCTTTATTCACTAATTGCATAATATGCTATTATTTATGTAAATTGGTTAAAAAAGAAAACCCTTTTACAAGTCAAGAATAGATTATGTTTTAAAACTAGACTACTCTGAGAAGAAAGCCCGAAATTAACTCAGAGGTCGCAGTCTCTTTTAAAGTTCAGCATCGCTTCACTGTCGCTGACGACATTTTGAAGAAAGTAGTGTCTGCCGTTTAGAAAATGTAGATATTACCTAGGTAAGTCACTCACCAGCCAGCGATATGCAGATGATGATAAGCAGCCGCGGGCGGAGCCCTGGGCGCGGAAGTGTTGAGGCGCACAGAGCCGCAGCCCGACAGCACGCACAGCGCGGCCCCGCGGGCCCCCTCCACGCCCGCGCCGCCGCCGCCCGCGCCCAGCTGACAGCCGTCGCCGTGGCCGCAGTATCTGTCATGATACGTATTCTTTATAGCAATGGGAACAGGTTTTTTTTTAAACAAAAAACATGAGAATTATAAGCCTTGTTATGCCAAAACATACCAATCTAATCTACAATACAACTGGCGAAATGTGGAAAGATCGTATAGTCACCCCTGTTGTTTTAAAAAAGGTCATTGTCATAGGGACTTGATCTTTTTTGTTTGACGTAACGTCCTGTCAAGTGACAATTCAATTGTCATCACGTACTATGTTATTAATTGCGCGCTTTTCTCTCTGCTTTATAAATCATTCTTGAAGATTAGATTTATTCGTTGTTATAAATAATGTCTGACGATAGTGAAAGTGAAACATGTAAAAAGAATCATAGTCAAGTGACATTGATCTTTCTCTTAAAAAATGTAAAGTAAAAAAAATAAGAATATTTATTACCTAATTATAGGTATATGTAATAGGTATACACTATAATACATAGTTATTATAGTAATAAGATAAGCGTCATTTTTTTTTTAAATAAAGTGCATTAATTATTTAATCAGTTTTTTTTTTATTATCTCCTAATGAGATTATTAATGTTAGATGCGAAATAAAATATACATATAAGTCTCAAAATGGAGGGTGCATGTAGTTCCAGGACTTCGGAGAACAGCTTTCTAGCAACAAGATTTTAAAAAGAAAAAAAACGTTACTCTTTCATTAGTCTCTGCTCTATAAAAAGAAGAAATTGGTTGTCAAACAACGACTTATGCCGGAACCACACGCACCTTGCAACATTAATATTCATTTCACGTAGGTATTGGCGTGCTTCGTCCACAGGGATAAATCTGGCGATGATCTTTCTTTCCCTGAGCCCTTCAATTGCTGAAACCTGCCTGTTGTTGCTGTTGATATCTGGTCACAATTACTGAAACCTGCCTGTTGTTGCTTTTGTTGTCTGATCACAATTATTGAAACCTGCCAGTTTTTGCTGTTGTTGTGTGGTCACAACTACTGAAACCTGCATGTTGTTGCTGTTGATATCTGGTCACAATTACTGAAACCTGCCTGTTTTTGCTCTTGTTTTATGGTCACAATTGCTGAAACCTGCCTGTTGTTGCTCTTTTTCTCTAGTCACAATTGTAATACTTACAAGAACACATCAGCTTCACTAAGGTGTGAGATGAAGTCTTGCGGTGAAGGCGGTTCCCCGATGTGACCCTTCCAATCAGGACACCAGTACTCCACGAATGACGTCATGCGATTCTCCATGCGGTCCAGATTCTTCTCTGTAAGTTGTTGTTTGATATAAGAAGGAGGCTTGAAAATGTTAGAAAATGTATGAAAATATTATGATTAAGTTGTTATTTCATAACGCAAGAAATACTTTATTCCACTGACTGAAACTTTAGTTTTAAATTTATTCTATTTTGGAAAAAGTAACTTTAACTTCTACTCATAAAGTTTATTTTTAGCTGTAATTTAAATCTTTTTACTACCTTTTCAATCGCCATTTCCAAAATAAAGCAGCCGTAAAATTCAAGTTATTACCAAGGACTGTAACTACTATCCATTCAGATATCAACCTAATCTACACACACATATAGTTGACATTTGGTTACCTGAAAACAAGGTTTTGGATCAAGCATTTGAAGAACATACCTGGATTGATGACGTATCTGCCGACATCACACTTGGCCGCGAAGTACCCGTCGATGACGTCACTCTCGTGAATCTTGTACAGATAGTATAGGAAGTGAATGTTCTCCATGCGGGAGACGGGGTGCTGGTTCAGTATGGGGAGAGTCTCCCATGGAAATGTATCCAGCATCTGTAGTTAAGAAAAAAAGAGGTTTTAATAATATGTTTATATGGTTGTCTGTTTGTATACCAGCACTTTTAGTTTTGTCGTTTTGTTCCCCAAGAACTGGCTAAAACATTATGTTGCCCAGAAGTTATAGGTTTGTGTTATAGAGTGTCCGTGGAGTTTCTTGCCCGTTCTTCTCCATAGGTACCTACTACGCTTTGGAATGGGCAACTAGCTTCATATTTCTGACTGACCGACTCCTTGACAATTCAAAAGTACCTGTAAATGATTTAATTGAAATAAATGGTTTGAGTTTGCGTTTTGTATTTAGAATTCTGTCTCAGCACCAAAATACAGATTTCATATTTCCTTGTAACTAAAAAGTAATCTACATAAAGATAATGGTAAATCATTCCCATCTGTGATTCTCAATCATTAGCCCAAAATACTTATTTAGTACTTTAGTTCCGAATACGCTCATATGGAGAGTTACAAATTCTAAATACAATTTTTAAATGGCGATCCGATAACTGGGACTTCACTAAACTTGAAGCCTGTGAAAAACTTCAGATCATATCATTCTGCCTAGCCTTTTCCCAATCATGTTGGGGTCGGCTTCCAGTCTAACCGGATGCAGCTGAATACCAGTATTTTACATGGAGCGACTGCCTATCTGAACTCCACAACCCAGTAACTGGGTAATACGATACCCCTTGGTAAGACTGGTTGTCAGACTTTCGGGCTTCTGACGACTTATAACGACTGTCAAAGAGCCACGAATGACAGCCGGGACCAACGGCTTAACGTGCTTTCCGAAGGAAGAGGAGAGACGGAGGAGTCTCGGTACGTAAAGATGGTCACCCATCCACGGACCAACCCCGGCAAGCGCAGCTTAACCTGATGGATCGACCCGTGCGGCCGATCGGACCCTGTGAAAAACTTCAGATATAGAAATAAAGCTTAAAACTCACTTCATCCACAATAAGTATGACCGGATGTCTCTTGGCCTTCTTCAGTCCCCACTCATCATTATCTTTGACTTGCGAGGCAGCTTGAGAAAACGCGCGAATACCATCCACTAGACCAAAATGATGGATCTTCTCAAAACTCCTCGACAAACATTTTAAACAAAGTTCGCTTAGAAATCTAAACTCTTTGGTGCAACCGCCGCATTCTATAGTCAAAACTTGACGGACGTCCTCAGTGTTGCCATGTTCGGTTAATATTCTTCTGATGCAGGATTTTATTTGTTGTGATTGCAACACTGGGCAACATTCTATTAGGTTGTAGAGAAGGATTTTTTGTTTTTGTGTAAGTCTGATGAAACTGGAAAGGAAATGATGAAGTTTAGAAATATTTAAAACTACTAATACCATGTTCAGGCTTTATTATATGGCTGATTGGCTGAGTGGCAATACTTTGACGACTCGTAAACGCTGCGATACCGTCGCGACACGTGATTGTAATAAAATCAGGT
The DNA here is from genome assembly GCA_914767815.1 of Eupsilia transversa. Lineage (NCBI taxonomy): Eukaryota > Metazoa > Arthropoda > Insecta > Lepidoptera > Noctuidae > Eupsilia > Eupsilia transversa. Next base: position 12,119,775 of record OU611892.1, read on the forward strand.
CGCTTCAATTAAGACTCCAAGCCGCTACTAAAAAAATCTCAAGGGAAAACCAATATCTCTTTTATTCCCAGAAAATTTATCTGCGTAGCCTTTTCCCAACTATGTTGGGGTCGGCTTCCAGTCTAACCGGATGCAGCTGAATAACAGTATTTTACACGGAGTGACCGCCCTGCATCTGACCTCCACAACCCAGTAACTGGGATTACACAGTTACTGGGTTGTGGAAGTGAGATGGGTGCAACCCAGTTCCTGGGTAATACGATACCCCTTGGTAAGACCGGTTGTCAGACTTTCCGGCTTCTGACGCCGTAACCACTGTCAAAGATCGACGAATGACAGCAGGTACCAACAGCTTAACATGTTTTCCGAGGCACGAAGGGGTCTCGGTATGTAAAGATGGTCACCCATCCACGGTCCAACCCCGGCAAGCGTAGCTTAACCTGATGGATCGACCCGTGCAGCTGTTATTACTTAGCCTCGAACTTTTATTCCCAGAAACCAGGCGTAAAATTGGTTTTAAATTTATATTTAAAGTGTTAGTACTTACCCCCAATCCAGTATAGTGGTGTCAACTAATTTAACAACTTTTTCCTTCAAGTTCTTGTCAACTAATTTTCCGGTGAGCAAACACCCCCAGCCTCCAAGCCATTCTTTGTCCATCACATTGATTACGCTCTGTAAATAATACAATTATTTACTTAGTTGACTCAGGTAGCAATCCTCAACACTTCACTTTTTTTAACTTGAATAATAATCATATATTTTCCAGATCATAAAATCCACTATTTTTGTAATTACATCCACAACTTAAACACTAGTTAGTGTATATACATTTGGCAGATTTTGGTTATCTATACATATTATAAAACAAAGACGCTTTTCGTGTCTGTGTGAACACTTGGTTCTTCTAAATTACACAAGAGATTTTGATGTAGCTTTCACTATCATTTAGAGAATTCATTCCGGTATCTTTGCCTAATATTTTACTTAAATTTAGCAAAGAAATCTCAAAGTTTTGACATGTCAAAACATCGAGACAACTAGCTTCAACTTTCTGACTAACTGACCAACTCTTTGACAATTCAAAAGTGTTTGTAATGGTTTAATTGAAATAAATGCTTTGAGTTTGAGTCGCCATTGCACCCGTTCGAAGCACATGTGGGTCCCTATTAATTAATAATAGGTATTATTAGGTGTCAACATATTATGAGTATTAACTCCAAGCTATTACATGAAATGTAGAAAACTATCAAATCATTTTTATCAATTTAGATGATAATTATATAAAAGTTACAGTGTTAATGGACTTTTGTTACTGACTGAGTCGCACTGGGGTCCTGAGTTCGAATCGAACCCAGAATCGGGCAAAATGATCAAGTTTTTTCATTAGGAAACATTTTAAATATCTACTTACTTACTTCTGTAGTAAGAGACCCAGAGGTCTCCTACTACAGAAACTGGGCAAACTCAGCAGTGGGACAAAAACGGTAAAAAAAAAAGAGTTGCAGACAAAGACTTCAAAGCAATGATAATGATAATAATGAGGTATTCATGTCCTACAGTGCACTGCACTCCGTTAGTTACATGAAGGACGAATCAATTGTATAAATGATGTCACTTAACCATGCAAGCCGCACCGCGCAGATGTCAATATTACTATTACAATTTGAGAATCTGAAAGATTTTTAATCGACTGTCAATGGTCGAACATTACGCCTGTATGCCCTGAAGGGATAGGCAGAGGTGTGATAGTACAACCACCTTTCGCCAGTAATTTTTAGGTCCCATTAAACGGGAACTCTAATGCGGTCAAGCCAGCAAAAAATTTAGACTCAACTCTGCAATTAGGAAATTCCTAATGGAACAAATACAAGAGCACTCTACTCGAACTTAGGATCGAACTCAGGGCCCTATGCTCAGCACTCGCGCATGCAGAATGCAAAAGCAGTTACAGAAGAAATTAAGATAGTTAATTGATTCAGGCGCGTCTTGGCGGAAATCCATTATATAATACAAAAGACGAAGATATGTTTAGTAAGCTTTTCCGCTTAACTACTCCTAAATAGTCATATAAAACACGAACACGACGTGTAGCCACGCCGAGCCCTCGACGCTGAGTAAAAAAAGAGTTTCTTTGCGTCCAGCGCTCGACGTGGCGACACGTTGTGTTCCGGTTCGCGACAAGTCAATCGTCATCCTCGGGAAACACGTGTCGATTTCTTGCAGGGTTTTTTATGACTCTTTAGGAATAGTTAAGCGGAATAAGTTACTAAATATATCTACGTCTAATATATTTTACAATAAATTTAATTGTTTATTTAGTTTTATAAAATACTGGCTTTTACTTGCGGCTTCCCTCACGATGAAGTGGGAAATGATATAATCGTACTACTGAGATAAAAACTATCCTATGTCCTAACCTAACCGACATAGTCTATCCCTGTCATCCAAATCCGTTCAGCCGTTAAGGCGTGAACAGGTAACGGACAAACAGACCACAATTTTTAATATTAAGTACCTACTGATCATTGCATATTTCGCGTATTACCTTCATTCGTAAATCGATGTCCTCTCTGCGACTCCAATAGTTCTGTACCAGGCGCTTGTTGTTCAGGAACTGAGCATTATCTATAGTCTTGTAGTTTTCATCTAGTAACGAGTATAGCTCGGTAAACAGAGGTCTCTCACCTTCTGGAATTGTTAAAGAAACAGTTAATATTAAAATGTTACTGTTAGCCTGTATCATCCCACTGCTGGGCAAAGCTAAGAAAGAAAGAAAACACATTTATTTGCGGTAAACATGACGCAAAGTAAGAACGGAAAACAAAAAAGAACAAGTTGGGGAAAAATATGCGTCCTGTCACATCCACGCAAAACGGACATCAGAGGTCACAATTTGACATAGCCCCTTTAAATCGTAGCAGTAAGGGCGATTTTTGTACTGCAAGTGTTACCAATGATGCGCGGTTGACTTGTTACATACAAGTAACTTTAAATATTTGTAGAATGTTAAATCTTTTTAAAGCCTCGTGCAGACGGTAATTATTCTACCGTGAAGTTTTCTTATAAATTGTGCTGCTTCGTGCCGTCGCGTCGCGCCAGTCTGCACGAGGCTAAATATAAAAAATTGCCACCGAAAAATAGGCACCAACTCTCATTTGCTTTGACTATGTCTACAATGATTGCACATAATCCGTTACCAACGCGTACAATGAGTGAAGAGTGGCCATTCTTTACCAGTAACCATACAAAGAAGTCAACCAATAACAGAACCACAAAATAGATCGGTACCAAAGGCCTGCTCCATACCGATCGAGCGAAAACGCACGCACACATACCGTACAAGACTACGTACAGCGAGTGCAAGTACACTCGCTACTGGCATTTGTTTCAGAGGGCCTAGTGCGAGTTTCATTTTACCATCTCGATCAAACGCATCGAGCGCGTTCTACGTTCCGATTGGCCCTTCACCGGTGAAGGCCGGCCGGCTTCCAATCGGAGCGCCAAACGCGGTCGATGCGTTTGATCGAGATGGTAAAATGAAACTCACACTAAGCCCTCAGATCGCCGTAAGTACACGTCTATGTGTGCGTGAGCCTGTTTCCATTAATTGTATGGAGCTGACCTTCTGTATTCTCCATATTTTCCGACAGAACCGTCTATTCTGCTTTTGAAAACTCACCTTTAGTAACATTAGCAGGTACATGCACAGTCATGGGACCCAATCCTGCATCGTCCAAGTAATCATTAGTGAACATACTCAAGAATATTGATTCGACTTCCGTTCTATACTCAATTAACGACTTTAAGTTCTCATTAGGATTGTACGGTACGGTCAATTGTACCACGGTCCATTCTGTAATGAGAAGATTAGAAAATTAGTAATGGGGCGAGTAATAAAGTGGGAACTTTGATTTGGTAGCTAAAACTTGACATAAAAGACTGGCCAAATGTGACTCGGACCACGCACAGTGAAGGGTTCCTTAATTGAGGTCAATAGTGCACAGAAGGAAGGCATTGTATTGATTTTATCGACCGCAAAAATAAATAGTATAACTAGAAAAAAAATTGAATAACAAAGTTATTACTGCAATTGTAACCAAAAATATTCAATATTTCTAAAACTTTTATATTTATATATAAATATATTAACTTATATAAAAAAGTCACTTAGAAACGTATAGCCAACTCGCTATGTGCATTAAATTATCAAATAATTTTGAATTTTCAAAGAATATTTTATTGTACACAAGTTATATTTTACTAAGACACATGATGATATAGTAAAACATTGTCACAAAAGTTCACAGTACCTTTAGGTAATTCTTTCAGAATCTTCTGAAAGTTGTCAACATTATTCTCTTTGGAGAAGCAAAGATATTTCTTGTGGAACGGCACCTCCTCTTCTATTGCAAATGACTCCAAAACATTTGTTATGTTCTCTGTGCCATCCGAAAGCAAATCTAAAAACTTTGATTCTTTCTTTGGTCTAAAAGAAAAATACAATTGGATTGGTAAGACGGGATGGTATCCGCAACTCCACTTTAAGCGCGTATGTTGTGGAAAATCGATTATTCAATCCACACCAGCTCCTCAATGATGGCCAGGACCGCCTTGGTGTTTCTTACAACCTCACGGAGGGACTTAAAAATAAAATTATAATAATGCTTTATTTATTTCTATCCAGGTATAATTACTATAGTCCATTATCAACACTGTATATGAATATCTAATGCAGCAAAAGCAGTAAAAATAGAATAGAATAGGTACTCTTTATTATGTACACCATAAAAACAGACATAAATTTGGACATTTTACATAGGGTGACACAATGGGCAGTCTTAAAATATTAGCCAGTCAGCAAGGTGGTAGCAGGACTGACCGCTGCCGCTGCCTGATGCACATTTAAGTATAAGCCACTGAGGCTTTTTTAAAGTCGTCTTATCTACAGTAAGCAATGTTTTTTAAGACAAAACAAATACTTACATAGGGTTTGCATCTATTAAATCTTTAACAGGTTTTATGTAACATGTGATTTTGTGCAGTTTATCTCCTAAAAACAAAAAAAAAAATGAATTAAAACTAAGATTACAGCTGAAACTAAAATTACATTAGTGGCAGGAGTTATACTAACTTCACTTGAATGATTCAGCACGTCGAATTCAAACCTAATCGTCTATCTCAAAATATTATAAAAAGGGACAACCTTATTTTAATTTTGTTTGCCCATCCGCCACCCTTTTAGAGAAAACTAGTGGAGGTTGCAAGCGCAACTGTCAATTACTTAATATAGGTCCAATTCTCAGGTTGAGCAGTGTTAAAGCGTTATTCCATCAGGAATTTCTGAGTAGCAGCTTGTTGTGACCAGTTAGAGGTAATCAGCTTACCCTCAAGGTTCTTTGTGGGACCTACCATAACTGATGAAATGTCCTATATATCTTAAACACCTCTGTTGTTGTTGTTTGTACAATTAAGTAAGTACCTATGTTAATAATAATTAATAATTGCTTAATTCCTTAATTGTAATTGCTTGTTTATGTTAATTTTGTACGCCATATATTGGCAAAACATAGTGCACATATTTTAGACACATGATACCATCTGTAACCATACCTATGTTTAACAAAATAAATGATTGATTGATTGTTATTTAAAATATAATAAGTACATACGTGCAGCCTTCAACTGTTCATCTCTATATACAGCCATAGTCCTTAGTGAAGCTGATGATGCCTCACTCAAATGGAATGCACACCCCACGTCATCATTGTCCGCTAGACATTCCTCAGCCATAAGTTTCCTGCCACCTTGAAAGGCAGAATAATTAAAAATATCTTTACTTACACATTATTCATAGAAAAAGAAACAAAGATCTTTTGTCTTAGAAATACTTGATTGATTAGTTCACAAGCTGAATATAGTGCTAAAGATAACTGTTTTCTACAGTTATCTTTAGCACGAGATATTAAAGTAAATTCCTAGTTAAGATTATTTTAACTTATTGGGATGGCAAAACTTACTTTGATAATTTGGCCCGTTAGGAGTCGGTGGGACGTCATGAACATATTTATTCAATATATTTTTGAACAAGGGCTTCGTAAAGTTAATCTCATTTGTAAATATATCAAAATCTTCCATAGTTTTATGCACTTTTCAACTTCTATTTGAATTTTAGAGTGTTTGTGCTGGTTTGTTTGTGCATGTTTTCAAAATTCAAATTTGACATTACGATTTGCGTTTCAAACCTCTAACATATTGGAATACAAGCTTTTTGTTTTCTCTTTCATGTGCGTAAAGGCGACAAAGATAGAAGACAAGCTCGTGATAAAAATGCTATTATTGCTGTGTTTGGAACGCGGTTCTCATTTGACATTTCAAAATCCGTTAGATTTAGAATAAATTGCGTTTCGATTTACAAAGGCAGGTAGGTAATTCCGGTAACTCTATCAACGTGAAAGCATAGTGATATTATTTCTAGGCTGTTAGCACCATGATAACCTTGATCGAAAACATTTTATTTATCAACATTTTCTGAAAATAAAGTCTTGTATTTTGTTTGATAGTAAGAACACGTTACAATTCAAGAAATTGCGTGCTGATTCATTGCTATTAGCTTGTTGTACTTATGTATTTCTGTCGAACTTTCTATTTGCCGTATAATGAGCTACTAAGACGTAAGAATATTAATTAGACAACGCCATTGATATTCCATAATGTATTATGCAAGCTGCATTGCTGTGTAGTAGGTACACACCTGTTGAAGCTTGTATAAATATTTAAAACATCGTTTTATAATATATAGGTAATGTAGGTACCCGCATCTTTGATACCAAATACAACATTATACTTTCACAACCGTGTACAATAATGTCACATTTACAAAATTACTCCCTGCGGGGTAAGCAGCTTTATTTTTGGTTGACAGTGGGTAGATAGGATAGGACCTAAACCCCTTAAATAAATTATTTATTACCGATGGTACTTAATTATTTCTTACTTAAGTACCTACAGCTATTTTTTTGTTACATTCCATTTCAAATCCAGAACACCAACAACTGTCTTGAATCGATGACCTTACGCTCAGGGCCAGATTTAGGGGAGGGCATCCCCTACAGCCTCCACAAAAAGGGGACCCCACAATAGATTTCGAAAAAAAAAACATTCAAATTCTGTCTAGTTAACAACTTTCCCTTCTTTTATTTCCCTTTACCTACAGTACTTCGTACAAACATGATTATATTGTGAGCCCACACAACCTCAGGTTTTTATCTCTCTCGCACCATACTACTCGCGGACTAAGTGCGTGCGAGGCGGAGGCGCCTCCAAATCGGCAAAAGTTTAGGTACTTTTAGTTTAGTTGCTTTTTACAGCGAAAATAATGGTAACAAAAAAAAAAAAAACACAAAGTCGCTGCTTTATAGTTAGTTCAGTTAGTGTGCGAAGTTTAATGATCTAATTTGAAGTATTTTTTGAATAGCAGCGGTTTATTGTTGGGTTTGGAGGTAATTTTGTTTTTTTTTTCTATCGAGAATTTTTTATGTAATCGTGTTTTCGGCTAACATAGTCGCTAACATTAATCCTTATATTTATTTCAAAATTAATGCTGCAGTAGTTTATATATAACGGCGGATCTTGCTAAGCAATTTGACGACTTATAAACCCTATAAACACTAAAAGAATCTACTTGGTTGCACAATAAATTATTTATTGAAAAAATCTTTTTTTTTTTTAATTAATTTGGGGCAGGGGGAGGCCTCCAGACCTCTAAATCCGGCCCTGCTTACGGTCGCTTGCCGCGCTTGCAGTATTTGAACCACGTGGCGTTTTATAGGTATGGACACTTTTTGGTAGCCAGAAAAAAGGTTGGAAATGATAAAACACAGGTATTTTACAACTTTTTATTTCATAATAAACATAAACAATGCGCAAATGAGTTAACCGTCGATTTGCCACATTACAATATTACCGACTTTCACGTCGTAAGCAATTATACTCTTGGTAAGTAGGGTAAAATAAAAGTTTCTAAAGATTTTTAAGTTAAAAAATAACTGAAAGTGGTTACGCTTATATTGACTAACAAAATGCTCCTTACAAATAGTACAAAAATTATTAGTGGCACTGATAAACATTCTACAAAACCATACAAAATGTGTAGAACACAGAATATTTTAATAAATTGTGCAAATGTATAAGGCACAAAATGTATAATTTAAATGTCGAACAACAAATATGGCCGAAAAACTTTTAAAAATACAATTCATTATGCTTATAAAAGTGCCTAATAATTTTATAGATACAAATAAAAGGAGGTAAACTTGAGTATATGTGACGGAAAATGTAAATACAAACAGTGGACATTCTTTGCATTTACTAACGATTTGAACATTGTGGGTGAGTGGACATTTCCAAAATAAAGGATTCAATACTGATGATTAATACATGACGGAGTTATCTACACCGGTACATATATTGCTATATTTAATGAGGCCTAACAAGATGGATCGTCGGACCGACTCGAGAGAGCAACTCGTCGTTAATTTGGATCATTCATGTAGTTACTAAAACTTTACAAAAGAAGCAACAAAAAACACTAAGTATCACGTATTAAATTGCACTTAAATTACACGTAATCGCATACCACCGGGTATCGCGACCTATTTGTTAAGCCTCATGTAAATAACGATAACATGCTAAACTGTAAACATGCCGCGAACTCAGTTTCATGAACAGAATACCCGATGCGCTAATAACATCATCGCACCTAAGGAATCATCTGGAAATCTGGCACAATTTGTTGCCATGGTTCATTGCACAAAACAATTAACTTTTGTCGAAGGAGATAATGTTATTATGCTTTTACTAATAATACCTACCTACAAAATATATTTTATCACACATGTTTATTGCGTTTAGTCATAGTTTTGAAACTAGTGCAGGAAGACCGTTTTTGCGGCATGAATACAGTAGCAGTTAGTTTTTGTTCAGTGTAGAAAGTAAGGTACAAATTCAATACAAAGCAAGTTTTGCTATAATAAAAAGCAAAAAGCATTTTAAAATATCACTTAATTTTTAACACATTTCTACTTAACCATAACACAAAAATAAACTATTCGAATGAATTCAACATGTTTAGAAATATTTTCGTTTATTACGAAGCTTTTCGTAAACCACTTACGTGGGTTGAAGACGAAAACATTAATAGATTCTGAGAACTACCTATCTAGTTAGTGTTTCGTGGTAAGTTTAGTTCATTATATAAATCTTGTATACCAAAGTGTTATTCACAAACAACAAATCTCATCTAAATTTCGTGTTACAGAATTACTACTAAATATGTATAAAAACCTACTAATTCATATATTAATTGAATATAAAGGCATTCGTCGGATATGACTCGAAGGCACATTTTTTAAACAAAACTTAGGAATAACCGTCGCGGTTATCCATCACAAGTACGTTATAACGTTAATTTGCATATCTACGTAACAAACGCGTCTACCGTATGTCTCTATAACATTCTACGTGAAATTAATAAAGTTTTAAATCGATTTCTCCAAGCACCTCATACTACGATAAAACATCTCTTTCAATAACACTATCCCTATACCACTTTTTAATAAATTTTTTAAACGTGATTATTAATTAATCTACTAGTAAATCTAACGTTTTATAAATATTTTACAATAATAATAAAAAAAAACTTTATTGTATACACCTATTATTGCCCTCTTCGATATAGGTTCAGTAGTGTCGATGCTACTAAACATAGCGTATAAATAAATAAATAGGTATATACACTTGACTTACTAAAGATAACGGAAAGACGCTCGATCTTATCGTGATTCGCAAGATTTAAAAGATTATGCATGCTTATCAAAATTTATCTTATTTACAATTCAGAGTAGATCGAGAAAAAAGGCCTTGAAATCTATCACATTTAAGTTTGGGATACTTAACAGGCAATAGCCAACATAAAATAAATTACTATAAAACTTGAAAAACAGCAAATACTGTCATTTCCAGATGAAGGAATTAAGTAGCTGTTCTATTATGCGAATTACTGTTGCATTTATTCGAGTGTACGCGTTCGTCTCCGCTCAAATGAACATATAGCGTAGGCGTTATACACTTGGCAATGCACGACCTCACAACACGCTTAATTTATTCTATCTCGTACAATCGCACCGCTATCATACCCCCGCAAAACTAGTTCAAAGTAATAAGTGATTTAAGACGCGCGGGGGACGGACGAAATACCATCAAACTTAAAAAATATATAAAATGATCACATACATACACAGTTCCGAAACTAAATTGTGGCACTCAGAAAATGGAAGTACAATAATAGCCTGAGTGTCGATCAAGACATGTTGTTGATACCCACCCTTTTGCTCAAAGGGGAGGCATCAAGGATCCTTTCGTTTGCTTTGTCTTCCTCCCTGAAGTGAATCCGCGTGATCACAATGTCCCCTGTGCTAAGAGTTTGCGAGCCAACCTCGGTTTTCTTAGTTTCATTGAGATCATTGCACTTAATTTCATCATAAGTGGAATTATGGCATCTGCAACTACAGCTTTTCCTATCTGGCTCTCCTAAGTTCAAAATTTGGCTTAGATTGGACCAATCCTTGTTTTTGAGCAATGGCAGTGTTTGTTCCATTGTTTGTGAGAATTTATCCTCCAACTCTCCACTAAGAGGGGCGACAGCCGACAGAATAGCCTCAAGGCGATTAATTTTCTCTACTTTATCCATGTTTGTGTCTGATAGGATTTCATCCATCATCTGCATGGATTCTGTGAGACTTGGTGGCTGTGTGGAGTGTGGGGATGATATTGGATCAGAAGGGTTGGATTCTAAGCTGGCCATTTCATTCTCCCTTTCATCATCATCTGAATCAGAATCCTTATCATGTCCAATGGCTTCCAGTTTTTCCAATTTCTTAGATATTTTGTGACAACCCTTCAATTTCTCTTTTTCCTCTTCAGTGAGTTCTATGTATCTGAGCAATCTAATTTCTCTGTTGCTCAGGACAATATTCTTAGTTGTTTCAGCCAGTTTCTGCTTCAACTCACCAACTTCTGTGTTAATTTTTCGTTGCCTCTTGCGCAATTTAACTTCTGTTGGCTGAATATGCATAAATACTTGCTCATTGCTCAGTTCTTCAAATAGCTGCTGATTCTCGGGCTTAATATTGCTTGACATGAATGCATAAATTGCTGGATTGACCAAAGATAGGACATCTGAAGCAGAGTAAATGATCATATCTTTTGTCAATGGTCTCCTTGCCCAGTAACGTTGGTCCCTGCGATACACATTTTTCAATTGTTCCTTCATGGGGTTCATAGGTGCATTATACAATTCACATAAGGCATTGAGACTTAGATTTTTGACTTTGTATACAGGCACACCTTGTTGTTGCAACTGTAACACAGCATGAGCAGCTTGTGTGTCAAAAACATTCTTCAAAACAATCTCAAATTGATTGTGTAAATTGACTGAATCATTCCTACAGTCATGTATAATTTTCACAACATTTTCACTCTCTAGTAATTCCTTAATTTTACCCTCCACAACCATGCTTGGACATGCCATTATATCTAGTATGTACACTTCGCCATTCATGGTGGCTATTTGACACAATGTCAACACTCCTTTGAGGCCAAGGTTTATTCCTTCGCAGTCAAAAGAAACAATGTTCTTTGCATTGCGTTTAGGCACCATAATGCTTTCGATTAGCGTGGCACATTCCCTTACATTTGCTATGACAGTTGTGCACTGGAGCACCTTCTGGCGCCATGCCTCACCCATCACATTATTCCTTAAGCTTGGAGTACCATTAGTTTCTTCAGCACTTCGCGCATTCAAATGATTGTTGACCCTGTCACGGACCATGTTCTCTGCCAAATTCTTTATGACAATGGAATTGATTCTTTGCTTCAGAGTCTGGTTTGCAATGTTAGCTTGTGGTCCTCGGGGAGATTCAATAGGACTGAGTATTCTGTTGTTTGCCGGACTGTTTTTACCATCTGATGGCGTTGGACTCTCAACTGTGGGGGGAATTGGGGACACAGGCTTCTCCTCTACCACAGGCTTTGGTACATCAGTCTTTGCTTTAGCTTTTGCATTAAGATACATAACAGGTATTTTTGGTTTACTAATAAGTGTGACCAAGTTCGATTGAACGTGGAATGAGTCTGAAAATATTTTTAAGAATGCGCTCAAATCTGCAGGTGACTTGAACATTTGATACCAATACTCTTGTGGGAAACGTGACACAATTAAATGAAAGAGCTGGTCGACCATCACAGGGCCTTTAGCCTCGATGCATTGTGCAACATAGTCTAATAACTGTTGGGCAGTATCTGTGTTAATATTAGCTACAGGTAGATTGTGGAATTGTTCAGAATTTGTGTGTGCGTTACCTCTCCTATGATTCTCACTGACTAGAACGACGTTGTCATCGATGATCTGGAAGGCGTCAGGATGCTTCAGCAAGAAATCCTTGAACTCCTTGATCCTCTGGCCGGAGATGTGACGCACCTGCGGAGAGGCCTGGCTGCGATGGCCGAGGAGGCTCTTGATCGGTACCTCGGTGCCCTCGCCGTACTGGACCATCTTGCCCGCGAAGTACTCCTTCGCTTCCTCGATGTAGTCGTTGTTGGACGAGGCGCCAGCCCCGCAAGGGTGCTTCTGGAACGTGTTGATATCAACATAGTCCCCGTCTATGCTGAACAACGCCGGGTATTGAGCCAGGAACTTCTTCAAGCCCGACTGCGACCCGCCAGCGATCTGTCGCATCTCCTTGGTGAATCCTTTGGCACCAAACTGGCAGGAAAGATCGTGCAACGTGCGCGGCTCGCCTTTGTCGAGCAGGCGTTCCACAAAGAACAACAGAGTAAGGTTCCTAGCGAGCTCATATTCCATTGATTCCATTTCCCTGCAGTTGGTGCCAATGTGTTTAACTTAAACTAAATTTTTTCTACGTATATGTGTCACCCACAACACCATGAAATTTTTCTTTTCTATCCGCACCTGGACCATAGATTATAGACCAAAGTGAAGTGTTGCGCTAATATTACCAAAACAAACTACTAAAACCTCATGACGTTGAAAAGAAATCAAAGTAAATTGTTATGTAACCGCTACGTAGCATTATCTATTCTTTATAATCTTGATAAAATTGCATGATTTATGCTATGACAATCAATCAATAATCATTAGCTAAGTAAGTCGTTAAATTAAAGTATGATGCAACACACAAACAACAAATTCACTTTACATGTTTTTGTTTTATATCATTTACTTGATTCAAATAATCTGTAAATTAATACTTGGTAAATAAACTTATCGATGTTCGAACGTTTTAAAACTTTAGTATCTTTTGTTTTCCAACGTTACATCACTCTTTCATAGAGCTATTTTATTTTTCTTAACGGTACAAATGCATGCTAAGTTACTCGTAAAGTCGTAACTAAACATCAACTAACCTAATATAAACACAAATAAAAGATATTAACAGAAATATTCTTAGAACATTTCGATAAATTAAAAACATTTTGCTATTCTTTTTTTGTTTCTTGAGGCCCTATCGTAATCATCACCGTTGATAAAACTAAACGCTAATGTTGTCAACGTGAAACGTCAACCTGTCTCAAACAAATGTCAAACTCAAACGATTGTATTGGTTTTGGTCTCGCGATTTCTGATTGCTGTAATCAGTAATAATTGCTTTAATTTCTTCTCAATCATACTTCCACGAATCGCAATTATTGCAGCGCTGTAAATAACGGTTTTCTGTAACAATATCCTACTCTAATAACATCATGGTAAGTAGTTTTTATAACCATTGATTACTAACACGGAACTTCTACAAAATGTACACCCACTTTTTTCAATTGATTTACAATGAGCCGCTCGGAATGCATCAACTATGCTCTCTCCTACAGAGTATAGAGATCATCAATATAAGATTAACTTAATATTAAATTTAAGAAATTATCCAATGTATTTATTTATTTATTTAATACTTCAAGCTCAAAAATGTACAGAGGCGGACTTAATGCCATAGGCATGTATTGAATAATTTCTAGACCTAACAAAAATGCTCTAGGGATGACAAAAAGTTAAGACACAAAAAGTAAACGATCAAATTGCAATTTTAGAGTGGACACTGATCTTTATGTATTGTAAAGATGAATCCCATATCCTAAGAACGTAATCTTGGACTCTTATCCAGGATACGAATTACTATAGCCTCTTGAATGACCAAATACATCTTTTCAATGTTTTTTTCAGCTTGTCCTAGTACTCGGTGACCTGCACATTCCTCATCGCTGCAGCAGCCTGCCTCCAAAGTTCAAGAAGCTGCTACTTCCTGGCAGGATACAGCATATACTGTGTACAGGCAACCTTTGCACGAAGGAGTCATACGATTATCTGAAGACGTTAGCCAGTGATGTACATGTTGTTAGAGGAGATTTTGATGAGGTTTGTATTGAATTATTTAATTTTTAATATAATAAAACAGTTTTAGACAGGTTTTCTCCAACTAGTCTAACCAGATGCAGATGAATACCAGTATTTCACATGGAACAACTGCCTATCCGATGTCCACAACCCAGTAACTGGATATTATGATACCCCTTGGTAAGACTGGTTATCAGACTTTTGGGCTTCTGATATTGAAACAAGTGTCAAAGATCCATGAATGACATTCAGGACCAACCCCGGCAAGCATAGCTTAACCTGATGGATCAAGCCGTGCCGTTGTTATTACTTAGCTCCTCATGAGGTTTTTTCCAACTGAAATGTAAAATATCACAATCTCTGTTTTCTTATAAATGTTGGTGGCCTTTGAAGGTATGGTGAGAACTTGCTTGTTAACGCTTTTGCGGACACTGAACGAGATACAATAGAAGTATTATTGTTATGATGTCTATGGGCGTTTACCGTCCACCAAAGTTTTAATTCAATAGTCATCCTGTTGTCAATTTCTTAACTGATTCTTTCCCAGGGAAAGGGGGAGGGAAGTATTTGCTCTGCAGTGGGAGAATACAAGCTAGTTATATAGATTCTATCCAAGTGCTCGGCAAATGCCATAGACTTCCACATTTAATCATTACTTCCAATCAAAAACAAATTCACAGTATTTATTTTTACGTTTGACTTATTTATTCAACTTCATAATTTATTTATTGTTAAGTTCTTAGTGAAAGTTGAATTTTTAGTATAATTAGACACCTCTTAATTATTTTATAATAAACTTTTTCAGAACTCAACCTACCCAGAACAGAAAGTGATCACCGTCGGGCAGTTCCGCATTGGTCTCATTCACGGTCACCAAGTTGTACCCTGGGGTGATGAAGAGTCCCTAGCGCTAGTCCAGAGGCAGCTTGACGTTGATATCCTGATATCAGGCCACACACACCGGTTTGAGGCGTACGAACATGAAAATAAGTTTTACATAAACCCAGGATCTGCTACTGGAGCTTATAGCCCACTGTTCAGGTAATAATTTGTTATCTTTTGAATTCTTTCTCATAAAAATATGTACCTAATAATGTCTGTGGATCACATACATACCATTATTATATCCCGTAATTCAAGGTTTGATTGCTACTGGACTGGCCATTAATACTAATAAAGCTGAAGAGTTTTTTTGTTTGTTTGACACCCAAATCTCTGAAAGAATTTTTCAAGTCTGACTGTTTTGAAAAATTCTTTTTGAATTTGATTGCCCAATTCTCGAGGAAAGTTATAGGCACGCTTCGACCCTTAGGGGCCGACAAAAATTAAAAAGTCAGAAAGAATGCTAAGTTTAACGGAGTTTTATAAAAATGTGACTGTTATTATAGTATATTGTGTATCTTACCACTTCCACGCGTAGTCGCGGGCAGAAGCTAGTGATCTTTAGTAAAATATCCTTCAGATGCATTTAAAATTGCCAAAATCAAAATGTTTTTTTTTTGCGAACCAGCTGATATGCCAGACAGCATATTCTGAAGCAGGGCCCGAAACCGATATGATAATTGGGGTATTTTTTCGGTTACAATAATTATATTTTTCACTGGTATCTTTAATGGTTACCTTAAATTGAATACAACCAGTATTAATACCGGTTACCGAAATCAAAATTACCTCTATCTTACACGTTACGATTAGTCAAAGGGCGCGCAGCGCCTGTGTGTGTGTAACCGTTAATAAAACGATAACCCAAAGGAGGTAACATGTTTGTTCTTCTTGGGTTACCCAGATATCGGTAACCTTAGTAGTAGAAGTAACCAAAACTCTTCGATACCTGTACTAACGGTAACTTTAAAGGTTTTCGGTCCCTGTTCTGCAGGCATCTTTTAGTTTCGCATGTTAAGTTTTGCATATTTTTTTTATTTACAGGAATGCCACCCCATCATTCGTGCTGATGGACATCCAAAGTTCAACTGTGGTGACATACGTCTACAAACTGCTGGGAGACGAAGTTAAAGTGGAACGAATTGAGTATAAGAAAGCTTAATTATTAATTATATTGTAAAATAGTTGTAATTAATATATTATTATTACATAATTATAGATAAAGTGTTTACATATTCTAAATAATGATTATTTAATACAAAAAAGAGGTCTGTTTCGGTCTGTTAAAGAGAATTTTTTTTTCAACTTCTGACCTGGCCCGTCATTCAAAGCCGTCAGTTTCAATAAGTCACTAGCTAATGCCCGGCATGCGTTGCAATGCCTTTTTTTGTTAGGAACCTTTCCGGCACGCACACAACAACTTACCAAAATTTCATCACAATCGGTCGAGCCATTTTCGAGTTTTTGCGAGACTAACGCACGGTAATTGATTTTTATTTATATAGATTTATAGACGAGTAGTGGACAGTGTTGCCAGTGCCGCCTTTAATAGCTGCCGCCGAGGCGTGGCCATTTTCTATGTTGCCGCATTATAAGTCTAGACAAGGCCTTTTGAAATCTCATGTACTATCTTTACCATATTTTATGATAATTCATATTTTGGTTTCTGATAGGCTGAGTCTGAGTTGATTGATAGATTCATATTTTTCATTAAAATAGGGCATACATATGTTTCATAACACCCTGTATACAGCGTGTTATATAATATACAGGTGGATGATATAGGTAGTTTAAATAAATCACCCGACTACGGTAAACTTAAAAGGTAGGGTTATGAATCTCACAGTTTATATTATGTAAGTATCTGAGAACTAAATTTCCTACCTCGTCCAGTAAAATTCAATAAATATGACGTCACAGGGGGAATTTAATACATGGTGGATTCTAAATATCGTGTCATACATTTCATGTAGTAATTTTCGTAGTCGGGTTTTAGTATATTAATAATCTTGTCAACTGTGGACACTATAGTACAAACTGTAGTTTATTGGTACTGTCAGCAAGACTTTTAAATAAAATAGTACAGTCAAGCTTTGTAATGCCCTGGCATTACAGTCTAAACGAAAATTGACAACATAATGGGACTATCTTATTTAGTTGAGGAGTTCCTATGGCCATCTTCGGGCTCCAAGGTACCAGATTATTGCATTGTCACCGAAGTTACATAGGTATGCCAAGTTGCAGCTCAATCGGAAGCCAAGAAGTGCTTGAAAAATGGATGGAAAACAGAGGAACCGGAAACATACAAACGAAGCAGGTTTATAAAAAGTAGATTCATTTGCAGATTAGATGCTTAAGGTGGATGCTCAAAAGTAGCCCGCGAAATTCGAATTTTCTTACGTTTTCTGCAATTTACAGGCCAGTATCACGTTGTATGTTGATCTAAATATGATTTGCGGCCGTATCAGATATTTATTTACAGAATTATAGTCCTAAAAATCATCCATACAACTCTCTAAGTTCATATAATCCTATTGAATGACTATGTCATGAAATCATGACATTTGAGGATTATTCTAACTCAAG
Organism: Eupsilia transversa; assembly: GCA_914767815.1. Lineage (NCBI taxonomy): Eukaryota > Metazoa > Arthropoda > Insecta > Lepidoptera > Noctuidae > Eupsilia > Eupsilia transversa. Next base: position 12,137,707 of record OU611892.1, read on the forward strand.
GAATTGCATTGCTGATTCTAATGATTATAATTCTGTAAAGCCATATTTGTTACAGTCGCGAATCATATTTTAATCAACCAACAACCTGACACATACCTGCAAATTGCAAAAAAACGCTACCACCTTAAATATGAAGGTTTTTCCCTGACTGATTGGTGAAATGTAACATAATGTTGAAACAAACTCACCTAGTGGTTGTTTTACATTATGTTCATGTAACATTGCATACATTTACATGTTTATGTTACAATACATAAAAGCGCTGCGCATTTAGAACTAAATTGTAGTAAGCAATGATTTTCAGATTGTTATAATTATTTCCAAAAGTAGTGCTTGTTTCTAATTTTTTTTAATCAAGCTATAGTTTTATTTTACCTACATAGTTAATAATCGTAAGTTAATTTTATCTAAAGTTAGTTATTAATCTAATACATAAGAGAATGGCTGTTTGTCGAAAAATAGATTAAGGTACAACAAAAATAACTTTGTTGTATTTTATTAAGTTAGTTAATAAGTAATTGTACCTACACAGTCAGGGAAATTAATTATTAAGCAATTTGACCACCAACTTATTGTCCTTATATTCAAATTACAACTGTTATTCTTTGACAGTTTTATGAAATGCTAAAAGCCCAAGCACGCGCGCGTGATAGTTTTTCGCGACGATTTTCAACTCTCGGCCTTAAGCAATGCGTTCAAAATCCAATGCACAATAAAAATCGCCCGTGGGTACGAGGGTTAACACGGCTAATTGACGTAGGGTGTCATTTTACTTAAATATTATTTCCCTGGCTGTCCATAATATATTCTAATGTATTTGAGCCACATACCTAGATAAGATTCTATCAATCAATAAATCAAGTCAGCCTATCACGGAACACCCTTGGCCGTCCGTAGCAATGTAAATTGGGCAAGTTGTTACTTGCACAATGAGAACACTTGCTGCAAATCGACCTAAAGTACCAAGTTTAGGCCGACTTTCCACATACAGGAGAACTTTTGATAAGAAAATGTGTCACGATTATACTATAAATGTATGTATCCAAAACGTGTTAAGGCTCCCACAAACAGGCGCGACGCGACTTTAACAAAACAATTTCTAAGAAAGCTTCACGGTAGAACAATTACCGGTGTCGCGTCGCGCGGCAAGTCGCGCCAGCATGTACGAGCCTTTATGCTTTGAAAAAAAAAATGTAAATGTGTATATTTGGCTTATGTAAAAAGGTTATGGAATAAATATTTGTAACTATATAAAAAATCTCTTTTTTATTAGGAGATTCAATCTTCCATAATTTTCAATTGTCTCTCAGCGGGAATTATTTGAAATTCTGTTCAATATTGATTTTTAACCTGATTATGATTTCGACTCAAGCTAATACATCATAATATAGTGTCATTCATCAGTACAGTACCTACTTACTGTGCGGGGAAGTTAGGAAAAATCCTCATGTCCAGAGCTTCATACCACTTCAAATATTGCAGGGTAAAGGCTCCCGCCGACAGGCGCGACGTGACGACGCGACGCTTTACCGGTAATTATTCTATCTTTTGTAAAGTTTTCATAGAAATTGTTCCACCTGAGACGCGTTGCGCCGTCGCGTCGCGATTGTCTGCGGGAGCCTTAACGCGATCTTATTGGTGGCCGGAAAACGCTTTATAAGTAACTAGGTATTTGTGGTCTAACAATTCATAGATATTTACTACCAAAACAAAAATTTGTAACTACAACTTATTTCAACCAATACTCACTTTTATCACCTACTGCTAAAGCTCAATTTTGTATGCACAGTACCAGAACTCTACATGATTATAAATGTGTACTTCGGACGAGGCCTAGTATAATAGTTCGTTGAAATCATCACGTTATGTAGTGTTGTTATATAATCAAAATGAATTGTAATGATGTCAGCCTTATCATCAATTTATTATCGAAGGGTATGTTTAATTTGCCTAGCATAATACCTATTATAATATAATAATACAGCGGAGAGGCCATCTTAGCGGAGACAGAGGTGCAGAGCGTCACGTCCGTGGATGCAGAGGCGGAGGTGGCAAAATAAGTCGAGAAGTGTCGTGGGACACTGTTGAAACGAAGTTTCTTTCGATTTATTTACCTACTTATGTATATTTTGTAGGGTAGGTAATTTGATCATTCGAATTTCTGCGAAAACCCTAGGAATATTGCGAAAACACGGATAATTAGATAAATGGTGAAAACATTTCTCACCACCGAAAATCAGTCTAGCTTGAATACTGGCTAATATTTTTTATCAAGTTCGTACCGCGTGCGCAGAGAGACACAGTGATTATGTTGCACACGTTATGTTGAAAAACTTAGCGATACTTATAAGAAATAAACTGAAGTGTCTCATAAACACCTGTTTTCGGAACTTTCTTAACTTACCTTACCTGTAGGCCAAGTTAATAATTATCAGGAGGACGAAGCGAACACGTGTCTCAAAAATAGACGTTACGTAGGTATCGATAGAGAACCGAGCGCACCAACAAATTCAAAGCATTAACGTTTACAATTAACGTTTACGTTTACATAAGTAGGTACCTACTTATAAGCACTCTGAATAGTCAAGGAGTCGGTCAATCAGAAAGATGAAGCTAGTTGCCCATTCCAAAGCGTAGTAGGTTGCTACGGAGAGGAACGGGTATGAAACTCCATGAACGAGCGTCCAATTTATTGTTTGTTACATCATTCATGTAACCAATACTTTGCACATACAAAACACATGACAACTAGATATATTTTTGGATAAAAATATATATATAAATTCCCGCGTTTTTCCCATGGGGGTAGTCAGAAACTACAACGCCATCTAATTCGCTTCTTACCAGGTTGCGAGTACTACGCACCAGACCTTTCTTAAAAACATCACCAATTAGGTTATTATAATAATAATTATTATGTCCTCCTAGGGCGTCCTTCCCGGCGGTTTTCGTTTTGGATAAGTACATGCTAATTGAAATTGAAAAATCACGTAAGTATCTGTGGGTATCTTTTGGTAATACCTAATCGTAGTGTTTATTTGGGAAAACTCCCAAAGTCCCAACGTAGGTACCTACACATTGCATTAAGAAAAGTAATGTTCACGTTATTTGATGAAACTTTCTCTGCTTGACCTCCACAAAAGCTTTATGATAGCACGGTCAAGAGCTATGATTTGACTGGTCAAAGTAGTTTTCCCTTTTAGGTAGGTAGGTACTTACAATCATAGAAACATTCAACTTGACATTGATAAAATCTAACCCGTGACCAGCCCCCTAATTGCGTAATACACGATCTATTTAAAATTATAGAATATTACAATTTGGATCGATTTGAAACAGATTGTTAATCCATTGCTTCATAAGTTCGAAGAAAAAATCTGCTCAGCAACGTAAATAACGCAATGAATATTGATGAACTGTCAAAATTAAACAAACTAGTCGGAATCGTTTACGAAAACGTTGTACACAATTAGTTTACTGGGGCCTAAGTCTACTAATTTATAAACGTTACAACGGTCTCTCACTGGTAAGTTTTTGACAGTTTTTGTATGGCAAATCTGTCAAAAACTCACCATGCCCCCAGGCCCCTGACATAGAGCGGACTACTCCAACCTGTTCAGACAAAAAAAACAGATTTTAGGTACTAAACCCATGATAACTGTCTAGAGGATTTCCTATATCTGAATTGTTTTTAAACCTTGGCACTCTAAATCAAGGAAAACCCTTCAAACGAAACATCATTTTGTTTGTAAAAATAAACGATCATCGCCCGCACCGTTTACCTACGTGAGAAGAAACACGTTAAAATCAACTTTATCAACATTAATTAAATAAGGAAAAACTAAATCTGTAGTTATCACTAAGAACAAGTATCGACAATTAGTAAAGTCATTAGTAGTTTATAATTAACCTAAATTGCAATTGTTTGGTCTACGTGGTGCCCTGAGCGTAGGGCCGGCAGTGTATAAGTGATAACGCTGTGTACACACCCCTACTTATCAAGCTATACATTTCAAGTATAAGCTGATCTCACATTGTATAGGATTTCTGTACAATGAGAGGTCAGCTTATACTGGAACTGTACAGCTTGATATGTAGCCATGTGTACAAATCGGACTAGTTAACGATGTCGTTTTACTGGTTTAGTTTAATTTAATTGTTTTAAGGTTAAATTTTCTATACTTACGCAAAAAACTTTCATCTGAGGAACAGGTTTTTTTTTAGTTTTTCCTGTGGTTAGTGACTAACCTGGTGTCAATGTTTTTATGCCACCCATGGGCCTCTGACTTGGCTTCACATAGGTAATCATCGAGAAATATCTCTCAGGCCGGTTTCCCTGTTCCTTCACCGTTTTGAAGCAAGTGATAATTATACAATATGCACATGAATCCGAAAAGTTAGAGGTGCGTGCCTTGGGTTTGAACTCGGGACCTATGACTTGGTATATAGCAGTCCGACGGTCACACCACTATCACTAGCCTATCACGGCCGTTTGAGTTTGACTGCTTTTGTGTCGGAAATATAGCTCGCCGTCCTATCTATGTTTATCTAGGTACATCAGATAATTTTTTTGAAAAAATCTCCCCTAAATATTGTTTCTGAAATTGTGAATAAAATATCATACCTAATTTTTTAAAAGAGTTGCGCTACGGCTTCACTGGTACTGGGTTCGGTTCCCGGGAATATTGGGTTTTTCCATCAGGAAATTTTCAGTCCGGAGTCGAGAGTTGTGCCTGATGGCAATAAGCTCGCCCCCTATTACGTGGGACTTAATATTTTGTGGCGAAATGTGGGGGTACTACCCTACTATACCTACATGTCTGTTGTCTGCCTATAAAAGTCGGATTCAGATAACTTTAATTGCTCAAACATGTGTAGGATACAATACAATGCATGCAAGGTGTTATAATTACATGGCGTTGTGCTAACATGTTTACCATATTGTCGTGGTGTGCAAATATTAATAGGTGCAATTACAGTATTCAATGCTGACATAAGAATAAATTATATTAAATTGATTGATTACAATAATTAATTCATATAGCTAGGAGTTACATACAAAATTGTCAAATATTTCATTACCAAAAATAAAAGTCTAAGTCTATTTCTTTGCATTTGTATGCTCCTTTTTAGACACTGTCTGCACGTCTTACCACTACTATACGACTTACAAATCTCGTAGCATTTTCCTTCCTAAACTTGTTTAATCTGAACACAGTCTTATAATCTCCTAATATTGTCTCAACTGTGTACTTCCTATTTATTACGATATGACAGATTCACGTGTAGCCACTGGCGTTACACGAACAGAACAACTCTTATTAACAAGCAATAAAGTTGAAAGTCGTGTGCTTTCTTTGTTACTATGAGCGATTTGATATGTTTATGCACATAAAGCTGCTGCAGTAAGCACTTTCTTTTGTTATTTATTTTCTTTGGCGGTTCCTTGCCCATTATGTGCTTCTGAGGTTTAACTCAAAAATTGCTCCAAAAAGCTGAAAATGTATGCCTAATAGGACTCCTTTGGGAAGCCCTAAAAACACCAACGCCTTCTCTCTAATCGAATATTGCTATTCATGTAATGGGTCCAGTTTTAAAATTCTAGCTACATTTTAATATTGAAGCCCTTCTTTCTCAATAAAGCGCTGCATTTACTGCATTGCTTAATGGTCATAGACCTCAAACACTGGCACATGTATCCAACTATCTAATAACCAGCCGGCATAAACACTCCCACCCTTTTCTCCTCCAAAGGGCCATGAACCACGAATAAAACCGACAGTGCGTTCTAAATTCAATTCAGTCCAATAGGTATCGAGAAGTGTATAGCGCGCGTTGAATGCGTTCGGAGATGTAGAAATAATTGTTTGAAAAAAAAGAAAGTTGTTTGTTTATGTTTACTATTTGAATAGAGAACTGTGAACAAAATGGCGATTTCCATCGTGCGGTTGGGATTGAGATCTGTAGTTAATTTCGAGAGGAATGCCGCTGTTTTGTCAGTGACCAGTGTCCCGAAACAATTTAAAGTAAGTAAATGTTATGTGGGTTTTATTAAATAGGTTGTTTGATCATTTGATTACTTATATGTCAAGTGTCATTGACTTCTTGCGGGCGTTGCATTCTTGTTGTTCGGAGCGTAACTTTACTCAGGCGCAGGTTTCTAGGACAAAAACGAACGCAAGTCTGAGAAAAATCTATAATGTTTGGAAAATGAACATGGTTGGCACAATTAAATAAGCTAGCTTTTCTTCTAGGCTTTTAGACACATTAAGTTACCTAGGTAAAGGGAAAAGTGGAATAAAAAAAAATAAAAAAAATGTTCTCTTTTTTAATAGCTTTCGTTTGGTCAACTAGCTGACTGATTTTCAAGAAATTTCACATTATAGCCAAGCACAGAAATACTCACTAGAATCGGAAAAAGTAGGTGGTGTTGTTGTTATCACCAAATAATTTACATCGTTGACAATATTTAGGGGTGTTATCGCATAATATTATCATGCTATGTTATGGTGTGCAAAGGTTACTCCCATGGCAGCTAGTCCTTGATAAGAAGGCCATACTTATGGACGGTAGGTACCTACTTAGCTGATTATATTTAAAAAGACATTTCAAAACGTTTTTTAAAACTTGTAAAACGTTACAGTGCGCGTGCGCAGTGATTGCTTGTTTGGGCAGTTTTGCAGATAGGGAATAAATTTCTCAATTTTACTGGAAAAAGATAGGCTTTTTGCAAAACACGAGTCGCTCTAGTAATATTGCGAAACGAAACGTTAGCTATTATGAAATAAGAACGCTGATTGGCCGGTCGGAGCGCCCAAAACGTTGAGAAATGTTTTCACCATTGTCTAATATTATCCGTGTTTTCGCAATATCCCTAGGGATTTTGGCGAAAATCAAATCTTTCTACGACACATACACTTTTCAAATGTTTGTATAGAAATTTTTGTGGAGGGGCGTGAAGTTTTAAAGTAAACGGTCTCTACCAAATGTTGACAACTAATAAAAACTCGTAAAACATAGGTACCTAATTAAGTAACAGAGTGGTTTGTTAACTGATAACCTATTATCGCAATGTCCCTTAGAGACTGGTTGATTAATTAGTCAATTATGGTCCTTATTCTTTAACCGATAAGGACGAGGTTTGTTTGATCTTGAGAGATCAGTGTGGTTGTGGTGTGGTGTGTCAGCTTTTCATTTCTTATCAAATTCCCGTTTTACGAAGATATGCAGAACTGCACTCATCCTTAAATGACTTTCATTAATTTTACTATCTACACTATAATCTTCGCTTTATTTATTCGTATCTTAGGTTGGATCCCAAACAGGCATTTTTCTTTGTAAAAATTTCATCACCTCTGCCCACAAAACGGTGATGGAAACATCGTGAGTATTCGTGAGGAAACCGGCATGTCCTAAAACCAAAAGTTTGAAGACATGTGACATCCACCAACCCGCACTGGGTCCGCGTGGTGGATTATTATTATCCCTCTCGAAGAGAGGAGGCCTGTGCCTGACTAAGAAGAACATTATGGGCTGATTATGTTTATGCTTAGATTTATCTAAAGTTAAATAATTCTAAATAGAGATGTTTGACTAAGTTATGCCTTTAGGTTCAACGTAACGATAACTTTACTTACCTGCCCTTGAAATAAACCCTCGGGCAGACTGGCGCGACAAGACGGCGCGACACAACCCCGGTATTTGTTGTTAGAGTCGCGTCGCGCCAGTCTGCACAAGGCTTAATTTGATGTTGTTATTGTATCTTTGTTTCAAGTATGTACTGCTATGTGGCCTACGTGTGCGAGGTCGTTTTTTTATATATAATGGATTGTACATAATAAGTTTGTCGTGAATTCGTGATTGGTAATCGTAAGTAACTACCTACCAACTATTTGGCCCTTTGCAAGGACACAACTGATATACAGAACTGATATACAGCGACATTAAACGAGGTGGAGACGACAATACAACAATAATAAATTAAACTGCGTTTATCTAATGATGGTCCCAGTCTGTATACGAAAATTCAATCAAAGATCTCTAATAGTTTAAATGAATGAATGAATGATATATTTATTTGCAAGAATATGGTAGGATAATAAGTTCTTAAGATCTATGGGTTTCACTATATTCGGCGTTTCAGCTGTGCAAATATTTAGATTTACATCTTGGTTATATTTGTAGCATGCAGTGCACATTTAGTCACTATAGCTAGTCAAAGATTGGCAAAACCCATAATCAGCCCATCACTGTTATTTAGTTTGGTAAGTATCGGTTTTGTCGTCTTACAATCACCAAAAAAAAACCTAATGCTGTTTGAATACAATGACTCATTAATTCTTTGTAATTCATAATAATAATTATAAATAAACTACCGTATAAATAATTAGGTACGTACCTAATTATTTATACGGTATACGTACTGTATACCTACACGTGAAAATCATGTCTCTTATGTAATCAACCTTTGGTGTGCAAAATACAGTGGCCTATCTATGTATTTACTTGAGCACTACCTATGTAGTATTTTAGTATCAGCAACTTCCTAGCCGTACAAAGGCGTTAAAATGGCAGCCATAATGAACGGTCTAAGAGAAAATTCTCCCTATAGATAGTAGTTATACGATATGTTTAACTTAACTGGATAGAATTGATCCGATCCAGCCTATCCTTGCCGACCTCTGCCCCTGGTGACGACCTAATCCGAGGTCCGTACCCTCAGAGCGTGTAGTGGCTTAGTTTATAAGTTTTATGCCCTGGCTAGAGACCTTATTTATAAGGCATCCACAGGATAGTCCAGTTAAGCAACCGACAACTTCATAGGTTGTCCTGAGAGGTGACATTCATTTAAAAAAAAACTGTTCCATAGTATCACATAGGTACCTATTAAGTACCTACCTGTGGATTTTTTCTGAGATTAAAACAAGCCCGCAATATCTCAATTTAGCCAATTACATAAGTCGGTAGGTATTACTTAACGCAGTACGCTGCCATGGGTCATTGACCCCATCACAGATCAAGTGTGTCATAGTATTGTTCAATGCTGCTGTGTGTCGAGACCCTTTTAATGTTGGTAGCGGATAGGCAGACAATAAATATATGTTACGGGTAATGCTAGAAGATGGAGTTAACCTAGGTTTACCCCATAGCTCAGTGTCATTATTTTCTTTGGAATATTGACACTGACAGCTCCTGAACTAACTGAACGCGATCAGCACATCTAAAACGAGTTAAAGAGCTGTCAGTGTCAATATTCCATAGAAAGTAACGACGCTGACAGCTCTTAAACGTAGTTTATGTGCTGTTTGCGTTCAGTTTCATTGGTGAAATTCGCCCTTAGGAGGTAAACCGTGTTCTGATGAGGTAAAATTTTATCATTCTTACGCTATACCTACTTATTCGGGGTTCGAAATCGTCTCCGTATTTTATTTTAAAAACTCTCCGAACCATTAACCATTGGAAAAAGATGATGGCTTTTCAAAAATAATAATGAATTTGATTAACTTTAAACCCCTCAAAGATACCGAACTTAATCTCTCATTTCATCTGCATGAACGTCTACCATTTTATTGCTTTTCGTCATATTTTTTGAAGGGCCATGCTACCTGTTACTCGCACCTATTTTTACGGAACTGGTTAGACCGGAATACGGTATAAAATCCATCTCTCCAATAATTTGTTGGTATTTATTTGTAGCAGTTTTTTATTTTAAATAGCTGCTGTATGGTCGGAATCACAGAACAGATAAAAGAGGTTTTATCTATTCTGTGGTCGGAAGGGTCGTGTCTATTTATTACAAGTTTGATAACGATTTGTTTTAGAATAGAATAGGTAGTTCTTTATTCGCACAGAAAGTAGGTACCTACAAGTTACAGATGTTAAGTTTAAAATGATCCTTATACTAACTACCTTAACTAAAGCATGCAAGTAGTTTAAGCTATAATAATAAAGACTCACTTATTATCATATTATTAACACATTCAATCAAATCAATACAAGTTTACCATGTCAAGATGAAATTCAGTTGGTGTCGGTGTATTCGTTATTGCCGCCCTACAAAAGGAATACCAGAAATACAAAGTCAGAACAGATGATGTACACCCGATCTAAAAGGTTATAAATTGGCAAACAGCATCCTAATTGCTTAATACACGATCAATCACAATCTGAATCGTTTTGAAACAGATTGCTAATCCATGGCTTCATAAGATCGAAAAGAAAATCTGTTCAACAATCTGTTAACGTTATGTCCTATGTTGTTGAACTGGAAAAATGAAACAGATTAGTCTTAATCGTTTACGAAAATCTGTAACGCATTTACATAGCAGGCTAGAAAAGCTTCGTCGCAATTTGATGGCATGTTGTTATTTCAGTGAAGCCATCCAAACCTATGAGTTATCAGGAGTTTCACTGTTTGTTACCTAATTTTTGTGTTGATATAAGCCTTTCAGAAGCTGACATAATCCAAGTTAGCTTGTTTTGAAAAAAAAAGTCTTAAGTAGGTACAGTTCGTAAGATATAAGAATAGAATTTAGAGACAAATTAGGGACCACGTCACTAAAACGACATACAGTTCGTTTCAAACTTAATGGCGGCTCGGAAGTTAGCTACTCGCTGCGCAATACCCCACCCCTCACCCCCGCTGACACATGACATTGTTACTGCGCAGCGACTCGCCTCATGTTCCGAACCGCCATTAAGTTTGAATGTAACTGTACCATTATGAGGTGGTTTAAAGAAATGCTCGGAAGTTCGAGACCTCTGCATTAGAGCCTTCTTTTTGTAAGGTCATTATCACACTCCTGCCCTCTTCAAGATCTATTTCAGTCAGCCAATTAGGGATCAGATCACTTTTCTTCCATGGTTACATCTCTGGTAACGTATAAATCCTCAAAAATCGGTACGTAAACAGTTGAATGATTTTTTAACCCCACAAATCAATTTGACCCCTTTAGTTCTGAGACCTGTCTCAGCTCACGTACACTTCAGATTCAGACCACTTGTTGTGTCCATTTATGATGAGCAGTTATTTAAAGCATCAGTCAACAGATATGATTTCTGTCCGTGAACTAATTCGCAAATCGTTGTAGCGAGGTCGCAGGATCACCCGCATTGACACGAGTTGTTATGATTTGTGTGTTCAATTAACTTTTCGGCAATAAGGTCAACGGCCACAAACAGATTGGTGATTGCAATTTGCTGTTGTTTATCAGCTTGCCTCGATGGTCTAGTGTTCGCAAGCGGTACTGCTGAATATGGTCCTGCGGTTCGATTCTCGGATCGGGCATAGTGTTATTGGGTTTTCTATCTGGATTTTTTCAGTAGCAGCCCGGGGTCTAGAGTTCTGCTCGGTTGTTGTTGGAAATAGGCTTGCCCCCTATTACACGGGGCTTTCTACCAGAGATGTGCTATGCTACGTTGCTATGGATGCGTTTGATATCCACCAATCATATTCATTGCTCCACATAGCATAGCACTTGTGGAAACAGGTTCAACTATCTAAGCTACGTTTGCGCCAGTGGTGGAGCTATGTGCAGAACAGCCGTAGCCGCTCCTCGTGCCTTCCCTACTCGAGCTGCGCATCTTCCTCGCACAGCTACCTAGCGGCGGCGCATCTTCAAAGCACATCTTACTTGCTCCACTACACAGCGTAGCATTAGGGAAACGGTATCATAGTTTCGTAGCTTTGCTTTCACGTCCTCGCAGCACTGCTGTATAGTAAGTACATCTGGTCGAAGTGCACCCTAAGGCCCGGTCTCCACCAAAGCGGAGAAGAGAGGAGATGAGTTGAATAAAACAATCCGATTTCGTTATTTCCACAGAAAGTAGGTACAAGTACCACGATGTGGAAATAACGAAAACGGATTGATTGCCTTAAACATAACTGGCGAAATGTGGGTGAACTATAGGTAGGTACACCTCTGCCTAACCCTACTAGGAATCCAGGCGTGATATTATGTTTTATGTATTAGAACATTTTACACGACTAACGATACGTAGCTGGTTACCATCCTTGTTGAATAGTAATGAATCTTTGCGTATCGGCAAAATTGCTGTTAAAACAGAACCCTAAATAAAATGCGTATATTTAACATAATGAATTCGTGTCCGTCTGTACTATGTTTACCCAAATGGGAGCCCCACAAATAAGCGTGATCAAGGGCCAACGTGTTAGATAACACCGAATAATTTGTAATGAACAAACCGTAATAAACCGTTATTATCAAAAGTTATAAATACAATGTAAATAGCATCGATCAACAGGAAAACGATTTCGTTCCAGTTTCTTACTTACAACACAAAGTTGTAAACAAATATTATTCAACCTCAATATCCCTACTTCAAGATTTCGCGGAACTTCTTGTTAATGGAAAAGCCATGGAAGTAGGTACCTACTTACATAACAATTGACATAACTAGAATGTCATGTTCATTTTACTCTATCAGTTCCCTAACCCTGATACTGATACACTTTGAAAACCCACATTTGACTGGATTTGTGCCCGGTTAATGGCAATACACCTCTGCCTAACGCTTCGGGGAATACAGGCGTGGTGTTGTTTGTTATATTTTGTAAATAGATTTACTGCAACACTCATACAGCATACCCCAACGCTTTGCCATTATATTATGTATCTACTTAGTTCCTGCATATTCACATAGATGCGCCTGCACAGCTGTACCAATCTATAAATAGACTGCAAGGACACTACAGCGATCACTTAGTAAGGGGAATAAGCAACGCAAACTACAGACGTATAAAGTCGACCGTTCACTGAGGATATGCTCGGAGAGGAGCTAAGTTAGCTGCGCGGTTCATTTGTTTTCCAACCACACATTCGTGGGCTTAGCTGTGGGTCGCAGTGGACGATCCTGCCTACACACAAAGCGAAGCTAAGTACACATGCGTAGTTTAACCGTGGGATGCTGTGGTGTGGCACCTTAATATCAGTATAGCTATTTGATATTGATGATAAATATGCACTTAAGCTGCGCTTGCACACGGCCGTTATGCATAATGCGGTCATCGATCTCGAATATCGATATGAACTGTAGGTACAATTTTAACTGGGCAAGTTATAGACGGATAAAATGTATGTTACTATGTATGCTTGATAACTCAATGATAAGCTTTGTATGAGTTAATTGTGTCTGACCAATGAATGACCATTTATCTACGCAGAAAACAAAACAAGGGTAATACTAATCACCCATTTTGGGGTGTCTGTAACTGTTAAAAGCTATGGATTTTTGATGGTCACCTGACATTGTTTACCATGCATACCAAACTTAAACACGATGCTCAATTTCCAGCAACACTGCAACATTCTAAGTTACTCAACGTGTTTTGCAACACAAAAACCTTTTGCAAGAACAATGGTTCCCATGGTTTCCATGGTTCTTTTGGTTCCCATAAATAGGCACAACCTCAACTCAAGGCTAGGCAGATTGATTGAAGAGGCTCATCAACCTTCCTGTATTTTTCTTCCAGTTAATCCACACGAAGCCAGCCTGCAACGGCAGTGTCTGCTATCTTGGTGATTTGGCCCGAGACCGGGAGCTCCAATCAGAACGCGGCTCCATTCTGCGACGGTACAGCAAACAACATGGCCGCCCGGAGGAAGACCGACGGAAACAATCTGACAGCGACTCAGATTCTGATTCCGATACGGAGTGTAAAGGATATGATAGGGTGAGTTCACTTTTTGCTGTAGGAAAGGAAATAGGTACTTACTTCGAAAACGGGGTTTAATACAATTAGAATTAATAATATAATACTAGCGACGATAGTGATTCTAGACGTAGCTGCGACCGTGATCGACTTTCTTTATCCCGTGCGTCGGAGACGTTCACGCAGTGCGAATAACGGTTGACCGCTCAGCGGATTCCCACGACAGACGTAGACCTAAATTCGAAAGTTTGTTAGGAAGTATGGAGAGAAATTAGGGGTGAATTAGTCGCATACTGACACACCGAATTCCACGCGGGCGGAGCCGCGGGTACAGCTAGTAATATAATATAATTAAAATACAATTAGTACCCTAGTAAGTCGGCCTTTGGGGTCGTAGGTGCTCAAATGACCCCAGGGAAGAAGTGGTAGTGGTAGAATTGTCACGTCGTGTTGCCGTAATCTGTCCAGGGATGTGCCGTAACAGGCGTTGCACCGAGAAGGTTCTTTTTTAGAGATAATCGGTGGTGATTTTAGATTGTTACTGATAATAAATTATCTGGGGAAGCCCACGAAATTCGAATTGTTTTTCGAGGTAGCCTTAAATGTATATCATGAATTTTCGAAATACTTAGCCATGCAATAGGGTAATTTGAGCTTAGAGTTGTGTTGATGATTCTATTGAATATTAATTCTATAAATACATACATCTATTTTTTATGGTCGAGTATCATAATTTGATCAATATAATAATTTGTAATCTGATAGGTACTGACCTGCAAATTGCAAAAAACTAAAGCTAATTTGAATTGCGTGGGCTATCTTAGAGCATCTGCCTTGAATCACCCATCTTCCAAGCCCTGTAAACCATTTAAATGAATGATTCTATTCTATTTCCCAGTCTGAGTTTTGGCGCCGTAAGATGCGCACTGTTCACAACATTCTTGACGTCGACAAGGACGGGCTGATCTCATTCAACGACTTCATACTCTTCGCTGAGCGGTTCAAGTCTCTGGGACACCTGACTGGTCAGCAGACTGAGGAGTTTACCAGTATTATTAAGGTAACTTTTATATTTTAGGTGGGAGCAACTCGTCTTTTTATAGATAGCTGTTGAATTCAACAAAGTGAAGTTGTCCAATGATAAATGGTTGATAGCTGGCGAGGATTAGAGAAGACCTGAATATTTACTAAACTTAATCGCATCGCTGTCGCTACAGCGGATTATTTCTGAATATGACTGGCCCGCAACGAACGAACATGAATGGCAGAGGACAGACGTGTGTAGGAAAGGAAGGCCGTTGCTCAGCAGTGGGCCATAACGGGCTAAGTAGATAAATAGATCATTGTAAGAGCATCAACCTCGTTTCTAGCCTACTGATTTCTCATTGCCTCTGCGTGACCTGTAGTGCTATTCTATAAAAATCTCACGGTGAAAACATAGGTGAAGTGAGCTTTCAATAGGTAGTGTCAATCTCTAGTATAAGGATCGAATGACAGCTCACTTTAAGCTCACTTCACCTCAGTTTTCACGGTGAGATTTTTACAGAATCGAGCGGCTGGCCGTAATAAGTACAGTAGGTACCCTGGCGATAATATGGCACATCGTGTTTTAGAAAAAGACGACACTAAACATAGACAAATGTTTTTGAAATCTCCCTAACGCTAGAAACTTATTTTGGAGCGTGGCCTAAATTGAAACTAATGCCGCAATCTTGTTTTGTCAATATTTCTGTACCAACTCTACGATACTAAAAGTGGTCTTTCGAAATTCGAGTCAAATTATAAACATGTCCAGAAATCAGGTTCTGATGGCTTATAAGCTGACATCTATACTTATAATAAATCTGTAGAAGTGAAAATTCTGTACATTGAAAATATCAAAAAAATAAATGGCAGGGGGTGTTACTAGACCGATACCGAACCCAAAAATTTGATTAGATTTTTTTTTGTCTGTCTGTCTGTCTGTCTGTTTGTTCAGGCATCACGCAAAAACTACCGGTTCGATTACGATGAAACTTGGTATAATTATTCTTTAATATCCTGGGCACCACACTGGGTACTTTTTATCCCGGAAAAGTATCCTATCCTACGGTTGGGGGGTGTCAAAGTTAGTATGGAAGAATTTTAACGCGCTGTCCGATTAACTCGAAACTCAATATTTATACTTAAACCCAAAAATTTAGAATAACGTGTATCAGGATTTTTCGAAATTCAACCCCTAAGGGGGTAAAATAAGGGATGAAAGTTTGTATGAAAAATCTTATTCCTTGAGGTAATAAACATGAAACTTCGCACGAATAGTTACCTAAATAAATGATAAAGTTTGTAGTTTTTTGTTTTTCTAAATTACCCCCCTAGGTTGGGAGGTGTCAGTGTTTGTATGGAAGAATTTTAACGCGCTGTCCGATTAACTCGAAACTCAATATTTATACTTAAAACCCATGGGGATGTATGGGGTAATTTCCGACACTCACGCGGGCGAAGCCGCGGGCAGCAGCTAGTTTGCAATAAAATTGTTCTTTTTTTCGTAACAGATGACCTGGGAGGAGCAATGGGGCGCTATCGACCCGTACAACTTCGTGACGGTGGAGCAGTACCTGGAGGACATGCACCACGTGCTCAACGACAAGTCGCTCAAGAAGAAGGCGCATCGCTGGCTGCCGTACTTGTTCAAGGTAAGACTGGTCTTCATTCATGTATTCTCCAAAATCAGAAAAATAATAAGATAATAGTAAAAAAAAAAACTATTTCCTACTTTAACTGCCTCTTTGGTCTAGTATTCGCAAGCGCCACTGCTGAGCATGCGGTCCTGGGTTCTTTTTCCCGGGTCGTGCAAATTGTTGTTGGCTTTTCCACCGGGAATTTCTCAGTAGCAGCTCGGAGTCTGTGGATTCGCCACGTGATGACCGCGCTTCGTGTTCAAAAAACGTGAAAGAACCACTATTATTAAAAGTTGACCGATAGGATTGTATGTTGATTAAAATATGATTCGCGACCGTAAGAAATATGAATTTACAGAATTATAATCATTAGAATCAGCAATGCAACTCCTTAAGTTAGAATAATCCTCAAATGTCATGATTTCATGAAATAGTCATTCAATAGGATTATATGAACTTAGAGAGTTGTATTGATGATTTTTATGATTATAGTTTCATAAATAAATATCTAACACGGCCGCATCATATCTATATAAACATACAACCTGATACTGACCTGGAAATTGCAAAAAATCGAAACAAAATTTGAATTTCGCGCTGTTTGAACTGTAGAATCAAAAATGATAAAATATTTATGGTATATTTTTCAGGCAGTGGACAAAGACAAGTCCGGTTTCATATCGGTGCACGAATTCAAGCTGTTCTTCAAGTGCTTAGGACTCGATAACGAGAAAGCGGCCGTTGCCTTCGCTGTCATAGACGTTAATGGGGTAAGCATAAGCATGTCTTTTTCAGCCATTTTCAAAACCAAAAGTCACTTATTGAAATTAGGCCACTTTTCGAACTTCAAAACGCCTGCCCTTCACCACTTCCTAGTGCTTTAGCTGGGAAGAAGAAGTGGCGCAACAAACTCCCCAGCAGCACAGCTGTCTGTTCAGTTAGAAAAAAAAAGTATACAAACTCATTTACACCTTACGCAACACAAAACATACATTAAATTATTAAGCTCTTTTCAGACTACGCTATAATATAATAGCATATACGAGTAGCATATAGTTCATAGTAGAGATGAGAATATTGGTTGAATTTGTTTATTGGTTAATAGTTAATTGTTAAATAAAAATATCGATATTTTTATTGGTTGAAAATATTAGTTAATATTTTTATTCAAATATCTGCAACATGTTGAATAGTTGAATATACTATTAACTAATGTATGTTGAAATTGTTAAGTTAAACTTCCCTTCATACTTTAACAGGCTTAGGTTAGGACTGACTAACATTTATCTCGATTAGATATTCGAATAATATAAAATGGTTCCATGTATCATTATTTCGTCTCGGCATTTTGTAAAACAAAAAAAAAACAACAACAACGCGACGACGCGACTTTATTATTCCAGTAAAATATCAAAACTAACTAATAAAATAAACTTAAACCAAAAATCAACCATTAACCGACCGAAATATTGGTTAAAAATATCACTACCTTAGTTTAGAATAAAATATCCCCAACAGAAAATGAGTTTTATCGTAACAAAGATAGAACATACAATTGAATGCACGTCACGGAATAAATATTTCTACGACTCTGACGACACCGCGTTGCAGCTCCGAAGGTCGACCCGAGCGAACGAGAGAAAGCGCGTTGTTAGAGCGAGACAGAGAGAAATTCGTCCTTGCCAATTTTGCGCCTAAGAAGTTGATATTATATTTTTATTCGTTAATGTTAATTTTATTTATTGAATATCATGGTTAATTTTAAATATTAGTTAAATTTAATGGTTGATGGTTATGTTCATCATCTCTAGTTCATAGCACAACAATATCGCGCACCATACATTATTATGGACACGTTCACACTTCACTGTACGATATATTGGCTTACTATACGGCATAAAGTAAGCCGTAAGTAGTAAGTAGAGCGTAGGTATAATATACGCTATAAAATTGAGCGTGCGCTGAGTTCATGCTGTGCTATATCGTGCGCCGCCGTCTTCCTCCGCCCTCACCGGGGGGCCGTCCCGCAAGCGAAACGAGTCATATACTATAAGTCAATTCTCAGCTTTATGTTCAGGCGCGCAACGTTGATATTTGTTTGGCAGTGACGAATGCGCTGTCCTGCGCCTCGCTAGATGTGCGCGGGCCCTAATATGCGTATTTAGCGTGATTGGAAAGGTTAACAGGAATAATCGCTAGCCCAGTCAATCCGATTCGGTTATCAGCCATCTGGGGCCTAAGTCTACTAATTTATAAACGTCACAATGGTGTCATAATGGTTAGTTTTTGACAGATTTGCCATACAAAAACTGTCAAAAACTAACCATTATGACACCATTGTGACGTTTATAAATTAGTAGACTTAGGCCCCTGTTCTCCAGCAGGCTGTGTGATTCGAGATTTTAAATACTCCGAAAGCAGGTCAAATCAGTTTACGCTATTCTATGAGTAATCAAGTTAAAATAACATTAGAATAGTAGTTCAAAAGCAACCATCAAATAAACATACAGTTAAAATAAAATTAATATTGTAAATCTCAATTTCTTTTCCAGGACGGCAAGCTTTCACTAAAAGAGTTTGTGAAGCTCGGAAAGGATTTCTTCTGCACTGAAGACGAAAGGAGGGTGTCCAAAATGTTCTGGGGACCCCTGATTAACTAAGTCATTGTAATATTAACTTTACGCTTTAAGAATTAAGAGTCATTATCGACTGCCGTTTTAATTTAGTTTTTCAAGTGCGTTTAGTTCTTTTTATATTATACCTTGTATATATGTGTTTCTTAAGACAGTTACTTTATAAGGCTGTATGGGAAGTGTTCACGTGAAAAAGGATGGCGTTATTGGACATGCATGTCGCTATCTCTTTCTCGCAATCATTTTGACCAATCCGAGACAGATTATAAAGTATCTCGAGTCAAGAGTGCTATAATTTTTTTGGCGCTTCATTGTCATTGAATGGCTTTTGGTGAACATTAATGGCACTTACATTTAAACGGTCGCGTTATTTTGCCCTTTACGGCAGAATAGATAGCGCCACTATTATGCCGCAAACTGACGGCACTATAACCGATAGTGATAGAACACTGCCAACATTAATTGTAAAATTGTGGAAATTGTATAGAAGAAACAAGATGGCGGTGTTAGTTCCTAGTTTGGCCACGCGCTAAAAGATCCTAGTTCAACTGTACAGGCCGAATAACATCATCCTTCTTTGACATTAGCACACTTACCGATTCGGCCACTGCTTCTGGTCAAGATAATTGATGTTTCCTAACTTATATGCAATGAGAGAATCCCGAATGAGGGGATATTCCGAATAAAATAGTTTATTTCTACTAAACCACTGTTTCTGAACGCATACATAATATCAACGTTATTTTAATATGTATACTGCTACGACGACGGTAACATCCCGAGGCGCGTTTAGTAAATATTTGATCAATATTGTTTTGGCAAATAATAATATTAAAAAACAAGATGGCGGCGATACATCAGCTTTTGGCCACGCGGCAAAAGATTTTTGTACAGCCTGAGGTACAGCCCTACTTTGATTGTTGACAGCAGGCTTTTTGAAAATGAAGTTTACATGAATTTTGCCTTTGTAAAAATTCTATAACGTTTAGTAGAAAGTTTTAATTAATCACAATGTCCCCTAATTCGGGTTTCTCTTACGTATTTGTGTTTTTCAGCTGTGTATCTCAACTGCTTTATTAATTTTAGTCAGTTGGTACCTGTACCGCCTATCTTTCGACTTTTTCTACTCATTATTATATGCTGTTATTTCCTAGTGGTAGTTAATAATAATTATTACAGTCATATGACGCTAAATAATAAATAATAATAATAATGTTGATATCACTGTCTCTCATGACGAGAATTTCGTGAAAGCTGAGAAAGTTAAAAAAAATCAAGTACCTTGATGTAGCACACGAGGTTGTCGATATGTGGGACGTGGACTCTGCAATCATTGCACCGATTATCGTTACGGTTAGTGGCCTAATAACTGCGAGCCTCGACCTGCACCTCAGGAGGCTCTCATTGCGCGGCTCGATTCAGCAAGCAGTACTCCTGGACACGGCACGCATAGTGAGGAGGTTCCTCTCTCTAGAGCCTTGACCACCAGCAGCATGGACCGGTAGCCCTGTTCCTGATGCCGATGGGCCACAATTTTTTATATTTTTAAATGTTTTTTTAATAAAAATATTTATTATTATTAAAAAAACAACCTTATTTATTATATTTTGACAAATGTAATAAATAAGGGAAAAAATAATAATAATGTAAGTCATTCCTATATTACGGACCAACATTCATTATTCGAATGTATAAAAATATTGTTATTGAATCTTTGATTAGAATCTCAATTTTGACAAATAATTTCTTTGTTTTATTTATTTTCAACCCATTATACCCGTTTTCATTTAGTAGATATTGAATTTTAAAAAAACGTTCTGTTTTCCGGAAAAAAATATGTTTTTTTATAATAATATCTTTATTTAGAAACAATACAAAATTAAATCAAAGTCAGTTCTAACAATCTCATAAAAGTTACACAAAAAGAATATTACTAGGCTAGTTAAATGTTACCTTCAAATTATAATTATATGTATTATATGCCTGAGAGATATTTCTCGACGGCATTTGAAGCCAAGTCAGAGGCCCAAGGGCGGCTTAAAACTTTGACACCAGAGGGGCAATTCCCGTATTTTTAGGCGGCCACGGCTTTTCTAGAAAACATAGCTCAACTTTCATGTGTCCAAAGACAGTAAGATATTTAATTTTGTTCAAATTAAGACATTTATTTGAAAACAAACAAAAAAAACAAATAATAAAACTAGGTCATTAAAATAAATCTAAACAATGCTGAGTTGGTCTTTGAGAAGCTTCGTTTCTTCAATAAGTGTCGATATCTGTCCGGTTCTGAAAAACAAAACGAAATAATAGGTACTTAGTTAAGAGCGTTCTGAAAGTGGGCAACGTCGCAAATAGATGTCAAATATTTCGCTGTTTTGATTGATAAATTTGGCAAAAAATGTGCTGTACCTAGACGGTAGTATCTATTATACAATGTTACAGCAAATCAATTTTCATGTCTCCCCATTAAGAACTAGGCCAAATTTTTTTTGATTTTCGGATAGCTCATGACCTAAAGAGGTGCCTTATAGAATATGAATTTAAAACCTAAAAAATATATAAAAACTCAGCGAAATATCGCGGATTAAAGCTAGTAATACATAATATAACTTACTGCTGTTGCAGAATAGAGGAGATCGTATCACTGTGAGACTTGCCGAGCGCGATGTCCTTCTTCTTGTATTCAGAGTGCCATTTCTCCAACTGAAAATAAAATAAAAAATAAAATAAATAAATAATAGTTTATTTGTACACAAAAACCAAATAGTACAAGGAAGAGTCTTATAAATTAGGTTGTACAACATTGACACAGTTTAAAGTCGAAACATCTGACTCCTAAACTAGGCAAGAAGCCTGTATCTTAGAAGCCGAAGTTCCCCAAGATTTCAGTGACATACAACAATTTAAACATAGATCGTCGTAAACACATATAACTTACTGAGGGTTTCCAGTAGGTTCTATTCATAGTTAATTGATTCAGGCGTGACTTGGCGGAAATCCATGATAAAATACAATAGACGTAGATATATTTAGTAAATTATTCCGCTTAACTATTCCTAAAGAGTCATAAAAAACCCTGTAAGAAATCGACACGTGTTTCACCTCTTAACGAGGCATCCTCAGGATGACGATTGACTTGTCGCGAACCCGAACACCACATGTTGCCACGCCGAGTCCAGCTACTCTGCGGCTCGGAATGGCAACACGTCATCGTGGTCTTTCGTGGTGAATTATCTTTCTTTTCGCTCGTATCGCTTACCTCGACAGTCTTGTGCTGTGCGTGTTGCTTGAGCATCAATATCTGGTCACCAAGTCGCTCGCCGCTTCGCTTGTATCGCTCGAGTTCCGCTAGTAACTCCCGCTCGGCCGGAGTCGCTGAAGCGGACGCGCGGATATTACGGATTACAGTTGAGCATCTGAAAGTTTAAATAAAAAGTAAATCAAAATGTATTCAATGGATCGTGCCGACATCGTAATTCTACGAGGAATGGCTAGTAGGGAGATTGAGATTGTATCGAGTTACTACAACTAAAGTAAGTATTGATAAAACTAGTCTGGCGAAGAATAACTTCTTCATTGATTTTTTTATAAGAATTTTTCTGCTTAGCCTTTTCCCAATCATGTTGGGGTCGGCTTCCAGTCTAACCGGATGCAGCTATTACCACAGCAGACCAGTATTTTACATGGAGCGACTGCCTATCTGACCTCCACAACCCAGTAACTGGGTAATACGATACCCCTTGGTAAGACTGGTTGTCAGATTTTCGGGCTTCTGACGACTCGTAACGACTGTCAAAGTACCACGAATGACAGCCCGGACCAACGGCTTAACGTGCTTTCCGAAGCACGGAGGAGTCTCGGTATGTAAAGATGGTCACCCATCCACGGAACAACCCCGGCAAGCGCAGCTTAACCTGATGGATCGACCCGTGCGGCTGTTATTACTTAGCCACGAGCTCCTCGATTTTTATTATAATAATATTTACCTGTATTTGAGATCATCTTGATGTTTCTCAGCTAACATGCACTTCTCCTTGAGCACCGTAGAATCAAGTTGGACATCGTCTATCTCTTTCTATAAAAAAAAACCAGTAAAATAAAGATAATAATAATATTATTCTGTATTTGTAGTGAGCACCAAAACTGGGACAGAGTACTATACCCCATTCACAATAAGATTAGACATTTAAACCAACCTTTCTTACAGTCCGTTCAACCGATTTTGACTTCTATTGCGTTGGTGGGATGACAAATTGCAGCTGCAGTAAATAGTTGGTATTATAATCACGTTTTTGCTTTCAATGCCATCCTTATGCCTACGGAATAGAAGTCAAAATGGGTTGAACGGACTGTAAAAGGTTTTTTAAATGTCTAATCTTATTGTAAATGGGGTATAGATACCTGTTGTAGTATCTACTCACAGATTAGTACAGATGGTTAACTCCGCAAAATCATTTAAATAAAAAGCGACTCTTGCTATGACATAATATATACACCTAGAAGTTGCCTCTCTTTCTATCGCGTAACTCTTATATCTTCTAACGTTACGCTCACTGTATTGGCCCGACAAGTCGTGTCCGCCGCGTACTTGTAGCTTCATACCTAAAATGCGGAGTGCGTCTTCTGTACTATTCTGTGACCTAGTGGTAGATTGTCGGATTTGCGCATGGTGTGTATGAGTTTTCTTATTCTGCCAGAGTGATTCGATATGTGTAGATGTAGTTAGCGCATAACACAGATAACACTTCGCCACTGCGCGCGTACGATGCGCCAGCGCTTCACCGCTGTGACCGCGGTAACCCGTGCGCTAGAGCGACTCGTATTTCTGCAAAAATCCTACCTGTTCCCAGTAAGATTGAGAAATGTTTTCACCATTGTCTAATTGTCCGTGTTTCCGCAATATCCCTAGAGTTTTCGCAAAAATTCCAATTATCAAATCATCCTACGACACATTACACACACGCACACGCCCCCCCCCCCCCCACACACCCACACACACACACACATTACCGAACATTTAATGTTAATAAAGATTTTTTCTAAACTAAACTGATATGTGTTGAGTATGCTAACCTGTAAGTCCTGCAGCCACTCCTGATGCTGGCTGCTGAGCGAGCGAAGCGAGTGCAGTTTGCGTGCGATGGCGTCGCTTGCACGTTGTTGGCGGGAGATGTACTCGCCGCGGAGTTTTAAAGTTGCTTGCGTGAGGAACTGGAAGATTTGGATGATTTTGTTAGAGGACAATGTATATTTAAAAAAAATCTTTGACTGTGCGGATCGCGCTCAGTTTCAGTGGCGACATAAACCCTATGAGTTCGGTATCACCAAACGATTATAGTTTCAACAGGTACAAGTACTACGTCGTTACATATTTTCTTTGTTTGTTAGTTTTGACGAGACTGATCATTAAAACAGATCATTAGTTAATTTGATCTATATTAACATAGCTACATTTTGTATAACAAAATGCTTTGTGTAGCTTTGTAGGGTTCATTCGCTACGCGTAGCAGCTACGATATTCGTAGTACATACATGCTCGTAGCAAAGCCCTTTGTAAAACGCGTTTAAAAAAAATGTTTGAATGGGAGTTTCACCACCAACAAAATGCTGGTGTGTTTGGCCTCAGTTTGTTTTACCTCTAAGCATTCTTTAGGACTAGGTTCCGCTTTCTTGCTGATTTGCAGGATCGGCTGAGACACGTCCCTTGTGAGTATCTCTTGAACTATCGATGTAAACGTCAGTTTCTGTCTCTGGAATTATAAACAAAAAGAAATATACACTTAAAATCACGCCAGTATTCCTCTATGGTTTAGGCAGGTACACACACATGTCACATGCAAACAAATAAACAGAGGGGCAATTCCCGTAATTTTCAAGAGGCATTCACATCTCATTCGCAATCTGTCAAAAATACAATCCATTTACCAAAATGTTTGACGGATTGTGATTTGATTGTGAACGTTTTTCAGTTTAAAGTTCAGTTTGCGCACCCTCTTCATAATGTTTTAAGAATTTTAAATAGTAGTAGTCATTCTGAAATCAACATATTTTACTTGTATTAAACTGAAGAGCTCCTGAAGTCCTGAACACATACCCATAATCAACAACAGTTATTATTACTATTATTATTTACTGAGGAGCTCGTGGCTAAGTAATAACAGCCGCACGGGTCGATCCATCAGGTTAAGCTGCGCTTGCCGGGGTTGGTCCGCGGATGGGTGACCATCATTACATACCGAGACTCCTCCGTGGTTCGGAAAGCACGTTAAGCCGTTGGTCCCGGCTGTCATTCGTGGATCTTTGACAGTCGTTACGAGTCGTCAGAAGCCTGAAATTCTGACAACCAGTCTTACCAAGGGGTACCGTATTACCCAGTTACTGGGTTGTGCAGGTCAGATAGGTAGTAGCTCCATGTAAAATACTGGTATTCAGCTGCATCCGGTTAGACTGGAAGCCGACCCCAACATGATTGGGAAAAGGATAGGCAGAATGAAAAAAAAAATCACCAATTATTACGTACCTCTTTCAGTATATTGTTGATATCATCTTGCTCTAACGTCGGGTTCTTTAGCTGTAGCTCCTTGTATAACTGTTCTTCTAAGTCAAATGGTTCCAAGGTTCTGAGGGGGAAGAAAATTATTATTGTTTAGTAAATTGTTAGTATTAAGTACCTCTTTTAACCAGCTATTTAATTGCGAAAAACATTTTCGTAGACTAATTTGTTTTATTTTGATAGTTCAACAACATTCATTGTATTATTTACGTCGTTGAGCAGATTTTTTTTGAACTTATAATGGAGTAGTAATCTGTTTCAAAACGATTCAGATTGTGATTGATTGTGTATTCGACGAGCATAATACTAGTTATGGAAAATATTTAAATTCAGTGTGATAGATTATTTTAACTTTTAAATTATTTCTTGAAGCTTTTCAGAAAGCACAAATAAAAAAAATTGCTTTTAAAAATTGTTTTTTATTTTAAGTAAACAGTCTATGTTAAGTAAAATCGTTATAGTTTTTAAAACTAGCTGACTTGACAGACGTTATTGTGTCCAGAATCGTGGTCTTGAGTTCATAAAAAAATCATTCAGATTTATCCGAATTTGAAAAAATTCTGGAAAACTTTTTCAATATTTTACTTAAAATCCTAATTTGGACTATTAAAAACATAATTAAAAAAAAAAAAATACCAAGTCTCTCCATCCGTACTGAAGTGATGTCTTGTGTTTGCTAACGAAAAGCATTTAATTTTTATTAAATAGATGATGATGATGAAGACATAAGATTATGGTGATGATGAAGGGCGTCGCGCGTGCCCCCCCGCACCGCCGCGCTCGCGCGTGCCCCCCCGCACCGCCGCGCTCGCGCGTGCCCCCCCGCACCGCCGCGCTCGCGCGTGCCCCCCCGCACCGCCGCGCTCGCGCGTGCCCCCCCGCACCGCCGCGCTCGCGCGTGCCCCCCCGCACCGCCGCGCTCGCGCGTGCCCCCCCGCACCGCCGCGCTCGCGCGTGCCCCCCCGCACCGCCGCGCTCTTGCGTCCCCCAGCACCACCGAGGGCCCCCCGCACCGCGGTGCGGGGGGACGCGCGGCCCGGGCGCGGCGCGCGGGGGACCGGGCGAGGGCGCGGGCCGGACGTGTCGGCACCAGCCTATGATCGCGGAAGGCGCACAAGATCTCATCGTATCATGAGCGCCAGGCCGAGCGGCGGCGAGGTGTGTATAGAGATAGTGCACGAGTCAGAGAGAGACATAGGCTACTTACCTCGCCACAAGGTTGCACTCAGTACACAGCACCAACAGTTTGGGTAGCGGCGGCTGTGTGAGCGCCAGGCCGAGCGGCGGCGAGGTGTGTATAGAGATAGTGCACGAGTCAGAGAGAGACATAGGCTACTTACCTCGCCACAAGGTTGCACTCAGTACACAGCACCAACAGTTTGGGTAGCGGCGGCTGTGTGAGCGCCAGGCCGAGCGGCGGCGAGGTGTGTATAGAGATAGTGCACGAGTCAGAGAGAGACATAGGCTACTTACCTCGCCACAAGGTTGCACTCAGTACACAGCACCAACAGTTTGGGTAGCGGCGGCTGTGTGAGCGCCAGGCCGAGCGGCGGCGAGGTGTGTATAGAGATAGTGCACGAGTCAGAGAGAGACATAGGCTACTTACCTCGCCACAAGGTTGCACTCAGTACACAGCACCAACAGTTTGGGTAGCGGCGGCTGTGTGAGCGCCAGGCCGAGCGGCGGCGAGGTGTGTATAGAGATAGTGCACGAGTCAGAGAGAGACATAGGCTACTTACCTCGCCACAAGGTTGCACTCAGTACACAGCACCAACAGTTTGGGTAGCGGCGGCTGTGTGAGCGCCAGGCCGAGCGGCGGCGAGGTGTGTATAGAGATAGTGCACGAGTCAGAGAGAGACATAGGCTACTTACCTCGCCACAAGGTTGCACTCAGTACACAGCACCAACAGTTTGGGTAGCGGCGGCTGTGTGAGCGCCAGGCCGAGCGGCGGCGAGGTGTGTATAGAGATAGTGCACGAGTCAGAGAGAGACATAGGCTACTTACCTCGCCACAAGGTTGCACTCAGTACACAGCACCAACAGTTTGGGTAGCGGCGGCTGTGTGAGCGCCAGGCCGAGCGGCGGCGAGGTGTGTATAGAGATAGTGCACGAGTCAGAGAGAGACATAGGCTACTTACCTCGCCACAAGGTTGCACTCAGTACACAGCACCAACACTGTGTGAGCGCCAGGCCGAGCGGCGGCGAGGTGTGTATAGAGATAGTGCACGAGTCAGAGAGAGACATAGGCTACTTACCTCGCCACAAGGTTGCACTCAGTACACAGCACCAACAGTTTGGGTAGCGGCGGCTGTGTGAGCGCCAGGCCGAGCGGCGGCGAGGTGTGTATAGAGATAGTGCACGAGTCAGAGAGAGACATAGGCTACTTACCTCGCCACAAGGTTGCACTCAGTACACAGCACCAACAGTTTGGGTAGCGGCGGCTGTGTGAGCGCCAGGCCGAGCGGCGGCGAGGTGTGTATAGAGATAGTGCACGAGTCAGAGAGAGACATAGGCTACTTACCTCGCCACAAGGTTGCACTCAGTACACAGCACCAACAGTTTGGGTAGCGGCGGCTGTGTGAGCGCCAGGCCGAGCGGCGGCGAGGTGTGTATAGAGATAGTGCACGAGTCAGAGAGAGACATAGGCTACTTACCTCGCCACAAGGTTGCACTCAGTACACAGCACCAACAGTTTGGGTAGCGGCGGCTGTGTGAGCGCCAGGCCGAGCGGCGGCGAGGTGTGTATAGAGATAGTGCACGAGTCAGAGAGAGACATAGGCTACTTACCTCGCCACAAGGTTGCACTCAGTACACAGCACCAACAGTTTGGGTAGCGGCGGCTGTGTGAGCGCCAGGCCGAGCGGCGGCGAGGTGTGTATAGAGATAGTGCACGAGTCAGAGAGAGACATAGGCTACTTACCTCGCCACAAGGTTGCACTCAGTACACAGCACCAACAGTTTGGGTAGCGGCGGCTGTGTGAGCGCCAGGCCGAGCGGCGGCGAGGTGTGTATAGAGATAGTGCACGAGTCAGAGAGAGACATAGGCTACTTACCTCGCCACAAGGTTGCACTCAGTACACAGCACCAACAGTTTGGGTAGCGGCGGCTGTGTGAGCGCCAGGCCGAGCGGCGGCGAGGCGGCGCGCGGCGTGCGCGTGCACAGCAGATGACGCGCCACGCTGGCGCGGGAACACATCGCTGATAGAACGGTTTCCATCTCCGCTGAGCATTAAAATAAAAACTCATTTTAAGTATTAAAAAAACCGTAAATATTTTATTTAATGTTTCTTTATGAGTACACTGTACAGGTTTAGAATGAAACTCCTTGTCGGAGCTTGGGATTACACGATTCCAATCATCAAAAGACCACAATGTCGTATCCAATTTCATTTCACTGATAAACTGACACTTATCATAAGTTCACTAGAAAAAGCAAAATCGTCAATGAATTATATCGCAATCAAGAATATGTATACCGGCCAAGTGCGTGTCGGACGACGCACAATGAAGGGTTCCGAAGCTGAGATCGAACAGAACACACAGAACTCGAAAAGAAGACGTATCAAAAGGACTTACTTTCATCAGCAAGTGCATAGTCCACTAGATGTCCAAGCATAGGCAGAGTGATCGCATGCACTCCACCCGCGTGCACGCATGCATACGTGTTGTTAGTGCACTGGAAAATAAATGGTTAAGTTAAGCAAATATCAACTCAATTTATTTGTAAAATTAAGTCGATTACAGAATGATCAATACTGTCGAAAAGCTCATAAAAATATAAAAGTTTCAGCGGAAATTAAACCTTATTAAGTACAATCTTTTATTTATTTGACGTACCGGTTCAATAAAAAATAACTTTACTAGGTTGTAAATTAAGTCGACTTCAGAATGAAAACAGTAGTGTAGAAAAGGTCATGAAAATATTTAACTTGCAGTGGAAACTAAAGCTTATTTTGTAAGCATTAAAGTTAGTATTTCAACTTACCGGATACAGGTGTACTGGATAAGAATACTGTAGATCATCGTCTGGATTCAGTACCATGTTCAGTTCAACAGCTTCGACCACGTAGAGGGCGTGACTTTCGCCGTCTTCTTTTTCTGATGGCTGCAAAAAGAAGAGTTTTTTTTTACCACAGCAGGGAAGCTCTTGACCTGCATCTCACCTGATGGAAAGCCATGATCAGGCCGAAGGTGGAAGCGAGCTTCATACGAAATCCTCACCCACGGAGGAACTGGCTATATTACCTCTGACTGCCGAAACGAAACAATGCTGTTAACAATAGTGAAGGATTGTTGTTTTGTATTATGCACAGCAGATACGCACTAATCTGAACAATAGCCATTATAAGCCGGAAAAAAGACTAGCTATACCGTTTCAGAACTTTACTCCTTATGCCAATATCAGACGATTCACTTTTCTTTAATTCGGATGTAAAACGTCTAAACACAAAATGACTCAAAAGTGAAAAATTTATTCATTAGTGAATCGATCCAACGCTGGTGGATTTTGGCACTCGGTATCCTTCACTCGCCTGCCGAATGATCGAAAAATTCAATGAGAGTCGCGGATGTACGTATATATTCCTATATAATTTTGTCGGTGTCGCCTGCACGTGAAATAAAACAAAAATGAACGTTCATCCAAGTGAATCATTCACTCGACTGAAGCGTGTGATATTGGCGGTGTTCGCAACACACCTGGTGGAAATGTCGTCGCGTAACTCAGCGCAGAAAGGTACGCTTGAAAGTATTTCGTTGCCATACATCATATCGA
This sequence comes from Eupsilia transversa, assembly GCA_914767815.1. Taxonomy (NCBI): domain Eukaryota; kingdom Metazoa; phylum Arthropoda; class Insecta; order Lepidoptera; family Noctuidae; genus Eupsilia; species Eupsilia transversa. The sequence continues at coordinate 12,167,999 of OU611892.1, forward strand.
GAGTTACGCTTCGTAAATCGTGGATAAAATGCAAAGGCGTTGTGGTCGAAGTTCCGCCAAACAGATTTTTACGCTTACGTCAAGACCTCTCGTCCCGCCCCGTTTCGGCCTGACGTGTTGCTGATAATATGGCGAAAGTGCTAGAACAGCCCGCGGAAATCAACTTTTCTTACGGTTTTTGCAATATCCAGGTCAGTGTAATGTTTTATGTTGATCAAGTTCAATGTCTGATTGACATCTCCCCATAACTCCAGAACATGGTAAGTTTTTACTTACATTAGGTAGCAACAGGCAGTGGTACAGTGCAGCTGAACAGGTCGCGACCACTACGAGTGGAGGGGTGTCACCTCCCCCTAAAGCAGTGATGGAACATGACTCCGAGCCGTAGTTGTCGTCAGCAGGGGGGTACATAGCCAGAGGACCTGATAGTTTCGGTGCGAGGGGGCTGAAATGGAGAAATTAAAGGCAATGCAATTAAAAAAAGTTAAACAATTCACGTATTGTCAAGTGTTTTTCAAAATAGCCTCGTTTCTCACATGTGTTTAAGCATCGTTTATACGATGGATGCAATTCACCTGACAATTTTTGCAACGACATTGTCGCCATTCATCGTTCGAGAAAACTTGTGCAAAGGAGTTCGATTACAATATCAATTTGTGGCCATACAGCCTATTTCCTATAAATTCTCTAAAGCTGTATTTAGAATGGCTTTTGAAGGCGAAAAACTAAGGCAATAAATGATAGATATACCGCCGCTAATAGGGCGTATCGAGTTAAACTTTGTACAGATCGTCTTCCTGACAATCTAGTTCTAAAACTGGACCAGACATGTGCCACATTAACACCCAGGTACTGTAAGTAAAATTCATAAAGCGTTCTCTTTCTTACCTCTTACGATCCAGCTCACACTCCATCATATAAACATCCCCGTTCCCCCTCAAGATCAGCAGGGTCTCGGAGTCAGGTATGGGCGTGAAGTCTACCGCCGTATCTCCCAGACTGTCCAGTAAGTCCCTGCCGGCAAGTTGACCTGATGGCTTGATGCCGATGGTCAGGATCTGCACCAGCTTGGGGCCTTTCTTTAAGGCTATGTTGTAGAGCCTGTAATGGGCGAGATTAGGTTGAATGTAACAGCGAAAATACTAATAATAACTAACAAGTCTAGAATACTCTAAATACTGTTTATGTTTGTAGCTCTTTGTATACCTTAGTTTATCTGTAATAATAATATTCACTATTATTATTATTATTGGATTTGGGGATTTGACTTTATCCGTCATCGATAAAAACTCAATGACAATTGTTGATGCCGATCGCATCCATTACACCAGACCTGGATTATCCACTGTACACCTAGTTTTCTAAATGATTACAAAGAACATTTCTTAAAGCACCTTGTCTCAAGTCTTTCACGTGGAGATGTTTGACGTCGCCGATCGTACAAAGCATTGCAATCACGGCAGCTTGGGTATCACACGCAAAAGAAATTAGGTATACGCCACATTAATCGCGAGTGTTATGTAGCTCGAGAATTCAAACATACCTACTTAATAATCACTTAACTGTATATGCTGCAATACATTAGTGTTCTTACCTGATAGTGTTATCAGATCCCAGCACGAACACATGTGACAGTGATCCTGGATGCCAGTGTACCCGACGCACTTCACCCTGGCAGTATAGGAACCTTTCGTCCAGCGAGTAACTCCTGTGAAGAGAACAATGTTAATTGTAGTACATGGCGTTGAAGCAGCGAAGTTTATTTTGATAGGGGAAAAGATTTTGGGGTAAAGATTTTTCTTCGCTTTGCAGTAGGGTCTTGTATTGTTAATTGATGGCGAAGAAAGGCGATATGTCGATGCGTTTCAGTAAACTGAAAGTAATTCCAATCTAATTCAATCAATAACTCTTGAATCGTAAAATCGTTAGCCAATAACTCGCAAAACAATTACGAAAGTAATATTATTGTAATAAAGAAATGCAACAACCGAGTCATCCTACACTGCGAAAACAAGCCGATAACATCGTCCGAAAAAAAACGGTAACATCCATTACATCTATGATAAATAAGCGGTAAGACCGCGGTGCCCTCACGTGGGCCTTCTAATAATTTGATTATTCGCCGGCCATTTTGTTTTTTTTTCCTCTTTTTTGGCGGGAACGCGGTCTGGATTAATCGTGCGTTTAGAACTCGCCTTCTTGTCGGATTTACTTGTTTAATATTAAAATGGGATCTGTGATTCCGAACTGAAGGTAAGGTGAAATGTAAGGCAAAATGAGCCACATTTTGTGGGTAGACTTATTTAGTATATTTTTGCGGTTGTTATTTGGACCATATTAAAAAATTGGATTGAAATTGTAATGCGCAGCGGTTATCAACATTGGAAAGGTTAGGAAACGGACATAGAAACGGTTAAATAGACGTAATTTTTCTAAAGTTGAATTGAGCACCTCATGTCAAGAGCAGAAAAAGCAGAAACTCATTTTCTCAATCGAGAACCAAAGATTAGAAGTAATGTTTTAGCTAACTTGCTCTATGCTCTTTTGAATCCTAAAGTTGACTGACATGACAACTTGATTACCGGTCTTTATCCTTATGTTCACCTTCATATCTGCTAGACAAACCTTCACAAAAAGCCCAGTATTTCAAAAAGCGTTTACTTCACAATTACAATGTCTATCAATAGGTCCCGCCACTGGGGCACGGCGCATGCTACACGTCCAATTTAATGCTAATCCCATTGCCGGCCACGTTCGGGATTCAGTTACAGCAGCCTGTGTTCATTGTGTACAACTTTGCATTCATTGTCTACTGTTTTAACAGTATTTTCGATGTTAGTAGTAGGAGTTGTTACGAGCTACACAGTCATGAGTTCTAAACTCCTGCAGAGGTTTTGGCGGAAGATACCACTGCAACGTAAGCTATTACAGCTTACGTTGCAGTGGTATCTTCCACTTTCTCCAAGGAAAATAATCGTACAAGGTTGTATTTGGCCCCTTTCCATCATAGTGCTCAGTTCGTGTAGGTATTGCAATTTGGAAAAGGTAGCGTCAACATTTTGTAATTTTGGACTTAAGTGGTGGCTTGTCCGCTGAAGCTGTTGCATAACTACATGAAAGTAAATTTGACCTGAATAAAACAATTCTGCTTGATACAAATGAATATAGAATTAATACAATTAAAATAGAACCCAAAGAAAACTGTCGCCGGTCAGCAACCAAAATATAAATCAAACAATTTTTACATACCAAAGAAAAGGGTAACCATTAGGCGGTCAACTAAAAAAAATACACATACAGTGAAACGTAAAAATTACAAATGGGATGACATTAGAACAAACGGGGTATCCGACCCGGTCCGTAGTGTCTCCGGAACAAAAACCGATAAAAAACGGCGAAAAGGATCCGATCCGGTAAAAAATAAGAATCAGACAAAGCGGCCGGACGGCCGGTAACCTCTATACGTGTCCAGTTTTTTTACGAGCACCCCGCAGCCCTTTTGTCCTTCCGGGAGGCCTTTTTTTAAATAGATCAGGGGCTGGCAAGTAAAGACCGCGGCCGACGTCCACCCTGAAATATTATTGTGGATTTTTCTGCTTGGCATTCATAAATATTTCCCAGGGAGAGGCCCGCAACCCCCTCCGTCTACCCACTGTAGGGGATTTACTCGAATCGGCGTAGAATTATAAATTCGGTTAATAAAATATGATACGATAAAGCCGCTTTTTTCTCTGGCGGACCTCTATTATATTTTGTTTAATTTAAATATGAATAATTAAATTTAAAAAGGAAATCTCGGGGCTAATGAAATTTTTGTTTTCGAGATAATGAATTGAAAACACCGAGTGTCGCTCGCTCAGAGCTGTGTTATTCTTTTCTCGCTCATTCAGATTCATCCTTCGTAGTCTAAAAACGCCCTGGAAAATATAATATTTTTTAAATGTATTAATTATGAATACGAATTATATTTTTTCCATGTTTATCTGACCCTTTATACTATCGTGGGGTTCTACACGAGCGAATTGTATTTTTTAAGGCCTACAGAGTAATTAGAATTAATTAATTTTTTATAACGCGCGGTGGAATTAGGAAATTTCGGTATTTTCAGTGCCTAGTTAAAGTTAGGGCTCGTTATGTGGACAATGAACTACTTCCATAACGGCCTCATCACTCGTAATGGGTGTGGAACAGGCAGTCACAACATAATCACACTTTTAATATTCTACACCCATCCAAATTGTCGGACACAAGTAAAAAGTATAAAAAGAGAGTGCGGTCGAGACATGGGTCCCCAAAACCTCGAACAACGCCTTTAATCAACACGAACGCACCCGGCGATCAAACGGCCGAGAAATAAAAAAAAACAACGATCCAGTCTGCCACAACCACAAGGGATTAAAATCGTAACGAACGTATAAAAATATTCAAATACAATACTAACAAATTGATACAAACACTCATTAGGTGCGGATCGCGGAAGGCGCCCCCCGGCCCCACGCTTGCGGCCCCGCCGGCCGATCTCTCCCGACATTACAATCCACATCCAACGTACAAATATTATCTAAAATTCCTTCTCATTTATAATCCTTTTGTGTCCTCAGCGCGATGTCCTCCGTCAAATCCCCCCTCTCCCCACAGGGGTCGGGTGGGGGTATTTTTATATTTTTAATCGCGTTGGGCATTATCCAAATGGACATTGGCGGGTGCGCCGACTGCCGGTGCCGTCTAGATGATAAATTCTCCTTTCGTTCGACACCGGCCGCAATGTTTTGTTTTGTCCCTTCAGTAATGTCTCCTTTATTGGTATCGGAGTGAAAAAAATACCCTCATAGTCATTAATTACAGTAGATTTGTCTGTTGGTGACTGGCGAGTTCTTGGCGACTATTAAAAATGCTCCGCCATCTGTGGCTTCTCGTCGGCTGATTTTTTCGGCGTCTCGGCAAATGAGGATTGATTGTGGCAATCGTTTGATGCAGATTCTTATTGAATGCGATGACGGCTTCGTCCGTGATCGATGGTCTGCCTTTGTGGCTACAATTAGGTTACAATTTTTGTGGAGGCTCTATAGAAGACAAATTGTGTCAGTTAAAGTTAGGGAGTCCAATATTTTATGGTTTTTGGCATAGGCTGTGTATCTATAATCTTATGGAAAATGTAAGATTCTGACGAAGAGTTCTTCCTGTAGTCTAATGGTACGGACAGAGATAGTGACAACTTCAGAATAACTTAGAAGCACGTAAAGTTGTACCCAATCTACCGTCACTACATAATTCAACATATTCCTTTTAATCAATGCCAAAACGCTAACAAACGATCAGCAAAAATTCGCCCAAAAACCAGCCAGCTACGGAATCGTGAACGTACATAAATTTAGACCGTGCCGTATAACCGGCTCCCACGACGGCCCGGTCCGAAGTTTCACACCATTAATTCTTGCGCGCAGTCCACTGCACTTTTTCCATCGTTCCTCAAAAACTTCCAGCAAAAAAAGAATCGCTTTTCTATATGCAAAACAGGGTACTGTTGCTCATAGCACCGTTATAATAGGGATCATCTATACAATATCAATTTCGTCTAATATATTGGGGTATTTTTATGTTTTATTGAAGCCAGGATTTTGGTCCCATTAAACTTTTTTTCGAATTTTATGTCACGGAAGATATTGTTCTTCTTGTTTTGGGCTTTTAAAATGGGGTGGGTTTGTGTAATGTATTGTTTTTTGAGTTATGTTGTAAGTTATAGGAAAGTAATCCGAGTGGTTTTGTTCAAAGTGGTATTTTGAATATTTGGAGCTCGATTCAAGGTACACCTCTGCATAACGCTTCGGGCAATACAGGCGTGATATTAAGTGTTCTGTAAAGGCGCGGGCCCACCGCGGCGCATGCTGTGCACGGGAACGCGGCGCATTTTAGCTGCGTGTATTAATTTGTTTGACAACGTGGGTCTACGTTTCCACTGGAGTACACGAATATGACCCACGAATATGTATAGCGTGGCACGGCGCACGGAGAGGCTACGCACGTGGCACTACAATCCACGGACACGGGCTTCAAAACTGCGCTGCGATAAGTGAGCTGTAGACCGTAGACCCACGTCGACAGCGTTGAGCTATGTAACCGCCTATTCGAGCAAGCCACGCATGTATCAATGACGTCAATTCATGCGTAGCCGCTCCATGGGTTGCAGTGGACACAACCACATACATTTTCTTACAAAGCGAAGCTTAATACACGTGCGTAGCCTCTCCGTGCACCGCGGTGGGCCCGCGCCTTTATTCTGACGATCATTATAAAACGACATTAGGTCTGGTTTCAATTTCCAATCTAAAATTCTATGGTAGATATTCTTACGTCTTTGCCTGTATTGTTTAATATAATAAACAGAGCTGGAGATTCACCAGTCTGTCTTAGACTACAGCCAAATCCAGGAAGTCCTGTCCAGAAAAGATCTCCCCAACTTGCAACACAACACTCAGTCTCACGTCCAGCAAATCCAGTTTTTGATCTTATTTCTTCGGCTGGTACAAATAAACCATTATTGCTTCTATAATTCGTAATTTGCTGCTTATACTACAGTACAAATGAGGTAATGGTAAGCCCGCCGCTGAATTATATAGTCTATGTTAATGATGACGACCGGGTGCCTGAAATAATTGACGCAAATCGCGCTCATTATCAAAACTGATTGTGGAGCTTCTTGCTGGTTCAGGTTCAGATTCATTTATTAAAAACTTTTATCTAACTTCAGTTGTATGTATGTCCTGGAATATTGCAATCAATATTTCACCCACTTCCACTGAAGCTATCGGGCTGAAATTTAGTATACGTGTTTGAATCTCGTGACAGTGCACGATAAAAGCTTTTTTTTATTGTAAAACATAGGTACATTATAAGTTCTTATTTGGTATACATTGAGGGCGCTATGTTTTGCCTCTAGGTTCTGTTTCAACAGCATAATTTTTTTGTCCTTTAACTAATTGTCACACATTCGTACAGCGGAATATACTTTTTTTTTTCTTCTGAATATGCCGTGTGCTTTTTAGTCTGTGCTAAATAAATGTATTTCCTCTTTTTTTAATTAGAAAATAAATAGACGTATATGTATTTTTTTGGTATTTCTGGTTATTCTTACGGTACAACTTGATCTATCATTATTCTGCTATATAAAACTAATTAAAGACTGCGTTCAATATTGCTCTACTCTTAGGTAGGTAAAACGGGCTGGTGTCCGCAACTCTACGTCAATGCGCGTACTTTGCGTACGGGTGGGAAATCGGTTATTCGATCCACCCCAGCTCCTCAAGAAAGGTCAGCAACGCCTTGATGTCCCTCATAACTTCACAGAGGGTACCTGGGTTACCGAAGTACTTTGCCCTGTAAGTGGCGACCACCGGGCAGTTTAGGAGCACATGAGCTGCTGTCTCGTCCTCCTCCATGCAGGCCCTGCACAGCCTGTCAGTGACCCCTAACCTACTCTTGTAAGGCATTTTATAACGAAATCGTTTGGTCTAATTATGTGTTTACACCGAGCTTTATTTGGCCAATATAATAGGTACACGAACGAGCTGCTAGTAATATGAATGACAATGCAATACAAACGTCACTGTCGTTCAAACTGTTAGAATCCCATATATCTCATAAGTAAAGAAAAAATCAGAAAAGTCAACCGTGTCCCAATCACTCGATAAACTCTGTTTATCTGTTAAACCAACAGTTGATTTTGAACACAGTGTACGTTTCCCAAACGCTTGCAAAAGCGAATCGGGGAGTGTGTCATTTACGCGGGTTTAGCAGGAAAACGCCGCGTCAAGTGTCGAACCGACGTGTGACGTAAAGTATTGGCTGCGAAAATGTTGGAGTTTAACGGTTTTGATACTTTTTAATATTTGATGACAATTTATTTTATTTTATTGTTTTCTGCCTCTCCTGCTTAGCTTTAAGTCTTTTTTATTCTATTTGTGTTTTTCTAGGAATTGGTCAACGAAAATACAGAGTAATTTTTTTAATTAGTCAGGCTTGTGAAATCCGTCGTAACTTGTGATTAATACTTACAAGTAGTAGAACTAGTTTTTGTTATGTCGTTATACGAAAAATGTCATCTTATGGGTTTTATATTCTAAACTACTTGCTTATGCCTTTATATCAAATGCGTGCTACTTAGACTTCTCATAATCTTTACCAGACACTCCTCTCACTGGTTTCCCGACAAATCTACCTATATTCATTATTTATTGTACACAGACAAAAACAAAGTTTCACGAGTATAAGTACAGTTTATGGTAACCTTTGTACCCATTTACAAATAGAGATTATGTTTTTCTAGCTTAAAAAGATCGTGCTAAGAAACAGCATCAACAACACCGAGTCGCACTACATTATTATCGTGGCGAAACAACGATCACTTCGTCCCAGGCCAACGCTTCGCAATTTTTATTCCAGCTCCTTTTTTTAGCCACAAACCTCCTTTTTGCCCGCAACCGCGTCCGCGGTCGAAACTGTTTAATGATTTGAAAAACGTGTTCTATCAGCCTTTATTCGGAAACAACCGAAAAAAGGCGACAACAAAGGGTTCAGAGTGCAAATATAGACTCATCGGTAACCACTCTTCAATCCCTGAACCCTTATAACACTCCATTTTCACCTTTATTCCCTTGACTTAAGATGCCCGTTAGATTTTTTCGTACGCAGATTTTTTTTGTTGAAGTGTACGCACAGATCTCATCGGCAATTTATTATATTTTGTCCGTTGGTGAATTTACGATTATTTGAACGGCCGGTGGTCTGTGCGATTGGCTGTTTCTAACGCCGATAATACGTGGACGATATATCGAGGAATGAACAAAGGTTTGTGTGTTATGGTAATGAAGCTCGATGAATAATATTGAAAGGCAAATACAATAAATATTAATTGTTTTTATTTTGACGCCTGTGTTTTATGAACTGAAAATTTAATCATCATTCCACAACAAGTGTAACATGATCTATATTTTTATGTCGCATTTTGTCAATCAAAAGTTGTTGAAGAAAGTAAAAAGATTTTTCATGAAATGATGGTGAATTAAATACAACAACCAAAGGACACTTTTTATAAATCTATTCATTCGTAAGACATACATACGATGGGTCAGCTTAAAAATAGAATGCAGTAAGGTTAAGTTAGCAGGCCATGGACTCTTAGTTATTGAAACTTATTAACATTCAAAAACTTACACCTTGTAAACAGCTTTGGGGTTTTGTAGTTTACTAAAGTATTCGATAGTAGAATAATTGATTATGGGCGTTTTACCACATCTTAATTACATTAATGAAAATAAAATATTTAACCCAATACGCCAGAGGTCAATACAACTCGTACGTAAAATTTACGATATATTTACATATGTGATAAAAAATCGTGTTCTACACGGGGTCGTCGGTTCAATTCCCGTGCTCGTTTTAATTAAACAAACCGAATATAATATACGGTGGCAATTTTATACGTGTGCGGTCGGCCTAACGACACTTTATAGATGAGTTGTGAACACATACCATTTGTCGGCACATATTAATTTATTATTGTTCAAATTTATATGTGACGGGAATACGGGATATTTACGGTTTATAATAAATTTTGACATGGCTTTTTGTACTGGAAATTGACGGTAGAAGAGGCGGAGTGAGTTTTTGATTTTCATATATTTTATTTAAAAAGTGAACTTTTTCTTGGCAACAATCTACCATCAAGTAACAAAGAACTTTAAATATATAATATTTGACTTGAGACTTTTTGCCGGTATTTATTAACTAATAATAATAAAAAAACTTAAATATGAAAAATATTTTACCTTGAAGTTATCAAGGATCAAAACTTCTTAAACGACCTATAAAGCTAGTCGGAACTATAGATTCGTGTACCAATATTTTAAATCACATTTCACAGATACAATTTTCGCGTGATCTGTCATCGAGTTTGCGTAGTTACACAACTAATGAATAGGGGAGTTTGAATAGAAAAATAGAATTATTAATTTATTCTATTTTTGTGCGTGATGGTTAATATGCATGCGCTGTTCGGGACAAGTCTCTGGGGCTTGGAACATGGATTCTATTATTTACAACGTATTTAATGCTAGGGATCATCCTGTGTGAGCTATTTTTATTAATTATGCATGAGGACTGGACCATTAAAATGTGGTAGCCATGTTTATCTGAATGTTTCGATAGATTTTTATAATATTTCTGACCGCAATAGGTTGACATCGCGAAATAATTTACTCAATTGTGAAGTTTGGTGTTTGTAGGTCGTAGAAGTACCTATGTAAGCTTACGGAGTAGGAGGTCTTGATAACGTGACGAACTCAATCTCAAAGCATTTACTTGAAATAAACCAATTACAGGCACTTTTGAATTGTCAAAGGGGTCAGTCAGAAAGATGAACCTAGTTGCCCATTCCAAGAAGTAGTAGTTACTTATGGAGAAGAACGGGCAAGAAACTCCACGGACACTCTTTTAAATTAAAGTATGGTTACAAATCTTGATCGGATTTTACTTAAATACCAATCAACACTCGCAACAAGCATGTTAGTTTGAAAATATACATGGTTATGGTAGACGCTACAGAAATATATTAGGAGCGTTGCGTTTGGCATTTTAGGTTTCCCTACCTTTTAGGAGAGATTTGCAGTTCGCCAAAAACTTTATATTAATACCATGTCCTACTGATTATGTCGGCATCTAGTCACATAAGGGCCTATAGGTCGTCAAATTGCTTAGCAAGATCCGCCGTTATATAGAAACTACTGCAGCATTAATTTGGAAATAAATATATGTTAAAGTTGAGGATTAATGTTAGCGACTATGTTAGCCGAAAACACGATTTCATAAAAAATTCTCGATAGAAAAAACACCTAAGGTACCTCCAAACCGAACAATAAACCACTGCTATTAAAAAAATACTTCGAATTAGATCATGAAACTTGGCACACTAACTACTATGCTTTTAATTTTTTTTTTATTACCATTATTTTCGCCGTAAAAAGCAATTACCTAAACTTTTACCGATTTGGAGCCGCCTCTGTCTCGCTCGCACTCAGTCCGCGAGTAGTATCGTGCGAGCGAGATAAAAACCTGAGGTTGTGTGGGCTCTTAAGAGACATGTTTCATTTCTTCCCTAAAGTTCGTCCGTTCTCAGCAGATTAGAAAATGTACGTGCACATTGTAATATTCTACCGAGGAGAGGCTTGGGTTGCTGTCAGGTATACCAGAGAACAGGCGTCACTGTTGAAGTCAGGTTGTCAAGCAAACACCACCCTGATGGACTGAGAAGCCTTTCTAAAGGATTGGCAAAGGAACAACACAGAGGTGTTAAAAGATGTGTGTTTTGAAACAGACGGATTGTATGGAAGAGTTTCATGTTTTAAGACTGTTAGGTTTTGTGAAGGTAATTCGTTATCTTCTACTAGCTGACCCGACGGAGATTGGCTTGTCCTTTCAATAATTCATACAAAAATCCCATAGAAAAAAAGGACGTCAACTTTTTTATGATTTGGAAATTTTCCGGGAAATTTTTCAAACTTTGTATGTACAAAATTATTAATTCCTCCACTACACTGCCAATATTCATTTTTATTGTGTGCGTAATCACTTTTTAAGCATATGGCATAGGTACTTAAGGCGAGTAAAATAATTGACTACCCAGCACACTCACAATATATTTTAAAGTAGTTTAAAGTTAGCTGCCTGTATACCAAAAAGCTTTGTTGACTGTACATAAACATAAGGACGTAATTCAAACTGTTAATAACATTTTAAAGATATGGACAAATCGGTCCAGCCGTTCTCAAGTGATGCGCTGACCAACTAACAGGATTTCATTTTTATTTTTTTTATACATTCTATACTCATTCAGACATTCTAGACTCTCATATGGACATGGTTAGCCGGGTGTTGTAGCGTTTATAAGTAGGTTTTATGGGTTTATGAACGTCAAGTTCAGTGTTAAAGGTTCAACGATGCAGTTCGTAGTCTTAGTTTTTTTTATTTAAAAATATCCGTGAAGTTTCTTGCCCGCTCTTCTCCATAGGAACCTACTACGCTTTGGAATGGGCAACTAGCTTCATCTTGCTGACTGGCCGATCCCTTGACAATTAAAAAGTGCCCGTAATTGGTTTATTTGAAATAAATGCTTTGAGTTTGAGAGTCGTACAAGCACAGGTCAATTAGAATTTTCAGAAGGATACGGTATAAGGCAAACATAGTCAAGTTTTATTTTAAAAGCTTTTATTTAACTTCACTTGTATGTATGTCCTGGAATATTGCAATCAATATTTCACCCACTTCTACTGAAGCTATCGGGCTGAAATTTGGCATACGTGTTTGGTTCTCGTGACAATGCATGATAAAAGCTTCTTTTTTTAATTTTTAAAAAGCTTTTATTATTATTATTTTACTTATTCCCTTTAGAGCCTTATATTCTTATCGACGTATTTCCTTCCTCTACACGAAGAATCATCAATATACGAACAGGTAAACATTATCAACTCAACCCACCAGTAATCAACGCACAGAACGAAATGATCACAATAAAATATTTGGGGCGAAAATGGCTTTCACCATCCGAACCCCGACTTTTCACCTTACGCCGGAAACAACAAACATTTTTCGCGAGGAATACCATGGATGTTGAAAATCTGGACGTGATTGCGTTTGTAGGAGTGCTGGTTGATTTCTTTGAATAGTTGGAAAACAGACCGAACGGGCGATAATAATTCTTATTATTTAAATAGATAAATAAGATAGATAAATCGTTTATATGGTGCACACAAAAGACACAGCACAAAATACAAAGGCACGATAAAATAATAACTAAGCGCGTATTTATTTGCGTTGTATAGTCAGTCAGTCTGATAGAGATCTTTGTGATTATAAATTTAAACAAAAATAATAATAAAGTAATCGTTTAAAACCGAAAATGGGTTGCTAAAAGTGCGGGTATGAACGCATTCCAAGCGACATTTCAAAATGATATGGTTTACTATGTCGAAAATGTCCTGATATATTCTAACAGCAGTTCCCTAGGTATAAAACAGGATGAAAAGAATGTTCTATATATAGATAGATACTCAATATGATTTCTGAAAATAAATCAGAGAGTTTTTGTTTGGCTTGTTTAGATTACCTATATCCGTGTAAACCTTTTAATAATTAAATGTATAGCGATGTGGGAGTCCGGTGTTTCACCTAAATCGTCGATCCGGGATAATACTGATCAATATTAACGATCGTCGAACACTTCGTGCGTTTCCGCCGCGGTTCGGCCACGTTCGCAAATTGAATTAGTTATGCCCTCTGATTGGCCCCGTGTTTTATTCGTCACTGATTGCGTGTACGTTGATGACGTAATAAGTTCGTTCGTTGTTTGAAATTGGGCGTTGATTGGTAAAGATCGGTTGTGTATTTGTGGGGAATTCAGTATGTTCTACCCTCGTAGTAATCAAATGAGGTATGGGGAATTTGAATAAAAATGGTGTCGCATACAATAATCTAGGTCGTGAAAACCGAACCCCTACCTATGGTTTTATTACTGACAAAAATCTACAGAACACAAGAAGATAACTGAAAAACTTTTTTTTTACATTTTATTCCTCCAGGAATCTTTGCAGTGTTGTTAAGCGCGCTATTTATTTCGCTACTAAAGAAAGTACGTCTTTTTTTTTAATTACGTCTTTGGTACAAATATGCAATAATAATAATAATTAATAACTGGCCTCTGCGAGTTGGCTTCGGCCTCTCGCACGCCTTCCAAAGGTCCGGGACCCCAGGGTTCCGAGATATGTGAAAGACATTAAAAAAAAAAAAAAAATATACATGTATTATGTAATATTTGTATTCTGCTCTCAGTAAAAATAGATCAACGAGTTATTTTTTGGCCATTTTAATAAATTACCCCTATGCAAAACTGGACAGAGATACTTATTTCTTAATAGCCCGTCTATCTCAAAAACGACCCAAGGATTATTTAAACAATGTTACCAAAGATCAAAATCGCTTACACGGTCCCGCCCACCCAAGACCAAATTAACTAAAAACTCGAAAAACGTCCACACGATTATAATACTAGAGGGGGTCAACTATCTGCCTTTTGAATTCACCCTAAATCGCGTTCATACGAACTGAGAGCTTAAAACTAATACATCTGGGTGGCGTGTGACTGGAGTGGGGGGGTGTCTGAGGGTGGCATGTAGAGGGGGGGAGGTCGGTGTTAATTATTCACATTTTAATTTACGAAGCCCGGCACTGGCCAGTCGCAACGGGGAAAAATGTCTTGCGATCATTCGACAGTTGTATGGAGTATGTGTGATGTTATCAAGGATTTTTGTGTGGTAATTAGTGTTTTAGATGTCAATGCTAATGGAGATTGTAGTGGTTTGGAGGAAGAAGCAGATGGTATCCTACAAGTATATTAGATAGATATAAATTGTATGTTTGTTACTCAATCACGCAAAAACGGATAAACGTATTTGGATGTTTGGCAAACAGATAGTTTATGACCTAGATTAACACAAAGGATACTTTTTAATACCGGTAGTAAGTTCCTGTTGGATAATTTCCGATAATGACGCTGTTGAAGCCGCTGGCATAGGCTAGTATTAAACAAAGGTGTAAAGTAATTTAGAAGATGATGAAATTAGCAGTAAAGACAGTTGTCGACAGTCGAGCTTTAATTCTAATTAAGTAGCCGAAAACGCCGTAGATTTAATCCATATAAGTTTGTAGATAATTGTTGTATTTTCAAGAAAGAAAGTTACAATAAGAAACAACAACTCAAGCCGCATCTTCAGTTTCAACAGTACAAAGAAAAGGCAACTTTATCACAACAGTAGATAAGTTTTGTTTCCACCATCCAGAATTGCAGAAATACTTTAATTCAATGGTACCAAAAGTACCAACAAACCCCCGATCATTTACCAAATATATTTCGCGAAGGCATCGTCTGACGTCCTCAGGTACATTATTCAAGCCAACATTCAAACGCTACGCTCAACCCCAAACGTATTAGACATCACTTTCATGACACATGCTATGAATAAACGAAACAAAAGCAGCCCCACCTATGAATACAGCCATCCCTCTCTATCACTAAAGCGGAGGCAAGGACAGACATAGTGCTCCTATCCGATACCGATGAGAAAAACGATCAGAATACGGACCCACGATTGCTATCTAAATAATTCAAGCGTGTATTCAGTCTCTGTAGCACTTTGCAAAATTCTACACTCTATTTTTCAAAGCGCACTTAGCTCTTATTCTCACCGGCATAAGGGTTACTTTCAAATGTGTCACAGTTTGGAAATGTTGGTGAAAATGCGGTGCAAACGTATGGAGTTTTTACAGGCTCTTATACGAAAATGTCGAACCGAATCGGTGTTCTCATAAGCAAAATGTATGGGACAGAAATTTAAATTCGTGTATGCAGGAGAGGTTCAGAAGATTGGATGTTTAATTAGTTTGCAGTTGTGTTGCAAAACTGTATGGAGCTTTATGAAATATCATCAATAATTTCGGAATGATCTATTACAGACCCATATTAACGCAGTGGTAGTATAAAATCTTTATTATTATTACTTTTTACCATTTTTTTTCTCGAATACTTGTAAACCTACCTTTTAATGCATGCCATAACTAAAATGGCTTTTGTGATACAGGAACTCCTACTACAAGAGACCGCCTCTGTGGTCTAGTGGTTAGACCACCTATCTCAGACCCAGAGGTCCCGGGTTCGATTCCCAGTGGGGGCAAAATTTTCTGCTCGGTTTGGTTGGTGGTAGGGCTTGTTCTAAGTCCGCCTGGGTAGCTACCGCCATCTTATCTAAGTCTATCGCCATAACAACAATGTTAACAGCATTGTTGTATTTCGGCAGTTAGAGGTAAGATAGCCAGTTCCTCTGTGGTTGAGGATTCCGTGTGAAGCTCGCTTCCACCTTCGGCCTGATCATCACTTACCATCAGGTGAGAATCAGGCCAAGAGATTCCCCGTCATGGTTATAAAGAGATAGGGCTACACTGATGTTTGTTGCCTCTGAAGTGAAAATAAATAAATAAATAAAATGTGACAAAGGGGAGTTAATTTTGCTCCTATGCTTGTTATGCTTTGGTTACATTTCTTTCTTTAACTTTTGTTGATGGTGGTTGGTGTATATAAGGTGCTATAAAAATATCTGCCACGGCTTTAATGAGAGGTAGTATTGTGTTTAAAGATAACAATAGTGAAGAAATTTCGTACCCCGGCACAGTTAAATCAATTTGAGAAAATAAAGTAGTTAAATAAACATTGACTCTACTCTGCATAACGTGGTTCACAAATTACGCGCGAAGTGCACTTCGTCAATGAAAACAACTGCTATCTCTTTCCATCTGTTCTGTGAATGAAAACTGAAATCAGCTGACTAGTTCGACACTTGCAAATTTATACGTACAATTTTTTGTATGAAAAAAAAAATGACACATGATCAATAATTTATCTTTACTATTGTAATCTATAAACACAATACTATCTCTCATTGCAGCCGTGGCAGATATTTTTATAGCACCTTATAGTTGTATACTGTTGTGACTACAGCGATAGTAGTTTTGTTGATTTTTAAAACATCTTCCAGGGGATTTACCTCACACTCTTATAGCTGGTCAATATAATTATGACAAAACAGAAGTGTCAAGCAATATTGAAATACACCTTGACTTGCCCTGCAAATGATTATAGTAAGGCCCCAAGAGACACATAACTCTCTTAACCAACATGGAACCCTGGTACTTCTGTTACAACTACAGCATCTCCCTTTACATTAACCCAGCAAGCACTCTCAAAAACAATGAATATGAATCGTAAAAACTGAATGACAAGATGCGGTGGGATAAGGCGCTCTAATAACGCGTCAGTGTCGATCATTGTGCGAGATGAGGCCGATTTGTAATGTAGATGTGTACTGAATGAGCCCTTTTATGATAGCTCTCTCCGAATTTATTACACACCTCAATGGAGTTATGAATATGGGTTTTTATTAGGTTTCTGTCTGATGTATTTTAATTGGGTGTTTGGATTTGTTCGACTGTCTTATCTAGTATTATGGATGTACATGTACTCTTGGGCTATAGTGGATATTTATATAATATGAAAAATCCTCCAAAATCGTTACATGAGCAGTATGAGGTTATAATGTTTTAAAAAACGATTCGTGATTGCAGTATATTCTTTTCCGCGCATAGAAGGATACCTTTGTCACCTTTAATACACCTTGAGACATCTCTTATTCTAAGATTAGCTCTGATATCATTTCATCTCACAAGTTACGTACTAGACTATAAGCTAAACGGTCAAGTTATTCGCAGCTTAAAATTTTCTACAGCCCTAACATGTTTACGAATCCTTAAACCAAAACAGAGTCCAAAATAATAACTAAGAAAACTCATCTTTTATGATCGGTGCAGCAAAACATAGCCAGGTATCGAGCGGGTTCATTAAAAGGGCAGCGAGGGTGGGCCTTATCCAATATTTATTAACTTATTTCAAAGAAAATCGTATAATTAACACCATAGCTTCGCCCCTGGAGCTAACACCCCACGCGAGAACCTTCGACGGTGAGCGATAGAGTTGATAACACAGATGCGACATGATAATATGAACTGAAGATATTAGTAGCATAGTTTTTATTGACGCGAGGTGTCTAGTCTGCTTGAGTAAAAAAACTGGATGTTTTGCTGTATATTATTTTTAGGAACGTTCAGTTTCCTTGTGGCGTATAATCGTATGTCCATCAGCAAATTAAAAGGCTCTATTTTTTACGGAACGTTTCGTTTCACACAATAATAGTGTCTGAGCTCCAGAAATCATTAAAAAGACCATTGCACAACTTAACACTAAGATGTCATTAATGTAAACGATGAAGATTATGAAGTATATTTCCTTTACCCCATTTTTGATCGCACCAACGGGATAGCCGAGCAAGCCTGCTTATTTCCTTCATAGACTACCAGAAACTTATATTCTATCAACAAAGAAATCTGTACATAATCTGCCTCGCCAATCAACTCCACCTGAATGTAGGCACAAATAAGGCCACGTCTGTAAGTTATTTGCCAATTATCCGTCTGTCGGTTCTACTCGCATCACTCTTAGCTCTCAATTAGTATTCAGTCTCTCTCCTTACGTGTTCCAAACTTAATGAGAGTATGTGTTGGAGTCGTATTTTTGAAATTCAGACCCTTTGAAACAACATGGCCATCGCAAAAATATGTTAATGTCACCTGTGAAGCGGCTATGCGAGCAAAATTGATTAAGTCTCTTGCTAAGTAATGTATTTTTGATGTTAAGTGTGGATTATGATTACTTTCGGGTCTCTAAAAGGAAAAGGTATGGATTTAGGTTTAAAAGGAATCTAATAATGTAATTTGAAGAAGGTTTAATACATACTAATTGCTTGATAAAGTCATAATTTTATACAAGAGAACCCAGACAATACGTCAAAAGTAGTTAAAGTAGGCACAGGTGTGTACTGAGGGCGCAAGAAACTCAAAGTATCGAATCGATATATCTAGTTTTTTTCCTAGTTAATGTGCGCTTTTATAATTAGTAACGTGACGATATTATTGTTGACGTCCTCGACATCACGATTGATAACACAGGGAAGGAAAATATTCCTATGGAAATACGAGTATATGAAGACCCTTTTACGATAACGGTATAACGTGCATTTATTTTCGTACATTTTATGAACGTAGACGTGGATGTCCACGATATATTGTCATGTTAGAAAATAAAAAAATGCACATTGATAGTACAGGCAGCAAAGCAACCGTGAAAAACACGATAATAAAGCTTCACCTACAAATCTAAAACAAAAACGAACACTTTCCAAGCCAGAGGGTGCAAGATCGAGCTATCGATGCACCCCATTGCCCCCGCTTTGATCTCGCCGCCGCCGATCGGCTAACTGGATTATTCAACGAGTTCTCACCCAATTCCGTTAATTGGTCGGTAATCCGGTAGCTAAATGACAGGTACAGGGCTTACGCCAAGCTTGGTACAATAGTGAGTTTGATTAGTATTCGTGTAAGTAGAATGTGTTATGCGAAGTTTTTGGCGAGAATGTTGGTAAACTGGTCTGGTTAATACGCGGAGGTAATTTTTTTTGTTAGCGATGTCTAGTTCTAGATTTGAATGTTTATTTTATTTCTTTTTGTTTATGTCCACCGCATATCTATTATAGTAACAGCGAATCAGTTATCACGCCTCTCCCTTAAGCCCTAGGCAAATATTTTTTGGTTTTCGGATAGCTCATGACCTAAAGAGGCCTTGAAGATAAAGATTATGAATAAAAAATCTCGACTAATTATAAAGTTATATAAAAATCCGCGAAGCTGGTATTCTGGTTCATTATTTTAGGAGTTGAATATGACGATGAAACTTTCGTATTTTTTATTTCGTCATAAAATTATTCTGATTTTTGGTAATAGTGATACCTGTATTTAATCCATACCGAATCAAATATACACGCAAGAAATCTTGAAGGCACAAAAAATAAGTGGATGCATAGACTATTCTAACAAGCCATGTAAAAATGGGACATCTTAAACCACACATAATGAGTTCAGACTGTACAAGTTAATACTTCCATCCATTTTACAGCAGATACGTACAACTTGTATCCATTCTCTACAAACAAAACCTCTTTTTAATTCATCACTGGCTAAGCTAAGCGGCCACAGATCTCGGAGCTTACACAGGCAAGGCGAGACACGCATGCATACGATTGTCGCAAAAGGTTATTTCTGCAAGGCGCTGCGGGTTTGTGGCCACGCCTGGCCTGACGTACGGACTGACGTTGTGGCTTGTTACGTGCTTCTTACGGGCTTTACGACTTGGGCCGTGACAATGCGTAGGTGAGGGAGAAATATTGGAGTGGTCAATTTTCGGGTAGTTCGTATTTTGTGCGGACTCTCAGAGTAAGACGGGTTTTAACCTGAGAGTTGGCGTTGGGGTACCGTTGTGTTTTGCTAAGTAAGCTAAAGAAATTGTTAGCAATACATGACTTTGTACAAATACGGATACGGATCAACCAAGTCAAGAGATTAACGTAAAAATGTGTGCAATTGTTAAGTGATTAGTCTGATTGGGACATACATAACTTCTACAAAGTTTCTCACACCTAGTGATAATAGAACTTTAACTCAACTTT
Source organism: Eupsilia transversa (assembly GCA_914767815.1). Lineage (NCBI taxonomy): Eukaryota > Metazoa > Arthropoda > Insecta > Lepidoptera > Noctuidae > Eupsilia > Eupsilia transversa. The sequence goes on from OU611892.1 coordinate 12,188,209, forward strand.
CTTTGCACTACCAACTTGAAACTTAGAACATCATCAAAACGAACTCCATCCATTGTGCTAACAGTTCAACTAAGAGTTCCTTACCGATATATTCCGAATGTAAGTTAGAAGCTAGTCCGTAGCGAAATAACACTAAATCTAGACCAACTTCGCGCGTGTTGGCTGTATATTTTAGAACTTTCTTTGTGTAGAAATGGTTCTAGCATTAGATGCTAGTAAGAGAGGATTTGGACTGAAGAATTGTATCAGCCCGCGGTAGGTGACAGGAACAGCGTAATAATTCTTTTGGGTAACCCAATTCGAAAATAATTGTAGCAGATGGTATGGAGTAGTTTCAAACTAGCATTGAAGACAAAAACAACGTCATCATAACATACTTCTTTGGGCAGAGGGTTATCAATGTAGCATTCAGTCAATAATCTATAAAGATATGTGCAGCAGAAGTGTTTTTCAATCTCTCAACATACTCCAAACAAAGGCTGTACTCATCAGCAAACATGTGTTAATTAAAATTAATTCACACATGTCTGAGCGTTAAATTATTCACAATTATAATTGTAATAATCAGGAGTCAGACCTAAGACCGTCCGAACCAAAAAGCCGGAGCCGGCCGTATTAATATTATCACATATCCGGGCAGTGGAGCTCTCTGGAAGAATTTTTAATGCTATGCTTTAATTATTTTGCCGTTGGCCCGGTTGGGCGCCAGTCTAAGTTCCATTCACATTAGAGAATTCATTTTTGCTACGGCCGCGCCTACGTTCTGAATTATTAAGGTGCTTGCCGAAAACTGAAAATTGCTGAGATCACCGGGTGCCAGACGGTGTGTATTTATGAGTGCGTAAATTTTCTAGAGGTATTCTGTAACCGTTTGTACATTATGAAGGGGGCTAATTAACCGGCCGAGTTCGGGCCCTGTTAATAATGGAGGAGATGCTGCGTAGTTCTAATGTTAGATAGGTGTGGGTAAAAATCTAGGGTCTGTATAATTTTGATAAGGTATACGTTATTGACAACCGCTGTCCAATATGTGTCAATGTTTTTTTGTTCTTTCCGGCGTTTATTTAGGTATTTTGAAGTGTGTTCATATGTTTTATTTGTTAATTCGACAAAATTGTCGAGTTAATTTAATTATACGTTAGATATCTTTGGACATTTTAAAGTAAAATGAGTTAAGCAAAAGCAAGTTTATTTGTACAGATATCTGTAAAATGTATCTGCTCTAAATAGCGTAGCGAATTTTGCAATATAAACACAGGCGAAAAAATGTTAATTAAAATTAAATCTTACCTAGTGAAGCCGCATCACAAAGAAACAGACGAAACAAAAATGTAATATGATTAGAAACAAATTACACACGCGGCCACGATAAGTCCGGCTCGCGGGGGCTAACCAACCGTGGCCCCACGTTGGGCGCCACTCTGCCTTTGTCCGGCCACTTTCTTTGTATATTGTACCATTTCATGCAAAATTTAATTTCGTTTTCAAGACTCGTGCGGAATGATATTACGGTCGGCGGACGCCACCGCCGTTTGTAATTTCCCTCCTCAAGTGTGTGTGGACATCGTGCCTTTTTCATCGCATTCCGTTTCGGTGGGTGGGCACGGCACCGGTCCGGTACCGTTACGTTTATTGCGGCGTTGTTCGGAATTAAACAGTCGGATTGCAACCGCCGTTAATTACTATACACAACTACGGCCAGGTGGTTTATTGACCGCTCTTTTAAAGCTATGTGCATGATTTTGCTGGTTAATCAAAGTTCCCACTGGAGTTTTGATACGCTCATTTGCAATATTGCACGATTTGCTTTGTTAGTAATGAAATTGAAAAATTAACTTTGTGTTTGTCGCTACCATATACTGGAAATACAGAAACAAAAACAGGTCTGCATAAAATAACCAACATTTTTGTTATAACGATTTCAATAACGGATTGATTTGTAACAAAACATCATCCATGTATACGCAGATTCTAAGGTAACTGTAAATAACCGTGAACGCAGTCTTCTTATCAAAAAACTACACATTAAAGTCGTATAACATAAATGAATTCGGGCAACTTTATACGAAAAACATGAAGAGCAACAAGTCCCTATACTCACATAATTTTCGTGTCGCGAATCCACAGGGACCTGACAAAAGATTCAATAACCCCTATCTTCTAAGGAACTCCCAAATCCTTCCAACCCTTTAAGAATTGCATCCCCAATTTGTTATCGATACCGGTAACACGGTCCAGTGGCTCAGCGAGACTCCCTGAAGGGATAAAAAAGGGATTCTTTCTGTGATCTACCCGCAAATCGGTGTACACACAATAGGGGGCGATTAAGGTACTTAGGTTTGACGTGAGAAAGGGATTTTCTTTTTCGTCAGTTTTTTATGGCGTTTGATCGGTTTTAGGGAGGAAGTGCCGTGATCTTATCTTGTATTATGTGGTTTGGACATTTTTAAGGATTTAGGAAAATCTTGTGTTATTTGATAAACTGCTTTGCGACGTAAGCTAAAGGTTTTGGAAAATGCACCTTAGATATTATGCGTTTGCAAATTAGTTTATCCGATCCTTTCATATTTTCTTTTGACTTTTATAATCTTGCATTCATTGAACCAAGCCAGCTCATTACAGCTCTAATCATAGTAATGTCCTACAATTTAAATTAGTCACTTAATCCACCCCAAAGCCCCTAAGCAAGATTACCAACACCACACAAAGATATTTAGTGGTACACTCAATAACTACCCTTACATCCCTCAAACATGTTTACACTGGCGATCCATGTCCAGTCTTGTTCAAACAGCCTCGTACAAACTGGACAGGGGCTAGATATTTGCATATCGGTCTCTTACATGTTTATTGAGGCGTCCTGAGATTATGTTGTTAATAAAGTTTGGCTAAGATATGGTCATTTTGTGTAATAATTTGGTTAAAGGTTTATCATAAGTTTGTTTTTGTGCAAGGATTAATTTGTGATGCTGATTTGTCATCCTTCTATCTTTATTAGGGGACTATACTTCATATTTAATTACTTTTTGTAGGATTTAAACATTGTCCGGTCACAGGAACAACTACAAAATCTCATATGTAGAGGACATTATAAGATTTGTAGTTGAGACTGCATCGGTAGAGTCTAGATAATTTTTAACCAGATTAATCGCAGAAAGAAAAAAAAAACAGTTTGGCTAAAAGCGTTAAATAGGTATCCTGAAACACCATCAGTTCCTCAACAAACTAAAAGCCCATCACAACGGGGACCCCAAAAATTAAGCCACCTAAAATCATCGTTAAGAAGAAAATCTCACGTAAAGACAAAGAATAAGGAGGTATTAGCTGGGTGTATTGCAGGGTCCCGAAGCGTCCGTACGTGTACCTCGGATTAACCGGCAAATTGGTTTAAGCCAAAAGCCCGGATCACGCCACAAGAGAATCAATCCCGATCGCTGGAGACGTGAGGGCAAGGATGGAAGCGGCTAGAGGTAGGACAGTTAATATTCAGTTTAAAAGGAAAAGAGAGCGGAAAGATATATATAATTCCTATCCATGATGAAATCGCGAAATAAGTTAGAAAATAAAGGAAGACTTAACCCCTGCAGTGGGAGAGTTCGGGTTGAAATGATGATGATGACTTGAACGACTTGACTTGTGACGAGAAGTACCGCAGGCAATTGCGATCAAACTCAAAGCAGTTATTTCTAGGTAGTTATATGGTAGTGACAACAGCATTCTAAAAATAATCACTGCTAGACCGGACTGTCCCTTTCAGGGACACTGGGTGGGGACAGGCAGAGGTGTAAGTAAATAAATAATTTGTAAAAACGAACAATAGTAAAACTACTTATTTAAGCACCATTGTAACACCAAAATACTAACAATATTATGGACCTTAGTCTGAAATAAAGCTTTATTTAATTTTAATTTCATTAAACCAATTACAGGTTCTAAATTATCAAGGAGTCGGTGAGTCAGAAAGATGAACCTAGTAGCCTATCTTAAAGCGTAGTAGGTTCCTATCCCGAAGAAAGGGTAAGAATCGTTTCTTGATATAAGAACTTCCAACGAAATTCATATTAATTGTAGATGCACCAAATACAAATGGACTAATTATTTTTTTAATCAACAACATTTCAAATAATCAAATAATGTTCTACAACAAGAATATTGTACAAATGGAACTTTATTCGACATTAGGACATCTACTCCTTACTTTCTTGGCACGATTTCGATTCCAATAGATTCTAATAAGATTAGTGTTGTCACACGGGTGTTAGATAAAATAGTTTGTGGCCTATAATTGGGGTTCAGGTCGGGCCGACCGATGTCAAACATGGCCATTCCAAAACACACCCTAACCCCTCTAATCAAAGCGTAATTTGGTGCAAAAACATTTTCCATGGTCATCACTCGCATGACTAGACAATATCGACTTCGAAGGTGATCTCTCAACCCTAGATACCGAAATTCGACTTTCTAGAGTTGATTTTAGGTTGGTTTTTGACTGTGAATGTCGTGAATAGTTTTCTCCGATCGAGTCCCGTTTACAAATTGGATCGGTCGTCGGGTAAATCAGGGTTACCCAGTAATTGAGACTTACAGGATCGTTCGGTTTGCGGGTAGGTCGACGCGGTTGAAGGATTAGGTTGCGATGTATCGCTATCTATCGATCTTGGGTTAATGTATGGGATTTGTCTTTGATGGTTATGGTAGTAGATTATGGTGTTTTGTTGGTGCCACTTTAGTTTTGTTGTTGTCCATTTATGGGTTCGTGATATGATGCAATAAACCAGTACAGATGGATTACTGTTTTTTTTTTCAAACAATGAGTTAGAGAATAAAGAAAAATTACAAATATAAAAATAGTTTTTCTTTTATTGCCTGTTCTAGACTCTAGTAGAGAGACACAAAGCCCTTTGCATCCCAAACAGAATCAATCCCTTACTTTCGAACTAACATCAAACAAACTTCCTTGGACGTGGGTTCTATTCCCGTGTGAATCTACTTGTTTCGTTTGTGTTTAAAGAGGATCGACTGCTGTTTGACGTCTGTCTGTGCCAATAATGGACGTTTAATTATTTGTTAGGTTTTAAACTGTTTTTAGGTTTGAATGTTACCTAGGAATTAGAATACAATTTATAAGTGACTTTAAAAAAAACATACTAGTTGAGGGTCTCTCGAATGAATGATTTTTAACATTTTTCAATAAGAAAGAAAGATAGAATAAAGTTTATTTGAACACAGTTCGTGAAAAACAAATACAAAAAACAAAGTAAAATAATGTACAACAATAGTGTGTGCCATACGGAATCAAAAGCTCGTCATACTATTGTCAAACCTAAGATGTCACCAATGAGGATAACACCTGTACTCAATGTAGGAAACAAATCCGTTTTGAAACAACTAAACACACAACATAGCAAATCAAGATACAACCTCCCAAATATTCACCTGAACTTATATAACCAAAACAGAAGTAAACACAGTAAATATTCCAACATAATATTTAGCGGGAGATTCGCTTCGGAAGCTCGGAAATGCACCGAACGGCGGCGATAAGGGGTTATCAAAGAATATACGAGCCCACTCGAGCTGAAGATGCTGCGACACAGAGTAAATTAGTTGGGAAAATTGTGTTTAAAGATTATTATAAAGGTGAAGGCAATTCGTGATTGCTCATGTTTAATAGGGTTTTGGTGGTATAGATTATTTTGTATTGTCTTCTCTGGTGAGATACTTCTATTCGTTTTGTATTTTCTTCTGCTATTTAAGGTTTTTGCATTTTAGAAAATATTTTTTTCTTTTACTGTCAAAAATATTTGAGGGTTTTAAAAATGATCGTGAGGAGCTCGTGGCTAAGTAATTACAGCCACAGGGGTCGATCCATCAGTTTAAGCTAAGGTTAGGTTTAGGAGATAGGTCATCGCCACAACCACCGGCTAAAATGTCGAAAATGTTACGCTTAAGATATTCATGTTCAATATTAGAACTTGCATTCCCAAGTTTTCATCCACAACTTTATTCTCCACCCAACTTCAACGCCCCGTGCCAAAAATCATGATATCATCCATGTACACTGGAGTATAAACAAAGTGTAAAACTCAAATCCTCGGTGCAGACGGCAAGACTGAACATCTTAGCATAATTAGCCGAAAGGGGCCGTTTATTGCTAATATTAGTAGTAAGGATTAATACCAACGGGTTCTGAGCTGTGCTGGGACTGCTAACTGCTATTACCATAATTCAGGCGGGTTATAAGACGTATTTGGTGAACTTGGTGCTTTTGCTACTTTTTTTTTGTAGTTTTTGGAGTTAGTGGCCACACTACTTACTATTAGATTTGTGTGGAAATTGAAGAGTCTGCTACAGGATTTAATTTTTATAAAATTACAATTTAGAAACATAACTGTCAGATAAAATGGGATATGATAAGTAAGAAAGTTGCTAACGATAATCTGCACGACAGTGAAGAAAATATAAATAATATGTAGTTTTTTAGGTTAAGATTCGAAAAGGTAATTTTAAAACAGGTATCATGTTTAAGTACTGTTAAAAATTCAAGTAAGACTGAAAAAGAGATTTTTGAAAAGCCATAAAGAATGCAATAAAAACTTCAACGATGTTAGACTTGGTCTCTACACATTCCTTGTGTAAGTAATAGCCTAATTGAATGAATAACAAAACCCGATGAATGATTACATATAAAGGGGTTTATTTATAAACGTTGCTTAAAGTTAAGTAATGATTAGCGACTGTTTAATAATTAATTTTTGACGTTTGAACGTCACTTAACTTTAAGCAACGTTTAAAAATAAACCTCAGTGTGTAATCAACAAACCACTAATATTTCAATGCAAAATTTTAGATCAGTCACAATCTTTGCTGTCAGTATAAACGACTTGCTCCCTTCTTACATAATAAAAATTAAATCAATCCTCTAACCTACTTATCATAAAGTTGGAAACAATTTTGATACTTGGTCGGCGCTCAATCGAAACACTTAATTGAAACTCATCGACTCGTATAATACTCGTCTTAGGGACGAAGCCACAATACGTATCGGTACGTATAAATTCTAATGCAGAAATCCAAAAACATTACAAAAGCCACCCCCTTGAGCACCCGTCTGGATGGTGGATGCGGGCAAATCTTCGAATTAATTTTACTGCCGAAATATGCAAATTTGGAGATATAGCCGCCTAATAACATGTACAAAAGAGTGGTGACTCCGAGCGCGAAACACTTAGACTATATTGTGGTGGTATTGGGGAAGCTCTGTGCCTAATTGGAGTTTGCCTCTGAGAGGTCATCATTTGCAATAATGGCGGGCTTTGTTGTGGCACAAAATCTGATGATATTTATAATAATGAGAAGATACACTGCATCGAACCTACGTATATTGTATGCAGAGTGCATATTTGGTTATAATTCAATTATTATTGTGATCTATACAATTATTCATGTCATAACTCTTTAGGGTAGTCTGAAAACAAACCAAGGTCATTCAGTAAACTTTAAATTCTAACTTCAAGGATTGTCCAAAATCTTGACCACCGCATTTCATCAAAGAACAGTCCCGTCTACATGTTGTCATCTAAACAATAATCTATGCCTTAATCGTTACCTCAGGCTAACATTATAGCCGCTTCGAGGAGCTTAATAGGTTACAAAATTTACCGTGATAGTAGAAAATACACGATGCTTACGTGCCAGCTTTCTCGGGAACTTATCAGGCTTTATTAGATTTCAGGTGTTTAGTTTCTTCACTAGACGTGGTTAAGCCTTCATTTTATAGTTGAAATTTGTTGCACTATATTGGCCTTTGTTTAAAACTTTGTTGGGGGCGAATTTATTAGTAATTTTTATGGTTATGGGGTTTCAAGAAGATTTTGCTGCGTTGATTCGTTTTATGGGTAAAGGCAACCTCTTGAAAGGTTGAAAACGATTGAAATACTTGATACTCACAAGTAAGTACACGAGCGGCACGCGAAAACTTATAGATAAAATTACATAAGATTACAGTATAGGTTCTTCGGAGGTAAATTTTAGTTTATATTGATTACATCGACATCAAATGAGCACTCCAAGATAAATGATTATTGGTATTAGACTTGCCAAAGACTTTGCCATCACATTTCATCAGTTGTCCTGTCCTGTGTGTCCTGTCATCGATAAATATTGACGACGTAATCATTGTATTAATAAGAAATGTCATCAAGAAGGATCACTTACTTGCACAGCACAGTCTCTTTGCCAGAATCAAAGAGGCCCGCTCTTCCCCATCTAGCAGGCAGTTCGGCGATGGTGACTCCTCGAGACCCCCACACGCAGATCCGGCTGCCGCAGGCGCTGGTCATTATCCTCTCCACATGGAATGATGGCGGGATGAGGAAAAGGAGTTTCTGGAAAGAAAGCAGTAAGATCGTTAATATGGAACTTTAGTTCCGTCGATTTTAACACTCGCACAATAGCTAAACAATCGCCTTGTATCATACTTAGATCATGAAACAGGGAAGGGGTTCAAAAGATGCGTACCATATATGGAAGTATGATGCTTTTGCTTCATGACAGGGTTTGTAAGTATGATGTTTTTAAGGTGTCTCAAATACTCGAAGATGCTCGCTAATTAAATCGGTTTGAATATTGAGCATTTCGTCAAAATGGATAGAGAGCTGACTGAACAACCAGCGCTCAGCTTATCACAAACCTACGCTCAATATGCTACCAAATCATGTAGAAGATATTTGTGCTTTAAAAGATTATGTACATTCCAGTTTTAAAACAAGCCATCAAGCCCAACAAGCAGCTCTGAGACTCGATCCCGATTCTATTTCACACTCCGCGATCAAGGCAACTTTTTCAATTTCCTTTAGAAATAAGCGCTGTGCGGACCGCGGGCGGCCGTCAAACGATAAATGATTATAACTATGACGTCAGGGGAAACGAGGCAAGGCGCCGGTGTAATGAGAAATAAGACGAAAAAATCCGACGAAGCCAGGAAGCCGAGAACGCTTCCTTCTTTATTTTTTGTTCCTTTTATTGATTAAAAAACTTTCCTAATCATATTTTTCCTTCGTCTCGGGAGATAGTTAGGTTATCGGCGCTGCTGTGGATTCTCATGTTGATTGTTTTTGTTTTGATATATTTTTTCGACAGTTCAATTTTGATTAATAGTGATGTTGGTATCTTTTTTTAATTAAATGAGATTAAAATGCTTATCGTTTTTGTGTAGTGCAAACATGGTGGCATATAAGAAGGCCATCCGATTCGTTTATAAGCTGTATTAAAAAATAAAAACTTATCGACAAGTACATTGACAGCTATGTCATCCAAATAAACAAAATTTCCTTCACCTATATTTTGCTCTTATAAATATTATAAAAAATATCTAAACTATCCAAGCAAAACAGACCTAAATCAATGCACAACGAAGCGCCATCCAAACCAGATATTAATAGTCTAATCGCGATACTAACTATTGCAGTTTCCAGTACATTAACCGCCACGCAAACTTGCCAAGCACAGCCCCTGTTACAAACTGTTCAATGTACTTTAATGGTCTATTAATATTTGGGTGGTCAAAGGTTTGTCATTGGCGTTGGGTTTTGATCTTTGTTGTTTGAAGATGGAGCGTCGATTCTGTTAACAGTTGAATGCTCTTTATAGATTGTTAAATGGTTACATTAATGTTTTTAAGCTGGTAGTTTTAAAATATTTTTTATAATTTTAGTTTTTGCTATCAAGTAACGTCAACGCTTTTTCGTGAAACTAATTTGGGAAGAAAATCATCAATATACATTTAGGCGACAAGCATTTGAAAAATAGAATCAACACGATCCACCGTGTCTAAGCCAAAACGTAGGCGAAAACATTCAAATTGATCAATACTCAAAGACCCACAGAAATATATCTACACACCCACAGAAAAACAATAGAAGTTCACCCTCTTCGGCCATTATTTAAAACATTGAAAAACCCAAAACGGCCACAGTGCATTAGCGGGTGATTATCGAAAAGAATCAAAGTGGGTTAACCCTACCGAATGGAACCCGGAACGTTTTGACCCACGCGGTAACATTCAGTTGGGGTCAAAGTGATAGCGGGTAATCCTTTTCTTAGATACATCTTCCTAAGAAGATCTTTATTTATTTGTACACACAAAACACTTAAAAAGAGAAAAATACATAAAGATAGAAGAGGAAAAAGGTGCTTGTTGCCTTTGTTATTTTTAACAACATTTTAAGGTTTTGATTATGTAGAATCTGGGCCTAATATGATAAGAATTTTAAAATTGTTTTCTTCAAATGTTTATGGAATATCGAAGCAAGAGCTTCGCTTAGAAGCGAATAACTAATTGATAGACATACATAAATAAATATGTATTATTAGGTGGCAAACCAGCAGATCCACGGGTACCCAGTGGTCACCGCTGTCTACGTATATAGACAACTGCAATACCAGAGGCATAGCATGACATCTTAGTGACAAAGCTGAAATATCACGTGCCAGTAACACTCTAGTTTAATATCAGAGGTGTCTATTGACTTGTCTAGGTCACTGGATGGTTATAGGCTAGGTTTTGTTTTTATAAAATCAAAATGGCGGATTTAAGACGTCAATACGGAATGTCTTAAAAAAAAAAAAACCTAACCGTTACCATGTGGGTTACATATGTTTGGGGAGACGATTCCAACAATATAACACAGTAAAATGATGAAAATAATTTCTTTAAAAATGTTATTGCTTATTTGCAAGCATGTCCTCGTCAGTGGCACCCCACAGTGAGACCAACTCGCACGCTGTGGTCACAGCGGGGCGGGCATAAATTCAGACGACGAAAACCTCCGACAGTTCCGAAGCGTAGCCTACGCGACGCGATAATGGCTTCGAATTTCACGCCTAAAATATGGCCCAACACTTTTTCGAAAAAAAAAAAAGGATTTTTTGTTAGTTGAAATATGGGTTATGGTGGATGGTATGATTTTTGATCACAATTTCTACTATCGAATTTAGAATAAAAAATGTATTTTCGGATATTTTAATGGTATCAAATAGATACCGAAGCCTAATTAGCATTATCGAACTTTGAACGAATCCTCACATACCGAAGCACAACCGTAACTACGCTTAATATAAAAATAATTACATCTAAACACAAAAATCATGATACCAAAATGAATTATATATGCAAATTCGCAAACAAAACCTACAATAAAAATAAGAGCCAGGGATTACTGTGGTTACGTATTAAAATTCCTGATAGGTACACACATAGCTGAACCTCGAACAATTAAGCGAAGGTGGGTGTCTAAGGGGACCCCGCGCGGGGGCAGGGTTATTCGCCATATTTAATAAAATAATAATATTATGAAAAAAAAATTAAATTATTCAACCCGCGTACGTCCGTGTATCGCGATCGGTGTCCCAGCCAGATATGTATAAATTTTTTTTTCGTCATTCTGGTTTACGTGACCGAGGAGGCTCGCAAAGATTGCCAGTGCGGTGCATGTATTCAAATAATTGTTTGTGTTTTTTCATTTTAATTCTTCCACGGGTGGAATTTTAATGATGCGTATGTATAAAAGATTGGAGGATGCTAAGCGTTTATATAAAATTTTCGCAGCAGGATTAAAAAGGAAAATCGCCTTTGGATTAAGAGCGGGCGGCGGTCAGTTTTTATAGGTAGGTACGAGATTCGTGTTTTAGTTTATCTTTTTGCAATTTTGTGGGAATGATTTATGTAGAATATGAAATAGGGCTGAAAGACGGTTCAGATTATGACAAAATACAGTATTTTTATCTCACGAAACGACTCGCGCTTTACTTGTGGTGTACAAAGACGCTGTCAATGTGTGTGTAAGCGCAGGAGTTCTCGGAACTGTCCGAGCCAATGGCGTAGTCTGCAGTGTGCGTGTTATAATAATAATAATAAAAATGTAAATACTATGTTTAGAAATGAAATAAAAGAAAAATAATAATATAATTTATTTCCGAGTACATCTTAATATTCATAAATATCTTCACATATACTACGTACGCGCTAGCGTGACAGTAGCATTTAGGGCGAATTTCACCAATAAAACTGAACGCGATCAGCACATACGTTTAGAAATGTCAGTGTCATATTTTCTTTGGAATATTGGCACTGACAGCTCTCGAACTCCTAGGTCTTGAACTCGAGTTAGATGTGCTGATCGCGTTCAGTTTCATTGATGAATTCACCCTAATACTTTTTATCGCTAAACGATCTAAAAAAAAAACTGTCAAAAATTCAAACTTAATAATTTTTTCGTAGGTTCAGACTTATATAAGTTTGGTTGAATTCGACATAAGTATACAAAATTATCCATATCCTAGACCCTGGTCCTGGTAGACGAATCCTAAGAAATATTATAAATGCGAAAGTGAGTTTATTTGTTACCCTTTCACGCTAAAACGGCTGAACGGATTTGGATGAAATTTGGCACATGGGTAGTAGACGATGACCTGGAAAAGGACATAGGCTACTTTTCATCCTGGATCGCAGACGAAGTCGCGGACGACAGTTAGTATTAATAAAAAAAATGAGATACTTGTTTTTTTTATAGTATCCACATTTTGCCATGCTTTCGACAAGACATGTTTCGATAGATTTTTTACACCAAACTTTCCCAAACTATTACGAAAACAGCGTAATGCAGGCATAAAATAATTAATAGAATGCACCGAAACTTCTCACATAAACCGATCACAGTGTACCGCTAGTTATTATGAATTAAACTCCGTAAGTCGACACGTTATTAAAGTTAGTACCGCTACCCGACGCTAGATGGCGCTAGAGGTCGTAAGTCGTGATTAAAGGGATTTCTTCGGGAGTTATTATAGGCTGATTTGTTTGGTTGCTGTAATGCTAATATGCGTTTTATTTATGTACATATTTTGTTATTTTAATAACTTTAAGGTATACCTAAGTGATCCGAGAAGTGTGTATATCGCTTCGAAAATCACTCCGAAGAATACAGAAAAAAAAAACACGAACATTTATAAAAGAGTATTTCACATAATCATTAGAGACTTTGGAGTGCAATAAATACGCTGTTCCTGCATTAAACGTTCGTATTAGTTTTCAAACGAAAGGAAAGTAAGCTTTACCGAAGTTATGCAAATCAACTTCGGAAAGCTCGTAGGCCCCCGTAACGACCGCTACGGCGTAGGCTTCTACGCCGTAGCATTACTTGTAGAAGAAATGCTACGATATTAGTGCTCGAAAGTTACATGTGGATTTCACCATAGGGTGGGATGGTAATTTGTTTATTTATTATTCGCGACCCTTGAGGTATTATTGTACTAAGGGCGGATTCGACCAAACACGAATAAATTTTATCCGCGGAATAAGATTTACTCTGACAGTTTTCGTATGGAGAAACTGTCAAAAATTCAAAATTAATACGGAAGAGAAGGCTTATTCCGCGGATATTTATTCCTGTTTGGTCGAATCCAGCCTTAGTACGTTAGTACAATAATACCTCAATGTTCGCGACCCGTCATTGCTTCACACGGTTTTTACGACTTGACAAAATATCGAGATTTGTTTAATAAATGTAAGTTTAATATTAATGTTTCATAAACATAAATCTTCCGGAATAAATTCGCTAATTGATGGTGGATGGATAGAACAACGTGGTCACACATACAGACACGAAAAGCGAGTTTGATTTACAATATGTATAGATAGATTTTAGTAAGCGTTATATAGATAGATTTTAGTAAGCGAAAGAGGAGCTCGTGGCTAAGTAATAACAGCCGCACGGTTCGATCCATCAGGTTAAGCTGCGCTTGCCGGGGTTGGTCCGTGGATGGGTGACCATCTTTACATACCGAGACTCCTCCGTGCTTCGGAAAGCACGTTAAGCCGTTGGTCCCGGCTGTCATTCGTGGATCTTTGACAGTCGTTACGAGTCGTCAGTAGCCCGAAAGTCTGGCAACCAGTCTTACCAAGGAGTATCGTATTACCCAGTTACTGGGTTGTGGAGGTCAGATAGGCAGTCGCTCCATGTAAAATACTGGTATTCAGCTGCATCCGGTTAGACTGGAAGCCGACCCCAACATGATTAGGAAAAAGGTTAGGCAGAATGAAAAAAAAAAAGGATTTTAGTAAGCGTTATTGAAAAAAAAAACAGTTTACATTAACAGATATGAAGACAAGTATTTTCACAAAAAATCTATGAAGAAAACCCCCATTCAAAAAAATGGACAATAAATAAAGTTTAATTACCGTTCAATTTAGTACTACGTAGAAACTAAAGAATATTACTCTGTAATGAAAAATCTCGTCCACCTTTGTGAACAGTTTCTAGGAACTGCAAAATGACCCTTGGCATTAGACAAACAGGTCTGTGCTATAGAGTAACTTTGTATCTTAAGTTTTTCAATCCTCATTAGAGTACTGAAAGTAGAAGGAGGAAAAGGTGTCTAGATAGATTTAATTAGGGCAGAGCTATGCAGCATAGGATCTGAACTGTAATTGGTTGATTACGAGGTACGTCATTACAGTTAGTTTAGTCTAGATATTATAATACTGTAAATGTGTTTATCTACACCCATGCTATAAATCCTTTATAAAAGTTTCTGAAACAGTTAGCTTATTGCCAACATTAAAATAACCAGTCAAGTAAAATCAAAAGTCATTCATTCAAACTAGGCTGAATCAGCACTTTTCGAACGTCAAAATTACATAAGACAGTCCCCAAACGCCGACCCTTCACCACTTCCTAGTGCTTTAGCTGGGAAGAAGAAGTGGCGCAACAAACTCCCAAGCAGGAGTGTCATAGTAACAATAATATCATCCAAACGAGTGTGTTATAATGTTGTACTAAATTCCATTATGCAACGCCTTTGCTTTTTCGATCCCTTCCTTACTCAAACAGCCACATTCTCACGACTCAATATTCGTGGTAGCTTTATGAATTTCAGAACCTTTTATAGAGGATTCATATCATGGGTTTAGATAAAGTCCGTTATGCAACTGTACAAAATTAGGTATTCAAACACTCATGTGATACTATTACCCCCACCCCCATTGTGAAACCACATTCGTGTTTTAATACCCCTTATTATACAACAGTTCCATAAATAACTAGTACCTAAGTTTATCTGAAAAAATGAGTTAATATTTTCCTTTATTCACTAAATATAAATACAGGGTATGACTTAATATAATATGATATGAAAGTTGCATTAAAGACACGTGAATTTCTTTGAACGGACAGGTATATAATAATGATAATATAACTTTTTTATAGTTTTTAAATCAGTTTATATTTATACATACATACATAAGGTAGGCAGAAACTACAGAACGCCTTCTGCGTTCCTTACATACCTAGGTTATGGAGAGTGTATCAGAAAATATCAGCTGTGCCATACAAGCTTCAATCCCTACTCGGCCTAAATGTATCGGATGGCTAATATTTTTTTCTACATAACGATGTTGGTCTCATGGAGAAAGTTGTTCAGTCTGATGGACTGTACCACAATCTTCAATATAAAAAAAGCTCTGACCAGCTCATAATACGCACCTCCAAAAAAATAACAAAGGAAAATTTCGCAGCAACCATTAGCGCCTTCTTCCCAACTTCTAAGGTCCACCTGTCCTAAAAACACCAGGGTGCGACATCGAACCACGAATAGTTACAAAACTCCCGACATAAATCAGCCAACTCCAGCGTTACGTACTCTCTTCAGAACCATTAGCATTTTTTATGCATAGGAATCGATCCAGCGACCGGCTAATGCCTCCCACGATACATTAATATCTTAGTTTTTATGACTCTTCTGCAACAATTCGTCTCGTATCGCTGCGTATAACCACCTTCTCTTCTACACGCGAATTTCAACTTTATATTTTATACCTTATGGCTTGAATTTCGTAGGCAATGAGGTGGTAGGATGTGGATTTGCTCGCGGATTAAGTCGCGTTTACACTTTAGCTCAAAAGTTACGCTATAATTGTGAAGTGTACAAATATTTTGGCTAAGATTGGATTAAGGTGTGTGTGTAAGGGGCTTTTTTGTCGTGACAGTATGTATTTAATGAAGATTAATCTATTTTTTATTAAAGTATTTAAAGTTCTTGATAAACAGGTCCGTGCGTGATTCGGCTACCTCGGTATGGAGACCGATTATGTTCGATATAGATGCTCTTTATATGCCTAAGACCAGAAGCATAAGACACTTGAAATCACTCTCAACCGAATTTTCTCGATAACAATTCGGCAAAAACTTTTAGAGGTTTAGATATTAATGAGGAACTATAAAAATAAAAAGTACGTATAACCTTAGCTCTGAGATCCGTGAACACAACTTTATCCGAATCGGAGTTGATAATAGGTGGATCTGGCGATTTCCTTAACGCCGCCATTTTTCTTTCACGGCCACTTTGAGATTAAAAGTTTTGAAAATGAAACGTTCGGTGCTACTTCGCTATTTTTAACGTATCGGAGCATCCGGCGTTTTTAAAAAAGTTTCAGGAGAGAAAATGTGTTTTTTTTTGTCGAAAGATTTCATGGAGTGTTGGAAGATTTGAATTTGCCAGTTGATTGATTTAACAATGATGATAGACAGATAATGCTCATAATTTCGGCCATGAATTGATATTAAAACAAAAAACGATAGAAATATTACTAAAATAAAAATATTATACCCTGGGTTGCAATTGGATAGGTTTGTTTTGTTAGTACTTTTAGGATAACAGGATGTTTTTCACTACCTAGTTTTTGATGCACGGAGTAGGATCTAAATCTTATTTAATGCATTCTGGCCTTAAGTCCCACGTTGTTGGATTTTTACCAAATGATTGCTTCTGGAGTTATAGCGAAATCGCCAATCAAACTCAAACTCAAAGTATTTATTTCAAATAAACCAGTTACAAGTACTTTTGAATTCTCAAGGGGACGGTCTGTCAGAAAGATGAAGCTAGTTGCCCATTCCAAAACGTAGTAGGTTCCTATGGATAAGAACGGGCAAGAAACTCCACGGACACTCTTTTAATCTCACTCTTTGTCAAGTTCCATCCTCAACATCTTTCTCTACATCATCCTCTATCCATAACTTACTCCAGATCATCCATTTGCCTTTAAAGCAAAAATACGAGTGATATTATGTTTATACACGATACAGCACGTTTTCCTCTGGCGGTCTGCCAACCAACGTTATCGGGAGCGTCCTCTGAATATTATGACCAATACTTTAGCTCGGATTAAAAACTTATTTAGTTATTCTAATGGCGAACACTTGGTTATTTTGGCACTCTGGGACTTTTGGGGTAAGAAATGGTGGGTATTTGTTTGGTTTTAAGTTATAACTATAGTGTGTTGTGTGTTATATGATAATATATTTATTTATTATTTAAATATACAGAGTTATGAAACACAGATACAGATACGACTTAAAACATTTGAGTAAAAAGATACTGCTTATTTCTTTTTTTTCTACTTTATCTGCATAAACTAAAAAATATTAACTATAGCTACACGTATAATGCAAAAAATGAACATATTATAGTACTTTTAAATGGAGAAGCAATAGAGTTTGCATTATTATATAATCAGTGTCTGCGTTCTTGTCTGTTAAAATATGTGCATAAGATATCGAAGTAGAAAGGTGGCAAAAAGGGTATCGGGTATATGAGTTTTGATGTAAGTATCAAAGAGAAAGATTTTTTCGCAGGTCGATACATATCTAAATGTAAAGTGCAGGTATCTGTAATTAACTTTGACATTGCTTTCGTACCTTCCATTTGTAATAGAAAAAGTCTCGGTAACATGACAAGTCTTAGCCAAAAACTTGCCTTCCCATATTTTTATCTTCTTCTCTCAGATTGGGTGCAAAATTATCTCATCATACAGTTAATACGACGGTATCTAAGCAGCGCACACTGCCGAGCCGATATCCTGGCACGGAGCCATTTTGTCAGCATTATGTTAGGTTTGGGTAAAACCTAACATAACGCTGACGTACTGCTTTAAACATTTTGTATCGTAATTTAAAGCTATTATTTTTTTATGTGGCCAGGGGCCTAATAGTCTGAGTTTTTGACAGTTTTTTTATGGCAAATCTGTCAAAGACTCACCATTGAGAGACCATTGTAACGTTTATAAATTAGTAGACTGAGGCCCCTTGTACCTACGTGTTTTCTTATCTCTGCCAACTGTCATCTCAGTTCGTCTGTCTTTTTTACCGACTTACGAAAACACATAAACGTGTCTTTGGTTCTGTACTTTGGTTTTTGGCCACCGAATTTCGAAATTAAAGTTATTTTTCACTTTTTTTTTGGAAGTCGATAGTTTTTTTGTAAAAAGTTTTTATTTCCTAGTCAAATATTTTTTTACCATCGATATTTTCTTCGGACTTCCTGTTTTCTTATCAACATACAATAATATGATGTGATGCAATGTTGGAGATGCATGTCTTGCATTGATTAGCTATTAAATATGACATTTTTGAGAAGCATTAGTGAACTTCATAAGGCAGTAACTTAAAAAAAAAAAAAATGGAATGGTGGGAAATGAAAAATTTAAGAGATTGTGTTTTATGAATTAATAACAAAGCTTTCGAAGCCAATTTAGAGCCAAAGACATCCCAAACAAAATGCCATTACTCCTAAACAATACAGCACAAACAAAATTTTCCGCCAACTTGAACATGGGATATTATTTTTAATATGAAAAAAATAAACGTTGAACCGTTCGCGAAATCGTTGCGACCATCTTTCCATTACCGCAAATTACCGGGAGAGGCCAGGGCTAAATAACGTCACGTATTTAATTACGAGCTCTGCGGAGCCTCAAAAGTGACGCTTTTGAATTGAAAGCTAGAGTTTTGGGACACATTGGCAAGGGGACCTGGGATCTGGATTGGAAGTTGGTCCTTTCGATGCTCAATTCTTAGGCTGCACCAATATTTGACATATATTACAAATGTTATGGAACTCGTTAATAAGTTTGTTGAAAGAAATGGGGACAAAAGGACCAACAATAACCTAATCTGAAATAGAAAACTTCGGGTTTCGTGTTATTGTATGTATGTACCTAGTAGGTAAACTATTCATCATTAGCAATTATCATGGTGCATGGGTGTTCTCACTGACTTGGTGATACAAGTATATCATCAACATATAACAAACAAGCTAAACATCTTCTACATCCGTGTTTCACAACAGCCGGAGGTCAATCGAGTCGGCCACTCTAATGTTTACTGATAAAAAGAAAACCAATTTGTGCTCCCACCCCCGACTGCCCCTGCCACAAAGGAACGCTATCTAGCGATAAATTATCGAAATTATTGCATTAAAAATTCCATCTAGTAAGTCAAAGCGAGCCATTATGGCCGCTCTGTGCCGCGTTCAAAAGAAAAACGACGTAACTACATTGTTCTTCGTACACTTTGTGACGGTTTAGTTCCGTATATGTAATTTTTCTTGGTAAACGTTATAGGAAACCGTTTTTCTCTCGGAAGAGAGGCGAGATACTTTGATATATTTAGGTGGTCGGTGTACACTTTTTCTTGTTTTAGGATTTAATGAATATTTCGAACGAATTTTAAATTGGTTTATGTTGCATTTTCCCGGTATAAGTGGGTAATTGGAAGGTTTTGACGAAATGAGAACTTTGTATACAGGGTTCTTGGTTATATGTTGGCAATCCGCTAAGATCCTCTTAGCGGATCATTTTGTAGGAGGGGTCATTTACAACCAAATGATCCCTGATGACCCCTATGCCAATGTCAACAATTTTCGAGTAGGTAATTTGACATTTTAAATTTTACAATGTCAAGTGACTCGAAAATTGTTGAGATTTCTGCATTCTTTATCAAGGTAATAAAGGCAATCTTTTTCAGTCTCTGCTAGGATGAACTAAATTCTAAAACAGGCAACCAATTATTATTTTAACAATTTTCATTCGACGCATTGATTACTGTTAACATGTTTGCTAGGTCCGGTCCCGGTCCCCGGTTGAAGTGGCGATGCTTGGAGGGAGGCCCACGTCAAGCAATGGACGTCTTTTGGCTGAAATGATGAGGATGATATGATATTTGCTATATCAAAGCAGCAAAATTTACTTTT
Organism: Eupsilia transversa; assembly: GCA_914767815.1. NCBI lineage: Eukaryota > Metazoa > Arthropoda > Insecta > Lepidoptera > Noctuidae > Eupsilia > Eupsilia transversa. The sequence goes on from OU611892.1 coordinate 12,208,294, forward strand.
GAAACTAGTCGTCTCATAATAGAAAGAAGATTGACCTTAGGTAATGATTACAAACAGTTCCATAACATTAATTATCTCAATCCACTAGCACAGGCCCGTAATACCATCCATATATTCCCAGAAGACTCAACGAATAATCCAGAATTCTGGTACAAAATCCTGCACCATCGATGCATAACTACGTTGCTTTAGCATGGAGGTGCAGCCAATTTCCTGGAGCGCCTCATTCCAGCTAATTTTCATATTAACGAACACGTCTGGCTTGTCCCGAACGATATGACTTGTTCGTGTTGTAAGCTATTGTGTATTAACTGGTAAGTTTTCTTAATGGAAACAGAAGGAATTATGTCAGGGAAGGATTTTTGATAGGTTAAGGTATAAAGCCGATCTATTTTAAGATAGTTAATTGATTCAGTTGTGACTTGGCGGAAATCCATTGCGCAAAGTCGAAGACATGTGACATCTACCAACCCGCACTGGGCCCGCGTGGTAGATTACAGCCCATTCCCTCTCGTGGCCCAGCAGTGGGAACATTATGGCTGATAAGCTATTTCTCTGATATTGCTGTGCCAATTTACGTGATAATCTTATTCAAGTTTACTTCAATATGTATCTCGATTTATAGCTACGGTTTATTTTCAGAATACATTTATTACCCATCAGTTTCCTGATATAAAGTACTCGGAAAAGACCTTTCCGTTACGAAACTGCTTCGGGAAACTACTATGTGGTTTAAACGATAACGTATGAATGTATATTGTGGGATTTTTTTACGATAAATATTTAGTAGTAGTGATGTTTCTTTCTTCATTAGACCTTTCTTTTCAACAGTTATTAATCAATGTGTGTGTAATCTGCATTGCAAAGGGTCAGTCGCTGGCAAACCATTAATGTTTTTCATACAATATTTTTCTTCGTTTGATATAAAAAATCAGGAATCTTGCAGTAGAATTGTTTCTTGCACAGTGTTCTTATAACATTTTTTTTTTTATCATTTACATCAGTAGGTACAGGTCAGCTGGCAAAAAAACTTTTCGTCGCAGCTATCAATAGCTATTGAACAGCTTCATTTTTTATAAGGAACTAGCTGCACCCGGGATGCGTTGGAATGTCACTTTTTTATATTATTTATATAGAGTTTTTGGGTCAGAAACCCTCGCGGACGTCCTCAGAACACCCTATCAAAGTTTCACCACAATCTGATCAATTGTTTAGGAACGCATAGACAACATACAAACATTGATTTTTAGTTAGATAGAAGAAAGCTACCTGTTGTACCTAATTCACTACCTTTCCTATAACTATCGGACCAACGGTCAATTAATCCGAATGTCCTACCAAGACCTGGCGAACAATTTAATATTAATATAAAACAGGAACGCCGGAAACGCCCGAACTCTCCCGATGATGTACTCCAATATTGCACGCCTTGTTAATATAAATTTTGCACGGGCCAGTCTGGTATAACGTGAAAACTGTAAAAAACATAAATTAAATTCGCTTGTGTTGTGTTTTGGTTCTGCATGTATTTTTTTTGTATTGTCAGACTTACTTTTTTATGAGGGGCTTGTGGCTAAATAATAACAGCCACACAGATCGATCGAAGGTAAAAGCTACGTTCAACGCGGTCGGTTTATGGACGTGTGACAATTACAATTACATATGGATACCCTCAGATTTCTTTAAAAAAAAATTAACTATGTGAATTGAAACAGAAAGAATACCACTGTCATGTTATATGGGGATGTACAATTGTCAGGGAAATAGATCCTTTAGCTGATCGACTATCTAATAAACTTTATTTGGCATTATATAGGTACCTATTCGAATCATGACTGTGAATTGTTTCATTTCACGAGACTCATGAGTTTTTTTTTTGTTTTTTTGCCCCATACTAGGAATTTCTCCTGTATCGTGGGTGCGTTTACAAACATTTAAACTGACATACACAAACAGCCAGACCCGGAACAACTACAATTGGCTAAACAGTTTTTTTTTTGTTTTTCTCAGCATTGAAACAAAAGAGGAAGGGAACATAACTAGAAACCGCAATGCTTTTTTGGTGTGTTACCTTCTCCGACCAATCTCCCGTAAACCCAGCTAAGTGGTCACATCAGTGCCTAGGCCTCTCATGGCGACGACGTCCATCTTCTGGGCCCAGTTTGACGACTCTGGCCTACTTGTCCCGATACATACATATCCCTCAAAAGGTATAATTCCTTGAAAAGTCAATTCCGCTAAAAATATAGCTGTGAAAAAAATCAATTAACATAAAATTAACACTCTGTATAATTGGTTTCTAATTTCCAGCAGATCCCTTAAAAAGAAAATCGCTTGCGACTAATAAACGCGTCCCCGCTAATTCATCATTGTTTTTTCACTAATAAAAACACGACAAGAACACATTTTTTCTTAGCGAGTCTTCCCTCGAGGGGGGCGACACCTACAGGTGAACTGTGGATTTAAAAAAAAACATGGAATTGTTTGTCGGTTATAAGAAATTGTATTGAAGAGTATTTTTAATTGTTAGTATTATTCTGATTTTTTTTATAACCTAATTTTGGACCAATTTCTCTACGTCTATTTAGAATAGACTTTGTAGGTAATCTTACCTACACAAATCCTTCATTCTGTTGACAATAATCTTTATTTGCTAGAAATGACCAATGCTGCTGCGATGTTTTGCGATAGCCGTTTGACTCATGTTCAGAGCCTGGATACAGCGTAATTGTTGTATTCCTAAGGCTCGGAGACAATTAAAAGATTTACCACAAAAGGCCAAACGACCAAAAAAATAAAAACTCAAAAGACAAAGCGTCAGCGACATAAAATTAAATTATTGAAAAAAATAATCGTCAAAACAAAAGGAGCGAAGCCGTGAATAAAGCACTAGTGGGTAATAACGGCCTCGGCTCCTCGTACTCGTATAGATTGAGAATATTTTAAAGTGATGTGCTCGTAGCAAATAATGAAATTATGCCGGGAGGGGAGAGTGGGGCGAGACGGCCCATCTTTCGCTTTTTCCTTCTTTTGTTTGTTTATTCGTTATTTATCGGTAGATCGAGGAGCCACGTTATAGATTAACATCAAAGGCATTTTACGGCGTATACGATCTCGTTAAAATTGAATGGGCTCCCGTAATGAGGGGGAATTGGTGTTCGGATCAGGTATATTTTGGCTTTTTAATAAACTTGAAAGAAGTCGGAAATATATGAGAAAGGTACGGCTCAATTGCGTTAGAAAAATGTGACAAGTTATTCAAATATTTGCACAGGGTAAATAAATAGGAGTGTAGATTTTGCTAATGACAATCGTGACTGACTAATCAATGGTTAAGATCGACGCTAAGATCGTACGAGTAATTAAAATGATGAGACTAAATAATATAGTATAATGATAAAGCTACAAACTTACTACTGTTATTGGCAAATATGATTAACAAAGGAACATTTGTCTTAATCGATAGCCGTTCTGGCAGAAAGCCCGCTAGTGGGGCTGCTTAGAAACCGGACCTGATCTGTTTTACTTATTAAGTATTACTGACTACTATAGGCTAAGTTATTTTGTAACTAACATTGTGAACCTCATTTTAGTCTGACTAAATAACGTTTATTTTATTTATTTAATATCTGTCACTCAACACACCACAGAAAATTCTTCAACACACATATAAATACAAAAGCAAGAAAATGTGATCAAAATCGTCCACAGACCACCCGAACAGTCGTTATCGCGCTTATTGTTGTTTTTAATGAAATGTGACCGAAATGATGGCCGCCGAAGCTTTGTCCGTCGGATCGGTGTCCATTATCCCCCTTTTCCCTCTTAATATCGTGAAGGACCCGCAATAAAATTTGCTTCGCTATTCGGACGAGGTTGCGTGAAACTGATCGTGTGACAACTTTAGAGTCGGAGATAAAGTTTGTGATGCGTTATATGTATCCTCCTATTTGGATTGCTCTGTTTTTGGGATAAGGGCATGGTGGTAAAAGTAATTGTGTAGATGGACGAAGTAATTAATTGCCTTACCAAGGCATGTTTTGGTAAGGTACATGGCTTACCAAGATATGGTTTAGTAAGGTATGAGTTTTTTAAAGGTATGGAGTTTCTTGCCCGTTCTTCTCCAAACAGATCTATGTTTTGGAATGGGCAACTAGCTTCAACTTTTGACTAACTGACCGATTCTTTGACAGTTCAAAATTGCATGTAAATGGTTTAATTGAAATAAATGCTTTGAGTTTTAAGTATGGGTAGGTAACTAAATACAGCATCTCGTATTTATAAGAAAATAAGAGAAATGGGGAACGTTGTTAATACAATTCCAATGCAAACAAAAACTTCGGAATAAATACCCCAAATCTGTTTTCGACTATCGAAAAAAACCGAATGCAAATTCAAGGGACAACGACCGAAAAAACACGCAGAGGAAATTAATAAAACACCCACTAAAGCGAAAACAGGCGGAAAAATAGAGGCGGGGGACGAATAGAGGAAAAAAAACGGCGACCAGCAACGTGCTCTTCATTACGGCGGAATGGAAACACCGGATGAATTGATCAATCAGAAATTTTATGGCCGAGAATCACTCAACGGAAAATAATTCCCCGGCCGTTTCGTGCTTGGCTCATCGCCGCTGTTTTAATTTCGCCCTCTTGGGGAGATCGAGTGTCATCCAATCTATCTGACGACTTGAAAAAAAAATGCCATCATCACCCCGCCCTCCCCTTTCTTGGAGACAGTCTTAAAGACCGGCGGGCGATTATGTCCGTGGGAGCTTTGAGACGATTGTGTGATAAAGTCAGTTGTTATTGATACTTTTTATTAGTAGTTGGAATTTCTCAGTAGCAGCCCGGAGTCTGAGTTTGTGCCCGGTTGATGGCAATAGGCTCGCCCCATGTTACATGTGACTTAAACGTATCTGACGAAATGTGGCTGTAATATAGGTGAACTTCTGCCTAACCCTTCGGCGAATACAGGCATGGTGCTATGTTATCATTTCCAAGTGCGTTATCGGAATTTGGTAAAAGGTTCGGCGTCAACAATAATTTGGGATCCTATCTTTTATTCATCACTGACAGTGCCCTGCCTACAAATTGCAGAAAATATATAAATACCTAATGATGATGCAAGAAATCAGTTTCTTAAATGATTAGTCTAAGAACCTTTAGTGGATAATGCATTCAAAATTCAAAAATGATTTTTGAATTAAAATCATAATTATTATGTTGTACATTTGTTTTTTTTTTTTTAATAATGTATGAGTGTGTGTGTTTTTTTGTATTGCAAGCACCTTTACTCCCTCCGAAAATAGTATCAAACATACTGCAACCATTTTATTTTGAACTGTAGCTACTTTATATCTTCATTACGGTTACACTGGAAGCCAACCCCAAAATAGTCGGAAATAAAATGGCTACTTAACATCTTATTCGACACTCCTTTGACTTTCACAAAAGCCTCAATCTTCTGAATGTATTATTGTTTACACATTATTCAATACCAATGTATCGAATCTATGTTTAGATTAATCTGAACGAGCAATTTGACGAGTAATCGCACCCCATCAGCGTCGTAATATCGTATTCTGTTTGCTATCACTAATTAATCAAGATCAAACAGAAATAACAATCGCTTGCACATTCATCATCCTGACAGACGTCTAATGTTTTATAGAAGAAAAAATAGACTGTGGGTAGTAGGAAGATGTGATATAAACAATGAGGAAAGTAAAATTTTAATTGGTTTTGAACTACACACTAAATGACGTATAAGTCGAGATAAACATGAACTAATCACTTTGATTGCCTTCTTGCCTGACGTCACAACTAAAGAAGTCAACTGGAAAATATCAACTTGGTTTGTTAGCAGATAAACCACAAAACCAATTTAAAAAAATAAAAAACAATCCAATCAAATCAATTTTAGAACAGAAAAACATTCAAACGAACCATTAACATTCACGTTGTCTTAAAAATATTCTTATTTATGAACATTAACAAGGCGAACAAAAAAAGATGCGTCAGCTGCCTCCGATTACCCCAAAAAATACACCGTCCATCGCTTATTATCCGAAAATTTGAAAGATAATTTTCCAAAGGAAAAGATGGGAAGGCATTAAAATAGCAATCAAACTGGCAATTTTGGGGTGAAGTGTACGAATTCAAAAAAAGAACTGCGTACCGATTTGCGATGCAAACCTGCTAAGATGGCGGCCTATATCAGATTTGAATAAAGATCTGCCGTGGACAGGGACTCGTTCCGAATTCGTGAATAATTGAAAGGCCGTTTCTTTATATTGAATTTGTTTTTTTGACGGTCAATTTGTTATGCGGCTTGGAGGACTGGAGACATTTTCAACTGCCTATTTGCGTAAACATAGGCGGCAAGGACCAAAAAATATGTTCTTTTTCATTTTGTAAGCTATGTTCTGAACAGCGGTTTTTTGAGGTGTGTTGACGATGGAACCTTGATAAAAATGCCGTTTTTCGTCAAATGATATACTTAAAAAAAAAGCTTTTCCTTTAATTGTTTGCCCTGTTTATAAGGGTAATGGGCATATCGTATTTTATGCTACAAGCTTATTGACTAATCAGAATCTAGACTATTTTGGTATTAATTAACGTTAAATCACGAATTTCCAAAAAACAACAAAAGAATGAGTATTAAAACACTACGCTTCCAAAACAATTGATTTCCATACCCCCGGGAGCATTCAAATGAGGAGTGCAATCGCAATACCTACAGCACAAGCACGTTGCAATCTTAAAAAATAATAGGCATTAAACATCACCCCATGATCAAGGTTTACAGGGACTCGAACGATCAGCCCTGAAGCCATCTTCATTAATGAAAACCATAAAAGTGGGGTTCCGCGGCTCGAAGGACCGTAGCGTAAAAATTCGCGTCAAACGGCCAACGCCTTATTAAGCCCGCGGGGGACAGGTGGGGATGAAAAAAATTATAGTATTTAACGATATTAAGTTATTGAAGTTAGATTGGTAGCTAAATTAGGTTGAGTGGTGATCTTGATCGATTTTTGTGGATGGTTGTGGAGATTTGTTTTATGGATACTGTAGTATGGGTGCTGTCTATTTAATAGATATGGAAACACTATCTCATGCACGTCAGCAGTGAGGTCGCTGCCACTAATGTCAACTGTCAGTTCACCACAAATGGCGGGAAAGTGGGCAACAGCTGTTGAAAGTGAGGTGGTGCACAGGAGGCTTGGTGTGGTGATGAACCAGTGTAGTAATATAAACAGCTTAAATTCAGGATCAACAGGATTCTACAGGTACGGTAATAAAACTGGCTTTTGGGTTATTTAAAGGGTCTTCGACACTGCTATGTTTTGAGGATAATAAATTAGGAATATGAAAGGACTGATCGGTTGTGCTCCTGGTCTTACTGTCATATTAAGGCTCATTTAAAGCCAACTAACTTTCCGTAAACATATTGAAACGCTTTTCTATCTGATATAGTCCTAAATTAAAGTGCATTTTTGAAAATACAGTCACTAAAATGAGTATCATCAATGCTACCTCCAGAAGTCCCTCAAAGCAAAAATGCTATCCATTTTTAACGAAAAAACTCAACAAAAAGCATTGAAAAATTCGCGTTCCGATATTATAATGATACAGAGAAACATTCGCGTTATTAAAACATACAAGTGGCCTATTAGTGACGAACATGTTTCAAATGAGGGTAGGCCAATGCGAAAAATTGTCGGGTAAGTAAATAATAAAGGTAGGTTCGCGAGTCGCGCCCATTAGTAAGCTACAAGGTTCGTCTCGACTGACGTGTAGAAAGACATTGTTGGTATTACGTAAGTTGAGTTTTTATTTGCTATTGCCTTTTTTGGGATGCCATCTGAAAGTTGAAGAAGAAGTAAGAGAGAGAGAGAGAGGAGAGTTGTTGCAATGGCGGAAAATGTTTTGACGGCTGTTGAAGTTTTTAATTTAGAAACAAATATTTTGCGAATGATCGGATTGCAAGCACAAGAAGTCATGGGGAGAGGCATTTGCCCAGCAGTGGGATGGTACAGGCCAACAGTAACAGTAAAGCCTCGTGCAGATTCGCGCGACGCGACTCTAACAATACAATTACTAAGAAAACTTCAAGATAGAACAATCACCGGTATCGCGTCGCGCCAGTCTTCATGAGGCTTAAATATTGTGCATATTTAAAAGAGATTTTAAATTATATTATAGGTTAAATACACTTTCTTAGTATGCTCGCGCTGGATAGATATCTAGGCCAATTCTGTAAGCCAGCTATACCTGTACTAACCATCTCGAGTAATTCCATTTGATTAACATCGATAAGAACTCCTGTCCCGCATCAAAAGACTCATTTCTCCTTGCTTCATGTAATCAAACCGAAGCCAAAACAGTGGTAATTATCCCTATACCCGATACACGTTATCACCACAACGATACGTAATAAAACCCCAAGTATCATGTTTTTGCGTAACAAGCAGACTAAATTACGACAATTATTCAATGTAACCGTGTTATCGGCAGTTGTAAAATCGGGAGACACTGGGGGAACCTCATTAAGGTGAAACACGGGAGGAGGCAGCCTCCACAATTTTGATAATGTCGCCGGTATAAAAACTCCCGGCGAAGTTGAATGATGTATTGGTAGGTTTGCCTGACTCGGGTCGGATGGGTTTGGCCGCTATCTTTCAGGAAAGGTGGGAGTTTTCTAGAATTTGCAATTGTTCTGTTATCATCGTGGAAGGGCGAATTTGAACAGGGTAATGACGAATGGCATCTTGGTTTGTTTTATTGCAGGAAAATATACTTACAGTACATTTTACTTACATAATTCTGAGAATCAGCACTTTTGAATATTAAAAGATGCACAAGACAGGCTTCAAAACGCTTGCTCTTCATCACTTCTTAGTGTTTTAGCTGGTTCCACAAACTCCCCAGCAACACATTTGTCAGTTATTAATTATGCCATATACTGTAAATGAGAAACTCATTTCCAAATTACAAAACTTACGTACTTAGACCAAATTCATTGATATTACTTATATTTCAGAGGTCATAATATACCACTTGAAAATTCCCCTTTCCTTCCAATTCATCCTAAATTATAACAAGCCAATCCATTCTTGTGTTAATCTCAAAGAATATTCTGACCTAGTGATCTCACATGCAGCCGTCAGCTTGAACCCATGTCATGGCATCCGCAACTATGATCAAAGCTTATAATTGACCGGGATCCCGTCTGCATCACTGCCTATGGTACAATGTAAGAGGATTTGAATTAGTAGTATTAACGATTGAGTACTCAAAGGATTTGGTAGTGATAGTGGTTGTAAATGAGAGGGGTCGCAGGAATATGAATTTGTGATTCTGCCGATAGTTAGAAAATGGATGAACATTTTAATTTGCCAAAAGCATCGTATTTCCTAAATAGAAAACTGTAGTTTTAACACTTTATTTTGATTTAAAATAGACATTTAAGCTTTCGAGGAAGAGATCTACATTAGCCCATTACTTTGTTATATCCATAGATACCACCGAACTAAAACTCGAAAGGAGAGATTCCAAAAAAAGGTTACTATTGATACCATGTTATTGGCTTCTGATTCTTCATCTTTGTCCTGCTCATTTATATGTGGCATATCGGTCAGCATCTCTGCATATATTTGGATTTGTGTTTAACATCCTGCTACAGCATTAACCATTTATTTAATATTTCGTACTAGGATTCGCTCGTGAAGTGTCGTCTAAGTGATGAGAGCTCTCGTGTTTAGACGCCGTTAACACTTGGAGGCTGGCGTGGATTTTCTATTCCTCTTTCAAGTCCACTTCATGATTAGTGCTTGTTTTTATATAAATGTTGTTAACATTCTGTTGATTATTTTAAACTTCTTGTTGTTGTTGAAGATAAACCCTTTATCAGATGCGGTGTTTTGTGATAAGTATATCATCTAAATACAATACTGCGACCATAAAACCTATGCTTTTTTCTTATACGGTACCACTTCTTATGTTTTCCTCAAATATGATTACAATGATCGTACGGGTAGCGTAGAACCTGCTTTCAGCAACATTCCACAGCTTCACATATTTGATTTGAACTCATCCCAGTCTTAGATTCAAGTCCGTACTTTCAGCAGTTATCTGTGTATCTTCCAAACAAGACCACTCTTGTTGTTGTTAGGTACATAAGTAAATCATGTTCCCAATAAAATTACCACTTAAAAAGCCGACTTCCAGAACCGAACATTCTCACCGCGGCCAGAATAAATGCATCGTCATTAGGCAGGGTCGCTTCATTAGTTATTCATCAGGACTCTTCAGCGAAAACGCGCGTTGCCAATTTGCACATATATTATATACAATATTTTTTTAACGAGCCCGTTTCATGCTAGTACGAGGGTATTGAATATGATACATTTTTTTAAAGTTAGTAGGGTAGTTGGGAATTTTTCTTTAGATACTTTGATCTGTGTCGTCTTTAGTTTTGTTATCTTTAACTAGTTCAAAACTTGTAAGTAACAAAAGCAATAAAGCTTTTCTTAAATGTATTCAACTGGTAAAAATAATGTTACAATAACTTCGGAAAAATTACTCTTTAACTTAATTGAAAATCATTGCTTTGGCCCTCAAACGAAACTGGAACACCGTACACACCTAATTCACCTCCCAGTTAACCCAAGATCCATCAAAACATATTTATTCCTACCCGCATTTCAAACAAGGAGCGAAATACACAAATAAGGTCTTGCAAATAAGACCGTGGTAGAAACACGAGGGTATCTAGGAAAAATAAATTAAACAACCACCTTGGAAGGCAGGGGATTGATCCGAGAGCATTATTGTATCTATAAACATTTCAATTGCGGTGAAACACGCTTATCCCGGTTTCAAAGATCGCACGAGGGTCTGTGGAGATGCGGAAGAAAATTTTGGAGGAAAACCTTTGGGACTTGCAGTTTGAAGGAAAGATAATGATTAAATGTGTGATTTGAATTGTATGTGCATATCCACGGTGACCAGAGTTTTATATAGTTGGTGATATATAGTTTTCAATTGCAGAGACTTGTTATGTCCCAGAGATGAGATTACTTCTTCTGCTAATATTTTAATTATTATCAAGACTAAGCAGGGTCTTCTATGTCACCAATGAATTATTTACAGAATTTTCACACAGTCCCTTAATCCTGTGAAACGTTTAGTTATTCAAAAAGATACCGCTGAAATAATTTAACAAACATTTTTGTCAGGTCTTGAGTAGCAAAAGACGTATCTTTCACCCCGAATTTAACACAGAAAGGCCCAAAAAGCGGGCTTCAAGACAAAGTACTGCCGTTCTTATCCCTCAACAAATAATCTATGTAAGGCTCGTTCTCACGGCCGATATATATGCAGATGGAATTATTACCGACGACGGTGTTAAATAAAACGCGAACACCGGCGTCGGGTCTCTTCAACAGGATTACTGCCTAGTGATGAAAAAGGGAAAATCATTTATTTTATTACCTGTGGAAAAATAATAAGCCTTCGGAGAGGCCGAGGTCAAAATATCTCTGGAATTACGTGAGGAATTTTGGAATATAATTAGAAGACTGTTATGTGTGCAGGAATAAATTTTGTTTTTTCTTTGACAAGGAAATATAGGGAATTTTCGTCCATGTTTACGAGGTGGCAAAGATAAGGTTCGGCATTAGGTATAATAATCATCGGTCTAAACATCCTATTAAATTGTTGAGGCTATATACAATACCTTAGCGCATTACAGTTCTAGTAAATTAGCAGTTGTAGCAATGATATAGCAGTTCTAGTAAATATATTGAATCCTAAGTCTGTAGATTTTAAATATTGATCTCAAAACATTACCTCCATAATGGAAGAAATAAAAAAACATTGTGATTTCTCCACTGACACCCCTTCCTCAGTCACTGCCAATCATAATATTCTTTACAAAGATACAATATTCATCCCTATTCTCACATCACCCTTACGAGTATCATACGTTTCAATCAAAATTATACATATAGTATTACGTATAAATATTGCCGCGTTCTTCTTGCAAATTTTGTTGGTATACAGATGATTATCGATTGAGTTGCTCAGTTTACAAGCTGAGGAGGCTGATAATACGATACCAGGAGCTGCCTAACAGGTAGCGTGGGATTTGTATAAAGTGGTCGAGTGTGTATTGACGGTATTTGGTGTGACAGTTGCTTTGTTAGCTTTTGATGGTATGGATAGTTTAGATTTCAATATAAGCCTAATTATTGAAGGGAAGAATATAAATACAACAGTATAAGTAGATAACTATAACCGGGTTGGATAGTACGAAATTGTTATTTGGTCATAAATACCATATCATTGTTCAAATGTTTTTTCTCTCATGCCGACGGGATAGAAAGATGATCTAGCACATCCTACCATATATTAAAAGCACAAAATGGAATACTTATACTATTTCGTGGTATAAGATTACAGTTACCATATTATTAGTAACAGGAGCGGATGTCCCAGGATGTGTCAAACATACTTGAGAATCCGTTACACGCAGAAGCTGTGATGAAACTTTCACATTAATAATTAGACTTTCTCACTTCCCTCTTGTTCTCATGCACATAAAAACTCGGTAACAGCAACTCTATATCCATACGCTGGGTGCGGTACCCGTGCGTTTTTCGCGGGGTATTATCAATTATTAAACATCAGCATGGAAATAGCACCCGTGAGTCCGTCTCCCCCACATTGCGTACTGGTATAAAATATTCCTGGATTACTGCTCAGCCCGCTTCGGCACCGTGAAATGGTTTTCGGTTTTGTGCATGTTATTAGCAGGATTTGCATGTTTCTGATTTATTGTATTTTTCGGTGGGGGCTGGAGTTTTGATTAAGATGTCAGTGTCTTCTCTGTTCCAAGTTTTGGGGAGTCTGAAGATGGTTTTCATAAAATATTATTTTATTTTATGATGCATACAGGTATTTCATAATCAATTCTTTATCAAAAATCAAATGCAAATGCTTGCTAGAACTTACTGGTTAGAATACTTTTTTTGTAACTATTTATCGACCAACGCCTTAATTAAAGGCGTGCGATTGGCGAGGCTTATGTCCAGCAGTGGGCTAAACCAATGCCATAAAATCATAAACCACTTGCTACCTCTTACATAACATAATATCATGCCTGTAATCTCAATCAAACAACCAACCTACCAACCTCCAGCCAACCCAACTAACCGTTCCCACAAAAATGCACCATGCTGGAAACAAATTCTCGTGTAAGTGCACCATTTATCTCAGTATCAACCAGTATCAACTAAGGGAGTTTGTTGGTAAGATCTAACTGTAGTTCCTAATCTGTTGCGAGCTGCGATCAAGCGATAGTGTGTGGCACTGAAGTAAACAGATCGTTTGATGTTCTGGTGAACAAGTGGCTTTGACAATAGTTTCATTACAACTTGATGATTGCCAGAAAGTGAGATCTTCTTGTGTGACTGAAGAAACGGAAATTGAGTAAGGAGCTGTGGATTGAAAGAATAGATATTGCTTATAACTGCAGTGCAGATTTTTATGAAGCTACCTCCTTCCTACCTCATTTGCATCAACTAGGTATAGTCACTCCTAATCAACTATGACTACTTAGATTTTTTTATACAAGCTTGAAATCTAAAGGACCATTTAGATGGTTTCTCGCACGTTTCGTGGCGAGAAATCGTTCGCTACTATCACAAGCGATAATAGCCATAAGATTATCGTATCATAATGTTTACAGATTCAGATTTATTTGTTTGCCAACAATGTAGGTATAAGATGGTACATCACTAGGTGTTTCCGCTACATTCTACCTTACGGCATGCAAAGTCATAAAAACAAAAAAAAACAAAAAAACTTAATGATCATGCAGTCGTTTTAACTAACGATACAATTGTCGTCTAAATTAACAATTAATAATTAATCCATTCTGATACGAGTATTATATAAATTCTCGTATAATTATGTCATTTACATTTTTTAATTGTTACCTATAAATTTTTATCATTTGAAAAGTCCTTTATACAATAATAACATTTTTCTAATAACAATGCAATTACATACAGGCAAGAACAAAATTCTCGCCTACGATTATCGTTATACGAGATTTGCAATTATAACATATTGCTAGGCGATAATTTACTGAGACTGTTTACACGGCGTTTTCTTGCTTACGAGTTCTCGACTTGTATAATATTTTCAAGTTCATACGAGTATCGTACAAATCGATTTGAACAGTTTTGAGTTCAAGATTGGTCATACGAGCTCAGTGATTAAATTCCGTATACGTCCGCGTATACAGAACTTAATCACTGAACAATCAATATTCTATTGCGAGGCAATTATCGCCCAAGGAGAAGATTGACAATCGTGAATGTTAATACGAAGATTTAAAAAAATGTTATTTCTATAGTCGTATCTGCGAGTCAAGAAACAATCTCCATCTAAATGCTCCTTAAGGGTGCATACAGACCTCGGTCAATTGACGAAAACGTAACATAATATATGTTTTCAGCAGAATGTTACCTATTTGACGCGAAATATATTACTTTGAGGCCACGGGCAGTTTGGATGCACCCTAAATACTAAACCGCAACATGTAGCCGAAATAGCTTCATATCTCATTGACAAGACGATGCCATCGGGCTGGTATTCCTCAATTGGCTACCATCTCGTGCTCGAGCCAACGGTTGTAATCAAACGCATCGCACGGCTGCTTGCCTTGCTTGGTATTTCAGGAGAATTAGCTAGGAGGCACGAATTGGCATGTTAAATAGCAAGAGAATAGGGAAACTTGGTAGTTATTGCAAAATCTACAATTCCTGTACAGGTATATACATAAACAGAGTGTCTCAAACGTAGTGGTCCAAAGGTAAATGAGCTAAAGCGAAGAGGTCCACCTATCATTAAAAAAAATTAAATGCTAAACAGTTTAAATGTACACTTCCACTTGGATTTTTCGACCCTGTGAACATAATTTTCGACGTAACGAGTTCAAATTTGAACTAAAAGTGAAAAATTTATTGAGAATAATTAAAGCGAAATTTTCTGAACTGTTCAGAATATCCAGGCTTTTTTTTTAATGATGGTGTACCCCTTCGCTTTACCTCATTGGCTTTTGGACCACTACGTTTGAGACATCCTGTATAACTTTAATTCACACTGACCATCGAATTTATATTATACTAAATCAGCACAGGCATAAATTGTTTTTATCTATAATCTTTTTTTTCAAGATGAGAAACAAACTCTTAACCAGAATACTGTTACTGTTTCTGTTAGCCTATATCATCCCACTGATGGGCAAAGCCTCTCCTTCTGACTTTCAGTGTTTGCGATGAAGTTAACCAGAATACATTTTTTCCTATTTTTAATTCCCCACTTTCGATAAACATTAATTATCACACAAAAAATACTACCCTGAACTAACCAAGTGTGTGACGATCTAATACACCCTGAACATCTCCCACTAATACCTGCAACTTCCATTCAATTTTCTAGTCCATTTCCGAAAGACATAATTAAATT
Source organism: Eupsilia transversa (assembly GCA_914767815.1). Taxonomy (NCBI): domain Eukaryota; kingdom Metazoa; phylum Arthropoda; class Insecta; order Lepidoptera; family Noctuidae; genus Eupsilia; species Eupsilia transversa. Next base: position 12,223,836 of record OU611892.1, read on the forward strand.
TGTCCGTTTTGCCGTACGGGCGACCGTTTTTCCCGACAGTCCCTAACTGTGACATCAGTTGAATCAGATTTTACTCTGGTCAGATCTTTTGTTCTGCGTTATAAAGAGCGATGGATTTGTCAACAAAATTCTCAGTATGACAAGGAAAGTAACAGTTTACATTATCATAAGCAATATTCCATAATAGAATCCCCAAATTCCATCTCATTGAATACCTCTAAGAAACATCTGTTCTGATATAATCAAATTAATCCATCTAGGAACAGATCGAAACGTCAGACTGGACCAGTAGTGAAAATAATTTCATCCGGAAACCATCCAATATACTTAGACCCCCATCGCACTAAGCAATTGCCCTGGTCAGAACAGAATTTGGATGGCTCTGAGGAGGTCTGGATTAAATGGTGTCGGGTGTGCGAAATGGGTAATATGATGGATGGTATGCCGACCGAATGGTCTTTTGACGGGTCCATCGCTCAATCGTCGACAATCGCTCTTTGACATGTAGTGAGTGCTAAGAAACGATTGGGGCCATTATTTTCTGTGTCATAGTAGGAGCCTCGAATTGTTATGATGAAAAAGGGAAGGAGATTGATGTTTATCGAAATATCATTCTTCGGTAGTTGTATTAAGAATATTTTTAGCCCACCAATTAGTTTGCTTTCTTATATTAAAGCATCAAATACACAAATAATTATGATAATGCATGCCTTCAACCAGCTTATGATAAGCGAAACACGCGACAATAGGAATGGTTTCTAAACAATGCTAATGAAGTCGACGTCCTACTTTATTAAGATCCCTCCAAAAAGGATTAACTATGAACCGATAACAACACATCAAAAAGAATATTACTACAACCGAAAACACGATTGAACCGGACAGACAGATACAATCTACATTTAATTAACGGTCAAACCCAAACGCCACAAAACATCAAAGGCTATCTAAATACGCTCAGAGCAAAATCGTCTAAACATCGGCATTAGGGACCCTCTAACAATTTGTGTCTTCGTACGAGGTGAAATTTTCACCCACGTTTGTCCAATAGTCTATTAAAACCTTACTACCAATAAGACTCTATCCTTTGTTTATAATAAACACTTTCCCTATCTGCGTCCTGCTCATCCTAGTCTTTCTTTTCATCTTGGTGTCTCGTTCTCCCGTTTGTTTTGTAGTAGCATTCTAGTGCATATCTAGGGTAGAGCAGTACAGAATACTCCCCAGGAACGTTAACGACGCACCCCGAGTATGCCTGAGGCCGATTCAATTACTACTGTCGTATTATTTCGACGAAAATATGTATGTGTGTTGTACGTTTGTTGTGGTGTATATTAAATTCTGTTTCGTGTTTATTGGTCACCGTCGGCGATGTTTGGATAAGGGTTGAACGTTACAACACCCGTATATTGGTACGAATTGTTGGTACCTGTTTAGATTAATTCTGGGTGCTCGTATGTCCGAATTTCTCGATATTACGTTTGGTATTAAGTTTAAGTTTTGCTAAGATAATGTTAATTTAAATCTAGCTGATGTGAACAATATTTTGTTACACAGCTGTGAACATGAGTATGAATATTTCATTAGTAAAGAACTGGTAAGTACGAAACCAAAAACTAAAGACGATAAAACTACTAAACTCGTTTCTGAATCTACCTGACTTAAATACGAACTGACTGACAGAGTGTCACTTGACCACTCCAATAGTTAAGCATCGACTATCATAATTCCCATTTGCGAAGATTACGACGTCATTATAACATAATTCTAAGGGCAATATCAGAGGCGAACTATAATAGGTTTGATTAACTAGCGGCAGCCCGCAGGGTACAATCATCGGCCCGATATCGCCCTTAAACAACTCGATAAGGTGTTATCGGTGGCCCTCGCTGCTATTTATGGGGAGTTAATAGTTATCCCTCAATTTTGGGTCCGATGCTTTGATTTTCTTGATTGATATTATTAGAGGATTATTATTATTACAGGATGGATTGCACCTTAATTTTTTTTTGTTCAAATAGGCTTCGTGTAAAATATTGGTATTCAGCTGCATCCGATTAGACTGGAAGCCCTCCTGTAGTTGGAAACAAACAAGGTAGATGATGATATGCATAGATTTCAGATTTAGCAAACATTATCGTCATGTTCGTCAACGGGCGCCGTCAGTTGCTGGTCATCTCTTAGCTCTCATGGCTTATTTTTAATTTTTGAATTATTTTTTTTAAATCTATGGACGCTTTTATCATGCACGTCTTTCTACATTGTTCTCACATGTATAATTTCAACATGAATGATGTTACCAATTTTTGTAACAATTTTTTCATTTAAAAGAGTGTCCGTGGAATTTCTTGCCAGTTCTTTTCAATAGGTACCTACTACGCTTTGGAATGGGCAACTACATAGCTTCATATTTCAGACTGACCGACTCCTTAACAATTCAAAACTTTTTTTCAAAATTTATTTCAATTAAACCATTTACAGGCGTAAATGGTTTAATTGAAATAAATGCTTTGAGTTGGGGATTATTATCAAGAAGTAGAATCAAAACTGATCAATATTCGATCACCATTACGTGGTTTTGTGTTATACTTCATAACACAAAATTCACATTACCATAACTTTCAACAACAGTAAGCCTACAGATACACTAAACGAGTATAAACTACCAAATAAACACAGTCACACACAACACAGCGACGATGCGTGCGGTATATTAATTTTTCAACGAGTGCAGTGGTGCTCTTGAAAATGTCGCCGCTGGCGTCGCAGACAGTCGCGAGTGTTGTAGACGCGACTGTCTGGTCGGTGAGCTACGGAACCAGCGGAGCGAGAGCGAAGCGAACACGTAGCGAAATGGGAGGCTGTTTATTATTAAATTGTTAGGAGCTAATTGAACATGTCTTTGTACAACACCGTATTCCAGTCTTTCATAAAAATGGAAATAAGGCTTTTGTAGTTCAAATTCATAGATAATTGCTAACTAAACAGAAATTAAATCCTATCATTTTCATCTGGATCAAGCAAGTTTATCCCGTATATATAACTATATGATTTATTATAATTTGCAGTTTTTATACCAGCTACACTCGTAATTTGTTTTCATAATCGCGACTCTTATAGCCTTGTTACAGAGGACGCACAAATATAGTAACGCAATGCGAGCAAAATATGGATTCACCGTGAATTCCCATTCACAATTTTCAATACGTTTTAGCCCTCGGATATAATCATTTACAGAACAGTCCCAATTAAATTCAATTGATTTTCAAACTGACTACATTTTTATTACATGAAACCTTCAAGCACAAAAGTTGTGGCGAAATACTCACTGCGGACGTTTCGTCAAATCGTCATTTTTCAGCAACTCATTGTGAAATCATCGAATCAAGTACTTGCATCGCGGTCAATTAGAATCAATTTTCTACATTACATACGCCTTTCTTCTCCTGGGGGTGGGCAGAAACTACAGAATGCCACCTGCGACGATCCTTACATATTCCTTTTACTTCGTTTACGTTCATACATCTGGTCATACACGCACGCCGGTTGCGAGTACTACGCTCGTGACCTAGCTTTCTGAAGAACAGCACCAATAAGGTTACTATAACTGTTATTGTTGTATTGTAAATTCCAACCAAAGCCACCTCTCTACAGAAATGCTTAATATGTTTTAATGCACAACTTTAGTTTTTTTTTTTTGATTTTTTACGTATTTACCCGATGACTATCTAAATAAAACTCAAATATCCAATTATTCAATTTTATACAACAGCTCCACCCACGTGAGCCTAGCAAATAATAACATGGGAAGCTTTATTTTCTATCTGTTTTCCTGAGGCCTAATTTGTTTAGTCTTCTTCCCCCATCATTGTCTTCAGCCGTAGGGCCCACGAATGATCAATTATAGAGGTTTTCATATGCAAATGTCTCGGGAGCAATTTTAATTATGTGTTTTGATTGCATTATATATTGATTGTGTTCGTTACCAGAGGTTGAAGGGGGTGAATATAAATGTATGTGATTAAGTGTGTATTGGTCTGTAAATTAAACATACGTACTTGGCGTTAATATGACACATAGTTAATTGATTCAGGCGTGACTTGGCGGAAATCCATTTTAAAATAAAATAGACTATTCCTAAAGAGTCATAAAATACCCTGTGATAAATCGACACGTGTTTCACCTCCCAACGGGGCATCCATATGACAATTGACTTGTCGCGAAACCGAATACGACGTGTTGCCACGCCGAGCGCTGGACGCCGACCACTCTAGCGCTCGCGTCTCTGCGTCCAGCGCTCGGCGTAGCAACACGTGTCGATTTCTTACAGGGTTTTTTATGACTCTTTAGGAATAGTTAAGCGGAATTGGTTACTAAATATATGTACGTCTATTGTATTTTTTTATATGACACATTGTGTTGTAGATAGACATTGTTATTATACCATCTTTGTGTCAGATACTAAGCTATACCGGCCTTCCTACCGACAGCTTTCTAAATTAAAAAATTAAATCATTGGGGATTATTGATAAACGTTACTTTAAAGTTAAGTTATGATTAAAACCTGCTTAGCCATGCCTTTTTTGACGTTTATAAATAATCTTCTTGATGTGCCTTATCCACGACTGCATAGTGCATACGGTTCCTATATATTATTATTATTCTTGTTACGTTAATCCTCGGATTCACCTTGATGGACCTTCCAGACCGTCCAGATTACAATTCGTACATGGGCAATCAGAGTATCCAGTTCGAGATTAATCTTTTAGTTTGATTCAACATACCTTTGTGTCCACATCAGTCATTTATGAGAAGATGATGTATGTAACATACCTGTGAATAAAGACAAATTGTTTGTTCATTTATTTGCCAAAAACATGGTATACAAAGGTGTTATATGAGTTAAGGATGAGATCATACATGTTTTGCTTAAGACTAAAGCATGCAAAATGATTAAAACAACTTATGTTCAAAGTATTCCTTAATGCTATAAAAATCGAAAAACGAAATCGATAATAAGATTCAATAAAAGTTGAATAACACGATTTAAATTCAGATTAACTTTGAATGCAGCCTCCTCAAATCACTCTGAATCAATCAGCTCAAAAAACAAACGAATTCTTCTCTCCAATGAAAACCGAAACTCAACAAATCAATTTCACGTTAAAAGCTATCGCAATCTGGGGTTAACATTTAAATCAGTTTGCTCAATTTATCCCTAAATCCGTTACTCTCGAACAAAAGGCAAACGTCTAAGATTAATATCATCCCAATCCCAATATCGGATCGGTAGAAGTAACGGGTTTGAAAATCGAGTGCGCCCCTCCGTGTCAAGTTGCGCGTAACGAATCGGTGAATTTTTGATCTTAGGGGGGTGTCACCGGCATTATTAACACTTAATATTTAGTGGCGAGGGATGAAGTGTGTTTAGTTACTGTTATCCACTGTTTTGTGGATATGTGGTGTGTTGACATTGGTATGTTTTGTGAGAGCTGGTTTGGGGTTTATCATGTCGAGTCAAGATTAAAATGTAAAAGTTATACCAAAGATATTCAATTATTAAAAATAAGACGGAATTTAGTGAACAAAATCGTAATCTGATATATTATTTGTCCTAGTGGGAAAAAGTAGTTTTAGTCTAGTGTGGTACTTGCATGTCAAGTAGCCTTCGTATTCATCAAAAGAAAATTATTTGCGAAGTATAGATTTGAACTGTGATACTTCAAATCTCGTAGTGATAAAACGACTAGACTTAACCACGGTTCATTTTGGTTAGTATTTTACCCAATATTTAGTTCCAATAAATAATTTTCTTAGATTTTTCAAACTACATACCAATTGCCAACTGTCAGAAGGTTGGTGTCGGTAAAAGTGTAACGTGTCAAACTTAGCTATTATGTAATTTTGCTATAAACCGTTAAACGTTACTTTACAATAATCACGCTTGAGAAATTCATCTGTACTTATTACATTTATTGCCTTGCAGCAGGACAATTCAGTTAGATTACCATTCCAGATTTTAACATTATCAGCAGTCCACAGCTGGGCATAGACCTCATTCATTAGAATTTTTATACCTGTTCTATACCACATTATTAAGGCAGTAACTTCAGCAGTAACCAGTGTTCGAAAATATATTCACGACATTTAATTTCTTCATGACCTGTTTAGAAAAGTTTAGCTGTAACACTTACCAAACTTTCTCTTTACCTAAATGCTTACATACACAACATCGTTCCAAAAACAAGAAAAAACACCTATAACATATTTCACAGTAAAATTACGTCGAAAATATTCGGCTGGCGATAAGTACATAAAAGCTTAAAGTTTAAACCTCCTGGAGAACACCCCTGCTATTAAGCGTAAGAACGGGCGCAGACCGCCAAAGTGTCACAACTCAGTGTAATTAATATTTTAATTGGGCATTTTGTGCGCTGTTACTTAGCTGATATTGCTCGATAAATTCCGTGCCGCTAATAATGTCTAACCCCCTCCGTAAGTGCTTTTGGTTTAAGATTCTGTGTGTCGAGGTGTGTAGGTTCATCGTCAATTGTCAGTGTAGTTAAAAAAGATATTTGAAGAGTTTGCTCATTATTGTATCTATGTATAAAAGACTTAAATCAACTAAATACAATCTGTGGTAAATCAAAAGCTTTTCTTAAAATTATAATCGGCTTTGCACCATCCAATACGGTTTGGGTCCAATATATTCCAAATCGAAATACAATTTATGTTAGGCGGTAAGCGGAATCGATGACAACAGACTTTACCGACAATGAAGTAGTCGTTAGTCTAGCAATTAACTAATATGATCGAAAGATTTAACCTAAATGGGGATCAAAACTTTATTTAAAAGATTCCTCGAACATTAAGTAAATGAACCAATGCAAATCATCAACATAAATCAAATCACAGACGAGCACTTCAGTACCATTTAAAAATCCGCTCTTAACGCAAGGGTGAAAATCATTGCACCCTTCAATGACTATAATCACCTAGCAATAACTGTGTGAAATCAAACATGCACATACAAAACTATGCTTTGATCTGATACTTTTGTTCAGTCTAATGAGACACCTGAAGTGCGAAGGGCGATGGAAGGCCATGAAATCAGCTGCATACACGAACACAATGTGGTTTTTTTTGCTGTTGTCATCTTTGGCCCTTTTCTGATTTGTCGGTACAGCAGCGGTGCGACATCAGCATGCTCGGTATACGCGGTACCGAAAGCTTACCGAGCGCCTATGTTTCAATTGAGCCTTTCTGATTAGCTCGGTATGTGTTGCACTCCCGCACATACCGACCTAATCCGGAAGGATCAATTGAAATATAGGCGCTCGGTAAGCGCTCGGTATGCTTTCGGTACCGCGTATACCGAGCATACTGATGTCGCATCGCTGCTGTACCGACAAATCAGAAAAGTAATATTTTTAATTCAGCATGAGTTATATACCAATAGTTTGTACTGATACGGGTAAAAAGACGGGAGGAAGCACTGAAGATGATTCACAGCCATGGAACATTAAGACCAGATCATTTTTGGAACATAACAGACACACAGTTAAGAGGTATAAATGGTTGCAGTTACAAAATCTCAATTTTCAAACTTTTCTTTAAGTAACTTCTTCAAGAACGAATTTAGAAATAGACATGGGGTGTTAATGCAACATATATATCATATAATATCTACCTTAATTAAGGTATTGATCCACTGAGACGTGATTGGACAACAGAGTAACGTTATTAATTATAGGTCTTCAGGGAATTGCCAGCAGGGTTATAAGAAATACCATTTCCTTCCGGAATTCGATGAAAATAAAAAGATAATACTATTTTCTGGTTTGATGGTTCGGTAGTCCGAGGCTTGACTTTCCAGGGTGCGCCGGCCGACCAGTACAATTTACATAGCGTCAATCGAAGATATTTCGTATTCATCTGCCTATTTAGCCATTTTCCAACTATGTTGGGCGGCTTCCATTTTAACCGGATACAGCTGAATCCCAGTACTTTTCTTGGAGCGACTGCCTATCTGACTTCTACAAGCCAGTTACTGCGTTATAAAGAAAGAAAGAATAATGTTTATTTGGACATAGTTCGTGAAACACAAATACAAAAAACAAAGTAAAAAAAAAGTGAAAATAATGTACAACAATAGTGTGTGCCTCACGGCTGCGCCAAAAAGGTTCACGATAAACGTTAGTAAGACTGGTTGTCAGATTATTGTATTACAATTCGTAAAGCGATTAATATCTCTCCCACCTAGGTGCCATACACAACACTTAACGCAGTTTACGATCCGCGGTAAGCACGCGTTAAAAAGCGGCAGCGATCGCGTCATATCGCTCTCGCCTGCCTAATTGGTATCTTTGATCGCTTTACACCGACTTTTGACGGGAATTACGTAGAGTTCGGTGGCGTTTTTAAGTTCATCTGATTCATTACGTGCGGTTTATTTTGTGTTTTTTAGAGTCTTTTTAATAACTTTCGAATAGGCACTAAATACCTTTATTAAAATGGAACAGAACTGGTCTGAAATTATCTCCCACATATGTTAATCTTTCATCTGCAGGCGGCTGCACAGGCCATTAGAGTGGTGTTTTTGGAAGTCCATCGAAGATCATAAATATGCTTAACATCATGTTTTATACCTGCTTCAAGTTTCTTCGTAAGTTACTTTTATAGATGGATTTAGAAGACTTCGGATTTCCATAGCATCGTTTCGCTTCTAAAACCTCGATGTTTCATATTTACGCCCGAGTACTGTAAGTAAGTTTACGCACACATATTCCCTGATCCAATTAGTGAGATGATAATGAAATGGGGCGAGTCTAATCGTGAACTCGGCGATCCCGGGTGGTCGCTAGAATCAATAAATCATCTCGTCTCAAAATGTTGGCGGTTGTTCGTTGGATACACACGGAAGACTGTTTTAAGGAACTTGGTCATTTACAATATCTAACTTTATATCGGCAATGGCATTGTTAAGTATCGGCTAATAGGTCCATCATAAAAAAAAAAATGTTGGAGTTTCTTTCCAACTAAATGTATCGAAAAAGATTTTTTGCGGTTTCTGACTTTTCTAGTAGTCAAACCTCAGCTACTCCGATAGAGTTTTTAGATCCTTATAAAAACAGAATCGATTGGCTGTATTTTTTTTCAAGATCTGTGAATTCAGATCAACATGTTTCAAAAAGTTAAGGACAGTCTCCTAAGGCCGTTTTCCTGTAGCTACAACGGTAGGTAACTACTATTAGGTACTGCCCCGTCTCAAAAAACTCGGATATACATTTATATAATCGTATATACAATTCCAATAAGGTGACTATTTCTTTTTTTGACGGCTATGGGTAACTAGCGGGTGCTTATATAGCTAATGTAGCCTATCCTGGCTGTGAAGGTACACATGACTACATATCAAGCTATACATTTCCAGTATATTAATAAGCTGATCTCGCATTGTATAGGATTTCCAAAGAATGATTGTCCAGGGTGCGTCAGATGTTCATTTAAGTATGGCCACTCATTGACGTTTATTTTAATGAACTTCATGATGCTATTCAAGATGGGACGGTTTTCAGTATTTTGTGCTAATGAACGGTCGATTTTGGCGGGCGTAAACTGCTATTTTCCGATATTCATCCTGCGAGTCGCAAAGATTAAAGATGTCAATCCATGGATTTGTTATTGGCAAGCTCCACCCAATAAAAGGATTGACAAATGTCAATCAGATATCGGAGTTATGTGATCTGTTCAGATGTCGTAAACTGGATCAACAATGATTCTTTACTTGAAATAAGCATACTGTTGGCAAAAGCTCGTCAAATTTAGAACCAGTATCACATAAGTGTATGAATGAAACAAAGTTTCCTGCAAACACTTGTAGGCCTAAGTCAGTCGCAAGTGTAACCACAAAACGCCCTCCCGGGAGTGGCTCGTATGTTGTACACAATGGTACACAGTGGTACACTGTGCGTTCATGGTGTCATGGTTTTTATTACACGTCTTATGTACAAGTTATAATGTTTGGATGTTTGAAGATGACATTTTCTACAGAGATTTTTGGCCCTTCCTTGCGGACTTGAAGTTTTTGTGTTTGATTGTGGATGAGTAACAGCTCTAAAGGAATAAATAACCAATGTAACTTAGGGCGAATTTCACCAATGAAAACTGAAAGCGATCAGCACATAAACCACGTTTAAGAGCTGTCAGTGTCATTATTTTCTTTGTAATATTGACACTTACAGCTCTTGAACTCGGTTTAGATGTGCTGATCGCGTTCAGTTTCATTGGTGAAATCAGTCCTTAGTCTCTATTATCCTAATCTAGTCTTATCACTAGACCGTATTATTTACCGTTTAAGAATCGGGCCATTCTCATTCAAACGTGGCGTCTTCCTTGCGTGGCATCTTTCGCGGCCGTTGTCCTGAGACAACGGTGGTCTTGCCATAAAGTCGTTGCTTTTTGGTCCAACACCTTAATTCTGTAACTCTATGGATATGTTGACAATTCAACAATAATCATTGCGTTATTTTTGGCCCCCAGAAGACTATTTTTCAGACATATGAAGCAATGGTCTTTGTTGTATTATCAAAATTAAAAGGATTTTCATTTATTTAATTTTAGTCACATATAATTATTGTTTTATGTTACTAACATCTAGGTATGTATCTGTGATTATTATAATTTGGGCTTGGTGTCATGTTTTTTTTTTTTGGTTTTCCGGTTTCCGAGTGTGTTATGCACTTAGAGTGCTGGTCGCAAGTGACAGCTGACTGCCATATTGACAAGTGTTTACAAGTTTTATTTACCCAAATTCTGAATACAAAGCAAAGATGAAGTGGAGGTAAACTTACAGCGACACAGTAACCTCTGTGTCTTGAGTTGGAAACGTATTGTGTTCGACGACGTACACCATCGGCATCTTGACATAATTTCGACCCCCGTTGTGGCAAAAACCGGGTATGACCGAAACATTAGTGATGTAGACGTATCGATAGTTTTTTTTTGCGTCGGCTTTTATTTAGGTACTTCTTGACAGTTAAGTCCGCTTTTATTTATAGATTTTTGCTTCATTTTAGTAAGTATTTTCAATTATTGTCATATTATTTTAGCATATAAATACAAATTAAGCAAAGGCCTTTAATAAAACATTGCATTGAAGATTTACCAACCATCAATGCCTTAACATGCGACGAACTTGATAAAAAAAAGCTTTTTTTTATTCGAGAATTTAATAGGGAAATTCAACAAACATTTACATATTTGTATATCTGTGAAATGAATTCAAGATATCGATAGAAAGCGTCCGCCCAGCGCTATCTCCTGTCCACATCGACACTTATTTACCCAAATCACCCCATCCCTAAACTGAGACAAAGTGTTGGTGTACATTAGCGGGTGGCGGGGTGTTTTTATTGCCTCCCACGCCTTAAAATATTGTCTGATTCATTAGAGGATATTTCACATTTAAGTTTCGTGTGTGCTCTTAGCTTCCCTGTGAGGATATTCCCAACTTTTGAGTGGCAAACGGAGGCGATTATTTAAAAAGGGGAAAGGTGGGGGGTTATTACGACACAGTTACAATTTTCTGAAAGGATATCGTTACGTACGCGTAATAAGACGCTAAGATTCCGTTATACTCTTAATTATATGGTGGGGGTGGGTGGTGTAAGGTAATGACACATGTATGTAAATATTCGCTGTAACGACTCGAGGTGGCGACGTGTTCACGCCTTAATGGGCGCTCGGTTGTTTTCTTTGATTAAAGAATTTTATTACCGTATATAATTCACGATTAGACGTTAAAGGGTTTGGGAGGCGCTGCGTTTTCTTAAGATAAAATGTTCTCGTAATGACGGGTGCGTGATTCCGAATCGTAATTGTTATTGCTGACGGTTTGTGGGGCGGCTGTTTGAATTTAAGCTGCCGAATTTGATAGTGTACCTATTATAATATTGGAAGTCGATACTGGTATTCTCTGGGAAGGTGGTGACTGCCGAGATGACGACTAATAGAGAAGTATGGAATAACAAGTTAAAATTAAAAATTGAAATAACCCCCGACACAATTCCAGGTGATGCTGCAGTATCGGTTCAAGGTGTAGGTACTATGTTCTTCTAATATCATTGAAGTAACAGAATACTAAATTTCGAATCGATCAGATCTGTGGAAGATGCGCGCATCCAATCATCAACTAGAAAAGAGCTGATAATCTTCAAACGGCTGAACCGATTTTCTTGAATTGTAGCTACGAACACTCTCGATCAAGACACCTTTCAAACAAAGAAAGAATAATCAAAATCGGTTCAGCCGTTTGGGAGCTACGAGGGAACAGACAGATACACAGATTACACGCGTTACCCTCTTTTTCCGTAGAGGGTTAAAAAGACAAGTTTCGCTGACATTAAATAAATTGTGATAAGATGCGGGCAGGAGGCAAGAGAATGATGATGCCGTCGATACTGTTATTAAATTCCTAAACGTATGTTTTTTTTTGTTGCAACATAACATAATTCTACGCCTTGTTTCCCCGAAGGGTTAGGCAGAGGTGTACCCTTATATTATTTAAGTTATGTTTAAGTCCCATGTAATAGAGGGCGAGCCTATTGCCATCAACTGGGTACAAATCTAGACTCCTGGCTGCTACTGAGAAATTCCTAATGGACGAACCCAATAACACTTTGCCGGACCTGGGAATCGAACCCAGGTTCTCATGCTCAGCAGTAGCGCTTGCGAACACTAGACCAACGAGTTTCACAATTATTCTAAAATACTTAATAATGTAAACAACATTAAAAATTAAATAATTTCTAAATAATTAAAAATGGGGCGGCCAGCACCCAAATAACTGTAACACACTTTTAATCACAATCCGAGGATATTGCTAATCCATTGATTTATAGGTTTGAAAACTTCGTCTGCTCAACAACGTAAATAAGGCAATGAACGTGGGTGAACTGTCAAAAGGAAACCCATTGCGATCAATTGTCATTATAGGTGTGTTACGGAATTACCCCATTAGTCGTATGTTAAAAAACGTAATTTAGCCTATTTACATTGCTCGGATTATGTTAGTTTACATTTAGAATAAGATATGTAAAGACTTTTAACAATCAAATCAAAATAAGTAACTAATTATTACAAATGTGACATTTTGGGACAAAGAACCCCATGAACCTTTGAACTAATAATAGGTTGATTACTTAAACAAACAACCACTTTTCCGCAATCCATTTTCGAACCAAAACCTACTGTAATTTTTCCGCTCTCATATATAAATTAGCGTCCCATCTGAACTATATACAGGGTGTACACGCGTCCTCTACACCCTCCTTTTGAATCTTATAACCCGCTCGCGTTTTAAATTTTAATGAATATAGATATCTTTATTCGCTTTGAGCGAGCCTCGCCTGCTCAGTGAGAGCGCTGATTAAGGTGTGGTCCCGATGTAGCATTTTTTTCCTAATTATTAAATATTTTTAAGGCATTTTTTTTTTAAATCTGGTTTTGTACCAGTATTTCCGCTTTTAGGCCCAATTGTACCACAAATCAGTATTTGGAGCTAAATGTATTAAGTCATTTATGGTACAAGCGGGCCTTAAAATAATTACGCCTTTCTAGTAACTTTATAAAGTAACAATATTAATATGAAGAAAGTTAGTTTAAACGAAACAACGATACGATATCGGTACGATCCTTACATATTGCTTAAGGATCATAGCCGGTGGCGTTCTGCCTAACCCCATGGGAGGAAGGCGTGAGTTTATTTGTGTGTTAAGTTAGTTTAGTTTGAACTACCAATTTTTGTTATTTTATAGGTACCTAAGTAGTCCCGCCGAACACAAAAATCGTAACAATAATAACAAAACTAATTTCTATTACAAATAACAACAGTAATACCCAATAACTGCCGAACATTCGCCGCAACCCCGAACATCGGTCGCCCATTCGTGCAGCGGGAACCCATCTTAAATTGTGATTAAAACATTCGGAGCGCGCCATTAAATCTAATATGCAACAGAATCATGTGCGATGTCTGTATGTAGCATGCAGTTTTTTGGTGTAATAATCATAATTAGTTATAATGGTTAACTTTTAGCTGGTAAAGAAATTGTTTCATGAATAGGGTTATTCGTTTCTTAAGTCTCGATTAGGGTCTGATGTGTTGTGTCGAAATTGTGGGGGAAATGGTTGTTTGAAATCATTATTTCAGCTGAAAGACGTCCACTGCTGGAGATAGGCCTTCCCCAAGCACCGTCACTTCGACCAGTTCAGTGGTTCTCGCATCCAGCGGATTCCTGCGGTCATCACACCTTGTGGGAGGCCTACCAAGGTTTTAAATCAATCAGACCTTAGATAAAATATCTACAAGTTAAGATGGAAGTTAGGATGCATAGATATGGAAGCCATTTTGTCGATGTTGAAAGGACCTTAGCAGGTGTAGGTGGATGTTTTGTAACCATGGCCATCAGTTGGCCATTTGATATTTTGTTATGGCCGAACCACGAAACGCGGCTATGTTATGTCAGGTTATAAAGGCAGCTGATAACTTTAAGCTGATGTAGACACTCTTCCGGACAAGACCAAAAAAACGGCATTGTTGCACACTTTTGAATTTTCAAGGGGTCGGTCAGTCAGTAAGATGAAACTTTATGCCTATTCCACAGCGTAGTAGGTTCCTATGGAAGAACGGGCATGATACTCCACGGACACTCTTTTAAAAATCAAATGAAGGTTACATCATTCATGTTCAAATTATACATGTGAGAACGATGTAGGATGTTAAAAGCGTCCGTAACAGAAAGATAAAAACCACAACGAAGCTCTTGGCCTGAATCTCACCTAATGGTAAGTGATGATCACGCCGAAGGTGGAAGCGAGCTTCACCCGGAATCCTCTACCACAGAGGAACTGGCTATCTTACCTCTCAGTGCCGGAACACAACAATGCTGCTAACATTGTTGTTATGGCGACAGACTTACATACGATGGTGGTAGCTAGCCAGGCGGACTTAAAACAAGCCCTACCACCAACCAAACGGACCAGAAAATTTTGTGCCAGAATTCAGACCCAGAGGCCACTAGACCACAGAGGCGGTTAAAAATTATGCAGCGTGCTAAGAGAAATCCAAAAAGTGATAAAATGATTAAGCGTTCTACTTAGCGCTGTCGTGCGTCAAATGACTGCCATAATGACGTTCAATAACCGCTCCTATCTTCAGACAAAAATTCAGTAAACATCGTTACAGTGTCGTCAATTAGTCGGCCAGCCGTGGAAGCCATCACTAATTACTGGCTATCGCCGATGTGTAGCCGCGCCTTCACGTCAAACGCGTCATAGTAATTGATGGTATGCTTTCTAATTAAATTGCTTGTATTGAACTAGTATAGTTTATGAGTAAGTGGTTCGGTTTATAGGGCACTTATGTTGGTATTCATTGCGGCATGAATTTCCCTGCTTCAGCATTATCACCCTGTGACAGTTCTACTACTGGAATACAGGCCTCCTCTCTATGAGAGGGAGTGGGCCGTAATCCACCACAAGGGTCTAGTTTTCTGGCGGGTGGATGTCACATAGGTATCTTCAAACATTATGTCACATATTATCTTCAAACATTTTGTTCTAGGACATGGCGGTTTCCTCACGATCTTTTCCTTCACCGTTTTGAGAGCAATGGTGATGAAATAATTTACACACAGTTAGGTTCGAACCTACGACCTACAACTCGTAATTTCCCTGCCCATTTTCAAGAAACGAACTTTCAAGCACGCGGACCTAAGGACTAAAAATTATATTTAAAACTTTTCCATCGTCTCTTTTTACATAAAAATAACATAATGCTATAATGTCATCAGCACCTTAATTACAAGTGCCTAAACGATAAAATGTTAATAATAATTTATGTAAACGTAAAATTAACGACATACATAACTCATGGGCACCGCGTGTTATTCAACCACGCATCGATTAGGATGCACCCTGATATCTGATAGAGATAGGATAGTGTCTATTAATCAAACAATGTTATAAAGGGCTCTTTCCGAAGAATTATGGTACCTATTGTGTTTGGAGTGATTTAAAAGAAGATGTAGTGACAAAAATTGAAAGGAGTATGCTGAGATGGTTTGGTCATGTTGAGAGGATGAATGAAAGGCGACTAAAAAATGAATTCACAAGGCAAATGTGAGTGGGAACGCCGGGAGGACATTTAGTGACCTAATTGGTGATGTTCTTCAGAAAGGTCAGGTCCGTAGTACTCGCAACCGGCGTGCGTGTATGACCAGATGTACGAGGCAAAAGGATTTTTTAAGGATCGTAGCAGGTGGCGTTCTGTAGTTTCTGCCTACCCCCGTGGGAAAAAGGCGTGAGTTTATGTATGTGTGTTAAAAGTTATACAAGGTTGCCATATCATCAAATCAAACCTTACCCTTCATTAAAAAAAAAAAACAAACAACAGGGTAAACCTTAACGACAATTCCTTCGTGATGTCAGTAATTTAGCTTTACCCTATCGATTAGGGTGTAGCCTATGATTATCTAATAGTAACAAATAATAATGTCGACGACAGCGATGCGATCGTCAATTGTCATGGGTATTCGACCTTTTATGATTATTAGATAATAGAATGTAAGTGAATTGTATGTCATCGGTGTTGGGAATGGATATATCATTTAGTTTACTTTGAGGGTTGTTTTTTAAAAGGGTGTAAATGGGTAAATGGGGTAGGTAAAATCAAAAGTCAAGCTGAGAATCAGCACTTTTTTAACTTCAAAATTACATATGACGGTCCCTGCACCACTTCCAACTGCTTTAGCAGGGAAGACGTGGTGCAACAAACTCCCCAGCAGCACAGTATCTGTTCACTTAGAAGAACGAAAGAAGTAAGTTAGTATAAAGCATCCCGAAGTTTTTTTTTTGTTATCAAGGTCTGAAATTTTTAGAACGTATCACGTAAGGACCAACATTTTTTTTTTCGATGGTGGTGCTACCTTATCAAACTTAAAGATTTTTGAACTCTGAGAAGAGCGACCTATACCTAAACTTATACCTAAAACGTACGCATGTCTTCTTAGTTTTATTTGTTAACCGAGCGGGATCTATGATCATTATGCATGTTAAATAAAGTTCAGTTTAGCTTGGCTGGCCGTATATCAAAATTACATAATATTATGATTTTTCATGCCATTGGTAGGGACTGTACCTACAATTGTCATTCTTGCTGTTTGATTTTTTGAACCTGGACGTCTTTTGCGATAATACCTATTATTACTCAGTGCGAATTTGTGAATTAAAAATTTATAAAATGCCAAAACCGACACGAGATGCTGTACATCGCTATTATTATGATGCATCAAATGATAGGTAGCACGTGTTTCGTCTACAAGTCTACGATGTCTGGTGGTGGATGGTGCGGTGCGTGGTGCTCGTTCCACCCCGCCCACCACCTACTTAGCACAAGTTTATTCACTAACCATAATATGGTAACCCGAACAAAACCCTTATATTATAAAGGTTATAACCCATTCAATGGGTTATTATATGTAACCCTTTCGCTGGGTTTCAAAACAAGAACCCATTCAATGGGTTATCCATATTGAAGAGATAACCCATTCAAGGCTTACCCATTCGAAAAACATAACTCTTAACCGGGGTTGCACGGTCCCTGATTCTAATACCAACGACTAATACCACTGGTCAGCAGCAGCTGGCTGGGTCAGCTAGTTTCAAATAAATAACTAAAATGACATTCATAATTCAATATCTTCAATCATACTCGATGACAACGTCAAGAGACTCCCCCCCAACAGAACGTGTATCGAATTATTTAAACATATTTCCCAAGACGCAATGTTACGTGCAGTAGGGATTACTTACAGGGGTGAAAAGAATTAAATACTCTAGATGAGGGATAAGTCCAAGGCTGACACATAAGGTATGCCGTTAGGTAGCCCGCGAAATCCATAATTTTATACGTTTTTTGCAAACTGCAGCTTTGCTTTAGGTCAATTCTGATTTAAATTTGATTTGTGACGATTATAAATTGTAATATTAACTGAATAATAATCATTTAAATCATCAATACCTAACAAATCATGAAAAACTCAAACAAAGCATGGTCCTGTTGGAATAGTTAAGCTTTAACGTTGACAAAAATATCATCCATATCACACAGAAATATCGAGGGCGCAGCAATTCCTTCCCTAGAACAGTCATAGTCATATTGTGTGAAAGAAACCGATATTTCCTCATAAGCTACGTAGGAGGTCACATCTAGATAAATAACATATGTCCAGCCGCCCTCTGTGATGCCCCCTAGTGGCCGGCGGTGGCTAATCAAATATCTTTTCCTGCTCCCGAGTAGGTGACAATACGCGACACGCAGGGATGCTTGTCAAAGTTCTATGCATTATTTTTACGTTGAATATATTCAAAGGGTTCGAACAATGTGAGGAAACTATTTAAATCCGACAACTTAGCTAATTTGACGACGTTAAAAAAATATACTAACTTAAAAAAAAAACTCGAAATGATACTTGACAACATGACCATAAAGCTTGATTTAATGCGTAGACTGCAATGGTACTATTATTTAAATATATTAACTGTTATAAATTAACTGAATATACCTCGTATATTATTACAGAGAAGCTGCTTAGTATTAGGTAGGTAGAGTTTAACTTTTGTGTACAGAAAATAAAACAAAAAGTCATAAAACAAAAGATTGAGTGCCACTGTCTCACGTCTGTACGAGGAGCGAATGGCAAATGATTAATAAGGCTAATACCATTAGTGGTACGGACGACACATTCGATTACTATTGGTAACACTACGTAGGTATTATGACGGAAAATAACAATGTAATTGTTGCAAAGAATATCGCACTGGATATTATGCGTATAGTACCCGTTCATGTCCTTTACCGATGACAGATGAAAGGACTACTATGGATGATAACGTCTTTGTTAACTACAACATTATGTACGTCAAACTTCTCAAAATTACAAGCAAATATTTTTAGGCTATAGAAATTCTAGCCTTTTCTCAATTTATTTGATCTTTCACACATTCCATCCATCTTTTCTTTGGTCTTCCCTTACTTTTATAGCATTCATACTCAAAACTGCTCTCACGATATTTTCTTCCACATTACATGACAAACGATTTCCACACAACTTTTCAGTCACCGACGCCACTTTAAGACTTCATTCACATATATCCATTTCTTATTATATAAGACTATTGAATAGATCGACAATATAAATATGTCAGAATATAATAATTATATCACATTACCTAATAAACGACAGAATATAATGCGGTCCTTCGCATCAAACATCTCAACATCATTTTGATAAAACCTAAATTAGAATAAACACCACACAACAAACAACTACAGCCAAGTAAATATTGAACCCATGATAAATGACAGAACAATGAATGGAAAGTATCACCCGGGACCATATATTACGTGATCTTCGTCTTACTACCTGTCGGGGACACAATTACTCAAAACTAAAGCCGTGTCACCGATATAATGGACAATGGACACGCGATGCAGGAAATAACCTGAGATGACAGAAGTGCTACTGTATATTCAATTATTGTTGATGAAAATAACAATATGGAAAAGGAAATCGTTGCATTTGTAGTTACGATTCTTATAAACATTCTTAATAAATGTGTGTATTTTAATGAATTGGATGATTGAATAGAAAAATACTTACGCTTCTAAGGACCAGTATTTTTAGACAAAATAATTTTAATTTCTCAGTCATATACCCTTTATTTCTAACAAACTAAATGTAATATAAAGCTATACGGAATGTTCAATATTAGAAATAGGATAAACAATCCCAAGCTATCAATTACAAGGCCAATTTACTACTTTAGATGCCAGCATTTCCCTTCACGACATTCTTTTCTTCCAAGATCGACACGGAATACACCCTCTAATTCTTGAGAAAAATTCCACTTTCCTATTTAGGGACAAACAAGGGACAGTCGACTGTATAATCATTTATCTCGAGTTTAATAAAAGGAAGATTATTTAGTGCTGTGGACGAGGCAACGCTAATGTCGCATGATTTAATCCCATTTCATTGGGAACTCTGCCAGGGATAGCTATCGGGGTGAGGATAGTAAAGACTGAATAGGTGTTTTTTGTGTAG
The DNA here is from genome assembly GCA_914767815.1 of Eupsilia transversa. NCBI lineage: Eukaryota > Metazoa > Arthropoda > Insecta > Lepidoptera > Noctuidae > Eupsilia > Eupsilia transversa. The sequence continues at coordinate 12,244,004 of OU611892.1, forward strand.
GAAAGTTACTAAATATTTTTTGGCATGAATTGGTTTGAGAGAAATTGGGGATAGGGCTGAATATTAACCTCAACTATAAGAACCATTAAACCGGACATGCGAAACTGGCGAAATGTTTTGATGGCCTAATCGTAGCATCATAGGTATTATAAGTTAGGTTAGGAAGTTATTTATTGCAGAAATAATGAACAGAAACAATTCTTATTTCTAAATTAATAGCCGGTCAGTCCCCTAGTATGTGTTGACAATAATCTCAAGAATACCACTAAACCAAGACTCGACCACAACAATAGAAAACTGAGCACAATTGAACGCGTGGTAATATTTCCGCTAAACCCCATTATATTAGTAGATTAAAGGCCACTTTACTCAATATTCCATAAAATATTGCCTCATAAATAGACGGGCAGCTGCAAAGACGTGATCAGACCAGGGGTCGGCGAGTGTAATCCCGTTAAAAATTGCCAAACAGAAAACAAACTGACAATGGCGGGTGGTTATACATCAAGTGCCTTAAAAAGAAGTACGAAAAAAAAAGGAATTCGTCCGAAAGTAAACGGTAGATGACGTCCGAAGACAGATTCCGGGCGGTTCCGGACGACAGATACGAATGAAATCGGATGGGTGTAATAGAGACTGGCACGGTCAGGCTAAATGACCGACATCCGGCCGTAGACAAAAGCGAATCCGCCGTAATAAAGCAGGATTGATGAAAAAGCGCTAAGCCACGCCGATATAACGGCAAGACGTAAGATGCAGGAGATAAGCGGAGACTTACACTTCATTGGGGGCAAGTTGAGGTAAGCGCAGAATTACAGTTTAAATAAAGATTTTACTTAACATTTCCCTTTACTTGAAATACAGCTGAGTAACAACAAATTTTAAAGGTCAGAAATTGGACTGTGCTGTTCAAATTATAATTGAAACGTTGTACAATTATTATCTTTACAACGCTGTAGACTTTAAAAACTACTTTATGAATCCCAACACCACGGCTTCCCAACACCAAATCACCGAACAAACATGTCTTCCAATCCAACAACCAAGATATTCGCCAATGTTTGTACCAAACAATGAGACTTCACTCCGGGCAGCTTTAACACAAAGCTATTGCTATTACAGAGATCGCGAGGAGCGGACCATCGAACACTGCCAAGCTTTACCGGACTCACTTTACCGGGATTTCGGATATGACGTAAAGCACTCACTTAGATCTCCCTCCACCCCCTGACCGAGTTTTTCTCCTTCTATTTATTAGCTTAGGATACATTTGAGGATGAAAGGAGATTCGGCGGGATTATTTTTCGGCAATGCAATATGAGGGTTTGTGATGTCGTTAATTATGGTGTGCTATTATTGGTGGATAGTTTTTCGTCTCCAAGATGTTTTGTTTTGGTTGTTTCGTATTTGAACATTGAGACTACTCGACGTAATTACCACAGCCTTTAACGCCTTGATATTTTTTGGACAGCAAAGATTTGATGGAAAATCCTATAAAACATCATAATGACAAAAACAGAAAAACTATTTCGATAAATTAATAAATATTCGCGTACTTTCACGGCTACATGGACACGGTTACAAAGAACCTTATCTCTAAAAATAGAACTTAGTACTGCAACTTTAGACTTACTTTTGAACTACCACAGCCGTCCGAAGAAAGCCCATATTTTCAAAGCCCCCAAAGATCTGTCTTTGACCGAGTGAAATGCTGCACAAAGATATCCCGTCATAATGAGAGCAAAACAAACACGTCACCCAAGCATATCGTAATTTATTAACAACACAAAAAGCGGAATGGCTACAATATTTACAGTTGACCCGAAATTACTGTTTCTTAACTCACAACCTTTGTTGTAAAATGAAACAGAATAGAGAACATACCCTGAAGGGACACCTGCCAACCATAGGGTCACAGTAACATATATTAATAACGCGTTAATTTATTAACAAGCACTGTTTATCCAGGGATTAACTGAGAATAGTTTTAGTTGAACAACAAAGGGCTGAAAGGGTTCAAAGCGAATTTCTTGCCAACATATTTACCTAAGGTGTAGGTGATAGTAATTTTACGCGCGAGAGGTCCGAGCTTCGGACGATGGCAAACATGCTCCCCGGGACATGCCTAAAATTTTCACTTCTATTATAGAACAAAATGTTTCAGAATCAAAATCCGTTTGTTTGTTTGATGCTGTAAACGGTACATGTGATTGTTAATGAAAACTAACAAGTCTCACAATCAAATACACGTTACTCATGTTAAATTCAAATGTTTGTTCGTGCGAAATGAGATTTCGTTACAACTTTTGTACGGTTTGCTAAACTGAAATCAGACGGTGTTTATTTGTTAACGAGTGGAACAATGGAACTAACTATGTTTTAGAAACGTTGTTGTGATAGTATTTGGGTCTAGATTTTGATAGATTCAATGTTGTTTAAAAAGTTTCTGCAACAGTTCACCTCTCATTAAGTTCGTTTTAATATGTCCAGACTTTTGTTATATCGAAATTCAGGTCTCATAACTACCAGATTATCAAAGCGGGCAAAACTATCTCCAAATCACAGCAAAAATCACAAAGCTGAATCGTTAACTTTGTTACATTCAACATTTTCACTACTTGATGTTTTATTTGTGAAGTCTCTAGTTAGTGCTTACTTCTCAGAAAAAAGTCTGGGGGTATCGCAAAAAAGCTATCGCAGCCAGGACAAAGAGCCGGTTCACTAACATAATTAAAATCTCCCGATTCCAACTGCGAGCTTCGCCAGCAATTCCCTACTTTTTAATTATGGAGAAATATCCAAGGATAACATGGTGCTGCGTTTATTCACAGAGAGTGGGTAGGTACATATCCCCGGGACAAGTCGAGGTGTAGCCAAAGAAAACACTGGCTGTATGCATTTCGTTTTTTATCGTTATGGAAAATGTTTTTTTTTTTACATTTTTTGTTTGAGGAATTCTCAAATTGAAAGCAAATAAACAATGCTTATAGACTGAGAATTCGGTATTACAAACGTATTTAGGTAACTGGATCATAATTTATACGGAAAACACAGCTATTGCTGGAAACAATGGCAGGATCACCCGCAACATAACGTATAACTACATGAGCAACTATGAGGATTATAAAGTCAAAATGGACAATAATAACATAGAAGAAGCAGAATTGACTGCCGTCAATCCCGAAACACGGAACCAACTAATTATTAACGCCAGTGGAAAACCCTTAAATCCTCACACGGGTCACTTTCGATACGGACAAGTCAAACATTCAACACTTCTCCCAAACCTTACAGATTAATTCACCATTTACATTAATTAATACCACTTGTAACAATAGTTTTATTTGCACCGTCCACCCGTGTGCCTCGACAAAGAGTTTTCCCAGTATTATTTTCTATACAATCGTTGTTGGACGAGTTTAATTTGGTACGAAATCCCCGTCGGGGTGGGTAGTTGTTAAATAGTGCACAATAGATGTGGCCGGTCGTTCATTAATGATGCATCGCTTCGGTTCGGACCTTCAGAGGACCTTTTGTGGATGCCTTCAGTTCGACGCATCGGGCGTGAGAGGTGGTGTTACGATGTAAAAGTTTTAGAGCGATTTAAAATTCATCGGGTTTTGAATAGGTAGTGTGAAATATTGGCCGATGGTTGCCCGTATGGGGTGTTAAGGATTTCTAGGAAATATTTCATTTATCGATTTTATCTCATTTGCGGAATTATAGAATTCCACAAATCGCGAATCGCAGCTTGCAAACTGACATAATGGATGTGTTAAATACAGTTGAATTAGTTATTTTAAATATTAGTAAGATTCATGAAGTCGTTATACAAAACTTACCAATTTTCAAGACAGATTTATAAGTGTTCCCATTCATTCGAAATTATGTCTTAGCACCTATTACCATGACTGCCGAAATCATTATCCGAGAAAAAAGTCGCCCCGCAGGGAGAAATAGAGAAAGAATCAGATTTCCGAGTGGAAACCCTTCAGTTTCCTGTGAAGTGGCTTGATAATTATCCTTTAATGATCCGTTCGGAGTCACCATCGGTGAGGCCCGGTATTAATATTCCATGCATTTGGTGCTGGTACAGATTTTGTAGTGATCATGTTGACAAATTAAGTTTTTTTGGTGGTTCGATAATTCTTCCAGTTTAATAAAGTAGATAAATAAGTAATAATCACTGTAAATTTGAATACCTAATGAATATTAGAAAGAAAGAAAGTAAATACGCTAAATTGCGGTAACCATGACGCAAAGAAAGAACACAAAACAAAAAAGACCAAGTTGGGGGAAAATATGCGTCACATCCACGTAAAACGGCCATCGCTGAGCATAATGCTGCGATCCTATGCGGGATAGAGCCCCGGCGCTGGTTTTTAGCGACAGCCGGCTTTGACGTTATGACATTAAAAACCTATTTTGTAATGATGAAATCGAGACCAACTACTGTAGTTACGATAGTAGGACACTTCGAAGGACCAGACTAAACAGAAATTGCCTGGTGGATCCGATCATAAAATGTGTTTGCCGATAGGTTGGTTTATCCTTCTTTCAGGCAGCAATGAATCATCAGATCGATGTGTTTGTTTTGTTAGAGATAGTTTATGCACCGGAGAGTGACAGGCTACTTTTTTCCGGAAAATTGCTCGGTTTCAATGGGAAAGACCACGGAAGCAAAGCCGCAGGTAAAAGCTAGTCTAAATTAATTCCGACCTAACTACAAATCCTGCCGATCCTGTCAACAAGTCTGTACATAGCCCGCGGAAGTGCGCTTTAAAGTCGATTGTTTCACGAGATTTTAATAACGGTGCAACGCAAAGAACAAGTCGGGAAACCATTGTTGACTTCAAGATGTCGGGCTCTCGTCAAACCCGACGCCACTTCGCTCCTCCCAGTTTGATTTTATTAGGATCATAATAATTCTGTAGGGCCTACAATTCATTCGAAATTCGATTGACGGGAATAACATTTTAAATGAGAAAGAAGTGGAGTGCTGAAAATATACATTATCAATTGGGGAGAACTTGCAGCCAATAGATGAACAATGTTAGAATAGATTTTAAAAAACACAGAAAATCTTTTTAATACCTTTTTAACAGGTTAACCAAATAAGAGTATCGTTATAATTCCAACACATTTCACAATAATTCTTAAGTAACATAAACATTGTGAACGGTTGGCCGACGCAGTAGGTCCAAAGTCACCCCATACACCAACAAAGACATTCCCGAACTTACTACAATGTCTATAAACTGAAGTTTCTTTTGATGAGATGCATAATCCCTGGAATGTGGTCTCTGTATGAGCGAGGGTCGATCAATGAAGGTGGCCATAACTCACATAGTTCCCCAACTATCATAACAAGAGCCTGCGAACTATTTGGACTCTTTGTCTTTAACCTCGATGCTCCTTTAGTGCCAATAAATAATGTCATTACCTGTTCATGAGATGCTGTGAACCATATTCGGGAACAATAAGAAGATTTGGGACGCTATTATATGCATATAAACAGAGCGAGACATTGGTCGCGGTTTATTAAGGGATCCTTATGTTTCTGGAAGGGGTTAGGGCGTAAAATTAATGAATGGGTCCTCCCATATCTTCAAGTTAGATGACCTTCAAGGCCTTTGGCGAATAAACTAGTGTTGTATAAGCGTAGAAGTGCATATCGTAAAGTGGTAATGACTTTATAGCTCTCGGACTAACATTAAATTGATAAGCGATATTTTAGTATAAGAGAATGGTGGTTAATTACATCGATGGGTCAGATTTGTGAGACACCATATTTTACGCAAATCGCCTTTTGGTCATGCAAAAGGTGCGTGACAATATTCACATTTATAGTAACTATTACGTTCATCACATACAGTAAATTATTGGAGTCTCCGAGATCTATAAGCATCTGCAACCAAAAGAATGATTGCAAAAAAAAAAGTTTATGTAGTAAAAATTCTCAATCGCATCCAGATTTTTTCCCTCCAACCGTAGGCAGCGGGGGCAATTACCAACATCTCGGACACAACGGCGCAGACGTCCTCGACTCACAATGGTCTCCACTAGACTCTCGCTGTAACGAATCCACTACTGCGTACTATCAGCCAGTCCCTCGCGAAACTAGAGCGGGATTGTTTGTATGACACTCCTACCACAAAATAGATGGGTACAGAAGGCAAGCTCCAGACTCCGAACGAAAACCGGTGCACGCACACATAGACGCGTACGTACAGCGATCTTTAACTATTGCTAGCCGCGCAAGTGCGCTTGCTCTCGCTGTATGTAGATGCGCGTCTGTCTACGTGGATTTTCGCTCTCTGTATGCAGTCAAACTTCTGTTCATATCTATTTTGTGGTCCTACACTACCAGTTAATGATGTATGGAGGTTCATTACACGGCCGGTTTTGTTTCGCACGCTTTTAGAATTTTTGAAAGATTATCTTACTGATGATAGTTGCTGTTTGTTGTGATTATAATATTCCTTTTCTCGTAGATAAGTTATTGTGTGCCTAACGATGTTCGTGATGATTCAGATTTATGAAATAAGGATCGAATAATAATATTATAGCTAATGAAGCACACATTAAGACCACCGATAACTTTAAAGTAAGATTTCAAATTATTTTGATAATAGTGTACCAACCGACAATTAATCAGTCCATGTCGTGACAATATTCCTTCCAATAATTCACAAACATCAAACCCATATTGTACGAACAAGGCGACAACTACACAAAGCCTTTATTGGCCCGTATCCCGCACAATCCATCACAACCGTTGTTTCCCCCGTCCAAGGGTCTCTTGTACCCTGATCATTATTTAAAATATAGATGAGTGTTTTCTTTCCGATAATCGAGACCAGGATTGAGGGTTGAACACAATAGGCAAGGTCCTTTTAAAAGCGTCGCCTATAGCGGTTGTCGGGGGCCTAAAGGACCGAGTCGCGCTTATTTGTATTAGTAAATTGAAGGTACACTGTCCACTCTATTGAGAGCCCCGTCGTTGCATTCTTCGTCTCCCTTCGGCTTTACTCTTTGGGTACCGTGAATAGTTGGAATATTTGTTTCTTTTTTAAAACTATCTACTAGTGTTAGTTTGGGGTGCTATCCGTAAAACTTTCTCTTAAACTCCCGTTATAAGTCAATTCTTAAAATACATTGAATGCCTAAAAGGACCAATTTTTATATCGGGGTCCCTTCTTTTCGAATAATTAGCGGCTCACAGAGAATTCCTTGTTACGCAATCAACAATATGCAGTTATTAACGAAGGAAATTCCACCCCCTGTCTGACTTTTTTTCCTTTTCAATAGCCCTGGAACCATCAAAGTTCGTCCAACTCACACCTGACCGGTTTTATATATTTCAAAAGTGGAATGGGACGCGGGGGGATCAATTAAGGTGGTCTTTGTGAACATTATATCGACGCGCATTGAAAAGAGTTGTGATTTTCTTTGATAGCACGCAGACGTGGTTTGCCGAGTGAAAAATCAAAGGACCTGCTATGGTGATGCATGAAGGGATTTATTAAGATTTAATGTCGGCAACGACACTCCGAGGCGGGAAAAGAACGAGTTTCAAGTGCTCACCGCGATGTACGTTTTACATGACGCCATTTTAGATTTGTTCGTGTAAATGTGGAGTGGCAAGGTGAACGCGCTGCTACGCTCAACTGTGCTGGATTTAAAATAAATATTTATAGTTTGTGTGTAATTAAATGCTGGGATCAATTTGTTTGAAAGCGTTAAGGTCTTTGGTTTGAGTTTTTCTTAAAAGTTTTGTCTTAAATGAGGTATGCAAGGGTTCTAGTAGATCTTTTAAGCGCAACATTAATTTCGAACATTCGATTTCGTTGAAAAGCAAATGACGCGTGGTCAATCTTATACTTATTGAGTAAAACCTTCGCAGTCGCCATTATCTTATTTCTGAATACTTACTCCCTGAATTCTGGTAGAAAATTGAAAAATATTTGTTGGAGATTTAATATTCTTTTATAATAACTGGGACTAAAGGCCTCTAAATCATGTTCCATTCACTGTTTTTAAATTCTAGTCCTTCGATCCACCTAGCGTCTTTTCTCAATGGGGCTCGATGGAGCGACCACAAACACTATCTACGATCATCGGCTTAACATGCTGAGTTAATGAACACCCGTGGGCTTACATATTCACACTAACCATGTACGGACATAGAGAAGGGTGGTAAGTGGGTAGGGGGAGGCGGGAGGCGAGCCGTCTTAGAGAGCCTTGAGACACTCACACGGGTGTGCACGTTTTAAAGTTTTATTAGTAATTAATATGTGAGATAGAGATCTAGTGAGGAAAGGAGACTAAATTGTTAGCTGTGCATTTGGTCTTTTAGGTTTTCTCTAGTACCAGTAGTGCCTATATTCGTTTAAAATACCTACTGCATTTTTATTAAAGTAATGACCTTATTTTAATAAAAAATACAGTAGGTATTTGAAATGCAAACTTTAAAAAAAAATAACAGGATAATTTCCAAGAGCAAGTCAGCAATGAAAAGATTCTCGATATTGTAACTCGAACTTAGCCATGTAAAAAGTATACAAAGCCAATCATAACACTAACTGCTTAACTAAATAAACTATGACTGTTAGGATAGTTTCGGCTTGCTAAAACTAATTGTATCATGCTTCTACATCCCGAAGACTTCGCTACCGCTTTGACCTCAGCTTATCGCTGAACTTTCCCTAACCGAAACCCCTAAATATCGCTGGTTGTACAAATTAATCCAACTATTGGCACATCAGACAATACACATGAGATACAACTAATAACTTATGACGTCAGCAATGTGCAGTTAATTCCAGAATGTTCGTTAGTTAAGGGCCCCATGATTGATCAATATATCGTCTCAATGGGACTTGTTTATCTTCTGCTGGGTTATTAAGACCATTGTGTCGATTTCCGATGGTTTAAGTGAAAGTTATGCATATGGAATTGCTCATCTGGAGGGGAGGATATGATTCTGTTAACTTTGTGTAAGAAATCTGGTCTTGGTAATTAAATATTGCCCTATCGAATTTTTTACTACGTATGTCCAGCTTTTACATTTTTTTAACACGTTGGTTTTAGTATGGTCAGCCAGTTTGTTCCAATGTCAATCAGAATCAGAATCAGAATGCTTTATTTGTCAATTAAGTACTTTAATAAAATTTGAAATATTGCAATGTTTTTTATAACGCTAAAACGTGCCTGAATGTACTATATGCCAGAGAAATACTTTCTTGAAAACTATTCGTCACCTAGTGAAAATTATAAAGAGCAAGGGATGTTACATTCTAACATTATTATTTACTAGCTGCGCTCCACGGTTTCACCTGCCTAAGTCTCAATCCCGTGAGAATATCGGGAAAAAAATAATCCTACGTCCTAATCCAGGTTATTGTCTACCCATGTGTTAAATTTCATCCAAATCCGTTCAGCCGTTTTAATGTGAAAGCGTAACAAACAAACTCACATTTATAATATAAGTTAGGATACCCGTAGGTACATCAAAGGTTTCTATTCTAATTCCAACGTCAATTACTTTACAAAAGTTATATCCCAAAAAACATGTCAAAGATTCATGAAAAACTCCGTTACTTCTTCTCCATTTTTCTTAGTCCAATATCTTCCATTATCACAGGCCACTAAACAAAGTTTACCATTCTACCCTTCTATTGTACCCTCGATAAATCAGCCACCCAACACCACACACTATCGAGACATTATTAATTAAAATCCTTGCAAGAACACACCTGTCCCAGGATACCTCCTTGGGGTACCCCGTAGCAATCGGTTTAGACAAAGAACCGATGTGCCTTGGGCCGGCAACTTAAGGGTAATCCGTACAGGACTATCGATAGATACTGTATGTTTAATAGATTCTGTGAGGTTTAGTTTGATTAGTTTTAGGATAGTAAGATTTTAGTTTAGCTTGGAGAAATTTGGTTGGTTCAATTAAATGCTACACTGAAAACTGTATTCACCATGGGAGAAAGTGTTAAAATATTTGGAGATTTATATCACGCACATAGCCATGTTTAGTCATAAGTCGCCAAAGTATCAAATTCTTATTTAGAGTTATCTTTAAAAGAAAAGACTACATAAATATGAACATTAATCTTTAAAACTGAACATTTCCGTATTCTTCAAATTGAAAATTTCCGTTTCCAGTTTCCAAAATGAAAACGATTCAATCTTTCGCTAGAATCGACATAAGCCTACGATACCTAACCGTAAACTGATGCAAAAATCAACACAAACCATTAATTACAAACCAATCCTTGGTACACAATAAATAAGTCCACAATCGGAACAAATGGACAGGCGGCAAATTAAACCCACGCTGTTCAATCCACATACATTAGGCACATCGATCTAACACGTCTAAACAAAGGCCGTGGCGAAATGCTTCCGAACACGCGATTGTCTTAAGTTCACCTCCCAAATCTTTACCTTTATCCTTTGTGAGAATTTAAACCTTGATGGTGAGTCTTTAAGTTTAGAATAGGTTGGAACTGTGTTAAGAACTTGTGGGACGGTGTTGTTATACCGAAGTGTAACGCAAATAATAAGGTTGTTGCAAAAAGATGGACTCATAAGGATAGTATTTTAAAATTACAAATGTACTTAATTAAAAAGAAGACAGAATGAAGAGTGTATTCCAATGGGACTATCATCATCAGCAAAAATATCATTAGAAGCGGGTATTGAAAGTGACAAGTCAGAAATCATAAATCTATTATTTCAATAATTCCAATAATATCATTTCGATAAAAGATGTAGGAATGATGGCAAATCCGGACATGAAAATATATCCTTTATGCCAGATAGTTTCTTTCCAAGTTGCAAATCGGTGTGAAACGCGGCCATCCTTAATGCGGCCCGACCAAAAACAAAACAATCCGATGCTCACCTCCTCGCGTCCGGTTCCGTACAGTAAATTTACATTCCCCACCATCCATCCCCGAAGTCCATCCGGGTTGGTAATAAAACGATCTTAAGGTACGGAGGAAAATATCTTAGAGTGTAAGCTGTAAGGTGTAGACTTTCAGCGCTATGATCTTTTTCATATAGCTTGAAGTTTGGGCCGCAAAAAAAAGTACCATCGACGCGATAGAAAAAGCATGGGTACAGTGACCATTCATTAATTGGGTAGTAGCTATGGGGGCGTTATAATAGAGTATCAAGTTGTTTATAAGCAATCTCTTCAAAATTATATCGATATGATTTTATTTTGATTCGATTTTATCAACATTGCAGCTCTAGAAACTCCAATTAACAGGCTAACAATAGGAGGCAGAAAAAATATTTGTTGGAGGATTTGAACAGATTCAAAAAACTAGCAAATAGATTAGCTACTTCAGAACTACATAAAAACAAAATTATGATTTAGATTTAAGTACCGTGTATGCCCAACAAAAAATAACTTCGTACTTAATACATAATTATGTATACAACTGAACGTACAAAATAATCATTAATGTCAGTAATACATTCAAAGCTTCGTTTGTCCATAATTTGCATGCAATTTTTTTGTCTAACTGTTGTGAAACCAAACCGATATTTGATATAATAATAATGATCTGCCTGAGCCATAATGCTTTGAAAATTGTAGCAGATTACCTTAGGTTTTTTTTATTATTTTATTCCCTCTTGATTTGTCTCAGTCTAAGATTTCCCTCGCTTATTCTCAAGACTTGAGCCTGTATCTCGATTGCCACACGGGCCTCCGGAGCCTCGAGATATACGCCGAAGGGTACCACTCTTCGTCCGTGTGTTTACAGGCTGATGCTATCGCGTAATTGTGACAATATTTGCTTTACACATTTATGTATGGAAGGCGGGTCAAGTTAATTGTTCGACCCAGGTGTAGTGCCCCCGAAATTACCTATTGAGTAACTGATTAAATCGAAGGTCTAAGTGGGTCACTTAAGTTGGTTTTAATTAAAATGTTACACGATGTATACTGTCTGGACATTAATTGGACCCAGTTTAGGTCAACGCGTGATGTTCTCGATGCTTCTATTCGCTGGATAAAGAAACACGTGATTATAAGGTTTCCTTTAGTCACGTTTTTGAGAAACCAACAAAGAGGTTTCTACCTCTTGAAAGATTTATAATAGGAATAATACTTTTCAGAGTTTTACGCGTCACGTGCAGTAGCCGAAGAACAATAACTAAGCGTCATTCTTTTGTTTCTTGTTTTCACGTACAAAAAGTCAAGAATGATACAGGAAAAGGCAACATAATGCCATTTATTCCAAAATTTCCCTTATACCGCATAAAACTCAACTAAACTCAACATTCGCATAATCTTCCAACAAAAATACAATTCCGCGTTAAAAGCCATATAGAGACCACCCCGTAACTTAACATTCGCAACGATTTAAGACCGTCTTGGCCCAAAACGGCGAAGGTGAAAAGTACACCTAAGTTCAGATTAACAATCGGGCAGGGCAAAGGGCTACTCGCACCGAAGGACCGGATCCAAAACAATAAATCCGGCTAGAAAGACCATGGCAGTTAAGCTATGTGTGTGTAGGGACTTCAACGTACATTATTATATGCGAAGTGGCAAGTTCTGAAGATTTTTTTGAAAACTGTCTATTTTCGTTTTTCATTACACATTTTGTTTTCATTTATATCTGCGAATGAAACATCTATTACTATATCTTTTAAAATAATAATAACCAGAATACCCGTGAAACGCGGATTTATGTATCTATTTTTTTTTATATTCATATTCATTAAGGCACCTCTTTAGGTCATGAGCTATCCGAATATCAAAAAATATTTAGCCTAGGCCTTAAGGGAGAGGCGTGAAAATTGATTCGCTGTTACAATGTATAATAAAAGATATAACTGCCATCTCCAACCTCGATGAGTCTGAATATATTATGTATAGTTACTATGTTTCTTAAACACTCATAGCCATGCCACAGCAATATTTCTCTTCCCAAATGGATCTTATCCAGCTTCCACTAAATCTCGGGCACTCTGGTCACTATAAATCGGCCAATGAGATGTAGTGATTTAATCGGAAACCTCAGGGTCCCTCAGGAAGCCCATTAAATCGTATGGTCAGAGGATAATTAATTCCGTGGTAACGTTTCAAGTGAGATTAATGGCGGTCGGATCGAAAGCTCTTTTCAATGGCCGTTCGTAACATGTTTATTGTTTTGTTTAGCTATTAATTTGGTTAATTGATTTTCTTTGGTGTTTCAGAGATTTTAGAGTTTAATTGTTTGGAATATAACTATAAAAATGTAGTTTTATTTGCTTAAACCGTAGAATATTTTAATAGGTTATCAAAAGATTATTTAATTGGGATACCGAGATTAGACAATTATGAAGATTAAAGACTTGTAATCTTCAAAAAAAACATTGTTCTTTCATACGACCTCTCTTCCGGCGCGCGAGATCGTACCAACAGGATAAAAAGTATCCTATATCCTAATCCAGGTTATGGTCTATCCATGTCAAAACATTCAAATCCGTTAAGCCGTTTTAGCGTAATAAACAAACAAACTTACTATCACATGTAATAATATTAGTTAGGATGATGGCAGCGGGGTTTTACTTTGCCGTGTCAAAAACGCTCTCTAGGAAAACACACAACTTACTTCCATAAACAACGTTTCAGTGACGTCATTCAACCGTAAATTGCGGACGCTATGTGACGGCCACCGCAGTCTTTGGTAACCGTAGCTAGACCTTCCGACAAACTAACAAAATTTGACTATCATCATTTTTAGGGTTCCGTAGGAAGGAACCCTTATAGTTTCGCCATGTCCGTCTGTCTGTCTGTCCCCGGCTTAGCGCAGAGACTGTTAGTACTAGAAAGCTGTAATTTGGCATGAGTATACATATTAATTACGCCGACATAGTGTAAAAATAAAATCATGAAAAAAAAAAAATTTGGTTACCTCCCTTACTCGTAAAGTGGGGACATATTTTTAATTTTTCGCCTATCTCATGGTGTGGGGTATCGTTAGAGAGGTCGTTCAAAAATATTGAGCTTGAGCTTGTTAAGACCATTTTTGGATTGAAGGATCCGTCTGCGAAATATTAAGCTTTAAAGTGCAAATTTTTGTTAGAGTCAAGTGTCCCTCGTCCCCTGCCAGCTAAATGGTAAGTTCTGGATATGTGGAAAAATTCACAGTAGTAGTATATATAACGAAATTAAAAGGAAAACTATCACAGCTAAGTGGCTATACAAGTTACCGAGTAACTATCGACCAACTTAAATTTGCAGTTGCTAAATCATGTTCTTCCATACATTTTGTATGGGAGAACATGTTTTTTAACTACAATGTTAAGTTTGTTCTTGGGATAAATTCATTCCAGCTACGGAACCCTTCATTGTGCGTGGTCCGACACGCACTTGGCCGGTTTTTTTATATAGAGATTTGATGGTAGTGTCAGATGCCTACATCATGATACTTGCTCCACTTCATTTCAAAGGCTTTGATGAAATTATTTTATGATTAAGTGCCTTTCAAACCATGTAGTGTAATGTAAGGTTTCGCAACACGCCACGTTTTTCTGATTGACAGACTCCTTGACAATTCAAAAGTGCCTGTAAATGGTTTAACTAATTGAAATAAATTATGCTTTGAGTTTGAGTTTTTGAGTTTGAGTCATAAGTTATCATCTGACTGGCCTTTGGGTTATTTGTGCCTTTTTCTTTGTACCTTTGGATTGGTTAATTTTTAATTCAGGAATAGATTAGGAACGGAAAAAAGCTGGAAAGTTGGTGTTATTGTTTAAATATTATAATTCTAACACAAAGTGATTATTAACATACATTTTTATGTATCTATCCGTTATCTAAAATTAAGAATTTTAATTTGTGTTACACAAATAGAAAAAAACTGTTTTTTTTTTCATCGTGCCTACTCAGCTTTTTCAGTACCTACGGTTAGTAATTCTAAAAATAACTAGCCACAATATTTCTATTTTTCAAGATCTATCCAACTACAAACTAATCGACGAAGTATGGCCAAAATCTGCTTCAACTTTACACGCCTGTGGCGGTTCACAGAAGACCTCGAAGTATCATAGGTAATCATAGTACTAATTGGATTAAAACTGTAGAATTAACAACGATGTGAAAAACAATATGTCTGTGACCGCACTAACTAGGTATATTATGCTAAGGTATATTATGCTAAGGTATATTATGCTCAGGTATATTATGCTAAGGTATATTATGCTAAGGTATATTATGCTCAGGTATATTATGCTAAGGTATATTATGCTAGCGACCCGCCCTTTGCGTCGCATGGTTATTACGACTTGACAAAACATCGTGATATGAATTTATTATAAACATAAATTCTTCCAAATAAATTCTCCAAATGATGGTGGAAACCGCATCAAGATCCGTTGCGTAGTTTAGCAGGCTAGACGAAAAGCGACTTTAATTTATAATATGTATAGATGTTAAATAAATGGACTCCATTCGCCGCACTTAGACTCCCATTTGTTTCGTTGTGTGTCGTGGGTTCTGGCCCACCCAGAAGCACAGAAGCTTCCTGCGATCTCACAGGCCTCTCTTTAACTAGTAATTTCATCAAGCCAGGAATAATTTGCATAAATCTGCAAATAGCTGGAAACATTGCGGTAACAATGCTATGTAACTTTTTGACAAGAAAAAACTATACCTACATTATTAAAAATTAAAATCAATTTTCGTGTCTAAGACACACCAGGTTGCGGGTTGGAAGCACCCGCACCATAAGCCGCATAAGTCTCGAACCCATGGGAATATCGGGATAAAAGGTATCCTATGTCCTAAGCCAGGTCATGGTCTACCCATGTGCCAAATTTCATCCAAATCCGTTCAGCCGTTTTAACGAGAAAGCGTAACAAACTCACTTTTACATTTATATTACTAATATACTTAGTTAGGATTCTCCCGAAATGTCGTGGAACAGGAAAATATCGTGAGGAAATTTTATAGTATGAAAGATGATATGGCTGGAAAGGGGTTCACTACCGAGATGATGACTAATAGAGAAGTATGGAAGAAAGGGACATGTTGCACCAACCACAAATAAATTGGGATGACAGATCAAACTTAGTGACAGATCGTGAAGAGATGGACATTTACTATGCAACAGATTTTGATGTGGTGTTCACCATCATTTAGAGAATTAATGCCGGAAGGTTGATATGTATCATTATATATTTATATAAAACTTAAATATAATGAAGTTGTAAAAAACATGATAGGATGCGACGAGTGGCACGTAAAAAATTAAATATTATAATGCGTAAACAGAAAAAGAGTAATCAATAGGTATAATAGACTCAAATTCAATAAAATGATGTAAAACTTACCCTTACTTAGAAGGATTCTGAGCTGACACCAAAGATGCCATAGAAGTGTCAAATTATTGAGCTGTTTTTTTTTAATAAACCGTACCATCAACACAGAAGAAGACTAGAAAAATTTGTTCTTAAAACAACATACCTGAAAAGATAAATAACTTCTATAAATAAATAAGATTTCAATTTCATGAAAACATAATAATTACTTTGTCTTCGGCTGTACAAGAGCCGCTCGCTTATATACAATTAAAATATTACTAGACTTCTCAATTGGAAACAATAAATAATATACAACAATAAATAATCAATTCTTGAATTTACATAAAATAAAGCTCTTAATAAAGGCTGAAAAACACATGCTATCCAAATGCAGGTTTTTTTGCTATCAAGTATGTTCGCTGTATTTGTAAAATAATCATATTATACATGTGCTGTGCTAATTGATCAGGCCAGGTGGAAGCAAGCTTCACACGGAATCCTCAACCATGGAGGAACTGGCTATCTTACCTCCTAACTGCCAAAATACAACAATGCTGTTAACATTGTTTTTATGCAGAGATACTTAAATAAGATGGTGGTAGCTAGCCAGTCTGACTGAGAACAAGTCCTACCACTAATCAAATTAAGCAGAACATTTGACTACTGCTGGGAATTTAACCCGGGACCTCTGGATCTGAGACCGGTGGTCTTACCACTAGACCATAGAGGCAGAACAGTTATATCTGCTCAAAATGAGCATGCTTTTGTGCTACTACTTAGCATGTGTATTCAGGCTTATCAGACAAACTGAGTGTTATTAAAGTTCTTTGTTAAAACATTCAGGCGTAAGAGAATGTAATTTTAATCATTTTACACTACGTCTTACCTACTTAGTCATTAATCATCAAAACCCCTTTAGATAATAATTATAATTAAGTAACATAGAAAATAACATTGTATCATTACAGGTAAGTATTAGTGAAATGGACTGCGGTGCTACCAATCTGTGATTCATTTTATAGATATAAAATTGTTTATTACCCTTCAGAAAGACAAGTTGTAATATTAGGACTGTTTGTTTGTTTTGTACTTAGTGTACTGACCAATATTATGCAAGATAGCAGTCACTGAGTTTATTCAAAGTTACACATATAAAAATTGTTTTTAATAGGACATAAAATAATAGATTTATCTACCCTGTCACCACAACATTTTATGAATAATATTTAGAGCGTTTGCTTAGAAAAGAAACAAAAACAAACCATTAAATTGTTTGAGAGTGACCATAACAAGATAACATAACCTCAAAATGTTTCATAGCAAAAAATCATGCCGGCATCAAATACAAAGATAAAACAAAGAAAATATCTACAGTATAAGTGCTTCAATACCTGATAAGGAGTCTCTTCACCACTTTCTTCCAAATGCTTCAGATTTAAACTGAGTAAACAGTTCTCTTTGGAGTTCCAAACATAAAACACATCATCCTTCAATTCGATCAAATTTTGCAATTTTCCACTAGGATTTTCACTCAAACTGTCTTTTAGATCCTTAAATATTTTATGGTTTGGTAATTTAGTTTCGTACAGACGGCTATCCATCGTGAAATAATTAAAATAAACTGTTGTTTTGACTAACGACAATTTCACAAGTTATCTTTGACAGTTAATGTCGCGGTATTTTGTTGCGTTTAGTTTCTTCGTAAAAACACGTTTCACAAACTTTTTGAGTTAATTATCATGCGTTGACAAGAGAGTAGAGAATAGAATAATTTAACAATATTATTTATAATATTAGAGAGCTTAGCTGCCTTCGTCTCGCCTGCATGAATGAGGAATGTATAATATTTGTGGACAAAGAGAGAGAAAAGCTAAAGTGGTAACAGCTCCGGATTTCCGCTTAGGCCAGGAAGGCCCCGGGGTAGGGACCCAGCTAGCCTAGGGGCCCCTACCAACTACCGGGACCAGGCAGCTTGCCAGTCTGACGGGGAATGCAAAAAAATTTCTTGGCTCCGTACGCTCGTGCATCATACTTTTTCTTATTTCTGCTGTTTTTCTGCATACAACAGCAACAGCAACTTCTACTTCTACTTCTGTTTTCATGTGAAAAGAAATCTTACCTTTCCGAGGCGGGGTGCTAAACATTTTCAAGCTCGCGTCGTTATTGCGTCTTAGTTACTCTTAATTCATAAACTTTCTTGCATAAGTCGACAAAGTAACTCCTATTACTTAGGTACCTACTGTATGAATAGTCAAAAGAAACCTAACCTATCCGAGGTGCAAAGACTTTCGAGCTCGCTCCATTCGCTCTTGCATCCAAAGTTCTCTTAAAAATACCGCTAATCACTGCCGGAATCAACTTTGCGAAAAATCAATCGTGTAGGTTTTACAAAAGTACTGGTACCTATTGTTTTATGAAAGTAGGTAAATTGAGTGTTAAGTACCTAAGGAATACGAGGAAAAGAATGTCTTTGTGAAACGTCGATTTATGACCATCGTTGACACTCACGCCTTCTTTCCAGTACCTACCTAAGTTTTTTCTGTAAGTAAGTACCTATAATTTATGCTATTACTACCTAGGCAAAATTTTCAAAATGGCTACGAGATGGCCTCAAATGGCCAGAAACGGGGCCCTGGGTCTGTGTCCGCGCTTGAGTGGTAATAGCACGGCCATATTATCCCGTGGAACCGACGACCGTTGTGGTGGGTCTATTTTTTCGTGAAGGCCGCGAATAGGCAAATGTATGGCAGGACGCCCTCAGGCTAAGTGGAGCATCGATACGAACAGGGTGGCTCACAGAACAAAAAAATCTGCCTAGCCTTTTCTGAACTATGTTGAGTATTTTACATGTAGCGACTGCCTATCTGACCTCCACGACTGTCAAAGATCCACGAATGACAGCCGGGACCAACAGCTTAACGTGCTTTCCAAGACACGGAGGAGTCTCGATATGTAAAGATCCACCCATCCACGGACGAACCCCGGCAAGCGTAGCTTTACCTGGTAGATCGACCCGTGCGGCTGTTATAACTTAGCCACAAGCTCACAGAACATAACAGTTTACACACCACAGTTTACAGTTTAACAGTTTTTTAGTTGGCTGGTCGCAGTTGGATGAGAGTAGCATACGTAGTATCCCTAAGTAGTCTGTGCTCACAGACTACTTAGGGATACTACAGAGTAGCCGAGGTTCGATCTAAATGGTGTACCTACAATTAGAGATGCCTATGTCCAGTTAGTCCAGTGGTGGACTTTATGCTGATGATATGGACAAAGCCATGACTTATCACGATTATGGTAACCAAACTACCAACGTTTTAAAGTACCAACGTTTTTATGTTCATAGTTAATCATTTGTATCGTCGTCAATCGACCGAGTAGGCTCAAATTGAAACAACGCACACACAGGTAACGGATTGTGCCACACACAGAACTGTATATCACTTTGATTCGCAATGGTATCACGTAATTTCATCTCCCTCAGCGCGGCCCATGCTTTCTTATAAATAAAACAACATATAGGAGGCAATAAATTCCATTCTACAAGATTTCGTACGTGAATTTTCGTTGTAATTTAATATTTTGTATGGTTTAAAGGTTTGTGGATTGTTCTTGGCATTGAATGAGTGGCACCGTTAGTCGAATTGCGAATTTGCGATTAGGAATTTGCTTCGTATAAATTGCATCTTTTTGATACTAGGTATACAACATTAGTTTTTGTTTACACTAAACCCGAAAAGGTGTCATTGTACTCATCATTTTGAACAATTTTTTCTATGGGACCAACCTTGAAAGCGCGAAAAAAAATCAGCTGTTCCATACATTACTGTTCACTTAAATCGACAAAATGTATGGAACAGCTGATTTTTTTTTCGCGATTTCAAAGTTCAAAGCCACCGACTTCCGAAATTAAAGTTATTTTTCACTTTCTAGTGTTTTTTTTTGGAAGTCGGTTGTTTTTTTTTGTAAAAAGTTTTTATTTTTCACTTTTTAGTTGTGGTACCTACCCCCTACAAGTTCGAATATCACGACCTACTATGTAAATAACACTGACAGGAAAATGTTAAAAGATCGTCCATATAGGCTAGGTGGGAAAAATACGTATTAATGAAGCTAACTCAAAAAGTACTCAAGCTAAGTTAATAAAATTTATATGGGACCACCTTGAGAGCATACCCTTTCAAACAAAAAAAGAATTTTCAAAATCCGTCCACAATTGACGAAAATATCGACGGAAATACACAAAAAAAAAAAAAAAACATACATACGCTACGAACATAATATAACCTCCTCCTTTTTGGAAGTCGGTTAAAAAGATGCAATTTATACGAAGCAAATTCCAAATCGCAAATTCGCAATTCGACTGCATGCACATGCATATACCTTTAATTGTTGCAAAGTTTTGTAACCATAGATATATATTTCTATGGTTGTAGCATGTGTAACTGTAACTGACGGCACGGTTGGCGTAGTGGTTAAGCGATTGACTGCTGCGCTGCGTGTCGCGGGTTCGCTTCCCGCACGGAACAAATATTTGTATGACCTACATGTAGTTGTTCCGGGTCTGGCTGTTTGTGTATGTCAGTTTAAATGTTTGTAAACGCACCCACGATACAGGAGAAATTTCTAGTGTGGGGCAACGTTTTAAAAAAAAAAAATTGTTTACTGAAGAGCTTATTTTCTACCCGATTACGTATTGGCGATAGTGGTACAAACAGAAAACTTAATTACATGTTATTCTTATGATGCCTAATGTCTCCAAACTCCATGCCACGTATGGACGTGAGAGACCTGAGCCCTAGCAGTGTGGTGTATGGACACCCACCCCAGGCTCAGGAATCTTCTCAGTGAGTGGGAGCGGGCGTAATCCACCTCATGTGCCCATTGGTCTTTGAATTTTTGATTCTACGACTTAGCTCCTGCATTTGAGCCCAGTGACGTCACCTGCTGCCATAGCATGTTAGAAGATAAACCTATTATTTTAATACAATTCCATTTACAATTCCAGAGCCGTATTATGTACGATAATAAAGCAATGATAGCCTAGTGGTGTGACCGTAGGACTGCCAAGTCATAGGTGTCGAGTTCGAACCCAAGGCACGCACCTCTGGCATTTCGGATTCATGTGCGTAGGTATTGTATAATTTTTTATCACTTGCTTTAAAAACGGTGATGGAAAACATCGTGAGGAAACCGGTATGCCTGAGAGCTATTTCTTGGTGGCTTTAAAACTAGAAGAAGAGCAAAGAAAATACATTTAATTAACACAAAAAAATAACACAAAAAAATATATTAAAATACTTAAATAAATAAAAAGGTGTAAAGTACGATGTAAGAAAATTAGCAGGGGAGTGTGCCTCACGGCTGCGCCAAATAGGCCCAGTTCAGCAAAAATGCCAGACAACCTATACAAGTGCCCTAATTTTGTAATAACCTCCTTGCCTAAAACTGTGAGACACCAGCACCCAAATTGTTTAACTGTCAAAATAAAACTGATTCGTAAATGTGTTACGCAATTAGATAACTGCCGCTCGATTCTGTAAAAATCTCACCGTGAAAACTGAGGTGAAGTGAGCTGTCATTCGATCCTAATACTAGAGATTGACACTATTGAAAGCTCACTTCACCTATGTTTTCACCGTGAGATTTTTACAGAATAGCACTACAGTTCATGGATTAGATAGGTACAGACGAGTTATGAGGATTGCAGCACACGTGTGTTTTGTTTTTTACAAGAGGAGGCGTGTGTGTTCAAGTGTGTATTTCTGTATGTTAAATCTACAGGATTTCCTTAGAAACAAAGATCAATGTCGCCGTCGCAGACTGAATAAGTAATACAAAGCCGAGTGCCGGTCGCGATGTACCTACGTCCTAACGCCATTGATAAATTTAGCAGAACTCTCACATGATATTAAAGGGTGGTGAATGTACGATATGCCTCCCTCTCCGATCTATTATTATGCTGGGCAGGCCTCCAGAATAGGGCTGCGCGTTAGTTTTTTTTTATTATATAGGTTAGGTTAGTTTAAAATGAGAACTTTTCTTTATTAAGTAGAAAATAACCAGCGGCGCTGCGGTCGTTATTCCATTTTCTATGGTTTATGCGTTAAATATCAGCATTTATGTTTCTATGAAATAGGTATATTGCTAATAACCGTTATTGAGGTCAGAGAGTTTTCTGTGCCCGGGTATTGGTTAAAAATTTAAGAACTTAAGGTGGATGCTCCAAACCTTGGAGCATTCACCTTAACTTCTTTGCAGAGAGGATAGGAGGGGATTTTAAACGGATTCGGAAAGGTTCTCTATCATATTCAGCAAGTATTGTATTATGTTTAAATTAGATACTTAATTAAAGTTCTAATAATTAAATTACTTAGCGCAAAATCACAGAAAAATACACATACTGATGTCTCGTGTCCTCTTCACTAAAATAGTCACTACTGCAGTTCTATAAACATACAAATCTTGATGCATACTTACTGGCAGATGGCAACCCTGAGTTTGTCCGTCGGGAGGACACCGATGACTTGTCATTAATAACGACAGTAGAAATGTATCAAAAGGTGACGCGTCCCGACGTCTGTCTCGGCCCTTATTTATGATACCAACAAACAATATTTATTTGCGTCTGTATGCCGCGGGCATTAGCCTGTGACGGACGTGCGTTGTGTCAGATATTTTCGGGTATTGTGTTCAATTAAAAGATAGATATTTGGTTAGTAGCTTTTGCCCACGGATTAGCCCGCGTGGAGGTGATCCCGGAAATTATCCGACGGAAACGTACTACTGTAAGAAAAAGTATACTATGTCTTAACCCAGGTCATTGTCTATACATGTGTCAAATTTTATCCAACTCCATTCAGCCGTTTTAGAGTGAAAGCGTAACAAACTCGCTTTCGCATTTATAATATTAGGTAGGATTAGGATTAGGGAGATTTTCAGGTCTTGTAGGTCTCTCAAATTACACGCTATATTTCACTCGATCTTTGGATAAATGTACCAGTATTGGTTTAATTTTAATTTGTTTATTTATTTTAATTTTGATTTTGAATTGGATTTGTTAGAAAACATAATTATGTTCTGTGAGTCTATGAACTCATCCAATTTTAAGTGTGCGCTCAATTTCAATCAACAATTACCATACAAATACCTGATCTTTGTATCGGTGTATTGAATAGTTGGTGAGCCAAATAAAAAAATAAGGGCCAAATTTAATTAACTTCTGGAGGGAGGTGGGCTGGTTGGAATAATCCACCTGACGGCTGCCATGACGACTCACGCACAATGCTCCACCTTATGAACTAAGTGCGGAAACCAAACCCATAACATAGAACATAAAAGGGCCATATTCTCAAGATCCATGAGGAGCCTCATCACCAGCCTATAGCCGTCCACTGCTGGACAAAGGCGCTCGCCATTCCACTCGAACATTAGCGTCTCTCATTCAGTTGCTACCAGCTGCCTATTGCGACTAATTTGTTAGACTCTAAATCTAAACTAATTATATTACTGTCAACAGTCTTTCCCGCAACTACAAATGACGAGAATGTGAGCTATACTTTGTTAGGAATAGGAAGTCCTAATAGCCTAGGTCTAAGGGACGATCAGAGATATTTTCCCTACAAGAACAAGAAACTGCAAATCACCCAACCGTATCCTATCCAAACAAGCCAAAACAGGGTAGCATCACCAGTTTCAGTCACGTACAAAATATGGGTATACAATTTACACAATATCGTCATATGTCAAGTGTGTCAGAGATCCTCACGAGGCATCTACCCCAATTACCGTTAGAATTGTTTCGCACCAGCTATCTATTACTACCCTGGCTCCCGACTTGGGAATTGGGACAGTGTTGTGTGATAAAAAATTGTTGGATCTGTCGTAGGTGTCACATTTGTCGCATTTGTCGTCTATTCTTAGGGAAACGTCGTGAAGTAATTATTATGATTGATCTTACTGTGTACGTATCGGATTATTAGGTTGGTATTGCTGGTTGGTGTGAGCTGAATTATCAATATTTTGTGCGACGGTAATAGATCTATATTGGTATGCTGGAAGAGATTTCTTTAGAAATAAGCATTGCCTTTGTACGTATTTTTCTGTTCCTATCTTCTTTTCTGTTTATATTTGTGTGTGCATAAATGGTTAAATAAAAAATAAAAAAAATACTATTCGAAAAAATATTGTTTCGTTGAATATTTTTTCCTAATTTAATCTCGCGTTTGGTCACGATACCCACACGAAGTGATAATATACCCACTTGTTTGAAGTACTTAGGTTAAAAAGTACGCAAACATTTATTTGATATGTTGCCTATAAATAACAATTAATATCTTAATTTGTTCTCTGTTTAGTTATGTCCTGTTGACGATATATGAGCATTAGGTACAGGGTACATACGTAGAGGTAGTGGGTAGTGTAGGTACATGGTAACCTAACGGAACCAATACAGTCCGCCTATAAATCCGACGGGACGTCCGAACACTTCAACTGTCTTAACCACGTGCCCCTACGAGGTGTCACTGGATCGCATAGCGGTGGATAAGAAATTACAATAACCTTACAAAAACTTTGAGACTTTTACACATTCTTCTACTTCATAATTCTCATGCTCTTATCACAATTTATTTGTGGTCGGCGCAACATGTCTTTTTCTTCCATACTTCTCTATTAGACGTCATCTCGGTAGACAAAACATTTCTAGCCATATCTTCTTTCACGCAGTCCATCTACCGTTTCTTTGAATCTGTCTTCTACTTCAAACATAAAAATATACAGTATCAAGATAATCATGTGGTATTGAGATTGACTCATTAGCAGGTTGTAGAGATGGTAGCGAAGTTCACTGTCCAGGGGCCTAAGTCTCAATGGTGAGTTTTTGACAGTTTTTGTATGGCAAATCTGTCAAAAACTCACCATTGAGAGACCACTTTAACGTTTATAAATTAGTAGACTTAGGCCCCAGGTTGCGGGTACACCTACTCCTTAAGTACCATCTGTCCATACCGGCTGTCTATTTCCATCCCAATTCCCAATCAAATTCATTACGAAGTAGTCTAAAAAGTAAGTACATCAAAGTCAAATTGTATACTTCAATTAAACCATTAAAAGGAACTTTTGAAAGTTAAAAAAAAAAAATACGAACCCCCCAAGAGGTAGTTTCGTACGGATAAGAATGGACAAGCATCGACATTAAGTACACTTCAAAAAATGCTTTTACAGTATTTTGTTTACATTAAATAGATAGGTAATCAGTTATGTGAAGACGATATTATGTCTTCACATATTTTTATTATATCTAGGTACCTATATATGTTTTTCAAAGTGTACAAAATAAACATTTTATTTATTTATTCTTGGTATGTACCAAGAATAAAATTACTATGCCAACCACAACAGGTATAAGCAGCTATTTAAAAATAAAGCAATAACTTTTATCAACTATTTTTTGTTAAAGACAATTTATTACTAACATTTAAACAAACAATGGATCATTGTGTCATTTAAAGTAATCACAGAATGTAATGCCATAAAAATAATAAAATAATGCAATGTCGAGACGACAATACAACAATAAATGAAAACACTGGCAATATTGACGCATAGGAGTATTTAGGAACTATCAAATAAATCCTAACATTAAAATTTAAAAAGTGTTTTTTTCTAACAAACTAAATAGTAGTGATGCGCCGACTTTTACCAATCTTTGACCAGCTATAGTGACTAAACTATTGGATATATTTGATTGAATTTTCGTATGCAGACTGTAAACGTCATTAATTCGTCGTTTCCACTTTGTAATTTTTTTTTTCTCGATTTTACTATGATTTTGATCATTTACATACACAAATGCATGCAAACACAATAATACTATTATCGGCGTGATTCAGATATACAAGATAAGAATTAAGTAGTTAGTAAAGATTACTATCGGTATTTGATAATAACTTATTTAATATCACGCCTGTAATCCCCGAAGGGTTATACAGAGGTGTACCTGAAATGAAATGAAATGAAATCATTATATTTTCTGTAAATATCGATATAAAAGAAAGCTAGTGTACCTAAATATATTAGATTTAGGTATGCTATTTAGTTCCTACAAATTTTGGTAGGTACCGTACAATTCACAAAACCATGTTATTACGCGATAAAAAAACAATACCATTACTGCAGTTACTAACAGTTTGCATATATATTGCAAGGCTGAATTTGTTAGTACTCTTCGTGAAAAGAATATGTAAGTTCAGAGTGGGCTTAAAACCCGTTGTTAGAACCAAATTTATATGATCATAATGGTAGATCTTTACTACCCTATCTGTCGCCAGTTTAATGTTTGGAATATTAAACAACAAAGATAAAGAAAATGATATATTTATTGAAACTGTGTACACGCTGATTTTAAACGAAATAAAGGAATAGATGTCACACGGGGCCAAGTTCTGCATATATAAAAGATAAAGATAAAAGATAAAGATATATTTATTGCATATCTGTGTACATCAGTAGGCTCAACAGTCTACCCATGTCGGATATATATTATTACAGGCAAATAAATTACATACATTAATTATTTTGTCTCAAAAAACTCATGCAGATTATAAAATACATTTACAATAAACATTTTTTAAATTTTATTTTAAACATATTTCCATTTAATTGCTTAATAGCTGGCGGTAACTGGTTGTATACACGAATAGAGGTTACATTGGTAGTTTTATAGTAAATCATATTATTAAATAACAGGTAAATTAATGTCATATTTATATGAATGTCCAAAATGAATGTCCTTGTCTCGACACGGACAAAGACGTAGAGGACATAAGGAAACAGTTGCCCACATTACAAGACATAAACTTATACTACTACTAAAGATACAGCTCTGACGACCCTTTCAGGGTATAAGGCGTCGTATTATGATTGATTAAAAAAATCATTTTATTTATAATGATAAAATGTCACAACAAAACTTCTTATCCAGTACTTTCACTAATTTAAGGTGCGCCAGCCATATGTTAGCCAAGAAAGGGTTGAGCAAGTGCTACCTGTGTGGTTTGGGGCAAGATGGGGGAAGGAGGGGGTGGAGGGTAGGATTTACACCCCTCATTTGTTTGCGATGACCCCCGAGCACTATCTCCTTAGAGCGTCTTGGTATCGCTTTGGCTTAAGCGTCGCTTACATTATTATGTTTTTGGCGCTTTTCGGTTAATTTTGTTTATCTATGTATATTGGTTTTTGGAAAGTCGATTTGTAGGTTTTTATTGTGGTGAGTAAAACCTACTAGGGTAATAGTATTCTTCGGTTGTCCAACGTGTGGGGGCGGTTACGGAAATAAAAAAAACCGTCTAAGTGCGAGACTGGCTCGCACAAGAAGGGTTCCGAACCATATCGTATTTCTTTTTTAGTTCAGATAAATGAAAATTCTAAACAAAGAATATGTAATGTGAAATTTTAAAAATTGCGAAGGTAAATTTGTATTTCATAATGATATGAATTGCAAAGTTATTTTCTGCGGTTGCAGAAAATCACCCATATTTAAATATAAAATACCTTATAAATTGTTGTTTTTAGTACTTAATTGTTATTTATATACATATACACTACATAATATACAGTTTCAAATTCCTAACTTGGTCTATCGCAACAACTAAATGCTGCGATAGAGCTCGTACAAAAAAATAATGTATGATACAGCTGATTATTTAAACACCCTTAGATATGACCACACAAATATCTGATACACGCAAGAGATAATCGACTATTAGATATTCTGTGGCATCACACTAAAATTATCTTAGAAGAGACATAAGTACCTTTCAAAAGCACAACCACCATCCTAGTTAACGTTCACTTTACATCGTTTTAATATTAAGTCTGTTGGCAATATTTACGTCGGTTATTAGCGGCGACGACAACAGTGCCACTTACCCTGAAGCCCTCCTACAAAGATTGGAGGCTCTTAAGCGATATAGTCTTGTGATCCTGCAAGTTCGGATAATGGCGCAACTAAGTGCAGTTTTTAAAGATTTTTATGAAAGTAAAGAAAAATTTAAAAAAATTAAAAATTAATTATTTAAGGACACAGTAAAATACATAGAGATACGAAATATAAGTTTTTAAGTACCGAGGAACTGCTTATTTCTTAAGATTTTTTTCCAGCAGCACTTCGAAAGGAGAAATTAATGAAAAAGTAGGTAATGAAGACAATAGTGTGTGAGATCAAGAAGAAAATAATATGATTATGTGAAATATCAAATACATGTTTGAATTTTAATCGTTTTTTCTGCAGCTTCGGGTATATAATAAATGTAGTTTATAATTTTTTATAGTTCAAGTTGTTGCCCAAGATTTTTTCCAGCAGACAGACCTACGAACTGAGAAATTAATGAAAAAGTAATGAAGACAATAGTGTGTGAGAACAAGAAGAGAAGAATAAAATGTAAAATGTATGTTTGAATTTTAATCGTTTTTTTCTGCAGTTTCGGGTACACACGGCTACATATCAAGTTATACATTTCCAGTATAAGCTGACCTCTCATTGTTCGGAAACACTATACAATGCGAGATCAGTTTACTCTGGAAATGTGTAGCTTGATGTGTAGCCGTGTGTACTTGTTTGTGGTTTATAATTTTTATTGTTGCCAGTTTATAGTCTATTGTCCACGTAAAGGTATGTTTTTTACTTTATCCTCAATGGGTCGATGCCCAATTGCCCTTGATGGTAAGTGATGATCAGGCCGAAGGTGGATGACAGCTTCACCCGGAATCCTCAACCACAGAGGAACTGGCTATCTTACCTCTAACTGCTTACTTCTCTAATCTCTACTATCTTACTTTCAACCGCCTCTGTGGTTTAGTGGTTAGACCACCTGTCTCAGACCCAGAGGTCCCGGGTTCGATTCTCAGTGGGGGCAAAATTTTCTGCCCGGTTTGGTTGGTGGTAGGGCTTGTTCTTAGTCCGCCTTGCTAGCTATCACCATCTTACCACCCATCCATCAGGTGAGATTCAGGCCAAGAGCTGCCCCGTTGCCGTTAAAAAAAACCATAAATGCTGATAACATTGTTGCTATGGTGACAGACTTTAATAATGTGGTGGTAGCTAGCCAGGTGGACTAGCCCTACCAACAGTCAAACCGAGCAGAAAATTTTGCCCCCACTGGGAATCGAACTTCCCAACTGTGTTGAGCTCGGTTTCCAGTCTAACTGGATCCAGCTGAATACCTTTATTTTACATGGCTCCGCTGACCTACACAACTCAGCTACTTTCGGAATTCTGACGACCCGTAACGACTGTTAAAGATCCACGAATGAACGCCGGAACCAATGGTTTTACGTGCTTTCCAAGGCACGGAGGAGTCTCGATAAGAAAACATGGTCACCCATCCACGAACCAACCCCGGCAAGCGTAGCTTAACCTGATGGATCGACCCGTGCGGCTGTTAAAGTTTAGCCACGAGCTCCTTCGAATTGTTCTACCGGAGTCACGACGCGCCTGTCTGCAGAGCCTTATTAAGCTGACACTTCACTAAGGTTGAAACTATCTTACTAACAAATTTTAATAGACCCTGTCGTTTTATGAGTGACATTTAAACTTAGGGAGATAAAACATTCGGTCCGAGGCCGATTATAGAATAATGGACATTTATTTATTATTATGGCCGAAACCATTAGCCTATCTTCAGTATAAGACAGATCGCTATTGATGATAGACAGTATAGTTCTATCTGTCTTTGAATGACGTCTCACAATCCTTGATAAAGGCTATCTATTTAACGAAAACAATAGTTAGGGTTTTCTACTTGGCTCCCGTGCGTTCCGTTACAACCAACATCACTTAAAAAAAACAACGTCTATTCTGGATATGTGGAAAAATTCATAGCAGTAGTATATAACGAAATTAAAAAGAAAACTATCACAGCTAAGTAGGCTCTACAAGTTAACGAGTAATTATCGACCAACTTATATTTGCAGTATCAAAAACATGTTCTCCCATACACATCATGATTTTCAACTACAATGTTGTTTGTTCTTAGGATAAATTCATCCCAGCTACGGAACCCGTCATTGTGCGTGGTCCGACACGCACTTGCCCGGATTTTATATAGATATACCATAACACAACACACAACTAGTTATTTAATTTACACTAAGTAGGTACTAAATTAAATGACTAACTAAAAAATGTCTAAATATTATTGTGCATGTATAACCTCACAGTCGTATATTATGTGTAATATAGACTATAGTTGACTGGTTTATCTACTGCGTGCACCTCCATTTTAAATTAGGTACATGACGTATGTCTCGTACCCGACAGGCGTGCCTTTAAAAGGTCTGTATTTAGATCATTGAGTAAGACGCTCATCCTTCAATACACTACCAGTCCCCGTGCCTAACAGTCGTGCAACATGAGCTTCAAGAACAAAGTGGTCCTCGTCACAGGAGGCAGTGCCGGCATCGGTGCAGCCACCGCTGAACAATTCGCTAAAGCAGGTGCTAGCATCGCCATCGTCGGAAGAAACGAAGCTGGGCTCAAGGCAGTGGCCCAACGCTGCATGATACATAACGCTCCGACACTCATCATCAAAGCTGACGTCGCTAATGATGCAGAAGCCAAAACGATCTTGAAAAAAACAATTGAGAAATTCGGGAAACTCGATGTCCTTGTTAATAACGCTGCTATACTGAAGACCACGTCGCTTACAAGTCCAGATGTGATGCAAACGTACGATGAAGTGCTGAGCATCAATCTGCGGGCTGTGGTCCACTTGACGAGCTTAGCGGCACCATACTTGGTGAAGACTAAGGGCAACATCATCAACATTTCAAGCATACTCGCCAGAACGTACGTACAAGCGTCAGAGTTGATGATGTACTGTGTTTCGAAGGCTGCTCTGAAGCATTTCACCCACGGAGCGGCGTTGGAGCTGGCAGCTTCAGGCGTCAGAGTGAACATAGTGAGTCCAGGCCCTGTCCGCACTAACATGCTACAGGGTTTAGTGACCACTAAGGTTTGGGAGGACAATTGCAATGCAACTGCTCTTCAGAGGATCTCCGAACCAGAGGAAGTAGCTGATGTGATAATGTTCCTGGCTAGTGATAAGGCTAAAGGTGTGACAGGCTCTAATTATGGTGTTGACAATGGCGTGCTGCTGAAGTTTTAAAAAGTTGTACAGTGTTACAAATACAAATCTATACGTATATAGTTTACAAATACAAATCGTTTATTTTCTTTAATAATCTTTGTGCTACATAGCTAGTCCTAAAAGTGACCTTTTAAGCAGTTTTATCATCACGTTTTCTTAGTTTTTATTATACCTACGTAATATTTTTTTGGACAGCAATAAATAATTTTGTAATAATGAACTTGAATCTTGAAATAAAATGTTTTATTATACCTCTAGTTTTCACCAATCATAGAAAATAAATTAAAAATATATATAATTATTATGTTTTTTTATATAATTTCATCATCACTGGTCTCAAAACGGTGAAGGAAAATATCGTGAGGAAACCATCGGAGGCCAACCCGTTCTAGGCCCGTGTGATAGATTATAGCCCCCTCCTTCTCGTCTGTTTGTTCCATTTCCTTTAATCCTTTTACATGAAGTTTTTACAATATATCTTAAAGAATAATTCAATTCAATCATTTATTTCGGAAAACATCATTAGAGCTTAAAAAAATATGTTAGTTGCATTAAAATAAAATGTTACAACCAAAACCCAAAAATCCAATTAAAATAATTATTAAATTATAATAATAAAACAATTTTTTTATATTTTTAAATGTTTTTTTTAATGAAAATATTTAAAAATGTAAATAATAAGTTAACAAATGAAATAAAAGACAAAAACCAAACAAAATAAAATGAAATCATAATTAATGTGAAGTTGTAAATGTGTTCGTGATTTATCCTTATGTCATTGTATATTTTAAGTGGATTGGGTTATATTGAGGAAGTCTACCCATTTTATTGTAATGATATCTTTAATAGCTGCATTGGCAAGTTGAGAAAATTGTATTGATCCGACTAAAAACTCTTTTATTTCGGCCGAAAACGAAGTTTAGCCTGATTTGCATTTTCTCTTCTGACGTTACGAGTATATGTGCGAGTAAAGGCAATTTTTCAGAATTTTCTAAGTTTTTATGCTTTTATCTGGTCATAAACACACGCCGATTGCTGCGAGTAGTACTTGCACTTGACATTTCAAACTCAAACTCAAAGCATTTATTTCAATTAAACCATTTACAGGCACTTTTGAATTGTCAAGGAGTCGGTCAGTCAGAAAAAATGAAGCTAACTAGCTTCATTCCAAAGCGTAGTAGGTACCTCTGGAGAAGAACGGGCAAGAAACAACACGGACACTCTTACAATAAATCAAAAAAATTGTTACAAAATTTGGTTACCTACATCATTCATGTAGAAATTACTTGTGAGAACAATGTAGAAAGACGTGAATGATAAAAGCGTCCGTATATAAAAATAAAACTAAAAACAATTCAAAAATTACAAATAAGCCATGGCAGCTAAGAGATGATCAGCCCCAACTGACGACGCCCGTTCACGAACATGACGCATGGATTAGCACCATTTAGATCAACCATTTTGAAGATCAAGATTTTTTTCTGAAGAACATCAACAATAAGACCAAACCAGGTGACCAGCGTATGTATGACCAGATACGTAAACGAGGCAAAAAGAGTATGTAAGGATCGTAGCAGGTGGCGTTCTGTAGTTTCTGCCTGGGGTAGGCATGGGAAGAAGGCGTCAGTTTATGTATGTATTAATTAAGCTGTCATTTGTTGTAAAGATTGATTTTCTATGAACAAATGAATTGAAATAATTTGCAATTTTGCCGAAAATTCCCGAACAACGAAAACGGAATTCTGTCGGAATCTAGGATATTGTTAATAGGTTTCGAACCAAGTCGTGCTGAACCTTATTAACATACCTCCATAAGTAATACTTACCGATAGTAAGGATCGTATATCTTATATAGATAATACTATCGGTAAGTATCGGCATGTGTGCATATGAGTAATGTCTCTAACAGTTGGTATATAGGTAAAGAGGCTTAATTCGATGGTTGGATTCCGCTACTTATCATCAACGAAAGAAAATATTCATAAAGTGCCTCGTGAGTTTACGTCAGTGCATACCAAGGAGTTACATAAACGGTACATAAACGGTAGGTCAAAATGTTTTAGTAAAAAGTGACCGGAACACTTAGATCAAGCCCCATGCTTTCCGTCTTTTGCGTCTTTCATCATCTTTCCTACATTTTGTATGAACCATCGCATACTTCAGGCGAGCCACACCGGGCTTTTATTTAACTTCACTTGTATGTATGTCCTGGAATATTGCAATCAATATTTCACCTACATCCACTGAAGCTATCGGGCTGAAATTTGGCATACGTGTTTGGTTCTCGTGACAATGCATGATTACAATAAAAAACTTAAAAAAAAAAAGTATGTATGTCCTGGAATATTGCAATCAATATTTCACCCACTTCCACTGAAGCTATCGGGCTGGGCATACGTGTTTGGTTCTCGTGACAATGCATGATAAAAGCTTTTTTATTTTCAAATTGAAATTCTTTATTGCGCACTTAGTGTACATAATTTTGAAGATGTTTTAACAATAGGTAGGTTCTTAGAACTTAATTGCCTGTTAAGGCGTTGCAAATGGTTATAATTACTAAAAAAAATATACATACTCTAATATCTGATAAACAGATTACATTCTAATATATGAATTAACATTATTCATACATTTTATATTAAGTCATACTATTCATTTAAATCAAATTATATTAGTTATCACAATAATTTTAATATTTAATAGTGGTCCGGCAAATACAGGATTGCTTTTTTTTTGTCGTTATCATATAGAAAAATTCCACATGGCATGGCTACGTAGGATGTACACGAAGCGGTTACTCACGTTAGCCGAGCGATTCATTTGTTTACTTGCCATTGGTGCATAGACTGGCCACGGGTCGCAGTGGATGATCCCGACAAAGCGAAACTACCTATACGTGTGTAGCACAGCCGTGGGCTACTGTATTTCAGCGCCTTAACATATAACCTCAATTATTTCGTTTCACATCTCTAGGCAAAACATGCAGCCATACCATGTGATTGAATTCGAGGAATTGCCGTATGCTAATATTGATAAATATATATCCGTGCCGAATACCTGGATAAAATGGCGAGATGAACCAAAAGGAAAAGTTATTGTGGCGTACCCCGTGGAAGAACCATCATGCACACTAGAGCGAGTAAGAAAATATGAAATCTATTCGAGAAATTGGAAGACTTATCTGGCTTTCGTTGAACACGCTACAAGTGAGTACCTAGTATATTTATAATATCTAATAAATAAATAAAATAAAATAATAAAAATTAACCGCCTCTGTGGTCTAGTGGTTAGACCACCTGTCTCAGACCAAGAGGTCCCGGGTTCGATTCCCAGTGGGGGCAAAATTTTCTGCTCGGTTTGGTTGGTGGTAGGGCTTGTTTTAAGTCCGCCTGGCTAGCTACCACCATCTTATCTAAGTCTGTCGCCATAACAACAATGTTAAAAGCATTGTTGTGTTCCGGCAGTTAGAGATAAGATAGCCAGTTCCTCTGTGGTAGAGGATTCCGGGTGAAGCTCGCTTCCACCTTCGGCCTGATCATCACTTTCCATCAGGTGAGATTCTGGCCAAGAGCTTCCCCGTTGTGGATAAAAAAAAAAAAAAAAAAAAAAAAAATATTAAAATCATTTATTTCAGACAAAAAAGTCCATAGGCAAGGTTGTTAGTATCATGCATTAATAAATATCTTAAATTCTTATAACGAAAGTTAGCACTAAGGAAGGATTTTGGAAATGCGGGCAGCATTTTCTAAAGGGGATAAATAGGGGAAGAAAGTTTGTATGAAATTTTGTTATTTTGCCGATGGCAAAACCCATCGGGCACATGACTTGTAACTTTATAATCTACTAGTAACTTGCCCCTTCTTCGCACGGTTTTCACGATTTTACGAAAGATTTCTTTAATACATTTAAGTTTAATAATTTTTTATTTTTTTTTTATCCACAACGGGGAAGCTCTTGGCCAGAATCTCACCTGACGGAAAGTGACGATCAGGCCGAAGGTGGAAGCGGTGGATATGAATATATTTATTATTTACATAAAGTTATAGAGCAGATACTCGTAGGTATGCCTGGTTTATACGATGGCAGTGACTGGACCCAGTCAGTGGGTTCATTAGTAGACGAGATCGGCAGTAAGTCAGTAGGTAAGGCGGGGAAGAAGATGGGCCCGAAAATATACGGGTAGGCTAGTCAACTGGACTGTCTTGAGGGCGCGAAGTCAGCACTGGACGGGGTTGAAAATAATATCTACACGAGCAGAACTGACTTACTGTACTGTCACATTACTGGGTTCGAATAAATCTGCACTAAATAATAAAAGCGTTTAAAAAAAAACGCTTTCAATCACAATCCGAGAGTTCTGAAGGATTCCTTCATAGGTACAAAAAATTCGTCTCCTTAACAACGTAAATAACGCAATGAACGTGGGTGAACTGTCGAAATGAAACCCATTGCGATCAATTGTCTCTAGGTCATTCTGCCTAGCCTTTTCCCAATCATGTTGGGGTCGGTTTCCAGTCTAACCGGTTGCAGCTGAATACCAGTATTTTACATGGAGCGACTGCCTATCTGACCTCCACAACCCAGTAACTGGGTAATACGATACCCCTTGGTAAGACTGGTTGTCAGACTTTCGGGCTTCTGACGACTCGTAACAACTGTCAAAGATCCACGAATGACAGCCGGGACCAACGGCTTAACGTGCTTACCGAAGCACGGAGGAGTCTCGGTATGTACAGATGGTCACTCATCCACGGACCAACCCCGGAAAGCGCAGCTTAACCTGATGGATCGACCCGTGCGGCTGTTATTACTTAGCCGCGAGCTTCTCAAACATTTTCAATTGTCTCTAGGTGTGTTACGCAATTACCCCGCTGCCTTATGTATGTTGCTGTTAAGCGAATGCGGACGCATCCGCCATCCAAATGTAGTATCTTTGAAGATAACTGGTAATAATCATGTCTTGCACGCAATTTTTAACTCTATTTCGGTTCCATTTAAGTTAATTATCAATTTCAAATGAAAACTGCTCAAAATTCTTTTGCTGGTCTATCTGAGCAGACCCGGAGTTATCGAACGTATTTAAAACTGTTGATCGACACAAAATCTCATTTATTTACATTTATTTTATTGCAGATTCCTACGACGAAGCAGAAACTATCATAAAATATCTGAAAAACAAGAGAATTCGGGAGCCAAACGAGTTGAACAAGAAAAGAAGCTGTGGTAAGCGTTGATTCAGGGTGTGATGTTTGGTGTTATGTAGGTATTATAGTAAAGGGCATATTTTATTTCAGAAAACCCATCTACGGTTCCGATACAAAATGGGACAGACGCATCTCGGTCAAGTGACGTATTAGATTCTGCGGCAAACGAAACTAACGTAGCAGTTGCTTTATCAGCTGATAAGATTATTGACCCGTCTGTGCTGTTATACCCAGCAGAAGCTCGCGCAGAACCATCAAGTGTTATTCTTCCTCGAGAATACGACCCTAACTACCCAAGGTGGACATTAAAATATAAGTCCTGTAACAGTGGGACAAACACAGTGCGACTTATAGAACTCAAGCCAGGAGGGAAGAGCAGTGGTATTTATATTAATCATCGAGGATATTTAAATTGTTTTGCAGTATCGATGAATAACATGTCATTAGCAGAAAATTTAATGCAGGAAGTTTTTACAAAAACTGCATTAAAAGTATGCGCATTGACTGAAGGAATTGCCGTTGTTAACAGGGGCGAGGATATAGAAGCAGAAGTTAGAAGACCCGGATTATATGACCATGCAGTAAACTTGTTGGTGGAATTTGTTTTGCTTCATGGATTCGGTGATGGCGATGAAAAAAGTATTAAAGAGCATTTAAGTAGGAAACTTGATCAGTTGAAACCTCAGTTCTAGACTTCTTACTCATTGATAAACATACTTGATTATTTTTTTAAACAAATACCAGTTGGCGTCGTAATTGGTTTACCACTTTTAACAACAATTCCCACTACAGCTGTACATGGGTACATATTAGAATATCGAAGTTAAACACTACAGCTGTACATGGGTACATATTAGAATATCGAAGTTAAAATACCTACGGTTAAAATGCCAATTTTCAAAACATCGAAAATTAAAATAACGAACGACCATAAAATCGAAAATTAAAATATTGAAAGTTTAAATTGTCGAATGGTTAGAAAACCTACGTCCAATATATCTAAAATGGAATTATCTACAAAAGTAACATCGAAAGATCTAAATGTCGAAGTACAAAGTATCGAATGTCCTAAATATCGATATTTATTTATTATGTATACCACGCGTGAGCCTAGCGAGCGAAGTGAGCGGTGCCGCGGTAGCGGCTGGCGAGCGCTACTTCTCAAAATAACTTGGGGGACTGGGGGCACCCCGACTCGGATCGCGAATAACACGAACTAACCTAACCTAACCTAGGTTAGGTTAGTTCGTGTTATTCGCGATCAGCACATCTAAACCGCGTTCAAGAGCTGTCAGTGTCAATATTCCGCAATAATCAAAATCAAATCAAGCTCCTTTATTCAGACAACAAAGGTCAACAACAATCTTAGTTATTGTAGCTAATGTTAGTAGTAATATTATTATTCCCTTTAATACATTTTCAAATATTCTTATAAATAAAAAACCGGCCAAGTGCGAGTCGGACTCGCGCACCGAGGGTTCCGTACAAACCTGTAGGTATATAAGTAAAAGTTCACCCATCACGACAATCCAGTCATAGTTATGGTATTAAAAAAAAAAGTTTGCGTTCCCATTGAGGGACCACATTTGATTTTGAGCTTTTGAATGCGTCAGCCTTTAGTAAAAGTTCTCAAACAATTGTAAATTCAGCCTTTTATTTGTAAAAGTAGCCACTCAAGAGTTACAATCGGTTAAAGGTGGTCCCTCAATCGTGACTGACCGGCATCCATATCTCAAAACATAGTTAAAATTTACAACTGCTTTAAACGACTACTCTTAGTAAAAGATTTGTAAAACTAATCTATTGAATATCAACCCTTCCTGTTCATAGAATAAAAAGAACTAGCATGCGGAAGGTGGTCCCTCAATCGATCACCATAAGATCACATTGAGTGGAGATGCCAATGGAATTTGAAATTTACTTATGGGTCTAGAGTTAGTAAAAGTACTCGAACGATTGTTAATTCAACCTCTAGTTTGTAAAAGAAGCCATTCAAAAGCTACAATCGATATAAGGTGGTCCCTTAATTGAAACGTTTATCATAAGAAAAATCAATTTACGTTGGATTCGGAAATTAAATAGACGAATGCTACAGTCTAGCCTTTAGTAAAAATTTTTTACTAACGATTACTTTACTAAACAGTATAAAAAAATGTACCGTTTTATCACAAATATGAATCGAATTCCTGGGAAGAAATACTAAGATAGGGGTGACCACACAACAGGATTTTTCTAGTGACTGTTTGTTGATACAAATTTGTAATACACATAAAATAAAAGTAA
The DNA here is from genome assembly GCA_914767815.1 of Eupsilia transversa. Taxonomy (NCBI): domain Eukaryota; kingdom Metazoa; phylum Arthropoda; class Insecta; order Lepidoptera; family Noctuidae; genus Eupsilia; species Eupsilia transversa. The sequence goes on from OU611892.1 coordinate 12,282,960, forward strand.
AACTAGTGACCGTTTGTTGATATTATTTTTTATTAATATTTGACATCACTTAGCTAATTAAAAACACAGAAAGAAAATAATGCTTATTATAATAAAATAAAATAAATAACCCTTCCTGCCTGCCCTGCCACAGATAACTATTTACTAGTCGGAGTACCTGCAGTCCTATGACATGGCAGAATGGAGTTAGTAAGTACTATCATGGCAGTATGGAATTTATATTTAATAAAAAAATACTTTGGTGAAGCTTTTAATTGTTTTTGTAAAAAGAAATACCATAGGCAAACCGGGGCGTTTAGTTATGGTAAAAAAATTCTAGTCTAACCATAAGTTCTGTCAAAAATGAAAATGCTTTTATTTGGAGTAGGTAATGTAATCCTAATAAAAGTTCTATGTACATATTTTTTTAAACCGGACTATGTACAGTCAATAAAGCTATTAAAATAATGTTTTGAATACGCAAATTAAGGTTAATAATTATGAACCTTAATTTGCGTTTTCAAAACATTATTTTGTGATTATTATATTTTTAGTGAAAAATATATAATTTGATGAAATATTATGTTAATATATCATTTTTTATTTATTTATACAATAGGCATAAGAATGGATGAATTATTTGATGAGTAAAAAAAAAAAACAGCACATCTCTGCTCAGGTGATATAATACAGGATAGTTCATACTTATTCCATGTATAGGTACAGTCAACAAAGCTATTTGGTATACAGGCAGCTAACTTTAAACTACTTTAAAAAATGTTGTGAGTATGCTGGGTAGTCAATTATTTTACTCGCTATAAGTACCTATGCCATATGCTTAAAAAGTGTTTTCGCACGCAATAAAAATGAATATTGGCAGTGTAGTGGGGGGATGAATAATTTTGCCTGTATACCGAATAGCTTTGTTGACTGTACATAGTCCGGTTTCAATAAATATGTACATAGAACTTTTATTAGGATTACATTACCTACTCCAAATAAAAGCATTTTCATTTCTGACAGAACTTATGGTTAGACTAGATTTTTTTTACCATAACTAAACGCCCCGGTTTGCCTATGGTATTTCTTTTTACAAAAACAATTAAACTCTTCACCAAAGTATTTTTTTATTAAATATAAATTCCATACTGCCATGATAGTACTTACTAACTCCATTCTGCCATGTCATAGGACTGCAGGTACTCCGACTAGTAAATAGTTATCTGTGGCAGGGCAGGCAGGAAGGGTTATTTATTTTATTTTATTATAATAAGCATTATTTTCTTTCTGTGTTTTTAATTAGCTAAGTGATGTCAAATATTTATAAAAAATAATATCAACAAACGGTCACTAGTTTTACTTTTATTTTATGTGTATTACAAATTTGTATCAACAAACAGTCACTAGAAAAATCCTGTTGTGTGGTCACCCCTATCTTAGTATTTCTTCCCAGGAATTCGATTCATATTTGTGATAAAACGGTACATTTTTTTATACTGTTTAGTAAAGTAATCGTTAGTAAAAAAATTTTACTAAAGGCTAGACTGTAGCATTCGTCTATTTAATTTCCGAATCCAACGTAAATTGATTTTTCTTATGATAAACGTTTCAATTGAGGGACCACCTTATATCGATTGTAGCTTTTGAATGGCTTCTTTTACAAACTAGAGGTTGAATTAACAATCGTTCGAGTACTTTTACTAACTCTAGACCCATAAGTAAATTTCAAATTCCATTGGCATCTCCACTCAATGTGATCTTATGGTGATCGATTGAGGGACCACCTTCCGCATGCTAGTTCTTTTTATTCTATGAACAGGAAGGGTTGATATTCAATAGATTAGTTTTACAAATCTTTTACTAAGAGTAGTCGTTTAAAGCAGTTGTAAATTTTAACTATGTTTTGAGATATGGATGCCGGTCAGTCACGATTGAGGGACCACCTTTAACCGATTGTAACTCTTGAGTGGCTACTTTTACAAATAAAAGGCTGAATTTACAATTGTTTGAGAACTTTTACTAAAGGCTGACGCATTCAAAAGCTCAAAATCAAATGTGGTCCCTCAATGGGAACGCAAACAAAAAAATAAAAATATAATATGATGTAAGTAAAAATTTACGGTCTTCGCAATTTTTCCTTTATCTGTGCTATAAGACGTTGCTTCGTACCAAATTTCAAGATTCTGAGTTCACGGGAAGTGCCCTGTAGGTTTTGATTCCCTTGTGAGTTTCGAAAATTTGCGGAAATTTGCGGCATAAACGGCTGTATCTACTGATTGCGTTGGCTTAGAGGTTTCATTTTTCACAGATCCAAGGGATAGCAGACTTGAGTATTTGATATGCATTTTAGCTTGTACCTCCACGCGATCTTGAGCAAAAGGGTCTTGACAGACGGACGGACAACAAAGTGATCCTATAAGGGTTCCGTTTTTCCTTTCGAGGTACGGAACCCTAAAAATATAAATAAATAGTGGCCCATCGGCATCAGGAACAGGGTTCAAGCTGCCGGTGGTCAGGGCTGTAGTGGTCAGTAGTAATATGGGATAACAAGAAAATCGCAGTGGAAGTATAAATAACATATCATCAAGCCTGTTTTTGATGGCGAGGTAGGTAGAGATGTTTCGTACATTTGCAGTATAATGAGGTGAATATGTGCTATGGTCTTAGTAGGTAGAGTACTTTTCCTTCGAACAAAGACCATATTTAAACAAAAAAATGTATTCTGAAAAATAATATGTCACTTTAAAAAAAAACTAAACAATCACATACACAAACACATCCTTTATGTTAAAGTAGATCATAAGTGAGACAACACAAAAAGTTCAAAAAAATAAAAAGTTAAAAAATGTAAAAAGTTCAAAAATATAAAAAGTTCAAAACTAAATAAAATACAATAATTGTTTCAGGCGTGACGTGGAAATCCATGATAAAATACAATAGACGTAGATATATTTAGTAGGTATCCTATTCCGCTTAAGTTTTCCTAAATAGTCATAAAAAACTCATAAAAGACTCTTATAAGAATAGTTAAGCGGAATAGTTTACTAAATATGTCTACGTCTATTGTATTTCATGATAGTAAAATAAGAATATAAAGTTAATGTATAAAAAATCTTAAAGTGCAAGACTGGCAATAGAAGAAAAAAAAAGTATGTGAATGATGAGGGAGATGATCCGTTATCGTCAAATTTGAAAACGGCCAATGGTGAGAAACAGCGAAAAGTGAAGCGGCCTGCGCAAAAGACTTTTTTGTGGTGAAGAGACAGGGAAGTGATCATTATATTTTCAAAGGTATGAGGAACAGGATGTAAAGTTCACTCATCCCCTATTGAAAAGGGAGGATCCTCCGCCCGTCGCGTCTGGTGGGCAACTGCCCAACTATTGATATCGGATAATCTTTTATATTTAAATTCTAACTGCGCGATGCAGGATTTGTGTGACGTCAGGTCTTTAATGCGTAGTTCGTATGTGGCGTTGTAGATGCCGCCACATATTCAACTTAAATACGGAATCAACGGGATTGACACTACTTGTTCGAACAAAACGTGGTGAGGTGAAGCTGAAGCCAACGCCTTTTTGAATCTTCAACCCACGATCAGAGTTCCATTGTCTATATAATACTTTACTCCAGTTATACTTCTTGCTTTGTTACTTGCTAAATATACTATTAAATCAGCGATCTCTTCTGGTTCCAACGCATCTTTAATTTTGAAAGATTCTCCTATCTCTTTAAATGATCCTTTGACACCAGCTGTTGCAAATATTTCAGTTTTCACAGGTCCGGGACACACATTGTTCACTCGAACTCCATAAGGCAACAGTTCCAAAGCAGCGCCAAACATGAAGTGATCCAGACCTGCCTTCGAAATACAATACGGCATGTACTTCGAGTTACCGGCGTAATATTTTCCTAGTATACTGGATATATTGATAACATTACCCTTAGTCTTGATAAGATAAGGAGTTGACAACATAGTGAGGTATATGCAAGCACGGAGGTTACAAGCCAATGTCTTCTCATAGGTTGCCATTATATCTCCTCGGACGAGTGATCCAAAAGTTAATATTCCAGCATTGTTGATGAGTACGTCTATTTGGCAGAATTTTTGGATTGTGTTACAAACTAGTAAATTTAATTGTCTATCAAAGGTCACGTCGCAATGAAACCCTAGTGTCTGGGCGCAGAACTGCTCCTGGCAATATTTACAGACTTTACAGACGTTTTCTTTATTTATATCTGCGATGACTACTCTAGCGCGCTCCTTGGCAAACGCCTTCGCTGTAGCAGCTCCAATACCTGTTCCAGCACCTGTGACTATAACGACTTTGTTTTCGAAGTACCCTGACTGCTGCCGGTAAGGGCAGTTTAGAGGCTGCTTTATCCATACCGGAGTAATTAAATTACATGGTAACTGTAGGGTTTTATAATTTTTTCGGCAAAACATTCTGTCCAATAATTGATACGATCTACCATCTACCAATAATTTTGGCAATACTTTTTTAAATTTTAGTCGATGTTTGGTAGTTTTTTTAGTAGGTAATATTTAAAATTTTAACAAATACAACAATCATAGGAACGTCTCACACTCGCCTCATGTTACCATTAGGTTCCTAAAAAACCAAATTGTCCAGTCTTCTGCATAGACTAGTATTATGTATGTCTTCTGTTCAAAGTTCAGAGCGGCTATATTTTATTTGTTCACTAGTTATTGATTATTTGGACAGACATGACATTTCATTATGTGGAGTAATTATGAAACATAACTTTTTTACTTAGTTGCAAGAAGTTTTTAAACGAATACTTAATTAAATCCTCTGTAGAATGGCTGATAACTGGTAGTATAAACGGCGCCAGCGGAGTAAGAACAACAACGGATTGGTTAAAGTTGTAGTGACAACCATTTGGGTTAAATTGGTTTTTATTATTTTATTCGACCTTTATATAGATTCCTTTATATTTTGTGAATGTGAGAACGTTGTAGGCACAACAGACTGTCGATTTGCAGACTATTTTCTATTTTTTTAAGTATCTTGTTGACAGGCCTACGCTGTCCTCGCATACCTATTCAAACTGTACATTTTTTAAAGCATTGTAAAACCCATTTATTTTTAAAAGAGTAACCGTGGAGTTTCTTGCCGGCTCTTCTCCATAGGAAACGACCAATTGGAACCGTGCACCTAGATTCTGACGTTTCATAAGTGCCCATGTAGGTTTATGTGAAATAAAATATTTTGATTTTGATTTTGAACGCACCACCGAGATTTCAATTGCATGAGCAATATTGATTTTATCGGCAATTAAAATAAGTTTGTACTCCATATTATATTTCAAAGAAACTGAGAAAAACTATGTTATACAATATTCCATCTAAAGTTGATAGTGTTTTTTTAAGTTGTTGTCTGTTACAACAACTTAAATTAATCTTATTAGTAATTTAATCCGTGGGAACCCAAATCTCAGATACCTTAGATCCCTCTGCTCAACCGAAACCTACAAGTACTTGGTTATTTCGGCAGCATTAGGCATCAATGTTGCCGACATGAAACAATCGCTGAGTGAGCGCTTCTTTGGCCTCTTGAATAAAGTGTTAAATAATCTTATATCAAGCGAAAACGAAGCCGAAGGCACACCGGTCATACCAGTTTTGATGATTGTATTCTTTCAGCATACAATGGAGACAATAAGTGCGAATAAGTGCAATAAAGAAATTAGACAAATTCGCATTCTTGATCGAGTCGATTTACATAGCACATCTTGCCACGCCAAATAAAGTGGTATAAGTAATGAGTTTTAATAATACAGTGGTCATGGTCACAGGCTGAGGGTCTGGTATGGGAGCAATTGCAGTATTATTTGCTGAAGCAGGAGCCCATGTTGTGATAGTAGACTACAGTGAAAGAAGACCCCACATCACTGCGGAGTAATGCAAACATTACAACAACAAAGTGCTTGTAATCTTTGCAGATGTCTCTGAAAAAAAAACAAACAAACAACAATTGATACTTTTGAAAACATATTAGCCAACATAGCAGGCATTGTAAAAGAAGGGGAAATTTTAGATTTAACAATACTTGATACAATTATGCATGTATTCCCGTTCGTCCCACTGGTTGGACGAACGGGAATTTGAAAAATAATATTAAATTTATTCCCGTTCGTCCCAAACTAAGTGGGACGAACGGGAATAAATTATTAATTGTATCATGTATTCCCGTTCGTCACTCAAGTGAGTGTGTCATTCGACTGCAAGCTAATTTTTATTTCATTCCTGTTCACACGACACCGATAAAATTATATAGGAACGAACGAAATTAATAACACGAAATGCCCCATACGCTCCTTGCATTTCATTTTGATTATTCTGTAGGCCAGAGAAAGATGCCGAATGCTGAATATATCCACCATCGTTGGATATACATATTTCACTTTCGATTAATTTTGTGTTCGGGCAGTTCGTGTTTTACTTCGAGAGAAAAATGTTTTGATTGAAAGGCATACATGAAAGAAACGTGAAGCGTCTGCTAAAGATTTTAGCCACGCCCGTCGTACCTACTAAATAAATGAAAACTATTGAATACGCGTTTCATTGCTATTTATATTGTAAAGGATATAGAGGTATATACTAATAGAATAATAAATAAGATATATACACGGTGAAATTTTAATCACCGTTTTCCTCTTAAGGGGTCATTGTACTCATCATTATGAACAACTTTTACTATGGGACTAAACCTGAAATCGTGAAAAAAAAATCAGCTGTTCCCTACATTTTGACGAGTTATTGTTCATAATGATGAGTACAATGACCCCTTAAGAGGAAAACGGTGATTAAAATTTCACCGTGTATATATATAAGTACTAAAAAGATATATATATAGAATTTAAAAACTAAATCTCTATATCATGTGACGTAATGTGGTGAAATATCGTTTAGATATGGTAAAATATTATTTTGGTGCGAAGTCATCGTGATTCATCTTCACAATGACGGAACTAGTACGTAAATAAACTAACACATTCAATAACCAACTCCTAATGGTGCTAATGAAATGTGTAAATATTATGTACAGTCGCCGTCGGATATATTGTAGCAGACAAGGTGACCAAATACTTTTGAACAATTTAAAATCTCAATAAGTTCCATACACTACAAGTTACCATTAATATCTGAACATTCATTACTTCATTAATATCAGAGCAGATGCTTACCAATAATTTATATGCAATACACACACAACTAACCAAAAATATCTGAACACTTACATCGTCAAGTGTATCTACGCAGATGGGCTGGTCTAAGTAAGCTCAGTGTTTGTCTGTGTAGATACGCAACGTCAAGTGTTTCTACGCAGACAAACACGTTTTAAGATTTTGTTTTGTTAGTTGTGTGTATAGAAATTATTGACAAGCATCTGATCAGATATGAATGAATTAATGAATGTTCAGATATTAATGGTTACTTCTAGTGTATGGAACTTATTGACATTTTAAATTGTTCAGAAGTATTTCATCACCATGTCTGCTACAATATTCCTGACGGCGACTGTACCTACCAAAAAACAAACCTGTTTATAACATACAAGTAATGATGAGCAGGAAAATTCATTTTAACGAGTTCTTATGACTCGTCAGACGATGATTTAGCTATTTGACACGATATATATATATTATAAGAATTGTTGGCTTAGTATGCTAACCAATTTGGAGTCGTGAAGTTGTTCATCATGTTTGCGAGAAAAGTAGTCCTAGTTACGGGAGGTAGCTCCGGCATAGGAGCGGCTACTGTGGAGCTATTTGCCAAGGAGGGAGCTTCTGTAGCCTTCGTCGGCAGAAATGAAGACAAACTAAAGGAAGTCGCTAAACGATGTGAGCAGCATGGAGCCAAGACCCTTGTTATCAAAGCAGATGTCTCCAAAGACGAGGAAGCCAAGACCGTCGTCAAAAAAACTATTGACAAGTTCGGAAAACTCGATGTTCTCGTCAACAACGCTGGCATTGTGCGGTTCGCGACTATACTGCAACCCAATCTATTACAGAACTACGATGAGGTCATGAACACGAACCTGCGCCCTGTCATCCACATCACCAACTTAGCGGCCCCACATCTCATAGAAACAAAAGGCAACATCATAAATATATCTAGTGTTGCATCTACAGTAGCTAAGATACCAGGACTAATGTCTTACAGTGTTTCCAAAGCTGGTATGGATCATTTTACAAGGTTTGCTGCAATGGAACTGGCTGCTTCTGGCGTGCGAGTGAACTCTGTAAATCCTGGACCAGTTATAACTGACATTGTGTCGAGTGCTAATATGGCTCCAGAGGCACTCCAAGGTAGTAACATAGCGAACAACACATTATTAGGAAGATCTTCAGATGCTGATGAGATTGGTGATATAATCCTGTACCTAGCCAGTGACAAGGCTAGGAGTGTAACCGGGTCTTGTTATGTTATTGATAACGGTTTTTTGCTGAAGTAGAACTTTTTATAGATCGGTGTGATGAAGTAGACTTTTTTATATATCTTTGTGATTATGTTATTTTATAAGGATGTGTTAAAAAAAATAAGTGAAAAAGTGAATGTACCTTTGTTTGTAAAGTTGCTGTTTTTGTTAAAATTATTTTATGTAGCTTCAAGTTCTGTATGTCTGACTCTCTAAAGTTCTCATCCATTTTGTTTCAATGTTCATAAAAGGCCATTATTAAAAATATTTTGCGGTTTTTCTCTTGCGTGTAATTATTACCATTGTGATTAACTTTGAATAAATAATGAATATTACTAGCTTATTGATTGTCCCTCTGCAGGATCTCTGAAGTAAAGCTTCATTCACTTTGATAACGACCCACGCTTGCTCAATGTTACTTAGTCAAACTTCGTCATAATGTTTTTCTTTACCGTTTTTTCAGTGATTATTGATCGTTTTAAATATTTTATTTAAGCAAAAATTGCTTTGTTAATGTTAACATTTCGTTGAAATCTTCATGTTTTAAGGAAATATATCATAGGAACATTACTAATAAAATTAATTTCTCAAAAACTATGTAGTTTAATATGACTAAGTATAGCTTTATTAGATGTTTCGTACCTGTTATCTAAATACCTACCTACTTATACACATACATAAACTCACGCCTTCTTCCCATAGGGGTAGCCAGAATCTACAGAACGCCACCTGCTACGATCGTAACATACTCGTTTTGACCCGTTTACGTTCATACATCAGAGGCCTTAGTGTAAGTTTGCAAGTGAGTAAACGTAACTAATGATAGATCATAATGCTAAGAATATAAAGGCGAGAATAAAAATCTTAACGCAAACGCGATAGTTACGTTTGCTCATTTGCAAACTTACACTAAGGCCTCTGGTCATACCCACACACCGGTTGCGAGTACTACTCACCTGACCCGCACCTGACCTTTCTGAATAACAACACCAATAAGGTCACTATTATGACCTCCTGGCTAACCTACATAAGTACCTTCTTATACCTACTTTTTAATAATCGTTAGTAATAAGCCATGAGCCTCGACCTACACTTGAGGAAGTGAGGAGGATCTTGTTAAGTAGGTAGAATCAACGCCTTACAACTGTAAGGGGTTGATTCTGCAAGCGATAATCCAGATCACAGCGCGTATTATTAGGGTGTTCTTCTCTCTGGAGCCCGTCAGTAGAGCCAGTAGTTGTAGAAATAAACCGGTCAAGTGCATGTCGGACCACGCACAATGAAGGGTTCCGTGGCTGCTGGGATTAATTTATCCCAAGAACAAACTTAACATTGTAGTTGAAAAACATGTTCTCCATGTTTTTGCAAATGCAAATGGTGGTCGATAATTACTCGTTAACTTGTAGAGCCTACTTAGCTGTGATAGTTTTCCTTTTAATTTCGTTATATAAACTACTGCTGCGAATTTTTTCACATATCTAGAACTTACCATTTAGCTGGTAGGGGGGGAGGGACTTGACTCTAACAAAAATTAGCACTTTAAAGTTTAATATTTCGCAAACGGATCCATCAATCCAAAAATGGTTTTAACAAACTCACAACAATATTTTTGAACGACCTTTCCAAAGATACCCCACACCATGGGATAGACGAAAACGAAAAGAAATATATCCCCACTTTAGGTGTACCCTAAAAAAAAATATTTTCATGATTTTATTTTACCACTTTCTCGGCGTCATTAATTGTTATATGTATACCTACTCATGTCAAATTACAGCTTTCTAGTGCTAACAGTCTCTGCGCTAAGCCGGGGACAGACAGACATGGCGAAACTATAAGGGTTCTTTGTTGACTACGGAGCCCTAAAAATGGGAACATAGATGTTCAATAGAACGGTTCCATATACCAAACGAAACCGCACCCACACAAAGACACGCTTCACATACACTAAGCGCACTCGTGACTGGCATTTGTTTGAGATCGCCGTATGTACGCATCTTGTTGTGTTCGTTGTATATAGCCGATATTCGGTAACCATCTATTTTGTGACCGAATCTCGTTCAAATAAAGTTTATTTTACTGTTCGTCAAGGTTGTCTTGTCTGCCGTTTGTTTGTCTATCAATATGTTTTCTTCCGTAACTGAGAAATATACCTCTTATCACTGTCTCGGTGGTCCAATTGTCGCAAGATAGACTATCAACTTTTGTACTTGATTTACTTCAATTGAATAAGATAATAATATGATTGAGTATCTCCCACTCAAATAATGTCAGTCACGCTCATACCACAGTATAAATAAGTAACAGTATTCTATTATCTTTACTCAGTTTGAGTGCGTGGCAGTTACACAAAGACGCGGAAGGTTTATCTACCAGCGGCTATTGGTAATTATTTGAAGGTCAGTGCCGGGATATAATACTGTTACTTATTTATACTATGATCATACTACTACCTATTAAATCTCTCGTCATTGTACTTATATAAAAAATTGTTATGACTGACTCCCTTGTTGGTCTATTGGACTCAAGCGCTATTGCTGAGTATGAGGTCCAGGGTTCGGTCCACGGGTCTGGCGAAGTTTTATTGGGCTTCACACTCTTTCTGTTCTATATCTACCAGCCTTCCTAACCTAATTCTTGAACTCTAGCTGCACTTGCTGTAAGCCAAGGTACGCACGGCGAATTTTTGCCCTTCGAATTTTTGTTCGCGCTCTGTTTTTTTGAAAGAAAATACATTTATCATCATTTTTCATCGGTCAGTTTAGCGCCAAGAGATGAAAATTCAACAATGTGTTTTTTCGAAGTGCTAGAATGCACTCTTTTGGATTCTCAATGCTCGGCGTAACACTTAGAAATGAAAATGCAGTACGCGATAATATCTCGCGATATTTTTACGTCCGTGCGTACGTGGAATTAGATGTAATAAACTTACGCGCATACAATGAAATTCATAACCCTTCCTTCGTACCGTGGTCGCGTAATGAGACAACACTTTTTTGCTTACATAATTTGATTGTACAAACAAATTGTTATTGTATCCGTCAGAAATATCTTATCAGATTAAATACTTGAATAAGAAGACCTTGGAAATGAAGTTTACACACGAGGCTTATGTACTTAATACTATCATAATGGATTGCTGGCATCAAGTCTGAAGACGATGCCTGCAGAGGTACTGGCAAAATGTGGCTATCCTTTAGATTAGTCACATTTTGCTCGTGTTTAAGTCCCATGAAACAGAGCGCGAGCCTAATGGCAACAGTGTATAAATCCAGCCTCTGGGCTGCTACTATTAAATTCCTGATGGATCTACCCAATAAGACTTTGCCCAACCTGGGAATCGAACCCAGTACCTCATGCTCAGCAGTAGCACTTGCAACCAGTCAGGCGCGGATCCAGCCCTCAAAAAAGGTTGTGGTCACAGGCACCACAAAATCGGATTTCTACAAAGGAGCTGTTTACAAAATATATCACGCCCTGACCAAGATTTTGTACAGAGTATAGTTCCACGTGGGCAAAGCCAGGCAAGTACAGTTACGAGAGATTTAATAAGATAGTAGTAAGTATGAGCGTGACGGCCATTATTTGAGTAGGAGATACTCAATCATAATTAATAATGAATCAAATTGAAGTAAATCAAGTACAAAAATTGATAAACAAATGTTAGATAAGGCCCACAACTTATCTTGTTTATAACTAGCTATTGTCTGCGGTTGCACTCGATCCTAGGTCAACACTACTTCATGTACCCGGGTAAAAAGGTATGTAACAACTTATCCTCTAATTATTATCCTTATAATTATTTATTTTCAATAAGTATTGGTACACTGTTGGTCTTTAATAAGTTAATGCGGGCGCCAGACACGGACACATATTTGAACAAAGACTTTGATAGACTTTGCTCACACATTTGAACACATGCGTGCTTTACCTGCTACACTCATGCTTTGCAGTACGTTCGTTTCACAGTTCTCAAATAGACAACAAACAGGATGGACGATGATTTGTGGACGCGGTATACTTGTATTATTTAAGTGTAAAATAAACTAAATGGTCAATAACGTATTTCTTTTCTTTTTTAATTCTCGGATAGAGCAATGCACTGACAATTTATTCTTTATCTTGATCCAGGCATTCACCAAATTTCTATTTTTATCATGTTTACTTTTAATGTTCCCTAAACATGGTTCTCCTTTAAGCAACTCAATAAATTCCAGGACAGTCACACTCGTTGCTCCAGTCTATCTTGCGAATGAACAAAGCGATCCTGCGCTGGAAAACCGACATCGAATGGCAAAGTATAAATCTATGTGATCAGACTTTGAAAAAACACCCTTGCCTCACAAATTTTCAAACAAGTGTTCAAACAAGTGTTCAAATATTGTTTTTATGTCTGACGCCGGCTTTATACATAGTCAGACATTTGACATGCAAAACATTTTAATGTATTTACATCCGCCACTTCACACTTCAGGTCCAGTTGAAAACCCGGCATCAGGTAGTAGCTGTCTGGAATTTTTGCTGAACCTGCTAATTTCTTACAACGCTCTTTACACTTTTTATTTTAGTCTGTGCTAAACATAAGAACAAAGTACTAAACATAAGTATATAAACACACATAATAATACAATATATTATGTATATATATTTATGTTCAATGGCATGCTTTCAATGTTTCTATTATTAATTAATTTTAAAATACATCCATTATTAATTATCTCCACATGAATTTAAAACAGACTGTTCAAGTCTCATTGCCTACGAAATGTATTGGAAAAGTTTTTTGCGATTTCTGACTTTTCTAGTACTCAAAGCTCAGTTCGTCCAATAGAGGTTTTTGATCCTTATAAGAAACAGGATCGATTAGCATCAAAAAAAGTTTTTGTGAAAACAGCCCATTTTCTTGTTGACTGTACATTTTTTTCAAAATCTGTGAATGCAGATCAACATTTCTCAAAAAGTTAAGGACAGTCTCTTAAGACCATTTTCCTGTAGCTACAACGGTTAAGGTAGCTGCCCTTGAGCCCCATCTCAAAAATCTACCATGTATACTCATGCCAAATTACAGCTTTCTAGTACTAACAATCTCTGAGCTAAGCCGGGGACAGACAGATAGTCAGATGGACATGGCGAAACTATAAGGGTTCCTAGTTGACTACGGAACCCTAAAAATATTAGGTAACTCAGTTCTTTCAAGAACTATTATATCTGGAACTTTTACTTTTCGAGGGCTACGGTCTTGAGACAGACAGAGAGGTTTCGAAGGAGAAAGGGGAGGCTCAGTAATGGTATGTACACTACGGAAGCTACAAAAAAAGACTCCTGACTAAACCAGGAATCGATCCTGATCTTTTTCAAAAACAGAAACTGCAAAAAACTAATAAATATTATGTTTATATAAAATGATAATATATAAAATAAATATGTTTATTTTCCAAAAAAAATATGTTTAAGTATATACGGCTACCATTCCCACGGCATTTCCTGTTTAAGCTGATCTTTATAGGATTTTCGTAGAATGAGAGGTCAGCTTATACTGGAAATGTATAGCTTGATATGAAGCCGTGTGTACTACCTGGAATTATTATTCACCACGCTACCATTCAGCTGTAGTTTAGTTAAATCATTTTATAATTTAACAAAGAACCATTATCTAGTAAGAAGTTTGAGCCAGTGATGCTCTTACCCTTATCACTGGCTACATACAATATCATATCAGCAATCTCAGTAGGCTCTGATAATCGATGCAGAGCCGTGTTACTTCTCATTTTTTCTAAATTTACTTTCATATCTTTGAAAATAGTAGTATGGACTGGACCGGGACTGATTGCGTTCACTCTCACGCCATAAGCGGCTAGTTCTAAAGCAGCACTTCTTGTAAAATGGTTCATTGCAGCCTTTGATGTCCTGTATGCTATATTTAAAGGTCTTGTGGTACTGATTCCAGCCATACTAGATACGTTGATTATGTTTCCTTTAGTTTTGATGAGATGAGGAGCAGCGAAGTAGCTGATGCGGACCACAGCTCGTATGTTAGTTTTCATCACTTCGTCATACGTTTTCAAGAAGTTGTCCGCTAGAATACCAGCTTCTCTCAATATTCCAGCGTTGTTGACTAGCACATCCAGTTTTCCAAATTTGTCGATAGTTTTCTTGACAATAACGTCTACTTCTTCGTCTTTGGACACATCTGCTTCGATGGCTAGTGTTTCTCCTCCCATTTTCGCCAAACATTGAGCAACATCTTTCAATCTAGCTCTGTTTCTGTCAACTAAGGCTACTGTAGCACAATTTTTAGCAAATAATTCTGCTGTAGCAGCACCAATACCAGCACTAGCTCCCGTGATCAGAACCACTTTTTGTGCGAAACTCATTTTACTAACCACTGCCCAATTACTTCTCTATGAGCTCTGTTCGTATAAAAATATTCTAATGAAGGTATACCTGTCATATTTATGAGCAACATTAGGTACTACGTCGATGGTATTAGTAGGATAGAATCGTTGTACATGCTACTGATGGATAGGATTATCTTTGAAGAAAACATACAAAGCCTCGTAATGGATACCACTAAGATACCAATAAATTCAATGATTGATCTTGTGGAATCATTTAATTTTGCCAAAGTTTGCTTCGTCGATGATAGACTACCAAATTCAGTGAAAAAAACATTGGAGAGCAAAGAAAATCAGAAATAGAATTACAAAATTAAACTTGAAAGACCATCGCAGTTTTCGGAAAGTTGAAATGGCTGCACAAACTACGTTATGAATGTCATAACTTGACAGTTAGAATTTAGGTAGGTACCAGTGTTACAAAAATCTTTTATAAAGAAGTTTTTTGCGCGTAGGTTTCTAGTTTGCATTGCTGAGATAGTTAAATAAGAAGAATTATACAACTTGACTTCATCCATTACCTTCCACCAGGCAGCAATGATATAAGCAATGATCCCATACCAATAACTGAGGAAAAGGTCATTGACCCTGTCCTAGCGCCACCTGCGCCGTCCGTTACGCGTAATTTTGAATATGTGATATCTTTAAAGTATTCATTTATATGTTATACTGCCAAAGAAACATAATCAACGTGTCAAGTATAGCTGGAGTCAATACAACAAGACCTCAACACATAACGTACGGTAATCTAAATTAAATAAAATTGGCCCTGTAAATGAATGCACCAGACTGTCACGTAATAGAACCAGATGGAGAGAGATCGTGAGGCGGGCAACGACTACACTTGCGATTGGACAAAATTCATCGTGACCACGACCGCTCTGTTAAGAGCGAAGCGAAGAAGAAGAAGAAATCTAAATTAAATTCCCAATTTAAATAACAATATTTTATTGGATAAGGATTAATAGAAAACTGGTCAAAATAGCTTCGGAAATAACAATGAAATTTTTATCAAATTTTGAAAGATAATAATGGGTCATCCTTAGAAGAAACACAAATTAATGCTAGCGCGGACTTTTTGTCGAAATTTTTCTAATCGGCACGATTTTTCCGACATCTTCAACAATCATCGTCATATTATTTCAACCAATTTACACAAAACAATGAACTATACACCTTTCTCATGAATCACTCTGTCGATTGGTAAAAACCGCTTGTAAATCTGTTCGGTGGTTTTCGAGTTTATTGCGTTCAGCCAGAGAGACAGACGCGGCGGAAAGTCTTTGTTTTATAATATGTAAATATTTCAAAAACATTCAAAAATATAATTAAGTAGCCTGGAAAGTGGGTCGGCCTCTAGTGTGGGACCGCAACCTGTGTCGACAACCTGGCGCCATCCCATGTTCCTAGCACGGCGAACTGTGGCCTCCTTCCTTTTGTGCCATGCTTCCCTGGTGGTATGTGCTAGTCTGAACCATATCCGCTTGATAAGGTGGTATATGCGAAATAATTTGTATGAGGGACAGACACGGCGCTTTCCAAAACCGAACTTTCTCTATAACACGGAGTACGGAGAGTATAAGCTGATCTTTATAGGATTTTCGTACAATGAGAGGTCAGCATATACTTGTAACGTACAGCTTGATATGAAGCCATATGCACTATCTGGAATTATTATTCACCACGCTACCATTCAGCTGTAGTTTAGTTAAATCTTTTTATAATTTAACAAAGAACCATTATCTAGTAAGAAGTTTGAGCCAGTGATGCTCTTACCCTTATCACTGGCTACATACAATATCATATCAGCAATCTCAGTAGGCTCTGATAATCGATGCAGAGGCGTGTTATTTTTCATTTTTTCTAAATCTACTTTCATATCTTTGAAAATAGTAGTATGGACTGGACCGGGACTGATTGCGTTCACTCTCACTCCATAAGCGGCCAGTTCTAAAGCAGCACTTCTTGTAAAATGGTTCATTGCAGCCTTTGATATCCTGTATGCTATCTTTAAAGCTCTTGTGGTACTGATTCCAGCCATACTAGATATGTTGATGATGTTTCCTTTAGTTTTGATGAGATGAGGAGCAGCGAAGTAGCTGATGCGGACCACAGCTCGTATGTTAGTTTTCATCACTTCGTCATACGTTTTCAAGAAGTCGTCTGCCAAAATACCAGCTTCTCTCAATATTCCAGCGTTGTTGACTAGCACATCCAGTTTTCCAAATTTTTCGATAGTTTTCTTGACAATAACGTCTACTTCTTCGTCTTTGGACACATCTGCTTCGATGGCTAGTGTTTCTCCTCCCATTTTCGCCAAACATTGAGCAACAGCTTTCAATCTAGCTCTGTTTCTGTCAACTAAGGCTACTGTAGCACAATTTTTAGCAAATAATTCTGCTGTAGCAGCACCAATGCCAGCACTAGCTCCCGTGATCAGAACCACTTTTTGTGCGAAACTCATTTTACTAACCACTGAACAATTACTTCTCTATGAGCTCTGTTCGTATAAAAATATTCTAATGAAGGTATACCTGTCATATTTATGAGCAACATTAGGTACTACATCGATGGTATTAGTAGGATAGAATCGTTGTACATGCTACTGATGACTAATCTTTATAATCGGTGTTCGGGATTATCTTTGAAGAAAACATACAAATCCTCGTAATGGATACCACTAAGATACCAGTAAATTAAATGATTGATCATGTGGAATCATTTAATTTTCCCAAAGTTTGCTTCGTTGATGATACACTATCGAATGCAGAAATAGAATTACAAAATTAAACTTGAAAGACCATATAATAGCAGTTTTCGGAAAGTTGAAAAGGCTGATAGATGAATGTCATAACTTGACAGTTAGAATTTAGGTACCAGTGTCACAAAAACCTCTTTTCATAAAGAAGTTTTTTGCGCGTAGGTATTTAGTTTGTATTACTGAGATAGTCAAATAGGAAGAATTGTAGAACTTGACCAGGCACGATCGAGGTCAAGAGCATGGAAACATTGCAATAATAAAATAACTCCGTTTATTTAATTGTGATAAACATTTGTTGAATATCTTAAATATTTCAATAATATATTAAACTATGTCGGAAAATATCCGAAGGACGTACTAAGGGTAAGGGGGTTATTATTTTATCAAGGTTTTGTATTTTATGCTGTGTCTTTTGTGTGTACCAAATAAACGCTTTATCTATCTATCTATCTAAGGGAAGCAATGATTCCATACCAATAACCGAGGAAAAGGTCATTGACTCTGTCCTAGCGCCACCCGCGCTGTCCGTTTGTGACGCGTAATTTTGAATCTGTGATATCTTTTAAAGTATTCATTTAAATGTTATACTGCCAAGGAAACTCAAGTGTCAAGTATAGCAGGAGTCAATACCACAAGACCACAACACATAACGTACGGTATTCTAAATTAAATTCCCAATTTAAATAAAAAATTTTTTTTATTGGATAAAGATTAATATAAAACTGGTCAAAATAGCTTCGGAAATAACAAAGAAAT
Organism: Eupsilia transversa; assembly: GCA_914767815.1. Lineage (NCBI taxonomy): Eukaryota > Metazoa > Arthropoda > Insecta > Lepidoptera > Noctuidae > Eupsilia > Eupsilia transversa. The sequence goes on from OU611892.1 coordinate 12,301,296, forward strand.
TTTTATCAAAGATAAAAGTGGTTAGTGTGGGTCATCCTTAGAAGAAACACAAATTAATGCTAGCGCGGACTTTTTGTCGAAATTTTTCAATTTTTTTTTTTTTTTAGATTTTTCCGACATCTTCAACAATCATTGTCATATTTCAACCAATTTACACAAAACAATGAATTATACACCTTTCTCATGAATCACTCTGTCCATTGGTAAAAACCGCTTGGAAATCTGTTCGGTGGTTTTCGAGTTTATTGCGTTCAGCCAGAGAGACAGACGCGGCGGAAAGTCTTTGTTTTATAATATGTAAGGATATTTCAAAAATATTAAAAAAATTAATTAAGTAGCTTGGAAAGTCGGTAGGCCTCTAGTGTGGAACGCAAGCTGTGTCGACACCCTTGCGCCATCCCATGTTCCTAGCACGGCGGGCTGTGGCCTCCTTTCTTTTGTGCCATGCTTCCCTGGTCTGTGTTAGTCTGAACCATATCCGGTTGATAAGGTATATGCGAAATATTATGTACTAGCTTCTGCCTGCGACTTCGTCCTCGTGAAATTTCGGACCCCGGAACACCGCGTCGCATCCCATCACCCCGCCCGCGCTATTACTCCGTTTTCGCTTAGGGTTTTTTCTGACTTTTTTCATTTTGCTTGGCTCCTCAGGGCGTTATGTTACATAGCCTATACCTGGCCGGGGATTTTCTCGACAGATTAGTAAAATTTGCATCAAAATCCGTTCACCCGTTTTCACGTGATGCGCGGTGAAAAAAACCATCCAGACAAACAGACAAAAATTCTAAAAATTGTTGGAATGTGTTCTGTTATCGATTCTAAGTATTCTTAGCCATTTTTTCGAATATCTTCCATGTACAGACTTTCGACGCTCTTCAGCTTACCGCAAAATTAAGTTTAGTACCCAGTGTGGTGCCTAGGATATTAAAGAATAATTATACCAAGGTTCATCGTCATGGAACCGGTAGTTTTTGCGTGATGCCTGAACAACCAGACAGACAGACAAAAAAAATATTTAATCACATTTTTGGGTTCAGTGTCGGTCTAGTAACACCCCCTGCGATTTAGTTTTTTGATATTTTCAATGTACAGAATTTTATATAGAGTATAGATGTGGGCCAGACACGGCGCTTTCCAAAACCGAACTTTCTCTATAACAAGGAGTTTAAGAAAAAGTTCGGTTTCGACACAGTGCCATATCAATAAAAAGGTCATAAAAAACTAAAACCCAACTACGACAATAAAGTCGTATAAGCAAGTCAGACATCACAGACAGACTCAAAAAAAAACTCAACGTACCAATTAGGTAATTTTTCAGTCGTAAAATAAAAATAAACGAGATCTTTTTCTATTTTTGATAATTTTCAAAAACTTAAACATAGCTTGTGTTATTATTGAAGCTTAGTTTCCGCCACAAATTTGAGCCAGTGATGCCTTCACCTTTGCCACTGGCTACATACAATATCAAATTAGCGATCTCAGTAGGGTCTGATAATCGTGATATAGACATATTACTTTGAATTTTATGTGCTTTTTTTTTCATACCATCGTAAATGTCTATACGGAATGGACCAGAACTGACTGTATTGACTCTCACTCCAAGAGGCAATAGTTCTAAGGCAGTGCTTCTCGTAAAATCGCTCATTGCAGCCTTTGATATCCCGTACGCTATGTATTGAGGTCTTGTGGTATTGACTCCAGCTATACTTGACACATTGATTATGTTTCCTTTAGTTTTGATGAGATAAGGAACGGCGAAGTAGCTGATGCGGACAGCACTTCGCATGTTGATGTTCATCACTTCATCATAAGTTTTTAAGAAGTTGGTTGATAGAATACCAGCTTCTCTCAATATTCCAATGTTGTTGACAAGCACATCCAGTTTTCCAAATTTGTCGATAGTTTTGTTGACTATTACGTCTGCTTCTTCGTCTTTGGACACATCTGCTTTTATAACTAGAGTTTTTGCTCTAAATTTTTGACAATGCTGAGCAACCGCATTGAGTTCTGTTTCGTGTTTTCCGACAATGACTAATGAAGCGCCCTCTCTAGCAAATGACTCCGCTGTGAGCGCACCGACAACGTCACTACCTCCTATGATCAGAACCACTTTTTCCACGAAATTCATTGTCCCAACACCTCCCCAGTTCCTGACTTGAGAACAATGATACAACAGAAGTATTTAATAAAGGTTGATAATACATATAAGTTGTTAGTGGCATGGAAGCTATAATAAGATTTTCAGATTTTGAGGAGTTATCACAATTTTGCCCTTAACTTGTACTGTGATAGACAATCAAACGTTGGGATTTTATCAGCGAAACAAACTTGGATAGCTATGAGAATCAGAAATTGAAGCACATAATTTAATCCATTGATTGAATCATTATAATCTGAAAGTCCATTGAAGAATTAGGTTTTCGAGAACTTATGTCTGACGACCTGACAACCTATGAAGGAAGAATGCCATGACTTGACAGCAATAATTTATTGTCAACTGACAATAAATTATTGCTGTCAAGACGTGATTCGAACGCCAAAAGATCCTTGTAGCACTGTACCATAAAAGTAAGCTGCTATAAATCACCAGTGATTTATAGCAGCTTACTTTTATGGTACAGTGCTAGAAGGATCTTTTGGCGTTCGAATCACGTCGACAGGGACGCGTTGTTGCGCAATTGTTTTGTGAAACCAGCCATCCTGACGCTAACCAAAAAACGGCAAGCCAGTGTTAGTTCCAATTTTTGCCACGCGCCAAAATAAACTTGGAGCGCTTTACCACTGTTACCAGTATGACTAAAAACTTTTTCACTTTTTATCTCTTTTCGAAAAAAAAAAACACTACAAAGTGAAAAATAACTTTAATTTCGGAAGTCGGTGTCTTTGGTTTTGAATTTTCGTTTTTTGCCACCGACTTCCGAAATTAAAGTTATTTTTCATTGTGTAGTGTTTTTTTTGGAAGTCGGTGGTTTTTTTTTGTTTTTGTCATAAGTTTTTATTTTATTTTATTATTGAAGCTAACTCAAAAAGTACCCAAGCAAAGTAAGCAAAGTTAATAAAATTTATAAGGGATGACCTTGAGAGCTACATTTTCAAAATCGGTCCACAATTGACGGAGAAATCGGTGAACATAAATTAAAAAAAAAAAACTTATATACGCTACGGACATAGAACCTCCTCCTTTTTGGAAGTCGGTTAAAAAATAAAATAAAAATAAACCGGAATCTTTTCCAATTCTTCATAATTTTCAAAACTGCAAAAGGTGGTTACAAAGTGAATTTCTTTCAATTGTATCATCGTGCAACGGTAGTTTGCGCCAAAAATTTGAGCCAGTGATGCCTTTACCCTTTTCACTGGATATATACAATATCATAGCAGCTATCTCATTAGGCTCTGATAAACGTTGCCGCGCTGTATTGTTTAGCATTGTATCTAAATTTATATTCATACCATCGAAAATAGCAGCACGGACTGGACTAGGACTGACTGTATTCACTCTCACCCCATACAGAGCCAGTTCTGAAGCAAGGTTTCTAGTAAAATGGGTCATTGCAGCCTTTGATGTCCTGTATGCTATGTTTAAATCCGTATTACTAATTCCAGCTGAACCAGCCACGTTGATAATATTCCCTTTATTTTTGATAAGATAGGGAGCAGCAAAGTAGGTGATACGGGCAGCACCTCGCATGTTGATGTTCATCACCTCGTCGTACGTTTCCAAGAAGTGGTCTGTCAGTATACCAGCTTTTTTCGAAATACCAGCATTGTTGACAAGCACATCCAGTCTTCCAAATTTATTTATAGTTATCTTGACAATTTTGTATGCTTCGCTGTCTTTCGACGCATCTGCTTTGATAGCTAATGTTTCTGCTCCTAATTGCGCCAAACATTTAGCAACAGTTTTCAATTTACCTTCGTCCTGGCCGACTATGACCACTGTAGCACATTCTTTAGCGAACAACTTTGCTGTGGTAGCACCAACGTCAGAACCACTTCCAGTGATCAGAACCACTTTTTGCCTGAAACTCATTGTACCAACACCTGTTCAGTTATTAAAATTTGAGTTTTGGGGTAAAAGTTTATAGGTTATGCATAATAATGCAACAAAATACGATGCAAATGATGAAAAATTTACTGATGTATTACTATTTCCTTGATTTTTTTAGGAAAATTTGAAAAATGCTTCATTATAATATATGTATATTCTAAGTATCAGTAAACTGTTTTATTGATTTGATGTAGAATTAACAGAAGACGTTAATTTAAAACATTTTAAGCCATGGTCTAATGTGTCCATCTTCAGAGACAATCCAAATATTTGTTGTGATATTTGTGTTGTGATATTTGTGAAGTCATGAACGTCATGTCTTGACAATGCTTGACAGTTACCAGGATACTTGAGTGACAAAAATCTTTTCTACTATGCATAAAGAAGTATTTAATACGGGTATTTGTGGTGAAAATAATGTGTAAAAATCCCTTGAAAGCGAGTCAAGTTGTGTTTCACAAGGTTTCACACATTGATGGTTTCATAATAACAATGACAAGATATATTTTGAAGTGGTATAGATAAATAGTTTGCAATGTAGCTGTTACTATAAAAGTAGATATAACTGTAATGATTTATCTAAAAAATCAAGTACCTAGGTTTCGTGAACAATTCAACACTTTGATAAGCACCACTTACCCAGAGGTATATTACCGTTATGAAACAGCACAAGTTTCATATTTATTTAGTACTACGGCTTTTGCCGACTTATTACTACTTATTATTTAGGTAATAATATAATGTTTATTTATTTTACTTCGATGATAAATGATTTTATTTCTGTAAGTTAGTTTTCACAAGCACTTCTACACATCAATGATATTTTTTTTAACGATATGAGGGCGTTTCCTATCTGACTACTGTGAGAAGAAAGGCCGAAATAAACTCAAAAGGTCACAGTCTTTTTATAGTCGAGACGTAATCTTCGTCAGATCATGTGAATACCACGTAGATTGGTGTCTGAAATGGTCTTTTGAGGAAAGAACCATACTGATTGAGTGGACCTGTCCACGAGTTTGTCAGTAATCGTGCAGCTCAACTCAGAACTTACAAACAACGATTCGAAGAACAATACCAAATAAAGGGCATTTGGCTAGGCCGCATAAATTACTCAAGAACTCGAAAAAAATAAAATGACCCTCATAACAAGATGATGAACATGATAAGTCTGCGCGTGATATATCTGTAATATTAAATAATACACTTTATTATTATATCGTACCCAATATATCGTATCCCCTGGGTATCGTATTACCCAGTTACTGGGTTGTGGAGGTCAGATTTAGCTAAATCCAAACTACAAAGCCTTGAGCACAGACGCAGGGTAGCCAGCCTTTCGGTTTTTTACAGGATACATTTCGGAGAGTGTGCGCAGGAATTGCATGAATTAATTCCGCCATCCCCTTTCCACCATCGGACAAGCCGTCGTACGGCGGGTATCCATCCTTTCGTTGTCCAAACCTCTACGGTCCGGACTAAGCGTTTCGCCTCGTCGTTCATACCGCGTACATCGAGGGACTGGAACAATCTGCCTGCTGCGGTTTTTCCGTCCGATTATAATTTGGGTGTCTTCAAGGCTAGACTGAATAGGCTCTTAATAAGCTAGTGCGCCTCACCATCGACGATTGCATCACTGCTTACCATCAGGTGGGATCGCAGTCAAGCGCTAGCTTATAACTATAAAAAAAAAAAAAAAAAAAAAAAAAAGATAGGCAGTCGCTTCATGTAAAATACTGGTATTCAGCTACATCCGAGAGTTATAAAAGATATTGGGCAACTCATACAATAAAATAAGGGTAATATGATTTATTTTAAAATAAAAAGGAAATCGTTATTGTAAATTCGAATATATTTCTGATAAGAATGACAAATAATGGATAACTATAAATGAATTATATAAAACCATTTAAAACCAAAACAACCACAACGACAACGACAACGACCTATCAATAAAATAGCAAACATTAAAAAAAAAAAATTGACAAAATTTTAACAAAAAACTAAAGGCTTACATTAAACGCATACCATTATCAATAAGATAACACGACCCGGTTACGCTCTTACCCTTGTCACTGGCTATGTACAGGATTATATCAGCAATCTCATCAGCATCAGAAAATTTTCCTAAAGCAGTCAAGTTTTCAACAATATTTTCCTGCGTTACAGGCATCCCAGCTTTTGTTGCAATCTCTGTTATCACTGGTCCAGGATTGACAGAATTCACTCTAACCCCATAGGAAGCCAGTTCTGTTGCAGCTCCTCTAGTGAAATGATCCATAGCAGCTTTCGACATGCAGTAAGAGATCGTTCCAGGTAACTTGATCCACGATGATAGAACACTGGACACGTTGACGATGTTCCCTTTTGTGGCTATAAGGTGTGGGATGGCCAAACTGGTGATAAGGATGACTGGACGCAGGTTCGTGTTCATGACTTCGTCATAGTTCTCTATTAAATTGGGCTGTACTACAGTCGCATGCCGTAATATCCCTGCGTTGTTGACAAGGACGTCGAGTTTTCCGAACTTGTCTACAGTTTTTTGGACAACTGTCTTTGCTTCCTCGTCTTTGGAGATATCTGCTTTGATAATGAGGATTTTGGCTCCATTTTGCACACAACGGCTGGCAACTTCTTTCAGCTTGACTTCGTTTCTTCCGATGAAGGCAACAGAAGCTCCCTCCTTGGCAAATAACTCCACAGTAGCCGCTCCGATGCCGGAGCTACCGCCCGTGACCAGGACCACTTTGTTTGCAAACATTTTGAATTGCCTCACGTCTCGAAAATTGTAGGCTTACTAAGCTACAGCTGTTTAAATATACCCTTTTATCGTACAAAATAATCTTAATCATCGTCAATTAACTGAATGATTGGCAAATGATTAGATGTGTTACGACAATGGTGTACTATTATTTCCAATTCACTCGACGCAGCGTTTAGTTATCAAAATCAAATCAAAAGTATTTTTTTCAAATTGAATCTACATAGTCCTCAAATGACCTGACCAAGATTATTTCCGGTTATACATATTATTATTGACATTGTTGAATTTTATTTAGATAATGACATGTATATACTTTGTAAAGTATTATATTATTTAAATTATTGTGAATGTGAAGACTACGGTGCTCACAGGACAAGTCTGCGCGCGGCTGAAATCGGAACTATTATGTAGGTGCCGCCGTCTTGAAGTATATAATTATTTAATAAATTAAAATTAATTCGTTTGCCTAGCCTTCTTCCAACTATGTTGGGGTCAGCTTCCAGTCTAATCGGATACAGCTGAATACCAGTGTTTTACATGGAACGACTGCCTATCTGACCTCCACAACCCAGTAACTGTAAACCGTCAGCTTTTTAAAGTGTCAGTTTTTTTTTTCTATCCTTATTATTATATCCTATTAAATCACACGCATTATCGCTCTGCATTTAAAGTGTATTAAATAATAATCATTATGTTGTGATTCGTTTTGGTTTTAAATATTGGTTTTATATAATTCATTTTATAGTTATCCATTATTTGTCATCCTTATCAGAAATATATTATAATTTGCAATAACCATGTCCTTTTTATATTAAAATAAATCATATTACCCTTATTGTATTGTATGAGTTGCCGGCCAATCTCTTTTATAATGTAGGCGACAGGAATTGAGTGAACTTGTCATCTTTCTTGAGTTGTTATACATGAAAGATAGTATGGTAAAAAGAGTTTTGAGTTACTAGAGTGACAAAAATCTTTACTACTATGCATATAAATATTTGATACGGGTAATTGTGGTGAAAATAATGTGATAAAAGCCCTTGAAAGCGAGTCATGTTGTGGTTCACAAGGTTTCACACATTGATGGTTTCATAATAACAATGACAACATATATTTTGAAGTGGTACAGATAAATCGTTTGCATGTAGCTATCATTTTTGAGGTTAAATAGAAATAACTATAAGAATTATATATATAAAAAATCAAGTACATTTTGCTGTAATATTCAACACTTTGATAACAACCACTTACCCAGTTTATCAGCACATTATGGAACAATGGCAGTGTTCATACTTAGGTAGTACTTGACGCTTTTTGCCAGCTTATTTTTATTTTAAGTAATGATAAATAAACGCTGCGTCAAGTGAATCGGAAATAACAGTACGTCATTGTCGTCACACATTTAATCACTTGCCAATCATTCAGTTAATAGACGATGATTAAGATTATTTTGTACGATAAAAGGGTATATTTAAACAGCTGTGGCTTAGTAAATCTACAATTTTCGAGACGTGAGGCAATTCAAAATGTTTGCAAACAAAGTGGTCCTGGTTACGGGTGGTAGCTCCGGCATCGGAGCGGCTACTGTGGAGTTATTTGCCAAGGAGGGAGCTTCTGTTGCCTTCGTCGGAAGAAACGAAGACAAGCTGAAGGAAGTTGCCAGCCGTTGCGTGAAAAATGGAGCCAAAATCCTCATTATCAAAGCAGATATCTCCAAAGACGAGGAAGCAAAGACCGTCGTCCAAAAAACGGTAGACAAGTTCGGAAAACTCGACGTACTCGTCAACAACGCAGGGATATTACGGCATGCGACTGTACTAGACCCAAATTTAATAGGAAACTTTGACGAAGTCATGAACACGAACCTGCGTCCAGTCATCCTTATCACCAGTTTGGCCATCCCACACCTTATAGCCACAAAAGGGAACATCGTCAACGTGTCCAGCGTTCTGTCATCGTGAATCAGGTTACCTGGAGCAATCTCTTACTGCATGTCTAAAGCTGCTATGGATCATTTCACTAGAGGTGCTGCAACGGAATTGGCTTCCCATGGGGTAAGAGTGAACTCTATCAATCCTGGACCAGTGATAACAGAGATTGCAACAAAAGCTGGGATGCCTGTAACGCAGGAAAATATTGTTGAAAACTTGACTGCTTTAGGAAAATTTTCTGATGCTGATGAGATTGCTGATATAATCCTGTACATAGCCAGTGACAAGGGTAAGAGCGTAACCGGGTCGTGTTATCTTATTGATAATGGTATGCACTTAAAGTAAGTCTTTAGTTTTTTGTTAAAATTTTGTCAATTTTTTTTGTAAAGGTCGGCAAGTTTATGTTGTTTTTGATTTAATGTTTTTTTCGATCATCTTTTATTCTATTTAATCCTATAGCTCTGCATTAGAAGTGTATTAAGTAAATAATAATCATTATGTCGTGATTTGTTTTGGTTATAAATAATTCATTTTATAGTTATCCATAATTTGTCACCCTTATCAGAAATATATTATAATTTGCAATAACCATGTCCTTTTTATTGTAACATAAATCATATTACTTATTGTATTGTATGAGTTGCCCAATCTCTTTTATAATGTAGGCGACAGGAATTGAGTGAACTTGTCATCTTTCTTGAGTTGTTATAAGTGAAAGATAGTATGCAGGAGCTCTTAATTACAGCAAGTGACGGGAACACTAAATTTATAGTCAAAAGTCCCGTGTCCCGAGCGGGTTCAACGAAGATCAATAAATTGTAGCTTAATGCATTTGCGCGTCACGCCTGTTTCCATTGGGGTAAGCATAATATTGTGTAGGTAGGATATTTTAGTATAACAGACCCCATATTATTATACGGATGTAAGTGGTCACCGTTGCCTATGGATATTTGCAATACCATGTTTACGTGTTGCTAATCTAGAGACAAAGCTCAAAACTCTTATATATTATTACTCTTTGAACCGGAGCACGGTACAGCAACGCAGCATGGCAGCAGCTATGTTCGTGGTACTTCCCTGGACGAGGTCCTACACAAAGTGGTATACTAATAAACACATTTCTGACACGGCCTGACCAGATGTGTACCATCGCCGTAACGCATATCTAAAAATCCTTTGTTTTGTAGGTAACCGTTACTATAGCGCATACGGTGTTAAGATATGCGTGTCCGCGATAGTATATAAATGCACAATACGGTCAGGCTGATAGGGTTGAATCGCTGCATTCACACACTGTAGCGATTTTAGAGCGGCCAGAAAAAACTAGAAGGCAGAATAGCCTTTTTTTTCTGTCAAAATGTCTCACCATGAGAACTTTGGTGAAGTGAGTGTGAGTGTCAACCCCTGAATGACAATGAAAACTGTTCATGTGTTTTTGCCCTTAGTTATTTATGTTAGAAGATATTCCACGCATAGGTCCTATCTTGGACAGTCTGTACCGGTCCTATACTTGCTGAGAGGTCGGTTTATGCGTGATCATAAACCGACCTCTGCAGCAACATGGAATTATCTTGGAAATCGTGAGCTGGCCAGTAGAAATTTCATTAAACTCAAACAAAATAAAAAATCATTTATTTAAACTAGGCTGAGAATAAACACTTTTCGAAAGACAAAATTACTTAAGATAGGCCCCAAAACGCCCGCCTTTCACCACCACTTCCTAGTACTTTCGATGGGAAGAAGTGGCGTAACAAAATCCCCAGCAGTACAGCTGTCTGTTCAGTTAGCAGTATAAATGATACAGTCGTTCGGTATAAATGTTACGACGTTTTTATCATGCACTTCTTTCTACATTGTTCTCACATGTATAATTTCAAAATGAATGATGTAAACAATTTTTGTAACATTTTTTTTATTTAAAAGATTGTCCGTGGAGTTTCTTGCCCGTTCTTCTCCATAGGTACATACTACGTTTTGGAATGGGCAACTAGCTTCATATTTTCTGACTGACCGACTCCTTGACAATTCAAAAGTGGTGGTTTAATTGAAATAAATGCTTTGAGATTTGAGTTTTTAGAGTTTTTTTGAGACGACATGATTATTTCCATTTTCCGTGAGTTTTCTTTATTACAGTCTCGATATAAATGTAGACCCTAGAACATAAAAAACGGATCCTACCGTTTATACTAGTAAAGGACGGTTTCACTGGATTCCAAATGAGAAAAGTTTGAACGAAATCCACTGTTGACGAGTCAATATTAACTAGAGAGCTGCCATTTTTTATTTTTCTGTCTGTTTTATTGAGATGCCAGCAATATAAACCTAATACCTTTAAATATAGGGTTCATAGACGAGGTTGTTGGTATTTTTTTGTGCATTTAGTAAGTTGGTAGTTCCTCAGCTTTCCGATGGAGTTTTTTCTAATAAGGACTGTTGCAATGGCATGCAGCTATTCTGCCTACGATATCTGTTTTGATTTTAATTATATTATTAATGTATTTGAATGTTTCGAATTTTACGGATGTTAATCATTTCAAATCTTTTTGTCACACTCATCACTGATGGAAAATTACGTAATTTACAACATTACTTATATTTCTGTTTGGGCTCGTGGCTAAGTAATAAATAACAGCCGCACGGGTCGATCCATCAGGTTAAGCTGCGTTTGCCGGTGTTGGTCCGTGGATGGGTGACCATCTTTACATACCGAGACTCCTCCGTGCCTCGGAAAACACGTTAAGCCGTTGGTCCCGGCTGTCATTCTTGGATCTTTGACAGTCGTTACCAGTCGTCAGAAACCCGAAAGGCTGACAGCCAGTCTTACTAAGTGGTATCGTATTACCCAGTTACTGGGTTGTGGAGGTCAGATAGGTAGTCGCTCCATGTAAAATACTGGTATTCAGCTACATCTAGTTAGACTGGAAACCGACCTCAACATATTTGGAAAAGGCTAGGCAGATTATATTTCTGTCTGTAGCTATACGTTTAAAAACCCAAATAATTAAAAGTTAAGTTCTATTATTGTAATAATTATAATATTCTCCGATTTCATGATTTTCATCTTAGATAATAGATATCTTACCACCGTTACCGTTACCACCCAAATTCATAAGCAGTTTAGTTGTGTTATTGAAAGCCTTAGCCGCTTTTGTGTCCGGATCACCGGGGTACAACGGCCATATACCCGCGTATTGTTTGTGGCATGACGCTCTGACCGACAGTAACCCATATATTCATCCCATTATGTGATCTTGAATAAGGCGCCCTGTGTTTAGGCTGACATACGGACGAATGTTTTGGTCAACTGGAGATGGATTTGTTGGTTCCAACAATGTCCGGCTTGAGTGCGAATTGGCTACCGACAAAAAGCGTCTGAGTAATGTCATTCAAAAGATCCTTGTAATACAGTAGGCACTTGTCCCAACACCGCACTGGCGATAAACTTAGAAGCAAGCAACAAAGTATTGCAGAATTTTTAGTTGCAAGTCAAGCTAGCAACTAAAAATGATTTGACGAGCAACGAGCAGCGAGTGCTCGACGGCGACGAGAGATTCCTCCCTGGTTTGCGTAAGCGTGAGTCTCTTAGCGAGTGCTATGACTGCGAGCGAGTGTTGCTGAGCGAGTACTCTGATAGCTTTTGATAAACGAGTACCTACTCGCCGGCGTTGCGAACCGCCAGCGATCAACAATAAATATATGTATGTATCTCTTTTACTTACAATATTTTGTATGTTTTTTAACCCCCGATGGAAAAAGAGGGGTGTTTAAAAGTTTAATGTGTGGCTGTGTGTCCGTGTATCTGTCTGTTCCTTCAAAGCTCCCAAACGGCTGAACCGATTTTGATTATTGTTTTTTTGTTTGAAAGGTGTCTTGATCGAGAGTGTTCTTAGCTAAAATTCAAGAAAATCGGTTCAGCCATTTGAAGATTATCAGCTCTTTTCTAGTTGATGATTGGATGTGCGCATCTTCCACAGGTCTGATCGATTTATTTAGTATTCTGTTACTTCAATGATATTAGAAGAACATAGTAACCTTGAACCGATATTGCAGCATCACCTGGAATTGTGTCGGGGGTTATTTAAATTTTTAATTTTAACTTGTTAAGCAAGAGAATCGTTGATAGCTAATTGCTTCGTTATCGGAGGTAGGACAGCCTTAGTTTCTTCGATTAAAATCATAATCATGGAATTAGTATGTACTATAAAGTACACCGTCATTACCACATGCTCGCCAACCTCTCGTCCCGCATGTCACTCTCTCTATTCGACAATTAAGATTCCTTAGCTCATTGTAATTACACCTATGCGGGTTTCTTAATGAAGTTAAAGGGAATTAATTATTTTAGGGGGGCATAAATTTAATCTGGGCCGTCCTTTACTTATGATGGCACAATGCAGACCTTAACTTGATTATTGTGCGTTATCTTTAAGAGTTAATCTTGTGTATGTAACATGGACCCTGTGGTGAAATTAATTTAAGGTCGAAAGGTGTTTTTGGGTTAAAATTCTTTAACGCGGCTTGCAGTAGTAGTAACCTGGATGAAATCGTCACGTAACAAAAAAGCGTTATGCCCGACAACGTTAGTTTCAAGTGTCAAAAGATTTTGTTATTGTTTTTCAATACATAGCCTTCTATAAGTTTTTAGCTTGAGATGGACACTAATTGAAACTCGAGACTTTACTAAATGGCTTTAAAATTGGCTTTTGCTATAATATTAATATTAATACATTATTATAGCAAAAGCCAATTTGTAGTGCTACTTGTAAATTGAGTGCTTTGATTTGATTATTGGTATAAATTCGAAATTCTATTTTTAAATTATCTAGATTTTTCTTTTGACATTAGGCTAATTTTTTAATCTAACCTAATTTTCGTCGATGATTGTTTGATTACAATTTATTAATGTTAATCAAACAATTACTTTTTAGCGTCTTTTAGCGTCATTATTATACAGCAAAAGGAACTTCGTATCAACCGACTGGCCCACGACATCTCCCGTTTTTGGAACCTTTTCATACGTTTGGTCAAATAATCTTTTGATAACATCATGACGCTTGTATTCTCCCAAGGAGTAGGCAGAGGTAGCATACCTACCCACATTTCCCCGTACCTACCCATTGCCGTTTTATCAAGGAAGAAATCCAGACTTTGGGTAAGAATTTCCTATTGGAAAAACACTATGTCCGACTCGGGAATCAAAACCAGGACAGGCTCAGCAATCATGCTTGCGAACACTAGACCAATAAGCCAATTAAGTCCGCCTTTGTACCTTTTATGTTGTATAAGGCATCCATACTTTTTGTTGTTTTTTTTTCCTGTTTTGTTTTCTTTAGTGACTAACCTGGTGTCACCGTTTTTATCCCGCCCAGCCTCTGACTTGGCTTCACATGAATCGATAAATATCTCTCAGGCATCGGTAATCCGTACTAATATTATAAATGCGCCTTTTGAAGCATTAGTGGCTGAACAGATTCGATGAAATTCGGCACACGGGTAGACCTGGTGACCTCGTCATTGAATGACTTTTTCATGAAATCATGACATTTGAGAACAAATCTAAATTAGAGAGATGTATTATTAATGATTCTAATGATTATAATTATTTTGTAAATACATATTTGTTACGGTCGCGAATCATATTTTGATGAAAATACAACCTGACACTGAACTGCAAATTGCAAGAAAATTTGAATTTAGCGGGCTACCTTTGTGGATCCACCTTAATAAGCCAGTGTTTTTATAGAGAAATTCCGGAAAAATGTCACACGCACATATAAAGCTTTGTATTCACACAAAGTGTGTTTCACTTGTGCGGGATAACAAATAGTTGAATGTGTGCGGTTGATTTTTATTCATTTGTCCGCTTCCCCGGGATCGCCGGAGACATATTGGCTGGTCCGGCGAGGAAATTGCATTCTGCGTCGCCCCCTCGATAATTTGTTCTATTTTGTTTTAGAAATGGTTCGTGGTGACTTTCATTCTGTGGACACTGGATAGAGAGAAATGTTTGTAATCTAAGAAATAATGTCTCATTATTTCTTAGATTACAAACATTACTCTCCTTACTACTTATCAGCGTGTGTTAGCTGCCATATTGGCAAATATAGTTTATAATGTTTTGCGTTTCGTAATTTTAATAAGCTGTCTGATTGGATGTAGGTGATTAGAACTTAGGCTAATAGGCAAATAATTAGTCTTCTTAGTAATTGATCTATGCTTTATTGAAATATGTTGGAATGGCTAAAGCCTCGTGCAGTCTGGCGTGACCCGACGACGCACGCGACTCTCTAAGAAAACTTCACGGTAGAACAACAAATTACCGGTGTCGCATCGCGCCATCGCATCGCGCCATCGCATCGCGCCAGTCTGCATGATGCGTAACATAATTTCCTTTTAATCTATATTTATTGAATTAGAAAGGATTGGTCAATACTTTAGTGGATCTTGCAATTAGAATCAATCTTATTATTTATGCTTAGATGGTTTGGTCATGTTGAGAGAATGAATAAATGGCGACTAACAAAATGTATTTACAAGGCAAATATGAGTGGAAACGCCGGGAGGGGACGCCCTAGGAGTACATAATTAAAGTGACCTTATTGGTGATGTTCTTCAAAAAGGTTAGGTGCGTCGCAACCGGCGTGCGTGTATGACCAGATGTATGAACTATAACGAGGTAAAAGGAGTTTGTAAGGATCGTAGCAGGTGGCGTTCTGTAGTTTTTGCCATGGGAATACGGCGTGAGTTTATGTATTTATATTACTTCACATGTCATACTAGAATCAAGTTCTTATAACGCCGTGCTGCTGGGGAGTGTTACTCTACTTCTTCTTCCCTTCTAAAGCACTAGGAAGTGGTGAAAGGCGAGCGTTTTGGAAGACTGTCTTATGTAATTTTGACGTTCAAAAAGTGCTGTTCTCAGCCTAGTTTGAATAAATGACTTTTATTTTTACGGTTCCGTACCCGAAGGGTGCCAAACGGAACCCTATTACCAAGCCTCTGATGTACGTCTGTCTTTCAGCGAGCTGTATCTCATGAACTGTAATAGGTAGACAGTTGAAATTATCACAGATTGTGTATTTTTATAAAAAATTAATAAGTAAGTAAGTTTTAAAAAAGAAATATTATTATAGAAATATTATAATCTTATAAAAAACGTGTTTTTTTGGCGTTTTTTGCTCGATCTTAATACAATAAGGAAACATTCGTGCGCGTGTCCGACTCGCACTTGGCCGGTTTCTTTTTATTTTGATTTTACGAATAAAAAATAAAAAGGAAGTAGAAGTATTTAGAACTTATTGGGTGTTCGAATACAGGGATTACCTCAAGTTTTCAGTTTTAATAAAAAATAAGAAACATCTCACGTATGGTCTATTCCAAAAGTATCTGATAAAAATGTAAACAAATCGATCAGAAAACGTAGCTGTGGCAGCCAATCTGTAGTGCTACTTGTAAATTGAGTGCTTTGATTCGATTATTTGTATACCTAATGCCAAAATGCTAATTTTAAATTCATTTTGTCCATTTAACAATAGGTTAATTTTATAATCCAACCCAATTTGCGTCGATGATTGTTTATTACAATTTAATAATGTTAATCAAACAATTACTTTTGACAACAATTTTGACACTATCTAAATACAGATGAATGTGTTACTAATTTCCTTAAATAAGTTTTTACGTAAGAATTCAACCTGAACAGGGTTTATTTACACTTTCTTCAGTTACTTTTGGAACTGATGATGAGATTTATTTTGAATAGAATCCCCCTTCCCTCACATTTCATGCTCCATCATCATTTTAATTTGTCATTCGACCACTTAAGCCTAACATTTAGCGACTGCAATCATTAAAAGATCTCTTATAGTGCGACACATTTCCTTAGACAATAGTGACAGCTGTCTATGGCGGCACTACCCATTCAATTTCCCTGCATCTAGCGCAGTTAATACATTATTTATTCGACCAAAAAATAAGCAAAAATATACCTTAAACTTCTGTCAATAAGGACGGGTGCGAAAGTAATCGTAAGTTGGTAAGTGTGTAAAGAAAATGCTACCAATGTTGCGATTCGAAAAATGAAAATAAAACGCTATCTGTGATTGTGTTGTAAACGTACGTTTGTTTTTGTTAGTACAGAAGTGGATTGCTTTCAAAAGCATGTAAAATATGGAAAAAAAGTGTTTAGACTAGATATGGAAAATTACAGCTTCTTGTATGTAGGTAGGTCACACGTCAGTGATAAAAAAAAAGTATTTTATGGCTGTATTTTATTCTATTGAAACTTCGTACTACGCTAGGCCAGCTGCTCAATGTTACATCAACGTGCGGTCCACTTTTTCTTTATGTAATGTTTATTCTGATGTATAATAAAGCAGCTTAGTAGATTTGAACTCATTACGTCGAAAGTTATGTTCACAGGGTCGAAAAATCCAAGTGTAAGTGAAAATTTCTTATAAATAATAATAGCGAAATTATCTGAACAGTTCAGAATATCCCAGTTTCTTAATTTTTTTATGATATGTGGACCCCTTCGCTTTACCTCATTTGCCTTTGGATCACTACGTTTGAGACACCCTGTGTAAATAAATAAACAATTTGTTTAGATGTTGGTCACTTAATCACGCATAACCTAACCTAACAATAATAAAACAATATTACGTACCTATTACGTTTAAAATAATTCAACTGAACATGGATTCAAAAGATTTGTTAAGAAGGATCTTCAATTGGTTTTCCCAAATTCAGTCAGTAAAGGGGTCAGTCCCCCAATCCGCCTTCACTGCATGTTATTGAATACATTCCAAAGATTTGGACAAAGATCGGGTTGTTACCATCACCCCTAGGGACCGTTCTTATGTTGATTTCGACACTAGTGATGTTTCGATACTTAAGTTTGGGGCGATTCATCCATTCAACGACTTTCCTTTTTTGCTGTCTGTAATTATTTTGGTTCAGTATCAAACGTTAATAATCGCAATCAGTACCTAGTTTTGAGGGAGAAACCATTCAAATTTTAACTGACGTAGGTACATACATACATCTATGTATTTCAATTTGACATAAAAAAGTTTCATTAATGCATCACAATATGCGTATCCTTCTAATTAATTGGCTCACCACTCCTTCCTCCAATAAAGTATCTACGGTAATAAAGATTAAAAACAATGCAGAACAAATTACCTGTATGAACGGGCAACACTCACGCGTGATTAAAACATGGCGCCCGAGGACGCATAATAAATTCTCGACAGCCATTTTTTCAGAAAGAGAAAACTGTCGTATTTCCCACTACGCTCATAAAATATCCTGATGCGATGAAAATAGAACTGTATGCACACCGATATTGTTTCTTTGAATTTTAAATATAAAACACATTTGACGTTTGCCGCCAAAATTTCTAACCTCAAATTCTTATTGTTTGACAGTAAGGACGATATTGGCGCGAAAAGTGTATCTATCAGCGATGTTTTACGTTAGCAATGTATGATACGGTTTGGGGGACGAATGGTATTGGTATTTTAAACAATATTAACCTTTTCTGTTCAAGTGAACTCTACTGTGTAAGAAATAAAGTACGTATTTGTAGTTTTAAGTTTATGTTTAAGTTTGTATGACTGCGGCGTCTCTCGTTTACGAAAGATGTTTGTAAATATTTTAAAATATGCAAATAAGGTTCTCAGTAAATGTGTCTGATGTTATTGTCGTTCTGTAGCTTCATTGAATAATTGTATTTGTTTGTTTCTTATTTGTATATTTGGCTTTAGGGCGACTTTTCACGACCGTTTTTATCAACTTGGCTAAGAATAAGAAGATATTGAAGAAAATAATGGTAGATACGTGTACAGTCAAGAGCCAAAATATGTCAACACAAAGTAATATTCAAGAACGAATTACTCTTAAATTAATTATTGAAATTATAGGCTTTTCTGCAGACAGAACTTTTTAACAGAACTTTTAAATTTTTCATTAAATTGCAATACTTTAATCCATACTCTAAATGAGAAAATCGCTTTAGAATTTTACTTTGTGTTGACATATTTTTGCTCGTGACTGTACGTTTGTACTTTTTAGGAATATTCTCAAACAAAAAGGTGCTTGGTTTTTCTTATCTTTTATAGATTATATGGAATCTCTTCAAATTATTGGAAAAAAAAGAAAAAGTAGCTATGGTTATCATTCCTCAAATACCAGTGCACCAAAAGTATGACAGTAAAAAAATACAATAAAAGTAATGTCTCCAACTTATCAAATTACTTTTCAATATTACCATACGATCAAAGTATATAAATATATAAATTCAGCAGGGTCCATTATTATTAGGTCCTAGCAACATGGTTACCGGCTCCCGAGGAACTGTCAGTTCGGGGCAAAGAAACGAATACCACATAACTTGACGGGTGAGACTTGGCCAAACAAAACCATGTGCATTGGTCAAGGAGCTCTGGCATGATGGATATGCTAAATCAGAAGAAAAAATCATTAGCAATATAAAAAATTAAAAATAAAATCAGTACCTACTTTCTGAACGTCAAAAATCATGCAAAAAACGTCCTAATCGAAAGGGATCATCGCGCAAGTAGGCGATTGACGATCGCTTACATCACAATCCAAATTGTAAGCAGGTTGCGCTCCTGCCACCTGCAACAGCATGCGGGAAAGGGAAAAAAATATGTGTGTGTCTGATATCTGTGTCTCTTTCTATCGCGCGACGATCGCTTTTTTCGATCGAGTTTTAGACTCAAACTCGATCGAAAAAAGCGATCGTCGCGCGAATATCGTCGTGGTCATTGTCACTTTTTGTTCGAAAAACCGGAAAGCGCCCTCTGTCGGTGCGGCCACTCGTTCAGGATCACCGAACAAAAAGACATGCTTGCGATGATCGCGTATTCGCGGGACGATCGCTTTTAAATATTCATTATTCAATAGGTATAAGTATTATAAGTATTTAGATGTTAACTTATGTGGTAGGTTAACAAAATATTATGACCATTTTGGACCGTTTCGGGCACAGCAAAAGTAGAAGAGACGAAGAGGGCTTATATATTTGACTACTTAGTTGTTATTCCACATTATTATTGTAATTATTTTATAAAACTTCAAACAAAATTCAAAATTAGTCCTTATATTCATTTATATTATAATAGATTTTAGATTTTTTTGCCGTTCACGACTGCTCGTCTATCATTTTTATGATTAGGAAGACATGCGACTATTCGCGACATTTCAAATACGTGTAAAAAGTTAGTTGACACCACCAGCATGGGCAAATTTCTTCGCGCATCCCGCACGTGATGTGCCTCAGCTAAAAGACCGGGTACTGACTTTTTTAGCCGTTCTCCAAGACTATTTTTCAGATGCCTCATCCAATGTTGAATCCGAAATCTACACCATGCACATTACAGCAGTGAGTGGCTAGACAAGGCTGCCTCCCCTTGGATTTCGCGGATTACTCTCATAGCATGTAAAAAACGGAAAAAAGTACGTGTACGTTTGTCTATCAAAGAAATTGAATTTGTTTCGAACTTTTAGCTATGATTGATACTGGTGCCGATTCTCTTGTTCACAAACTAAACTAAATTTAAGTTCAGTGCATCTTTTTCTTTCTATTTCATTAAGAAAAGGACAGAAGATAAATTTTGGTTTAGTCCTGTCAAATTAATCAGCGCCTGTCACTACTCCATACAAGTTTAGACGTGATTAAAAACTTACCAACTAAAATTAGCGCCTAACGTAAATTGACGTAATTTTAGTAGGCAAGTTTTTTATCACGTCTAATTTTGTATGGAGTAGTGACAGGCGCTGATTATTTGATAGGACTAAACTAAAATTTCAACTTTAATTTAGTTTAATTTGTAAACAAGGGAATCGGCACCATTGTCTTTTATTCGAAAATTATGCAATAGTCATACTTAGTTGTAGACTTCAAATTATATTTATGATAGCTGCTGCCCGCGGCTTCGCCCGCGTGAGTGTCGGAAATTACCCCATACATCCCCATGGGTTTTAAGTATAAATATCGAGTAAATCGGACAGCGCGTTAAAATTCTTCCATACAAACACTGACACCCCCCAACCCCCCTTTGGGGGGTAATTTAGAAAAACAAAAAACTACAAACTTTATAATTTATTTAGGTAACTAATCGTGCGAAGTTTCATGTTTATTACCTCAAGGAATAAGGTTTTTCATACAAACTTTCATCCCTTATTTTACCCCCTTAGGGGTTGAATTTCGAAAAATCCTGATACACGTTATTCTTAATTTTAGGGTTTAAGTATAAATATTGAGTTTCGAGTTAATCGAACAGCGCGTTAAAATTCTTCCATACAAACTTTGACACCCCCCAACCGTAGGATAGGATACTTTTCCGGGATAAAGAGTACCCAGTGTGGTGCCCAGGATATTAAAGAATAATTATACCAAGTTACATCGTAATCGAACCGGTAGTTTTTGCGTGATGCCTGAACAAACAGACAGACAGACAGACAGACAGACAAAAAATTTTTTAATCACATTTTTGGGTTCGGTGTCGGTCTAGTAACACCCCCTGCCATTTTTTTTTTTTATATTTTCAATGTACAGAATTTTCACTTCTACAGATTTATTATAAGTATATAGATAATAATAATTATTATTAATTATTATTAAGTTTTCGGATCGATAGTTTCTCATTAGGTTTGTTTATTAAAACTTTATGCACAAGTAAAAAAATACTGTACAGAGGCGGACTTGGTTGTTGATTAAGCTCGTCTGAGGAAGAAGGAAAAAAATTTGGTGACCGATCTAGCATCAAGTGAGCTGCCTGTTTACCATCCAATGACATAAAAAAACGCAAGCATATCCGCATGATGAACACTACACACGCCAAACTAAATTCGAGATACCCCACCGTGTATAATTACGCCGAATATTTTCGGATAGACACTCGAAAGCAAGCTACTCGAGGGTTGGCATATTCAAAAATTTCAATACAAACCACTGCAAACCAGGCTTATGTGACACACAGACTTGGAAATCGTCGAGTGTATTAATTGTCAATAGCATTATTTTAATCATTTTTCAAACTACAGCGTGCCACTTTAATGGCGACATTAATTTAACACACGTATATGGTTTCGTGAAATTAGAAATAGAAAAATACTGGTATTCAGCTGCATCCGGTTAGACTGGAAGTCGACCCCAAAATGATTGGGAAAAGGCTAGGCAGAATGAATGCGTGTCTCTACGCTTTACGTATCTGATTATACCAAACTGACGCAGGTTTACCTTTTCAGATTAGAAAGAAAAATTGTTTATTTTTACTCTTAGATTTGCCTCTTCATGTAGGTACGGTAAGCTTAGCATAATATCACAGAAATGAAAATAGGTACAAATGGTTATGCTTTCCTGGTTTTAGTTTCCATACTTTCAACTGAATAAATATTTCTTTGTGTCGTAGAACTGTACTACTGTCTTTTGATGTATTTATTAAGATCAAGCGTTGCTGTCAATCCTTTTGAGGATTGTGTGATCTGCATTATCAGCACTCCGCATCAGGTCTGAACGTCAATGTGCAGACGCCGTGTGTTCAGCATAATGCTGGATTACTGGACCAACCATTTTGGTAAAGAAGTTAAAAAAAAAACTTTTTATTTTATGATGATTTGTGTGAGAAATATGCTCATAAGTCTTTTTTTGAGATGAGGCTCATCAAATAGATCTATTCAAATAGATCGGCTATGGATTCAAGCATCATGTTAGCATCATCATTCAAGCATCATCAGGCAGGGGATATTGGGTTTTTCCATCTGGAATTTCTCTGGTTGATGGCAAACGGCTCGCCTCCTATAACAATAACTGGCGAAAAGTGGGTGTAGTATAGGTACTCCTCTGCCCAACCCTTCGGGGAAACAAGGCGTGATGTTTTGATGTTAATTATGTTTTGACTTTGACAGAGCCTTAATTACGTAGAAGCAAGGCCAGTTTTTTTTTTTAAATATATTTTGTAATAAATATTTTAACACCGGCGGAACACAATTTTTTATATTTTAAATGTTTTTTTTTTAAATAATTTTATAAGAAATATTTTAAAATGTATTTAAATAAATCTTTATACATAATAAAGATTTAATAAACAAAATAAATAAATATTTCAGGCGACAAAGGCCCAATGATATTGTGTTTTCATAGTAGTACTGACGGCGTAAAAGATTCGGTTGTTATTTTTATATAGAGTTGCCTGAATAATTACTAATATACAATTTAGTTACTCCAACCGTATAAGCCGGGTGTAATTAGTAAGTCGAGCATATTATTAATAACTAAAGTCTAGACACACATTCTTATAAAACGCTAATAAGCCATCCCGTATTGGGAGTTCAGTATGTACCATCAAAAATCAAGACAAAAATAACCAACAACAACTTTCTCAATCCACGAACCTTTACGCCTTTGGAATAGAGTCGAAAATCCAATTGGTAAACAGCAAAAAGAAGTTTGTAAAGTCTGAAATGAAACATGAAATATTCAGAAACGCAGACTTTGACTGATTTCTTTCTTCGTATGTCGCTTTGAGTCATAATAGGGTAGTGTAATATTAATGTAAGGGTGGCGTAACAGACGTATAGGTAACTTTTTTGATACCATGTGCCGATCTGTTTATATTTACGTGACTTTTTAGGGTTCCGTAGTCAACAAGGAACCCTTATAGTT
Organism: Eupsilia transversa; assembly: GCA_914767815.1. Classification (NCBI taxonomy): domain Eukaryota; kingdom Metazoa; phylum Arthropoda; class Insecta; order Lepidoptera; family Noctuidae; genus Eupsilia; species Eupsilia transversa. Next base: position 12,324,728 of record OU611892.1, read on the forward strand.
TCGCCATGTCCGTCTGTCTGTCTGTCTGTCCCCGGCTTAGCGCAGAGACTGTTAGTACTAGAAAACTGTAATTTGGCATGAGTATACATATTAATGACGCCGACAAAGTGGTAAAATAAAATCATGGTTTTTTTTAGGGTAGGGGGGTCCCCTACACGTAAAGTGGGGGTTTATTTTTTCGTCTATCCCATGATATGGGGTATCTTTGGAAAGGTCGTTCAAAAATATTGTGAGTTTATTGAAACCATTTTTGGATTGAAGGATCCGTTTGCGAAATATTCAGCTTTAAAATGCTAATTTTTGTTAGAGTCAAGTGTCCCCCCCCCCTGCCAGCTAAATGGTAAGTTCTGGATATATTCAGCAATAGTGTATATAAAGAAATTAAAAGGAAAACGATCATAGCTAAGTAGGCTCTACAAGTTAACGAGTAATTATCGACAAAGTTACATTTGCAGTTGCAAAAACATGTTCTCCCATACATTTTGTATGGGAGAACACGTTTTTCAACTACAATGTTAACTTTGTTCTAAGGAAAAATTCATCCCAGCTACGGAACTCTTCATTGTGCGTGGTCCGACACGCATTTGGCCGGGTTTTTTGAATTGGGGTTTGTTCATAAGATGGATTTATATTTTTTATATTGTTTTGGATCGTAAATGTTGAGAGAGACTGCGATTGGTCCGTGGATGAATGACCATCTTTACATACCGAGACCCCTCAGTGCTTCGGAAACCACTTTCATAATTCACAATCCGTTGGTCCCAGCTGTCATTCGTAGATCGGTCCCGGCTGTCATATAGCTTTGACAGTAGTTACGGGTCGTCAGAAGCCCGAAAGTCTGACAACCAGTCTCACCAAGGGGTATAAGGTAGGTACCCAGTAACTGGGTTGTGGAGGTCAGATAGGCAGTCATGAAAATTACTGGTATTCAGATGCTTCCGGTTAAACTGGAAGTTGACTCCAACATAGCTGGGAAAATCTATTTATATGCCCAGTTTGGCAATAAAAGAAGCTACCATTGGTAAGAAAAACTATTTGTCTTTTTTAAAGGAACCGAGCAATTAGATGATACCACTCTCATTAACAATAGGGAATATTGTATTTATTTTATTCGATAGTTTAAATCGACATATAGTTTTAAAAAATCAACGCCAAAAAAGGACTAAAAAATAGCCAACCGACACCCATTTGCTGCTTGGTGTGACGTCATAGTCTATGACAACGATGACCACAAATCGTAAACACTCCTACAAAACACATTAACTTTTTTATTGTTGTCATAGACTTTTACGTCACATTCCTTCTGTCAAGTGGGGTCGCTTTTCAAATATTTCAATTCCCCGCAGTTTTTTTGCACTTACAAAAAAAACATTACCTACTTGCTCAAAAATAAACTATAATCAAAAATATTGATGGAGGCATAATTATAAAGTAATAAAGTTTTAAAAAAAAAAATACCCTTTTTGAATCACATGCATAATCACTATTAACAAAATAGAAGCAATCTACAAAAAACAATGACTTACAGAATAGCCCTTTTTAATAATCCAAACGGAATTAAATAGAAATTAATGATACACAAAGCGTTTGTCACCATTACAAATAATTGTATGAAATCATACAGTTTGTATGGGAGCGGTCCAAACTAGGATTTTATTGTAATAATAGATTCTTATCAAACGAGTGGAAGGGGCGATATTTTTTAATTTTCCTAATAGATTTAAATGTATGTTCTGTTATAGGTATGGTTCGTGTTAGTCGACCGGTTTAAATACATCCTTCGCAATGCGGTCATAAAAGGCCCAAATTAAAAACAGAATTAAAAAAAAATACGTCCTTAGCATTCGAAACTTGATTTTATTTATAACTAGCTACCGGCACTGCTTCGCACATTTTTTCAAACGCCGAGGTATCTTTATTTTATGTAAGCAAGTTTAATATTATACACATAAACCTTCTGGAATATATTCTCCAAGTGATGGTGAAAACCGCATCATTGCGTAAAAACGGTTGCGTAATTTAGAAGGACAACGCGGTCACACAAACAGACACAAAACACACACACATTACACATTATATGTGTAGTTAAGCACAGACATCGTAGTAGGCTCTTTAAATGTGGTCTTCATATTTCGAAGAAAAAAAAAATCCTGAATACCATCACAATAACATGTAATGAAAAACTTCTATTGAAACTATTTTCAACAACAAAAAATGTTAAAACGAAGCAGTACCTATAATGTTAGAAATACTTATTTGAGTACTTTATTTTTCTGTTATATTTTGTTTTTTCTTCCTTTTTGGTGGACATGCATAATAAATCTACATCCTCCTGCTTGCATTTCAAGTTATTTGGGGTCGATCATGTCTTCTTCCATAAGTCTCTATTAACCATCTCAATAGTCACCTCTTTTCTAGCCATATCATCTTAAACTCAATCCATCCAGCGTTTCTGTGTGAGAGCAAAAAGGTAAAGTAAAAAAAAAAACCAGTACCGTTCATTCTGAAGCTGTACAGTTATATCACACATTAGCTATAATCTGACCACACCCGTATATTGGCTGACCTCCTTTGCTTTGTTATAGAAGCATAGTTTTATGACATTATTATGTCAATCATTATGTGTCTAACAAATAGGGGGTAGCTTCTCGGAAATTATGATATTGTATATCTTGGTTATGATTATTCTGTACGTTGATAAAATAATCATATTATAAGTATGCAGGAATACAATGTAGTAACGAAAACACGACAATAACTGAAAACACTGGCAATACTAATACATAATAGTATTATGGAACTCAAATAAAACCTAACATCGAAATAAAAAAAAGTGATTTTGACTAATAAACATAGTTTTAAAAATGGGTAGGCTATGAGTTTTGTCGATCATCGTCTAGTCGTAGGTACTGACAAAATTAATATTTTTAACCGACTTCCAAAAAGGAGCAGGATTCTATTTTCGTAGCGTATGTATGTTTTTTTATTGAACTTTTATATGCGCACTGAGAACGTCGTGAGATGTATGTCATTTCTTTTATCGTTTTGCTGTATCCACCTTGGTTATTCCATAATATTTTTTATTTCTAATTATATCAGCAATCTCATCAGCATCGGAAGATCTTCCCGATTCTGTGAAGGTTAAAACTTACGTAATTATAAATACCTCACTAAAGTGGGCCAACAAGCAATCCAATGTCAATAGTTTTGTTTTGAAATTAATTAAGGACAAATATCGTTTAAAGATGATTGTTTATTTCCTACTTGAATAATAACAGTTACATTACATATGTAAGTAGATACTTATCATTAATTGCCACTACAAATTCTCTCATCATTGTTGTTAAAAACGTTGCGATAACCGCGGCTTCACTTATTTTGTATAAATCATAATATACATATGTTTGTAAACTTAGGGCTTCCTATTGGGTATAAGTGTCTTTAATAAGAAGTAATTTTATGCCACTCAAATGCCATATGTCTGTCACCAAATAAACAGTTTTGAACCAGAATTCCATTCTACAAACCGATAGCATTATGTTATTTCAATGCACATTATCATGAACGGAAAACTTTATTTTAAACACACTTATCTTTATATACATTGAGAGATAATTTTATCACATCAGTCTCTTCTGTGTCAGTATTACAGATCAGTCGTTAGACGGAACTAAAGTTGATAAAATGAGTTTTGTGAATAAAGTTGTTCTGATCACTGGAGGTAGTGCCGGCATCGGTGCTACCACAGCAGAGGTATTCGCTAAAGAAGGTGCATCTGTAGCCATCGTTGGAAGAAACGAAGATAAACTAAAAGCAGTCGCTGACCGTTGTAAGAAACTAGGAGCAGAAACACTCGCCATCAAAGCAGATGTGTCCAAAGACGAAGAAGCAGACGTAGTTGTCAAGAAAACTATCGCCAAATTTGGCAAACTGGATGTGCTAGTCAACAATGCTGGTATATTGAGAGAAGCTGGTATTCTGTCTGACCATTTTCTGAAGACTTACGATGATGTAATGAATATTAACATACGAGGTGCTGTTCGAATTTCCTACTTCGCTGCTCCCCACATCATCAAATCTAAAGGGAACATAATCAACGTGTCAAGTATTGCTGGAACTTGCACCTCAAGACCGAACAACATAGCATACAGGACATCAAAGGCTGCAATGAACCATTTTACTAGAAGCCTTGCTTTGGAGCTCGCCCCTCATGGAATAAGAGTCAATGCGATCAGTCCTGGTCCAGTCCGTACTGATATCTTCGAAGGTATGGAAGTCAATGAAGAAAGCCTGAGGAAGAACACGGCGCTGCAAAGAATATCGGAGACGACTGAGATCGCTGATATGATAGTGTACGTAGCCAGTGATAAGGCCAAGGGCATTACTGGCTCTAATTACGTAATTGATAACGGCACTCTGTTGAGGTAATAGTCAACATATATATGCTTTGGTGATAGTGATAACGTAGCCAATATTGACGGGAACTAAAATATATCTATCATTATTTGCACTTTTATGTTAAATGTACCTACAAATTATTAATGATTACATAATTGAATAAAAATGTATGATGATTTTACTAAAGAATTATAGCTTCTAAGTCAACAATTTTTTTTGTCTGTCATGTCGTTTGTAACACCAACATGTGCCTTCGCTAAACAAGACAAACCTGTCGAGCGGTCAAGGTATTTCGTACCAATAAAAAATCAAGGTTGAAATAATGTTTTTTTTAACCACAACGGGGAAACTCTTGGTCTGAATCTCACCTGATGGTAAGTGATGATCAGGCCGAAGGTCGAAGCGAGCTTCACCCGGAATCCTCAACCACAGAGGAACTGGCTATCTTACCTCTAACTGCCGGAACACAACAATGCTGCAATTTTAAAAAAATACAAGTGAACATTGAAGTGACTTGAGTGGTCTCATTTTTATGAAAAGGTAATGAATATTGTATGTTAGTGCCTAACTGAAAATAATATCAATTTACAAAAATGCTAGAACTAAATTAAGAGTGCTGTAGGCGCTAAAAGTAGCTAGTAAGAAAAAAATAGTACCCCTTCATGTAGTGTAAATTGATAATTATTTTTTCTAATAATTTAATCATAGTCATTTTGAGTAAAAGATGATCCGAAACGATATGAGGTATGATAATGGCTGTTTATCATGATCGATGGCATCGAGATAATTTAATAATGTAAAATGTACAAATATTTTATTATTTATCTGGGTATAATATGTGTTAACGGTTCGTGCGCAGTATTATAATTACGCTCCAAAGATGGCTGGCGTGACTCATAAGACAACATAAATGGGACTGGGCAAGAAATGTCCGCCGCATGCCGAACAAAAAATGGGCACAAAGTAACAGAATTCGTGCCCTAAGATAGTGAGGCGGAGTCGTGGTGGTAGGTCACGTAGGAAATGTCAGGACAAACTGAATAGATTCCATCAAAACTGGATGGAGGCAACAAGGGACCGTGAAAGATGGAAGAAGTGGAGGGAGACTATTGTTGAGAACTTGGACAGAATAGGTTTTAACTAATATTCGTTTAGCATTTTAACATCAATAGTAGTAGAATTCTTTGTGTAAGTGCTCCACCGGGGAAGTTTTACCAATACATACCGTTTGGGTCATTAGACTTTCAGCTTCGTCTCTAGGATGGTAAAGCACCTGCAACGCTTCTAGTATGGTATATTTTCATAGGCGGCGGTATATACTACTTAACATTTTGCCGTCCGATCACATAAAAAAAACAATAATTATAACGATATAAAAATTTCATTAATGCATTTGTTTAAAGTAACAATTCTTATACAAAAATCACAAAATTGGGAATGACCAAAGAAATACAAGAGCCTACTTCAGCATATAACCGTTATCAATAACATAACACGACCCGGTTACACTCTTAGCCTTGTCACTGGCTAGGTACAGGATTATATCCCCAATCTCATCAGCATCTGAAGATCTTCCCAGTGCTGTCATACTCGCAACATTTCTACCTTGTATTAATTCTGGAGCCATGCCAGAACTCGATATTATGTCAGTTATAACTGGTCCAGGATTGACAGAGTTCACTCGAACGCCAGAAGCAGCCAGTTCCATTGCAGCAAACCTTGTAAAATGATCCATACCAGCTTTGGAAACACTGTAAGACATCATTCCTGGTATCTTAGCTAAAGTAGATGCAATACTGGATACGTTGATGATGTTGCCTTTTGTTTCTATGAGGTGTGGGACCGCTAAGTTGGTCATGTGGATGACAGGGCGCAGGTTCGTGTTCATGACCTCATCGTAATTCTGTAATAGATTGGGTTGCAGTATAGTCGCAAACCGTAATATGCCAGCGTTGTTGACGAGTACGTCGAGTTTTCCGAACTTATCTACAGTTTGTTGGACGACGGTCTTGGCTTCCTCGTCTTTGGAGACATCTGCTTTGATAACGAGGGTCTTGGCTCCATGCTGTTCACATCGTTTAGCGACTTCTTTTAGTTTGTCTTCGTTTCTTCCGACGAAGGCTACAGAAGCTCCCTCCTTGGCAAATAGCTCCACAGTAGCCGCTCCTATGCCGGAGCTACCGCCCGTGACCAGGACGACTTTATTGGCAAACATGTTGAACTGTGTCTGACACGAAATTTCTTGGCTTACTAACCTAAACTAGTACAAAAATATAGTTTTATCTTGTACAAGTTATCGTCTATTTCACTAATCATTAGTAATAGATAATTCGTACGAAGCTAATCGTGTACTATTTTATATATCTCATTTAGATTATACGTAACTATTTGTATCATTGTCACTGCTGCTACCTACCTCCATCAAGACATAATTATTTTATATCATTCGTTTCTACTACACCTAGTTCATCAACCGGTTTCCTATTTTACTTATTCATGTTATCATTTATCTGGAAAATATCTTATTCCTGTGTTCATAGTAATACTAACAATAACAGTCGGACAACCATCAAGTATCTAGACTTGGGTCGTGACATGTGGGATGGACTCAGCGATTATTGTGCCGATAGTCGTGAGAGCCAGTGGCTTAATAGCCAAGAGCCTCGACCAATACTTGAGGAGGCTCTCGTTGGGCAGCTGGATTAAGGGCTTGATTCTGAAAGCGGTAATTCTGGACACGGCTCGTGTTATTAGGATGTTCGCCTCTCTGGAGCCCTAGCCGGTAGCTTGGAGCCTGTTCCCGATAACGATAGGCTACAATTTTTCTTATTTTGAAATGTTTTTTTCTTATTTTTATATTATTATTTTATTTTTATATTATAAAAAGGTAAAAGTTTGTGTGAGTTTGTATGTAGGGGAAAATCTGTGGGTCAGATTTGATAAATTCTTTTTGCATTGGATAGCCCAATTCTTGAGGAAGGTATGCTATGTAACATCACGCTACGACCCTTAGGAGCCAAGCAAAAAAAAGAGTCAGAGATTTTATATAAGTAAAGTCTAATAATGTACACATTTACGAAAGTTACTTATTAAACCTAAAGTAGGTACACTCGCAAACAGAACGCTCTCGATATTTAAATCAAACATAACGTGTCACCGAAGTCCACTAATTGCCCACACGCATGCAATGTAACCGTTATTAATATTACTACTCTAATATATTTCTGGTGGCGCGTGTACCTGTGGCATTTTAATGTTAATTGACTAGTGTTCGCGGTTGTACATGTATTTAATTATAAATCTTTTTTTGATTATGGATATTTAACGTGTGTGACTCCGTGTTCGGTCCCTACAGGGTGGGGTATTCTAAGGGCTGTCGACACTATCTTTGCATTCCATTTTTCTGATATTAGACATGCAAGAGTTGCATTCAAATATTTTTAGCTTTTTTGTTCAATAGCAAGGAATGTAAAAAGAAAAAAATAAAGAAAGAAAGAATAACGTTTATTTGGACACAGTTCATGAAATACAAACAACAAAGTAAAAACGTGAAAATAATGTACAACAATAGTGTGTGCCTCACGGCTGCGCCAAAAATGTTCATTTAAGGTTTAATGTAGTACGGTTATTGTTATGGTTATAATAATGATAAAGATTCAAAGGCCAAAATACACCAGCGCATGTTATCGGGCTGATGATACATGACTAATTTCTGCGTGTGAGTTCGTCCGCGTAAAAGTCTTGTTTTAACATAAAATAAAAATCTTATGACACTCGGCAATACTGTTACTTCCCATTATTGAAAAAAAAATCGGTATCGAATCAGTAGCTCACAATATTTACATTTTTATAAATATGCAGATGAGTTAGTTCTGATGCTTACTTTTGACGCCTATATTATTATTTTTATTTCAAAGAAAGGAATCTTTCAATTTCTTTCATTAAGCCTTGGTCCCGGTCGGTAGTACCTGGCGGCTCGCCTACCCTTGGCTACGTAGCGTTGGCAGGCCCCCCATAAGGTGCACCGATGACCTGGTGAAGTCCGCAGGAAGCCGCTGGATGCGAGAAACACAGAACCGGTCGAAGTGGTGATGCTTGGGGGAGACCTATGGCCTATAGCAATGGACGTCTTTCGGCTGAAATGATGATTATGAAGCCTCCGAAGCAACCATTCTCAGTACTAACGCAATAGCAAATTGTCATAATTGACAAACAAAAACATTCTAATATCACATACGAAAAATATAAAATAATTAAGGTCAACAACAACGATAATAAATCATGCGCCAAACAATCAAATCTAATACGTATGGCCCCAATCCTCGCCCACTAGTTGAGAGGACGTATTTTATTAATTACCTTACAGTGTTATCACGAAATATTACCTTTATGTCCCATATTTGCATATCGTGTTAGTCTATACGAGAATTTGGGCGCGCCGAGCATGCGATGACCGGGCTGAGGCACGAGCGACAGCGGAAGCGGGTGTGTAAAAGATTTTGGTTTGGAGCTGTTGAAAGCTAAACGTGTTTTGTGAATGGTAGTTTGTGGTAGGCTGTGGTTACGGGTATTCCGAAGCCCTTAAGTCTGACAACCAGTCTTACCAAGGGGTATCGTGTTAATTAATTGCTACCCAGTCACTGGGTTTTGGAGGTCAGATAGGCAGTCGCTCCATTTATAAAATACTGGTATTCAGCTGCATTCGGTTAGACTTGAAACCGACCCTTACATAGTTGGGGAAAGGCTTAGGCAGATTGATTGAGTTTGTGCATAGGTATATACACATACATACATACATACATAAACTCACGCCTTTTTCCCATGGGGGTAGGCAGAAACTACAGAACGCCACCTGCTACGATCCTTACAAACTCCTTTTGCCTCGTTAACGTTCATACATCTGGTCATACACGCACGCCGACCTTTCTGAAGAACATCCCCAATAAGGTCACTATATTATGTCCTCCTAGGGCGTCCCCTCTCGGCGTTTCCACTCACACTTGCCTTGTAAATACATTTTGTTAGTCGCCGTTCATTCGTCCTCTCAACATGAGCAAACCATCTAAGTATATTTTTTTTGGTTGTAGGACACCACAATATTACAAACTGCAGATACCACTCCGCCATCAGTGCAGTCCCCTGGGGGATTATTAGCTTATACCATGTGCAGAGCAAATATGAACTGTCATGCTGAGTTGCCGCTTAACAACACTGGCCTAGCTGCAAATGATAATAGCTACGGACCGCTAAACTCGTATGACTTAAACCGTGTCATATATTTGATGAAAATTTGGGCGTATCCATCGAAATACGACCGCGACTGTCCTTGCGTTCATTTTAATGATTTTGATAGACGCGCGATTCAGAGCCACCATATTTATATAAAAGCTTTTTATTTGATTAATTTTTGGTTATTACTTTGGGCTTCATTGGTTTATGTTCCGTTATAATATCTATCATATCATAATATCTCATACATACAGCTTACATGGAGCGACTACCTATCTGACAACCCAGTAACTGGGTTGGTAATACGATACTCCTTGGTAAAACTGGTTGTCAGACTTTCGGGCTTCTGACAACGCGTAACGACTGTGAAAAGTCCATGAATGACAACCGGGACCAACGGCTTAACGTGCTTTCCGAGGCACGGAGGAGTCTCCATATGTAAAGATGGTTACCCATCCGCAGACTAACCCCGGCAAGCGCAGCTTAACCTGATGGATCGACCGATCCACCGAGCGATGCGGCTGTTATTTCTTTGTCACGAGCTCCTCTATAATATCGCATACACCTAACATGCTAATGTTTTGTTTCTAGACTACGCTATCCAACTCCTTGTGAAAGGCCCCCCTCCACTTCCTCCAGCTTGCATGCGAAAGCTTGCGTCCTCCTAACCGTTTGGATGGAACCCATCCAGTTCGTCCCATAGTTTGGCCTGCCGCGACGACGTCTTGCACCAGTTCTATGCTATTTGTGCCCATAGTTTATCCCGTAGGTACGTGGCAGACATTTCCTGTTTGATGTTATGTTCATTAATTAATTAAAATTAACAGTAGTTATGTATGTTTACCGTTGTGTAACCGGTGATGTACTCGCGGGCCGTTTGAGCCCACATGCCTACCTTAGAAGTTCATAACCCTGTTACTGCTACCACAGCCACCTGAACTTGAAGCACACATCAATTAGATAGTGTTAATAACTCGAACTAACGTGTAAGAGCAATGGCGGGGCACAAATCGTTAGTGTCAACAACGGTCAGGAACTTGCTCGGCAAATATTCCACCTTTGGACCTGTCTTGGGGTAGTATGCCTGTAGATTACGATAAGGAGGGAATGTCCTGAAAGTAATGACTGGTTTATAGTGTTAATATTGGCCTGTGGTCTCGTTGCCAGCGCGACTGCTGAGCGTTGGGTTCTGGGTTCGATTCCCAGGTCGGGAAAAGTGTTATTGGGTTTTTCTGTTAAGAATTTCTCAGTAGCAGCCTGGAGGTTGTCTCGGAAAGTACATGAAGCCGTTATGTATGTACACCATAAAAATTACAGGCATAAATTACAAAAATATCCAGCCCCCACAAGTGACGAGTTTATGAACCGTTTGGTGATTGGTCGATTTTGTTTCTAATTGAAATAAACCATCTTGGTTACATTACTTATTTAAAAAGACCATTTTAGACGCTAATCTACATGGTCGTCACATGATCTGACCAAGATTATGTCTGGACTTTAAAAGAGACCTTTGAGTTTGTTTCGGCCTTTTTTCTGACAATAGTCAGATAGGAAACACCGAACTCACCTTGTTTTAAAACATAACTTATTTTAGACGTCTAGAAAGTGTTTTTTTTACCATTTACAGAAATAAATATCATTTATAATTTAAATTAAACCATGGTCACCCTACACCCAAAACTCAAAATGTACAACTTGGACATAGTTGCTCACAGGAGCGCCGCAAGGGTTATTGTTTGATCTCTAATCAATCCAGGGGTGGTGAAGTTTCTAGTGGTGGCTAATTAGGGATTATGTATGAATTTGTATGTTTGGACAAGATTTAGGGGTATGGGGAACCTTGTAAGATCTGAGGGCACTGCTTTAGAGGGTTCCGTAACTCAAAAGGAAAAAATTGAACCCTTATACTATCAGTTTGTTGTCCGTCTGTCTGTATTAAATAGGTAAGTCCCTTGGAGCTCAAAAATCAAGCTTCTAAGTCAACGCAATAACAAAATACAGCCTTTTATGCGACAAATTTGGATACTCGCAAATAAATCAAAACCTGTAGGGTACTTCCCGTCGACTTAGAATTATGAGATTTGGCAAGAAGCAAGTTCTCACAGCACAAGATATTAGATGAGAGATATTTTAATTTAATTAAACGTTATTATTTATTTTCAATTTTCTAAAATTGCATTTTGGAGCAACCTGTACTAAAGGACTGTAGCGCAGAGGTCATTTGCCGGGGTCACGGATCATAATATCGCATCAATGAAATTGAAAATACATAACGTGAAAAGAGTAGGTGAATTGAAGGAAAGAGAAAGCCCTATGGCAGCGAGCGTTTGAAAAATTTTATTATTCGAATTATGCATTATTTTATCTTATTATAATTGTGTCCGTGGATGGGTGACCGGTGTGATATTTACATACCGAGCCTCCTCCGTGCCTCGGAAAGCATGTTAAGCCGTTGGTCCCGGCTGTCATTCGTGGATCTTTGACAGTTGTTACGAGTCCTCAGAAGCACGAAAGTCTCAACCAGTCTTACCAAGGGGTATCGTATTACCCAGTTACTGATTTGTGGAAGTCCGATAGGCAGTCGCTCCATGTGTATTCAACTGCATCCGGTTAGACTGGAAGCCGACCCCAACATAGTTGGGAAAGGCTAGGCCGATTGACTATAATTTTTATTATTACTAGTCCTACCCGTGTGTTAAATAAATGTCGCCATTATAGCGGCACGTTATAACTCTACTAGACTAACTAGCTTTTAAAATTTGCTAAGTGAATACATATTAATTTTATGGCCTCGGCTGTACAGCAGCGTCGAGGTGTCCATTTCTGTAAGGAGGAAGTCGAATCAAAGCTGGTTTTAACCTAGTTATATCAAAATAGCACTTTTTTTTTGTAATTCAATGCTACAAAGAGGCATTTTTGTTGTTGTTATGGTGAATTAAAAGTGTTACTATATTTTTTGGCAATAGTAGACTATTCATTCATTTTTCAATAGCGGTACAGTTGCTGTTGCGAACCTCGGATGTGAAGCCGGTAGGAATCGTGTTGTATGGTGCTTTCGCCACTGCTGTACAGTGTATATAGTTTTGTAATAAGGTATGATTATTTGAAGGTACATATGTGTAAGTAAATATTTACCTCCACTACCAACTTTCCAATATAATGGCGCAACAGTTGCTCAACTAACTGTGGTCCGACTCCGTAGGCTCAGTTTCAATATTTGTGTTCCACAATAGCTTCGTATCGAAAGTTTCCCTGGCATCGCGAAGTAATATGGAAACAGAATAATAAGTGAATGGAGACTCCATTCCTTGATAATAACATCGTATGGCCTGACCAAGATTATGTCTGAGCTTTAAGAGAGACTTCTGAGTTTATTTCGGTCTTCTCAGAGTAGGCTGATAGGAAACACCGAACTCGTCCAGTTTTAGAACATAATTTATTTTTGATGTGTAAAAGTCTTCATTTTAACCAATTTCCAGAATTTAATATCATTTATCATCGTGTGCAAAGTGAATAGTTCGTGGTAATGACTACTACAGAAGTTGTAATATAAGAATACCTAAACTTGATGTAAGTGAACCTTTAGATCTTGCGTTTTGTCAGCGTATGCATTCTTCGAACGTATATGCAATGTAGACACTGCGCAACGCGACGTCAAGTGGCATATTTTCAATAGAAAACGAAAATATTGTTCCATACGTAATTTAATCTTACGATTTCTTCAAATCCTCCATAATAATAACCTGCAATTTTATCGCAATTTTTGACAGGCACTTGAGTATGAACAGCTTAGCGTTCCATCTTCTATCTCATCTGTGCCACAGAGCTCATCATCTGTTGTAGTATTGACTTTAACTTACATAGCTCTCATATTGAGTAAGTTGTTGCTTGTGTAAGGGTACTAGGTAGTTTGCGGACTTTGATTATTATTGTCGTTTAGACAATTTGTACCCGATGTATATAATATACTAGCTGAGTTTTTAGTGTTTTTTTTTCTAGTACATCAGGATTATACTATTCTGTTAGAATTTTAATCTGACAGAGAGCATGTTCATACGTCTAATGCGCATGCAATTATTTTTTGGCAAGGTATAGGACCTTTCAAACAACCAGTCTTATCCTGTTATCCAGTAACTGCGTTGTGGAGGTCAGATAGGTAGTCGCTTCATGTAAAATATTGGTATTCAGCTGCATCTGGTTAGAAAGAAAGAAAGAAAAATATTTTATTTGGGACACGCACAGGAAATAAAACAATAAAAACAAACATTAAAACTAACAAATTGTGAAAAACAAGTAATAAAAATATTTAAAAAAAAAACAAAGGGCAAAGAAAACCCGTGCGAGGCCAAAAAGGCTCCTATGTCAGCATAATGCTACGATATTTGAGCAAAAGTAAACAAATACCGCAGCGCTGGTATTCTGATAGGGCCCACTGTGGTGCCACGGACACACCTACGGACATGAAATATATCCCACAGAGGAATAAAGTAATAGATATAAAATAAACAAACTGGTTAAACTTCAAGCTGAACACAACATAGTGGAAAAGGCGAGGGAGATTGATTTGACCCTTCAAACCGCTTGGAAGAAGTAATATTTATGGTCATACCTAGGCTACCCAGAACGAGCTGCATGTCAAAGAGAAAAAAAAGAGAGAGAGAGAGAAAGAGCTTTGAGACGTACTTCAATAAACTGTATTGAAATTACATAACTTCACGCCTGTTATCCCCGAAGGTTTCACCAGCTGTTTAAGTCCCATATAATATAGGGGGCGAGCCTATTGCCACCAGTCGGTCAGAAATCCAGACTCCGGGCTGCTACTGAGAAATTGCTAGTGGAAAAATCCAATAACACTTTCACCCGGGAATCGAACCTACGACAGCTCAGCAGCTGTAGCGCTAGCGACCACTAGACCAACGAGGCACTTTAATAAACTGTATTGAAATAAATACCCTATGGTGTTATAATTTTTTAAATTTATTTTTAATGCTTTTTTAAGAAATATTTAAAAATGTATTGAATATTTATAAAAAATAAATAAATAAATTAATAATAAATAAGCCTATAGTTCTTCATATATCTAACATAGTCGATGACACAAATTATAAATGTTAGTATTACTTTAGTAGTAACAAACTACATCTAGTTGTTAGTAATATTAGTTTGAAGTTTTTAGATTTGTGTTTGAGATATGGACCCCATCTTGGGTGAAGGCGTCTTCTAAGGGAAGAAAAGACAACATATACTTACAGCTAAAAAATAATTATGTTCCACCATCCTCAATACAAAAAATCATGATGTTAATCTCCGTACATATAAAACGGTGTCCACTAGTTCTAAGGTCTTTTTCAACCAAAAGTCGCAATCGCGGCTTTGAATGCAATGAATGCACCCTTATTAGGCTGTGTTTACACTGACCGGAAGACGTTTCTTTCAATGCCATGCTCGGACCGGCAAGTCAATAGGACATCATTACATGCCGGGGATGGGGGAGGTGCGTTTAGATGGGATTTTAGGCCAGTTGTTTAAGTGATTTACTGGCTTCGAAAAAGTGGAACCTGATGTGGTGATGATGAATAAAAAAAGGGTAGAACTATTCTGTAAAAATGTCACCATGAAACCTTAGGTAAAGTGAGCTTGAAGTGAGCTGTCTTGCTAGGGATTGACAACTCAGTTCGACCTCACTTCACCGGTTGAGAGCACACTTTAATATTCTCGCGTTTTTAACTTAATGCCAATATGTCGAGAATCTCGGGATTGATCTTAATTTATAGATTCCTGTTCTCTGTTTTTATTATACAGGCTGACTTTGAAAACATGCAGTCCTAGAGTAAAAGTTGTTTACATTGATGGGTCCCAACATCCCCTTAAACTTTGTAGCATGTTTTCAAAGTCAGCATGTATCCTAATGATAATTATATTACATTATTTCATGCATTATTTCATGCTTACCCTTATTTGGCACATACTGAATGGTAGACAATTTAAACACAAAACAAACAAAATAAAAACTTATGTCTAAAAGTGATAATTATGTGTGTTTGAGCTTCACTATACATACGTTGTCAAAAAAATCTCTTAATTTTTAGTTCATTTTGCGACCGTATTTTTAAGGGCACCGCTGTGTAGAAAACTAAGGCTTGTACAGTAATAAGCAAGTAAGTTGTTGGCAAGTTTACTATCCCACTCGCACACTCCTCCATTGGTATTCGCTCAGAGTCGGTCAACATTTGTCCAGAGCTGAAAGGCGCGGAATGACCATCTGTAGTATCATGACCACTGTGAATAACATGCAGGCATTGAAGGCAGTCTTTGATAGATTGAATACTCTATTGCAAAGGAAATGTAGAAGTGGCTACGTATGTTCTTTATTCACCGATGGGATGTACATGTTTATTCGTTATTATATGCCGGCAATCCGTCAAGGGGATGTAGTAGAGGTTATTTGCAACCAAATGACCCCTCATGACCTTAAAGCCACTGTCATCCATTTTCGTGTTTGACATTTTATATTTTAAAATGTATGAAATAAAAATATAAAATGTCAAATAACTTGTTTTTTTTTTAAATTTGCATAGGTGTCAAAGGGTCATTTGGTTGTAAATAACCTCTCCTACATTACCTTAATGGATTGCCAAATATATAACCCTGTATAACACCTAGCGTCCAAGGTATATTTATTTTGCAAGTTATGTTTCCCATGTAATAAATACCCCATATCATATGTCTGGAGACCAGGCACAAACCCAGACTCCGGGTTGCTACTGAAAAATTTCAAGAGGAAAAACCTGAGCATCGAACCGTGAACTTGGAAACGAAGGAATCTGCAGTTTACAGCTAGCCGACCCTAAACAAACCATGCCCCATATGTTGGAGTCTCCGAAGGGTCATACACCTGCACTTCTGAGGACCTTCTGAGGACCGACAAGCCGTAATAAGCGCTTTTAATCCACGTTTATTATGCGCACGGCCAAAGTGTGGAACTTTCTGCCAGCGTCTGTGTCCCCTTCAACGTATAACCCATCGGCCTTTAAAGCAAGAGTGAACAGACATCTTCTGGGCACGCTCGTTCCATCATATACCTCATCCATCGCTTTCCATCAGGCGAGATCGAGGTCACGAGCTGCCGCGTAACTCAATAAAAAATAAACTAAAAAACATATCTGAAGCAGCCATTGGAGTGGCCACCTACTAGGTCCACCCCATATAACATAATAATATAATGATATTTGGCTTGACTTTTCACGTGACCAAAGGGCTGGCTTATTTTTTGGCCACAGAATCAGCTTTGCCATACAACGTGGCAATGCTGCCAGCCTTCTGAACCTTTCCTGTTGACAGCGACGCGAACGAATTCTTTGATGCCCTCTGATTCTTTCCCCTCCCCTTTTTATATACATATACATTTTTTTTTTTTTTAATGTCTTTTAAAACTCTCGGGTCCCAGACCTTTGGAAGGCGTACGAGGGGCCGAAGCCAACTCGCAGAGACCCGTTAGACGTTTTCATATTATTCTTTTGAGGAGCTCGTGGCTAAGTAATAACAGCCGCAAGGGTCGATCCATCAGGTTAAGCTACGCTTGCCGGGGTTGGTCCGTGGATGGCTGACCATCTTTACATACCGAGACTCCTCCGTGCCCCGGAAAGCACGTTAAGCCGTTGGTCCGGGCTGTCATTCGTGAATCTTTGACAGTCGTTACCAGTCGTCAGAAGCCTGAAAGTCTGACAACCAGTCTTACCAAGGGGTATCGTAATTACCCAGTTACTGGGTTGTGGAGGTCAGATAGGCAGTCGCTCCATGTAAAATACTGGTATTCAGCTGCATCCGGTTAGACTGGAAGCCGACCCCAACATAGTTGGGAAAAGGCTAGGCAGATTGATTTTGATTGATTATTATTATTATTTTAAGTCTGTTAGCCTATTTAGTAAATATTATTTAAATAAAAATAAAATACTTTTGACAGCGACTCGAAAAGTAGAAGAAACTAGTATTCTATATTTTCACCTTATCGGTATCAGTTATTTCTTGAATAAAACAAGGGTATTAAGTTCGGAGCCACCGCAGGGTATCTATGGATATTAAAATATTGATTACAAGAAGGTGATACCTTCGGTATCATTATTTGCATAACAACACTTTATTGCCACCTTCAAGATACCCCTAACACTGTGCAAAATCATATCACTTGCTTAAATGAACCTTATTTGCGAAACATAATGTTGGTTTTTGAGTGAAGGTCTGTTTGCTGTATATCGAGGTAATTTCTATGGTGAAACACGACTGAATTGTGTTGAAGATAAACACCTATCTATACTTATTCTTTCAATGGACTCGTGGCTATTTATGAAAACAGCCACACAGGTCGATCGGAGGTTAAGCTACGCTCGCCGCGGTCAGTTCGTGGATGGGTTACCATCCATTACGTATTGATACCCATCCGTGCCTCGGAAAGTAGGTACGTTAAACCATTGGTGCCGGCTGTCATTCGCAGATCTTTGACAGTCGTTACGGGTAGTCAGAACCCCAAAAGTCTGACAACCAGTCTTACCAAGGGGTATCGTGTTACCCAGTAACTGGGTTGTGGAGGCCAGACAGGCAATCTCCCCATGTAAAGTACTTGTATTCAGTTGAATCTGGTTAGACTGGAAGCCGACCCCGAAATCCTTAGGAAAAGGCTAGGCAGATTGATTGTTTTATTATTTTAATAAGTAAAACATACCTTCCCTTCGATCTCATTGGTCGTTCAAAATGGTCTAGTGTAGAAGTCCGTAGTACTTGCAACCGATACGCATAAGCCAGCGTTAATGAAGCATGCAGCATTCTGAAATGGGAATAACACGTTTGTGCATTTTCATTGTACCCCGTCACGGTTCTAAAAATCCTTTAAAAAAAGTCCTTCAATTAAGTGACGGAAAAATGCACCCTTTCAAAATGATATTTTTTAGAACGTTAAGATTAGTTTTATCCAAATAATTACATTATAATTATAATATAGAATAAGCGATTATGATTATGTACCAATTTCAAACACACAAAGACACAGTGTTGCCAGTTGGAAAGCCACCAGGCAACAAAAGGGTTAACCAGCCCCAACCCTCGAATGTTTGTGTTAGGCAATTATTCTATTGTCATTTTATTTATATTTCTCCAAGTTATCACAGGAATATCTCCTAATAAACTTTAAGATGGAGACGGGGCGAATTCTAAGTGTTGTTTTATGTTAATACAAAATTATAGTTATCAACGTCTAAAACTTTGATTTCGTTAATTTAAATACTTCTGAGTTATTATGTCCGTTTGTTGTGGCTTTATTGTGAATTTTAATTTTTGTTCGAAGTTTGTTGGTGTCGGTGTAACTAGGTAAGTTATACCGACACCAACAAACTTAAGGACACATTTAAGGAGTATTTGATGTCAACATTGCAGGAACACATTTTGTTCTTTTTTGAGCTACATCAACACTGTCATTGTTTGTGCATTTTTCTGGCCACAGATTTTTGGGAAAATCTATAAAATTCAAAGATTATAATTTCAGTCTTTTCAAAAGTCAAATTAAATATGATTTTACTGTCCTAGTAACTTAAAAACAGATAATAATAAGTAGGTAGATTACAAAGCGCAAGTGTAGATTATAGCATAATGTATCAATGCAAAGACACCAACAGTTAACAAAAAACTTTACAAAGTAACGTTAACTGCTCAACTCTGCTACTTTGTTTAACTTGTCATCGCTGGCTTTATTTAAGGCTGGTGTTAAGATCCCTTTACATGGGGGTAAGGGCCGCTGCACAATATTATAAAACATTTTAAAAGAGTAACTAAGAAGTTTCTTGCCCATTTTTCTCTATACGAAACTACCTTTTAAAACAATTTCATTTTCTTGTAAATTTTGACAGTCTCAGTCAGACCGTATTAAAGGCCTACTTGTTTTTTGTTTTTTTTGTTTTTGTCTTTGGGTTTTGGATATCATAAGAAGAGAAATTGTAATGTTAAGAATTAGGGGCATTCTCTGCGGCCAGCGCTCGGCGCAACACGTCGTGTTCGGGTTCCCGACAAGTCAATCGTCATCTTGAGGATGCCTCTTTGAGAGGTGAAACATAAGTCAATTTCTTATAGGGTTTTTTATTAATCTTTAGGAATAGTTAAAGAAAGAAAAGAAGGAAAGAAAAATATAAGCGGAAGAGGTTACTACATATTTTACGTCGCAGACCCAACGTACTGCTTAATGTTTTTTTCATTAATAATTATGTATTCGTTTATTATTTTGTACGAATAGTTTGTATATTTTATCTATGGGCCTTAGGTTCCTGACAATAAAGGAATTATTATTATTTTCCTTTATTTCTTTAAATACATATATTTTACATTTTTAAATATTAGAATATAAAAATTATAAAAACATTTAAAAATATTATTATTATTTTATTATAATGTTACCCAAAAACAAAAAAAACAGATGAAAAAAAAACAAGTTGGATCTATGTTTCCAACTCAAAGTTGCCAGTCATAATATTATAATCTCACCAAGTGTACAGTACTCCTAACAGGTTATGCTAATAAAATGATATTGTTTTCTTTAGAAAGTGCTATTAATTAAGAAGTGTCGCAGTCGCATTTTATTAATCCTCCCAAACTCGGGAAGACCTATTAATGTTGAAAACTTCTCCTCTTTAAAAGACACAAGGTGTTACTAGAGCAATAAAATACAATATTATTTATCTTTAGATAATAATTCACAATTTTTATGGCAATTCTGGAAGAAGTTTTGTTTTTTTTAATGGAGTTATGTTTGGAAGTTTGGATGAGTGTCACAGTTACTGCAATTGGATTTGTTGATAAGTGCCGTTATTTGTTACTTGTGGAGATGAGTATTAATTTAAATTATGTGTTTGTTTTGTAAAATGTTAAGGATTACCTTGAGGTTGTCAATGAGGACGTCAAAAAAACAAAACTGATTATTGTAAACATGTACAGAGGTTGGAATAAGATAAAAAGGCGGATTTCTTCAACGCAATTAAACGTTATTAATTCACGCTGAACTCTGAACTCA
This sequence comes from Eupsilia transversa, assembly GCA_914767815.1. Lineage (NCBI taxonomy): Eukaryota > Metazoa > Arthropoda > Insecta > Lepidoptera > Noctuidae > Eupsilia > Eupsilia transversa. Next base: position 12,345,405 of record OU611892.1, read on the forward strand.
AGCTGTAAGGGCGCTGCAATAAAAAATAAAAATAATAAATTACATTACATTACATTTACGTTACATTTTATTTTAAATCATGTGTATTTTTTGCAAAAAAAATACACATGATTTGTTTGACAATGGTTAAGTCAATAGAATAGAATATTGGGACCCCTTTTTTTCGCATAATGTTTTTATTCCTAATATTCTTTGGCATAACGATTTTGGCATAAGTATTTTTGGTCTAATAATTGTTTGCCATAATTTTTTTTTGGCCTAAATATTTTTTTGTCATAATTATCTTGTTGCATAATTTGTTTTGCCATAATTTTAATTCGCATAATGTTACTAGGCGTAATGTTAGTTGGTTTAGGTTAGGTTAGGTTAGAACTGTGACCTCCTACGCACGAGCCGAGCGAGCGAAGCGAGCGGTGCCGCGGCAGCGGCCGGCGAAGTGCCAGAAACTACTAGAATATAAATGAAAATATTTATGCTTTTGAATGTTATGCTTAAACACTATTATGACTGGAGAAATTATGCTTAAACTAGTTATGCGTTTGCTGATATGCGAAAGTAATATTATGCGTAAATATTGTTAGGGTAAACAAAAGTATGCCGTGTTATATTATGTCTTAAAATTTTAACCTAGAATATTATTTATTGTGAGGAAAAATAAATTTCACCGAAATAAAATTAATTAATTCAAATAACTTAAATATCTAGGTATGTATAAAAACAATGATGAGCTATTAAAATGAGGATGTCAATGAGAATGTGTTGCAAAAGGTCAGCGTTTGGAAATTAGTTCATGCTTAAATAAACATATGATTTATCAGCTTTTGAATCATGCACCCAAATATCAGGACCTAAAAAACCTGAAAATTTCGTAACACGTCTCATGTTCACAAACTGACTCACTATATTTTCTAAGCAACGAATATCCTCTACATTTTTTAACCTACTTAACCACCAGCTAACCTACCCATTAACACAGAACCAACTAATTTTATTATGACCCAACTTTTGTTTCTAGGCCTTTTAGAAACCATGTGTCCTGAGGGCAATAATGCCCCATTAAGTACTATAAGAAGGTTGCCTAATGAATTTAAATATCCCTGAAGCCACTCCTGAAAGCTGACACATATTCTCTCAATACCATCACACAATTAGGCGCAGTCGGTTACAGCAAAAATCCATCTCGAACTTCGCTCTTAAGGGCTCTCCAGTTTATAACTCGACCACTCGCTACGTTCTTGCTACGAGCTACGAACGCTACGGCGTAGAGGTTTCGTAGACATGGCTTTGTTGAATTTATGCTCGGGAAGTAAAGTAGAACAGTCGTTGCGAAAAAAGTGTATTTTTTATAATGCGTTATCGTATAGAAGTGGTCTTAATTTATATAATTTTTTTTTTTTTTTAATTTTTTTTTTTGGAGTTTGTAAAAAAATCTAAAATTATTCTTAATCTAAATCTAAATATTTTTTTCATTAAAAATGTTATATTTTTTTAAGAAAACCTTAACAAAGACTTACAAAAATTTTCAAAATTGTATTACAAATCAAATGTAGCTCAAAAAAAATGGCCACAATTTTCCTAAACATTCAAAACTGCCACATCCAAGTCTTCGGACTTCATCTCCGAAAAGGTGGCATTAGTGTTCCGTCAACGCATCCTCCCAGGGCTTCACTAGAAACAATAATGAGTCCCGCAGATTTCCCCAACGTGTACTACCGACCTACGAATTTGTAAAGTTATCAAATTTTCAAAACTGTATAACGCATTATGCCGCGTCGTCACGTCGGCGTGTATATGTATAATTATAATTGCAATTATTACTTTGCTAGTGACTGGATTTATTGTAAGGAAAGTGGTTTCGATGTGGGTTTGTTTTATTTTGTTGGTGAAGAACGGAACCTTTGTCTTATGTCCTAAAAGGGTTCACCGTCACCAACACTATCCAGATACTTGTCAAGATGAAGGTATTAAAACAAATGTTTTGGTAGACTATTATATTATAATAATTGGTATTTTATTTATATGCTTTTTTTATTATTCTATTTTTTTTATTTTACTTACTCAGTTATAAATCTTAATTAAAAACTAACATTAAAATATTTAAATAGTATGTACAAGTATAATTATAACGAAACTAAAAAAAGAGGAAGAGCTAGTTCATCCGCATCGCTGTCAATTGAAAAAGTGCCCAAAAGGCTGGCAGCATTGCTACGTTGAATGGCAATGCTGCAATATAATATTTATCATATTTTTTACATAATCTATGTATTCTATGTATACGTATTATTAATTCGTCACAATATTGTTATACAATCATGGATTAATTTAGTGTGAGGGATTACGGTATGTTGTTAATTTTTTTGGTGATTAATACAAACAAAATATTTCATTTCAAAAGAAAGAATCAATAGAATGTAATTTAAAAAAAAACGGAATAATATTCAAAAATCTGGTACCTCAGAACAAGTACCACAAAATTTGCAAACCTAATCAAAACTAGCACATAATGCGAGCTCATAAGGCTGGCTACACACGTCGATATATGAATGTTGCAGCGCAACGAACGAAACTAGTCGCGTCGCTCTAATACGTAATCATACGCGCGCTACCATCATTATTTAGCGTAGGATGGTCGTGGTGTGATATAGAGCTGTTGATACCGAATTTTTATATTTTTTTTTGGGAAAGAATGAATTTTAAAGAAAATATATAAAATCTTTATCCGGCTGGCTGTAATTAGTACGTGGACCATTCCAAGCATATAAAATGGTTCTGAAAGCGTGTCCGAATATCGTATTAATTGAACTGATCAAATGAACAATCATTAATGGAACCAAGTTATGTATTGTATTAATATTTATACACATATTACATATTATCAAATCAATCAATACATTTTATTTCACAAAAACGTACATTGTTACTTAAGAAACGTCAGAAGCTAGATTTAATTTATTTGAATTTATTTGTAAGGAACTCACGAGGACCCATTTTATATATTGACCGGCAGTTATTAATATGGCACATCAACTTTATAAAAAGTTCGGCTAACCATACCTGTGTGATAGTCTCCATAGATACCATCCACTCTTAAAACATCCGCCTAATAATACCGTTTGACATGTACCAATTTTGAGTTCATTTGATATTAAAAGGTTTTCAGCGGCAACCCCGCGGAGGCAGTGTTGGCACTAAATAGTGCGCTAGTTGTAACATTATCTTGTTTGTTCATTAGATTTTGTAATGTGATGTTAGGCTGGGCAACTACCTGAATTTGTAAGTCTGCGGATTTAGGTCGCCTTGTTTGTAGGCTGCTGTATTTTACAATTAATTAGAAGATTTTATGCCTTATCAAAATAAAAATCAATAATAATTATGATGTATTTTATGTATTAATTAGTATGTATTTTCATTATTTTTTAAATTCTTTCGTTTCAATAAATATATTGTGTTAAAAGTATCAATTAATTTTGAATTGGTATATTCTCCAATAAATTATCCTTACTTCTCCATACATACATTACTTTTATGAACTATATACAGGCTGTTCCGATGTGGCGTAATTTGAATAGTGTTTTTTCTCTTAGTTGTGATTATATTTTTTTTCGTTACAGATGAGCATAAATTATCATGTTAAGCTGTGAGTACATAAGTTATTGGCGTTGGAATCAATGTCAGTATGACTCCGATAAACTCTAAATAATGGGTAACTCCTTGTAAAATCTTCTATAAGCAGAAAAGTTCACGGGATCAACTATTATTTGTTTAAAAAAAAGTAGGTACCTACGTTTACACAAAAAAGTATCCTAACAAAATCATTTCATTACAACAAATGGAAATATTCCAAAAGAGGCTTATTTAAATAAGTGAAATTAAAATTAATCTATAGAACGATTAAAATAAAAGCTGGTGGAATCCCCCGAAGACGCTTAATATAAAATAATAGAAAAACTTATAAATATTCACGGAGCGGAGTTAAACCTTTAGCTGGAGTGACGGATTCGTTTTTACTTATTCCACAGAAAATCTGCTTAAAATCCGTATTAAAAGAATCACTCGGAATTTATTTGTTAGGCGGTGCAAGGGTTGAGAGGAACGCGATGTTTATAAAACAGAACTAGGAGACGTCAGTTCACTTCTTATTCAATATTTGGATGAGAATTCTGAGTGACATTTTAAGGATGCGTCACTTTTGGTTACATTTCGTTACATGACAGAGAAGAAGAGATAACTCTACCTGTCTCTCGCACTAAATCTCTCTTATTACTTAAGAAGTTTCACTTCCATCACGTGTACAGCGCTGCACGCGCGATTTTTATTAATTTAATTACGAAACAGGGTTCCCTAGTATACCAAAACATGGTTGGCCAGCTTATACTGATTTTGTTTCCACTGATGACCGACGTTTAGTATCACAACATTATTTTCTTTTAAATTATTATTTAATGAATATTTTTTTGTTTATTAGTTCGCATTGTCATAGTATCTAAATATAACGATGGTTTTACCACCGATTGCAGACACCATCGACCAAGACCTTTTAAATTCTACTCTAAGAAAAATCAGGACGCCCCTATTCCGTTTACCCTCGATCGCTTCTCCCTTGCACCACTCCATCGAGTTTTCTCCTTATCTCGTGGCAATGGTCGCGATTCAGAGTGGTTACCCTTTGGATGTTGTCGTAGCGAATGATTTTAAATGTAAAAATTATTCAAATACGCCTCGGATAAGACGCTCAGCGGTCGAATAGTTGACGTCTTCCAAAAACTGGATCGGGGATCGGCGTTTTTGAGTAATAAGCCTGTATTTTCTGTCTCAAATGTTTCGGCATAATTTTTGGCGTGACAAATTTTGAATTTTATTGTTTCTGTTCTGTTCTGTTATGTATCTTGGTGAGTTCGAGATAGGGAGATAGGTAAATTAAAGGGAGACCTTTTTATCGGGTTTTTGGTAAATTAATATTTTAGATGGTAAACAATTATTAGATAGCACAGGAAACTTGGTATCAGAGATTATTATTTTATCCATTTTCTCTTGATCTCCTTGTAGATGCATACATTGCTAATACCTACGGCGAATAACTATAATTTTGTAAAAATGCATGATACAAATTTCAGAAATACGTAGACTAAACGTAAACTTCAATGTATTTTTTTAATTTGTGGAACAATCGCTCTCTTATTAATTAAAATAGACTAATATCCTTTAGGTACTTATTTATTTATAACATCACCAGAAGAGGCAAACCTTTAGAATTTACTAGATAACAAAATGATCTGCAAAAAATGTCTGCACATTATAACAATATTATTGTTTTGTATTAGACCTCGGCGATTCGTCACGAAGACTTCAATTAGCAAACTGACTAACAGTTAGCACCCCTCTAGTGGAGTGCACCTCTAGTGTGCCACAGCTAATTAATACGAGAACCAGAGTGCATTGTTTAGTGTCTATGGTACGGAAAACAGAATGTTTTTTAAAGGATTTAACTTCAGTTTTTAGCTAATGGTGCGAGGAGACTTAGCGGTTTTGAAGGGCACTTGTAAGATGTAATTTGTTATTAGATACATAGTATTATTGTGTTGGTTTTGAAGAAATATAAATTAGGAGTTAACGGCATATTTATGATTGAGACCTACATGAAAAAATAGGGGTGGAAAAAGGAGTTATCGGGGCGAAATACTCAATTATGTATAAGCATGTAAAAAAAATGTAAAAAAAAATCACTTACACAATATTCTACAATCCTTTTCTTAAAAATCGTGTTTACTTTATATTTTTGTAACAGTGAAGAAAAGGTGGTTCTGAATTTAACAGTTTTCATTAGCAATCTTGCCGTTTAAAAACCGAAATAAAAGAAAGTGAATCAAGTTTTTAAACAAAAACAACCCTTTACACTTAGGAAACGACAAATCATCAAACATATCCTGTCATTTCAACCATAGAACGGAAATTCCCGCCAAAATGGCGGCCATCTTGTTTTTCAACTCGAAACATTAGAGTCGCGAGTTTTGAAAAAATAACACTTTTTCGAGCGTAATCGAATCGTTAACCCTAAATTGGCATCTCGATAACAAATTCAATTTAAAAACGACGTTCATTGCTCTCATCTTTGACAATTCTGTTGCCGATATAGCAAAGGAAGGGGTTAAGATGACTGCCGATAAACAAAAAAAGGCGAAAAAAAGTTAATTTAACTTCGAGCGAGGAAACGAAGTCGCGGCAAAGAATTTTTTTCTTGATATTTTATTTATTTTGTTAAGTTGTTTGGTGGTGTGTTTTTGGAAGGTTTTAGTGTGACCATATATGAAACTATAATTATGCAATATTCGTATTGTTTGGCACGTGTTTAAAACCGATTTAAGAGGATAGGTACTCATAGTTTAGGTCAAAAATGAAAAAAATATTATAAACAAGTAGTAGTTAAGTATCAATTTACGATAGCGTCACATCATCGTTCTAGTTAAATATGTAATGGACTTCTTCATCTTCTAAACATTTGATTGAATTTCCTTAACGTGATTATGTATTATTAGAATGAATTAATTTATAACCTATCCTCATTACATTTGTATCTTCAATACCCTCGCAGAATAGTTTAAAAACCTTTACGCCTTACCAATATCTAAATAAAATAACAAACAACTCAAAAAAAAAAACAAAAAAAAGCAGCTCTATACAAATCCCGATGATCTCCAAAGACTAAAGAAAAAAGTAGACCCAGAGACAATACAACAGAACATTCTTCTAGTCAACTCACCATTATAATTTACTCCTGATTGGGATCAAGTTGAAATTAAGAAAAAATAAAAGGGACAAAGAGGGACGGAGGGACGTGATTGTCTTTTTTTTTATCTGTAAGACTTGATTTAACAAACAACCCCTTTTTGTGTGGATCTCTTTGTGTTGGATTGTTGATTAACGGGCCCAAATTGGGTAGGTTCCGATAATGACTGTGTAATATCGTCACCGTGTCTGTTTCGTTTGACTACTCTGTAGAATATTGTCTATTGTACTAGATTGCATTTTAGTTTTTCGAGACATCGCCAAGCAGTTAGCTGACTCTTCACGTGACCAGGGGCCTAAGTCTACTAATTTATAAACGTCACAATGGTGTCATAATGGTTAGTTTTTGACAGATTTGCCATACAAAAACTGTCAAAAACTACATAAACATAAATTAGTAGACTCAGGCCCCAGAGGGCTGGCCTATTTTTTGGCCAAAGAATTAGGATTGACATACAACGTGGCAATGCTGCCAGCGTTTAGGGCACTTTTCCTGTTGACAGCGATGCGGATGAATTCTTCGATGCCATAAGAATATTTCGCCTCCTGTTGTATATAACTATGTATATTATTATTATTAATTTAAATCTGTAAGTTTTAAAATTTAGTACTACTTGGTCATTTTGCATAATCAGTCAGTAATGTGCCCATTGCTGGGATACAAGTCTCCTGCCTATGACAGGGAGCGGGTCGTAACACACCACGCGGGTCTATTACGGGTCGATCGATGTTACATGTCTTTGGCCATTATAATGAGTTTAACCTATTATTTCTTGTCTTGCGGAATCTACCCACTGAACCTTATAGTTGATAGAACCTATTGTTTTATTATAATCATATAATCATCAATGTAATCATAATGACTTTGTAATTGAGATGAAATGTATTTGGACGCCTTATCATGGCAGGATATGCTGAAACTTACTGTAATATCTGTTGTACAGTCGCCGTCAGATATATTGTAGCAGACAAGGTGGCCGAATTCTTCTGAACCATTAAAAATGTCAATAAGTTCCATACACAAGAAGTTACCATTAATATCTGAACATTCAATCTTTCAGTAATGTCTGCGCAGATGCTTGTCAATACGAAATTCGAATTATCAAATCTCCCTACGACATATAAATTATTGACAAGCATCTGCTCAGATATTAATGAAATATTGAATGTTCAGATATGAATGGTAACTTCTAGTTTAAGAAACTTATTGACATTTTTAATTGTTCAGAAGTATTTGGTCACCTGGTCTGCTACAATATATCTGGCGGCGACTTTACCATAATTATTCTAGCAAATAAATATTTTTGATTTGTGTTTGGTTCTGCAAGACTACGAATAGAGTTAGTAAAAATATAATTATTTACTTAAAAACCTCAAAAACATGGGCTTGATTCACCGACACCCATTAAAACGGAGCAATCAAAAGTCAACATATACACAAACGGTGATCGAACCTGCGACCCTTCCGAAGACTTATTTGTTCCCACTGTAATTTCGAGTTCGTAATGGCTAACGATACGATGGTTTTGAGTGGACGTAGATTAAATTAAATTTAACTTATATCTAAGTTTTATAAAAGGCATCATGAGCTGTGTGATAATTTATATATTTAAGCGTAAAATTTATTTATTTAAGTATACCTATTTAAATTGCATTATATGGGTGAGTTAATTTAATATTTTAGTTTATGACGTCATAAAATCATATTGTTCTCTTCTCACACACTATTGTCGACATTTCTCTGTATCTTGTTCATGTCTCTGGGCAGAAATTTCTTAAGAAGAAGTTGGCGTAGTGGTTAAGCGATTGAATGCTGCGCTGCGTGTCGCGGGTTCGATTCTCGCACGGAACAAATATTAGTATGGCCTACAAGTAGTTGTTCCGGGTGTGGCTGTTTGTGTATGTGAGTATAAATGTTTGTAAACGCACCCACGATGGAGTGGGGCAACGATTTATATAAAAAATGAATAACCTATAGCAAAGACCTGCTTATAATTCTACTAGATTATCACGTATTACTATGTCATGCGTGATCACACATTCCATAACTCAAAACATAATGTCATATCTAATTTAGGTACCTACTGTGTGTAGATATTATAAATAATTTTTGTTTAAAAAATATATTTTTACTAACTAAACTATGGTGTTAAAGCACCTGACATCGATGAGACACACCATAGTTTCTTTGACTGTAAAGAACCGATGTTCTTCATAGATGTTGGCTAACACGTCACAAAAAGGCATATCCCCACTAAGCCATCATCACAAGTCTAAGGGGCGGTGTACACTGGCTAGTTTTCACATTAAACAGTCTCCACTCGGCCCGGCCAGTTGTCCGAACACGATTAAATTCGGTCGTGTACGGCCCATTGGCTGGACAGGGCCGGAATCAGTTTAATGTCTTAGAATTTGTGGTGCATGACGTATTGAGGGACTAAATCGATGGTCGATGATAAACTTTTCTTTGTATAACAAGATTTTGACAAGTAAGAAGTGATGATACTCAATACTCATATTTATTGCTTCCACATGTGAACTTAAGTGGTAGGTTTTAACAAAATATGATCATTGTGGACCCTGTCGGGTACTGGAAATGTAGGGGAGAGGAAGAGGGTTTTTATTTGACTTCTTAGTTCTTATTATTCTATATATTGTAATTATTTTATAAATTATAGCGGTTTAAGCTTCCAAATAAAAGTAAATAAATATATATAATCATCATATATAAATCTATTAAGTTAATAGTGCTCATGAGTAGAAGTAGGTAATATGAATAACTCATTTATTTTTCAATAGTTCGTACTATTGAAAAATAAATGTGTTAATGAACTGTTCCTCATACCTCTAAAGTTCAGGAACTTCGCGTTCACACAAAAAGCTAGTTTAATTTATATATGTGAAAAAAGCTAGCTGTTTTGGTCGAAACAATCCGTCCCCCTGTAGGTCAGTTCATCAGAGGTCGGATATCGTAAAGATATCGGCGCGACACTAAACCGAAAGGGTCACTCTCCGCCCTCCGGTTTACGAGAACGCACTCGGACATGAACGTACATACACTGTTACCATTTAGGGCGAAGTTCACCAATGAAACTGAACGCGATTAGAACAACTAAACCGCGTGCAAGAAGTGTCAGTGTCAATATTCCATAGCAATGACGGCACTTCGACGACTTTCTCATATAACTTTTCTTTCATTTTTATTCTTATCACTTTTTTTTTTTTTAATTCTGTCGATTTGGCTACTTTGTATTAGAGTGTGTATTTTATGTTTTTTTTTTTGTAATATACGTCTTGTTTACAGAATAACGTTGTTTTACAACCGTGTTGTGTTAAATGAGTAACCGTGAAGTTTCTTGCCGGCTCTTCTCCATAGGAAGCGACCAATTGGAACCGTGCACCTAGCTTCTGACGTTTCATAAGTGCCCATGTAGTTTTATGTGAAATAAAATATTTTGATTTTACAACCAATCACAGTAACTAAAAATAGTTACTGTAATTGGTTGTAACACAACCGTTGTAGCTAAATGAATAAACAATAATTCCATTCTTTTCTCATCAATTTTAAAGCTCGGTTAATTGTCTCCCATGCTCGTCAACTACACTATAACTGTACTAACCCTTGGTCAGTGTAAACTACAGTAGTAAATATAGTAACAAATCGAGCTCTCACGATCGACCGCCACTCGGGCCTTACGAATAACCATTAAGTGTGCCCCTAAGTACTGTACGCTACAATATAACGTGAGTAGGGATGAAATCTTGGGCTGTGTAAGATTATTGTCTGAGAATAGTCTGGAAATCTTTATACCGATGATATTATTATTTCCTTTATTTTTCTTATACACATTTTTAAATATTTTTATAAAAATACAACAAGAAAAACATTTAAAATACACTCGCAAGCAAAAGTATGGAATCAACTACTTGTTACTTGTTCCGAGCGATCTTTAAAACTAATTTTAATGGCTATACTGTAAACTTGAAATGTATGCCACATGCATTTCAATTAAATTCATATTTCAAGAGCTTTCCTACTTTGAGTGGAGTACATATACATGTTCGTACCATACTCAGCCCATCAATACCGCATCTTCAGTAACAAACTTGTAACCCACAAAATTCGGTACCTAATGAAAACATAAATAATTGAGCTCAGTTAATACACTAATAATGGCTTATAACAATAATTAGTTTGGCGATTTGGGTCCCGATCCCTCGGGGGTCAAGTGGACCGATTGTCCTTTGAAGGGTTGATTAAGATGACCGGTGGGGTCGGTTCGATTATAGATTAAAATGTAGAAACGACAAATCTCTGCGTCGGATGAGTTTTAAAGAAATAAAGTTTTTCCAGAGCTTATATCAGATCATCATCATTATCCTGCCCTTATCACAATTTATTTTGTGGTCTTTTTCTTCTATACTTCTCTATTAGTCTTCATCTCGGTCGTCACCCCCTTTCTAGCCGCACCATCTTACCAAAAAATGTTTAGTTCGAAAACGACCAAGTTCTAGCATAAAAAAAAACAATCATAGGTTACTTAACACAATTAAAAATAGACTCTTCAACGAGTAAAATGTCTCAAAGTACTTTGTCACATTTCTCTATTCTTAGAGTCAATCCTGTGGTTTTCAAAGTGGTTCCAATAACCTTGTCAATCACTTGTTTTATTAGCATGAGTTTAAGTTATTTCTGTATTCTAATATTTACACATACACTTTTTTTTATACATCTGATCATACACGCACGCCGCCGGTTGCGAGTACTAAATGATAAATGAATTATTTTCTGTAAGTAGGTTTGTAGAAACACTTTTACACGTCAATACGCATCTGACCTTTCTGAAGAACATCACCAATAAGGTCACTATGTCCTTCTCGGGCGTTTTCTCCCGGCGTTTCACCAGTTGTGAGTGGAAACCTTGTAAATACCAATATTTACTTTATACTTTCCTGCCTATCTCCACATCTACGTCTTTATCTTTGATAGCCTGTAATGACCAGAGAAAGTAAGGGGTAGGACACAAGTTTAATGCGGGCCTACCTGTCTCCGGGATTAACGCAACTCCGCTATTTGTTCTAAAAGGGGTTTTTATAAAAGTGCTAATTACTCCTCGGACCTTTGATGTGTCGGTTTTAGATCCTCAAGTGTAGACAGGCTTTATAGATGTTTTGTGAATGGAATCGTGGTATTTTAGTATGGAAAAGTATATGATGGGTTTAATGTTAAAACTTTTATGGGTTTAGAACTCGAAAACTAGCCGAAGGGTATTTGGCAGGATTTAGTAGAACTTATGCGTAATCTCTACCCGCGTTTAAATATTAGACATGGCTCCTCAATCCATACGGACACTCCCTTTTGTGGCTCAATATTCTAATTCAGTACATATTACCAATATCTATACCAAAGATCAGGAATCTTAAACAAAGATGGCTGCTGAAACCCACCCTCTTTCGTGCCAGCAGCACGCGCGATACGAAAATCAAAAACAATAAGGAATTTTCATTAAAAAACGAGCACAATAGCTGTACGACAATAGTCCGGCGAGTGAATTAGACAAACTGATTATATGTTCGCTTTTTTTCTTTATCTTTATTCCTCTAAAAGGATAAAAATAATTACAAGATGAAAGATATTTCCTAGCAGGCGCTTTTTTCGCTTTTTTCGCTTTTTCTTTGGCCCGAGACGCGATCTGTCGACGTCTCATTGTGTTATCCATTGGCCGGTCGTTGGAATAGTGTGGATAATGAAGAGAAAAAATAAATAAAATAATGAAATATACTAATGGACTATGTTTTAATATACAGTGTGGACGCAACACCAGGGGCCTAAGTCTACTAAGTTATAAACGTTACAATAGTCTCTCAATGGTGAGTTTTTGACAGATTTTTTATGGCAAATCTGTCAAAAACTCGCCATTGAGATACCATTGTAACGTTTATAAATTAGTAGACTTAGGCCCCAGGCATCTGCCTCGTTCCCACCGAAAAAATCGTCTACGGTTAGATTCGTTGTAAATAATATGTGAGGACCATATAAATATTAACATAATTAATTAATCTGTCATTCCTTAATTATTTTTAATACTCTGTACCTTTTGTAGTATAGTAATTTTATTCCAGGTCTTTGCATAATTATAATGAATGTGTACAAAATATTGTAAAACATTTTAAAAGAATATGTATGGAGTTTATTCTTTTCTTCTCCATACGAAACTACCATTTCGAACAGAGAAACAATTATGATTTCTTGTAAATTTAGTCATTCCAAAGGCTTACTTGAAGAAAATGATTTTCATTCAATCAATCAATCTTTTATTTTGTTAAACATAGGTATGGCTACAGATAGTTTATTGTCTAAAATATATGCACTATGGTTTTCCAATATATGGCGTACAAAATTAACATAAACAAGCAATTACAATTAAGGTGGCATGAAAATAAATGACATAAAAAGAAAAAAAAATCAGTTAGGTAAACAGACACGCCTGGTTGGGCAGAGGTGTACCTATAGTACACCCACATTTCGCCAGTTATGTTTAAGTCCCATGTACTTAGGGGTCGAGGGGGGGCGGCAATTTTTTGATATTAAGGTCATAGATTTGACTTTGACTATTTCGTGATATATAACTAGTTCGTAGCATCTTGTAAATCAAGCAGTCTAGACCAAGTTATTTATTCATAATAACGACAACATTATACCTAAATGGTACCTAAGTCAAGAAAGTTCAGATTAACTTTAAAAATAAAACTGTCTTATTTTAAATTGTCTGTTTTTACATTAAAACAATTTTCAATCATGGTGTTTTGAACAAGTTCTTTTTTGTTCCTAACTGGTATTATAAAATACAATAGACGTAAGTAGATATTTTAGTAACCTATTCCGCTCAACTGTTCCTAAAGAGTCATAAAAACCCTGTAAGAAATCGACACGTGTTTCACCTCTCAACGGCATTCTCAGGATGACGATTGTTTTGTCACGAACCCGAACACGACGTGTTGCCACGCCGAGCGCTGGACGCAGAGTGGGATTTTTTATAGATATTACTCTTTAGGAATAGTTAAGTGGAAAAGGTTACTAAATATATAAACGTTTGTTGTATTTTATCATAGATTTCCGCCAACACGCCTGAATCTAACCATGGTTTTATAAAGTCTTGTCCACAACATTTCACCGGCATGTTTTAATTCAATTCTTAGTCCATAGTAATTAACCCTTTTGAGACAATTCTTTGCTAAGGGACAATAATAATAAGCTGACAAATGAACATTAATGCTAAGGGCATACTTCTACGTGATACGCTTGTCTTAAGAAAAGGGATTAGCAAAGCTGTAATTTATACAGGATGTCTCAAACGTAGTGGTCCAAAGGCAAATGAGGTAAAATGAAGGGGTCCACCTATCATTTAAAAAAAAAACAGATTTGAACTAAAGTTGTAAAATTTCTTGAAAATAATAATAGCGTTTTCGGAACTGTTCAGAATATCCCAGTTTTTTAATTTTTTAATTGTAGGTGGACCCCCAAGTACTCGTAGAATGTCTGTCTATGACCGTGGGTTCGGTCCCAGCGTTGGCAAAGTAAAATTTTTGTTACAAGAGTTACAGCACAGAGTCTTCATTCATGCCCGGCTATTGGCGATAATTTTGCCCCTTAAATTGGACATATATCTGGTGTAGTATGGGTAATATATGCACCTCTGACTACCCCGGGGAGGAATCCTGGCGTGATGTTACGTCAAAACTTAAAACACATAATTAACCATTATAAAATAAACAACCAATTTCAAAATTAAACAACTTTTTATGTTAACAAGACACAAAAAAGTAAATTTTTTTTTTTTACGTCAAACAAAAACACCAATCATCTTCCATAAACAAAAACCTACATCAACTAAAACACCATTACCATAAAACAGAGCCTTCGTATAAAAAGCCACGTCACCCCCGCCCGCCCTACGGCGACCGGAAGCGGGCGTGAGGCGGTTATTGGTTATCGATTGGTTTCCGATCAGCCAACCGGAGCGGAGGCTGGCACGCCCGTATACACACGCCTTTGTACAGGATGTGTGGGTGGGAAGGAAAAGTTATCTATTGGCAAAGATGATGTGCAAAAAGTTGAAAAGATTCGACTAAGGCTACTGTCCAACCAGAACTATTTTACCTTCTTTTATTATTTGCCATGACAGAGGCTGAAAACGTATTTTGTGAAATTTCAACTAACTTCCTATTACGGTTAAAAACAGCCCTATGATTACACGAGACGCCTCGGCGGCCGCTGCTAAAGGTAGTATTGTCAAGCAAGCCGAAGCAAGTGTGTCACCGTTTCCTTGCACTACGTCACGAATGTCATTTAGAAACTGATGGCAGAAGTTGTGCGCATTGAAGTTTAATGTAAACTAGAGCTGAAACCGCGAACAAAATTTTTAAGGATCATTTTGTTGTCCGGGATAACAAAACGTCTCAGGCCGTCCGCTGCGTTAGCGGGTGCACGGAGCGTGTGCTGTTTTCTATTATAATCCTAAAGAGTAGCGCTGTGTAAGGCGGGTGTCCCGTCGCACGCAGCGCCGAATATATTAATAGAAAACAGCATGCCGCGTGGGCGCCCGCTCCATGCACCCGCTTAACGCAGCGGATGGCCTCAGTCTACTTACTACCTGAATATAATACACCGCGGTTGTGACATTTGACCTCCGCGGGGTCACTTCTTTTGTTTGTAATAGCTTCTCTAGTTCACATTGAACCTCACATTGAAGGTCAAAGCAACGTTTGTTGGTAGCTTCTGCAGTTTCTTGACACTACCTGCTAACATACGGCTAAAGCTAAGTAACAATAATAGGGCCCGTTGGCAGGTTTCTGAGTATTAATCAGAATGAACATTGTTTATTCTTGCACAAAAATAAATGCAGTTAGAAGCAAAAAAAAAAACCATTTTTTTTTTTCTTTTCAGATGTTGCCCCACACTAGGAATTTCTCCTGTATCGTGGGTGCGTTTACAAAAATTTAAACTGACATACACAAACAGCCAGACCCAGAACAACTACATGTACTTAGGTCATACAAATACTTGTTCCGTGTGGGAATCGAACCCGCGACACGCAGCGCAGCAGTCAATCGCTTAACCATTATGCCAACCATGCCGCCATTTAAATCACGTCGTCAATTATTAAATGAACTAAAAAATATACAAAATATAAAAATAAAGAAATGCGAGTTATCAAACGATATTATAAACTTCTACAAGCTGTAATAACAATTGAAAGAACTGAAAATCCCCTTTGAAATTTATTTTGGACAACTTTTACGATGGGAACAACCCGGAAATACTGAAGTAAAATCAACTGTTAATTTTGTCGAGTTATACCAGACCACCACATTTTTTTCACTTTTCTGCAATCTAACGATAGGTTAGTTTTTCAGTCAAAATCTAACTTGTCTTGTATACGTGATTCGTGATTTATAAGTGGAGAAACAATGTACCGTTTGATCGTAGCAGATGGCATTAGGGAATAAGGCGTGAGTTTCTGTTATATTAACACAAATACAATAATTACTACGACTTACAAAAGAACCAGGCAACCACTTAGTTTCAGGATAAACACTAGTCACAAGAACTGTTTCAGTATTATTTTATGTTTAAGCTAAATAATAATTACGTAAAGTTAAATTTACTAATTTATTTATTTTAATTTACATAATTATTATTTTATGTTCTACTCCATAATATGGTCGTTAATATGGTACATCGCGACTAAATCGCATTACCTGTGCAATTGTCAAAAGCTTAAGTTATATTATACTCTCGGGTTCTATGCGTATATATCTAAAGACGCTTCCTACCTTCGTATCTTCGAGCCGATCAGACTGGACATGCGCGCATCGATGTATTTTTTTCAATGGGGCGTGGCCTTCGATACTTCGATAGCTATCGATATCGATGCACCACGCCCATACGAACTGTCGATACTACAATGTGTATTCACGCCCATTAGCTGTACTATAGTTGCAATATATCGTGACAGTAATAAATTCTAATTCTAATTACGTGTCGTTATCATTCCCAATTTTTTTTATAAAAACATATCAACAGAGAATTTAATGTCTGTTTTTGTAAAATCTAAAATCTGAATTCGTTTCAGATAAAAATAGAGTTTACAAAAAGTGATAGAATCAGAATAAAACTAAAAAAAGACTGAAATAAAGGTGAGTCAAAATCAGACAGATAAACGCAAGTTGTCAACACTCAGATTGCTATACTGATTACATTACATTTCAGTAAAAACCCACAAATGATCACAAAAAAATATAATTTATTCTTTGCAAAATTACGATCTCAGATTGGTGAAATTTTCGTGATAGCCAAAACGTACAGTATTTACTCAGGCGTATTTTATTTATATGGCGGTTGTCACACAGATACGACACTATACACAAAGCCGAACCTATTCTGAAACTCGATGTGCCGAAGATCGATAATCGATCGATCTGTGTGATCATGATCATACATACATTACTACGATACATGAACACACGCGATTTTCCGTGGGGGGTAGGAAGAAACTACAAAAACCCACTTGCTAAGATCTTTATATACCCCTTTTGCGTTCATACATCTGGTCATACACGCACGCCAGTGGCGGGTACTATGCACCTGACCTTTCTGAAGAACATCACCAATAAGGTAGTATTTCCAAGAAGGACATTCTAGGACGTCCCCTCCCGGCAGTTCCACTCTGTCTTGTAAATACGTTTTGTTAGTCGCCTTCATTCATCCTCTCAACACGACCTAACCATCTAAGCAAACTCTTTTCAATTTTTGTCACTACATATTGGATCATGGTAATTTGTGAATATAAGATTTGGCAACAAACAACGCCACGGGGCGTAAGCAAGCGAAGTTATAACCCGATACGCCCAGTGCGCAGACTCGAACCGATACTGGAAACCGATACGTGAGTGGGCGGAGCGTGTGATGAGCATACCTACTGGATATTACTGAAATTCAGACTTACTTTACTAACTTAATAATTAACCCCCGACGGAAAAAGAGGGGTGTTATAAGTTTAACGTGTGTATCTGTGTGTCTGCGTATCTGTGTATCTGTCTGTTCCCTCGTAGCTCCCAAACGGCTGAACCGAGTTTGATAATTATTTTTCGTTTGAAAGGTGTCTTGATCGAGAGTGTTCTTAGCTACAATATTCAAGAAAATCGGTTCAGCCGTTTGAAGATTATCAACAGTTGATGACTAAATGTGCGCATCTCCCACAGGTCTGATCGATTCTAAAGGAGATGGCTAAATGGAAGTATGGACGACTGCTCCAGCAATGTATAAACATGGAACCTTGCAATATGTAATGCTGAATAGCTGAATATTAGTATTTCATATGAAAAGAGTTTCAAGAACTTTTCATATCTTTACAATCCTGAAAATATATTCGTGTAACTCCTACGTCAATAGGTATAAAAAACTGCAAACAAATGACATATTACTATGAACTTTTACCTAGGCGTTAGGATATATCTGCAATGATTTACATCCCGATTTCGCACGGTGGTACTTGAGAATATATCTACAAAGAGGTAATTACGGGCTTTCTACAATCGGCGCAAAAACCACTCCCGCCTGCGTGTATATAATGTATCCTAACCTAGCACAATTGTTTATCTATCTCAAATACAAAAATCTATAGTTGTTTGGGTCAGTCAGTCTGTTAATATGAATCCCTATTTTCAAATAGGTTCATCATTTCAACTACTCATAATATTGTCTGTGAAAACTGTCTTTATTTCAACTCATTATCCCACACGAATGTATGCCTAAACCTTCCGGAAGAGCCAATCTACCTACTAGTGACAACCCCATCAAAATCTGTTTGTTGATACATCCATAGGCGGACAGACAAACGCGCCAGGGGGACTTAGCTTAGTACTTAAGTAGTTATGTGGTGATTGATAAAGCTTGCCTAAACTACTTTATCTAGTTTAGGCACTGAGTAAGCAAGGACATGAAAGATATTGAAATAAAACAACAAAAATACGATTTATTTATTTATTCGTTATTCTGTGATTCTAACAAGAATATTATCTTAAAATGAAGCCGCTAGCAATTCACACACTGTAGGTACACAAAACAATCTACGGAACGGGCGACAGTTTCTAGGCACTTGTTGTCCGTACGATGTCCGATGGTAAAGAGAGCTGCTCCACGCTGCTATAGCCCTCTCGTCGACTCGCACTGACGTCAGGCTAGACTCTGTCGAACGATTAGTCAAATCACTGACGTATTTCCGACAAATATAAGAGGACATAGGTATTGTTTCTGTTCACTGGCTGACATGGCTACGGCAGCCAATCAGATAGAAATCAGTCATTAATTGTGCAGGACTTGTTTTTATTACCCAGGTGTTTGCACACTACTCACTTGTACTCTCTCTTCCTTCACTCTCAAATTCTAAGCAAATCATTCTGTTTGGATGTTAGCCCAATAACACAACCAGAGAGAGGTCAGGGACAGCCCTGACAATTTATAGGCCGAGAAACTGAATATCTGAAGAGGAGGATGATCCATTGGGCATGTAAATATAAAAGAACAAACTGTGTTTAAAACTCATTTTATTTAGGTACTTGATGGAAAGCTGGATGTGACGTTGGTAAATTCTGCAACATAGAATTGTTTCTTTCCACTGCATGGCGTTGTACACTTCTCACAGAACGGCCACAAGTTATGCACACCATTCTATGGCCAAATAAACGAACATCGCCAGTTGCTTCTGAATTCAGCTGTCCATAACAAGGATGAAAAAAATGTTGGCATTCCTTGGAACCTAGAACAAACTTAATTACCTTAGTACCCACATGAATTAACTATAATACCTACACATTTGAATATTATGACGTTAAAGACACCAGTCTGTTGTAGACGTGACAATTACAAGACGAGATGAGTCTTTCTGATCTATTGCCATTGAGTTCATTATGTATTTTGAGACACATGGTAAACAAAGTCACA
The DNA here is from genome assembly GCA_914767815.1 of Eupsilia transversa. Lineage (NCBI taxonomy): Eukaryota > Metazoa > Arthropoda > Insecta > Lepidoptera > Noctuidae > Eupsilia > Eupsilia transversa. The sequence continues at coordinate 12,365,194 of OU611892.1, forward strand.
GTAGTTCGATGTTTCATATAGTATTTAGTAGTTCTATAATGATTCTAGCTGTAGATGACTTACCTCAATTGGTGACCATCGTGCTAGAATAGTGAGTAGAACAGCAGGCAATGAAGATGTGATATGCCGCCGCAGTCTTAGCGTGGCCACATCGCAGTTTATGTATCGCATGATGAATGATTGCAAGTCCGTGTCGAGTAGCGAGAGGTCAGTAGATATGCGAGCACACACAATAAGTCCAATAAACAAGCGAGGGTGAATGAAAATCCAAAATAAAATAGCACAACGAACAAGAAAACGGCAGAGCGTTGAAACGGCGTGTGTTGTCTGTTGCATAGACTAGTTAATGTTATATATGTCAGTTGTATGACATCTGACCATAGATAATACACTAGCATCTGACGTTTGTTTTGTCATAGAGTAGGGATTGAAGTGTAAACGAATCAATAAAATAATCGAATAGGTTGAAAGAAAAAATAGAATTAGTTTTTATTGACCACTATTCAGTTTGTATTCTTCGACACAAAATAGGTACTTAGTAACATTAAACGAAGAAGCATAGTCCGAAGCTTTCAGTTATTTTTATTTGGTTTTGGTCAAGTGGAATTGAGTAAAGTCGGTTGTCACTTTAAAAACAATCCTATTTTCCGAATTAAAACCATGTGAAAACATAATAACAAGCAACTAAATAGGACACCGAATTGAACGCCTTAGTTTCAGAAAAACCTGTTATCAAAAATCGATTTAAGTACCTACTCATGTTTTCATTTGACATTTGGAAAAACCATAAAACCCCTCCCTAGCTTGCAGTAGTGTTATTTCCACTTGACCTTGTCATGTAAATCAAAAAAGCAATTAATATACTTTTTTTATGTTTAACGTTCACGAAAGTTCTAGGAAATTAATAAACACTAAATAATTCATGAATGATTTTTTAAATATTACGAGTTAATGTGAGATTCCTATATGTGCTAGGGGCAGTCATTTAGCCATCTCCTTTAGTATTCTGTTACTTCAATGATATTAGGAGAACATAGTAACCTTGAACCGATACTTATTTATGTGTTGACATTTTTCACTTGACGTTTGAATAGGGTAAATTACCTTCTTCAGGTGCTACCATAATCAATGGAAAGACATTTTAAGCGCAGACCAAGTCATGGAAATTAAGTAAAGCAATATTATCAGAAATGTGACAAAAAATAGGATCTTTAAGACATTTTCAATAATTCTAAACATTAAAACCTATACATACTTAGTTTGCCTGTTGCTTAGAGATATTACAAGGCAACTATTTGCGTCAAAATAAATGTTTTACCCTGCACTGCTGTAATAACATATAAAAACGTTTGCCCGTTTTAGATGTGGGCAGAAACTATAGAATGCCACGCGCTACAATCCTTAGAACGTTTATACTCCTTTTTACATCATAGAAGTCTGGTCATCTGGTTATCTGGACATCTGGTCTGGGTAATTCATTAAAAGCTCAATCTTAACAGCTATCTAATCGCGTAACACATTTTCGTAAATGATTACGACTAATCCGTTTCATTTTGACAGTTCAACAACATTCATTGCGTTATTTACGTTGTTGAGCAGATTTTTTTTCGAACTTATGAAGCAATGGATTAGCAATCTGTTTCAAACCGATCCAGATTGTGATAGATCGTGTATTACGCAATTAAGGTGCAGATCAATTAATTTTATCGGAAAATCCTAATTCTAACTAATATTATAATTGCGAAAGTGACTTTGTTTGTTTGTTACGCTTTCACGGTAAAACGGCTGAACGGATTTGGATAAAATTTTGCGAATGGGTAGACCATGACATATGATACTTTTTATCCCGATATTCCTAGATCGAGATATATGCGAGTGTAACCGCAGCGCGCAGCGAGTATCCTAATAAGTCCGCCTTTGTACCTTTTTTGTGTGCGAAAAGTTTAAATAAATAAATAAATAAAGAATCAGTATTTTGATATTTTCTCCGAGACCTTAATATCAGCCAAAACTAAAATGAAGAGTATCCTGTGCAACCATTCGACTAATAATAAAAATTAGTATAAGCATAATTGTGATTAATTTTAAGTAGCTCATACATTGTGCATGCTGTGTTCACTATTAAGTTACACTTTACTATCTTCTACTTCTAGTTCTACTATAATACTTTACTATCTAGTATTATGTTTATCTTTAAGTTCCATTTGTATATAAGTTTTATTGATTTGTGAACCATGAATAATAATAAAAAAGATAATAAAAAAAATACAACCTATTTATCTAACCCACCCCAATTACGAGCTTTTAATACTAGCACACAGTATAAAACAAACTTATTAATATAAATAACAGTAAAGAGTTGTCGTGGGCGGCTTAAAACGAAAATGCTGTACTATGTAATGAGAACGGAAGTGATATTTATGAGCTTGTCTCATTACTTAATGAGGGAGTCATGGGACACAGGTCTTAAAGGGGTCGAAAAATATACACGTTAGTGCATTCTTCGAGTTCGTGTCTAAGTAACCTTCACACGGATCGATCGATCAAAGTTATTCTCACTTATAAATATAAATTTAATTAATTTTAATATATATATATTTTTAAATTAATTTATTAATTTCATTTTTAACATTAGTGATGTAACTAATATTTTTGGAACGTGGAGTTTCTTGCCCGTTATTCTACATCAGTGTTTTTCAATCTGTGGGTCGCGACTCCTGGGAGGTCGCGACACCTTAGTCGGGGGGTCGCCGGCAGAAGGAAAAAGGCAAGGAAGACTTCAATAAAAACACAATCCCTGCAGTGACATACGGACGTCGAAAGAACTACACAGACGACGGCAGCGTCAAAGACGACGACGAACCAGAAGACGGAACTTTTCAAAAATCGACTTGACCCTATATTTAAACGAAATGTATAGCCTTCAGTTCCAAAACCCAAATTCAATTTGAAATAGTGGTCTGAAGGCCACTTGCTGTACTTAAAAACATTCAAATCATCAAATCAGGTTTTTTTGACATATTGAGACTGAATGCCCTTCTGATTTTAAAACATCTCAATTTTAAGACTCAGACCAAAATAAAAGTGATGTTCACTAAAAAAAAAAAATAACTTCCATACAAACTTTAATCCCATAATTAACCTCTTTTGGGGTAAGAATTTTCAAAAATCCTTTCATAATGCTCACTTTCGTTGTACAAGGAACACTAGTGCAAAATTTCATGCTTCTAGAAGCAATGGTTTAGACTGTGCGTTGTTTTTCAGTGAATTAATTAAAGAACTTAATTTTTATTTAGTAAAAAATACGAGTAAACTTAGGAATAGCGTAGCGCGTAGCACCGTAGCGACTCGTAGCACTTGCTACAGCTACGCGTCTACGATGTTTGCTATAACTTGTTACATGGCATTCGTTTTAAATACTTTAAAACGGAAAATATATAATTGCTAAATTATTTGTGCCTGATATAACATTTACTAGAATAGTTACCTAATAAAATAACTATTATTGAGACATAATGACCATGACAGCAATAAAATCATTGGTAAAATAACAAAAATGGCAAGAAAAAAAAACCGTAATTATAAATTAACTTTGTTTATGTTTAATAATGTAAAAACAAGCATTACTTTAGCTAAACATTGTCCTGAAACTTTCACGTGAACAAGTTTCTGATTCTACTACTCGACGCTAGATGGCGTTACGCGCTTCACAAAAAATTTGAAGAGATTATAATTTCGCAAGACGATTCTAACTAAATATTTCTTTTGAAACTGGCACAAGGTATATTCAATATTTATCCTATCATTTATATATTTTTGGGTCTTCGTTTCCATTTACATGGGGCTCAAACTTGTATAGTGAAATGTGGGACTATTTAGTCGATACCTATAGGTATACAACAACCTTTTCCTCTGAAAAATACTGTTTACCACCTATCGCCAAAAATGACGAACTTCCGTACAAAGTTTCATCCCCTATTTTACCTTTGTAGGGGGTGAGTTTCCAAAAACTCTCTAGTTCAAATTTTTATCCTCCATCCATTATTAGAAACTCTTCTCACACTCTTCTAGAACCAGTAGTTTAGGCTGTGAGCTGTCTGTCAGTAGGTAAATTCTATGACATCTCGTAACATCGAATCCAATCAAATCAAAATATTTTATTTAACATCGGTAGGTTATATGGGCACTTATGAAACGTCAGAAGCTAGGTGCACGGTTCCAATTGGTCCTTTCCTGTGGAGAAGAGCCGGCAAGAAACTCCACGGTTACTCTTTTAAAAATAAATGAGTTTTACAATGTTTTCAAAAATTTACAGTGTGAATAGGTAGGTATGAGAGGACAGTGTAGGCCTGTCAACATCACACATCTATCTTAACATTCAAATCAAATCGAAATCAAACCAAATCATTTATTTTTGCAAACATGGGTAATTGGTACACATGACAGGTGTTTTCACAAAAAAATAGTCCTCCATATTCTATCGTCTCATGGGTATGCAAATAATATTCAATTCCAAAATTAAATAGAAATTCCATTTATACCGAATAAAATATAAATGTCAGATTATTAGAATTACAAAAAACAGACTAATAACAGTAGTGACATTCTCAGCTGCATGCCTTGTCTTTCATTCATCTGTCTGCGCCACATTCTGATCCTTACAAGCGGGTCTAACCTCCTTACACAAATATAAAATAAATTAATTGTAGGTACGCAAGTCGTACGCTGAAAGTGCGTAGACGTCCACAATTATTTATATGTGTTGGCGTGAACGAGTGATATACGGGTATACGTTGCGAAGACGTATTTATTACCCAAATAATAGGACCTCGGGTTCCAAAGAATGGTTCCGTACAATATTTGTGAAAATATTTCTTTTAATTTTAATTGTGACAGAATAAAACGTAATAAGAACTTATTGTGCACATGGTTATAAAAAAATAAAAAGTTAATATTAGAATAACGTCAAATAGACGATACTTTTATCGGTTGACATAAAATACTATGTAAAATATATTATAAATAAAATAAATTAGAGTACTTATAGTGAAATATTAATGATTTAAAACATACTATATCCAGGGTAGGCAGGGGAGTTTGGTACACAATAACAGCTGGTATTAAAAATAAACGCGAAGGTTTTCTCATTATTTCCCAAGTAACTCTAAAAATAAATACAAAAAAGCATCCATAAAGATGTCAAGGTGCACGGTGTGACAAGTTGATGCATGTGTGAGGCATTCATTATTTTTTTGCGGTATTTAGGGGACATTACGAATGTCCCACGTGGCTGAAAAAAGTAGAGGATTTGTCTATTGGTACAGGTGTTTTTGTGGTTTCTTGTGAAAGTAGGGTAGCTAATATAAGGTATGATGATATTCAAAGGTTTTTTTCTTACACTAGACCCCCTATTTCATGGGACTTGAAAATAACTGGAGATATTATTATGTGGATGTACTATTGAAAGAAAGAGAAATTGACTTTATTTGTAACAGAAACAATACAGAAAGATAAGCCACTTGAAAAAAAAAAATGTTTTATAAATAAAAAATAAATAAAAAAACATGTATAATCTCGAGCACAGAACAGAAACAGTCGGCGGCTGCACATCGTGCTTGTGACAAGAAGGCTTCCTCTAAGCATGATGTTGTGCTATGGAGGACCCACAGAATACGCTGATTTTCAGTGATCACCCGAAAATTAATTACGGAAACCAAGTTAGGTCTAAAGACCAGGACCACCATTTGCTTAATCATCTGCATCCTGGGATAATAGATGTGATGATGTTATGCTGCATTTTTACCACTCTAGTTAGTCTGTCATCAATATTATAGATTTTATTGCACTTACCGAATGCAGCATAGATTTTAATCAACCTATTTGTCATAATTATTGTACGTATACCAAAATTAAACATCATTCATTCATTTTTTTTGTTTACTGTCATTCGTGGATCTTTGACAGTCGTTACTAGTCGACAGAAGCCCGAAAGACTGACAACCAGTATTACCAAGGGGTATCGCATTACCCAGTGACCAAAAATAAAATAATAAAACTCAAACTTTACGTCAGTTGAATCATCTAACTTTAATTTAGGAAACAATTATAAAAAGTTACTTTAACTTTATTTGGTTGAAATATAAGGTAAGATTATTGTACAACTGAAAACGTGTAACATGTTTCTGCTTACCCTCATGGGACGAAAGCGTGAGTTTATGTGTGTATGTGTGTAAAAACATGTAAAACATTTGTTTTACATGTTTTTGCTTGCACTGACTGTACAGGTCCACCCACATCTGTGTGGTTCTTTTCTCAAAATACCATTTCAGTCAATAATCCTCCTCATATGATCTGACCAAGATTATGTCTGGACTTTAAAAAAGACTTCGACCCATGAGTTTTTTTCGCCATTTCTTCTCAGGAGTAGTCAGATAGGAAACGTCGACTCCATTTTGCTTTTTTTTTTAAATATAACGGGCCGAAGTGATTCCGATATCCTATTTACAGATTAAACAATTTCATTTAATTTCATTTGTAGAGGTAAAAAGCAGTAAGTAACATTACATGACAGGTAAATAATGTTATGTCCATTACACGTTAGAATGCGAGACAATTTGAGTTTAATTGTGCTCTCATAAGTTAACTATGTACAAATTGTACAATTATCACGATTCTTTAAAGCGAGTACACACTAGGGGAATTTTAATTAAAATAATTAGGTACGTAATGCTGCTATGGATGTTTAATAGGTACCTACCTACTTTTGCATTTACTTCAACTCTTTTTATTGCTTATTTTATGAGTAGATAATAATTACGTTGTTTCAGGAAAAAAACAATGTTCACAATCAATCTGCCTAGCCTTTTCCCAACTATGTTGGGGTCGGCTTCCAGTCTAACTGGATACAGCTGAATACCAGTATTTTACATGGAGCGACTGCCTATCTGACCTCTACAACCCAGTAACTGGGTAATACGATACCCCTTGGTAAGACTGGTTGCCAGACTTTCGGGCTTCAAAAATCGCTCAACGCGCTTATAGAAGTTTTCACTTCAAAAAAGATTAAAACTAGATTCAACTTTCTACTAACTTACCGACTCTTTGACAATTCAAAAGTGCTTGTAAATGGTTGAATTGAAATAAACGGTTTGAGTTTGAAAGAATTTCAAAACCATCTAAATAATCTATTATTCAACAAAGTTGACATTACAACTTCAAATACTAGTCCAACCCAAATCACAGAAAGTTTAAAAAAATCTCTAAAACCATATTTCACTCATCACCCGAACCGGTTCAAACCAGCCAAATCCAGTTCGCACCAGTTTCCCTTGCTGCATCGAAGCTACTTTGTTCCGCGGCCATTTTTCCAGAGCTTCCGGCTTCCCCCGGACACAGAGAGCAATAACTCTCAGTATTGTTCTCGCTGTTCTCGGCTCCTTCAAGAAACCTGTACCAAACTTGGTAGCAAGCAAGTCCTTTTGTGCCTTCTTGAATTATTGCCGCTGAAACGGATAAGTCTTACCAAGTATTGTTTGACGATTTTTGTGTTGAATTGTGATACACTGTTTATTATGGTAATGGTGTATTTGCATGTGGAAGGAAAGCGGGCGGTTAAATGATAATGATAAATTATTGATATTTCTGTAAATTGGTTTAAAAAAAAACAGTTTTACACGTCGAAATTGAATTATATTTTGAAACTAGATGATGTCGGTGTTTCCTAACCGACTACTCCGAGAAGACGAACCAAGATAAACTCAGAGGTCACAGTATCTTTTAGTCAGTAATTCCAGATAGTCTTGGTCAGGCTGAAGTTCTGTTTTTTGAAGATACAACCATTTGCTTTCAATTTTTCCTTTTTAGTTTTAATATCAGCAACGATTCGTTTAAAGTTTTTTTTATCATACCGTACTGTAACCATACCCTAGTAGAAATTAAGTTCTCGAGTACGTAGGTACTATTACTTACTAAATATTTTTTTCATCAAAGCAGTATGTCTGTATTTCATTAGGTACAATTTATAAAACAAAAACTGTAGAAATTAAAATTATGATGTTTTCCAGTACATTTATGTACCTCTTCTCATAAAAGAAGGCACGACCAATGCTTACATGTTCACTACCAATTTCTACCCAGTAAAGCTACGTTTTCCTAAAAGAGCGGCGGCCGCCACATAACGGCCGTAGTGACAGCTGTCATGAAAATGATGGCAGCGGGGACATTACGCTGTCAAAAAACGCTCTCTAGGATATCACACCAATATCTAATATCATAAATAACGTTTCAGTGACGTCATTCACAGGTAAATTGCGGACGCTATGTAGCGGCCACCGCTTTTCAGGAAACCGTAGTTTAAGTCCAGACCCCACAAAATCTTCGTCCACCATAACCCAGCGATGTTTAAAATTAACTGAAACAAAACAAAGATAACTAATTAAAGTGTAGACAAGTCACAAGTTTGCGGCTAAACGCTACACGTAAACTGAATTAAGTTCCACATCTTCATTCGCGATTATAATTTATAACGAATAAATGAAATATTATAAACGCATCGGCGCACCGCTCCGACAACGCCACTGGCAATGGCGTTTGCTTTGTTGGGTGCGGGAGGGGACAGTGGACTTGTCGATAGATTTTGTTGTTGGTTCCTCTGGGAGCAGCAAAAATCAATCTGTTAAGCCTTTTAACTATGTTGGCGTCGGCTTCCAGTCTGACCGGATACAGGTGAACAATGTCTACTGACGGCACGGTTAGCGTAGTGGTTAAGCCATTGACTGCTGCGTTGCGTGTCGCGGGTTCAATTCCCGCACGGAACAAATATTTGTATGACCTACATGTAGTTGTTCCGGGTCTGGCTGTTTGTGTATGCCACGATACAGGAGAAATTCCTAGTGTGGAGAAACGTATTTAAAAAAAAAAATGTACAACGCAGCATACAACATTTTAATGAAGTATTACTGTAATTTCTGACTGGACATTAAAAGAGACAATGTCCTTTGATTCTGATCGAACTGACTCTAAGAAAAACAGTCAATTGTTTCATTTTTTTTCAGAGATCATCGGTTAGGAAATGACGGCGATGCCGTGAATAAAATATGTTTGTTTCTTGGTTTATTCCTAAGCTCGTCGTGTAACAAAAAAAGGTGCTAAGATGATGAAGTTATAAATAGTTTAATGTCAACTTGTCATGGCTGAAAACAAACATTACAAAAATCAAAACGTTCACCTATTGATATTAAAATAAAAATTATTCCATTAATAAAAATAAATTTATGCATCATTAGCTTATCACGTTCCACTACTGGCAATAGGCCTCTTCAATCGCATGCCATTTAACGCATGCTTTTATCATGCATGTCTTTCTACATTGTTCTCACATGTATAAGTAATTTCAACATGAATGATGTAACCAATTTTTTTGATTTAAAAGAGTGTCCGTGGAGTTTCTTGCCCGTTCTTCTCCATAGGTACCTACTACGCTTTGGAATGGGCAACTAGCTTCATATTTTCTGACTGACTCCTTGACAATTCAAAAGTGCCTGTAAATGGTTTAATTGAAATAAATGCTTTGAGTTTGAGTTTGACTCAGTCCTTAGCTTCTCTCAACTAGCTACTACCAGCCAATAGGCAAAGTTCGTCGCCAACCAAACAAAAATAAAATACTCTTTACAAAAATATTTTTTAATTTTTTATCGACAAGTGATGTCCATCCCTACGCCCCCTAGCTACCGACTTCCTTCATACTCGCGCTCACTCGCTCGAACCGTGCCTTTGTCGGGCACAATTGTCGACAAATTACAAACGAATTGAGTTATTTAATATCAACCAGTAATATGCAGGTTATTGTTTATTATTTTATTAAGAGCATATAATGAACGCCGCTGTTTACATTATTATGTTTTGTGTACTTTGATGTTTTAGAAGGATCTTAGATTGTCTCATAATCAGATTTGGTGGTGATTGTTTATCATAACATAGGATTTTCTTACAATTTCCCGAAACCGGTGTCACATTGACAATTTTAAAAGTAGGTAAAATGGCAGTATAAAATAGTGCTCTGTGTAGAATGGTTGTATAGTTATAATCATAGCTCAGTAGCTAAAAACTAAACAAAAGGTCTGAAAATATCATCTTTCCCTCCAAATTTAGTACTAGTAGCCTCTTAAATAAACAAAAATAACTAACATGTTACTACTAAAGAAAAAAACAGGTAGGTAACAATACAAAAAAATAAAAGAACACATCTCACACACATCCGTGCAAGAAAAAGGGATCATTCTATCACTCCCCATAAACCACCGTGATTTATGAAACAAATTTTATTGACAGGCAGTGTACGGTAGATATTGAGAGATCATATTTTATACTTTATTTGACGTATCTGTACCCTTTTTGCTGGAGGGTAGGAAAACGATTGTATCATTTTAGTGTAGCTATTTGAATATTGTACCTGAGAATTATTTGTTTTGTGATAAAATGTCAAGTTGCCTGTCGGATGACATGGGTCTGGAATAGTCTGTAGATATTTTTTTTATCAGTTTAAAGAAATAGTTTAGCTAGGTAATAATCATAGCCGAGATGACGACTAATAAAGAAATACGTTACCTAAATTATTCTTAAACAATACAAAAGATAAAAATAACTAATATACTATCCCTATATACACAAGCTAATAATATATATATATAAACATACATAATAATACACCCAATTAAACACAGTTAATTATTTATAATAATATTGAATTGCTTGAATTGCTGCTTAGCCCTCTTCCTCTCTCCTAATTTAGCTATGCCCGACAGGGTCCATATTGATCTTTTACTTTGTTATAACATCTAGGTAATAGATATGGAATGCAATATTGAGTACGGAACAGACATCACTTGACATTTTTTTTTAATGTTTTTTATTATTATTATTATTTTGGATAATAATTGTAATGATTTAAAATATAGATTGCAAGCATGACGTTTCTTATTTAGTTATAGAAATTCAGACACAATGTAAAAATTGTTATTGAATAAATGAATTGAATTGAAGATAATGACATGTTGCGCCGACCACAACGTCGGGTTATGGAGAGAATGATGGAATAATCTATCTACGCTTTTGACTAAGGTTTTGTAAGATTAGGTACCTAGGTATCTAGCGAACTAGAAGTTAGGGATCGTCATAAAAACATATACTTATTAGAAAAGAAAATCTACTAATCATAGACAAACATCTCTTCAAAATTGAAACAGTTTTGAGCTGTATCATACACTCACGCCTTCTTTCTATGGGGGGGTAGACAGAGACTACAGAACGCCACCTGCTTCGAATCTTACATATTCCTTTTGCTTCGTTTACGTTCATACATCTGGTCATACACGCACGCCGGTTGCGAGTACTACGCCAGGTGCGTAGTACTTTAGTAGTACTGCGTACTTTTCTCAAGAACATCGCTAATAAGGTCAGTAATTGTCAGTCCGCGTTAATTTACTTTGGAAAGAAGTGAGTTCATTTTCGTATTAAAAGCGGTCACAGGTCACTTGACTGAGACTCGAAATAAACATTACACAATAGTTGAACTATTCGTACAATAAAACCGTAAGATATACAGATAATACCTAAAGAAAAACAAAAAAAAAAAACTTTCACAAAAACATCGAACTGAAAACTATCGAAAAATACTTTGTCCCAACTTCCTGGGGTTGAAACTACCCCTGTCGATGTAAACACCCCCTTGAGGGCAGTCGCTACCGATTTATCCGCAGTATATCATATTCAGAGCACTTCCACGGAATATGGAGCGAAAATATATATATTATTATCCGATTGCCAACTACTCGGGCCTCTACCCTTTGGTAAAACGATCGACTTGGGAGTCGGATGTGTTTTGATTTGTATTGTGTTCTGTTTTTTGTTCGGCTGCTGAGATAGAACACAATTTAAACAAGCATGCAGAGTAATATTGCGTAACACACTAACAATTGCAATGTTTTTCATTTTGATAATTCGACAACATTCATTGCATTATTGTTGCATCAACGTTGTCGAGCTGTCAAATTTTTCAAAATTTAAAGGAATGGTTTAGGTATATTCTTCAAAATCGTTTGGATTGTGAAACAAAGTGTGTTACGCTATTGGGGTGCTGGTTCTATACGTATCATAATGAACGTGGTAGTAGAGAGTACTAACATTAAATGGACTGAATTTGGTTTAGGTACCACAACTTTAGTTTTCTACATTTATATCATACAGTGTGAGTCTTCATAATGTGCACATATCGAAATGGGGGAATCTATGCTTAATTTTATCGACGGAAAAAATAAAAAATAAAATCTAAATACATTTTTTTTTCCATTTTTTTTTATTTAAAAAAAATCGTCTCATTGATTTTTTTTTACGATTATTGTAAAAATTGATTAAAAAAACAGATTTTTGCACGAAATACCTGTTTATTTTCAATTGAGGGTTTTTTGGGTTTAATTGGGAGGGGTTTTTCCCACAATTTTCATTTTATAAGAACACTTAATTACTACCAATCATTATGGAGTTGAGTTTGTTTCATCGCGATAGATCATTTAAAAGTTACACCGTTTTTTTACATTGGGGTAAAAAATACAATAAAAATAAAAAAATAAAAATAGATTTTTTTAAATATTTTTTCCGTTTGTCAAATTAAGCATAGAATCCCTCATTTCGATATGTGCACATTATGAAGACTCACACTGTATATTTCAACAGTTTAAAAACAAAAGAAGTTCTCAGTACATCATCATTTATAATCTGCCGTTTATGTTTACATGAAAACAACAGTTTAAGTAATAGGTATGAAATCGGTTCTTTAAACGTTGATGAAAACAGGCCTCAATGGTAAAAACTAAAATATACTTGCGACCTGACGGTTGAATAAATTAATGATCTATTTATTACCTAGAATATAGATCGCTAGAATACAGGTTACTTGGTGGTAGATATTTATTTAACATGTACTTATATAACATCACGCCTTGTTTCCCCGAAGGGTTGGGCAGAGGTGTACCTACAGTACACCCACATTTCGCCAGTTATGTTTAAGTCCCATGTAATAGGGGGCGAGCCTATATTGCCATCAACCGGGCACAAATCCAGACTCTGAGAAATTCCATTGAGAAAAACCCAATAACACTTTGCCCGACCTGGGAATCGAACCCAGGACCTCATACTCAGTAGGAGCGCTTGCGACCACTAGACCAACGAGTTAGGCTTGTGTTCACCAACATTCAAACCACCGGTTAGGTATTATACAGTTGGTTTATGTCAAATTTTGTAAGGAAATTTTAAATATAGAACTGATTAAATATCTAAACAGTTGAATTAAATGTTGGTGAACTTAGGCCTTAGTCAACACATTTATTTAACGTCACACTATATTTGACATCTACACTACTACACTACATAACCTAAAAACCACTGTTTAAATGTGTAATCGGGTGATTAAATGTTCGTGAAAACGGGCCTCGATGGTAAAAACTAAAATATACCTGGCGAGCAATCGATGCAGCCGGCCAGACGTAGGAAACAGATCTAATTCCCCATAAACTGGCGCCAAAACAGGGGAACCCGCAGTACTAAACTAAACTAAAGTACACTATGTACGGAACGGGAAAATACAGGAGTTAGATTTAGTGAAAGCATTTCTTGTGTGAGCCGTACGTAAATGGGAATAATTTTCCTGTAAATAAATACTGCATTTATCGTTTTTTTAGGCTTCCGTAGTCAACAAGGAACCCTTATAGTTTCGCCATGTCCGTCTGTCTGTCCGGCTAACGCAGAGACTGTTAGTACTAGAAAGCTGTAATTTGGCATGAGTATACATATTAATTACGCCGACAAAGTGGTAAAATAAAATCATAAAAAAATATTTTTTAGGTTACCTCCACTACACGCATTTTTTTCGTCTATACCATGGTGTGGAGTATCTTTGGAAAGGTCGTTCAAAAATATTGTGAGTTTGTTAAAAGCATTTTTGGATTGAAGGATCCGTTTGCGAAATATTAAGCTTTAAAGTGCTAATTTTTGTTGGAGTCAATTGTCTCCCCCCCCCCCCCCCTGCCGTCTAAATGGCAGTTCTGGATATGTGGAAAAATTCACAGCAGTAGTATATTATAACGAAATTAAAAGGAAAACTATCACAGCTAAGTAGGCTCTACAAGTTAACGAGTAATTATCGACCAACTTATATTTGCACTTGCATAAACATGTTCTCCCATACATTTTGTATGGAAGAACGTGTTTTTCAACTACAATGTTAAGTTTGCTCTTGGGATAAATTCATCCCAACTCGTCATCCCAATTCATCGAAACCCTTCACTGTGCGTGTTCCGATACCCACTTGGCCGGTTTAAAGAATAATTGATTTTAGTCGCTGCTTCCAAAAGGTGGTTTCGAATGGAGAAGAATGGGCCTGCGCAACATCCTGGCTGCTTGTTGAAAGTTATCGAAATTGTGCTAAATAAGTATAACACGGAATCCTTGACGTAGGCAAAAAGGCTGCCAAGCTAAAATGGGACTGGGTGGGTCATATCAGCCGCATGCATTGTTACTGCTGGGCAACAGTCTCTACACGGTGGGTGCCTGAGGACAGACGGCGCCGCCAAAGCTGGCCTAGGAAGAGATGGCGAGACGACCTAGATGCGTACTGCAAGGGTTGATCGAGGTGGCCCTGGAAAAGGTTGCTTGGAAGACAGTGTTAGGCTCACATAAAAAATTTATACCACAGGTAACTTCCAAATATTTCTATCCTCATAGAAAAATATATTTTAGAATGCCTTTTCATCCTATTTACATTGATTTTAATATATTATGACGTCCTTTTATACATTATTTCCTCTTTTATATAAACGTGACCCATACATGAATTTCATACACTTTTCCGGAGTCGAGTTTTATTATAATAAAAGGATGTCAAAGGAAAGCTAATTTTAAAACTCCGGGAATAACGTTCAAATTCATGTAAAGTTGATATCAAAGAATATATTTTCAGAGATCCTTCGGTGACTATGAAATGTGAAAGTACGTATGTCATGTAACTATTACACATTATTATTTTCAAAATATACTGAAAGTATTTTTCTACACCCATGCTATAAATCCTCTATAAAAGTTTCTGAAACAGTTAGCTTATTGCCAACATTAAAACGACCAGTGTCATAGTAACCATTTTAACATTGATGATAATATTTAAATCACTCAAGAAAGAATCAAAGTAAGACTACACTCACTGTATCACGATTGGACTCAACCATAAGCAATCAATTTATTAAATACTAGCTGCTGCCCGCGGCTTCGCCCGCGTGAGTGTCGGAAATTACCCCATACATCCCCATGGGTTTTAAGTATAAATATTGAGTTTCGAGTTAATCGGACAGCGCGTTAAAATTCTTCCATACAAACTTTGACACCCCCCAACCGTAGGATAGGATACTTTTCCGGGATAAAAAGTACCCAGTGTGGTGTCCAGGATATTAAAGAATAATTATACCAAGTTTCATCGTAATCGAACCGGTAGTTTTTGCGTGATACCTGAACAAACAGACAGACAGACAGACAGACAGACAGACAGACAAAAATTTTTATAATCACATTTTTGGGTTCGGTGTCGGTCTAATAACACCCCCTGCCATTTATTTTTTTGATATTTTCAATGTACAGAATTTTCACTTCTACAGATTTATTATAAGTATAGATACTTTTTTTTTGTAACCAGTTGATGGCAATAGGCTCGCCCCCTATTACATGGGACTTAAACATAACTGGCGAAATGTGGGTGTACTATAGGCACACGTCTGTCTAACCCTTCGGGGAATACAGGCGAGATGTTATGTTATTATTAATTACAAATCATCAATATCATTTTCCTGCCATCGTGCTATGTTACTTGGGGTTGAAGTAACACGTTTTCTCTTTCCATTCTCCCCTGTCAACCGTCACGCTATTATTATTAATTTACAAAAAAGGCTAGTAATTTAAATTTTCAAGATGTGTCAAAAAATCTTAACCGTTTGAATGCCATAACGAAGATCTACACGAGGCACGATTATATAAGAAGGGGTGAGTTTATGTATGTATGTATGTATCTCTCAAGTGTTGGATTACGTCCTTTCCTTTAAAAAAATATTCAAACAAAATAAAAAAGAGTGTTGACGGAACCTTACACAATTTCGCGGTAGAACCTTAACCTCTTTCATAGTGTGACCATATTAATTTATATTATAATGTAATTTATGCCCGGGTCTTCCTTTAAAGGTCTTTTTTACTTGATTCCGTTCTTTGTGTACCACCACTGGCCAGTGCGCGTGAAATTATGAAAAATTACAAACGACCCCCCGCGTTTAAGGGTTAATAATAACTTCGAATAGGTAGGAAAAATTGAGAAAGCGTGAAAAGGGTTAATGGTAAATTTTTCTTGATGCTTTTTGGTCGCTGATGTTTTTGATTTCAGGAGCTTAATTAGATATACTCCTGTTTGTTCTCCCGTCTTTGTCGCTTAAGGTTCATTATAAAACCAACGTCAGACTGCATTTGTCTGGCATTAATGCTGTAATGAACCTTATTGGCACAGCCGTGAGGCACACACTATTGTTGTTAAACGTTATTTTCACTTTTTTATTTTTATTTTTGTATTTGTGTTTCACGAACTGTGTCCAAATAAACGTTATTCGTTCTTTCTTTCTTTACATATCAACATCGTGTAGGTAAGTATTTTCTCAATTAAAAATTTAAAAATAACCCCCGACACAATTCCAGGTGATGCTGCAGTATCGGTTCAAGGTTACTATGTTCTTCTAATATCACTGAAGTAACAGAATACTAAATTTCGAATCCATCAGACCTGTGGAAGATGCGCACATCCAATCATCAACTAGAAAAGAGCTGATAATCTTCAAACGGCTGAACCGATTTTCTTCAATTTTAGCTAAGAACTCTCTCGATCAAGAAACTTTCAAACAAAGAAATAATAATCAAAATCGGTTCAGCTGTTTAGGAGCTACGAGGGAATACACAGATACACACGTTAAACTTATAAAACCCCTCTTTTTCCGTCGGGGGTTAATTATAAAGAAGGCTGCCTCAGTAGTCAAATTATAAAACTTTGATTTTCTAGGAAAGCGTTTCCGTCGTTTATTGGTCGTCATAAAAATCTGACATTTTTAGCAGTATTTGGCAAATAAAATAAAAAAAAGAACGCACCGTTTTAGGACAGCCGTTATTGCGTAAGCTTTCAACAGTTTCTAAGGAAACTAAAGGTTATCAAGATGAGCGTAAGGTCTTGGGTACAATGCCCGGGTTGATTAGATTAGACTTAGATTTTCCTATTGGGAAATATTCTATTACTCAATCGCAATAGATTTTTGCACCCAATAAAAATAGGAGTTACATTTAGAACTGACGAAATGTGGTTTTGGTGTTAAGCCTCGTGCAGACTGGCGCGACGCGACACCGGTAATTGCTCTATGGTGAAGTTTTCTTAGAAATTGTATTGTTAAAGTCGGGTTGCGCCGTCGTCTCGCGCCAGTCTGCACGAGGCTATAAGTCATTACGTTATATCCTTTAAAGAAAGTGAACAGGAAGGTGCTAAATTCTCTACTGTAACAGGTACCACGTAACGTGAACAATCAATCAATCTGCCTAGCCTTTTCCCAACTATGTTGGGGTCGGCTTCCAGTCTAACCGGATGCACCTGAATACCAATAGGTATTTTACATGGAGCGACTGCCTATCTGACCTCCACAACCCAGTAATTGGGTAATACGATACCCTTTGGTAAGACTGGTTGTCAGACTTTCACGCTCCTGACGTCTCCTAACGACTGTCATAGATCCACGAATGACAGCCGGGACCAACGGCTTAACGTGCTTTCCGAGGCACGGAGGAGTCTTGGTATGTAAAGATGGTCACCCATCCACGGACCAACCTCGGCAAGCGTAGCTTAACCTGATGGATCGACCCGTGCGGCTGTTATTACTTAGCCACGAGCTCCTAGTAACTTGAACTAATAAACAAATTCACAGCTCTCACACCGAGCTATATATCCTATACCTCGGATTTAAATCGGGGGAAACAACCCCATTCTTATCCGTCCCGTATAATTATAATTATTTTAATATGCAAATAATGATAATAAAATTTCGTAGGTTTTTGCTTTTGTTTGTGGCAAAAGGCTTATTGGGTTATACTTAATTATATTTAGAGGGGTAAAGGGTTACCCCCCTACCTGGGTAACCCTTAATTTTTATTTATGTCTACACGTTAATTCACTCTTTGTGCATATTTTAAATTATGAAGTCTTTACTTTTAGTCATAATTTGATATTACTTATGCTTGTTTCTCTACCCTTTCGAGTTATGGATTGTCGGTGGATTGGGCCACTGCTTAATAAGATTTAATTTGTATAATTATTCTTTCATTAAGAGGAGGTCGTGCTTATTTTGCACCAGAATAACCGTCTGCATTAATAAATTTAGTAATTTCATGCGCTGACTGGTATCCTAGAGACGGTAAGCGCAACAAAGGACACCAACAAACGAGATGGGATGATGATTTGAAACTCACGGCTGGATACCAATGGAGGAGTGTAGCTCGAGACAGAATCTAGTGGAAAATGTTAGAGGAGGCTTATGCCAAGAGGCACTAACGAGGCTGACCTACGGGACATCGTAAAGTGACACCAAAACAAAAACAATATCTATACTTAACCCAGTATTCCAGAATAAAAGGCTTACTATTAATGATGCAAACAATGAAGGTGATTCATCATGATCATGAGGGTCTAATATAATTATTGTTCTCTTCTAAGTTGGTGCAAAGAATAGCAGATTTGGGCGTGTTGAATATAAAAAAAAACTGGACGTGTTCAAAATGATAACATCCCATAGTTTCAGAACTTTCTTCTACACATATTTTCTGCCTCAATAACACTCATACCATTATGTTCTACCTTAAATCGAAAAGCATTAGTTATCCAATGAAAATTCTAAATTCATGCAAAATTATTATTAAAATTAGCACCATTAAAATTATACCATTTCTTATATTCATATTAATTAGTGAACATACATAATGTCATAATACCCAAATAATGTCTAATAGGTACCTACATTCAACACATAATTGGCAATACAAATAAGATAATTTTAATAAAAAATCAATCCGAATACATCCAAATTTCTATCCGACAGGTAGGTTCTACCTCAAAGATAGAGACTTACGTAAAACCCAGCATTCGATACCAAGCATTAAACAGTCTCAGACCTAATAAGAAAAAATCTACTAGACAGACTACCCCTTTACCCCGTAAACTCTTCAACATTAATGAAATCACCCCCAATCGTCCGCGGGGGGGAGGGGACAGCCATTTTTCTAAGATAACATTTTTAATCGTTTCTCACGCATCACTTGCTATTTCACCAACCCTCGACTACGGTTGGTTGGACAGATTAAAGATTATTTCTTCTTTTAAAAGCCCTTTTCTGTGTGACTTGATTTTCGGTCAGTTAGACTTAAAAAGTTAAAATTTATTGTCCCCGTTTTCGGTGAATTTTGATCGGAGATAAGTATTGGAGGGTTTTTTTTGTAATTCAATTTGGTGTGAAAAGTTTTTTTTTGTTGGTGAAAGGGTTAAAGATATGATTCCGAATAGATGGAAGAATTTGTAGCCCTTACATACTACCTATCTTTTATCAGGCATTGCACACTTACACAAGGCTACAAGCAAGACAGCTCGACTACTTTTGAACGACTATTTTTGTTGTGTGCTTTTTAGGTCATGAGCTATCCGAATATGAAAAAATATTTGGCCTAGGTCTTAAGGGGGAGGCGTGAAAATTGATTCGCTGTTACAATGTAAAAGAGATTCCAATTAAGTTATTTATCTTTTTATGTACTTACACGTGTTACTGGGAATAAACCTATTTTTTTCATTTTTTAGAGGTAGTAGGAACAGGCCGTGTAAAGTTTACTCATGCTCTATAGAAAAGGGAGGATCCTCCGACCAGATGGGTGTTGTCTCTGGCGAGCAATTGCCCAAGGATTGATTTAGGATAGTCTTATATTTATGTTAATCGCGCGGCAAACCCATAACGCGATGCAGGATTTGTGACGTCAGGTCTTTGACGCGTAGTTCGCATGTGGCGATGTAGATGCCGCCACACTTTCTTTCGATATTTCTAGTGATTTGAGTTGTAATCGAGCCTCTCACCAAAAACTAAACTGATACAAGAGAATCTATTCAATATTACTGAGTAGTTCACAATGTTGTGATTATTAATTAACAGTGTAATTGATCTGCCGAGCTACATCGCAAGCAAACAGCTGCAAAACTGGAGGTCGTCCGTGATTGCACCCAACGGCTATTAGTGACTGACTCGTGTGAATGTAGTGCGGTCGGTATGTCTTGATACTTTGATTAAACATCCGATCTATTTTGTAAACTCACTTTGTGATAAGTTAGGTGAAGTAAGCTGTCAATCCGCCTGATGTTAGGAATTTACACCATTGAAAACAGGCTGACTTCACCTAACTTTTCACGGTAAGATTTTTACAAAATAGATTGGCATTATTATGTTGAAATATTCAAATGATAAAAAAAAGTTTACGCCTAATCATCATCATCTGTACTTTTCCCTAATATGTTGAGGTCAGCTTCTGGTCTAACCGAATGCCTCCACAACCCAATTTATATGCGCCTAATATGATGCATAAATTAAAAAATAGGCATAAAAATAAACAAGTAGGGAAATATGCGTCACATACGCGTAAAATTTAAGGTCTAATTTCGATCACTGGGCAACCACTAGTAATATTTAAAATGCAATAATTAAGGTATATAACGCCTATCAGCTTAGCTTTTAAAACATTCTATAATAAATTGCTCACAATGATCACCATTAATATGATATTATAATATCATCTTAAAAACAACTCGCAAGTATCAAAACCGCATATCGGCGTACACGTCAGGATGCAGACTCATGACCCAAATGTTGTGATAGCTCCCAATAACAGCCGGCGGCGGTCAATGATTGCTGTTATTAATTAAGAGCCCACCTTGCCCAACTTCGGACATATCTAGTAAGATATTGGACGAAACTTAGTTGAGATATTGTAGGGCGTTGGAAGCGAAGAATCAATTTGAAGGTGGATGGAATTGTGACTCGTTTCTATATACTACTTATAGTGCCGTGCAATATAGAAAGAAAGAAAGAAAGAAAAATGCGTTTATTGGCAAAATACACCTTAAAACTAAAACAAACAGAAAATAATGATTATAATGCCAAAAGGGCCTCAGCTCAGCATAATGTCAGATGACAACACAAAGTGTACCACCTGATGCTGATTTTCAGCTGCAACCCACGAGTGCCATACGCTAGAATAAAGAAAACACAGGGAAGTGTGTGTCCGTTCTAATAAATTAGAGGTACTTTACAGAATAAATTTAAAACAAAAAACTCATACCTACAAAACTAAATAAAAATGTTGTGGCATAGATGAGTGTGTGTATCGTGTGGTGATTTGTGAGAAAACTAAATACAATAAATAATCAATTAAACAAAATATAATATACAATGGCAGCATTCGGTTCATTCCGTTCAATGGACTCGCGCGCCGCCGGCTTAGTGTAATCTGTGTACGCAGCTGTCAGAAAGACTACATGACGTTTTGAAATCTGTGGAAGTTACAGCTTTTGAGGGTTACTTAAAAAAAAACAATTATTAGCATGGCGCATTTTATAATGAGTGTTATGCTGGAATTGTGTAATGTAAAAACAAAGGATACATTGGGTAGGTAATTGTTATGATGTTTACCTAAACAGTGTTTGTGCTTGTGTAAGGTGGCGTACCTAAATGACAAACTCGGTGACTGCATCCTTTCCTATGTATCGACGAAATAAAAGGTTTTAAGACGCTATTACATAATTACCTCAATGGGTTAAAGAGATCAAACAACAGATCATTGACCAAATGGTAAGTGTGAAATTATATTTAGATTAATGCATCGTGATTGTAATGAATTTTATTAATATTAAATACCGATTAGATTAATTTACCTACATTAGATTAGATTAGATTATTTTTTTATTATTTTTATTATCATTTTTACAGGAACAATATGGAATAAGGGGTGAATGCAGCAGTGAAACCAGACACCAATATTGCCCCACTCAAAGATGCAAACTCCCAGCAGCCCACACCATAGGAGATCCCAAGCCAAAGCCTGCAGGCCATGACCTCTGAGGTACAGTTAACCAACAACAAAGTACATGGGTAGGATTGAAGGGAAGCTTCATGTGTGAGTAACTTCTTGTATTGGAATTTGACAGATTGTAATTTTTTCAGGTCTCGCATTGGTGGTGGGAGATCACTCCAGTACTGTGTGGCTGCGAACCCACGTACCCCCTGAATGGTGTAGTGCACTGCATTGGCACCGACAGTGGGCCTACCATGGAGCGAAGACTATACTTTAGATGGCAGCAATGCATTCCGGATATATTGGGTTACACGCTCCATACTTGATAACAGACAAGATAATTGTTTTATATGGCAGATATGTCTGCTCGAACATTTTCAGCATCCTTTTGATGGTTTAATAAAAATTCTCTTAATTTTAATTTGAAAGTTGAGCAACTTTTACTATACTTTATGGGAGGAGGGATATTATTCCAGCATTTGGTAGCTGCGTAGCGAAAACTGCCTCTAAAAGCAGCCAACTTGTGCTGTGGGATGGAAAGCTGTTGTGAACATTTTCTTCCCTCACCAATTCTGTGTCTTCTTGTCCACGATAGTTTGTCATATAAATAAGAAGGGGAATGAGACTTAATAACACCGAAGAGTAGACTTGCCAAGTGGAGCTTACGTCTAGCTTTCATTTTTAAAATGTTGTGGTCATTGAAAAAAGGTGTAACATGACCCCTATAAGGAACTTTGAAACAGAAGCGTGCACAGGCGTTTTGAAGTCTTTGTATCATCCTCTCAGTTTTTGACAGTAGCCGTTGTCCATACACCGTGTCCGCATAATTCAACTTTGATAAAACCAAAGACT
Source organism: Eupsilia transversa (assembly GCA_914767815.1). Taxonomy (NCBI): domain Eukaryota; kingdom Metazoa; phylum Arthropoda; class Insecta; order Lepidoptera; family Noctuidae; genus Eupsilia; species Eupsilia transversa. The sequence continues at coordinate 12,388,258 of OU611892.1, forward strand.
CCACAAGCAAGACTCGCAATTCTTCACTAAGATAGGGACGGGCCTTGTATAAAATCTTAAGTCTATAATAACAATGACGGATAGACTCAGATACGTGTTTGTGAAAACGAAGTTCCGCGTCCATGATAAGACCCAAATTACGTGCTTCGTAAACCCGTTCGATAGGCTCTCCCATAACAGTCACACATCCAGAACATGGTTTAATTTTACCTAACTGATTTTCAGTTCCAAAAAGCAAATACTTGGTTTTGGTAGGGTTCAAGGCAAGCGTGTTGGCATTGGACCATTGCACTATACTTTCAAGATCTGTATTAAGATCCTTTAATGCTTCTTCATAGTCTTCTGGCTTAAATGATATATATACTTGTGTATCATCGGCATAAATATGGTATTTGCATTTATTTATATTTCTAATTATATCGGCACAATACAGGATAAACAATACTGGCCCAAGAATCGAGCCCTGTGGAACCCCCCTGCCTACTGAGCGATGTCTAGAAACAACTGTTGAGCCGTCCGCCCGCCGTATTTCAACAAATTGCGTACGATCGCCAAGATAGCTGTCAAACCATTTTATTGTATCCTCGTCAAATCCATAAAAAACCATCTTTGACAATAATAGAGGAACGTTAATACAATCAAACGCGCGTGAAAAATCAAGCAACACCAAAAGAGTGCACATCCCATTATCTTGTAATATCACTGAGGAGCTCGTGGCTAAGTAATAACAGCCGCACGGGTCGATCCATCAGGTTAAGCTGCGCTTGCCGGGGTTGGTCCATGGATGGGTGACCATCTTTACATACCGAGACTCCTCCGTGCTTTGGAAAGCACGTTAAGCGGTTGGTCCCGGCTGTCATTCATCTTTGACAGTCGTTTCGGGTCGTCACAAGCCCGAAAGTCTGACAACTAGTTTTACCAAGGGGTATCGTATTACCCAGTTACTGGGTTGTGGAGGTCAGATAGGCAGTCGCTCCATGTAAAATACTGGTATTCAGCTGCATCTGGTTAGACTGGAAGCCGACCCCAACATGATTGGGAAAAGGCTAGGCAGATTGAGAGCCGTGCAATATCAATATACAGTATCAAAAGATATTATATATTATGTTGTTCATAGTAAATAGAATTCTATTCTTTCTTAAAATACAATGTTTTGTAATAACACGTATAAATTAGTTCCTTGTGCATGGTTACATAGGATGTCATAATTATCAGGATTTAACTTCAGTCTTATAATTATTATATCACCGTTTTTTTAAATTCAACACAGCACCCGTCTCGTCGGAGGATCCTCCTTTTTCTATAGAGAATGAATGAACTTTACACCCTGTTCCTCATTCCTCTATTCCAAGTTTTTTGGAAACTGGAAAAACTTACAAAGCCAAGAGTTTGCTAACAGAATTTCAAATTCATAGTCGAGGGGTAGAGTAGAGGGGCTAATAACAGCCGCACAGGTCGATCTTCGAGGTTAAGCAACGCTTGCCGAGGTCTATCCGTGGATGGGTGACCATCCATTACATACCGAAACCTCTCCGTGCCTCGAAAAGTACGTTGAGCCGTTGGTGCCGGCTGTCATTTGTAGATCTTTGACAGTCGTTACGGGTAGTCAGAAGCCTGAAAGTCTGACCACCAGTCTTACCAAAGGGTATCATGTTACCCAATAACTGGATTGTGGAAGTCAGATAGCCAGTCGCTCCATGGAACATACTGGTATTCAGCTGCATCTGGTTCGATTGGAAGCTAGGCAGATGATGATGACCGTTTATTTTATTTTATAGATTCATATTTGAGATGTTCAACATTTATGAATTCTATTATGGAGCGTTGTTTTTATGATATTATAATTTATCGTTGCGGACCGAAAATTAATAAGCTTAAACATACTTTGTTTGTTGGAACGTAATGATAAGAAATACTTTATCGAAAAGCTTTTCCTGTACTAGTTGGTCCTTGCTGAATAAAATAATGAGCAATATTCGTGATCTGCTACGAATTTTATGAGCTACGCGGCCTACGAAAAATTTGTAGTCTGTTACGCGGGTTTCGTAGGCCGCGTAGCACGGGGGACTTTTGTATTGAAATTTTTGTAGTTATTATTTTAGCTGAAACCGTGCATGTCTTTTTTGTCAAATAATACCTACTTTATTTATTTGTGAGCTGTGGTGGCCCAGTGGTGTGAGTAGTGGTAGCACAGTGGTGTGAGTAGTGGTGGCCCAGTAGTGTGAGTAGTGGCGGCCCAGGTTTGTGAGTAGTTGTGGCGAAGTGGTGTCAGTAGTGGTGGCCCAGTGGTGTGAGTGGTGGTGGCCCAGTGGTGTGAGCAGTGGAGGCTCAGTGGTGTGAGTAGTGGTGGCCCAGTGGTGTGAGTAGTTGTGGCCCACTGGTGTGAGTAGTGGTGGCCCAGTGGTGTGAGCTGTGGAGGCTCAGTGGTGTGAGTAGTGGTGGCCCAGTGGTGTGAGTAGTTGTGGCCCAGTGGTGTGAGTAGTGGTGGCCCAGTGGTGTGAGTGGTGGTGGCCCAGTGGTGTGAGCAGTGGAGGCTCAGTGGTTTGAGTAGTGGTGGCCCAGTGGTGTGAGTAGTTGTGGCCCACTGGTGTGAGTAGTTGTGGCCCAGTGGTAACGGCCGCGATTTAAGTGTTATAGGTTGGAGGATCGAACCCTGACGGGCGTTGAGTAAATTATTTCATCACCACTGCTCTCAACACGGCGAAGGAAAACATCTTGAGGAAACCGTATGTCCTAGAACCAAAAATTCGAAGACATGTGACATCTACCAACCCGCACTGGGGCCGCGTATTGGATTACAGCCCAGCTCCCTCTCACAGAGAGGAGGCCTGTGTTCCAGCAGTGTAGCAAGCAGCAATTAAGAACGTTAATCAGCCTATAATATTAATCAGCCTATAATATTATACCCATATTATAGGCTGATTAACGTTCTTTGTTTCTAAATCTTCCCGAATAACTTCTTATCTAATATTATGGATGCGAAACTGAGTTTGTTTATTTGTTTTTTACGCCATCACGCTAAAACGGCTGAACAGATTAGAATAAAATTTGGCACGTGGGTAGACCATGACCTGGATAAGGACATACCTAGTATACTTTTTATCCCGATATTCCGGGATCGAGATTTATACGGGTAAAACCGCGGGCGGCAGCTAGTAATAATATAATCATTTTTATAATCTCGATACTAACAAGGCTGTGAAATCAAGACAAAAAAGATATCCCAAGCGTACTTTAGCCAACGCGGCAACGTTTAAAAAAATATAAAATAACACACCGTACAATTGAAACTGGCCAAAATTTATTATCGGCAATAAAGCTGGAAACACTCCTAAAGCATTGCTAATTAATGTAAACATGGAACGATTAGGAGTAGGAATAAACACGCCAAATGGCCTTCTGCAGTAATAAATACCTATAATAATTTTAATTACCCCAGAAAAAAGACATTAAACAGTATAAAAGATAAAAAATACGCCATATTGCAAATGAGAGAAACAATACGGGACTGAGATAAAATTATATTTTTTAAACGTATTATATTAATGTATATATTAGGTGGGACAGGGCCGCACTCGGCGAGGTCATCAGAATAAATAAATTATGATATAGTGGGGAGTTTTTAGCAGCTCGACGCGTCCGACGTTGCACAGAGTTCGGTTTATTAGAAGGGGCTGTTAATCATTATTATTGTTTTGATTAATGATTTTTTTAAAGGGAAAACTTCTGTTTGTCGTTAAGAAGTTCATGAGAGGGATTTCTTTTTCTTTTAATTTAGGAATTATTATGCACTTCTTTTTTTTTTGCATGTTTTTTTATGGACGGCTTAAATCTTGGAGATCAGTCAGAGTGGGGTAGAATTTGAATGATACTTACGATTGGTGATTCTGAATAACCAGTATGAGCACATTCGAATCAGCACTAACCATAAATATTAACAACTCAAGGCTCCCGCAGACAGGCGTGACGCGACGACACGACGTAACATCGGTAATTGTTCTACCGTGAAGTTTTCATAGAAATTGTTCCGTCAGAGTCGCGTCGCGCCGTCGCGTCGCGTCTATCTGCGGGCGCCTTAAATCGGTAATCTCTCTAGGTTACTAAGTAAGATACGATAAGCCTAAGTTATCATGAACAGTGTTTGAAAAACGTATATCATAAAACCTTTATTACCCGACGTCGTACGCAGAGCTGCTGAGTACGCGCACTTTTCGCAAGTTATATTTAAGTTCAATGTAACTAACATGAAGTGAGGCTCTTGCCATGACCCGCCTGCTGACAAATTCCTGATGGAAAAACCCAATTACACGGCCCGAAATAGAAATCGTACCTAGGACCAGCACCCGAGTTGCGTAGCATGATCAATCATAATCTGAATTATACATACATACATAAACTCACGCCTTTTTCCCATGGGGGTAGGCAGAAACTACAGAACGCCACCTGCTACGATCCTTACAAACTCCTTTTTGCCTCGTTAACGTTCATACATCTGGTCATACACGCACGCCGGTTGCGAGTACTACGCACCTGACCTTTCTGAAGAACATCACCAATAAGGTCACTATTATGTCCTCCTAGGGCATCACCTCCCGGCGTTTCCACTCATATTTGCCTTGTAAATACATTTTGTTAGTCGCCGTTCATTCATCCTCTCAACATGACCAAACCATCTAAGCATGCTCTTTTAAATATTTGTCACTACATCTTCTTTTAAATCACACCGTTGAATCTGAATAATTTTTTGCTTGTCTGCTCATCAATTAGGGTGCAGAGCAGTTGATCTTGCGACCGCTAAACCAAGGAGGCACGAGTATAAAAATAAAATCATTTTAAAGTTGCCACTTCTAGCCTTACCATAGACAACACGGACGTGAGTTTAAAAAAAAATGTCGTCGTTGTCTAATGAATTTATGGTCAGGAACTTGGTCGGTGGTCGCGCAATTTTTTCTCCTGGGACCAGATAAAGACTGATACCAGTGCGCGTGACGAATAGTGCGGAAATGTTGTGATAATATTCGCGTTGAGTTACTTATTTTATTTACATTTTCATTATTTAGACTTCACCGTTGGTCTTGTAGTTACAAGCGTTGCTGCTGAGCGTGGTTCTCGGGTTCATTCCCAGCCAAAGCAAGACACATTGCTGTGTTGTGGAGCGTCGTATACAATATATTAAAAAAATAAAAATATATATACACCGGTGATTTACATATGTTTCGGCTACAAACCCGAAGTGCGGTTATGCCTAGTTTTTGCCGGCTATAGGCCGGCTACTGACAGAGCAACTGAAAATGGTTGATAGGTAGGTTAGTTTAGAACTGTGGCCACATACATAACGCACGAGCCGAGCGAGCGAAGCGAGCGGTGCCGCGGCATGTACCAGGTTCCGTTCCAGAATTGTAACAGTTCACAATTTTTTACAGTTGAATTTTTTTATTAAAAGTAAAGGAATAAAAATTAAAATAGATATTACTAAAGCAATAACTCCTCCTAATTTTATAATCTAACGGTAATAATAAAGCTTATAAACTAACTGTGCTAAAAATCTTCTATTCTATTCTATTCTATAATATGGCAAGTTAGAGCCGATGTCGACTATTCTGCCAATGTCTAGTGAGATGGAAAAGCATCTCACAATCTTACCGTGACAGTTAAACAATACCTTGACCTTCTGTAAATACAGGCGTCACATTTTAAGTGTGATTCATTGATCTTGCTTTATCTTCTTCTTTAGAAAAGCGTGACTATGAACATTGACGATGATTATGTTCAGTGGTATTCAAAGAACAGTCATCAAGGACAGAACCTCTATAACAGTAAAGAGCATTGCTGACCTTAGTATTGGTAAGACCCTAGTATGTTTGAACTTGGGACCAATTAAGATGATCTTTGTTAATTTTCAACGAAAAGTTAACGCTTCATTTGGGTCACATAAGAATAATAATTGGTTAAACCTTGGCCTTGCGTATTTTGTTGATTACAAATTACCCTATTTTTAATTTAAAAATATTCATGCAAACGACAAAAAAGCTTGGATAAGCTTTTTTGTCGTTTGCAGGCTCTATTCCAAGGATATAGAGACATTTTCAGGAAAACTACATGGTACTACAGTCATTAAATTCCTGTAATAACTTATTGATAATTATGGATACTCAAGTAAGTAACCGTACTAACCCCGCAAGTTCTACATTAAGGCCTAAGTTCACCAACATTTAATGTTCAACTGTTTAGATATTTAATCTATATTAGTTCTATATTTGTAACTGTTTAATAACTAACCTGTGTTTTAAATGTTGGTGAACACAGGCCTAAGTCCAACTGTATAAACAAACATTTTTTTTTTTTTTGCAATACTCACTTGCTTTTCTAATTCACTAATTCACTTAGACATTGGCAGAATTGTCGACATCAACTTTACTTGCCATAACAAAAAATATAATACAATAGAAGTAAGTGACCCACTGACTTGTTCATCGTAAAAATAGTTTGCATATAATCATTACAATTTCAAACCCATTAAAATCCATGCTACAGTCTATGCACACAATTTAATTTGCATCCTTTACATTTTTTTGCAAAATAACTATCCAGGAGAAGTTGGCGGGACGAGCTTGATGCCTACAGACAGGATTGGTCCACAGTAGCTCAAGACAGAGAGAAGTGGAAAGGAGAAAGGGAGGGCATTGCTCTGCAGTGGAACAACATAGACTAAAAATAAACAAATAATAAGTATCAGGGTTTTTAGGGTTCCGTAGTTCTTCTATTCCATGGTGTGGGGTATCTTTGGAAAGGTCGTGGTGAGTTTGTTAAAACCATTTTTTGGATTGAATTTTGTATGGGAGAACATGTTTTTAAACTACAATGTTAAGTTTGTTCTTGGGATAAATTCATCCCAGCTACGGAACCCTTCATTGTGCGTGGTCCGACACGCACTTGGCCAGTTTCTTTATTTACCCGCTTCGGAAAGTTCGTCAGCCTAAAACAGCAGCTCAAGTCCACAGCCCCAGTGGCCATCCTTACCGATCTTCGGCCGCCGTATTAACGAAAAAGGCACCATCACACAATTCCGGTCGGATATATTTTCCACTTGGTTAGCCGATTTTACGGGCAATTGGGTTTAGGGGGCGTCCAAAGGTCGGCACTCGAACCCTGGACAATGGGTGGATAGTTTGTCTACTGCCATTTTGATGGAGCAGTCCTGATAATGTTAACGGCTTTGTTCGGGATGTGTTTGTGGAATCAATTTGTTGGATGGGTCCGTGGTTGTTGTACTTATTTGAAGCTCCATTTCATTGAGTTCAGAGAAAATGGTGTAACGTGATCCAAAGCAATTTTATCGATACCGGTTTAGCTGTTTATAAAGTCATTGTTTTTATCGACTTAAAGAAATAGAGGAGGTCCTCAATTAGAATTGAATGTTTTTGTTCTGCACTGACGGCAACGCAGATCCTTACATTTTGATAGAAGGCCCGCAAAAACAGAAAATATAACATAACTATCCCCATGAACTACCAAACTCTATTTTTTTTAAGTAGAACATAGTTACTTTGTTTTATGCCCATCAGTGATTTTAATTAAGATTTTCCCCTTATATCCGAGAAGGAGCTCTCTGCCAAACAATTAAATGCTGCACCGATAGGGTGCTACTAGTTTTATATCGACAGTTTGACTTTACGAGCACCCTGTAATTGGAAACGAGCGGAGTAACTACACGGATCATAGTAGCCATTGCTACATTGGATTTCGAAACTATTTTGTGATAAAAATATATAATAGACGAATCTTTAGTAACCTATTCCGCTTAACTATTCCTAAAAAGTCAGAAAAAAGCCCTGAAAGCAATCGACACGTGTTTCACCTATCAACGAGGCATCCGGAGGATGATTGACTTGTCGCGAACCCGCACAGGATGTGTTGCCACGCCGAGCGCTGGCGTCAGCGTTCTCAGCGTCCAGCGCTCGGCGTGGCTTTCCGCTAAGTCACGCCTGAATCAATTAGGTATTTTGTGATTGATTCCTTCTGTTCCTGTGTGTGACTGTCTCGTTGGTCAACATTATACCTATACTCAGAAGGGGTAGGCTGATTATTCGCTAGTAGCGTTAAAGATCGATGTACCAAATAGCGGGCTAACCTATTGCCAGTACAAATCCAGATTCCGGGCTGCTACTGAGAAATCCCTAATGACAAAAACTAATAATACTTAATACAACAGAGGGATAGCCTAGTGACCGTTTGACTGCCAAGCCAAGTCAAAGCCAGGTCTCGAGTTCGAACCCAAGAAACGCACCGCTAAGTTTTCGTATTCATGTGCGTGTTGTATAATTATCACTTGCTTCAAAAACGGTGAAGGAAAGCATCGTGAGGAAATGCATGCCTCAGAGATATTGCCGTGAGATATGCCGCTCATGGGTCTCTACCCATGAGCGGCATAAAAACTCTGGCACCAGTCACTACCACACGAAAGAGAAAGAAGACCCTGGGATCAAAACCAGAGGTCTTGGAAATTTGCTTTAAAGGCGTTTCATATTTTATTTTGACAAGTTTCGAATTCATTCGATCAATAGCAATCTATCGATGGTTCCTTCATACTCACGAGCCACTGTATTACCATAATCTAAACCATATATCAGTATAATAATCCGGCATCAAGGCAAGCTAATCGAAACTCCGAACAACGCGGTGAATATTTCGTTAATCTTGAACAAAATGGTGATAATATGCGACGCGGTTTCTTGCGAGTTACACAGTTAATTTATGCCACAACACGAACTATAGCATTTTAACTCCTTCGGAGATAGTAGCTTGAGGGAAAAGTGGGTAAGTCTGGTTTTGACGATTTTGGTAGAGTTGTGGAGTGTGTGCGGGTATAAATAAATAAAATATATTGTAGAATAGGATAGCTTTAAAAATCGAATCATCTAAGATAAAATATTTAAAATTAATATATCTTTATTGTTTGTTCCTCCATCTGTTATTAGTTATTTTGGATCAATAATAGTCCTCGTTAGTAGTAGTACCTACAGCTCACTACCACTATAATTAGCATTTCTGCCATGAAGCAGAGTTGATATACTTCGATTTGAAGGGATTGGCACCGTTATGAGGTTTCAGGGATTGGCACATAAGCCGTTTCTGCTTTTTCCTTTCGGATGTTCGAATCTTCGATGCCGCTGGTACTGCAGATGAAAATCATAAAGACAAATATCACACAGCGCCAGGTATGCGCATCGGTAATCTTCGGGTTGCCCAATTCGTATGAACGTCGGCGTCGCTCGCAGAGTGACCCCACAGAGGAAAAGATTGAAAGTTAATTCACTAAGTATTTTGGATATGAAATTTTATTATTATTATTTATTTATTAGGGACAAAAGCAGTGACATCCTACAAAATACAAAGAAATAATTAAAGTATAATAAAAAATAAGAATTAGAAAAAAAACAAAGACCTTGCACGAAAAATTCTAAATCCATACTTACCCCTTTCCGACACTGACGGTTAGTGGCGATCCGACTTAACCGAAGCCAAAAAGTGTACAGTCACGCCTCACGGCCCCCGCGACCCCCTCGCGACCCCCGCGACCCCGCCACCCCCTGTCCGGGCTAACTTCATAAGACTATGAATTTAAATACGTTAGTCGATGTCAAAGGGTCGTCTTGTTGCATCCGTTAGGGGAGCTAAAATGGCGCTTTTAAGAGAACAGAAACATTAACATATTCAAGCTGCTAAACTTAATAATATTATGAACTTTTTATGAGTTTAAACCTGTCGTTAACACAATATTGTTGAACACAGTCAATTGTTTTTACAGGTGACATATCGACGATGTTGTAAACACAAACTGATAGATACGGCAAAGAGAAATAAAGGAAATATTTAATAAAACATATTGAGCTTTTCATTTTGCAAATTCTTCAATGAAGTACACACAATTTGTTTACACATTCATATTAACAACAAGAAGACCACAATGTCAAAATACAAACAACGATAGCTTTGCTAAAGTTACAGTTTCCTAGAAAAACGGTGGGCCGTTACATAGCATCCGCAATTTACCAGCGAATGACGTCACTGAAATGTTATTGACGAAATTGTAAGTTTGTGTGTTTTCCTAAACAGCGTTTTTTGACACCGTAAAGTCAAATCACGCTGCCATCATTTTCAAGACAGCTGTCACTGCGGCTGTTATGTGGCGGCCACCGCTCTGTTAGCAAACTGTAGCTTAAGAAGTGCAACATTTTAGCGGCCCAACGCTACCAACTTTCCTTATCACAACTGGATTGTTAGTACAGTGAGTAAAAATATTCGGAACACGACCCCCACTTGATGTTTGTTAATTAGTAATTAGTAAACTTTCACTAGCGATGACTTTGATGGCAATGAATTAGAATTAGGAATCATTTTGTTTTGAATTGGAATTAGGGATTTTCTTGAAGGTAGTTCAGTTAAAAAGAAACTTCCAAAGTTGATTTCACATAACATAACATCACGCATGTTTTCCCCACGGGGTTAGGCAGAGGTGGACCTATATGAGGTATACCGACATTTATGCCTACATACACATTTACGCCAGTTATGTTTGAGTCCCATGTAATAGGGGTCAAGCCTATTGCCATCAACCGGGCACAAATCTAGCTACTACTGAGAAATTCCTGATGAAAAAACAAAATAACACTTTGCCCGTCCCGGGAATCGAATCCAGGACCTCATGCTCATTGCTCAGTACTTGCGACCACTAGACCAACGAGCCAAGTTTATTGTCAACTAGCAGCGCCCCGCGGTTTCACCCGTATAAGTCTCGATCCCATGGGAATATTGGGATAAAGTATCCTATGTGTTAATCCAGGTTATAAACTATATGTGTGTCGAATTTCATTCAAATCCGTTCAGTCGTTTTAGCGTGAAAGAGTAACAAACTTCCATCCATCCTCACAAACTTTCGCATTTGTAATTTAATATTTTTATTTAATATTTTATTCAAAAAATTTACAAGGTATAAAAAATAATTAGTACAGTTTTTCTTAATGTAAACGTGCCTGTACTAGGTAATCCTGTGTTTAAGGCAAGTAGAGCTAAAATAGACTTATAAAAGAAATAAATAATCAAGAGGTTGGCAATAGATCACTAATTATATGTTGAGTAGCTTAAATCCTAGTTTCTAAATTCGATAAATATATAGGAACGCTGACACAGGCATTTCATATCCATTCCATACGTGCAGCGATCGGGACAAACAGTTCGCCCGTAACCACCTCCCGCTATAGACGCGCTCAGTTACCTTAACAATAAGTACTCAATTGTGATTCTTTAATGAGCAAGTAAACATCTTAAACCAATCCAAGTTTCATTTCTTTCCGTACACACACACCGAGAACATTAACCTAGTGAACACACAAAAAAATACTTAAAGTAATTTGGTAAAATAATATTAGTAGGATACATTGTTCCAAAGTTCAGTGACGAACGAACAACAACTGTCCCATAGCATGTCTGTGCCTCACAAGGGAGTCCAAATTGATTTTTCACCACTAATCGTGAAGGTTAGGTACGTGGACCAGGGAGGCCAATAAACGGTGGGGATGTCTTTATGGGGCCACAACTAGCAAACCGCCATTACGAGATCGCTATTAACTTGTGATGCAAGAGGGAATGGATGCGGTGTTTTCCTGTTATCTGGTAGCAAACAGGAGCATGGCTAAATAATAACAGCCGTAGGTACCCGTCAAGTTAAGCTACGCTTGCCAGGTTCGTTCGTGAAGGGGTGACCATCTTTACATACCGAGACTCCTCCGTGGCTCGGAAAGCATGTTAAGCCGTTGGTTCCGGCTGTTGATTTAGATAAATAAAAAGAAATAAAAAAAATGTGTATTGGTATAACAAGTATAGGTATAAAGAAAACTTTAATTCAATCCTCCTTTAAGGCAAATAGTGCCTGTTAATTCTAAACTTTACTATTTCTATTTTTGCCACCTCCAAAACAAATCAATAAGTTCGCACATCGTGCCTATCGTCCGTATCTTCGCGAAACACGTAAACAGCGGTGTGCGATCGTAAAAGAAAATGCGTTCGACTGTACCGCGCTATTTGCGCTGCCGTATGTATCGATCAGGTTATATTGTTGGCAGCTGGACACAACGATGCGTAGTTTCTTTTTGCTTTTCTATAAAATTATCTATGCGAAGTATTCATTTGGAAACAATAGAAGATTAAAGTATGGTGTTTTTAAACAATGCTCTTCGTTAAAAAGTACTTCATTTCCAATCAGATATGGTTTTGTTTTCATCATCATCTTTCTTTTGTTTTAATGCTTTTAAACAACATATAAATATTGTTGATATTATAGTTCAAACCTGTTTAGATTAGCAATTTTATTTGTTTCTTTATTTATATTTGTTTATAGCCTTAAAGCTAATATCTATGATAGGAACCCTCAAATCCAGCCATGAAAGTTTTTTCAATGAATTATTCAATTAATGTTGAACCTGTTTTGGCAATTAGATGTTTTTTTTGGCTCCTATATTTTGGGATAAGCCGGTCATATTTCAGGTTCGTCGAGTGAGGCTTTTTTGCGATAGCCTCCGTTAGTTAATTGATTCAGGCGTGACTTGGCGGAAATCCATTATAAAATACAATAGACGTAGATATATTTAGTAACCTATTCCGCTTAACTATTCTTAAAGAGTCTTAAAAAACCCTGTAAGGAATCGACACGTGTTTCACTTCTCAACTAGGCATCCTCAGGATGACGATTGACTTGTCGCGAACCCGAACACGACGTGTTGCCACGCCGAGCACTGGACGATGAGCCTCCGTGGCTAATGATTAAACCACTGTCTCTCTATTAATAGTCGACACGTTCTCGACAATTGTTATAAAACCTAACATAACATAATACGCCTGTAATTCCAGAAAGGTTGCCGAGGCTTACCTATAGTACACCCACCCTAGCTACCACTATCTTATCTAAGTCTGTCGCCATAACAACAATGTTAACAGCATTGTTGTGTTCCGGCAATTAGAGGTAAGAAAGCCAGTTCCTCTGTGGTTGAGGATTCCGGGTGAAGCTCGCTTCCGCCTTCGGCCTGATCATCACTTACCATCAGGTAAGATTCAGGCCAAGAGCTTCCCCGTTGTGGTAAAAAAACAAAAAAAAACACTTTCCCCAAGCTTGGAATGCAACCCAGGACCTCATGCTCAGCAGTAGCGCCAGCAACCACCCCAACGAAGCAGTCAGTAACAATAATTATCCCACACTTTACCTCCACTGGTAATCAAAAAACTTAATGACAAAATAAATCAACAATCCAATCAAAGAAAACTATAACGGCGATCACCGTCACACCAAGGATGTTGCCATACCTCATAATAATTACGAGTTATGCCCATAAAATCCTAGCACATTATTTTTATAACCTTATAAAAATATTACGGTTATATCTTGTCCAAACCAACGGTATATTGATGGTGTCCATCTAATTTAGATTAAGATATTATGATGTGTAAGTGGGGTGTAAAAGTATTGATTTAATGGGACATGTGATGGTGGGGAAGAGCAGTAAATAATTATATGGGATGATTCGAGAGTAGAGGAAGAAACAGATTATGTCTCAGTTTTAGTAGGCGACATATCAAAATGATCAGTTTTGCTGAGAGAAAGCAGGGATGTTCAGTGTTTGTGACTTACTTTGGCTACCTACTTTCTTATCACTAACGGATAGTAGTGAATTCCTTATAACTTTTCTTCTTCCCTTGTACCAGTGCGAACTACACAAGAATTCAGGCTATTCTTGTATTTTTACCCGACTATGTATGTATGTATGTTCATCTGTTCCCTCATAACTTCTAAACTACTCATCATAATTTGACAAATGGGGTATCGTTGGAAGCGTCTCGGTCGTCCGCTGGTTATATTCAATGTGACGTCACATGAAATATGAATATGGCACCCTCTAGAGGACAAAAAGTCATGAACTTAAAAAAAGTTTTTTTAATGGTGTTGTTTTAAATGAAAGGGCTTAATTATCACATTTCAAAAATATATACCTATATTATAACCCCAAAATAATTTAATTAAAAATAAAAGTAATAGAAATTAAAACTAACTACGGCAAAAAAGTCAACTGAAAAGGTATAAACAAGTCATCTCAGACAGACAAATTAAAAATCCAGTCACTCGTAATCTATTCGATTTATCTCCTAACAAGTGTAGGTACATATATCATGTATTAAAGAATCTCGATGTTTTT